>CANTUR010000125.1:1440000-2880000 GCA_947683625.1 Mallotus nudiflorus
CTCCAACTTGAAAGGGAGTGTTACAACTGTATATATTTAAAATAGGAAGTAAATATATAGGCTTAAATATTTAGAATAAAAAATAAATATATAGGTTGATTGTAGGAAATTTTCCTTTCTAAATTAGGTCTCCTATACTTGTATATATATCCTTATATTCGGTGAATGACATAATAAGAAATTCATTCATATTTCTATGTTCTTATACTCTGATTATAGTGAGCATAAGCCATAAGTTGTTGTATTTAGGGGTGATCATTTAAGTAGCAGAAAACGATTTCTTTTTAGGTGGCGGAGGATATTTTTGGATCTTTACCTTTGTCAACATGAAGTTTATGAAACTTGGATCAAAACCATATTCATTTCAGACAGATGTGAACAATATCAGGTGAGACATTTTGAAGCTTAATTCCATTCTGTTTTTTTTTTTTTTTACCTTGATAAAATTTCACATTTTATGTTCGATGAATTCCAGATTATTGTAAAGTAAATCACCTATGGTTTTCTGTTCATTGATGATGTTTCACACACCTATTTCTTTAATGTAGCTTTGTCATTGTTGAGTGCTTTGAGACTTTTTTGTTTTTCCCCATCAGGAATAGTAATTTACAAGATCATCAAATTTTTTTGGAGTCTTTCAGTTTCCATGGACAGATACCTGTGTAGTAAAGTAAAAGAGTCTTTCTTTAAGATAGTTTTGGAATCTTGCAAGTTCAGTTGGACCATGATCTTTTTCAGTCATGTAGACTGCCTCTCACAACATTGGTTTTTGGAGTTCATCATTCTGCATATTGGTTGATGTATATAAAATCAGGATAGTCATATTAGATCATATAAGAATTATAGGTTTGTTTCTCAATCTGCAATATGATTAATGAAAGAAGGACAAAGAAATCAGATTGAATTACTGACCAGAAAAATCAGCTGAATTCTCAAACATTGAATGATAGCTTGATCATTGATAAATGATCTTCATTTCATGATTAAATGTGGTTTTGTGTAAAAATGGCCATCTTTGAGTGATTAGAAGTTTGACTGGTTTGATTGCCTTCTTCTATTGGGGTAATGTTGGTGATGATGGACTGATCTCATTTATTATGCTGTGGCCTGCCCTCGAGGCGGCGTCCTCTTCTTCGGCTCGTTGACCTCACAGATTTGTTCTTTATGAGAGAGGGGTGGCATTCTGCCTCATAAAGATCAAGTCCCTTTGTCTCTTACTTTATGTTTTTGGTATCCTTGGATAATGGATGTACTTCTATGAATGTATTCTGTGGAATATGTAGCTTATGAGTGATTACACTGTTATGACATCATGAAAAGTTTTATCTTTTCCATGCAGATCTGTGGCTAATGATTTGGCAGCTGACTTCATCATTAATGTTGGGGATGCTAGTTCCATCTGCATAAGGTACATTTAATCTTGTCAAACCATCAAATATGTTAAGCCTAGGACTAGTGGATCTTTAATGTCACTGACAAGGTCATTTTCTGTTTTCTGAAGTAACCAAAATGTATAGTAATTTTGCCATTTAGCATTTGATGATACTTGTTGGTATCAAGTTAATCAGCATAAAGTTGTTTATCATTTTACTTCAATCATTGTGGCAGCAGTGGCATAAATAGTACATGCAACTGGGCTATTTTGTGAAATCTGTGTGATACTAATGAACAATATGATATGCAGTTTCCTCTTCTGTCGAAAAGTGCTCGATTGCACAAGTCAGCTACAACTGCCTCCGAAGATAACAGTGATCAAGTTGACATTTATGACATTCCTGGTGGGCCTGCTGCCTTTGAGATATGTGCCAAATTTTGTTATAGCATGATTGTGACTCTGAATGCTTATAATGTTGTTGCTGCCCGATGCGCAGCGGTGTATCTTGGAATGCATGAAACCATTGAAAAAGGGAACCTCATTTGCAAAATTGATGTTTTCCTTAGCTCTAGCATTTTCCGCAGTTGGAAGGACTCGATCATTGTTCTTTAGACCACAAAGTCATTGTTGCCATTTTGTGATGAACTAAGGGTAACGAGTAATTGTGTTGAGGCAGTGGCTACCAAGGCTTGTGTTGATATTTCAAGAGTTGACTGGTCCTATAGCTATAACCGGAAAAAACTGCCAGAGGAAAATGGGAGTGATCCAAATGCTCATGTTACAAGAAACCGATCTGTTCCAAAGGACTGGTGGGTTGAGGATTTATGGGATCTTGATATTGATTTATACAAGCGTGTTATCTTGGCGATTAAATCCAAGGCTATACTTTCTGCTGATGTAGTTGGAAAACTATTGAAAGCTTACTTGTATAGAAGATTGCAAGGTTTAAAGTAAGGGTATGGTCCAGTGTGGAGAAGTGGTAAAGTACAGGTTAACAGTTGATAAAATTGTGTGGCTATTGCCTGCCGAAAGAGGAAGTGTTTCTTGTAGTTTTTACTGAAACTATTAAAAGCAGCCATATATGTAGACCTGGGGAACATGACTAAGGGACAGCTAACTAAAAGAATCGGAGAACAACTTGAGGAGGCTTCAGTCCATGATCTTTTGATATGAACAGCAGAAGAAGAGAGTATGATGTATGATGTTGATACAGTGAAGAAAATAGTAGAGGAGTTTCTGATGCAAGATCAGAATGCTGAGTATGTTTCATCTGAAGATGTTGATGACATAAAGGAGATAAGAAGACCAGGGATTTTGTCGGATGCTTCCAAGCTCATGGTAGAAAAACTTATAGATGGATACCTTGGTGAAATTGCAAAGGATCCCAATCTACCCTTCTTGAAGTTTGTTGAATTTGCAGAGATGGTATCTCATATTTCCAGGCCTGCTCATGATGATCTAAACAGGGCAATTGACATGTTTCTCAAGGTGAGAATATTTCATCACTTCGTGTATCTTTGACAAAGTGAAACAAACTTGATGAACTATAAAATCTCGTCTGAGAATTGGGATTAAGAAGTGAATCAGTGATATGATTAATTTCACAGATTATCTTAGCATGGAATGAAAAAATCTGCTGTTTGTTATGTTGTTATGATTAAAAACAATCTATTAAATCCTTGTTCGTGCTTACTGTGCGGAAAATGTATGCAACAATACGTGGTTGCTTATGGGTTCATTGATATATAAAGATTCATTCTTCCTTCAATGCAGGAGCATCCAGGAATCACCAAAAGCGAGAGAAGGAGGATATGCAAGTTGATGGACTGCAAGAAGCTATCTGTTGATGCGTGTATGCATGCTGTGCAGAATGAAAGACTACCGCTGCGGGTGGTTGTTCAAGTACTCTTTTTTTAGCAGGTCCGGGTGGCTGCGACATCAGGCAGTAGCACACCTGACCTTCCTAAAAGTCTCAGATCTAAACAATGGTTCTCATGGAAGCTCGAGATCAGCTATGACTAATCCAGAAGAAGATTGGGATGCTGCGAACACATTTGAGGAACTCAAGGCACTAAGGGCAGAAATAGCTTCCTTGAGGTTGAGCAATGGAGAAAGGAATGGTGGTTATGGTAAAAGTGAAAGGTTTGCTCAAGTCCAAGAAAATCTTTGCAAATCTGTGGTCAAGCAAAGGAGAAAAAGGTGAGAATAGCGGCTCAGATTCATCGGACAGTCTTGGTTCTGCTAACCCAGAAGAAGCTAAGTCTACTCCTTCAAGAAATAGAAGGCATTCTGTCTCTTAGCAGAAATTAATGACTTACTTAGAATATAATTTTTTTCTGGTTGTTTTTTTTTTTTTTTTTTTTTTGTTGGAGGGTTGGGAGTACTTGGTCAACGGTATTAACAAGAAGAAAAGTAATGTAGTCTTGAAAAAAGAATTTAAATACAGATTTTCTGTTGCAGTAGCAGTAGCAGCTATTGTTTCAAGTGAAGAGGTCTATGTCTCTGTCTCTTGAAAATGTTCTTGTAGTTGCTATGGTTCATGGACTTGGACAGAAAATGCTGTAGATACCTCAAATGAAAGCTGCTATGGCTTTAACGTAGGCCCTCCTTTATCTTATCAAGAACACCTCATCTGTGTATATATATAAAGAGAAGCAGAAAATTGATATGAACATAGCGACGTCGGAGGAGTCTCCATGATCCTTGTTGTAGGCGTATGCATTTGCAAACTTAAGCAATACAGACAGCTCTGAATCTGGCATCAATGGGGAAGAGAAGTTCCTGTCTACAGCTTCTATGGCTGTTTTTGCATTCTGTGAGATAACATATCACAAGCACCAATGTGCCCAAAGCATCTCTAATGTTGCTCACAAGGCGAATGCCACCCATATGGATTTATTTTCTGAGAACTGCCATTAATTATACAATTAAACATCTGAAGTTAGCTAAGGACAATGCTGTAGACTTTGGAAAAGAAGCGAAAGATTCCACCCACAAGATGGCTTTAGAAGAGTGTCAGGATTTGCTGCAATTTGCAGTCCAAGAGCTACAAGAATCGATCTTAGCTGTGGAGAATAGTAGTTAGACCGCTGGCAAATGCACGGAGACTGAGCTCAAAAACTAACATATAAAGGAACATTTCTGGATGGACTCACTTGGACAAAGCTTCACAAGCTAATGTCTGTGACCTTGTCAGTGCCACAGAGTTAACAAGCAATGCTTTGGCCATTGTTTTAGCTATGTCACATATAGCATATGCCTTTTAACATTCCACCCAACTTTAATACCAAGATGACTCGACGAATCCTGGAAGCCGGGGGCGCCAACGACATTGCTGGCCATGGGTTTCCTCTGTCGATGCCAATGCCAGACAGGAAGCTATTACAAAGCTCAAACAATGCCAATGTAAAGCCCAATGCTGTTGTGGCTCAGGATGGCAGTGGCCAATATAGAACTATTGCTGCTGCTCTCACTGCATACCCCAAGAATAATCTTGTAGGACGATACGTGGTGGTTTATGTGAAAACTGGAGTATATGATGAGTATATTACGGTTAAGAAAGATCAAGTAAAAGTGTCCTTATATGGAGATGGTCCCCGAGGACAACCGTCACCGGAGATAAATGCAAGAGAGATGGGATATCCACCTTCAAGACTGCCTCCTTTTGTGAGTTTTATTTCCTTCCTCCAGCAATTTTTGGAAGTCTACCTGTTTTCCCTAAAAAAAAAAAAAGTACAGCACAAAAATACAAACTAACAGGCCATTTTTTTATTTGAATTACAATATTCAAAGTTAACTATTCATTCTCAACAACTAAGAAACTAACTAGTTATTTGTTAGATATATTTTAAATATTTTAAATCTGTTAATATATATAAAATCTTACAATTGTGTACTGGAAATAAGCAAAAATTTCTGTTTTATTTATTTACCTTCAACATTTTTAACCTTTCTAACTTGTCATTTGATTTCATACTCTAATTAATCTTTTCTCTTGCCACTATATATATATATATATATATATATATATATATATATTTTAATTCTTTATTAACATTTAGATTTAATAAGCTTAAATAATACTTTAACAACTTAATTAATTATGTTCCTTTGTGCTTCGAACTGGATAAAAGTATATGTTTGTTTTTAATAGTTTGATCAAAATGATTAATGATTAGGTTGATTTGCACTCTCTTTATAAGGTAATTATTTTAACCATAGTTTATTAATTACTTTCATATAGTTATCATACATTATAATATTTTTTATCACATATTTTAATCATAATTATTGCACTACTTCTATAATACTAATTATTAGCCACTGCCTGCTCAACTTTCATCCACGGGCACGCCACCTGTAGAAGGGGAGGATGGAATCCCCCTACCCCCTTCCCCTCTCAGGTCAATTAAAAAAATTATTAGCCACTTATTTTTATATTATGCCTTTTACTTTAAAGAAAAAGATTAACCTGTCATTTATTAAAAATTAAACAATGTATCTTGAAAAAAAATGATGGAAAAAATTGTACAATTAAAAAATATTAAAATAAAATTTTATTGAAATTATAAAATTTTTAATTATTTTTTTTCAATGGCATTAATAAAATTTTTTTAAATTGTAACTCAACGATTTATACTTTTTATTCAATAGTTTTATTTAGCCGTAAATCGACTTTTTAACTTTTAAATGAGTCTTATTGTAAAAATATCAATAAAAAAATCATAATAAAAAGTAATTAAATTCCATAAAATAAATAAATATATATATATATGTAAAGCAAATAAAATAGAAATAAAAAAGACCACCGCCGATCAAGAATTGATCAATAGTAGTCAAGATGAAAGTTATAATTATGGATGTAATCAAGTTAAATCGAATTGAACTTTAACTAGTTTGAAATTGGTTTGTTTATAATCGAATAGAATTTACTATGTCACTTCGTATTCACAAACCTAAACAAATTTATAAAAATTTTAAAAAATATAAACTATAAATTAAAATTAAAATTAAAAATTAAAAATAAATTATTTAATAAATAAATTATAATATATTTAATAAGAATTATAATTTTATTTTAATAATATATTGAAATATTTTTTTACAATAACTATTTATATATTATATATGTAAACTTAAATTATTAAATACTAAAATTATGAATGGGCTCTAAAATTTTTAAATAAATCTGTTAATGACTTTTATATAATTTGAAATTGCCTTATTTATTAAATATGCTTCAACGCACGATTTCGATGAATTGCAAATGATAACAATGGTGGGACAATAAAATAATTAATTACTAAAAAAAGGCAAAGTAGTGCGTGCAATAATTAAAACTAGGGCCGTAGTTCTAATTAAAACTAGGGCTTTATCTTTTGCATCGCTAAAGCTAATGCCTAATTCTACTTTTACAATTTCACATTTCTTTTCCACCTGTCTACCATCACAGTTCCATGATAAGGTTCTTTTATGGAAACCCTGCAGGCCTCCCGCTACATTGATCAATTCCCATTCCAGCTTTCACCCCTCAATTGTCTACTGCTTAGCCTCCTTTTTTTTTTCTTATCAATATTCGCTCCCTTTGAATATGGCAGTGGCTGATGTTCTTGTTTCTAAAGTTCTGGAGATGCTGATTTCTGGCATTTATAGCGAGGCTGAGCAAAGGTCGAGAAAGACGAGGAAATGTTTACCAGCAATCTCCAACACATTAAAGCTGTGCTCATCGACGCAGAGAAGAGGCAGCAGAGCCAGGAGACAGTCAAACTATGGCTTCAAAGGCTCAGAAACCCATCCTACGACATTGATGATGTGTTGGATGAGCGGAGCACTGAAATTCTGAAATCAAAAATTGAAGGAGATGAATATGAATATTCTTTCAAGCCTAGAAGGGCTAAGGCATGGTCTTTTGTCCTATCCTCTTGCTTTTGCTTTCGTGAAGTTGGTTTTCGCCATGACATTGCTGTCAGAATTCGAGACCTAAATGAAAAGTTAGATGTTATCGCCAAACAGAAAAGTGATTATAACCTGCTTCCAGTGGAAGGCAATGGAGGATCAGTCCAACATGTCATGACTGCCTCTGTTCTCAATATGCCTGAAGTGAAACGTAGAGAGCAGGATGAAAATAAAATTATAAACTTCTTGTTGGCTGAGAGTTGTGAAACACCAAACACTCGTGTCATCTCTATAGTAGGGATGGGATGGATAGGAAAAACAACCCTGGCAAAACAGGTCTTTAACGAAAATAGAGTGAAGTCACATTTTGATAAAAAAAATATGGGTTTGTGTCTCTGATCCATTTGATGAAAATAGGATTGCCAAGGCAATTCTTGAATCTCATTCAGGTGCTGCCCCAAATTTTGTTAAATTGCAAAGCATAGTGCAAAAAATTCGGCAGTATATTGAGGGGAAAAAGTTCGTACTTGTTCTGGATGACGTTTGGAACGAAGACAGCAACAAGTGGGGACGAGTAAAAGAATTTCTCAGCTGTGGTTCCTCAGGAAGCAAAGTTCTGGTAACCACACGTAGCCAGAAAGCTGCAGAAATTATGGGTCGTAATGATCACATAATCCGACTACGATTGTTGTCGAATGAGGAATGCTGGTACATGTTCAGTCAACTTGTATTCTTGGAAAGTACTAACATGCAGTGCAATAGTAGTCTAGTAGAAATTGGTAGAAAAATTGTTGCTAGGTGTAAGGGTTTGCCTCTTGCTGTAAATACAATAGGAGGTCTTTTCCGGTGTAAAGATTCTGTAGAGGAGTGGCTCCTCCAAATTTGAAATATTTAGAGATATATAATTACCAAGGCATCAAAATGTGCTGTTCAAGTTGGATATTGTCGTTGAGTTTTCTTGGAAAGCTTCATCTTCGTTATTGGAGAAACTGTGAGCACTTGCCTCCATTGGGAAAATTGCCTTCCCTTGAATCTCTTAAATCGTTTATTTTGAGAGATTAAAAAAAGTTGGTGGGGAATTTCTTGGGATGGATCATCATCCCAAGCATATTATTAGTACCGCAATAATATTATTCCCCAAATTGGTAGAATTGGAGTTCGATTTGATGGTTGAATGGGAAGAGTGGAATTATGAAGGCGAAGTTGACGATGAGATTTTAAAAATAATGCCATGTCTTTCCATTTTGACCCTTCGGAACTGCCCAGAGTTGAAGAAATTGCCATATTATATCCGCCAAAACACTTCACTCAAATTGACAACTTTAAGGACAAGTAACTAGTGTTAAATTTTCATTCAGTAGAAAACTTGTGGAGACTACACAATGGTGGGCAAGGTACATAAAGAACAGTTTCACGAAATTGCAAATTCCAAGAGACATTTGGTGTTATGAGGTATTAAATTTATGCTTAAATCTTTGCAGAATTTATAGATATAATTTTTCATTATGAAAGATGTTCTTTACAAACATTTTGAATTATTGCTCTCTACTGCTGCTGCAGCTGTTGAAGTATTGGCGCTGGGGCTTGATGCGTGTTGAGACATGACAACCATGGACAGACAAATGTACATTTCTAGGACATGAAGAGGAGCAGGTTGCAGCAACTAGAGCAGTTATTCTTGCAATGTCTGCCTTTCATGTTAATGTTTCTTCTGCTAAATGTTAGAGCAACACTGGAATTTGGAAGGGTTTCGTCGTATGTACCACCATGTCAAGTGTCACGGGCAAAAGCTTCACAAAAAGGGACCGTGTGACGCTTGTCTAGAACACCTTCTAACAAGCCAGCCTCAGGGACAGACTAGTAAATCTGTAAAGACACAAAAGAATAATTGGTTAGTATCCGAGTGAAGATCACAACGCCAATACAATAGCCCCAAAGGGGCAAGAGCAAGCCATGCGCAAGATTCTAGGCACAAGCACAAACACAAGAGACAAGGCACAATGAAAGATCGTAATGGGTCTACTTCTATTATTCATTCCATGGATCAATACATCGATTCAGACACTGTGCTCCCCAAGGTGTAGGCAGGGGGGAACCTACCCAAGAGGAGTGCACACACCCAGCATATATAGTGGCTAGATCTCTGGCCCTAGGCCTTTGATGACTAGTCACTCCCCCCTAAAGAGCATAAGGAGCACAATGAAGGGTGGTAGGAGGAGACATCAATATGTTCCAACCATCACTCTCTTGAAATTACATAAAATAAAATAATTATGAAATGTCTAAAATGCCCCTATGATTACAAAATGCTACCCCTTGACATTCTCCCCCACTCAAGCGGTCGACACCCTCGTCGACTGGGACTCAATGAATTGCTCGATCTTGTACTTGAAAGCTTTAAGGTCCTCTTCCTTCTCCCAACTATTTTCCTCTTCGCCTTGGTCCTTCCACTTCACTAAGTACTCCTTGTATCTGCGGTGATTAGAAGCTACCACTCGCTCTGCTAGAATGTCCTCCACAATCTTCATTGTTGGTTCGAACTTGGAAATTGGAGGTCTCTTGATCTGGTTCCTGCTATTGTCTTCTTCGTCTGCATGGTATGGTCGCAAGTTGCTCACATGGAAGACTGGATGGATGTTAAGTCCTTCTGGCAATTCTACTTTATAGGCAGCTGACCCCACTTTGGCAATAATGGGGAAAGGGCCTTCAAATCTCCTCAGTAGTCTGTGATCTTTGCTACGTAGACAAACTTGTTCTAGAAGTAGCTTTATCGGCACCTTGTCTCCAACCTGGAACTCCTGTGGCCTGCGCTTCATATCTGCCCAGTACTTCATTCTCTGTGCTGCTCTCGCCAAATGTGCCTGAGCAATTTCTTTATTCTGCCTCCACTCCTTGAAGAAGTTATATGCCTTTGGGTTTCGCCCTTTGTATGGACCCTCTAATGAATGAGGCAAAGAAGGTTGTTGACCTGTAACAATCTCAAAAGGACTTTTGTTAGTACTAGGGCTCTTTTGTGAGTTAAAACAAAATTGTGCTACATCTAACAAAGATGCCCAATTCTTTTGGCTAGAGCTGATAAAATGCCTCAAATATTCCTCCAATAGGCTATTGAATCTCTCTGTCTGTCCATCTGTTTGTGGATTATAGCTGGTAGACATGTCTAGGCGTGAGCCTAGGAGTCGAAAGAGTTCTGCCTAGAAGGTTCCCAAAAATCACCCATCTCAATCACTGACGATGCTTTTAGGTACTCCCCAGTATTTTACCACATGTTTAAAGAAGGCTCTGGCTATGTCTTTTGAAGAACTAAATTTTGGCATTGGGATGAAGGTGCAGTACTTAGAGAACCGATCTACCACCACTAAGATGGAGTCATACTCCCCCATTCGTGGTAAACTCGTAATGAAGTCCAGCGACACACTCTCCCAAGGCCGATTTGGAACTGGCAAAGGTTCCAAAAGTCCTACAGTCTTTTTCCTATCAACCTTGTCCTGTTGGCAGATTAGGCAGGTCTTCATGTACATCCTCACATCATCTTCCATTTTGGGCCAGTAATAATTCTACGTTAAGAGAGCCACTGTTCATTGCCATCCAGGATGACCTGCCCATAGTGTATCATGGCATTCTTGAAGCAACGACTTCCTTAGGTTTCCAATCTTTAGTACATATAACCGAAACCTATTTGCCACTAAGAGATTATTTTCCCAAATGAACTGTCTAGTTTTCCCTTGCTTTGCCAAGTTGATTAAAGCAACCGCTTAAGGGTCTTTTTCTAAGTTCTGCTTGATCTGGTCCCGGATGGAGGTCGCCACTTGACTCATGTATAGGTAAGCCAACTGTTTTACCATCGCTAGGTCTGTCTTTTGGCTTAGTGCATCGGCTATATTATTATTCTTCCCAGGTTTATATTCCAAATGAAAATCAAATTCGGCCAAATGTTCCTGCCAACGAGCTTGTCTTGGATCCAATTTTGGTTGGGTTAGGAAGTGGCTGACCGCTGTGTTATCAGTCTTCACCACGAATTTTGACCCCAATAAGTAATGCCTCCATGTTCTCAAGCAATGTAGGACTGCCAGTAACTCTTTCTCATGAGCTGTGTATCGACGTTCTGCTTCACTTAGTTTTTGGCTTTCAAAAGCTATAGGATGGTTGTCCTGCATTAGCACCCCACCAAGTGCATAATCGGAAGCATCTGTTTGTACTTCAAAGGACTTTAACATGTCCAGCATAGCCAATATTGGATCTTTAAGTAGTAACATCTTTACCTCCTCAAATGCTTCTTGACAACTGCTAGTCCATTTCCAACCAATAGTCTTCTTTAGCAATTCTGTTAATGGAAGTACTTTCTCCGAATACCTTTTTATGAACCGCCTATAGTAGTTGGCTAGTCCTAAGAAGGAATGAAGTTCTGTAAGATTAGTAGGTGGTTTCCATTCCTGGATTGCTTTAACTTTCCCTGGGTCCATACGGATGTGGCCTTGTTCCACTATGTGCCCCAAGAATTTGATGGTAGTTTGCCCAAAAGCGCACTTCTCTCTCTTTACATACAGCTGGTTCTGCCTTAATTTCTCAAAGACTAGGCGAAGATGCTCTTCATGTTATGTTAAAGTGGTGCTATAAACCACAATGTCATCTAGATACACCACCACAAATTTATCTAAATAATCATGAAACACCTGGTTCATAAGAGTACAAAAAGTAGCAGGAGCATTGGTTAATCCAAAAGGCATTACAAGAAATTCAAATGCACCATACCGAGTCACATATGTAGTTTTTGGTTCATCTCCTTCTGCAACGCGGACCTGGTGATAACCTGATCTCAGATCCAACTTGCTGAAGTACTTGGCCTGTCCCAATTGATCAAAGAGGTCAGCTACTAGTGGAATAGGATATTTATTCCTCACGGTGACTTTATTCAAAGCTCGATAATCAACACACAATCGTAGGCTCCCATCTTGTTTCTTTTGGAAAAGCACTGGAGCACCAAAGGGGGCCTTAGAAGGGTGGATAAACCCCACCATAAGTAATTCATCTAACTGTTTTCTCAGTTCGGCTAGTTCAGGAGGAGCCATTCTATAAGGAGCTCTTGCTGGAGGTTTTGTACCTAGGACCAATTCTATCTCATGATCAATTCCCCTTCTCGGAGGTAAAGTTTGTGGCAGCTTATCAAGCATCACATCAGCATAATCAATTAATACTGCCTTCAGTTGTCCTGGGATCTCCTTATTTAGTTGGTCCTCGGCCCCAAGTGGGATTGCTACATACGTTTTCTCACCCTTCTTTATCCCCTTCTTAAATTGCATGGCCGACAACATCTTCTTTTCATAAATTGGGCTCATCGTAGTTGGGATTACACACAGGCTCTCCCCCATCATCAGTAAGCAATTAGTTACAGCAACGAGGATAGTTCTAGTTTCAATCAAGAAATCCATCCCTATAACAACATCAAAGTCGTCCATTGGGGCTATCGTGAATAACACATTTTCGCTCCATGCTCCCAATTTACATGGCACTTCTCTAGCTATGCCAGCTGTTTCTCTAGCTTGACAGTTGACAGTTTTCATTTTTCCCTTATCTCTTTCCACCTTGAGCCCCAATCGAGTGGCCACTGTATCTGTCATAAAATTGTCAATAGCTCCCGTATCTACGAGAGTCCGAAAAAGTTTACCCTGCACAAAAAAGTCCATATACATCAGTCCCCTGGGTCTTTTTTCTTTTGGTTGCTCTATCTGTCTTTCCAAGGCATTCAAGAGCCTCAGGGCTCCCATCATAGCTGGCTCATCCTCCTCCACTTGAGGATTTTCATTCACTTCTTCAGTTGGTATGGTTCTTATGGCATTCAAAGCTCCTCGATGAGGGCATTCTGCCACCCAATGAGGTCCACTACATAAGAAACACTTAATGTTTGGGGTGCTTCTACTGGTGGTTTTCTCAAGCCCTTGAGGCTTTGTCGAGGTTTGCCCAAAATTTTGAAAGTTGGGGTAATTTCTTTCTCCCCCTCCTGTATTTTCGAATCTCCTTTCTATCCCACCAAAATTCCAATTTCTGCATTCTAAATTCCCAGTTCGTGGAGCTTGTCAGTTAGTATTTCCTTGGGAATTTCTTGCCCATTTGTTTGTAAAGCCATCTCCCTCCATGAAGGGATTGAATTTTCTTTTGTTGCCACTCTCGGTGTAATCATCTAAACTCTCAGCTACTGAGATAGCTGATCTGACATCTTTTACTCCACGTCGTTGAAGCTCTTTCTTGGCCCATGGTTTCAATCCAGCCATGAAATGATGCACCCGATCAATTTTAGCCATGTCTGGCACATTAAGAATCAACACCGAGAATTGTCGGACGTAATCTTGAATGGAACCCGTATGTCTCAGTTCATCTAACTGAGCACGGGTGTTAAACCCCACATTTTCAGGATAGAATTGGTCTCTTAGTTCCTACTTAAAATCCTCCCAGCCAGTTACAAAGAACCTGCCCGCTTTTATACTTTCAACTTTGGTCCACCACCAAATTTTTGCATCATCCATGAGATACATGGGTGCAATCCTCAATCGTTGTTCCTCCGAATCAATCTTCATTGCCTCGAAATATAGTTCCATATCAAACAGAAAGTTATCGACGAGGCAGGAGTCTCGAGCACCTTTAAAGGGATTAGGCTCTAGGATTTTGGTTCTCCCCATAGGCATAACTCCAATGCCACCCGTGTTCATACTTCCATCCACTTTCTCTCTAATTGTTTGTACATCCTGACGCAGGGATTGAATCTCTTCCTTTGCATCATTAGTCAAGACATCAAGAGCTTCACCCATGTTCTTATGGCTCTCTAGGATCTCATCAGGTAATTTCTCAAGAGTCTCCCCATGAGACACTAAGCTCTCTAGCCTATCTTTCAACACATCCTCATTACCACTCCCCAAAGGGTCTGCATTGAGGGGAGCCTCAAGCTCTATTGGCTACCCCTCAAGAAAAATTAATCTAGCCAACACTGGCTCCAGAGAATCAACTCTCTTTATAATGTTCTCAATAACATCTGCTTTAGCTATCACAACATTGAACAACTCAATTTGATTCAAGACATTCTCTAGTGGGCTCACTTTGGCTACCGCAGACTCAAATGTCTCCACCCTTTTCTCTAGCGCCTCAATGCGCGCATGTTTAGAATTACTTGTTTTAGGCACACTTGCCATCATTAAAGAGCGAAGAATGCTCTGATACCAAATGTCACGGGCCTGCAAAAGCTTTACAAAAAGGGACCGTGTGGCGCTTGTCTAGAACACCTTCTAACAAGCCAGCCTCAAGGACAGACTAGTAAATCTGTAAAGACACAAAAGAATAGTTGGTTAGTATCCGAGTGAAGATCACAAAGCCAATACAATAGCCCCAAAGGGGCAAGAGCAAGCCATGCGCAAGATTCTAGGCACAAGCACAAACACAAGAGACAAGGCACAGTGAAAGATCGTAATGGGGCTACTTCTGTTATTCATTCCATGGATCAATACATCGATTCAGACACTGTGCTCCCCAAGGTGTAGGCAGGGGGGAACCTACCCAAGAGGAGTGCACACACCTAGCATATATAGTGGCTAGATCTCCGGCCCTAGGCCTTTGATGACTAGTCACTCCCCCCTAAAGAGCATAAGGAGCACAATGAAGGGTGGTAGGAGGAGACATCAATATATTCCACCCATCACTCTCTTGAAATTACATAAAATAAAATAATTATGAAATGTCTTAAATGCCCCTATGATTACAAAATGCTACCCCTTGACATGTCAAGCTGTAGGAGATGCCATAGCTCAACCCATGTTTGGAGACTGCCTTTCTGCAGCTATCAATAATCAATCTGATGCTAGTATTGTTATTGTTCACCCAAATATATATAAATACACTTTCTCTTTTTAATTGACCTACAAATGGGGCGTGACTTTTCAGCACTGGAGAGCGGAGAAGGATTTAACATCAATGAGCTTGTGGTGAGAATGACAATTTACCTATTCTGTTCTCTTGTTCAACCGGAGCAGCACAGAGCCATTCTACAAGCTCTTTGATCTCTTCTCCACAAGTATCTCTAACTAATAGCATACCATGCGTTGTTATTGAAGCTGATTCCGCATAAGCTATTGCTCCAGCATCTGGTTCCATTATAGCATCATGGAGGCTTTCCACTATAGCATCATGGAGGCTAAGTGGTTATTTCTGTACATTCCATACTCTTCTGCATTTCTTACCACCAGTTTCCAACTTTCATATTGCTGATCAACTAGCTAAACAAGGAGTGCCAAGGAATTCATATTTCATTGCTCACTGCTAAGTCAGCCATTGACACTTACAGAGCTGCTTGTTTCACTAAGGATAGCAGAACCTCATGTTTACAAGTATTGATCAGTTCTGTATGATGCTTTTTTAACTTTTTTTTTTTTTTTAATCAGTTTATTTCTGTTTCACATCTTGTATTGTGTAACAGGTTACCTACCGCTACCAGCTGGTTCTTTTCACTTAGCATTTATGTGCATCAGTACTTGGAAGAGCTGCAAAATCAATGTACTACAAGAAAGGTTGATCCCCGTCAGATGTACAAGAAACAATGCCCAACTGATGAGGATCAAGTGGTGCTGATGTTTTGGAAGTCACATGCCGAAGAAGCAAAGGAATTTAGATCTCGCGGCTCACTGCTAACCCAGCCATTCACTTTCAGATGCTGGAAACTTACGTTTACAAGTATTGATCAGTTCTGAATCTGCTGTAGCAACTAAATAAGTACTGTAATTGCTTTTCTTTATGTTTTTCAATTGTTTTTTATCAGTCGGATTCTGTTTGATATCTTCAAAGTGCATAGCTTTCATTTCCATCCTTCATTCCTGTTGATGTTTGTTTGAAAAAATATGTGGAAGATTGGAATAATCTCGTGAGGAGCATTACATGTTCAAGCTGAAGGAGATGCCATCAGGGTACGCTTTTCATGCCAAATTGTACTTATTGCCTAATGTTTTGGAATAATGCTCGAGTACTAATGATGTTTTCTTTTTGCAGCCTGAAAGATCAATTCGAAGAACATACATGTTTTGGACTTACAATTCTCTTTATGAGTTTAATCTTGAGTTCCAAGCTCAATCAGCACCAAATACTTGAGTCAGGACATAAATGAGGACACGAACTTTCAACTCGATCCTCGGCAGTTGTACAAGAAACAATGCCCAACTGATCAGGATCAACTGGTGCTGTGTTTTTCGGGAAGTCACATGCCAAATAACAGTAGATGGTGGTGCACCCAATTAAGTTGCATTTGATTAATTATGAGAGAGTGGCATGCAGTACATGAAGGGAATAGCCAAAATTTTTACTCTGGCAGTGAATGCTGCAAAGCTAATAGCCAAATGAGGCAACATGCTATCTATATCTCTTGTAACTAAATTCTGTTGTACATGGCTCTATACAAAGAGCATTTCCAGTTCAGGAGATGTATCCTTTTTTGTTGTCATTGAGTAAACTATTTCAAACTCTGTTTGAACTTAAACTCTATTGGTTTTGAGTTTTATCAAGTTTGAGTTTGTGTAATTAGGGTTTTGAATTTTTTTTACTTAATTGTGTTTGATTCTTCAATTTTTGTTTTGATAATGTGATTATAGGTAGCTTAATCTACTTAAATATATTTTTATTTTTTTAATTAATTTGAAATATGGGTATTTTTCAATATTTTAATAATTTAAATTGAATTTTTTTGTTAACTATGTTAATTATTTATTTTGGATGGAAATTTGGTTAAATTAGTGTTATTATTTTAAGTTAGTAATTTTAGTAGTGATAAAATAATTTTTGGTAATTTTGTATAATTTTTACATAATTTTTAGTATTATGTGAATTTTGGATATATAGGTTAATTGTGTGTTTTATTGAAATTATAGTTAAATAATATGTTTTAAATGATTTTAGAATTTTATATGGTATTAAAATAATTTTTACGAATTATTTACTATTTTTAACTAGTTATTAATAATTTTCAACAAAATTAAATTCAAATAATAAATTATTGACTATTTTTATAATTAAATGAGTTTTTAATTATTTTTATTATATAAATAACCTATTTAAGTAATTAAATGTGAATCTTACTATTTTATGCTTAATAATTAAAAAATCAGATTTTTATTAATATTATATAATTTATTTAATTAATGTGAAAATTATTATATTAAATGTTTTTTATGTTTAAATATATTATATTTTGATATTTTATGGATATTTATGGAATTTAATAATTTTCATTATATTTATTATTTAATATTGAATTGTAAACCTTGATTAGCAATTTGTGTAATTCGGGATCCCAACCCGAGGCGTTGAGTTTTATGTTATTTAGAAGTGAATTTTCTTACAGGTTCGACTTTACTTTTTAGTAGAGAGATGTCTGTTTTACAGAGGAGGTTTTACTAATTTTTCGGTAGAATTCTCGTAAAATGTGACGTCGGGTCGATCCTGAATTTCTATATTTTGACTGAGTTTTGAATTTTTAGATCGAATCTTCCTTTAGAATTCCTAAAAGTATACATTAGGAATTTATTCTAATTTTATTATTATTTATTTTTCTATCTGTGCCAAAACTGAGGTCTATCGAACCAAGCCCGTCGAGTTGGTCTCGAGAAACGTAAACTTATAAGTTATTATTTTATATATACATTGCGCATAGATACATAATTATGAGTATTTATGTTTTAATATGAATTATTTCATTAAAAGATTTAGTATATGTTTGGTATACTTTTAGTATATTTTGGTATATTTCAATATATATTCAATGTATACATTTGATATATTCTTAATATGCATTTAGGATATTTTTGGTATACTTATGGTTTATATGTGGCATGTAAACGTGAAATATTTTTAGTATATAACTAGTATATTTCCAGTATATGTTTGATATATAAATGGTTTATTCTTTTATAAAGAATGTCAGTTGTATTTAATTACGCATTTATTTATTTATTTTCCATAAATATACGATTTTACTGAAAGATATCAATAGAACATGCTACCTAGTAGACTGCACTAGGACTGTGTAAGTATCGGTGCGATAGATTATAGAGTTAAGTTTATGAGATCATTTGAGGTGAAATTGATTGATCGATTATTGAGAATTGATGTGATTGAGTAATGTGATTGTGGAAGGTTAGTTGACCTAATGTCTCGGGGCCAATCACACTGACAATAAGACTGCGGGAGCTATGTTAACTTAGTGTCTCAGGGCCAATCTACTATCCAAAAAATGGAAGAAGATAATTACTTTGGAATTAAGTAAGTCTGTTGGCTACTGAGATATTTTGATTAAGGTTGCAAATATTAAGGTTCTATTTGATCCTTCGTTTAAATAAATTTTTCTGCATTTATTATATATAAAAATGGATTTTAGCATCTGTGTGAAATGCTTGTATATATTTATATATACTGATGCTTGACTGTATATGAACTAGATTGCATGTATATATATATTATAACAATTCACTCAGTGAGGTATGACACCCCTCAATATTTTTTTACAAAATCTTTTTCTTCTTCAGACCTCAGTAGTAGACCTTTACACCGGTCTTCTTAGCCCCGACTAGACTATGTAATTTTATTACCTGAACTCCCATTGTATTCTAGAAAAATGCAGTAGCAATGTTATTGAATCAGTAGTGTGTTGTTTTGTATTTTAAGACCTATCTCTGAATATTGTATGAATATATTTTTATTTTATGAAATGAGATTGAGTATTTATTTTATATCGATTAAAATTTTAATTCTGGTGTATTTTATTTATTATTTCTTATGTTTTTTTTAAGGCTTGCTATGAGTTCTGGATTCGAAAGAATTTTCGTTTCTTAGCTCCGGTCATGACTCCCAGTTTGGGTCATGACAAAGTTGGTATCTGTAATATCCCGAGATTTTAAATATTTTTAAACTGTATCGGGATATGCAGTGTTAATAATTTTGATAAATATATTTGATTATTTAATTAGTTGTTAATTATTAAAGTTATTTTTTTTTTTACTATTTTAAATTTCTTACGTAAAATTTTTTCGAGAATTTTATTTTTGGGAAAATTAAAACCTAAATAAATATTTATTAATTATATTAGTCCGTTTTACGTAATTGCATGATTCCATGCATGATTTTAATTACCATATTAATATATATACATATACATGCATATATATACATATTTAGCATTTTAGGGTTATTTTTAATTAAGTATATATTATATAGTTTTATTTAATTAATATGTATTATATATATATATATATATATTAAGTTTGATTTATTTACATTTTATGCCCCTCCCCTTTTCTTCTCTAAGCCCGACGTCCCCCTCCTTCCTGGTCACCGCTGCCAACTCCTTCCCTCACCGTCAGTGTGCCTTCCGGCATGCCACCACCCTCTCTAGCTTCCTCCACCGCTTTTTGCTTCTATTTCCGACGAGTTTTAATCGTTTTTAACCCGAGAAGCCGAAACTTGAACTCATCTCCATTCACAATGATTCCGGCCACCAAATTGGACGCCGCTGGTCTCTAACTCTTCTGTGAGCTCCGGTGAGTGCATTTCTAAGCTTGGTTTCATTTGATTTGGTCTAGATTCTCTTTGGTGATCAATTTTCATTTTAGGCCATTTTGAGTTCTTTAATTTTTTGAACTTCGATTATAATGATTCAAGCTAAGTTCCTTCAAAAAATTGTTCCTAGTAGCTCAATATACATCCTGTAATTTTTGTAGAATTTTTAAAATTTATTTTGATTTTTGTGAATTTTTTATTATTTTATTAATATTTTCTAATTTTCATAAATTAATTAAATGAATTGTGAAATTATGATTTATGGTGTTTTTAGGGGTTAAAATGAATTTTATAAATTTATTTTTAATTTTTTTGGTTTTTGTATAATTATTATGAATTTATTTAATTTAGGTGATTTTTGGAAAATTAGGTTAAATAAGTATTTTGTTAAAATTAATTGGTTAATTGAGTATAATTGTTGATTTTATTGAATTATACGTTGAGAAATTAATTTTTGAGCAATTTTATAATTTTTAGTGAATTTTTGAATAATTATTGTATATTATGTGAATTATATATAATTAGGGGTATTTTGGTAATTTGATAATAAATTGGTTGAAAAATTAAGTTAAATTGGTTTTAATAATTATTTGAGGTATAAAAATGATTTTTTACAAAATATTTAGTATTTTTAGTTAATTAAAACTATTTTTCGAAAATTATTTTCAAATTATATATAATATACTATTTTTGTAAATAAATGAGTTTTTAATGATTTTTAATATGTTTTTAGGGCTAATTATGTAATTTGGATTTATAAAATGAATTTCGGTTAATATTTGTGAATTTATCGAGAATTATGGATTTTTAATTATATTTTATTAAAATTAGGGTTTTATGTAATTATCGGTAAAATAATTATTTTTAGTGTTTAAATCCCTAATTTGCTATATTTTGATTTACAAAGGGTATTTTTGGTATTTTTGGCATTTTAATGTATTCTGTGTTTATCTCGTAAATTGTGAACCTCAGTCGATACAATCGTAGTTTGGGAGTCCGACCGAGGGGTTGTGTGACTATATATACTCGAAGTTTGTTTTTTTGCAGGACCGGCTCTACTTTCTGAGTAGAGAGACGTCCGTTTTACAGGGGAGATTCTGCCGAATTTTTGGTAGAATTCTCGTAAAACGTGACATTCGGTCAAATTCCTATTCCTAATCTGTGTCTGATATTTTAGATCGAGTCTCTAGAATTTCATTAGATTTATTCTGATTTCGTGCTGTCATTTGTTTGTTTAGTTACGCCAAGACAAAGACCTAGTGGACTAGGCCCGTCGGACCCGTCTCGTGGAGCGCATAACTGTGAGTTGTTATTTTATATACACGTGTTTTAGGATTGCATGTTTTAGAAATGTATGTTTAAATTTTATGAAATATGCATAAATGGTTTAATAATTGCTTAGGTATATTTTAAGTATATTTTTGGTATATTTTAAATTAAATGCATGTTTTATTATTGAATTACACTTAAAATATTTTTAAGTATATGTATAGTTTATTTCTGGTTTATTTTATAATTAAATTGAAATTATTTGATATATATATACTCGAAATATACTTGATTTATTTTTGGTATATTTCTAGTATATATATGGTTTATATTGTCATTTTAATTAATGTCATGCATTATTTATTTTATGAATGTATGGATTTATTTTGAATGAAGGATATCAATAGAACGTGCTACCTAGTTGTAATATCCCGTGTTTTTTAAAATATTTTTACACTGTACCGGGATATACAGTGTCAATAATTTTTATGCATTATACGATATTTTTATGAGTTAATATGTATTTTAAACCTATTTTAATTACTGTCTATTATTTTCAGTATTTTACGTAAAATTTTCCCGGGACTTTCATTTTCGGGGAAATTTCCACGTAAACAATGTATTATTAATTATTTTAAATGTATTTACGGGTTTGCATGAACTCATACATATTTTTAAATTATTAAATAAAGCCTGTGTGTGTATATTTATTTAATTAGGGTTTATTATTACCCTAATATTTTATTATTTATTTATTATTATTTGATTATTTTATTTATTATTAAATTATTAAAATTTATTATTTTATTATTAATTATTTATTAATATTTAATTATTTTAATTTATTTTATTTTTTTTCTTTTTTCTTTTTCTCTTTCTTTCCTTTTTCTTTCTTTTTCTTTTTCTTTTTCTTTCCTTTTCTTTCTTTTTCTTTTTCTTCTTCTTCTTCTTTCTCTCCCGCCCGACGCCCGACCACCATTTTCTCACCGCCGTTTCTCCCTCCTCCGGCCACCGTTTTCGACACCGCCGGTCTCTATCTTCTCCTTGAGCTCCGGTAAGTGTTATTCTAGCTTTTGTTTGAGCTAAAATGGTCTAGAATTGCTTAGGTTTCGATTTGAAGATTTCGGCCTCTTTGGGTTTTTGATTTTTTTGAGCTTCTATTTGGATGATTCATGGAAAATTCCTTCACAAATGTTGTTCCTGGTAGCTTAATTTTCATGTATGAATTTTTACAGAATTTTTGGAGATTTTTTGGATTTTTGGGTATTTTTGAATATTTTAATATTATTTTCTAATTTTCGGAAATTAATTATTTAAATTATGAAATTGGAGTTTATGGTTGAATTAGGTGTTGAAATGAATTATAGAAATTTATTTGGAATTTTTATGAATTTCTAAGTATTTATTTTTAATTATTGAAGTTTATGTGATTTTGTAAAATTAAGTTAATTGTGTTTTAAATTGAATTTAATTGGTTAATTGAGTTTAATTATTGATATTATTGATAAATATGTTGAGAAAATTAATTTTGGATAATTGTATGATTTTTGGTGAATTTTTGAAGTAATTTAGGTATATATATATATATAGGGGTATTTTGGTAATTTTACCCTAAATTGTCTAAAAATGTAATTTAATTGGTTTTAATATTTATTTAAGGTATAAAAATGATTTCTACAAAATATCTAGTATTTTTAACTAATTAAAACTATTTTCCGGGAATTATTTTCAATTATATATATAATATACGATTTTTCTAATAAAATGCGTTTTAATCGGTTTTTTACAGTGTTTCAAGATTTATTATGTAATTTCTACGTATGAAATGTATTTTTATGATTTAAGGATATTTCTGGTATATTTGAATATATATTCTGTGTTGTGGACCCCGGTCGACAGATTGTAGTCTGGAGTCCGACCGAGGGGTTGTGATTGATTGTGGTGTTTATTTTTGAAGTGTATTTTCTTTGCAGGGTCGGCTCTACTCTTTTGAGTAGAGAGATGTCCGTTTTACAGGGGAGGTTCTGCCGAATTTCCGGTAGAATTCTCGTAAAACGTGATATCCAGTCGAACCCTAATTTCCGATTCTGTGTTGAATACTCTAGATTTAATTCTAGGATTTCTGTTAAGGTTATTCTAATGTCGATTAATTATTTCTTGTTTAGTTACGCCGAGACCGAGGGTTAGTGGACCAGGCCCGTCGGACCTATCTCGTGGAGCGCATTAGGTGAGTTACTATATTATATATATATGCTTAGGATGCATGATTTAGAAAATGCATGTTTTATTTTGACTAAATATGCATAAATAACATGATTTATATTCAAGTATATTTTTGGTATATTTTTGGTATATAATAAATTATATACATGTTTTATTAATAAAATATATTTAAAATGTTTTTTAAATATATTTTTAGTTTAATTCATGATTTGATTGGATTTATTTGACATATATATACTCAAAATATACCTGGTTTATGTTTGGTGTATTTTCGGTATATATATGGTTTATATTGCTATTTCATTTATATCCATGCATCATTTATTTTTGTGAATGAATGTTTTATATTTAAGAATGAAGGATATCAATAGAACGTGCTACCTAGTGGGCAGCACTAGGACCGAGTACGTACCGGTACGCCTATAGCTTTAGGCTATATTACTAACTATTTGTGGATATTGATTTGATTATGATTATTGATATGTGAGATGTGGTTTGGGGGTGTGATTGCTGGAGCTCGGTTGACCAAGTGTCTCGGGGCCAATCACACTGGCAGTCAGACTGCTGGAGCTCGGTTGACTTAGTGTCTCAGGGCCAGTCTACTGTCCATATGGATTAAGTGGATATATTTGGAATCAGTGAGCCTGTATGGCTAGAGTGTTGTTTAACACTATTTTTCTGAGGTTGCGATATTCTAGGGTTCTATGTGATCCTTCATAAAAGATGATTTTCAGATAAAATATATAAAATGATTTTTCTGCATCTGTATGAATTGCCTGTATATATATACATATTACTCATATACTGTTGACTGTATGCATTATCACTTAGAGTGTATGTATATGTATTATAGTAATTCACTCAGTGAGGTCTGACTCCCCTCCGTTGACTATTTTTCAGGAGAGTCAACTTCCTCAGACCTCAGTAGCAGGTCAATACGCCGGATTTCTTCCGCCCCGGCTTCTTTATGTAAATTATATACTTGAGTCTTATTTATTTTATCTAGACACTGCAGTAGTTGTGATTTTCAGTAGTTGTGATTTTCAATAGTTGTGAAATAAAGTATTTGTTTTAAAGAGATGTATTATAGTAAAACTGGATTTGTATAAAGATTATACATTTATGAGATTATATATGCGATGTGATGAGTTTTGAATTAAATCCAGTTGATATGGATGATATTGTAATATTTATGATTTTATTTTCCGCTGCATATTATATTTTTATGGTTATTATTGCATATTTATTTTATTTTTAGGCTTGCTACGGGTTCCGGATTCGAAAGAATTCCCGTTCCCTAGCGCCGGTCATGGCCCCTGTTTTGGGTCGTGACACTAGTGGGCAGCACTAGGACCGAGTACGTACCGGTACGACGATAGAATTTAGGTTAAATTACTAACCTATTTGTGGATATTGAGTAGATTGATTTAATTGATGTGTGATGTGATTTGAGAGTGTGATTGCTGGAGCTCGATTGACCTAGTGTCTCAGGGCCAATCACACTGATAGTCAGACTGCTAGAGCTCGATTGACTTAGTGTCTCGGGGTCAGTCTATTGTCCGAACGGAACAAGTGAATTTATTTGGAATAAGTGAGCTTGTATGGCTAGAGTGTTGTCTAACACTATTTAAGGTTGCGATCATCTAGGGTTCTATTTGATCCTTCATAAACGGTTATTATTTTCAATATTATATAAAATGATTTTTATTGCATCCGTGTGTATTTGCCTATATATATATTTATTATATATACTATTGAGTGTTTGCATTTGTCATTTAGTTATGCATGTATATATATTATAACAATTCACTTAGTGAGGTCTGACTCCCCTCCGTTGATTATTTTTCAGGAGAATCTTCGTCCTCAGACCTCAGTAGCAGACCCTTATGCTGGATTTCTTCTGCCCCGGCTTTATTATGTAAACTGCTTACTTGATTTTATTTTGTATTCTAGACACTGCAGTAGTCAAGTTTTGGGATGTTTATTTTATATATGTATGAGATTTATATTTTAAAAGTTGAACCGAGAGTTTGTATTTAAAAGATTTTATATATATGAGATGAGTTTATATTATTAAATCTGATAATGGATTATTATTTTATTTGTGAGATTTAATTCCACTGCATAATGTTTTATTTATTTTAATATATGTTGCATGCTTTTATTTTATTTTTAAGGCTTGCTACAGGTTCCGGATTCGAAAGAATTCCCATTCCCTAGAGCCAGTCATGGCCCCTTGTTTTGGGTCATAACAGTATTAGAGCCTAGGTTATTAGTGTTGTGGACCTAGGTTTTCAGAGTTGTATTTTCTTTGAAACTACTGCAGTTAATTAGGTTCATTCATGTCTTCA
This sequence comes from Mallotus nudiflorus, assembly GCA_947683625.1. Classification (NCBI taxonomy): domain Eukaryota; kingdom Viridiplantae; phylum Streptophyta; class Magnoliopsida; order Malpighiales; family Euphorbiaceae; genus Mallotus; species Mallotus nudiflorus. The sequence goes on from CANTUR010000125.1 coordinate 1,465,693, forward strand.
ATAAGTTTTCTTTGATTTAGTTTTCCGCGTAATCATTAGGTTATCTGTTTGTTGTCCGTTATCTGAATTTTGTTGCCTTTATCTTTTCAAAATGAGGAGGCTATGTGTGTCGCTCCATTGGTCATTGAGGTTAAGGATGATGAGTCCTTTTAGAATAAGGTTTTACCTCAAGAGCCGCCAGCTAAGCACAAAGGTAAAGGCAAAGGTAAACCTCAAGGAGCGACAGGTCACCATAGACAACGAGAGCTACAAGATAAGGCCAAAGTAACAAGGAAGTTAAGATACCTGAAATTGCACTACAGATGTAGCCTGTCTATCAGTAGGGTATGTCTTACCTGAGGCAGTATTTTTTTATGCCAGAATTGGCATTATAGCTTTCGATGGGACGTCAGACCCGCTAGACTTTCTACACGCTACTGAGACAAAGACTCAAATTGCTCATACTGAGTACCAGCGGATCATGATCGTCAAGCCATCAATCGAGGGGACCAACCTTGGATTGGTTCGTCCAAGTGATTCAGCTACATATGACGATGATGACCTGGGCCTCAGTTTTGAGAAAGATTTATGAGGCATTTTCTATCCAAAGCCACTGTAAATGAGCTACAAAATTTGGCTGACTAGCATCTCCAGAGGTAATAGATCTATTGAGGACTACACCAGAGAGTTTCTCTAACTAGGAAGATATGTAAAGGATATGATGTGAGACCAGTATTTTACTATCATGACTTACATCACTGGTCTGGGTTCTACTTTTGCTGGGATGCCTACTGCCGGTCTTACTCCTGAGTCTGTGATTGAGTTGGCCAAAAAGATAGATCTGAGATTGGTCAGCAAGGAGCAATGCCTAATTACTATCAATTGGGAGGTGTTCAATTAGAAGGATTCCAAAACTACTCCGTATTCAACTTTCCAGATTAGTTCTTAGTAGTCAGCAGAGAGGCTCAGTACAGTAGAGTCAGAGGCAATAGTAGAGAGTCTATAGGAGTAGCAGACATAGTTATACTGGACCTCATAGACCCATCAGATTTGGGTCATGTGCTTCTAGCAGTAGTAGTGGTCGAAGTTTTGGTTACAACAGTACAAAATCAGCAGCTAATGCTTGTTGAATGTATGGAAGAGTCCATCAGGGACTGTGCTATATGACTCCTAGAGCATGCTTTAGATGCAGAAAGACGGGACATTACACCAGAGCATATCCTTATTCTGGTTTTTAACCATAACAGTTTCTACAGTAGTCTATTGCCAGTACATATCCAACACCTTTTCAGTTACTGCCAGCTCAGTATTTGAGTATGACTCAAATTGTTACGCAGTAGGGGCATGGTAGAGGTGCCAAAGGGGGTGCCAAGGGTTTTGGTTAAGCTTCCACCAGTCAGTAAGGAGGTCAAGGTCAAGCCAGACTTTTTCACCTCACTCAGTAGGATGCTCAGGCATTTAATGTCATTATTGCAAGTATTATTCCAGTATGTTACTTGGATGTTTGGGTTTTGATTGATCCAAGTGCTACACATTCTTTCATGTCCCCTATTTTTGCTTCAAAGTCATGTTGGCTAGCTTTGAGGATGGCTTTTCCTTTGTCTTTTGCTACTACTCTAAGTGATTCGTTGGACATCGATGTTGTTCTTTCAAGTTATCCAGTGTTAGTTAAGGGCAAAGTACTGCTAGCAAAATTGGTGTTGTTGGATGTGATAAAATTCTATGTGATTTTGGTATGGATTGGTTGTCTCAATATTATGCCATTGTGGATTGTCAAAGTAAATAGGTGATTTTTAGAATTCTAGATGAAAAAGAATTTGAGTTTATGGGTGATAAGAGTTTTGCACCTCAGGATCTCATCTCCGCCATCACGACTAGGAAAATGCTGAGGAAGGGTTGTCAGGGATACTTGGCACTTGTTAGAGATACTTCTATAGAGAAGTTGTCTCTCACAGATTGAGTGAAGAATAAGTATCCTCTTCTAAGGATAGATGATCTGTTTAATCAACTGAAGGGTGCACAGTTCTTTACTAAGATTAACTTGAGGTCGGGTTATCATCAGTTATGGATCAGTGAGGCCAATGTTCCTAAAATAGCATTTTGCACTCGATATGGCCACTATGAGTTTCTAGTGATATCATTTGGGTCGACTAATACACCAACTGCATTTATGGATCTGATGAACAGGGTATTCAAATCATTTATGGTAGTCTTCATTGGTGATATACTGGTGTATTCGAAGAGGGTGGAGGAGCACATATATCACTTGAGGACAGTACTGCAAACACTGAGAGAACACCAGTTTTATGCTAAATTCTCAAAGTATGATTTTCTGGTTGAAGAGTGTTGTGTTCCTTGGACACGTAATGTCTAAAGATGGTATTCAAGTTAATCCACAAAAGATAGAGGCAGTGTCTGAGTGGCCAGATCGACGACAGTCATAAAGATTCAAAGTTTGCTAGGTTTAATTGGGTATTATAGGAGGTTTGTGTAGGATTTCTCAAGAATTACAGCTCCTATAACTTTTTTAACTTAGAAGATTATAAAGTTTGTGTGGTCAGATGCTTATGAGAACAATTTTCAGTTGTTGAACGAGAAGTTGACCACAACTCCAGTTTTGGCTTTGCCTAATGGAGTAGATAAGTTCACTGTGTATTGTGATGCCTTCATAGTCAGCCTAGGTTGTGTAATGATGCAAAATGGTATGGCAATAGCTTATACTTTGAGGCAGTTGAAGAAACATGAACAGAATTATCCTACTCATGACTTAGAGATGGTTGCAGTGATCTTTGCTCTTAAGATTTATAGGCATTATCTATATGGGGTGACTTGTGAGATTTTCACGGATCACAAGAGCCTTAAGTACCTTTTTCAGTAGAGAGATCTAAATCTGAGGCAGAGAAGATGGTTAGAACTCCTGAAAGATTATAACTGTGAGATTCTTTTTCATCCAGGCAAGGCTAATGTGGTAGTAGATGCCTTGAGTAGGAAGTCCTCAGGTAGTCTTGCTCATATTAATATAGAGAGGAGACCGTTGGTCCAAGAGTTGCATGAGTTAGTGGATCAAGGTCTGATAATGAAGATTAGTAGGTCAGGAGGACTATTATCTCAGTTCAGAGTCCAATCAGTGTTGAGAGATAGGATTAAAATAGCTCAAGACCAAGATCCTATTCTAGAGAGCTTAAGGAGAATGTTCATGCAAGGAAGTTCACTGATTTCACTCTCGATGATGAAGGTATTTTGTGGATTAGTGGTAGATTATGCATTCCTGATATGGATAATTTTAGAGAAAAGATCCTTGAGGAAGCACATTCTACAACCTATAGTATACATTCAAGTGTCATTAAGATGTACTATAGCATCAGAGACTTGTATTGGTAGGATGGACTGAAGAATGATGTAGTTGATTATATTTCTAAGTACTTGACATGGTAGCAGGTGAAAGCTGAGCATCAGAAGCATTCTAGGAAGCTTCAACCACTTTCAATCCCTGAGTGGAAATGGGAGAGAATCATTATGGATTTTATGGTTGGGTTAGTTCGTATAAAAGATGGATAAGATTCCATCTAAGTGATTATGGACTAGTTAACCAAGTTTACTCATTTCTTGCTTATTAAAGCCATTTACTCTGTAGCCAAGTTGGTGAAAGTGTATGTTAAGCATATTATGTGCCTTCATGGAGTACTTGTGTCCATTGTATCTGCTAGAGGTTCAGTGTTTACCTCTTGGTTTTGGCAGAAGTTGTAGGAAGCAATGGGCACCAGATTTAATTTCAACTGCTTTTCACTCTCAGCCAAATGGTCAGTCTGAGAGGATGATCCAAACACTTGAGGATATGTTGAGAATGTATGTGTTGGATCTTAGAGGTAGCTGGGATGATCATTTGCCACTTGTTGACTTTGCACATAATAACAGCTACCATAGCAATATTGAGATGGCACCATATAAGGCTTTGTATGGAAGGAAGTGTAAATCCCCTCTGAGTTAGGATGAGATTAGAGAGAGAGTATTGACTTGACCTGAGATAGTTCAGGATGTTACTAAGAAGGTTGTTATGATAAGAAGAGATTAGAGACCGCAGTTAGCAGACAGAAAAGTTAACGGATCTGAGATGCAGAGATATGGAGTTTCAAGTTATAGACTATGTGTTTCTGAAGGTGTCTCCGATGAAGGGTGTGAGGAGGTTTGGCAAAAAAGGTGATACGAACCCTACCTATAATAGAGATAGAACGCGCATCCAACTTTGAAATCTTACCCAAGGATCATCAATGATAGGTTGTGTTGATGGAGCTAAACCCCTTGCTTATTAATTTGAAGCAAGATACTTAGCTATTAAAAGATGAACAATCACACAATTCTAAGTTTAACCTAGCAATTGTAATGAAAGGTAGATGTGAAACAATTCAAGTAAACTTGCAAAGTTTTAAAAAAACAAAGTTAAGGAAACACCTCACTTAATTGATTAAAATTGTCAAAAATACATCCTAAATTCGTCCATAATATGTGTAGCCCTTATATAGGCATGTAAATAACCTAATCCTTAAAGGAAAAGGTTTTATTCCTTATTTCTAAAAATACCTATATAGGAAAATCCTTAATTAAAGATATTTCCTTCAAAATAGGACAACTAATGACAACTCATCTTTAAAAGTCAAAATTGACAACTTATTACAATTCATGACAACTAAGCAAAATGACAACTCATGACAACTAAGCATTGAAGCATGTCATATCACATGTTGACCATTAAACCTTGACTTTGACTTAGTGACTATTTGACTTTGACTTTTACTTTTTGACTTTGACTTATTGACTATTTGACTTTGACTTATTGACTTTGACTTGAAATATTCTAGAATCTTCTCACATCTTCTAGAATCTTCTCACATCTTCCTTATTGACTCCAGAATAGAAAAAATAAATCAAAATTCATCTAATCAAGCTAATTAATTTCAAAATAGGAAATTAAGCTAATTAGCTTAAATTCTTCATATTCAGGTGTTGTTGATCCCTTTTAGGGTTCATATAAAAGGGAAATTAGAACTGAGATATATTGAACCGTTTGAGATTTTGGAGAGAGTGGGGCACGGTTGAATATCGATTGGCTTTGCCTCCAAATTTGTCTCAAGTGCATCTAGTGTTTTATATCTCGATGCTGAGGAAGTATATTTCAGATCCTTTGCACGTGTTGTAGCCTGATAGTGTGGAAGTGAACGAAGACCTGATGTTCGAGGAGGAGCCAGTTGCGATAGTTGACTATCAAGTTCGACAGTTGCGTTCGAAACAGATTCCGTTCGAAACAGATTCTAATGGTTAAGGTGTTGTGGTAGAGCAACAACGTGGAGGAGCACACTTGGGAGATAGAAGTTGAGATGCGAGTTTCCTATCCTTACCTTTCCCTCAATGATATCTTATTTCCATTCTTTTTTTGAATTCGAGGATGAATTCTTATAAAGAGAGAAGATTATTATGACCCGATATTTTAAATAATGTAAAATTATTTTAGGATATATAGTATTAATAAAATTTTAAATTTTATTTATATATTTTAATTATTTATTTATATTATTTATTTATTTTATTCTAAATTTTTTATTTACATAAAATATTTATTTTGGAAGTTTACTATTTAAAAATATTTAAGTCATTATTATTATTATTATTATTATTATTATTATTATTATTATTATTATTATTATTTTAACAAGAGTTATTATTATTGTTATTTTTATTAATAGTATTATTGCATGCATATGTTATTATTATTATTGTTATTTTTATTACTATATTGTTGTTAATATATTGTGCATGTATAGTATATATATGTGTGTGTGATAAGTGTTAAAGTATATATATATATATATATATATATATATATATATATATATATATATAAGGGATATGACACATTTATTTTCGGGTACTCTCCTCTCCCCCTCACTTTTTCTTTTCTTTCTTCCTATTTCCTTCTCTTCTCTTCACGCAAACCAAAAATTATTTATTTTGGATGAAAATTTGGTTAATTAGTGTTATTATTTTAAGTTAGTAATTTTAGTACTGATAAAATAATTTTTAGTAATTTTATATAATTTTTGCATAATTTTTAGTATTATGTGAATTTTGCATATATAGGTTAATTGTGTGTTTTTATTGAAATTATAGGTAAATAATATGTTTTAAATGATTTTAGAATTTTATATGGTATTAAAATAATTTTTATGAATTATTTACTATTTTTAACTAATTATTAATAATTTTTGAAAAAAATTATATTCAAATAATAAATTATTGACTATTTTTGTAATTAAATGAGTTTTTAACTATTTTTGTTATATAAATAACCTATTTAAGTAATTAAATGTGAATCTTACTATTTTATGTTTAATAATTAAAAAATTGGATTTTTATAAATATTATATAATTTATTTAAGATTTTATTTAATTAATGTAAAAATTATTATATTAAATTTTTTTTGATGTTTAAATATATTATATTTTGGTATTTTATGGATTTTTATGGAATTTAATAATTTTTATTATATTTATTATTTAATATTGAATTATGGTGATTTGTGAACCTTAATTGAGAATTTGTGTAGTTCAGAGTCCCAACCCGAGGCGTTGGGCTTTGTGTTATTTAGAAGTACGTTTTCTTGCAGGATCGACTTTACTTTTTAGTAGAAAGATGTCCATTTTACAGAGGTGGTTGTGCTGATTTTTCTGTAGAATTCTTGTAAAAATGACATCGAGTCAATCCTGAGTTATATGTTTTGACTGAGTTTTGAATTCTTAGATCGAATCTTCCTTTAGAATTCCTATAAGTATATGTTAGGAATTTATTCTGATTTTATTATTATTTATTTTTCTAACTGTGCCGAAACTGAGGTCTATCGGACTAGGCCCATCGAGTCAGTCTCAAGGAGCGTAAACTTGTGAGTTATTATTTTATATATACATTGCACGTAGATGCATGATTATGAGTATTTATATTTTAATATGAATTATTTCATTAAACGATTTAGTATAGGTTTGGTATACTTTCAGTATATTTTGGTATATTTCAACATATATGCAACGTATACATTTGATGTATTCTTAATATGTATTTAATATATTTTGGTATACTTATGGTTTATACGTGGCATGTAAACTTGAAATATTTTTAGTATATAACTAGTATATTTCCAATATATGTTTGGTATATAAATGGTTTATTCTTTTATAAAGAATGTCAGTTGTGTTTAATATGCATTGATTTATTTATTTTCCATAAATATACGATTTTACTAAAGGATATTGATAGAACATGCAATCTAGTGGGCTGCACTAGGACTGTGTACGTACAGTGTGTTAGATTTTAGGGTTGAGTTTATGAGATCATTTAAGGTGAAATTGATTGATCGATTATTGAGAATTGATATGATTGAGTAGTGTGATTGCAGGAGCTTGGTTGACCTAGTGTCTCAGGGTCAATCACACTGATAGTGAGAATGCGGAAGCTTAATTGACTTAATATCTCGGACCAGACTACTGTCCAAAAAAAATAGAAGAAGAGAATTACTTTGGAATTGAGTAAGTCTGATGCCTAGTGAGATATTTTAATTTAGGTTGCGAATATTATGGTTTTATTTGATCCTTCATTTAAATAAATATTTTCTGCATTTATTATATATAAAAATGGATTTTAGCATCTGTGTGAAATGTCTATATATATTTATATATATATTGATATTTGACTGTATATGATCTAGATTATATATGTATGTATTATAATAATTCACTTAGTGAGGTATGACTTCCTTCAATATTTTTTTTATAGGATCTTTTTTTTCTGTAGATCTCAGTAGTAAACCTTTACGCCGGTCTTGTTTAGCCCTGGTTAGACTATGTAATTTTATTACCTGAACTTTCATTGTATTCTAAAAAACTGCAGTAGTAATGTTATTGAATCAATAGTGTGTTACTTTGTATTTTGAAACCTGTCTCTGAATATTGTATGAATATATTTGTATTTTATGAAATGAGATTGAGTATTTATTTTATATCGATTAAAATTTTAATTCTGGTGTATTTTATTTATTATTGTTTGTGTGTGTTTTTTTTTTAAGACTTGCTACAGATTCTGAATTTAAAAGAATTTTCATTCCCTAGTACCGATCATGACTTTCAGTTTAGGTCATGAAAGTATTATTATAAGTCCACCATGCATCAAAACAAACAAAATTACACATCAGAAAATTAAGCTTAAGAAAGACCATAATAAAGTATTTTTAATCTTCATCCGGCAACGATCCTCCTCATAATCACACTTACTGAAGTCTATGTCTTCTCCATAGATAATTTTTATTATTATTAAAAATTAAATTTAAGGTCATCTAAATGTGCCGCGGCTACGAGTTAAATCCAAATTATATTAATTATCTAATTAGTCTAAGGTTACTAGGAGAATCACTAATTTAAATAATTAACCATTACATTGCTGATAACTTCAATTTGGCTTTTTAAAATTGAAAGGTTTGTATTTTTCCTTTACGTTTATCTCAAAGGGAAATGGTCATTGTCTGTTTAAAGCTATAGCTACTTGAGAAGAGCTCCAATGGCATGAAGACATAATGTAATTGCTGTAATCTCTATTGGAACGTTAATCACAAAGAATTGGCTAATATTTTGGGCTTATCATAAGTCAAAAATCTCATCTACATGATCTTGCTATGGCTAAAATTTTGTTGGATTTTGACAGTTCACCAGCAATATTTTTTTGTACGACAAACATTGAATCCTCCACGATGTATATATTTTTCTAAAAATAATTTATAAATTTTTGGAAAATAATTTTATTATTTTAAAGTAATTCATAAGGTATTTTTTCGGATTTATTTTATCATAATCTATACAAAAATTAAAATTTTAATTTTAAATCAAATTAATTTCCTTCAATTTATTTTATGTATACCAAGTAGAAACATATCAATATATACATAATAATATTTACATGTCTATGGGGAATCAAAAATCCAAAACATTTTGTCTTATAAGCCACATGTTTAGCCTATCCGTATTCCCAAACCTCAAATGCCTTTCAAAGTCATAGAAAAGACACCAATATAATAGAAAACAAAGTATACCTCATCCTCAACTTGCATTATACTTTTCCAGTTTCTTCACATTGAAAATGCCAGTAAGGAAAATTTTCTGCCTTCCATAATCTTGGCTTTGATACTTTGGTACGTCCAATCAAACCCACTACTTAATTAATTAATCAATAACCCCTATACCATTTGATCCCGATGGAGATGTCTGAATTCTAATATTGTAATTTCAATTTACGATAATGCCAATTCTAGTTTTATAGGGTATTCGATACCCAGATGAACATTTAAATATATCTCTTAATCCTATTAACAATTATAAATAATTAATTGACATCAAATGATAAAGGCTATTTTCACGTAAATAATATTTCAAATTTAAATCGTAATGTATAGTCATATTAATTTGGTTATTAAAAGATTTTTATTATTTTTATGATCCTATTAGAATTGAACTGAATTAATTAAAATTTAATATGTTTTGTATATTAGTAATCCATTAAAAAAAATAATGAATAGTTATAATTTTTATGAAGGTAAACTAATGATATTGTCCAATAAATAAATCATTTTTTCATATATAGCACAATAATAATAATAATTGTTTTTTTTTTTTTTAAACATTACAAAAATCCAAAAACCTATGACTTGTTAAAGCTGAACCAATATACAAACTCTAGACTGGAATGCCATTGTTTCCATTTTCTTTGAATATTTTATAAAGGTTGAATTGAATCATATATTCACTAACTACTATAATTTTTTTTATATATATTTATAGTATGAAATAGTTGTATGCATTAGCGGTCCAATTGGATAACAATGCCACGTATCCTAATTAGAGACTGTAACTTCAATGTGTTTAATCTGTGCTTTGTCGTCATACTTGTCTTCATCTTCAACTATACTCTAATTTCATTGTACCTTGTAAGTATAGCCCTCCATTTAATTACTATAAAAGTGGTTTTTATTAGCATATGTATCTTTGAGCTATTCAAAAATATTTCATTAGTAGGAATCTTATAAAATTAATTTGAAATCTATATCCAAATTATATAATACTTGCAATGCCTTTGGTACATAATAATTTTTAGGTAAGCATGGTCATTGCATCACCATTAATTTAAGACAAAATTTTGACTAGCTACTAGTTAATTTGTTAATCTTAAGCATCAAACCGTCCCTAATTAAAAATAAACTTGTAACTAATCAATAATTCTTGGTATCCTACAAAAGATCAATAAACAAATGAATATATAGAAGATTCTAGTAAAAAGCGCCATTAACTTAATATTTTGAATTCTACAGTCGTCAGTTTATTAAAGGAGAACTATCTCTTGTTATACTGTTCATCAATGTCTAGATTATATGATTTTTTTTATTAATTAAAAAAAACCTTAATATTTCATTACTTTTTTTAATCTTAGAAATAGTTATTTTAACTAAATTTTCATTTTCAAGGATTATGAATCTATATGCTTTAGCTGTGAACATCTTACAAGAATAACTTTATCAAAAATTCAACAAAATGTATAATTTATTTCAATTCAATTTTTAAATAGGTATCGTAAGTATAGTGCAAGATCCACATTTATATAACCACATAACTTTTAAATTCTCTTGCACTTAATATTCATGTATTGATAAAAGTAATATTAGAAGCGAAGCACCTAATATATTGATAAAACAATATATATAAAAGCAATATGAGAATTTAAATATTCTAACCAAAAATAATTAACTCTATTCTAATAAAATTAAATTAATTAAAATTTAGTCGACTTGATATCAGTGGGTTAGAAAAAAAAAACATAGCACATGACAACTTCCATTCAACTCTAAGTATATACAAAAGAAAGAAAAACAAAGAAACACAAAAAAAAATCTACTCATGATCCATATATATATATATATAACAATCCAACGGCTTTGGAACCCTAACCACTCGCGAAAACACGCAGCCGTTCTTTACCTACTTCTTTGGAACCAAACCCACCATCATACTCAACTTAACCCTAGTTTACTTAACTTAACCTTTCTTCAATCATTACCCTTCTTCCTCCACATTTACCTCTATATATTCATACATGGAGTCTTGCCTTTCTTGCTTGTTCCAACATTGTTTTTTGTTATTTTTATATGCTTTACTTGTAAGTGAAGCAAACCTTTTGTTATTCCTTTGGTTTCATGTGCTGTTGTCGGAGATTTCTTGCAGAATGAGCTGTAACGGTTGTCGAATTCTCCGAAAAGGATGCAGTGAAGATTGTATGCTTAGACATTGCTTGCAGTTTATAGATAATCCTCAAGCTCAAGCTAATGCTACTGTCTTCGTTGCCAAATTCTTTGGCCGTGCTGGCCTCATGTCGTTCATTTCATCTGTCCCTTATCACCAACGTCCTTGTAAGTTTTCTACACCTATACATCATCATTTGAATTCTGACTGCAATGCTTCAAGACTGTAAGGTCTCAAAGACTGATTCTCTTGCATCGGTGGGTGTCCAGAGCTCAGTGGACTCTGATTAAATTTTTTGTTGTTTCAATCGGTTGTTTATGGCTTCATGACTTCTAAACAGAAATTTATCATTGTTTATATTGTTTCAGCATTGTTTCAATCGCTTCTATATGAGGCCGTGGGGAGAGCAGTGAATCCAGTGAGTGGAGCAGTGGGACTTCTCTGGACAGGGAACTGGCATGTATGCCAGACGGCTGTGATGACCGTGCTCCATGGCGGAACAATAAAACCACTACAAGAATTTGAAGGTGGGATGTTATTAGCACCAGATTTCGATAACACTTCAGAATGTGCTAGTTTCAGACCAAAAAATAATAGCATGAGTTCAGGACCAAAGACAAAAATATTGAAGAGGAAAAGGTCTGATGATGATTGTAATGATCATGATGAGGTCAAATTTGGACAAACCAATCTTGATCTTTGTCTGATGCATGCCGTGGAAGAGAAGCCGCGGCAGGCGGAGACGCCATCGGAGGAATCTGAGACAACAACCTTGGGGAGTGGTTCAGAGACTAATAATTGTATCAGAGGTGAAAAAAAGCTTTTGACATTATTTCTTTGAGAGTTTTGTTGGTTCTTTTGGATCTTTTTCTCTAGGTTCTAGAGATTTTGTGTTAGCATAGAATAGAATTTAACCTTTTTTTTCTTCTTTTCTTTTTGTCTTTTTTTAAATTTATTGTATATTCAAGAATGGATTACAAGATGGTATTTCTTGAATAAAGAAAATCAAACGTGTCTGCACTTCTCTTTTTCTTCATCTCTTTTTTCAAGATTGGCACATTTTGACATTTTGCTGGCTGAAGATGCATGGAATTTGATGATTTTTTATTTCCTATTAACAAGGAGAGAAGGGATAGGAAACCTGACATTGAGTCCTTTCTATTGTACTCAGTAAAAATTTAGCCATTTGACCAAACCTATGCGTTTAAATGAATTATACTTTTAGCTTTTTTCAACTTCTAAAATTAATTTAGTTTGTGATGAACAAAGAGATAATTCAGTATATATGTACTCGAATTATTGTAATCAGTTATCGCATGTGTGATACTGAATGCATAGTATCCAATTAATGGTTGAACGCATATAATAACAAGGCTGATCATAATTTTAAAATTTTAATTTTAATTAGATTTATATACCAGCGAATTATTAAATAAATACATAAATAACAAATTAAATTTTTCTTTTACCAAACAACATAAAGTTTCTCCGTCTAGAGACGAGATGACTTCTTGTCTATCCATCCACGGGAGAAACGCCGGGAGAAGCACCTAAGGGAGGGGTTCGAATCCCCTTCCCAGTGTCAAATTAAAAAAAACAGCATAAATATTAATTTTCAATTCCTTTGTTACATTGCATATATATGAGTACCAATATTCCACCAATGAAGTGACAAGGGGAACAATTAAAAAGGTGACAGCATATGGATTAAGAACTAATTAGTATTGGATTTGGATATCACTTATAATACAAACATAGATATATTAGTAATTCGTTGGTGAAGAAATTAAAGGAAGAATCATAATGGCTCATCCATCAAACTGGCTTTTGCTACCCATAAAGAGGCATTAGCTACTTTATTAAAAGAAAACGCCTTTATTTTTCTCCTTCATTCTTTCTTGCTTGTGGGCTGCATGTCAGCATTAGATTTTCTCTTTATATTTGCTTTGCTTGTGGCCACTACTCCATTATTTTCTTCTTCTCTTATCTGTTTTATATATTTTCCTTTTTTTTTCTTTATTTAATTTGGCCCTTTTGCACGGCCAATAGCCAAGATCAAGAGGGATAAGCTTGTTTTGCTTGTATAGCCTTTTCTTGCCGAGAGAAGATATAGATTACAGAGGTTAATTGGCTACATATAGTAGTGACTGGACAGTGGCCCTTCAATGGTTAATAAACAAAGTGACCCATGCTTACTTTGAATTTTCATTTCTAATAACATCAAATTATCTTTTTCATATTAGAGTTCATTAAATTTTAATGGGTTCAATTTGATCCAGACAAGACGATGAAAATTTTCTAATAATAAATTTAACGCAATTGCAAATACTGCAACTCAAACTTAAAATCTCACTTAATAAAAAATAAAAAAAAATGTTGAAGATAGCTTCATTTTTGGCTAAAAATTGTTGCAATGAATTGAATTTTCTCAAGTAGAATTTAACATTATAATATAATTTTTTTTCTTTTTTAAATGTAAGGGAGAAGATTAAGCCATTAACTGGCTACTTAATTTATCACTGAGCTATCACTAACAGTAGATTAACTGAATCTCATAAAGTTCAACCAAAATAAAAAAGGGCCTTTATGTGCTATTCACCTTAACGTGGAACAGTGAAATAGAAACGAAGAAAAGGTAAAAGAAAAAAGAAAGTTAATGGCAAGAATGCATGCATCTTGATATTCTTTAGAACTTTTCTCACTTTTTGATCATAAAGAAAACTGGTAAACAAACATTCATGAAAATGTGCTAATCGATACTTATATTGTACGAACCAACATTCAAGGAGTTTTACACCTTTTTTTTTTTTTTAGGCCAAATGAGGTCCCATTAGTTATCAAATCAAAGGAAAAGACTTTCTCTAATATGCATTTTCAAGAGAAAAATAAAAATGATATATGTAATAAAAAAAACCTGTTGTAAAATAAATATTGAATTGTTTTGTTTGTTATAAAACTAAACTTTAATTTAGTAGTATTTAATTAGAAGAAAAATATTTTATAGTAGAATGATTTTAAGAAAATTTAGAGAGAGTTTATAAAGAATTTGAAGAATTATAATATTAAAAGAATTTAGAGAATAATCTATATTTTTCTTAATCTTCTCATTAATGAATTTCAATCTCTTTATATAGAGATTTTCTTTTCACTATTTGAGAACTATTTTCTCACAAGCAATATATTATTCATTCATAAGCAATATATTATTCATTCACATTCATAATACTCCCCCTTGAATAACAATATTTTGCAACTGTCTCATTAAAATCTTGCTAAATAAAACCTAGTGGGAAAAACTTTGGTTTAAAGAAAAAGAGTACAGTGCATGATTTTCTCCCCCTCAAGTTTATATGTATAATCTTCCTTCACATAGTATGCAGATGTCGCATTCCAATATCGTGAACGTGCTTTCTAAAAATTATAGTTAGAAGCGTCTTTGTGAAAAGATCAGTTGAATTCTTGCTAGACTGAATATACTTGATATCTATATAATTGTCTTTTATTAGCTCTTGAGTGTATGAAAAGAATCTTGGAGGTATATGTTTGGTTCTATCACTTTTGATGTATCCGTCCTTTAACTGTGCAATGCATGCTACATTATCTTCATACAAAATTGTTGGACTTTTGTTGACTGGAAAACCACAAGATTCTTCAATATGATGTGTCATTGATCTAATCTATACACACTCTCTACTTGCTTCATGTAGTGCAATAATCTCAGAGTGATTTGAAGAAGTAATGACAAGCGTTTGTTTCTAGGAATGCCAAGAAATTGCAGTTCCGTTATTTGTGAACATATAGCCTGTTTGAGATTTCGCTTTATAAGGATCTGATAAATGTCCTACATCTGCATAACCAATCAATTCTTATTTTGAATTATTAGAATAAAATAAACCCAAATCAACATTTCCTCGAAGGTATTGAAGTATATGTTTAATCCCTTTCCAATGCCTTTTTGTTGGAGCTGAACTAAACTTTGCTAATAAATTAACTGCAAAAGAAATGTCAGGTCTAGTACAATTAGCAAGATACATTAGAGCTCTAATGGCACTAAGATATGGAAATTCATAACCAAGAATTTCTTCATTTTCTTCACAGGGTCGAAATGGATCAGTCTCAATATTGAGTGATCTGACGACCATTGGAGTACTTAAAGGATTTAATTTATCCATATTAAAGCATTTCAAGATCTTTTCTGTGTAATTTGATTGATGCACGAATATCCCATTGTGCATTTGCTCAATTTGTAAACCAAGGCAATACTTGATTTTTCTATGATCTTTCATTTCAAATTCTTCCTTTAAGCATATTGTTGCTTCATGGATCTCTTTTTTTGTTACAATGATATTTAAATCATTAATATATACAGCTATAATCACAAATCCAGATATTATTTTCTTAAGAAAAATACATGGGCAGATAATATTACTCACATATCCTTTATTAATCAAATAATCGCTTAAATGATTATACCACATGCGCCCAGACTGTTTTAACCCATATAAAGATCTCTAGAGCTTAATTGAATATACTGTTTTAGGTTTTGTACTTAATGCTTCAGGCATTTTAAATCCTTTAGGGATTTTCATATAAATATGACTATCAAGTGATCCGTACAAATAAGCAGTCACAACATCCATAAGATGCATTTTTAATTTCTTAAAAACTATTAGGCTAATCAGATACCTGAACGTAATTGCATCTATAACAAGAGAATACATTTCATCATAATCAATTCCTGGCCTTTGTGAAAAATCTTGAGCTACAAGTCTAGCTTTTGTACCTTATTATTTCATTTTTCTCATTTCTCTTTCGTACAAAGACCCACTTATATCCTACAGGTTTCACAGTTTTAGGCATAGGAATAATTGGCCCAAAACCATTTCGCTTGTTTAGTGAGTCCAATTCAGCTGCATAGCATCTTTCCATTTTATCCAATCATGCCTATTTTGACATTCCATGACTGATTTTGGTTTAGGATTATCTTTGTCATTTATGATTTCACATGCAACAGTATATGAAAATGTTTCATGAATTTCTTTATTTTCTATTTCTTCAAGGATATTTTCCTCTCTATCAATATGATTATCTACTCCCTTTCTCTTTCGAGGATTTTTATCCTTAGAACCAATTGGTCTTCCATGCTTCTGGCATGTTTTAGACTCATGAGTGTCTTTACTCTCAGGTTTTATTTCTGGAATTTCAATACGAGTAGGAGCATTGGTTGTTGGTATATATGATTTAGTCACTCTTTTTATATTAGTAAATGCATCTGGCAATTAATTTACAATTACTTATAAGTGCACAATCTTTTGCACTTCTAATTCACATTGTTTTGTGTAAGGATCCAGATGCAATAATGATGGTTCATTCCATGAAATATCCCTTTTTCCTTCTTTCTCCCCTTTTTCCTAATGTTAGGAAAACAACCTCATTAGATTGGCAATCAGAAAAACGTATTGTAAAAACATCACCAGTTAAAGGTTCAAGATATATAATAATCGAGGGTGTTTCAAACCCAACATAAATTCTCAATCTTAGTTGAGGACCCATTTTTATGCTAAAGTGGCACAATGGGTATATATATTGCACAACCAAAATTTTGAGATGGGAAATATTTGGCTCTTTACCAAATGCCAATTGTAGTAGGGAGTATTTATGATATGCACTAGGTTTGATGCGAATTAATGAAGCAGCATGTAGGATTGCATGACCCCAAACTGAAATGGGAAGCTTTCTTCTCATTATTAATGGTCTAGCAATAAGCTGAAGGCGTTTAATCAATGATTCAGCTAAACCATTTTGAGTATGTACATGGGCAACAGGATGCTCACCAATGATCCCAGTAGACATACAATAATCATTGAATGCTTGAGATGCAAATTCACTAGCATTATCAAGTTTTACCCTTTTGATTGTATAATCAGGGAATTGTGTTCGTAATTTAATAATTTCAGCTAGCAACCTTATAAATGCAATATTACGAGTTGACAATAGACAAACATGTGACCATCTGCTAGATGCATCGATTAATACCATAAAATATCTAAATGGTCCACATGGTGGGTGAATTAGCCCACATATATCACCGTGAATTCTTTCAAGAAACATAGGTGATTCATTCTAAATTTTAGATGGTGAAGGCTTCAAGATTAATTTTTCGAGAGAACAAGCTGTACATGACATTTCATTTAATTGAGGAATTCTTTGCCCCTTCAATGGATGCCTATGTGAATTCTCAATTATCCTTCGCATCATTACTGATCCAAGATGACCTAATCTATCATGCCATAAATTTATTGTTGAAGGATCATAAGATTTTTCTTTTACTACCATATGTGATTCAATTATATGTATATACATGTAATGCAATCCAGTAGGGAGTTTTGGCAGTCTTTCCAATACTTATATTTTTTCTGATTTATAGGAAACTATATTTAAATATTTGTTACCATTTATAGTAATGGATTGGGTATCACACCCATTTCAATATATGTCATCAAAACTCAACAAATTTCTTGTTGATTTTGGTAAAAAAAAAAAAAGGTTCATCAATTATAAACTTTGTTCCATTTGGTAACATAAATTTAGTTTTGCCAATTCCTTCAATCAGATCTATAGGACCTGATATTATTTTTACAACTGCCTTTGTGGGCTTTATTTCAAAGAAATAATCTCTATTTTTTAAGATAGATCTGGTATGCAAAGATCTTCAATATTGTCTTTATGTTGAGTACAATTGATATTAAACTTCAAAATAGATAAACACATAATTAATCAATTAAGGTAAAAATATAAAAATTATAAAGTAGGACATTTTATTTAATTTGAAAATAACATACATAACAATAACATATTCTTCATAATTGAAAATAAAATAGGTAATAACAACATACTTAAAAATTATAGATGTCTCAATTTTGATTATCAGTAAAATCATTAGTAAAATTAGAAACATCTAGATGAGTTGTATCATTAACAGGAGTATGATACTCATTGAAGTTTATTTCCGTTTCTTTACTTTTCAATGATGCCTTATAAAGTTGGCAAAGATGTGGTGGTATACGACAAACTCGTGACTAGTGTCCTTTACTACCACATCTGAAACACACAGTTTCAGACTTATGTTGGGGCATTTCTTGAACACCACTGATAACTAATTTTAACTTCTTTTGAGGCTGAGTCTGAGTTTGTTGTAGAGTATTATTATATTTATTTTCACGACCATAGCCAAAGAATTGACCTCTTCCACGTCCACAACCTCTACCTCTCCCACGTCCATGGCTATTGTAGTTTTTATATCTGGAATAATTTATAGCATTTGCTTCTAAAAATGCTACTGAGCCAGTGGGAAGGGACTGATGATTTTTTATCAAGAGTTCATTATTTTTCTCAAGTACCAGTAAGCATGAAATTAGTTTATAATATTTTTTAAATCTCTGCATCCTATATTGTTGTTATAGTGTAACATTTGATGCATGAAATGTGGAGTAAGTTTTCTCCAGCATATCCTCGTCTGTGACTATTTGTCCATAAAATTTTAATTGTGATACTATTCTGAATATTGCAGAATTATAGTCACTCACTTTTTTAAAATCTTGAAAGCATAAAGCTCTCCATTCATCAGTGACTACTGGTAGTATTGCATCTTTTTGATGATCATATTTGTCTTTTAGATCCTTCCAAAGAACACTTGGATCTTTGACAGTCAAATATTCACATTTTAATCCTTCATCAAGATGACAACGAAGAAAAATTATAGACTTGGCCTTATCTTGCAATGAAGTATTATTTTTTTTTTTATGGTATCAATTAACCCCATTGATTGAAGATGAATTTCTATATCTAGAATCCAAGACATATAATTTTTTCCCGTGATGTAAAGAGCAATGAACTCAAGTCTTGCTAGATTTTTCATTATGATAACTAATAAAAAAAATATAACTCAATTAGAATTCATAAATTTGATGACTACTAAAAAAAATCAAACATAATCAAAATTTACTAATTAATTATATCATGAATGAATATTGCAAGAAATAACAACGGTACAAAAAATGATACAATAATACTTAAAATTATATCAAATAGAAAATCATCTTCCATATGAATTATTCCTAAAACTATTATAATAGTCATGATCAAAACACAAATATAAATATATCAAATCATGTTTATAATTTAGAGTAAAGAGAGAAAGAGAAAATGTATGAATTTGTGTGAATAAATAAAATTTATAGTTTGTCTATTTATAATGAAAAATATAACCGTTTGTTACCGTTATATTACCATTGGTAATATATAGCCGTTTAGAATTTTTTTTTTTTTTAATATGATATATTGATAAATAAATTATATAAAGTAAAATTAATAAATAATGTTGATATAATTATTTATAGTAAGTGAGTTAACATAATGATATGTATAAATATAGGGCAAAACCGTCCATTAATATAAAATGGGGTGTAACCTTCCATTAACATAAATAGTAATAAAAAATATGCATAAATATAAATTGGTAGAAGGCATAGTCATCCATAAGGTTAGAACCAATAGTTGCATCAATGGTATAGTTAGTAAAACAAAATAAAAATAACAATTAATATAAAGTTAGATTGAAAAAATAAATATAAATATAAATATATTTAAATTAGTATGAGGTATAAACATCCATGATAATATATAATCAAATAATATATTCATAAATATTAAATATTAAGAAATATATACCTTATTGTTTTGATCGAGAGCTTTTCATACTGATAACGTGTTGTGAAATAAAAATTGAATTATTTAGTTTGTTATAAAACTAAACTTGAATTTAGTAGTATTTAATTAGAAGAAAAATATTTTAGAGTAGAATGATTTTAAAAGTATTTAGAGAGAGTTTGAAGAACTATAATATTAAAAGAATTTGGAGAATAATCTATCTTTTTTTTAACCTTCTCATTAATGAATTTTAATATTTTTATATAGATATTTTCTTTTCACTATTTGAGAACTATTTTCTCATAAGCAATATATTGTTCATTCACATTCATAATAGAACCTTCCTTTTCTTTACATTTTCAAGATGGAGAATGATAAAAAATTGATACCCATTTCTTTTTTTTTTTTCTTTTTAATTTAGATTTTGCCATTGATTTCTGATTATTCATATTTAGTTTCTAGGAGAGAAAGAAACAAAATTGTTTTTATAAAAACAAGATTTATACAATGGTTTTATATCATTATTTAGTTGGAAAATTCAATTACTTATATTTAAATAAGTAAAAAATAATTAATTAATTATAAAATATGATGTATTAAAATTACGGCATTGTAAATTTATAAAAGTATTGTTTTAAGGGAAAATGTCCGACTTAGAACCTTAGTTTTTTACCTAGAGCACATTAGACCCTTTTTTTTGGGCTAATGAGACCTCAACATTTCAAAAGAGCTTAAAAAAACCTTGCCGCTAGAACATGACAAACCACCGTTTATTTGAAGCTTACGTGGCCATGAGAACCAATCAAATACTGCAAGCACAACAAGAGTGGGTCCCATCTCTGTTTCCTTCTCTTGATCATTGTGAGATATTTCCTCAGTCTGATCGCAGAAGGCACAAGAGGACTGACTCCGAAACTCTTTAGCCTCATCTATGTTTCCTGAATATTATAACCACCCTGTTATTAAAAGATCAGCAAGTTCTTTGAGCAAGAAGAGCCTTGAAATATGCACTGAATGTCTCGGATCCGAGACTGGCTCTGATGGATTCTCTTTCTATGCACCATCAGAAACTGGTGATGCATACAAAGAAGAAGTGGAAGAACAAGAAGATAGAGCGATTGTAAAGTATGACCTAAAAGATTGGCGTGTGGCAAAGTATTCTCTCCTCAGCAAGAAATCATCACCAAAAGCGTTCCCTCTTCCACTTCCTTCACTGTCCAGACCTGATGGGGCTTCCCTCCGCATGAGGCCTCGTCGTGATAAAGGCATATTGGTCCTTGAAGCTGTCTTTATTCGTTCACAGAGCAATTTCCGAGCTCAACGCCAGGAGGGTCGCTGTGGCTCAAAGGATCAGAGGTGAGAGAGCTTAGGTTCCTAGGATTCTTGTTTCATTTATAGATTTAGGTTCTTATGTTTATGGGTTTTGTGTTTTTGTTTGTTTAAATGAAGAATGAAGTAGGAGTTGCTGAATCAGACGTTGCAGTTTACATGTTTGTGAAAATGTCTAAGTAGGAAAAGGGGGAAATGTTTGTGTTATTTCGGTAATTATCATGGTTACAAACTTGATTGTAATTAATTTGAAAATCCCAGTTATGAAATTTTTCAATAGATGCCAGCAACTGCAGAATCTAAACTTATGAAGCACCTAAAATCATTTTCCATGTTTGAAAAGAGCAATAGTGGTCCTGTGCAAACTTTGATTGAGTTCAGTCTTAATGATATTTTATCAAATTGTCTTTATTTTGCATTGACTAGATTGCCGTTGATATGTATATGCTATCTGCCTCTAGGTTATCATGTATCCCTTTTATTTTCTTCTCAAATCAGCTGTTAAATTCATGTCTTCTGATAATTGGTTTATATATAACGATTCATGTAACCCTTTGTATTTTTTTTTTTTTAACAACGAACCCTTTGTATTTGAAAGAGGATTTCTACAACTTACAGGGAGCAAGAGCATTATTGCATAGATGGGACCCACGCTTGTAATGTTTGAAGTATTTGATTGGTTCTCATGTCCAGTGAGCTACAAACAAGCGGTGGTTTGTCATGTTCTAACGGCAGGGTGTTTTTAAAGCTCCTTTTGAAATGCTGAGGTCTTATCGGGGCAAAAATATATATATAAGGTTCAATGTGCTCCTAAATCAAAAATCAAGATTCCAATTCAAAAAAAGAAAAAAATATATATATACCTAGAGAGAATAAAAATCTTTATTCTATATATATATATATAGAATAAATATTAATTCTGCAACCGGCTATATAAACAATGTGTTACTAGTTACAATATTTTTATTTTTTTTGCCACTCATTAATAATAATTAATAAATAAAATAGTTATAAATTAGATATGTTTAAATTATGATACGAAGGTTTCATCCAGTTTATTTTAAATTTTTAGATTCCAACATTTTAATTAATTATTAAAAAATTGAAATTTCAAAAAAAATTGATAAAATTGGAGGATGAAATGAAAATAGAAAAAAAAAATTGTTATATAGTAGACCGTGATACGGTGACCCACTATGGGAATGGTATCCAAAAATATCAGTTATTACACATGAAAAATGTCAATTTTGAAGAAAACAAAAGGAAGAGGTGAGGTTATAAGAACCGGCAGTGGCACGTTAGCTGTGGAGTAATAAAGGACCCCTCACTTCCCCATGCGCCGGAGCTGCTTGTCGGCCTGTCGATGTTGACCATAAGCCTAGCTCAACCCATGCCTTGCCATGCTCAAACAAACATTTCTACCCTACTAATTAATTTTATGATACTTTCAATTAAAATACTAACTTTACATGCATATTTATATTAATTAATCTTTTTGTTATATACTTTGGATGTATCTTATATTTTGATTTATAAATTTTTGAATATTCACCTTCTCAAAATCATACTTTGACTGATATAAAATAACATAAAAATTCATTTCTTGTACTTTTGTACTATTGTTTAAGAATGATATGCATGTAAATTTTGGAAAATGTTGGATATATCAAGTTGCAACATCTAAAAATTAATTATAAATGGAAAAAATTTATTTGTGACCCTATTTAAAGGTAGATGGGCTTTTATACTGAGCGTACAAGAAAAAAGTAAAAAAAAATTATAGAAATTAAACTGATTATTTTTTAAGGATTAAAATGGTTATTTATTACATTTCCCATAAATTTATAATGGAATGGGGCATAAACCTGTTGCCTAGATGACCCATGTTGACCAATACTCAAATGTGTCCAACACATTCCAAGTGAGATACAGGGCTCATTTACTCAATTGGTAAAAACTCTTTTTTCTTAATATTCCATTTCTGACAACCATGGGAATAAAAACATTCAACTTATTGGCTATGTTTTCTGTTGTAGCCGATACAGTTGGAGATTCCAGAGGATGAGTATTAGCATCAATTTGTGGTTCCATGTAAACTGATTTGGGTACAAATGTTCACATATTTTGTACATACATCATGACTTAAAACCAACTAATTTAACATATATACTACGACTTAAATCTAAGAGGTCACTTAAGTGATAATATCACCCGATCTCAACGTCCGGTAGTCCATATAAAATTATTGCCATAACAATACAAAGATAATTTAGATCAGTCTTGTCACCCTTTCCCCATTTTAAACACCCACAACGATTGTCACAAACTGCTAGAAATAGAAATCTGGCAAATACCCACCGCCAATTCTCACACTCAACTGAGGAAATCAGGTTTACATTTCATCTACTTCAACACCAGATCAAGTTAACTGAACTGGAAACCATGGCATTGCATTTGCCATAATCAATCAAGCATAACAAGAACATCTTCAGAATGTATAATCAAAGTAGGGCGAGAAGCATCAAGTAGTAATAATAATCAATGATAAGATGAGCCATGAACATTACTTATATATACATATTCATTACTTTGCTTTTGCTGGAAAAACTGACGAGTGTACTTTTATACATCTAATTAGTGAGAATAAGAATCCAATTTCTGTTATCTTTGGATACAAAGATAAATGATCACATAATATGCAAGACCACAACTGGTTTTTCAAATAATGCCAAAGGTGAAGCCAAAACTAGCTGTTTCAATCCATGCCTATTACCTTCCAGTGCAAATCCACCTTGCGGAAAAAGAACAGATTTGGTGTAATGTTAGCATTTAGAGTGAGTGGTCAAGTGAGATCAGTTCTAAACACGTGTTGTCAGGTTTCTGGTAGTTGGTAAACGATTTAATTGTAATATATGTGTTCTCAAGCTACAGTCCTTAACCTGTAAAGAAGATATTGAAATTTGTCATTATAATACACAAAAAATAAAGCGAGTCATCATCCAATTATAGCAGAAGAAACAATTGCATCTACCTGCATTCCTGCTAATGCGGACAAGAAATCTTTACATTGTTGGAGCAAAAATTTTTCCTTGGCAGTCACATTGACAAGTTCGGCTACCAAGGAGTTGATTTCCTCCACCTGTGAATGACAAATGGTTTTAGATGTTCAAGACATGTTCGGAAAATCCAAAAGACGCATTTGAGCCAACTTTTTCAGCAAGATATCAACTTCTAGTAGTGGCATTCTTCACTAACCACAGTTGTCTGCAATTTATCAAAGCTTAAAGAAATATTTAATCAGCTGTTTTCCAGCCAGTAAGTGGAGAACCAAACGATGGGAATGTTTTCTGTAATATTAGGTGTTCTGCATGCAAGAAACTACAGTTCCTCTAACCAGTCCAAGGATACATTGAAATATATTTTTCTGCTTATTGTCAATATCTAAATAGAGCTACTCATTAAAGAACAAGGTAGGATTGATTTAGAATTAAGTAACAATTACTGGCTTTTCCACAAACAAAATGAAATCAAATACTACAGTGTTATTTGAAAGCTATTTCTAGATAGAACAAAGAAAGGAAAACGGAACATTTCAGGGGCTTCTTTGGCTTTCCTTCAGCAGCACTACCTAAAATAATCCGTAGCTCTAAATGTGATAGACACCAACTATTTACCCAACATAGCCTAGGAAACCCTTGTTACTTTTATTGCTGATATACTAGTAACTTGCAGATTTAGAAATGCCAAGCTATTATAATGCTATAAGGCATTCTCTTACTGTACTTTCATAATAATAACTGGAGCAAACAAATACAAGTATTAATGGGTATTGATTCACTATAGCATTTTGAATAATTAGGATTAGGACTGTAAGATCAGTTACCTTTGATGATAGCAAGCATATTGAGGATGCCATTGCATGCATCACATCAACTGCTGAACCAACAGCATCCTTCAGATTTTGAACATCAGCCTGTAATTAAAGTAAATATATCCCATCAACCATAATGTTGCTATTAATTGAACTTTCATGCCACTGAATGCCTCAAAAGAATAAAAATAAGGACACATACTATTGTTTTCCCAACAATAGGAAGACGAAGAGTACTGGCTTTCAAAGCTTCTGTTGCTCCTTCCAAAGAAGTGGAATGATCTGTATCCAGAAGAGACCATTCTTCTAAACGAGTTATCTACATTCACCAAACACAGCAAATTTCAGCTATAAAAAGAGTGCTACAAGACCAGCACAAAAGAAATGCACACATATATCTATTTGCATACAACTGTAGCAAATAAACCCATCTACTTACTTGTTTAAAAAGTCCAGCACAATCAACATCAACAGTTCAAAAGATAATATGTAAGCAAAATTGGTCATGAAACTGAAGACCCTTTCATAGCAGATAACCCCTTTCAAGAAGCTCATGATTACAACATGGGAAACTAACTCCCAGTGGCCTTGTTGACCCTGTAAGCAGTGCATGATCCCCTCCAGACTAATTTAAAAATAGTTTTCCAGATGAGGGCTCACAAAGTGCGAGCAAACCGTATCCCTTGACAATTTGCAAATAAAATAAAGAGGAAGACAATACATGAATCTAAATAAAACTAGCAAGAAAACTCAGTGCATTGAAAGATATCGATTATTCTGAAGGCTTGCTGAAGTTAAATTTCAACAGGTCCATTAAATCGAGGACTCAGCTTGTTCACTAACTATCAAGGTAAAAGACGTGTTTCTATATTAAAAAACAAAGGAATTTGTATATTTTATTCTTGCATACCCTGCGCAAGTGATGAGAGCTATAAACTCCTTTAAGTCGGAATACAATGTCAAAAAGTTTGAAATAAATTAGTCTTCTAGAACCCAATGACAATCACAGGAAACAAGAAATGACACACAAAAGGCACTAAATAAGTTACTATGCCATTCACACAAAATTTGATGACCCAAACCCAGATAAAGTCCAAATCACATGTTAGTTAGAACAAAGATTTATCTCTAATTCATTTTTCAAATGACATTAGATTAGCTAAATTCTCACTTGTCCATGCAACATTACACCAAAACTTTCTCCATTGATGCATGTAATAGTTTTTAAATATTCATAACATATTATCCAGTTTACATTAATAAGTTAAAAATTTTCAACACATTAAGATATCAATCATCACCACAATAAAATAATTGAATGAAAATTGCAGATAGTTCAGTAAAAATGCCAATATAAATATATAGTAACAAATTAGTGTTAATCTCTGTATCTTACTTGTCCCTTGAGGATAGAAGTTAGCTTCAACTTTTGTCTCAGCAACAGTAACTTGACTCTTTTAAGAGTGACAGAATGCCGCAGCTCTGAGATTGTTACCCATGCATTCCACAAATTTTTCTGGTCAAAGAATAACATTGAGACTGAAAATCACTAGGCTGTTCATCCTGAGCAACATGTATTGCAAGCAAATAAGCCAGTACAAACACATAGACAAAACCAAATTTTCAACTTAAAAATAATTTCCTTGCATTATTAGCAAAACCAAATATCAATGAATATAAATGATATGCACTACGGCAAATATTGCAAGTAATGCTGCAATTTTCTTGCAAACACCTCAACTAAACCTTAATCCATATTAAATGGGGACAGCTATATGGATTCTCTTTCTCCATTCCAATATTCTTGCAAAAAATTTCAGAAAATTTTTTCTAGTAACATCTAGGATGACAATTTTTTGAATGCATAGAATTTTTTCCTTCAAAAGTAAAAGTAGGCCTTCACATGCCATAAGACTTATAGGCACTTGTAACAGATCCCAACTTCAAACATGACCAAAAAATCATGGCATCCTCAATCAAATTTAAAATGAAGAACGTATGAAAAATTAATACTGTGCAGTGCAGATGCAACCTAGTGATTCCTTCTCCTAAGCTTGAATGATCATACCAGTATGCACCAACTAAGGTCTCATAAGCATTAAAAAAAAATGCAAAGAAAAATGTTATCAAAAGTTATCAACTAGATCAGATCCATCAAGGACGATTGGATGCAATAATTCTAGAAAATGATATCTTAATGCTTCTTCCCAGGCCAAATGTCAAGCCAATTCTGTTGTATCCTTCTTCTCAGACCTTAAGAATTTCTTCTTCTATTTAAAACATAACAGGAAAGAGAAATGACAAAAATCTCTAACATCATTCCTTCTCACCTAAGCAGTGTATCTAAATAATATATCCTAACACCCTCATATACCTTTAATAAATCTCAACATGAGAAAGCCCCAAAAGTCCTGGCAACTCAAATAATCCACTTCCCTTATTTGAGTTGCATCACCGATCTATCTTGAGGGCATGCAAAACTAAAAACACTTGATTCAGCTTATAATCTTTCCATTAGGTCCTAAAGGTGATTCAAATTCATCTTGAATAGAATAACATATTTGCAACAATTATTCTTCCTTTAGGCATTCCATTTTCCAAATAATAGGAAACTTAAAAAGTAGTGATATATAGTTCTGTAGTTTTTTTTTTCTAATTAAACTCTAGACAAGAATGTAGCCTCTGCAAGCAAATCTTTGTTCTCTGGTTGATTTTCGCTGCATGAACGTAATGTTGGATCCCCAATGCAACAACTGTATAGTGGGTTTCCATCCATAAATCCCATGAAAGAATATGTAAATTTAACTTTACCAAAATAAGAATTGAACTCATATCCAATGCCAGCTCTTGCTTAAGAATAAAACAAAAGAAATATTTTTCAACCTTCCCTATGTGATACAACACTAGAGGTAAAACCCCTAAAATATAATAAAAAAGAATGACTTCATGATACGAGTTTTCCATTCTGACTTCTTTGATATTGTATTCTATCCTATTGTTGGACTCAAAAAAATAAAAAATAAATCCCCCAAAGGCAACTCAAGGTAATACAAAAGCGAAAACATACTTAGAACCCAAAATAGCTGCTAATTGGATAAAATTATATATTCCCATCCAGATTTACATCTATTGGCCCCATACTTAACCCATATGCCAAAATTAAATGCTTTTCTGAAAGCACTCAAGGCATGCTTAAGCCCCAGAAATTCCACTTAGCTTTTGCTTAAGCTAGGCAAAAGGATCAGTTTTGGTGACATAATCGAATTTCCACCAACTCTCAGCCTTAAAGAAAGTGAAGAATAGTGCTTAGAACCCAGACCCTTGCACAGCCACAAGGATGAAATATCTTACTCCAACAGTGTAAATGAACTAAAGATACAAGCATGCATCTCAAATCACGGAGTTAATCCTAAACCACATAAGATTCCTTTACCACACAAAAACATATCTGTATCAAGTACATTACTATATTCTAAAAAATAGCAGGCCAAATTTATCTAGGACATAGACTTTACACCAAGCAAGTACTTCGTGAAGTCTTGAATGACCATAAAGCCTTACCATCCTTAAAACATCATTAAGGTACCTCAAAATGCTTCAACAATAATCTATCCACAACAATTCTTGAGCACAAGTATCATATCTTTCTCAAAGTCATACATGATACGTTACTCCAACTACTTGCACATTTTAGTTTGTGACATTCCCTATCCACTCGCTGGCTTTCAAACAAACATATGCATGTTTCTTAAATTTTTAATTTTGTTAGTAGTCAAAATAAATGAAATTCTTAGTTTGTCATCTCCAAAAATTTAAATCATCATGCAAGAACATAGACGTCATACACTTTCTCATGTGTCAGAGAAAATACTATTACATTTGTACACCAAAGAAGAATGAATAATGTTCGACTAGTGAAATCCATATTCAAATAGGGAGTAAGAATGTATACAGACTGAATAGCAATTATCATACCTCTGCATTCAGTCTCTGCACAAAGAAGGTAGCATCTGCTCTTGCATTTACAAACCGCCATTGCAGGTACCGGTTATACAGAAGCCTCAACATATGTGCATTTACAATTCGATCTTCCCCCATCTTCCCTCTCCTTAAGTCAACAGAGAAACTAAGAATTGAAGGCATACTACTTGAATTACTACTAATAGGTCTCATCCTCGAAGGACTAGAAATCCCTCTCGATGGAGAGGAAGATGAAGGTGTCCAAAGCTTACTGGGTGATGCGGGCCTAGTAGCACCCCTAGTAGGCGAAGAACCAATTGCTCTTGGAGATGCCATAGGACCATCACTACTAAATCTCTTTGATTGAATAGTCTTTGAAGAGCTGCTCATTCTTGGATTAGGACTAGGGGATAATGGTGATCCTGGATCCTGCAACCGTCTCAACCTGCTATTAGTTTCTTGCCAAAACCTTGCAGAAACCGCGATACCCCGAGCCCCACCTTTTCCTCTAGACATACCACTTCCAAACTCTTGCATTCCTGAAGTGCTACCAGAGGAAACACTATCACTATCAGAAGCAGAAAGATCACCCGTAACAGAAGATTCATTCACAGAACTAACATCTGGGTTTTGCTTAGCACTGCCTAAATCCAAACTCAACCTCCTCACATCAACAATCAAGGATTGCTGCAGTGACTTAACACTCATCAACCCAGATCCTATAATCCTCTGATCAACCCCACCACCACTACCACTGTAATCAAAACTCCTAGACAACGAATGATTTTTTTCATTAAAACCCAAATTCCCATCTCTATTTCTCCCAGGCCACCTATGCTGATCCAAGGGTCGAGAATTTTCACCTTGATCTCTCACAGGAGTCGCTCTTCGCCTCTCAGGAGTTGCCTTTCTACTCACATTTGGCGTAGAAGACACAGCCTTTGCTTTACTAATCGGAAGGGAAAAGGCTTCACCTTGAAAAGAAACCGATAAACTCCGAGTGGAAGTGATTAACATTCTTGTTGCAGCTGACATTTCACCTGCATTGCCTTGTTTAGCTTCTGGGTTTGGTGTACTTGGTCTCTGTGACACCACTGGCCTCTTTCTATCAACAGATTGGGATCTTTTAGGTGTAGAAAAAGAATTAGTAGACCTTGAAAGTAACGGGGAAGGAAATCTTTTAGAAATTGAAGCTGTAGAAGAAGAACTTGAACTGGTAGTAGTAGTAGTAGTAGTAGTAGTCGTTGTGGTTGTTGTAGAAGAAGAAGAAGAAGGAGAAGGTGAAAGATATCTAGAAGGGACTTGTTTTCCTCTGGGTTTTCTTGATTGAACATGACCATGGCCGCCGCCATTGTCTTTCTCTGAAGGTAAAAGAGGAGGCCTTGTCGGATTATTAGGGGTTTTAGCAATATCAGAGGAAATAGCAGCAGCCACCATTATAGCAGCAGAGAGGAAAAACAAGTTTGAATCTTTTTTTGTGTTCCTCACATTGTTTCTTGAAAACAAGATTTGAGTTTTGCAATTCTCACATGGAAGATCAAGAAAATACAGAAATTGAAGTGGGTTTCATTGCTAATCTTGTAATCACCTGCCAAAACAACAACAAAATTAAGAAAAAGCTATGAAGTTGAGCAACAAATGGGTAGCAAAAAATGTGTTCTTGATGGGTTGTGATGCATTTTCAGCGCTAATTAGCAACTGGGTTTTGAGAGAAAAGTGTCTCTGAGGACTGAGAGAAGTAGGTAAGAGGGGTGAGATTTAGGAGTGGAGAGTTACAGATGGGAAGTGTTTTTTTCTTTTTTTTATTTTCTTTTTTGGTTTTTGGTTTTGATGAATTTTTGGAAAGACGTTTTATTTTTCTTTATGTTTGGGTAATTAGTAAGTACCATCCTAATATTTTAATATATCCTATTAGATTCTAATATTTAATACTTTAATTAAATTTTACTGCTGTCATAAACATTTAATTTTTTTTATTTTTAAATTTTTAATTTTAATTCCACTAAAATTCTTTTTATTTTTTTCAGCCTAAAAATTGTTAATGTGCTAATTCATATTCATGCATGTTGAATTTTTTTTATTATTTTTTTAATTCTCATAGAACTTTTAGCTATGGCAATGGTGTGACTTTACCTATTTGCTTTATTTTTAGGTATGTTGTTTACTATATTTTATAATGTGTTTTGCGTAATAATGTAGTGTGAAACGATTAGAGATGTTGTGATTATGATGATGCAATTAACTATCTAAAAGAGATTAATTTGATAAATCATTATGGTTTCTTTAGTATAATCTTTTATCAATTAAATTGTAATTGATAAATAATTATAGCTTTTATATCGGTGCATCTAATTATGATTCATTTTCAAAACAATATTAATGTTATTTTATTGTATAATGCACGGCAAAAGTTGCTATTTGGGTATTATAATAATGTTTATCATGATTAATTATGAAATTGTATGATGAAAAATAAATATGAAATTTCATAGTTGAAGACATAATTGTTAATATTTAATATATTATTCAAATAACAAAAATAAATTTATTTTTTTAATAGAAATATCTAAATATTAATATATTGTATAGTAAGAGACATTTCTTCATTTAAATTAGTAAAAATAAGAATCGAACTTCTTAACATGTAATTTCACACTCACTGATAAAAGTAAATTTATTTACATTTAACTAATTTTTAAAAAATTAATTTTTATTATCATTCTTTAATCTCTTTAATATAAGGGATGGAATAAAAATAATACATATTATAAAAAGTTATTTTTTACATCTATTAACTTTTACACAAAAATGTACCTCCAACTAAAATTAAAAAATAAATACTAAATTCTCAATTACTAACCCCTTTATCCCATATAATCAAAATGTTATTTTGATTATTAATTTAATAATCAAAATGTTATAAAATATCTGATTCCATCAATATCGAATTCCTTCCCATATATATACCTCCTTTAATCCCATCAAACTCACCTTGCAAATATGGTTTTTTTTTTTCACTAATTATAGAATTTGTTATTATTAAATCCAAATCAAAACTATTTTCATCTACTTGTTATTGCCATTTTAATTATAGGTATAATTAGATGATGTCAAAATGTACTTATAGGGTGAAACCCAATTAAGCAAATAATCAAACATCATTAACAATATACAACAACACAAATGAGAACTCTTCAATTAAAGTTTGGCAATCAACAACATATAGTTCCAAAACCATTGAAAGCCCTATATTTATTTTCTTGGAAAAATCCATAATTTTGGCAATATATACATTATTATTTTTTTTTCTTCCTTTTTTGTATTGCATGCTTGTGAACTTTTGGACCCAAGTCTCACATGAATGAAATCTGTCTACATGATCAACTTGATATATTAAAGTTTATCATTAATGTTGTTATAATAAATACTATATGTTATAAGAAATTAAAATTATTTCATGTAATGCACCCACTAATGAACATGATTAAACAGTGGTTTATTTTTTTTATTTTTTTTAAGATAAAAATGATCTAATCACACTTCAGAATTTTACTCATTGGATTCTCAAGCTACTTCACATTTTTAGCATAATTTTATTTAGAAAAAAGGCAATTATTACCTAAAATAAAATAAATTCTGACACAAGTATGTGTAAAATGGATATGCAGACTATCTCACATATGATTTTGGCATTTTCTTATAATCTATTTGTTTGTTTTTAGATGAGCAAAAATGTTTATCATGTATCAATTAATGAGCTTAGATGAGATAAAACCATGAAAAGAGTAATTTAGTAATTATTAATTATTCATTGAAAAAGTACAAGCACCAGCAATGATAAATCACCCAGCTTTTGAAGGTTTTAATATTTTTCTTCTATTTGTATATATTTTTAATAATCCTATTTAAAATTCATTGAAGTTTAATCAATTCAAATAAGATTATAAAAAATGACAAATATTTTTTAACAAATAATATAATATAATTATTACATTTACTATAATTTAAACTTAAAAACTTTACTTAAAAAAATAATTTTTACCAACAGATTTTAACTACTTTGAAATCCATCTAACATTTTGTCAACTTTCTTGACACCCAAAATAACTCCAATCATTTTAGCTACGAAAGTTTTTTATTTGGCTATATATAATCATTTACAAAATATATTAAATTATGCCAAGTTATGAGAATTATAAATAATTTTACCGTTATGACTAAATAAAATTGAATCACATTTTACAAACAATATAAAATTATAAATGCTCTTTTGTAGATTACTCTTGCAATTTCAACATATAAATTATTTAATAATAAACATATAAACTATTTAATACACATCTTATTGGCTACAAAAGTTCATTGATTTATAACATATAATTCATATATTTAGTCGTAAAATTTCAATATATAATCGATACCTTATTAATAATAATTTAACATAAAAATAGATTAGCAATAATAGTAATACTCTTTGAAAATGAGCATTATTAAAATTTCTAAAAAAAAACTCCTTTTTTATCAAATCTTAACTACTATGATTAAGAATGATATGATATTTGTTTAACCATCAACAACACAATATTAACAAAGAGAAAAATATAAAGAAGAAAAGAGAGTACCTAAGCCAAAGGAAGACCTTCATGAATGAGCTAATTGACCCTTCATGAAAATGGCTCTCAAGCAGAAACAAGAAAAAAAAAATGAAATGATTTGATGGCATTATGATCAATGAAGAAAAATGGCTTAAATTAAGAACTTTATAGATTTTTTTTTTTTCATATATATATATATATAAAGGTACAAAAAAATTGCCTTGTGATTTTTGCAAGCTAAGCTATAGTTCCTTTGTTAATTAATTAATCAATCAATTAATTTTTATAAAAACAAGATGCAACATCTTATTCCATCAATCTCAACCTAACTATCCCTTGCTTTTAACGCATTTTTTTAATGCTTATTACTTAGATGTTTTCTCCATTTTTTTTTTCAATTTTGTTATATAAATTTTTATTATAGATTACACTAAAATGATAGTGAAATTAAAATTTTCTTTTAGGGCTATTAATTCAATCATACTTTAAAGTTTAAAAACTACTTGTACTTTGATTCCTAAATTATTACATAATGATTTTTTTTATATTTTTTAAAGATTTATCAACATTTTGTTGAAGTAAAAAAAAAAGAACTCAAAATCACATTATAGGAATTAAAAATATTATGTCGATTCTTTTTAGTAATATATCTGAAAATACTTAATGGTTTTAATCGACACTATTTCAAACACAATTAGTATATTTTAAAATAACCCTTAATGGGATATCTATTTAAAAACTAAGGGACCAAAGTATATTTAAAGGAAACTTTGAGATCGTTCTTTGTAATTAACTTTTTTTCTATGTGTTGTCTCTATCTTTATCAATTTTTCTTGAAATTGCATTTGGGTTTTGACAAGAGCTATCTTTTTAGTTACATAAATCAAGCCATTTTGTTTATGAACCCAAAAATTAATAATTAAAAAAAAAAAAAAAAAGAACAAGGTCAACTTCCCTGAAAATTTCAGCAAAATTTATTTTCAATACAAGTAATTTTCCAAGTTGGTGTTTGGGTCCCTTTAAAGACAAATCTAGTGAACTAGTATGACCCCAAGAAAGTGAAGAATAAATGGTGGTCAACTAAAGAAGAAAAAAATAATGGAGAGGTACAAGGTTGTATCTTTGATAGCTATACTTGTAAAAATCATGTGAAATAAATGTAGAAACTAATTTGCATTATTATTTCATATAAGTAGCTAGTCTTATAATTCACTATTTTAATATTTTAAATTCTTTTTTTTTTTTTTACCTAGTACAAATGGGGATGGGGATTCAATCCCGATTCCTCCATAATATCCGTGATATTTTTGACCATTAGGTTAAAATGATATAAACTTCAAAATTATTTATTTTGAATTATAATTAACAATTTATTTTGCAATTATTAAACAATAATCTAAATTTTGAGAGCAATTTACTAGTATTGAAATTTATTGTGGATTGCCATAAGGTTAGTTTTAAATGGCTAACAAAGTTTATCTCATTTTGAGTTTAATCTAATCGATGGAACGATTATTCCAAAACATAATTTTTTTATAATTGTATAAAAAAATATGACAATTAATTTCTAAATTAAATCATTTTAAAATATTTCATAAAAAAAGATAATAACATGTTAAAATATTTTTACCTTTACAACTGAAAAAAAAAAATAAGATCTTGAAAACACCGAACACCAAAACCAAAGGTTTAATTTAATTGATCATTCATTAATTCCAAGTGTTGCATTAAGTTGCAAAACAAATAGATTAAACACATTTATTCATAAATTTGTTTTGTATGGGAAGTATTGTAGTAGATTCCCCACGAATGATTTAAACGGTAAAATGTGTGAATATTCTATTGAAAAAAATAGTATTCGAACTTTTACTTTTTTCTTTCTTTGGTAGTGTCGGGAATTAATATCTCTACTAATATTAAAACAAAGCATTGTAGTAGTTGATAAAATTTGTACACACTAATTTAATATTTTAGATATAATTTAATTGTTGAATTTTATTAAACCTACGATTAGGAACTAGTTAAAACCTAAGGTTAACTAGTCCACTTCTTTACTCTCTTTTTTTTTTTTTGGAACAAATACTTTACTCTCTTTTAAAGTGCATTTGTCTTATAGCACAATGGGTCAAAAGTTAAATTTTAAATGATATTATTTTTTAAGAAACTCAATGAAATTAGAGTAAATATAGAGAGTTGAAATGATTTAAATATTGTGAAATCATATAATAAGAGATGTATTTTTTTAAAATTAAATAAAATTTAATTTTATAAATTAATAATGATATAATTTAAATTCTTTATTTTTCACTAGTAGATTGCTTTTTTATTTGTTTTTTTTTTATCTAAATCACCAATATTCAAAAGTCTAATGAACTATAATTAATTTTATTTGATTCGGTTAAAATTGTAAAAGTGACAAAAGTTTTCAAACAACTAATATAATGCAATTGTATGTATTAAAATTTGAATTCCAAATATAATTTAAACGACAACATTTTTTATTAAACTAATTTGAATTGCTATTAATTTTTTATTTGTCATTGATGTATACATTTTACTAAAAAAGGGTGAAAATATATGTTTATATTATATTGGTTATTCATTGATGTAATTATTTTACTAAAAAGGGCGAGAAAACGAATATGTATATAGACCACCCCCTATTTGTTGAATATATAAAGAAATGATGAAAATTGAAGGCATGTGACTTAAGGCACACTCAATGGGACAATTAGTTTAAAAGTAATATACCTACTAAGTAATATTTTTGTTTAATTAGTATTAGTTAACCCACTTTGAAAGTGATAGTAATATATTTAGGAGTGTGAATTTGTCTGAATCTATACCTTTCCAGCATTGCTTCTCCTTTCCACTTCAATCTCACTTATAAAAAGAATGTGACTAGAAGTTAGTAAAAATCAAAAAATAAATAAAAAAAAGACATATATAATAAAGAAAATGTCTTAAAGAAATTATTTTACTATTTGGCACTTAAGGTGGCTGGTGGGCAGATGGCCAATTGTGTGCATGCATTAAAATTTTAATTTGAGTAGTGGAGGTTAGAGCACATTTCTTAGTATTCAAGATTCAAAAGTAATTAAAAAAGAAAATAATACAAAAAAAGACTTATTATTATTATTTTTTTTTCAAGAATCACTATCGCTCAACCTCTCTTATCAACTATTAGACTAGTGATAGATGACCTACATGTTATGACATATGCTTAGCTTCAATTCTCCATGTATTTTTTTTTCCTTCAATTGGACCAAACTCAAGAATCAACCCAGTTATTTTCTCTATTTTTCTCTTGTTGGACAAACCACATTTAGCCATTATCACTTCGCTTAGTGGTAACGGATGTTGAACTCATAACCTTAAGTCATGAGTTCGAATTTTAGAGACGGCACCTCTAGAAAATCATCTGTTTAAAATTGACTCGATCTAACTATAGGGTTAATCCATATAATGATCAATAAAAAAAACCACATTTACATGTGCCTCTAAAATGTTAGAAGATAGCCCAGCTCAATGCCTAGTAAATTATTAATTACTATAGTTTTCAAGGACTTGATGGGTCAAGTTAATTTTTATTTGACTTGACACTTTAGTCTGAATAGTTAATATTCATTAAAGTGGTGTCATGCAAGATGGATCGATCCCAAACTTCTCCTATCAATAATTCTGTCAAAAAATATAATTTTTGTTTTCTTAAACTTTAAAAATGTTTGTAATTTCTTAAATTACGAGACAGACACACAATTATTACTACAATATTTCATTATATAAGTATAAAGATTGTAGTAATTATGGAGAATACTAACATAATATAATTGGAGAGATGAAGCATTGATGAAAATAACAGATGTACACTTCAATGATGGGGATATTTGATTGGTTTTTTGAAAGAAATATGAAAAGAAAGTACAAAAACTACCTTGAAGGAGAAGAAATAATAGTCAAGGAGGTTGGTGGAATAGATTATTGGAGCTACTTTTAGTATATATTTGTGCTTATGTAGATGATTTTAGGTGTGTGTGTAGAGGCTTATTAAGTTAGTTTTGAAGCATTCATCAGTAGGTTAAACTTTGTTAAGCTAAATCTACTCGGTTTGAGAAATGCTTATGTACTAACTGAAAGAAAACTAATCCCTACCTTAAAGGTTTCCAGTTTGAGAAGTTCCATTATGATTAACTAAAAAACTTACAAAAATTAGTATCAAATCATGCACAAAAAGGTCTAGCTAGAATCATTCATGATGTTATCAATTGATATCTCGAGGTCGAGTTATTTGTCTTATAATGTAAGAATAATTTTTTATTTGCTCTATAATAGAATTGCTTTTCTTACAAACACTCTTTTTTCTTAAGGAAAAAAACAATCCAAACATGCTCAATTTGAAGTCGAAGCTAGAGACAAAAATTTAAGGTATGGTTTTAGCAAAGTAATTTTGGAGTACAGTGGCACAACACTAGAAAAAGATCGGTTTTAATTTGATATATCTATGTATAACCGTATTTACTTGATCAACTCTCGTGAATTCTCCCGATTGTAACTGACAAAAAAAAAATGAAGGTACCTGAAAACTCCAAAGCATAGATGTCATTTTCATGTCAATTTTACTCCATTTCCTATGTTGCTAGCTGTCCCAAAGAAAAAGAAAAAAAAATCATGTCACAAGAATTTAACCGACACTCCATATAGCAGCCTGAACTTTGGCACCTATAGCTTTGTAAAATAAGATAAGAGCATCTGCACATAGAGTTTGAATTGACTCTCCTATGTTAGTTTGATATGTTGGAGTTGTTCTTGAAACAGTCAAAAGTCTTCCCAAAACTTATTTAATATGATGATATAATATAAACTTCGGTGCAAACTCAAGACATTTAAATGAAAACAACTATCTGTTAGCTAATTCAACAGTCGATAGATGTTGTGCATTTACCATATTAGCTTAGCTCAATGTTAATATAGCAATTTCTGATCTTGCTATACAGCTTTCATTTCAATGTGGCCATTACCATTCAAAAGACAAGATTATGATAACTGAAGGTGCATTTTATGTCTGTTGTTGCAGAGCATGCGATGATTAAACAAAAAGTACTACAAAGATAAAATTTTTACATGATGCTCAAAAAGAATATAGAAGCATCATCATGGTATGGCCCAGTAAATATATATGTGATTTGGTAGAGTTGATAAAATGAAGAGGAGAGCACATGCGCAGAAATGATAGCGCTCATTTTAATGTGTCTAAACTAGTAGGAAAGCAGAAAATGGAAGGTTCATATGCTAAGCTTGATATAAAATTATCTTCTTTTTATTTTATTTTTTTTACACGTTGGAGGCTGGAGATGTGAAGCAAGACATGATAGCAAATGATTAGGTAAAAATTCCACTTTAGTTTAGATTTAATGAGTGATTAAATGAAGATTTAACCATTGATTAGTTTATTTATTTTGGAATAAAAACACATTTATGCAACTTAATCAATTGATAACTCATCTTTAAGGATATACTGAAATATAAAATTCAATTCCTACTATAATCGGTTTAAAAAAAAAAAATCTTAATATATAAAGTAATGCATAAAGCAATGCAAAAAACTTAATGGACATTTCAAAGAGAGGCTTATGCCCGTTAAAAGTGTGTTTTAGGTCATTAATTAAGCAGTCGTCTTGTAGCCTAAGGGTTTTGCAAATTATCTTGGAATGCTTTCATATGAAGAAATACAAGTCTATAATCTATATGAATACAGTAAAAAACCCATCCAAGATATTTGCTGTTTTTTGTCTAGTTTCTAAATGCCAACAATCAAAATCGAATGAATTTGACTTTTTAAGTAAGAAAACGATGCTTTAACTATTGAAAATGATGCCTGCATAAAAGTATTGAAAGATGCCAGTTTTACCAAAGCAGGCAACAAAAAGGTACAGCAGCTGTTACAGCAAACCAATTAGTATTGCAAGATGAATTGACATGGTAAGAGAAAGAGCAAAGAATTGACAACCACTAATAATGGTAAATTACTTTTAACTACGGGACAATCAAGTTAAATAAGCAAAGAACTTCAATCTGACTGCTTATAAAAGCTTCAATACTAGTGATTTGCCATCACATCAGAGGAGGCTGCCGACAGAACAAAGTTCCGAATGCCAGAACCAAAACCCAGAATCCAAACAATTTATTCAATAATAGTATTAGTTATGGCATCTAAGCTGTGTACGAGCCATAGCAGGTAATAAAATAGTAGTGTGTTATCTAGAAATGTTTAAAAACCAAAGCAGGTGACATACATAAACTTGCAAGCAACATGCATAAACTTGAAGCAACAAAGATCTAAACTTCAACTGCTATAAAATTGGAATATAGATACTTCAATCTAATGTTTGTGAAGGCTACATTGTCTTGGAGGAAACAAACAGCAAAAAAAATTTGTGCATGATTAGTTTCAATGACTTCAGCGAACAATCTTACACCAACTTATTACTAAAGAAGACATCTAAATAAACATAACATAACAATCAACAGAGAGTCCTAGTACTTTTTGATTCCCAAGTCAATATTCTGACTACTTTTGTAGCACAAAGAAATCATTATAATCTGCTGCTCATTTGAACTTCAACAGAAGAACTAATAGGCATACAAAGTTGTAAAATAAAGACTTAAAGCATGACTCTGCTAACAAAAAAATTCATGTAGTGGTTACCCAAGGCGATGAAATGTAGTATCATGCTTGCACAAGATTGCTGATTCTACAGCTAGTAACTGCACTTGCTTTTTAATTGCTGATACAGTTCGGCAAATAACACCATGAGCACACATGATAAAACACAAGATAGAATAAAAAAAATTGACGAGTGATCCTTAAACATTCTCACTACATTTCAAATTATCATTTGTTTAACATCAATCCAAGTTCAACAATACAAAAACTAAACAAGAAGTTATCTTAGACTTCATCCAAATAAAAACCACTACTCAATCATATCTGTCCCCTGGTTTTGAAGAAGAAATGTCAACCCTTCAGCGGTACTGCAAGAAATAAACACAAAGGAAATCCAGTTACAAAGACTAATTACAGGCCATTCAGTAGATACAAGCAGATCAAAACAATTGATCCATACCTTGATAAAGCCAATTTCCTTAGCATTGCTGCGAAAGCATTGCCTGCAGCACATCAGCCCATACTTCCTGATAAGCCCATGGGGATTTCCACACACACGGCTGCACAAGCAAAACACAAACTAAGCTCCATGACACTCTCTCAAATTTTTCAATCTATATCATACACCCATCTCATAACTCAACTAACAAAAAATGATGCACATTGTAGTTTTGCAAAATACTTCAAAACTAACTCAAACCCATATCTGATGAAAATACATGAACTGTTAAGTATGCACCATTAAACAACTCTGCCAAACTTATCAGTTATCAGCCTTTGAAATGACATCAACTTCAAAATAAGAAAGATCAGCATTAGGCTATGACTTGCAGATCAAAAGACTCATCTGCACCCAGTGCATTGTTACTTGGGCTAAAACTAGGCTTAAAAATATCTTTAGTAAATGCCCATTCAAATCAATCTCATAAACAAGGTATCTCTTATTTACATCATCTCCATAACAAAAGAAATTAACTTTTATCATAACACCTTTCAATATATGCATAAACAAGCAGTAAACAGAAACCCAATTAAGAAATGCAAACAAACATCTCAAAAGACTAAATAAAAAGAAAAAACTTATGACTAAAGTTTCGACCTTTTCATTCAATTTTACTCAAATTTTCTAGGGAAACAAACAGAAACAAGAAAATTATAGTACCAGGTACGAGAACCAGGCCCGTAGTTCTTGGGATGAGAATTCCAAACATTGGAGTGACCCATGATTCGACAACTTCTTGAAGATGCGGAGCCGCTCGAGTTATGGCAGAAAACCCTAGAATTTGCAGAGGATTTTTCTGAAGAGTAAAGAAAGTAGTATTTATATAGAGATGTCAAAAACCCTAGTCAACCTTTTTGTTCGGGTGAACCAAAATTTCTTTTTATTTATTTTTTTATAAAATTAATTTTACTATCATAAATAATCGTGATAGAAAAATTTCAAGACGGCTTTACTATTTATTTATTTTATTTTATTTGATTATTATTATCATTGAATAAGAGTATATTAAATTATCTAAAGTAAAATTTATTTTGTAAAAATAAAAAAAAAAACCATAAACTGCATCATCGTATAATATGAAAGGAATGCAATGGAAAAAAAATTAAAGTAAAAATAAAATGTATAAAAAATAAATTCACCTAAATTTATGATTAAATTTTATGAGATAATTTGTATAGAAGCTAGTTAATCTAATTCGTAATTTTGATATATTATAGTTTAATACTAGACGTATAATAAATAAAATCTACGTTTTGTGTGGACTACAAGTAATATATATATTTTAAAATAAATAGTTATAATAAAATAAAAATTACAAATTAATCAAATATAAAAGGTAGAATTTATTATTTTTTTTATTAATAGTACATATTATTT
Organism: Mallotus nudiflorus; assembly: GCA_947683625.1. Taxonomy (NCBI): domain Eukaryota; kingdom Viridiplantae; phylum Streptophyta; class Magnoliopsida; order Malpighiales; family Euphorbiaceae; genus Mallotus; species Mallotus nudiflorus. The sequence continues at coordinate 1,508,001 of CANTUR010000125.1, forward strand.
TTAAAATGTATACTAATAATAATTATAGAATAAATAAAATAAATATAAATATAAAAAATGGGTGAAAAATTATATATTTTTATTTTTAGGTTAAAAAAAGAAAAGTGTTTTTATTTGAATACAATAGAATGTTTCAGTTAAAATAACAGACATTATTTTTTATGAAAAATGAAGAGTAATGTTTTAAATGTATTTAAATTAGAGTATTTTATATTAAATAAAATATGTGTATTTTAATAAAAATGAATTTATTAATTTTTTTATAGAAAAATATTATGAATTTTAATAATTCAACACATAAAATTTTAGGAGTTAATTCTGAATTATGAAAAGAAACACTTCTCAAAATTTTGGCTAAATAAATTAAAAATAAAATATATCATTTAATTTTATTTTCTTTAATTTTTTCTACCATTATTTTTAGTTTTAATAAGATTAGTTTTTCAAATTATTAGATTAGTATTGTAGTATATGTAGTAGTGTTTTAGTTGAAAAATAATACTAAATAAATGTTAGGGTGATTTAATGTAAAAAAATATGTAGTATATAAATATTTTTAGAATTTGAGTAGTATTGAGATAAGTATAATAGTGTTTCAGTTAAAAAATAATATTAAAAAAATATATAATAAATATTTTATTTTAATAAAAATTAGGATTTTTAATGGTTTGACACATTAAATTTTAAAGTGAATATTCAAATATAAAGATAGATACTTGCTAAATTTTTTGTTTAATAACTTTAGAGTTCAACATTTAATATATATAGATATAATAAAAATTATTTAACTATGTTGTTAAAATAAAATTATACCCACGCCTTTTCTCTTCTAGACTCTTCTACCCCGCTTTGTTTGTGGATACTGTTTCTCCGTTATTTTCTCTTGGTTATAAGGATCAATTTCTGGCCATTTTTTACCAAAACTTGATCTTGTGTTTTTTTTATTTTGCATATATTAGATTTTTTTATTATAATAAATGGTAGTTTTTATAGATTTAGGGTTAAATCCCTCTTTTGTTATATTTTTGTGAGAATTTTACTCTCCTTCAATGGGAGTTTATGGGTTTAAAAAGGAGAGATTATCTTTGTGCTCATATTTATGGAGAAAAAGACAACTTTAATCTTGAGAAAATTCTTGATTTGATTTACTCAATATTCAAAATTTTCTTGATAATTTGCAAAATGGGTTTTGTCATGCCTATTAGTTATCTGAGGATGTTGGAGTATTAGTTCGGCTTACCATCTGAAGTTCAAGTTTCTCCAAATTTGGCTCTTTCATTTGCCAAACTATATGTCCTTTTAATGCGACACTGATATACCCATGTGTTTAGGACTTTATTTTATATTTTTTATGTTGTTTTTTTCTTCTTTTTTGTAAGAGCAAGATTTTTGATAGAATTCGTATTTGTTGTAAAAATTTTACTCTCTTCCTTGTATATTGTCCTCTTTAATGATAATTTCTAGTTGACAAAAAAAATATATAATTTTTATTAACTATATTATAATTTACTTGATAATTTTTTTATTTTTAATAAATAATTTATATTTTTAAGATTTATCAGATTCATGAACAGTTTGGGAATAATAAATAATATTATTTAACTTATTTGCTGTTTGAGTTTCGTATAGCAAAAATTGTTTTGTTTTTTACTCTTTAAAAATGAATTGCATCACATATTTCAAAGCAATAATAACAAATTTAGTCCTAGGCTTTTCCAATTTAGTCCTTTAATTTTTATTTTTAACAATTGAGTTCAATAAATAATTAAAAAATTACCCGTTAGTCATAGTATATTATTTCTAACAAAAAGTGTACACGTGGCTGGAAGTATGCCCATGTGGACGATGATGTCATCCAAAATATTGCCACGTTGGACTGCCATGTCACATAAATGTCATGTAATATTTCCACTAACAATTAAAACTTCACATTCTATTCATTGTACAATTGTTTTGACAACATTTACAATCCTGTTTTTTAACCCAAAAAAATGACAATCATCCATTCCTATATCCTTTCTCCTTTCCCTAGCAAATCCTAACTCTATAACTCCACCATCATTGTTCTTTTATGGTTTTTTTTTCCACCACCACCATCATTATCAATGTCCCCATAAAAATTAACCATGTTTCAGGCCCACACCATCACCACTACCTCCAATAATATTAACATCAACAATATAGAAAATTAATAACATCATCAATGACAATGCAATAGATTGTGAAGAAGAAGAGTACAATGACAAGCAAAAGAAATCAACTATTATAAATTATTGTAGAAACAAGAAACAAGAGAGAAAAATAACAATAAAAAGAAGAAGGTGAATCTAAAGAAAATACTTCAAAACACATTAAAGATACCAAATAATAAGTGAAGAATATCCATTAGTGTTGAATCTTTTTTCCCTTGAAAGTTACTATTTATAGAAGAAAAACTCAAATTAAATAGAAAATTTTATAAAAATGGATGTAACATCTAATGCTTTGATAATTCAACTGCTATTCCTAGACGATGAGTTGACTCACATAACTTCAATTAAGGCTATTGGTGGCAATTGGATAGGGTAGCGATTTTGGAGAAGAGTAACATTGTTAATGGTTATTAGGTGAGCCAATGATGATTGAGATTAGGTGGAGGTAGCAGGTGGAGAGCAATGGTGTTAGACATATTTTTTATCAGTAGCTGGTGGAGAAAATAGTAGGTGGAAGATGGAAGGTTAAGGCAGCGATAGTGTGAGACAGTGAATGTAAGAGGTGTTATAGGTTTTTTATAATCTTTGGAGTTTAACCCTTACTCTTCATTTGTATTTTATTTTTAAAACAATATTTCCATTAGTCATAAGTGAGATTTTCTCATTAAACCTAACATAAATTGGAAGTGGAAGTCCAATGAGGCATAAAGGGATTGTTGGTGCTTATATGGCAATCTTGTATAGAAGAGAACGACTAACATCAACACCCATATGTGAAAGATTCATGCCACGTATATAAGTTCCGTTAGAGATAACAGACTATAACTAGCGAGTAATTTTTTAATTATTTACTAAACTCAATTGTTAAAAATAAAAGTTATAGGACTAAATTGGAAAAGTCTTATAACTAATAGGACTGAATTTGTTATTATCCCAATTTCAAAAGTGTTAAAATCTTAGTTAAAGAATGTGAATGTCTTGTTTTGACTTCTAAAAAAGTAAGTATACAAATGAAATAGTAAATCAAATTAAGTTTGGTTTCTTAAAATCATTTTGATAATTCCTTTTAGGTTCTACAAAAGATTGTAAATTGGAAATTGGTCATGAAATTGAAAGATTTATTGTAAAGTAATGGGAATAGGTAAAAAAAACATAATTTGTACTAATAAAGTTGGCCTACAAAGTTGGATGGTGAAGCTATCATTACAAGCATGTAAAGTTTCGAGTTGGAAGCTCCGCACTCCCTTATTAATGTTGTTCCCTCTACGTTAATGTATGATAAAAAAAATTTAAGTTGCATTGATTTATACAAATCTCAATGCGGCTTGGCTTATTTACACTACTACACATACCAAGACCTAGTAAATGGAAAATTTTGGAAGCAATGTATCCCCCATGGGAACTTCATAGAATATGTTGTAGAATTAAGATTGAATTACTTAGTTTGTTATAGAACTAAACTTGAATTTAGTAGTATTTAATTATAAGAAAAATATTTTATAGTAGAATGATTTTAAGAGAATTTAGAGAGAGTTTAGAGAGAATTTAGAGAATAATCTATCTTTTTCTCTATTTTCTCATTAATGAATTTCAATCTCTTTATATAGAGATTTTCTTTTCACTATTTGAGAACTATTCTCTCACAAGTAATATATTATTCATTCACAAGCAATATATTGTTCATTCATATTCATAATACTCCCCCTTGAATAACAATATTTTACAACTGTCTCGTTAAAACCTTGCTAAATAAAATCCAATGGGAAAAATTTTAGCTTAAGGAAAAAGAGTACAGTGCATGATTTTCTCTCCCTCAAGTTGATATGCATAATCTTCCTTCACATAGTATGCAGATGTCGCATTCTAATATCGTGAACATATTTTTTAAAGATTGTAGTTGGAAGTGCCTTTGTGAAAAGATCAGCTGAATTGTTGCTAGACTGAATATACTTAATATCTATATGATTATCTTTTATTAGCTCGTGAGTGTATCAAAAGAATCTTGGAGGTATATGTTTAGTTCTATCACTTTTGATATATCATTCCCTTAACTGTGCAATGCATGTTGCATTATCTTCATATAAAATTATTGGACTTTTGTTGATTGGAAAATCACAAGATTCTTCAATATAATGTGTCATTGATCTAATCCACACACACTCTCTACTTGCTTCATGTAGTGCAATAATCTCAGAATGATTTAAAGAAGTAGTGACAAATATTTATTTTTGGGAACGATAAGAAATTACAGTTCTGTTATTTGTGAACACATAGCCTGTTTGAGATTTCGCTTTATAAGGATCAGATAAATACTCTACATCTACATAACCAATCAATTCTTATTTTGAATTATTTGTCAAAACCCAAAACAGGGGGCCATAACCGGCGCTAGGGAACGAGAATTTTTTTGAATCCGGAACTCGTAGCAAGCCTTAAAATAAAAGCATGCAATAAAATAAAATAAATAAAATATTATTCAGCGGAAATTAAATCTCAATTAATAAAAATAAGCTCCTCAACATTCTGAAAATAAAATATTATCACATCTCATAAAATAAAATCTTTAAGTACAAATCTTCAGAGTAACACTCTAAATTAAAATTCTCGTACATACATAAATATAAATACAACTCATGACAGAGTCAAATACAACTACTATTGCAGTGTCTAGAGTACCAAATAAAACTCAAGTAAGTGATTTACATAATAAAGCCAGAGCGAAAGAAATCCGACGGACAGGTCTACTGCTGAGGTCTGAAGATGAAGACTTTCCTGAAAAATATCAATAAAGGGGAGTCAAACCTCACTGAGTGAATTATTATAATATATATATATGCATAACTAAATGACAAATGCAATCACTCAAAGGTATATATAATAAATATATATACAGGAAAATACACATAGATGCAAAGAAAATCATTTAATAATGAAAACCATCGGTTTATGAAGGATCAAATAGAACCTTATAATTTCGCAACCTCAATATCAATAAAACTCACTCTAGCTTTACAGGCCCACTTGGTTCTAAAATAATTCACTTAGTCCAACTGGACAGTAGACTAGCCCCGAGACACTAAGTCAACTGAGCTCTAGCAGTCTGACTGTCAGTGTGATTGGCCCCGAGACAACCGAACTCTAGCAATCACACTCTCAAACACATCAATCTCAAGCATATCAGTCATGTCATATTTCCTCAAATAAGTTAGTAATTTAACCCCATGATCTATTGCACCGGTATGTACTCGGTTCTAGTGCTGCCCACTAGGAAGCACGTTCTATCGATATCCTTCATTTATATTAAAACATATATTCAAAAAAAAAAATGAGCATAATGGTATTTAAAATAAACAAATATACCATATATATACCAGAAATATACCTAAAATAAACCAAGTGTATTTGAAGTATATATATGTATAATCAACTGAAATAAATCAAAAAACATATTAAATTTAACCAATAATATATTTATAAACAAGCCATATTTATTTGAAAAAGAAAAACATGCATTTATTTCATAATATACCAAAAATATACTAAAAGTATACATAAAATATACTTAAATATTCAAATAGGCAATTATGCAAAAATTTATATTTAAAACATAGAATTCTAAACATGTACCCTAAGCAATGCATATATATCATAATAACTCACAGTTGTGCGCTCCTCGAGACGGATCCAACGGGCCTGGTCCACTAGGCCTTGGTTTCGGCGCAACTAACAAATAAATAAATAACACGAAATTAGAATAAATCTAACTTAATTTCTAGAAACTCAATCTAGAATTCTAGACACAGACAAACAATAGGAATTTGACTGAATATCAGGTTTTACGAGAATTCTACCGAAAATTCGGCAGAACCTCCTTTGTAAAACTGACATCTCTCTACTTAAAAAGTAGAGCCGGTCCTATAAAAAAACACACTTCGAAATAGATTTCACAACATATTTACACAACCCTCGGTCAGGATTCCAAATTGCAAATTCCACTCACTGAGGTCCACAATTCACAAGAAATTATACAAAATATATTAAAATTTCATAAATACCAAAAATGCCCTTTAAATACCAAAATATATCAAATTAAATATTTAAACACTAAAAATAATTATTTCACCGATATTTACTTAAAAACCCTAATATTAATATAATATTATTAAAAATTGATAATTCTCGATAAATTCATAAATATTAATAGAAATTCATTTTATAAATCCAAATTACTTAATTAGCCCAAAAACATACTAAAAATTACTAAAACCCATTTATTTACAAAAATAGTATATTATATATAATTTGAAAATAATTTTCAAAAAATAGTTTTAATTAGTTAAAAATAGTAAGTAATTTGTAAAAATCATTTTTATACCTCAAATAATTATTAAAACCAATTAAAATTAATATATAACTAAAATTACTATCAAATTACCAAAGTACCCCTAGTATATAAAAATTCACATAATATACTATAATTACTCAAAAATTCAATAAAAATTATATAATTACTCTAAAATTATTTTCTCAAAATATAATTCAATAAAATCAATAATTATACTCATTTAACTAACTAATTCTAACAAAACACATATAAAACCTATATTTCTAAAATTTACATAAACTAAATAAAATTATATTAATTACACAAAAATCACAAAAATGATAAATTAATTTATAAAATTAATTTCAACCACCATAAACACTAAAAATCACAATTTCACAATTTATTTAATTAATTTACAAAAATTAGAAAATAATAAAAAATTCACAAAAATCAAAATAAATTCCAAAAATTCCAAAAAAATTCTAGAGTGTAGATTAAGCTAAGGAAAGCATAATTTGTGAAGGAAGTAAGCTTGAATCTTAAAGAACGAGGTTCAAAAAAATTGAGAAACATAAATGGTAGAAAATGGAATCAAGTTCAAAACCTTACCAAATCAAGTTTTCAAGCTACAACAAGCTTGGAATCAACTTCTATGGAGTTCTAGGAGTTCAACGACACTGGAATCACCGGGTTTGGTGGCTGAAAAGTCGATGATCAGAGGAGAGGGTGGTTTCGGCCAAAAATGGCTTCCTCAAGCTGTTGCCAGCACTGAAGGGGATGACAGGGATGGCGGAGTTGCTGGAGGAAGAGGCGGCACTCGGGAGGCACTCTGAACAGAGGGGAACGGAGTTGCAGCAGTGAGGAGATGGGACGAGATGGTTTCGGGAAAGAAAGGGAGAAGGAGGTGTTTTCTTCTTTATACTAAAAACACACACCACATGTTTTAAATGCACACACTTATATACACACACACACACATATATATATTTGTATACTTTTAACTAAACAATAAACCCTAAATAATATAAATGCATGTATATATATATATATATATATATATATATATATATATATATATATAGATATATTAATACATAAAATAATAATAATGCATGAAACAAGATAATTTAGTAAGATAAAACAACATTAAGCATAAAATATTATTAATATATTATTTTCCAAGAATATATCTTTCGGGATAATTTTTTTACATAGAAAACTATAAATAAACGTAAAATAACGTTAATTATTCATAAAATAATTAAATAATCAAATATATATTTTAAAAATTTATTAACATTGCATATCCTGATTTAATATAAAACATTTAAAAACTCGGGTTATAACATTGTTAAAATAAAAGAAACACAAATCAAGATTTCCTCGAAGGTATCGAAGTATATGTTTGATCCCTTTCCAATGCCTTTTTGTTGGAGCTGAACTGAACCTTGCTAATAAATTGACTGCAAAAGAAATGTCAGGTCTAGTACAATTGGCAAGATACATTAGAGCTCTAATGACATTGAGATATGGAAATTCAGAATCAAGAATTTCTTTATTTTCTTCACAGGGTCGAAATGGATCAGTCTCAATATTGAGTGATCTGACGACCGTTGGAGTACTTAAAGGATTTTCTTTATCCATATTAAAGCATTTCAAGATCTTTTCTGTGTAATTTGATTGATGCACGAATATTCCATTGTGCATTTTCTCAATTTGTAAACCAAGGCAATACTTGGTTTTTCCAATATCTTTCATTTCAAATTCTTCTTTTAAGTATACTTTTGCTTCATAGATCTCATTTTCTATTCTAATGATATTTAAATCATCAACATATACAGCTATAATCATAAATCCAGATATTATTTTCTTAATAAAAATGCATGGGCAGATAATATTATTCACATATCCTTTATTAATCAAATAATCGCTTAAACGATTATACCACTTATCCAGACTATTTTAACCCATATAAAGATCTCTGGAGCTTGATCGAATATATTTCTTTGGGTTTTGTACTTAATGCTTCAGGAAATTTAAATCCTTTAGGGATTTTCATATAAATATCACTATCAAGTGATCCGTACAAATAAGCAGTTACAACATCCATAAGATGCATTTCTAATTTCTTAGAAACTATTAGGCTAATCAGATACCTGAACATAATTACATCCATAACAGGAGAATACGTTTCATCATAATCAATTCCCGGCCTTTGTGAAAACCCTTGAGCTACAAGTCTAGCTTTGTACCTTATTATTTCATTTTTCTCATTTCTCTTTCATACAAAGACCCACTTGTATCCTACAGGTTTCACAGTTTTAGGCATAGGAATAATTGGCCTAAAAATATTTCGCTTATTTAGTAAGTCTAATTCAGCCTACATAGCATCTTTCCGTTTTTTTCAATCATGCCTATTTTGACATTCCATTACTGATTTTGGTTTAGGATCATCTTTGTCATTTATGATTTCACATGCAACAATATATGAAAATATTTCGTCGATACTTTTCATCTCATTTCTTTTCAACAGTATTGGTATAATTTATTGAGATTTCTTGATTAATATCATTTATACTTTCCATTTGGGGACTTTCTTTATTTTATATTTCTTCAGGGTTATTTTCCTCATAATCAATATGATTATCTACTCACTTTCTCTTTTGAGAATTTTTATCCTTAGAACCAATTGGTTTTTCACATTTTTAGCGTGTTTTAGACTCATGAGTGTCTTTACTCTCAGGTTTTATTTTTGGAATTTCAATACAAGCATGAGCATTGGCTATTAGTATATATGATTTAGTCACTCTTTTTGTATCAGTAAATGCATCTGGTAATTGATTTGCAATTGCTTGTAAGTGCATAATCTTTTGCACTTCTAATTCATATTATTTTGTGTGAGGATCTAGATGCAATAATGATGGTTTATTCCATGAAATATCCCTTTTCCCTTCTTTCTCCTTTTTCCTAATGTTGGGAAAATAACCTTATTAAATTGGCAATTAGCAAAACATGCTGTAAAAACATCACCAGTTAAAGGTTCAAGTTTCAAACCCAATATAAATTCCTAATCTTCATTGAGGACCTATTTTTATGCACCGAGGTGGCACAATGGGTACATATATTGCACAAAAAAAAAATTTGAGATAGGAAATATTTGGCTCTAGACCAAATGCCAATTGTAGTAGGGAGTATTTATAATATACACTAGGTTTGATGCAAATTAATGAAGCAACATGTAGGATTGCATGACCCCAAATTGAAATGGGAAGCTTTGTTCTCATTATTAATGGTCTACCAATAAGCTGAAGGCGTTTAATCAATAATTTAGCTAAACCATTTTGAGTATGTACATGAGCAACATGATGTTCAACAATGATCCTAGTAGACATACAATAATCATTGAATGCTTGAGATGTAAATTCACCAACATTATCAAGTCTTACCCTCTTGATTGTATAATCAGGGAATTGTGCTCATAATTTAATAATTTCAGCTAGCGACCTTGTAAATGCAATATTACGAGTTGACAATAGACAAACATATGACCATCTACTAGATATCATCAATTAATACCATAAAATATCTGAATGGTCTATACGGTGGGTGAATTTGCCCACATATATCACCTTGAATTCTTTCAAGAAACATAGGCGATTCATTTTGAATTTTAGATGGTGAAGGCCTCAAGATTAATTTTCTGAGAGAACAAGTTGTACTTGACATTTTATTTGATTGAGGAGTTCTTTGCCCCTTCAATAGATGCTCATATGAATTCTCAATTATCCTTCACATCATTACTGATCCAGGATGACCTAATCTGTCATGCCATAAATTTATTATTGAAGGATCATAAGATTTTTCTTTTACTGCTATATGTGATTCAATTACATGTATATATGTGTAATGCAATCCAGTATGGAGTTTTAGCATTCTTTTCAATACTTGTATTTTTCCTGATTCATAGGAAACTATATTTAAATATTTGTTACCATTTATAGTAATGGATTGAGTATCACACCTATTTCGATATATGTCATCAAAACTTAACAAATTTCTTATTGATTTTGGTGAAAACAAAGCTTCATCAAGTATAAATTTTGTTCCAATTGGTAACATAAATTTAGCTTTGCCAATTCCTTCAATCAGATCTACATAACCTGATATTGTTTTTACAATTGCCTTTGTGGGCTTTATTTCAGAGAAATAATTTCTATTTTTCAAGATAGTATGTGCAGTACCACTATCTGGTATGCAAAGATCTCTAATATTGTCTTTATGTTAAGTACAATCCATATTAAACTTCAAAATAGATAAACACATAATTAATCAATTAATGTAAAAATATAAAATAATTGTAAAGTAGGACATTTTATTAATTTGAAAATAACATACATAACAATAACATATTCTTCAGAATTGAAAATAAAATAGGTAATAATAACATACTTAAAATTATAGTTGCCTCAATTTCCATTGTCAATAAATTTATCTGTAAAATCAGAAGTATCTAGATGAGTTGTATCATTAATAGGAGTATGATGCTCTTTGAAGTTTATTTCCTTTTCTTTATCTTTCAATGATGCCTTATAAAGTTGGCAAAGATGTGGTGGTGTACGACAAACTCGTGCCCAGTGTCCTTTACTACCACATCTGAAACACACAGTTTCAGACTTATATTGGGGCCTTTCTTGAACACCACTGATGACTGATTTTAACTTCTTTTGAGGTTGAGTCTAAGTTTGTTGTGGAGTATAATTATATTTATTTCCACGACCATGGCCAAATAATTAACCTCTTCCATGTCCACGACCTCTACCTCTCCCACGTCTATGGCTATTGTAATTTTTATGTCTGCAATAATTTATAGCATTTGCTTCTGGAAATGCTATTGAGCTAGTGGGACGGGACTGATTATTTTTTATCAAGAGTTCATTATTTTTTTTAGCTACTTGTATGCATGAAATTAGTTTAGAATGTTTTTTAAATCTTTGCATCCTATATTGTTGTTACAGTGTAACATTTGATGAATGAAATGTGGAGTAAGTTTTCTCTAGCATATCCTTGTTTATGACTGCCTATCCACATAATTTTAATTGTGTTACTATTATGAACATTGCAGAATTATAGTCACTCACTTTTTTGAAATCTTGAAAGCATAAAGCTCCCCATTCATCAGTGACTATTAGTAATATTACATCTCTTTGATGATCATATCTGTCTTTTAGATCCTTCTAAAGAACACTTGGATATTTGACAGTCAAATATTCACATTTTAATCCTTCATCAAGATGACGATGAAGAAAAATTATAGACTTAGCCTTATCTTGCAATGAGATATTATTATTTTCTTTTATGGTATCAATTAACCCCATTGATTGAAGATGCATTTCTACATCTAAAATCCAAGACATATAATTTTTTCCCGTGATGTAAAGAGCAACAAACTGAAGCCTTGCTAGATTTGTCATTATGATAACTAATAAAAAAATATAACTCAATTAGAATTCATAAATTTGATGACTATTAAAAAAACAAATATAATCAGAATTTACTAATTAATTATATCATGAATGAATATTTCAAGAAATAATAGCGGTACAAAAAAATAATACAACAATACTTAAATTTATATCAAATAGAAAATCATATTCTATATGAATTATTCCAAAAACTATTATAATAGTCATGATCAAAACACAAATATAAATATACCAAATCATGTTTATAATTTAGAGTAAAGAGAGAAAGAGAAAATGTATGAATTTGTGTGAATAAATAAAATTTATAGTTTATCTATTTATAATGAAAAATATAGTCGTTTGTTACCGTTATGTTACCGTTGGTAATAAAAATATAGCCATCAATTTTTTTTTAATATGATATATTGAGAAATAAATTATATAAAGTAAAATTAATAAATAATATTGATATGATTATTTATAGTAAGTGAACTAATATAATGATATGTATAAATATAGGGTAAAATCGTCCATTAATATAAAATGGGGTATAACCTTCCATTAACATAAATAATAAAAAAATATAAATATGCATAAATATAAATTGGTATGAGGCATAGTCATCCATAAGGTTAGAGCCATTTCTAGCAATTTTTGCATTAATGGTGTAGTTAGTAAAACAAAATAAAAATAACAATTAATATAAAGTTAGATTGAAGAAATAAATAAAAATATAAATAAATATAAATTAGTAGGAGACACAGTCATCTATGATAATATATAATCAAATAATATATTCATAAATATTAAATATTAAGAAATATGTACCTTATTGTTTTGATCGAGAACTTTTCGTGTTGATAACGTGTTATAGAATTAAGATTGAATTGTTTAGTTTGTTATAGAACTAAACTTGAATTTAGTAGTATTTAATTAGAAGAAAAATTTTTATATAAAGAAATTAAAATTTATTAATGAGAAAATAGAGAGAATTTGAAAAGAATTTTAAAAACTATAATATTAAAAAAATTTAAAAAATAATTTATTTTTTTCTCTATTTTCTCATTAATAAATTTTAATTTCTTTATATAAAAATTTTCTTTTCACTATTTAAAAATTATTATCTTATAAATAATATATTATTTATTTATAAATAATAAATTATTCATTCACATTAATATATTTAGTCTTCACTTCCATTTTTCGTGTTCATATAACGGAGGGATGGTTAGCGTCTCCCCTGTCATGGATGAGACTAGCTTTCGGGCTTTTTATTTAGACCCACTCAGATTAAGGCTACCCACCTTTCGTGGATCTCTAACCCCATTTTTTTTTAACCCTTGTCCGTCTAATGGTCTTGCACTCTATTTAATACGGCACCGTCTCCTATTTGTTACTGCTTCAATGGCGAACCAAGCTCCGGACGCTGCTGCTTCAGGCTCTTCATCTTCTCCTCTGGTAATTAGAAATAGAACTTGAGTATTATTTTATTGTTATTGGCTTCTTCAGCTTCCTTGACCGTTTGCAATAAAAACCATATGTTATATGAGCTGTGATCATGGATGGCAAACAAGGATTTGAAGATGACCTGATGATGACATATGGGTCAGAGTGAGGTTGGGTGGAGGCCAAAGCATCCTATAGATTATTATAGAGTAATTGGTGAAAACAGAAGACAGAAAAAAAGACGTGTTTTTATATGGTAGTGCATGAAGTAAGCTAATGCAAAAAAACTTAATGGGCATTTCAAGGAGAAGCTTAAGCCTGTTAATAGTGTTTTAGGTCATTAATCAAGCACCTGTCTTGTAGCTTAAGGGTATTGCAATTATCTTGGAATGCTTTCATATGAAGAAATACAAGTCTATAATCTATATATAAATACAGTAAGAAACCTAACCAAGAAATTTGCTGTTTTTGGTCTAGTTTCTAAATGCGAAAAATCAAAATCGAATGAATCTGACTTTTTTAGTTAGAAAACGATGCTTTAACTATTGAAAATGATGCCTGCATAAAAGTATTGAAAGATGCCAGTTTTACCAAAGCAGCCATTAGAAAGTACAGCAGCTCTTGCAGCAAAACAATTAGCATTGCAACATGACATGGTAAGAAAAAGAGCAAAGAATTGACAATCACTATAATGGTAAATTACTTTTAACTACAAGACAATCAAGTTAAATAAGCAAAAAACTTCAATCAGACTGCTCATAAAAGCTTCAATGCTAGTGATTTGCCATCACATCAAAGGCGGCTGCCGACAGAACAAAGTTCCGAATGCCAGAACCAAAACCCAGAATCCAAACAATTTATTCAGTAATAGTATTAGTTATGGTATCTAAGCAAAGTACGAGCCATAAGACCGGGAGGTGATAAAATAGCAAAGTGCCATCTAGTCCAGAAATGTTTAAAAAACAAAGCATGCAACGAAGCCAAGTAACAAGGATCTAAAGTTCAACTGATATAGAATTGGAATATAGATACTACAATCTAATGTTGGTGAAGCGTACATTGTCTTGGAGAAAACAAACAGCAAGAAAAGTTGGTGCATGATCAGTTTCAATGACTTCAACAAACAACCTTACACCAACTTATCACTAAAGAAGATAACTAAAGAAACATTAACATTACAATCAACATAGTTGGAATCCCAAGTCGATGTTCTGACTACTTTTGTAGCACAAAGAATAAATTTTAATCTGCTGCTCATTTGAACGTCAACATATAGGCATACAAAGTTGTAAAATAAAGACTTAATGCATGACTGTGCCAACAAAAAAATTCATGTAGTGGTTACCCAAGGCGATAAAATGTAATATCATGCTACAATTGGCAAATTCCACAAGGTTGCTGATTCTACAGCTAGTAACTGTGCTTGCTTTTTAGTTGCTGATACAGTTCAGCTAATAACACCATGAGAACACATCATTAAATGCAAAATATAATTAAAAAAATAGATGAGTGATCCTTAACATTCTCACTGCATTTCAAATTATCATTTGTTTAACATCAACCCAAGTTCAACAATACAAAAACTAAACAAAAAGTTATCTTAGACTTCATCCAAATAAAAACCACTACTTGACCATATCTGTCCCCTGGTTTTGTAAAAGAAGTGTCAACCCTTCAGCGGTACTGCAAGAAATAAACACAGAGAAAGGAAATCCAGTTACAGAGACTAATTGCAGTCCAATTAAGGGATACAAGCAGGTCAAAACAATTGATCCATACCTTGATGAAGCCAATTTCCTTAGCATTGCTGCGAAAGCATTGCCTGCAGCACATCAGCCCATACTTCCTGATAAGCCCATGGGGATTTCCACACACACGGCTACACAAGCAAAACAGAAATTAGGCTCCATAACTCTCTCTCAAATATTTCAATCAATATCATACACCCATCTCATAACTCACCATACAAACAACAACAAAAATTGATGCACACTGTAGTTTTGCAAAAAAAACTTCAAAACTAACTCATACCCATATCATAACTCACGATTAAAATACATGAACAATAACAATCATGCACCATTAAACAACTTTGCCAAACTTATCAGTTATCAGCCTTTGAAATGAAATCAACTTCAAAATAAGAAAGACCAGCATTAGGCTATAACTTGCAGATCAAAAGATTCATCTGAACCTAGTGCATTGCCACTTGGGCTAAAACTATGCTTAAAAATATCCTAATTAAATAACCAGTCAAATCAATCTCATAAACAAGGTCTCTCTTATTTATATATATCATCTTCATAAAAAAAGAAATTAACTTCTATCATAACACCATTCAATATATGTATAAACAAACAGTGAGCAGAAACCGAATTAAGAAATGCAAACAAACATCTCAAAAGACTAATTAAAAAGAAAAAAATTATGAATAAAGTTTCGACCTTCTCATTCAATTTTACTCGAATTTTGTCGAGAAACAAACAGAAACAAGAAAAGTAAAGTACCAGGTACGAGAACCAGGTCCGTAGTTCTTGGGGTGAGAATTCCAAACGTTGGAGTGACCCATGATTCGACAAGTTCTTGAAGATGCGGAGCCGCTCGAGTGAAGGCAGAAAACCCTAAAATTTGCAGAGGTTTTATCTGAAGGGTAAAGAAAGTAGTATTTATATAGAGATGTCAAAAACCCTGGTCAACCTTTTTGTTGGGGTTAATCATAATTTGATTTTATTTATTTTTTTATAAAATTAATTTTCCCTTTATAAATAATCTTATTATATGAAGGAATGACATGAAAAAAAAAATGTAAGTAAAAATAAATTGTATAAAAAATAAATGAACCTAAATTTATTATGATTAAAATTTATGAGAAAATTTGTTTAGAATTAGAAGCTAGTTAAACTAATTCGTAATTTTGATATATTAGAGTTTAATATTAGGCATATAAAAAACAAAATTTCTATTTACAACAAATATAACAAAAATTATTTAAATATATTGTTATAATTAAATTATAGTTTTTTGAAATGATAAAATTATAATCTTTATTAATTATTTTATAATTTATTTGGTAAATTTTTTTTCATTTATTTTTTAAAAATTTATTAGATTCATAAACAATTTGAGAATAATAAATAATATTATTAACTTTAAAGTGTGAGTTTCATGTAGCAAAAATTGTTTTGCACCAAATATTTCAGAAGCATCAAAACTTTAGGTAAAGACGGTGAATGAGTTGTTTTGACTTCTAAACAAATAAAATATACAAATTAAAAAGTAAATCGAATTAAGTTTGGTTGATAATTTGTTTAGGTTCTACAAAAGATTGTAAAATTGGAAATTGATAATGAAATTGAAAATTGATTGTAAAGTAATGGGAATTGGTAAAAGAATAAAAAAACATAATTTGTACTAATAGAGCTGGCCTGCGAAGTTGGATGGTCAAGCTATCACCGTGTTATGGGCATATAAAGTTTACAGTTCGAAAAAATTGAGATGCATTAATATGTACAATTCTCCATTCGCCTCGTCTTATTTATACTAATACTCACACCTGGTAAGTGGTTAGTTTTGGGAGCAACTTATCCCACATTGGAACTTCATAGGACATATACCCTATTTATATATTTACTCCTAAAGGCCGTCGCAATGTGTTCGTAGAAAGGAGAGATGGTTGGCATCTCCCCTGACATGGACGAGAATAGCTTTCGGGCTTATTGAACACACTCGGTTAAGGCTACCCACCTTTGGTGGATATCTAACCCAAATTTTTTTTCACCATCGTCCACCTTCATGGTCTTCCACTCCATTTAATACGCCACCGTCTCCTATTTGTTAATGCTTCCATGGCGAGCCAAGCTGCGGACGCTGCTGCTTCAGGCTCTTCGTCTTCTCCTCAGGGATTTGAAGATGACCTGATGATAACATATGGGTCAGAGTCAGGTTGGGTCGAGGCCAAGACATCCTGTGACCATTTGAGTTCTTTATGCTCTGATCTTTCTCACATCGCAACTCCAGATACTCCCTGTCACAGGTTAGCTTGTAGAAAGATCCAATCTTTTTTTCAGATCCAAAACTCTGAAAAAAGCAAAAATTTCAATTCAATTGAGTTCTGTCAAGTCAATTCTCATGTTTGAAAAGAACCCAGTTGCTATAATTCAATTCTATGAATGGAAGAAAATCAAACCAGGACAAATTATAATCATGTTTGTATTGACTATGAATCTTTTAATCATGTTTCTGATGCATGTATTGAACAATTTTGCTATGTTAGGTGCCAACATCCAAATGAGAACTGGTTATGTTTGTCATGTAAGGATGTTCTTTGTAGCCGTTTCATAAATAAACATATGCTGCAACATTATCACCAAATGAATCATTGTCTTGCTCTCAGCTATAGGTACTTCATTTCGCAATTGTCTTTGTTGAACTTGATTTTCTTATTGTGGTTTAATGATTAATGCTTTATTGTGGTTTAATTTTGGAAAACAGTGATTTGTCGGTATGGTGTTTTGCCTGCGATGCATATCTAGATGCTCAAGTGATAGTGCAGCTGAGGCCTGTGTATGAGACTGCTTACATCTTGAAATTTGGCGAGGCACCTCCGTTTCGTGCAGTTGATTCAGGGTTAAGTTAATTGCTATATGTACATTTAATTGTTGGTGAAGATGATCGATCCAATGCCGGACTCTTCCCTAGAAGAACAGAAGAAAGTACTGCAACTGGTTTTTGTTTTCTGTTTTACTATCTTTTGGGGGGTTTTGCTTTTGGTGGATCTGGCAGTTGTTTTGGTTTCTGGACGAAATGAGGATTATATCATGTTACTGATGACTTAAAAGTTGAAATGAGAACTATGAAAATGGAAGCTTTAGTTACATCTTAATGTTAGTGTACATGATTTAGCTGCTTTTTTGCATAGGTTGAGTTTTCTTTATTGGCTGCTTTGCAGCCAATACAGGCAGAACTTGTCCATGACGACTGTTTTCTGTCCAACAGTTTTTTGCTGGATGCAATAAGCTCTTTTGCCAGCTCTGAGATCAGGGGGGAGTTGATTATAGCCCTGTCATATCCTTAACTATCTGTAAGAACACCTTGCTATGATCTGAAATCTTTCCAGCATGAACTTGATGTCTTTCGTATGCTCTGGTGAAGAATGCACTCAAGAAAATTTTTCTTGCTAGAATGCCTGAAGTAACTTGAGCATTCCTTTTTTTCCCCCCGCTTTTCAACTACAAGTCTTTTCTCCTCTTTTGAACGGGAAAAAATAGTGATGATTTTGTAATCATGAATATAATAACAAATAAAATTGATGAGGCAATTCTAGTATGTATATATGAGTGCCAGGATTTCAACACCATAGCCTTCTATGAGGACGGTTAAACAGATGATTCATCCAACTACGTATATCAAAGTTAAACCAAAGAACTTAATAGTATTTCTATATTAATGTGTAAATGAATGAAGCATTTTTTTTCAGTTACAGTGCATTAAGTACATAAATATGTTAATCTCCAAAATTTGATGTAGTTCCCTGAAGGTCACATGCTCTTTGCTCACACTCGAGCTTGCCCCACCTTGCATCAACTCGCTCACAGGGAAACACCAACTTGCCAAGGCTGTTCAAAATCACCCACATGTTAGCAGTACTAAATAAATCATGCAGAAGGCAGTAAAGCTGATCAGTTGCAAGCACAGATAAATAAGAGCAACTCAACTGGACAGTCTCATATCTCTCTGTTAGACTAATACAGATCAAATCAGAAATCAGGCTAACCAGTCATTCAACTCAGCAATTTTTCAACATTTTTTCTCTTTGAACTGAGCTATCTTAGTTTGCCAGCTTGTTTTGCTGCAGGCAATTAATTTTGATCCCGAAATCATGGCAATAAATTAAAGATGGAAGGATTATAGACATCTTTAGCACTTAGTCAGATTACGTTTGCAACTCCCTCACCTTTAAACAAGCACTGAATTGTTCTCTACTTTAGAAACCACACAAATAAGCATTTAAATTCTAGGAGAACTTGATGCAACAGGATAAAACTGCAGATTTACCTTCTGTTAACTATATTATGCACATAGCATAACCATTGGGAGAACTCAGCATGTGAACCAGCTTGTACAGGATTTACTCTGAAAGATGCAAGGGGAGACATCGGTGAAGCAGATACTCAAGGAAAATAGGTAATCATTTTACTAAAAACTTTTCTTTTTTCACAACTTATGCAAAAGGAAAAAATTGAACATAAAGAACTGTCCAAGATAGTGGAGTCTTAACTAGAAATTGGTGAACCTTTGATGTTATTTCTGCATGCGTATAGAATTCTAAACATGCCAAGGAAAACAAACAACTCAATCAGTATGAACTTCAGATTAGTCTCATCTTAAGCATTGCAAAAATCATGTGCAGTTTCATTTTTAGAGATCCAAACACTCAGCTAAAACAAACTGACTTCTAAAATTTCTTTTCTTCATTTTGCTCTTTTAAAGTCCGAAATTTGCAGGAAATATTTAAAGAAGCCTGAAAATATTTTATCTGGAGTGGAACATGAATGAATATCCTGTGTGTGCACACACATGTGCACATTCACTTGCTCACATTGCACAACAGAATTAAGCTTAGTATTGTGGTGGGAGAAGGTCAGAAGATGGTGGAATTGCATTCAAATTACCAACAATGCCATGAAACAACAAACGCAAAACAGCAGTTGGGTACACTGAAGAGGAGGTATGATAAAAAACAAGGCATACCTCAGAACTTCTTTAAAGTGGTCTGCACATTCCTTGCAAGGGTACATCCGGGATAATATTGCCATCTGCACATTAAAGCATTCTAGCTAGTTGGTTATAGTGGTTCTATATTATTTTGATTGAACAATCTAGTTTCAGTTCTTATGACATGTTAATTTATCAGCAAATAAGTGTAAATTAGAGATGCCTTGAATGCTTGTTGCGAAGAGTTCTGATTCCTAATGCAATAACTCAGGTTAACGCTTCCTTTGTTTAACAATGGAGAGGCAGACTTAATGCAGTATAAGTTCAGTAGAAAGTAACTACAAGGTCGAGCACTAAGCAAACAGGAATTCCAAGAAATTGTGTTCAAGCAAGAGAAGACTGCACTCAGAAAGGCTAAGAGAGTAGCATACCAATTCTTTTACATCTTTCTTTTGTTGTCTAGTTGGATTTTCTGGATACTGCAGGAATATAAAATTGAAAAAAAAAAAATTTATTATGATCAACAGAGAGAAAAGCAATAATAATAATAATAAAAAAAAACATGATTTGATGGCACAAGAAGAAGCAAAGCATGCATTTTGAAAACCATGGATGCTCACAAAAAGCGTCTGAGTTAGTTAGTTGATATGATACAATTTCCTCAACCGCAGACTGATAAATTGTTTTCCACCTGTTTGGTTTTCTTACAAGATACTAATGATAAGTTATCTGATCTGCACGATGAAAATACCTGAGCGGCAAGTGTGTGTAGGAACGTCCAAGTAGCTCTTCCAAGTTCCTCTTTAGTCACAGGTGTAGCAAATTTTGCCTGAAGAAATAGTTAATAAAAGTTAATCAAGCACAATTCTTTACACTAACATCAATCCTTCTCTTCAACTAACCACATACATAATCTTTCTGAATCACCCTCTGTCTACTTCATAGGATTCAAAGGTCACTCATTTCAGGTTCTCTACCAGCTAATTTACACTTCGCTCATCTTGTCAAGTTCAAGCTGAACATGGATTTGATGAAACTATTGATGACTGCATAACAAGGTACGCACTTTTTCTGCATTTTCCACTATTCAATCAAAGAACCAGATTCTAGGCTTTAAAACATAGTGAATGTGGATTTTACTGAAAATAATCATCATTCATGAATTTTGTCAAACAGATGGTGAGCTTAATCACTATATCCAAACAAAAGCCAACTAAAACAAGCCCCATACCTGATGACTGAACTTCAAATTCAAATTCACTCCATAATAATGATTTCAAAATGGAAAACAGAAAGTGGGTCTTTACCTTATGGACAAATTCTGTTGGTTGTTGAACGATTGTAGTATCTACATTTGATGGGTTCACTTTAGATGAAGATGAAATTGAAAAGAGAGGCTTTTTGCTATCATTAGGTTGGCCTATGAAATTGGAGAAATGGGTATGGATGCAAGTTGAGACTTTTTGAATGGTTTGGACTACAGATTGCAGGGGATTATCAGACATTTTCACAAGAACAAAGGAAGAGAGATGCAAATGCAAAAAATAGTGATCTTTTAGTGGAAAACTATAATTACATGAAAATAAAGGACCAATAAAATAATTTTCCTCTTTTATACAAAAATCTAAGCCGAAAGTACTAATAGGTCCATTTTGTGCATTATATACATTAGCACGGAATTGCTTTGCTCCAATAATTGACCGTCCCACATTTTTGGAATGGCAAGGGTGCCCACTCCACTTGCTCTAGTCGCGCGTGTTACACACTTTCTGTAAATTACGAAATTATAAATGCTCTCCTAAACTTTCCACAATTAACTTTTAATATTTTTCAACTTTTATTATTTTATATTCTAAATTTTAAACTTTTTCTTTTAAAATTTTTTTATTTTTTTTATTTTTATTTTTTATTTTATTTAACTCATACAAAATTAAAATGAATAAAAATTTAATTTTAAATAATTTTAAAAATATAAAATACTAAAGTTAACTTTAAAATAATATGAAAAAAATTAAAATTAATATATAAAAGTTATAAAAATTTTATTTTTAATTATATTCTCTCTTTTATTAAACATTATTTTAGTTTATGATTGATTTATAAAATTTTTCGATTTTATGTATAATAGGAGTTAAATAGATTCAAAATAAAAGTTTAAAGGTTAAATTGAACATAATAAAAATTTATGAATGTTAGAGGTTAATTGAGTAAAACTCAGGGGTGAAACTATGAATTTGGATAATTTTAAAATAAATATTACAATTTTATTTTAGTATAATATATAATAAAAGGAACTTTTTTTATATATAAAAAATAAAGAAGAGAAATTTTAATATTTGGCAAGGGTGTAATCTATAGGTACTTTGTTTTCACAAAGTAAACTTTATTTGATTAATAATTATCAGTAAATGATTCAATACACTCTTATCTAATGGTGATCAAAATAAAATGAAAATAAACTAAATAAAAGCTAAAATCACTCTAAAATTTTCCTTGGAGAGGGCATCAATTTTTTTTTTTTAAAAGTAATTTCACTTATCAAAAATGCAACTTATCAAAATTATTTTATTAGTATAGAACAATAATTTATAACAAAATTAATTCATAAAAAATAAATATATGAAATATTATGTTAGTCAAAAAAATTAAAGATATAATAAAAAAATAGTTAAGTATTCACTCATTTTTAAAAGTATCCTAAAATGTAGAGCACAAATTATATTATCATTGATTTGTATAATAAACAAAATAATTAAGAAAATATATGTTAAAAAATAAATTTATAGGAATTACACATAAATTAATTATACATCAATATAAAATAAATAAAATAAACATAATCATTATAAATTTTTTGTCTATATCATATGTATTGTATCCTCCAATTGTATGATATATAAATTAAATATTTTACACTTAAATAATAAAAAATAAAACTCATAACTTTATATTATATATCCGAATGTAGGTAAAAATTTTCAATTTACAAATTCTTCTGTCTAAAGTATATAAGCATGACATCTAGCAACCTGAATCAATAAAAACAAATTAAGAATATTATCTTTCCATATAGCACAAATATTTTTTTTTCGAACAATTCCATATAGCACAATCTACAAAGCTCCAATTGGATAACAAAAGCATTTATCTATTTAACAAGGGTTTTTGTCTTATTATTTGTCTATTCTAATGGCTAGTTGATGGCATATATATATAAATGAATAATAATAATAATAAAATTAAAAATTCTTACCAATCACTATTCCTCATACACCCCACTGTCTGGCAGAGAGAGTGGGCTTCATGTTCTCACTTTGCAACATGTCTGAAAATTCAACTCTACTATTTTTTGTGAAAAAAAAATTCTATTGATCTTTTGCTACAGAAATTCAACTTTCCAACCAACACACTTTGCAGGAGAAATTTTTTTTTTTTTCCGAAAGATCTGGGTGCTACTTTCAGGAATTCAAGCAGAATTAATACAAATTAACAACAGGTAGTTTCTTCAACGTTGCAAGTTTTTGCTTTTTTTTAATGTTTTTGTTGACTGGGATTGGAAAACATGGTTCATAACCTGCAAAGTTTGAATCTTTATGCATAATCATTTTGGCTAATGAATCATTTGAACTGATTATAGGGTCAAAGTTTGAATCTTTCTTTCTTTTTCCTCTCCTGTCTGCGGATGGGTGAAGAGGGATTGCCGACTGATGTTAAGAACATAGCCAAAACAGCTCCAAAATTGACATTATTGCCTCTTATTGCTTTGATATTCTATGATGTATCTGGAGGTCCTTTTGGTGTAGAAGATTCAGTGAAGGCAGGAGGTGGTCCTTTGTTGTCTTTGCTTGGTTTCTTGATTTTTCCTTTAATTTGGAGTGTACCAGAAGCTCTAGTTACAGCGGAGTTAGCCACAAGCTTTCCTGAAAATGGTGGATATGTTGTTTGGATATCTTCAGCTTTTGGTCCCTTTTGGGGTTTCCAAGAAGGGTTTTGGAAATGGTTTAGTGGGGTTATGGATAATGCTCTTTACCCTGTATTATTTCTTGATTACTTGAAACATTCTTTGCCCATTTTTAACCATTTGATTGCTCGAATCCCAGCTCTTTTAGGCATTACAGCTTCTTTGACATATTTAAATTATAGGGGTCTAAACATTGTTGGATTTTCGGCTATTTTGCTTGCTGCTTTCTCACTACTTCCATTTGTTGTGATGGGTGTTCTTTCAATTCCTCAAATTAGGCCTAAACAGTGGCTAGTTGTAGATGTTAGTAAAATAGATTGGAGGGTTTACTTCAATAGCATGTTCTGGAATCTGAATTATTGGGACAAGGCTAGTACTCTTGCAGGGGAGGTTGAAAACCCCAGTAAAACATTCCCAAAGGCGCTTTTCGGGGCTGTAATTTTGGTTGTTTCTTCGTATTTGATTCCACTTCTTGCTGGAACTGGGGCATTGAGGACGTCATCAAGTGAGTGGAGTGATGGATATTTTGCAGAAGTTGGACTGTTGATAGGAGGAGCTTGGCTTAAATGGTGGATCCAAGCAGCCTCTGCTATGTCTAATTTAGGATTGTTTGAAGCAGAAATGAGCGGTGATGCCTTTCAGCTTCTTGGCATGAGTGAAATGGGAATGCTCCCAGCTATATTTGCCAAAAGGTCAGTCATTTTTTCTGGTTTTGTTTCTTTAATGCTATGGTTTGTATTAGTTGCTGCTTCAATTCATACTGAAAATCATTGCATTTTGAAACAACATGTGCAAGGTAGAGCCCTGTGACCTGTTATAATTATGATTCCTAGCTGCAACATTAAATAAGCGGGTAGGGAATTATTATTGGGTAGTTTTTTTAAGAATTGATAAGGGCTCACCTAGTGCGTTAAGTGCTCCCTTGATAGTGTCCTAGCACCAATCTCCATGACAGTACTTGTGAGGTAGTGAAAATTGAAGGACCATTAGAGGGTTCCATTGTTGTCAATGTACTTGTGCCCAAGTCAATAGTTGTTGGAGAATAATGATGGAATCAAAGAGAAGAAAATGATCTTTCTACCTCAGGCTCCAGGTTCTTTTTACAGGAACATGTCATTTCTAATATGCCTATCTTGCCTTTCTGAAACATAGGACACTACTAATTACATCATCATACATTATAATAAATGGCAAGTAACTATTCATTTGTTTTACTGATATTTTGCAGATCAAAATATCAGACACCGACATTCAGCATACTGTGCTCAGCTAGTGGAGTAATCGTCTTGTCATGGATGAGTTTTCAAGAAATCTTGGAATTTCTGAACTTTTTATATGCCATAGGAATGCTTCTTGAGTTTGCAGCTTTTATAAAATTGAGAATGAAGAAGCCAGAACTACACAGACCTTATAAAGTTCCACTGAATACATTTGGTGCAACATTGCTTTGCCTACCTCCTTCAATATTGCTTGTTCTTGTTATGTGTCTGGCTTCTCTAAGGACATTCTTAATAAGTGGTGCCATTATTGTTTTTGGATTCATCTTATATCCTACTTTGAGTCATGCCAAAGACAAGAAATGGACCAAGTTTAATACTGAACAGCCAACAGCCGCGCCTTCTTCCAGCACTGTTACCAAGTTGCTGGGTCAAGAAATTGCAGTTGCAGATGAAGCTTCAATCATGCTTCTCTCAGATCCATCAGCTACAAAAGCAGACCAAGAAGGCGATGAAATACATTAAAGATGTTTATACATTTATATTTTTTTAGCAGGAGGAAGGTCTCAAGTTCGAGACCGTTGAAACACCCATAAAGATAAAAGGCATATATCATTTCAGCTAGAGCTAATTGCTTCATATGTTAACTTTATTGCATCAGTAATGTATATGAAGCATTGTAATCTTATTCAATAATGTTCATACATTGTCTTAGTTACATTACAAACTCACTAATAAATCAGAATTTGCATAATGCAACATTTCATAACCATGAGAAAGTGAAAGTTAGCTACTATAATTTGTCGTCATATCATGCATTGGTTCGTGCTATTAAAACCAAAACGATTTCTTAATAAACCAATATATGCTTAGTAATGCATTTTGTCCACCATCAAACAAAAAATTGTGAATATATACTCATAGAAAGGATCATCAATGAAAAAGAAAATGTGCATTACTATATAATTCAATAACTAGATTGAGAAAATTGAAACACGAAATATATATATATATATATATATATATATATAAGGACCTACTTCGTACCAATTTTATTTATGCCTTCATTTGTTTTGAGCTAATTACATTATTAAATAAAAATAGATTATTTAATTAAAAAATAAATACAAAGTTTTAATTCTCTTAACTCAGTTTTCAAAATACTTCTACAAAATAATAATAAAAGTCAGTTTAAATTAAGGATTTCTTACTTATTTTGAGAATGTTACATTCGAAGATTATATATATAAACATATATTCCATTATTATTAATAAAAAATAAAACACCTTAAATATATATAATATATTCGAAATAAATAAGAATTTTTTTCTAAATTTATTATTTTTTTACGATAGCATAAGAAAAGAACTATTCTTAACCTTATTTTTCAAATTAAAAAAAAAAAAAAGAGATGTCAATTATCAAAAATAAAAACATTGTTTCAATTTTTTCCAATTATTATTTTGTTTGGAGATTTTGTTTTCCTTCTTTGTAATGCACCAAAACAGACAAAAGAAAGAACAGTAAACAAAGACAGCAAACAAACAGGGCCTAAAGTGCAGTCCTCGCGCTGTCTACTTTAATGTCCCGCAGACAAAAAGCCCATAAAGGGACAGCCCTTACGACTTGGTGGTGTACGTTCCCAGACACACAAATGCCACCCCAAAAACATATGTAAAACGACACGACTGAAACCGAAAGATTCATGTTAAGAAGAAGAGGAGCGAAACCCTAATCCCAATTTTGATATGGTATGTGTATCATTATCTTCGCAGACTTTGCTCCAATTCTTAATTATTTTTTTGGGTTTTCAATTCGCATCATAATCTCTAATGGGTTTCATTTGGTTTTTTTAAATTGTTGCTTTATTTTTTCTAATTGTGTCAATTTCAGTTTTTGTTACTTTTGGTCTTGTAATTCAAGTTTGGTGCTTTTTTGAGTTTTTGTTACTGTTTTTGTTTCTATTCAGTGTTTACCGTGTGATTATCCCCTAGTTGATTTCAAGTGACATGTTTTGGAAATTGAGCTAAATTTGTATTGTGGGATTGGTGCTTTTGTTATTTTTTATTATTAGAATTAGAGGAATGTATGATATTTTGTTGAATATTGATAATTTTCTGATGACTGTGCAGATGAGACTGGTGTTTTGGGAACTAGGGTTTAAGTTTTTGGGATTCTGAAGAAGGTGCTTCTATGATCTGAGTTTTGCTTGAAAGTTTCAGATTTTGGTGAAATTAAGTAAATTTTGGAAGGCGGCAACGATGTTGCCTAATCAAAGTTACACTAGAATCAATACCTTGGAGCTCAAAGCTTTGATTGTTAAAAAGATTGGGCATGAAAGAGCAGATCAGTACTTTGATCAGCTGACAAGATTGCTTACTTTTAAGATAACCAAGTGTGAATTTGATAAGTTTTGTGTTAGAATTATTGGTAGAGAAAATATTCGTCTCCACAACCGCCTTATTAGATCAATTGTTCAAAATGCTTGCCTCTCCAAAGTTCCGCCACCAAAAGGTAGCAACAGAGTAGGAAGTGGTCTTAATATCAAAACTGCAAATGGATATCAGAGAAATTGTTTTCAGTCACTCTATGGGGATGCCTTTCCTCCTTCCCCTAGGAAGGGCAGATCTCCTGTTAATCGAGATCGCAAGTTTAGGGATCGCCCAAGTCCTCTGGGACCACTTGGGAAGCCCCAAAATATGGCATGTGAGGAATTGAATTCAAGGGCACAAGAACAGCAAAGTGCTACAGAATTGCTTTCACTTGGCAGCAGACCTCCAGTTGAGGTTGTTTCTGTTGAAGAAGGGGAGGAGGTTGAGCAGGCAGCAGGGAGTCCAGGTGTTCAAAGTAGAAGCCCAGTAACTGCTCCACTTGGTATCTCCATGAATTTAGGGGGAGCTCGTAAAGCTCTTTCAAATGTCTCTATATGCAGTAATCACCTTCGGGAGACCTGTCTGAACAGTGGTGTGCTGCCTGATACGAGATCATTAAAAAGTCGTTTGGAGCAGAAGCTGGAGATGGAGGGTCTCAGTGTGTCAGCAGACTGTGTTAACTTGTTGAATAATGCAGTGGACACGTATTTAAAGAGGTTGATTGAACCATGTATGGGCTTAGCTAGCTCAAGATGTAAACATGATTATTTGAGAAAAGCTACTGGTCAGTTTGCTTCTGGTTTGAATGGGGCGTTACCTGGGAGATGCTTTCAGAGACCAATAGATTCTGTTTGTGCATCTATGTTGGATTTATATGCCACGGTGGAGATGAATCCCCAAATACTTGGAGCAGAATGGGCCACTGCACTCGAGAAAATTTCATTACATGCGTTTGAAGAATAATGAATAGCTTCACATTATCAGCTGTTGATAAGATGGAATATCAGCTTGTTCTCATGCTATATGGATGATCTTTGAATCAGTCATTTACTCCAATTTTGCACTCCAATTGTGACGGAGCATTTCAGGGACTGCCAAAGTGAATAAGTTGTAGAAGCTGCATAGATTTTAGATAAGATTACAAGGTTGCCTTCAAGTGCCAAGCAGATGATTGTTGAAGGAATACATGTTTATACAGTAAAATGTAAAATTAGATACAGGTTAGGTCTTACTATTTTTTAGAAAATCACTCCATTTTTCAATTAATATCTGATTTCCCTTTTTTTTTTTTTTTGCTTCGAGTGTACTGAGCTATAAATGAAATAAAGGCCCTTTTATTTTAGAATAATGGCTATGCTTTGTGCTCCTATCAGTTATTGTGCTTTGTTCATACTAGAACTGTCTGGTATCTTTTTTTTTATACTCGTTGACGTAATGGTATAAAATGTTTATGTACCCTTGACAATATCATCTTTTGGCTTGGAATTTGACATAATATTTCAATTACAAAGATTTTATGTTCTGTTTGACCTTTTTCAGAAGGCATCTCCTTGACAGAGGACTGGCTTTACTTATCCTGACCCAGCGAGGACCGCAACTTGCAAGTAAACCACATGCTTTCTCTGGTGAGGTTGCTTTTGGCTTTTTTTCTTGAAGCATCTTTGATTTATTCTGTGGGCTATAAAAGCTTTCATATCTATGGCTTTGAGGATATTGCGTGAGTTTTAGTTATTGCTCTTTTCTAGTTATAGGTGCTTGCATAGCAGACAAATCAAGGAGCAATATCTCTTGATACTTGGGTGCCTGCGGTTGTTAGAACAAAAATGGGCGTGTTGGTTTCTATTTGCTCCAAAATTTGCTAATGTGAATCAGAATGGACAGATCAGTGTAACTGCATAACCGTGTGAATGTAGTGACCGGCAAAAATTCACAGGGAACTAGCTCTTAAAAAATTGGATGAACTGCTTTTGTTTTTGGTCATTTAGAGATGAATCATCATGGAGCTTACCCATGATATATTTTCAATAAGCTGCAATTCTCAAATATTGCATTATCTATGGCTTGGTTTATCGCCCTTTGATAGGCTCGCTGATAATGCCTAATTGAGCTTTCAAATCTTGGAGACTTCTAGGGTGTATTTACTTTGGGAAAATTACTCCATTTTTCTAGAAAATTTTTCAAAATAAAAACAGAAAATAAAAATTTGTGTTTATTTTAGATATTTTTATAAAATTGTCACTTAAAAGTGTTTTTACTATTTTTATAATTTTAATAGAAAAGTGTAAAAGAAGTTTTTTTTTGTTTTTTAAAATTTTTCTTATTAAAAACATAAGGTGAAAACTCCATACTTCATTTGAAAACACACTTTTTTTGTTAGGCATCATTTCTACTTTTCTTTTTTTTTTCAAGCCCTAGAAGACAAAGACAAAATAAACTCTCTTCTCCTCTACACTTTGGTACATACTTCTGCCTCCCTACTACTCTTTGTCTACCCATCAAACTCCCTTCTCCTCTATACTATGGTACGTATTTTTTTTTTGGAAAAGAAAAATGTTTTTTTATTTGATTGATCATTGGGTTTGATGTATATAGCTGGTTGGTTTTGCTTTTGTTTTTTTTGCTATTGTTGTATGATTGTATGTTAATTAGCACCTGGATTATTATTAATTAAGATCAAATCACTAGTTTAAGTACTAACAGTGCAGTACGTGATAATTGATTTTTTTTTCTTCCTAAAATTTGCTTTGCAGAGATACCATGCAATTGGAAGCTTTATTATATATAATATGGAGTTTATTAGTCCAATAAATTGCTAATTAAGTATATAATTAGTTAGTTTAGAATGGAAAATTTTGTAATTTAATTAGGAAAATCAAATTTGTGAATGAAATCACATGCAAATTGTTCTTTGTTTTTAGTAGTAAATGAAATTTTATCTAGAAAAGTTGAAGGAGATTGTTGTTGTCTAACATATACCATGAAAAATATGAAAACAAGAGATATAGACAGACTCACATACACAAACATGCTAGCGTACTGATCACATCAATATAATAATTAATAGATTAATTAATGGTGATTAGGGCCTTAGCAACTTGTGAACTATACTCATGGAGCACCATGTTTGTTTATCTCTCAGATTTTTTATGCATTTGGTACTATTCAGAATATTGCTATATTCGAGAAAAAATTGTGGAACACAGACCTTAATTCAATACCCTGGTACGCCTTTTTCTGTCATGATTAATTGTTCATGAGTTCAAATTTTACATCCATGTTCCTTCGTTTTCTATAGAAAATACTGCTTTGTGTTGGGAACTGATTTGTACATTCTGCTTGTCATGTTTCAACTGAATATTTCAAGTAGATTTTCCAATCTAATAATCCTTTGTATACTTCTTTCATTTTGTGTTTGTTTAATGGCCAATGGCCATTAAACAAGTTTAGTATTTTATGTTAATAATTTGTCCTATCTTTATGGCATAATATTTTTATATAATGCTTATGTTGTATGGGACTCATTAAAAAAAGCTTGGGTAAAGTCAAATAGTTAAATTAAACTCGTATGAATTAATCAAAGACTAATAATATTTATATAGTATATGGTTTATCACTAGTATTTGGTTTTATTCTAAACTGTGAAATGAAATAATCATGAGGTTGATTGTAATTCGTCAGTGGCTTAGTTTTAATGCAAATTCACTTCCTTAAAAAAACAAAGAATATATATATATATAACTGGGTGTTTGATTTATGACGAGTACATAATCGACATATAGTAAGATGAATGGGTCCGAATTGAGAAAACAAGAACCCATTTTCTGCGGCAAAAATAATAGGTTCACGCTGATGGTTTTATTTTGAGTATACATTTAATTCATGAAACATGTGTAAAACTATCATCTTATTCTCATTAGCATTTTACTTATTTATAATGTATATGGTTGTTTATACTTGTTAGGTTGTGAAAAGGAATGCTCTATTAGTATTTATTTCTTTAACATTTATTCTTAATTATTCACATGAGTGATAATTAAAGTTATCTATTGTAATCGTACAACCATATATCTAATGCTGAAATGTTTTGTCTAAATAAAATATATATTTAAAGTTATCTATTTAAATAAAATTTCTTATTTTAAATTTTATGTTTAAGCATAGAATTAATGAGCCAAGTCGATTTCAATCTTGTAGATGGGAGGAAAGAACAATGAGTGTGAGGATATAAAAGAATGGTCAGAAGTTAATGAAATTGAATTTTTGAGAATCTTGTATGAAAGAGTAAAAAAAGATTCAAATGGAACACTAAGCTTTAAATCAATAGATTGGGAACAAATTGAAGAAGAATTATTTTTAGCTAGTGCAGAAAAATAAACTGTTGAAAAATTGAAGGGAAAGTATAAAGTATTGCCAATTTTCTAAATTACTAGATCATACCTGTGTTACTTATGACTCAAATGCAAATGTTGAGTTTCCTGTAGAAGATGTTTGGCAAATGCTTTATACAGTAATACACTTATTAATTGAATAGTCTTACAATAGTTGTTTAATATTTAATTTATGAATGTTAATTGGAATTAATTTAAAATATATGCTAATATGCAGAATCATAGAAACTTCAAGAGATTAAAAAAAAATGGTTGTAAAAATAATGAATTACTTAGGCAAGTTTTTAGTAAATCAACTGTTACTGGACATCTTCACTATGCATCTATACGATTACCACCTACTTCATATGACGATCGTCAAAATGAGGAAAAATTTCTTAATAAAGGTGTGCATGTGATTGAGGGTGAAAAATCTAGTACAGATAACTCAAAGAAAAGAGCTAATGATGATTTTCCTTTTGGTTATGTCCGTGTTAAAAAAGAATCAAAATTGGAAAAGTTGGATACTTGTTTAGAAAAATGGACATCTTCTCTTAATGCTAGGATTGAAAGAGACTTTGCTAAAGTAGAGATATATAAATCTCAGAGTAATCAAGCTTCAAGTGCAGTTGTAGATCCATATTTAATTGAAGCATGTATAGATATATTAGAGACAATGGATAATATCTCAAAAGATGTATACAACAAAGCATTAGAAAAATTCATGAATCAAGATTGGAGGAAAATATTCATATTGATGCGTGCTAATAGGAGACAAGATTGGCTAGAAAGTTTAGTTTGATCTATATGAAGGAATGATAAGAACTTATATTTTATGACTATGTTATATTGGGATTTTTATTTATTAAATTGAACATATTTTTATGTGTTTAGACATATAAAACAAGTTTCATGTGAAACCAAGTAAACACATTTTCAATTTTCAAAAATAAAAAACAAGTTGAAGATGAAAACAACTAAATGCATTAGTCTGTTTTCAAAAAATGAATATAGTTTTCAATTTCTAACAAGTAAACATGTTTTATAAATTTTCTGTGAAAATGAAAACAGAAAATAATTATCTGAAAGTAAACACAACCCTAGAGTGTGTTTACATACAAAAAACTACTTCAGTTTTTTAGAAAATTTTTCAAAATGAAAACAGAAAATAGAACTTTGTGTTTATTTTGGATGTTTTCACAAAATTCTCACTTGAAAACTGTTTTCATCATTTTCACAATTTTAAGAGAATAGTGTAAAACAAGTTTTAGTTGTTTTCAAAAGTTTTCTTTATTAAAAATATAAAGTGAAAACATAGTATTTTTATTTGAAAACACGCTGTTTTTATTACGGTTTTTTTTATTCATTATTTATTTTAATATTAGAAGACAAAATAAACTTTGAGTTTCAAGTTCTAGATTATCTCTTTACTTTGGTATATATCATTATCTATTTACTTTGAAAAATAAGTTGCAAATAAAAATAAGTAAACATATTTTATGTTTTCAAAAAGTGAAAAATAATTTTTATTTTCTAAAAAGTAAACATATTTTATAAATTTTCTATAAAAATGAAAAGTTCTCATTTTTCAAAAAAATCAAAAAATGAAAATAGAAAATAATTCTCTATAAGTAATCACACTCTTAATGTGTACAATTCTCTGCTGATCATCTAGAAGTCAATTATTTTGGCAGATATACTTGGTTTAAGAGGAAGTCCAAGATTGACAGCAATCGGAGAGTTCCATTCCTACGATATGCGGATCAGGAGCATGATCTGAAGGTTTTGCAACTAGCAGAAAAATCAGACAAGCAGCTTCCCATGTCAAAAATAAAAGGAAGAAATACGTGCAGCCTATTTTAAAGATGCTTGCTATGAAGCTCTAGCAACATTAGTTGTTCAGCTTGGAACTATATTGTACGATCAAAGAGCTCAGTCTGATCTTGGATTGTTTTGCTGCAGATGAAAGAAATCAATACAAGTGGCTGTTGATAGTTGAAAGAATCTAAAGAGATTGTTGTACAATGTCTGTAGAAAATGCTAGTATTGTTGAAGATGGAAAGTGAGACAACTTTGCAGTGCATGGAATTCAAGAATTTTGAATGCTATTAGCTATCTATCATCTTCTTCTTCACTGAAATAGTTTTCTGCTTTTCCAAATTTTGAGTCTGGTCTCAAATAATCACCTTTGCAAATTGCGCAAAAAATTTTGGATACAGAGTATCAATACTTGGCATTTTAAAGAAGCTAAAAACAGCAAAACTGGCGACTGATTTAGGACAAAAGAAAAAGAAAGATGCCTTTGATAATATTAAGCTATTGCTTCTCATAATAAAATCAATCCAATCACACAGCCCTAGTTAACATGATTGTTGTTCAGCTAGATGTAATAAATAAAGCACAAAAATAATAGGCAGATGGAAGTCGAAACTTCAAGCATGCCCCTAATCTTGATTGTGAATATCTAAACAGGGCGAATTTGCTTTGAACTCACATGCATCCATCAAATGTGGGTCTGTGCAGTTAAGAGTTAAGACCAGGAAACATTGAGCTAATTAGCTGCTACCGCCAACTTTCTCCCGACTTGCCATATATGTCATATAAACGGTCCATAAATATGAAAATGAATTGCTCACCAGCGGCTGTCAAAATAAACAGAGATTGTTTATATATAGATTGTAAGAAAAATTATTGTAGGAACATGAATCTATGCATACCTGTAAATGGACAGGGATGAATTTGAAAGTGATAAAATCACACATGGGCCAGTACATGACACCATTAATCATTGTAGGCACCAAATCTCGTTTTAACCGGGCAACAATCTCAGAACCATTCTCGCCTGAAATAAGCCATCATGCCAACATGCTAAGCTTTATTATAGTGACAAATTCCGCAATAAAATGTACATGTTACATAGTCATTGTGAAGCACAAGTTGGCCCTGGCTACATAAAATTAGGAGGGAATTGTTCTCTTGATGATAATATATTTGTTTGTTTGAAGAGCACAAATCATGTAAAGCACAGATGCATGTGCACACTTGCATGCAGACAAAATTCTGACTCTTTAATGAAATATGTGCAAATACAAAATGTGAAAATCACGTTAACATAACGGGATATGCTTTCTTAAATTGATTCAGCTCACAATGAGAAATGTGAGCTGCTAAAATAATATAACTCACCCTGTAGATGTGCATTCACAGAGAAGAAAACAGCAGTCATTGCAGGTCCATAGATAGTCTGGCCCAAGATAATTTTCTTAAATGTTGTGATTAAATCTCTCTTTGGAAATCGTCTTGACACAAAATTGAACCAAAAATGCAATGTTGGTCCTAAAATTAGCATCCCATAACCTGCCATGCGCAATGTCCTCACCAAGTCATAATGCTCTGCAGCTGGACGTACAATTGCCTGCAGAAAAATTGACAGCCCCATAAATGATTAATCCACAAAAAAGTCTCCAAATATACACTAGAATTGATTTATGAAAAATGCTCGAAACGAACAACACCAAAAATGTTGGCACTTGAAGCAGAAAACCAAAATCTAAAAATGAAAGAAACAATTCAAACTGAAAAGTACAGAACAAAAAATAAGGTGAGACACTGCGCTTAGTTCTGACATATGCCTATAATGACTTGAATATGCACCCTGCTAATATGAATGGTAGATAAATCTCAATTTAATTTCAGTTCCTACTATTATTGTCTCCTCTACAATAAAATGCAATACCATCCTGAATTTAAAATCAACTCTCACAAGTTAGGCGACATCAAGAGTATCAACTTCTAATGGAATTCCGGTTATAGCAATAATTTGAGGCATTACACACATCCCATTACCTACGTTCTTCCCCTTTTCTCCCAAAACTTTCAAATACTATGATCTCCATTGTGATTACAACTTAACCATTGGAGTAAGAAAGTACATGAACTGTCAAAGCCAAACAAGCAAAAATTATGGCTTCCTTTACAATACAATCATATACAAGCAATATGCACCTCTACAAACTTTTCAAAACCAAGTGCATCACCATCATCACTTCTGTACGATCCCTAATAAATTTACAGGCTTTAGCAACTAAATCCACAACCAAATGATAATAATCTAAAAACCCAACCACAAACACAAACCATAACTTCAGAAGAATCCTCAAATGCTCACATTTACTCCAAATTTCACAACTTTATTAAGAAAAGGAAAAATTATACAATTGGTGTCTGAACAATTATGTAAAAGCAAACCCACCTTAAAACTAATCATTCAAAAGCAACCAAAACGCAGAAAACCAATAACTGAGCTGCATTAAACAAACCCATTTTTTCTATAATTTTTTTACCTGAGAAGACAGATCAGCAGCAACATAAATAAGCGAACAAGTAGCACTTTTTGTCAAAATTGGCCACGTTTTGACCATACCCAAGTACCACCCAACAAACGACGCCGTTACATTCGATGCAGAAGAAGAAGAAGAAGTGGAAGAGAACGGGGAAGCTAAAAACGAAGAAGAAGAAGAAGTAAACTCATTACTAAAGTCTCTTGATTTTCTAAGAAACTGCGGCAACTTTATGTAATTTCTTGAATTCGTAGTAACAGCATCAGTGGTCGACGTTGTCTGGTATCTAAGCATTGGGCTAATTGATGCTATTTTTGGACCGGGCGGCGAGTTCCCGCCATCGATCATGATGCGGCGGCGTAACAGCCGATGAATGGTGCTCATTTTTTGCCTCTAGAAAGTTCAGTTTTTTGGGGTTTATGAATTGTGACGGGTGGGTTTTAGGAAATATATGAGAGAGGAGAAATAGCGGTCCGCCAAGCACAGACTAGAATAATATACTTTTTTTTTTTTAATTTAAGAATACTTTCGCGAGTATACATAAGATTGTCATTTTGTACTCGCTTTTGAGCCCTCTAGTTTTTCTTGAATTATTAATACCATAATTTTTTAACATTATAAAATGTAATATTTTAATAGTATTTAATTGAATTATTGGAATGAGATCTGATTTTTTTTTTTGTCAAACAAATGAGATTTGATTGAAATGTAATTGTGAATACCGATAGTTTGATCGGTCCGTAATGAAAGTCCGATAATTAAAATATTCGAGTTTTGAATGTAAGGTGAACTTAAAATTTCTCTAAAATCGATTAAAAAAATCCAAACATTAAGTCAAGCTCACAAAAAATAAAAGTCAAAGTCCAAGTCTATCGTTTTTTGACCTAGGTGAAGAGGCGTTAAGCATCGATAAGGTGCCGCCTTTTCGACATACTCTCTATAGCATTAAATGTCATTAATGACAGTGGTTAGAGGCTCATCTGCTGAAGAGTTGGTCATTTTTTTACGTAAAATAAAGGAAAAAAGCAAAAAAAAAAAAGTCTGGAGAATGAAAAAAGGTAAGGATAGAGCATGAGAATGGTTTTTGGGGAATTGAAAAAGGGGAGAAGATGAGAGGGTTTAAAAGGGGATGTAGGGGCAAGAGAGTGGAGGAGAAAAAAAAAGTTCGGGAATTCAAAGGGACAACTTGGAAAAAACATCTAAAAAAAAAGGAAAGGAAGAAAGGAAGAAGAAGGGGAAGAGACTTTGAAGCTTAGGATACTTGACTCTTAAGAAGAGGAAGTGACCTCCTTACATTCAAAGTTATTCATCCATCAACTAAATTATTAGGGCTTAGTTACGAGTATTAAGCACGTCTAAGTCAGTGAGTCTCCCTATTTTTAATCTTTAAGTTTTTTTTATCTTTATTTAAAAAGCTTTGGTTTGTTGCATTTTGTGTGTTTTCTTGAGTTATATTACTTTTTTAAGTTCATAGAGAAGCATGATTGTATGAGATACTGAATATTGATTGTTAATATTTTTATATTCGTGTCTGTTTCTTATCTATTTGCATGATCATTGAGTTTCTTAAGATCTAAGAAATGTAGTCTGCCTTTGTCCCGGTTGAAGAGGCGACTTCTCTATGATGTAGTTTGCCTATGTCCTTGTTAAAGAGGAGACGTCACCCCTTCATAAAGATGCGACAGTGGCATCACCTCTTGTTTAGGAGGCGACGCCTCTTTGAAAAGGCATCGCCCCTTGACCAACATTCTGCCTGTTTCTATCTTGATTTTCAGCTATTTTCAATCCTTATCTCAAATATTTGACATAATTTCCATGTTTAATTTGTTATATCTCTTGATTTCATGCATGATTATTATGTTATTTGGTATTATTTTTAATGTTATATTATTATGTTATTTTATAGACTATTTTGTGGATTTATTTCCGTTTATTTTGTAAATATTATTTGTGAATGATTTATAGATATTATTGTTGTTTGCGAGACAGAACTAACCCATATTTGTTGTAGGAATTATGTTGTAATTTCTAAGTATTAGATGATTGCTTTATTAATTAATTCTTAAGAGTTTTGGTTTGTATAATTATTTAGTTTATTTTTAGTTTATGTATGGTTTATTTTTGGTATTTTTACATTTATTTACACCAAAAGTTGTAATCCTTAATCCCTCTTTCCTTTTATTTAGAATGAATGGTTGTAAATTATTTTTATTTTATTTTATTTGTGATTGAATGTTAGTAATATGAGCATGAAATGAGACTAATGTGCAAACTTGGGATAAAATATAAAATTGGAAACTAATCGCGATTAGCATGTTACTGAGGAAATAATTTAATAATGAAAGGTAACAAAATACAAAACACACATGGAGGCCAACCATAAGGTTAGGTGGACATTCCAAAAGCCCATACCTAGTTTTCGAACTAGATCTCTGATGATGGCTTCTAGGAACCTTCGTGGAATCTAGTTATTATACAGTGTGTCCCAACTTTTATCCAAGTGGTGACTCAATTTCCATTTTGGGCCTTAGGCCCACTATGTATTTCCTAATGAGCCCTGAGCTCATACAGTGTCGTGGTTACCAACACTTGGGCGCGCGATCAAAACCGCTGCCTATAGTGGCAACTCCACTAGGGATAGGGAAATTGATTGCAAGTGTTTTGTAATTTATCATCTTTGATTATTTCTTTATTTCCTTCATAAAATTTTGCATTCACTACATGTTTCCATACATTACACTCTAAGTCCCAAATAAACCAACAATAATCTTTGCTTTATTGCCTGTGTTTCATTCAAACTTAGTAGTGAGGTATTTGATTATTATCACTCATGGCATGTACCTATCCGCATCGTATGGACTTTAAGTGGGGAGACGTAATGGATGTATATAGTTGTGGGAGCCAAAGCTTATTACCTAAGACTCAGCTCATGCAATGACCTAGCAATTTTCACTAGGATTTTTTCCAAATGCATGTGCTTTATGTCATATGGTAATCCTTTAAATAAGGCCTAAGCCTATTATAAATAAGCCTTGACAAGATGGGCCTCTCATGCTTATTATTAACCCATTTCAAAGGGGTCTTGACAAGGTAGGCCTTTGATATCATTCTTTGCCCGTTTAAAATGGACTTTGGAATTATTTGGAGGTTGCCACTTATTTGTACCGTCTTGAGAGTTATCTTGCATTCGTTGATTTTATTATTCCTCGTTGATAATCACAACCTAGAACAAAAATCCTAAGATAAGGAACTTGCCATTGAACATATGTGTGGGAGAACTAAAGGTGGAGATATTGTTAGAGAGCTTTTTATTTTTGTCCTCTGATACGTGCATATATGGTTTTTTCTTCTTTTTACTAATAGGTTTGCATTTCATGCAAACTTGTCATGCATATTTCTGACCCTCCATGGTTATAGATATAGATCCACAACAATCTGCTAGTTGAAAATGATTTGACACCAGCCACCTGGTTAGAATTTGTAGAGAGATTAATATGGCATAATTTGATATTGAAGCCTTCAAAGAACAGTTAAAAGTTGAAATGGCCAAAAAAACTAGAATGATCATGAGAGAAATTATGGAAGAAATGATGGATACAGCTAGAGGAGAACCACCAGCACCTCAACCTTAACCTTTTAATTTGGATGCTAAGGTTCCTGAAAGGCAAGAGATAGAGGATGATCAGTAAAAAGTATTAGCAGAACTTGTTATTCGTTAGAAAAAGGATGCCCCGGGGAATGTAGAGAAGCCAGACTGGGCTAAAGACCTTATCAAGTCTATGACTCAAATGTAGTTGATGATGAAGGAAAAAAGGATCAATGCTCCAATGAGCTATTCCGAGCTGAGATTGGATAAGGATGATGATCCTCTACCATGAAAGTTCAAATTCCTTGACATAAAGAAGTTTTTTGGCACAGAGGACCCCCACCTTTATTTAAAGCAGTATGTGACCCATATGAAGATGACTGAACTAACTAAAGCACAGATTGTGAAGCAATTCCCTCTATCTCTGGAAGGAGCACTCATCAGATGGTATTACGCTCTATAATCCTATGTTCAAGCTGATTGGGAGGAATTATGCACTGCATTTATCAAGAAGTATAGTCTCAACATTCAGATAGAGGCTTCCTTAAGAGACTTGCAGAGTGTGACGTAGAGGTTCAATGAATCTTCTACGGATTAGTTGGTCAGGTGGAGAGCAAAATTAGCATAGATGAAGCAACGACCCACAGAATCTGATAAGCTAGTAATAGCCATGGAAGGATGTGTGCTCCCTCTCTATAAGAAGCTAAAGGATTTAGGGATTTAAAACTTTGAGGAGTTGTATAGGTTTAAAGTACAAAAAGAATCAGACCTTATGTAAGAAAAAAAGTTCTTCAGTGGAAGATCTATGAATAGAGAAGGGATCTAGCAGTGGAGTCGGGCCAAGCAGTAATATACAAATCAACACAGTCAGACAGTCTGAAGGTTTTTTAATTTAGGAAGACCCCTCTTTAAAGTCCTAAAAAAATTGATTGAAAATAACCTTTTACAACCCTTACCTAAATGACCTCATTTCCTAAATGCCGACCCAAAACTATACTGCAAGTACCACCAGAACATTGGGCATGATACAGAAAGTTGCATTCGCCTAAAACATAAGATTCAAGATTTGATCGATTTAGGCAAAATAACAGATCCAAAAACCAGAAAACCAAAAACCTAAAATAAGCCTTTACCCAACTACCAAAATGTACCACCACCAAATCCTCGTGTCCTGATGATCAACACAGGTCTAACAAAGGAACAAGTTATTAATTCCTTTTTTGATGTCGTACCTATGCTACCAAAACCATAACCAAAAGACCTGAATCTGAGATAGCAGGCCATTGAGTCTCATGTAAATATGCTTGATATTTGGAGTTCTAACAATGAAGAGGGAGGAGTAGTTAATCTATGGAAGAATAATGAGAAGAAAGCAGCACAATCCATTGAGAAATCGGAGGAGGGGGAGGAAAAAGTGAAAAAGGCTAAGGTAGAGAAAGGGGGAAATAGTTCAAAAGAAGGACCATAGAAAAATGAGAAAGCTAAGGAGATTATTAAAG
This sequence comes from Mallotus nudiflorus, assembly GCA_947683625.1. Classification (NCBI taxonomy): domain Eukaryota; kingdom Viridiplantae; phylum Streptophyta; class Magnoliopsida; order Malpighiales; family Euphorbiaceae; genus Mallotus; species Mallotus nudiflorus. The sequence continues at coordinate 1,549,485 of CANTUR010000125.1, forward strand.
CCAAAAGAGATGAGAAAACTTTTACCAGTATTTAGGAGCTACTTATAAACTCTCGGGCCCATCAGGAAGCACTAGTTTTGGCTCTTTATAACAAGAAGATACCTTCGACACACATTCTAGAGTAAATAGTGGACTCGTTAATTGAAAGCCCTTAAGAGGCAATTGTTTTCATAAATTAGGACTTGCCCTTAGAAGGAAGGGATCACAACAAAGACTTATTATTAAGGTCGAAGTAAAAGGCAAATTAACATGTTGTGTTATGGTCGATAATGGGTCAGCCATTAATGTGTGCCCTTTAAAGATTCTACCAAAGCTAGGCCTAACAATAGCTGATTTGAAGCCCTCTGATGTAATTATAAAGGTTTATGATGATATAAAAAGGCTAGTTAAGGGAACTTTTCGGGCTTTAGTCAAGACCGGACCTATTGAAGTTTGGGTTAACCTCTATGTGATAGATATTCCAGTCACTTTTGCTATTATTCTGGGGAGACCATGGTTCCATCCTTTGGAGGGAGTGTCATCTATCGTTCATCAAAAGATTAAATTTTTACATGAGGGAAGGATGGTTACTATAATGGCTGAAACAGAGGTTGTAGTTGCTGCATTAAATTTAGCTCTTACTGTGATTCCAAATAGCCCAAGTTTTGAAGTCTGCATGATTTATGAAGATGAGCTAAACCCAAAGATTGTTAGTATGATGAAGAGTATGCAGTTCATGTTTGGGATGGGATTAGGGAAGAATCAGCAGGGCCCACCAAAATTCTTTAAACCTAAGGTGCCGATCTTGAAGCATGGGGTAGGATATCCAAGGGAAGATGAGTTTGATGAAGAGGAAGAGGCTAAGGGTAAGAAGAATAGAGTTAGGGCTAAGCCGAAGAAGAAGACGCTTTGGGAAACATTTGTAGAGGAAGGTGTCAATTGCCCTTATTGTAATATCCCGTATTTTTAAATATTTTAATACTACATTGGGATATGCAGTGTTAATAATTCTTATATATAATATTGGTATTTTATGAGTTGGTTATTTAATTAAAGCTAATTTTAATTGTTTACATTATTTTAAGTACTTTACGTAGAATTTTCCCGGGACTCGCATTTTCGAAAAAATTTACACGTAAGAAGTTCAATATTAATTATTTTAAATGTATTTATAAAATTGCATGAGTCCATGCATTATTTTAATTGTCATATTAGAACATATATATATATATATATATATATATATATATATATATATATATATATATATGCACATATATTTATGTAATTGATTTAAATTAGGGTTATTTCTATTAAATCATATTATATTATATAGTTAATATTTAATTAGTATGTGTGTGTATATATATATATATTGTGTATTTTAACATGTGGTGTATGTTTTTCTTAAATATTATATTAAATTAATATATTTTAATATAAATTATTAAGTTATTAACACACACACACACATATATATATATATATATATATATATATATATATACAAAATGTGTAAAATTACAAATTCTACCCTCCCCTTCCTCCTTCTCTTCCCCGACGACCCCAACCCCCCTCACCACTGCGCACGCTGGCCACCTACCGTCACTATGCCTCCCACTATGCCACCTCCTTCCTCCAGCCGTTCCGCCGCCTGCAGCTGTCTTCTCCGGCACCGGTGAGCTGAGTTTTGGCATTTTGGCCAAAAGTTGGCTTTTTCTTCACAACTCACTATTCCAGCCACCAAATTCCTTCATTCTGGTGTTTTTGAACTCCCCTGAAGCCATAGAAGATGATTCCAAGCTTTGTTTAAGCTCAAAACTTGATTTGGTAAGGTTTTTGTCAATTTTTCAATTCGGCCATCTTAGGGTTTTTGATTTTTTTGAGCTTTAAATGATTTATTCATGAAAATTTCCTTAACAAATGTTGTTTCCCTTAACTTAATCTACATGTGTGAATTTTTTTAGAATTTTTGAAGATTATTTTGATTTTTGGGTAATTTTTGAATATTTTATTATTATTTTCTAATTTTAGGAAATTAATTAATTAAATTATGAAATTGTATTTTATGATAAATATAGGTGTTGAAATGAATTATAGAAATTTATTTGGAATTTTTATGAATTTCTATATATTTATTTTGAATTTATTTAGGTTTATGTAATTTTGGAAAATTAGGTTAATGGTGTTTTTAATTGAAATTAATTAGTTAATTGAGTTTAATTATTGATATTATTGATAAATATGTTGAGAAAATTAATTTTGGATAATTATACTATTTTTGGTGAATTTTTGGAGTAATTTTAGTATATTTATATATATAGGGGTATTTTGGTAATTTTACCCTAAAATGACTAAAAATGTAATTAAATTGGTTTTAATAGTTATTTAAGGTATAAAAATGATTTCTAAAAATTATTTAGTATTTTTAATTAATTAAAACTATTTTTCGTGAATTATTTTCAATTATATATATAATATACGATTTTTCTAATAAAATGAGTTTTTATCGGTTTTTACTGTGTTTTAGGGTTAATTAAGTAATTTCTAGTTATAAAATGTATTTCTGTGATATAAGGGTATTTTTTGTATTTTTATATTATTCTGTGATTGTGGACCCCGGTCGGTAAACTGTAGTTTGGAGTCCGACCGAGGGGTTGTGGATGCGTTTTTGTGTCTATTTTTCAAAGTTTATTTCTTTACAGGACCAGCTCTACTCTTTGAGTAGATATATGTCCGTTTTACAGGGGAGGTTCTGTCGAATTTTCGGTAGAATTCTCGTAAAACGTGATGTCCGATCAAACCCTAATTCTGATTCTGTGTCCAATATTTTAGATCGAGTTTCTAGGATTTTCTATTAGGTTTATTCTGATGTCTGTTATTTTTGTATGTTTAGTTGCACCGAGACCAAGGGCTAGTGGACCAGGCCCGTCGGATCTATCTCGAGGAGCGCACTAAGTGTGAGTTACTATTTTATATATATATGCTTAGGGTGCATGATTTTAGAAATGTATGTTTTATTTTGATTAAATATGCATAAATGGTTTAATTATTACTTAAGTTTATTTTTAGTTTATTTTTGGTTTATTTTCTGTATATTTTAAACTATATGCATGTCTTATTAATGAATTATGGTTAAAATGTTTTTGAATATATTTCTAGCTTATTTTGTAATTATATTGGATTTATTTGACGTATATATATACTCAAAATATACCTGGTTTACTTTTCCTATATTTCTAGTATATATATGGTTTATGTTGCTGTTTAAATTCATGCATCATTTATTTTTATGAATGTATGATTTATATTTAAAATGAAGGATATCAATAGAACGTGCTACCTAGTGGGCAGCATTAGGACCGAGTACGTACCGGTACGCTTATAGCAAATAGGCTATATTACTAACCTATTTGAGGATATTGATTGGAATTGATTTATCTGATGTGTGATGTGAATTGGGAGTGTGATTGCTGGAGCTCGATTGACTAAGTGTTTCGGGGCCAATCACATTGACAGTCTGACTGTTGGAGCTCGGTTGACTTAGTGTCTCGAGGCCAGTCTACTGTCTAAATGGAATAAGTGAATATTTTGGAATAAGTGAGCCTGTGTGGCTAGAATGTTGTCTAACACTGTTTGAGGTCGCGATATTTTAGGGTTCTATTTGATCCTTCATAAATTGTGAATTTCAGTAAAAATATATAAAATGATTTTATTGCATTTATGTGTATTGCCTGTATATATATTTATATATGTATTATTGACTGTATGCATTATCATTTAGTATGCATGTATATATATTATAGTAATTCACTCAGTGAGGTCTGACTCCCCTCTGTTGATCATTTTTTAGGAGAGTCTTCTTCCTCAGACCTTAGTAGCAGGCCTGTACACCGAATTTCTTCCGCCCCGGCTTCTTTATGTAAATTGCTTATCTGAATCTTGAGTTTTAATTTTATAATCTAGACACTGCAGTGGTTGTAAATTAATTATGGGTTTTATGTATATATTTGTGTGAGTTATGTATTTTAAGAATTTGAACTGGATTTGTATTAAAGAGTTTATTTATATATATGAGACGAGGATTTGATTTAAATCCCGTGGTGGATTATTATTTTTATATTTATGGTTTTATTCCGCTACACAATATTTAATTTAATTGTGTTGTTATTATTACTATTGCATGTTTTATTTATTTTTAGGCTTGCTACGGGTTCCGGATTCGAAAGAATTCCCGTTCCCTAGCGCCGGTCATGACCCCTATTTTGGGTCGTGACACTTATCAAGGAGCTCCTAAGCCTTTGATGATTGCCGAGAAGCTGGTCCCTGGGTTCAAAATCTTCACAGAATATGTGGGTGGGATCAAAAAATCTATTGTTGAAGAGCTTATGATAGAAAAGCTGGTACTGACTTCGAAATCAGAAGGGGACATTCCTGCTGTAGAGCTGAAAGATTCTGCTTACCAAGAAAAGGAATTCAACTTCAAAGCCTTTTTCCTTGATTCTATTATGGATGTATTTTATGATGACATTGACTTTTCTCTTTTTAATTTATTTAAGACTGATGACATTTTTCTTTCTAAAGTCAATATGATGAAGTCAGATTATGCTTACTTGTGCGATGTGTTTCCTAATAGTTTTGCTATGTGTGATGGTCATTTCATGCATATTTTTAACATTAATTTAATGCAAATTGAATCATTTAATCTAGGCATAAGTGATAACCCTAGAAATATACTTGTTGCTTCTGACTTAACTCTTGATGAGAGAAAAAAATGAAAGAAACTCTAAAAAGAAGATAGAAAGTATTTGTTTAGGACTATGAGGATATGCCTGAGATTGATAGAGAGATTGTGGAATACAGGATTCTTAGTATTCTCACATTGTAACAATAAAGCAGAAGAAGAGAAGATTAAGGCTAGAATGGGCTCTCCTAATCAAAGAAGAAGTAGAAAAATATCTGAAAGTAAAGTTCCTAGAAGTGGCAGATGACATCCAGTGGTTGGCTAACATAGTCCCAGTTCCCAAGAAAGATGGTAAAGTCAGGATGTGTGTGGACTATAGAGACTTGAACAAGGCTTATCCAAAAGATGATTTTCCTCTACCACACATTGACACCTTAGTCGATAATGCAACTTCCAATGCCATATACTCCTTTATGGATTGCTTCTCAGGATACAATCAGATTATGATGGTAGTGATTGACAAGTTAAAGATTTCTTTCATCACTGAGTGGGGTGTTTATTGTTACACAGTTATGCCATTCGGGTTAAAAAATGCAGGGGCAACTTACCAAAGAATGGCTACTATGCTGTTACATGACCTGATCCATAAAAAGATAAAAGTGTATGTAGATGACATGATGGTGAAATCTTTAACTAGAGAAGGCATTTCAAAGCCTTAAACAAGTTCCTAGCAAGAGTTGAAAAGTACAACCTCAGACTGAATTTGAAGAAGTGTGTTTTTAGGGTGACATCTGGGAAATTATTGGGATACATTGTTAGTTAGAAAGGCATAAAGGTGGATCCAAAAAAGTTAGAGCGATCAAAGAAATGCTTGCACTGAAGAACGAGAAAGAGGTCAGAGGTTTTATAGGTAGGCTACAGTACATCAGCAGGTTCATAACCAAACTAACTACCATTTGTGAGCCGATCTTCAAGCTCTTAAAGAAGAATTAGCCGATCATCTGGGATGACAAGTGTCAGTAAGGCTTTGAAACTATTAGGCATTATTTGATGAATCCTTTAGTTTTGTAGCCGCCAAGACCAGGGAAGCCTTTAATTCTATACTTGGCTATAGAGAAAGATGTGATTGGTGCAATGTTGGCTCAAGAAGGAAAAGAAAGAGTTGAACATGTTGTATATTATCTGAGTATGAAGCTTTTACCCTATGAAGCTAATTACAGTCTAGTAGAAAGAACCTGTTTAGCTATAATTTGGGAAACAAAGAAGTTACGATATTATTTTCATTCTTATAGGATTCAAGCGGTTTCTAAGCATAATCCTCTTAGATATCTTCAGCAAACTCCGTCACTGATAGGGAAATTAGCCAGATGGTTAGTTCTGCTTACTGAATTTGACATAGATTATGTTACTAAAAAAGTGATAAAAGGAAGAGCTATGACAAACTTCTTAGCCCAAAATCCAATAGACGATGGATAAGAACGGGAGCTAGAATTTTTGGATGAACATCTGGGGGCAATAGAGATTCAGACATGGAAAATATACTTTGATGGAGTAGTGAATAGTAGCGGGCAGGCATTGGTATGATTTTGGCCTCGTCAGAAGGAGAAGTAATTCCGATGGTAAAGAGGCTAGAATTCGAGGTCACTAATAATCAAGCTGAATATGAAGTCTGCATTTTTTGTCTGGAAGCACTCAGGAATGTGGGGGCAGAAGAGCTGAGAGTGTATGGGGATTCGATGCTAGTAGTGAAATAAATCGCTAAGGAGTGGAAAATAAGGGAAGATAAACTAAGGCCATATTAGGATTATTCAGCCATGATCTTATTGTCTTTTATGCAATACAGATTCATACACTTACCCTGGGAAGAGAATCAGATGGCAGATGCATTGGCTACTCTAGCTTTAATGTGGGAAGGAGACAAGCAAGCAAAAATGAAGCCTCTTATCCTAGTAAAGTTCTAGATTCCTTGCTATGAGGAAATCAAAATAATGTCGATCGACTCAGTAGAGAAGCCTTGGTTTTATGATCTACAACAATATATTAAGATAGGACAACTCCTTATAGACCATAAGCTAACGGAGCCGTAGAAGCAACAAATAAGAATTTGAAAAGAATCTTAGCCAAGATATTAGAAAATTACAAAGACTGGGCAAGTTACCTATAGTTTGCATTATGGGGATACAGAACCACTGCCAGAACATCAATGGAAGCCACTTCGTATTCTCTGGTATATGGGTGTGAAGTTGTGTTGCCATTTGAGGTTGAAATCTAGTCATTAAGGGTTCTCCTAAAGTCTAAAATCTTTGAGTATCAGTGGGTAGAAAGCCGATTAGCACAGCTGACGTTGTTGGATGAAAAGAGGATGAAGGCTATATATCACTCTTAGTTGTACCAAAAAAGGATAGCTTGGGCTTATAACAAGAAGATTAAGCCAGGCAAGATCAAAGAGGGTGATTTAGTCTTAAAGCTCACTAGGCTAATCATGACTAATCTGCGAGGGAAGTTCAAGTCGAACTGGGAAGGTACCTGTTGACCATTTGCATGATCAAACTCCAAATTTTAGACTTTGACAAATAATTTTTATATTAATAATTTCAATTAAGTGTGTAGGGAATTATATACCATACATATACCAAGCATATACACTTTTGGATAAATAGTGACTTTTTGGGAAAATTGAACCTCTAAAATTCAAGAAGGCTTTTGACATCTTTAGAGCTCTTAAATGAGAAAATGAGCTTCTTAACATTAGAATTAGACATCTTAAGCTTTCTGAATTGGGCTTATTTGTTAAAATCCAAGTTCATTTGATTATGCAAATTTTGAGTTGAAATTCACGTATATGTCTACCTTCTCAAACTGCACATCTCTTAGTATTTTAGACATATCTTGAGTTACATAAGTAAAATTAAGGTGATTCTAAATGATATGAAAATATAAGTAAAATATCTACAACTTTAATGAAGAAAATATGGGCAAATTCAAATTTCTTCAGGAGCAGATCATGGCTTCAACTTTTCTAAAGTTGTCTGACAGTATTCTGCATTTCAGATTGCATAACCCTTAGTAATTTGGACATATCCTGAGCTATAGCAGTCAAATTTAAGTGATTCAAAATGATATGGAAATATAATTCAAATATCTACAGATTTTATGAGGAAATTATGGGTAAATTCAAATTTATTTAAGAGCAAATCACGGCTTAAATTTGGGTATAGCTGTTTGACTGTAGTCTACATTACATATTGCAAAACCCTTAGTATTTTGAACATATATTGGGTTAAAAAAGTCTAATTTAGGTGATTAAAATTGATATGGAAAGCTAATTCAAATATCTATAGCTTTTATGAAGAAAGTGTGGGCAAATTCAAACGTCTTGAGGAGCCAATTATGGTTTCAATCCATGAATAGATGTCTAACAACATCAATCTCAATAATTCAAAATATAGACATTGGATACATCATTTGCACCTGCAACAGTTATATTTTTTAGTATAAATACCTCTAGATCTGAATGGAAGTTAAGCAACTTGTTTATCATTCATTATTTCTTAAGCATTCATTGAGCTCTCAAATTCTCTTAAATAATTCTTTATTTGTATAACTCTTGTGAGAGTTGGGTGTGTGTTAGAAACAGAATTTCTCTTCATCTTAAATCTTGGGTTAGATTATAAGGGAAGTGATATTTATTTCTAAAAGAATTGATTTAAGTGTTGTCCATTGAAACACTTGGGTTTTATTTTTTTGACTGAGCCTTGAAAACTCATGTTGTAAAGTTATAAGAGTGAACCATAAAACTCTTGTATAGTCTCAATCTTATGAATAAGATTGTGGGTGATTGAAAATCCTAACTTGGGGATAAGTTAGGTGGAGACTTGGGATTGTTGTTGAATCCGAACTCCTTAAATCTTTGTGTTCTTCATTCTTCCTTCTCAATTTCTATTTAATTCTTATAAAAAATTCTTTTAATTTCTTATTTTTATTTGATAATCCTATTCACCCCCCCCCCCTTTAGGACTCTTTTCAGTTGGTATCAGAGCATATAAATGAATTATCATAGCATGTATAAGGGTTTAACAAATCTATTCCTTTAACAAAATATATTTCTTTATTGGTATCAGAGCTTGAATTTTAGGTACTTCATTACTAGAATACAAGATCATGGGGAGTGAATCAAAAAACATCTCTTCTCTTAGACCATTTTTTGATGGTAGTGACTATCCACATTGAAAATTCAAAATGGAATTATATCTTGATTGTGATTCCATTAAACTTTGGGACATTGTCCTAAGAGGTTAGGAATCACCTACAACTATCATTGATAGTGTGGTAACTACTCTTGCAAGAAGCCAATGGAGTATTGATCAAAAAGAAGAAAATCATAAAAATAAAAAGGCTATGATTACTCTAGTCTCTTCAATGACAAAAGAAGAAGGAGGCAAGCTTCAACATTGTATGTCGGCTAAAGAAATGTGGGAGACTTTAGAAAACCACTACGAAGGCAACATTTAAGTAAGAAGTAAGAAGGTTCAACTTCATATGTATGAATATGAACTCTTTAAAATGAAGTCTTATGAATCAATGACGGAGATGAAAAATCATCTCAATGTTCTCCTCACAACCCTCAAGAAACTTGGAAAACATTTCTCTAAGGAAGAAGTAAACAACAAGATTCTAAGAATCCTACCTAAGAAGGATTGGGAATCTTGTGTTATTTCAATTGAGGAAGCTCAAGACCTCTCCACCCTATCAAACGATGTGCTCATTGGTAAGCTCTTAACACATGAGCTCACTATCAAGCAAAGAGGTGAAGAACAAGAAGAGAAAGAAGAAAAGAAAAAGAGCATTACTCTAAAAGCTCTTCAAGAAGATAGTGAAGAGGAAAACATCAAAGATTCTAGTGATGAAGATGGTGACATTGCCATGCTCACTAGGAACTTCAAGAAGTTTTGGAGAAAGAAAAACTTCTTAAGAACAAGGGACTTCAATAAGAAGTTCGAAGGAGATAGGAAGAAGAAAATAAAAGAGGTTACTTGCTATGAATGCAAGAAACCGGGACACATTGGAAGTGAATGTTCCAAACTCAAATTTAAAAGAAAGGGAGCAAAAGATAAGAAGAAGGCATTCAAAGCTACTTGGGATGATTCCTCCGAATCCAAAGAGGAAGATGAACAACAAGAAGTTTCCAATCTTTGCTTCATGGCCATTGAAAAAGAAAATGAGGTACCATCCACTTCTTATTCTTCCTTTGATGATTGTGATGAATATTGTGATAATGATTATGAGAGCTCTATTGTGAGCAAATTACTTGTTAAATGCAAAAGTTTGTTATTTAAGAAAAAATAATATAAACATGAGTTAGCTAGTTTAAATAAGGATTTTGAATGTTTAAAAATTGATTTTGCTAAACTTGTTGCATCTAATGAAAAAATAGTTAGTAATGCTAAATCTTCTATTTCTTTAGAAGATCAACTTAAAAAAGCAAATGATGAAAACCATAAGCTTTCTAAGGAAGTCTTAGAATTAAAAAATTCCATTGCTAAATTTAAGAGAGGAAAATAAACTTTAGACAATCTTCTTAACTCTCAAAAATTTCGTAGAGATACTCATGGAATTGGATATAAGAATGGAATGTCTTCATCATCTTCATCACATATTAATTTTGTAAAAGCTTCACATGATCCCACTCTTTTAACCACCAAATCAAATGAGACTCAAGCTTTCGAAGCTAAAAGATCTCATGTGTTAAATAGCAAGGAAAAGTCTCATGAGATTCATCCTTCATTAACACAAAGAGGTAAGGCTCAAACTAGAGCATCTAAACCCAAGCATGCTTATATGTACATTAGACATAATTATAATAGGCATGATACACAATACAATGCACATAAATATGTTGCACAAAATTATCGAAATACACATCACCATTGCCAATTCATGTCTCACTTGATGACACAAAACAATAGGAGATACACACAATATCAAAGGCATGTTGCACACACTAGGAAAGCATTTCATCCTAGGAGGAATAAATTTAAAAATATTGTATGTTCTTATTGCATGATTGAAGGACATACTAATAATGTGTGCTTCTATAAAAGACTGCATATGAATTTACTTCCTACGGATTATCTTGAAATTAACCAACCTAGACCAAGAAAGGTTTGGGTCCAAAAGAACACTTAAATTGTATTGTGTAGATGTGCTTGAAGTCCATAAGAATAAAAAGCAACTGGTATCTCGATAGTGGATGTTTAAGGCACATGACAGGAGATAAAGAGTAATTCAACAAACTTGATGCTAAGGATGGAGGACACGTTACTTTCGAAGATAATGAAAAAGGAAAAATTATTGACATTGGAGAAATAGGTAATCCTAAATCCTTATCTATACATCATGTGTTGTTTGTAGATGGTCTTAAACACAATCTGCTTAGTATAAGTCAATTATGTGACATGGGAAATAAAGTAACTTTTTATCCTAAAAATTGCTTTGTTAGTAGTCTTTATGAAAATAAAATTATTTTTAGTGGTGAAAGAGTAAACAATGTTTATGTCATTGATTTGAATAAAATTGATAACAAAGACATACAATGCTTAGTGTCTATCTCTCATGACACATCGACATGGCATAGAAGATTAGGACATGCAAATTTTAAGCTCTTGAACGATCTTTGTAAACATGAATTTGTAATTGGTTTACCTAAGCTTGAATTCACTAAAGATAAACCTTGTGATGTTTTTCAAAAGGGAAAACAATCCAAGTCCTCATTTAAGCTAAAAAATGTAGTGTCCACCTCTAAGCCACTTGAACTTACATATGGATTTATTTAGAACAACTAGAGTTACTAGTCTCGGTGGAATTCACTGTGCTTATGTATTGGTTGATGATTACTCTAGATACACTTGGGTGTGTTTTCTTGCCTATAAGAATGATGCATTTAAAACTTTTGAAAATTTTTCAAAAAGAGTTCAAAAAGAAAAAGGATTTTGTATTTTATCCATTAGAAGTGATCATGGAATCGAATTTGAAAATGAATTTTTCAAAAACTATTGTAATGAAAATGGTATTTCTCATATATTTCATCTCCTAGAACCCCTCAAAAAAATAGGGTAATTGAAAGGAAAAATAGAACTTTTGTGGAAATGGCTAAACAATGCTTCATGAGTATAATTTGCCTTTATACTTTTAGACGGAAGCCGTTAACACATCTTGTTATATTTTAAACCGAGTTTTCAAAAGACCAATTTTAAATAAAACATCTTATGAGCTATGGAACAATAGAAAACCTAAAATCTCATATCTAAGAGTATTTGGATGTAAGTGCTTTATATTGAACACTAAGGATAATCTTGGAAAATTTGATTCTAAAGCTGATGAAGGAATTTTCCTAGGCTATTCCATCTTTAGCAAAGCATATAGGGTCTTTAATAAGAGAACTCTAGTAGTTGAAGAGTCAATACATGTGGTATTTGGTGAATCGAACTCACTTAATCCTAGAAAGGATGTTTGTAGTGTTGATGATCTTGTAGGTGACAATGAGATTATGGAAACACAAGAAGAAAATGCTAGTAAGCCTTTGGAACTTAAAGATCCAAGTAAGAAGGAAAATGAGGAGACACCTCAACCTACCTTGAAGGATGAACTTCCAAAGGATTGGCAATTCAAAAAAGCTCACCCTCAAGACCTCATTATAGGTGACACTACAAAAAGGGTAACTACTAGATCTCAATTAAAGTCTACTATTAATTTAGCCTTCATTTCTTAAATTGAACCCAAAAATATTGATGATGCTTTGTGTGATGAATTTTGGGTCCTTACTATGCAAGAAGAGTTAAATCAATTTGAGAGAAACAAGGTTTGGACCTTGGTTCCTAGACCTAAACACCATCCTATTATAGGCACCAAATGGGTGTTTAAAAATAAGATGAATGAACAAGGTGTCATAACTAGGAACAAAGCTAGACTAGTAGCTAAAGGTTATAATCAAGATGAAGACATTGATTATGATGAAACCTTTGCCCTTGTTGCAAGGTTAGAAGCTATTAGGATGCTACTTGCATTTGCATCATACATGGATTTTAAACTTTATCAAGTGGATGTTAAAAGTGCATTTTTGAATGGTTTTATTAAAGAAGAGGTATATGTTGAACAACCTCCGGGTTTTGAAAATTTTAACTCTCCAAATCATGTTTTTAAATTGTCAAAAGCATTGTATGGATTGAAACAAGCTCCAAGAGCTTGGTATTAAATATTGAGTAAATTTTTACTAAAGAAAGGTTTCTCTAAAGGAAAGGTTGACATAACTCTTTTCATAAAGAAATCCAAGCATGATTTATTAATTGTTCAAATTTATGTTCATGATATTATTTTCGATGCTACTGACCATTGCTTGTGTGAGGAATTTTCTAAGCTAATGTAAGGAGAATTTGAGATGAGTATGATGGGAGAACACATGTTCTTTCTTGGACTTCAAACCAAGCAATATGAAGATGAGATTTTCATTAATTAAACGAAATATGCAAGGGACATTCTCAAGAAGTTTGGAATGGATGGAGCTAAATCAAGCAAAACTCCAATGAGCACCACAACCAAACTCAACAAGGATGAGAATTGTCACGATCCAAAATAGGGGCTATGACCGGCACTAGGGAACGGGAATTCTTTCGAATCCGGAACCCGTAGCAAGCCTTAAAATAAAATAAAATAAAATAAAACATGCAATACTAATAATAACATAAATAAAATATTATGCAGCGGAAATAAATTCATAAATAATTAAATAATAATCCACCACGGAATTTAAATCAACAATTCATCATATATATAAATAAACTTTTAATACAATCCAATTCAAATCCTTAAAATATACAACTCACACAATATAATACATAACCCTTTAACAATTTTACAACTATATACAACTACTGCAGTGTCTAGATTATAAAATAAAACTCAGATAAACAGTTTACATAATGAAGTCGGGGCGGAAGAAATCCGGCGTAAGGGTCTGCTACTGAGGTCTGAAGACGATGACTCTCCTGAAAAATAGTCAACGAAGGGGAGTCAGACCTCACTGAGTGAATTATTATAATATATATACATGCATAACTAAATGACAATGCACACAGTCAATAGTATGTATAATAAATATATATATACAAGCAAATACACACAGATGCAACAAAATTATTTTTTTATATATTTTCTGAAAAAATCACTGTTTATGAAGGATCAAATAGAACCCTAAAAAATCGCAACCTCAAACAGTGTTAGACAACACTCTAGCCATACAGGCTCACTTATTCCAAATATATTCACTTGTTTCATTTGGACAGTAGACTGACCCTAAGACACTAAGTCAACCGAGCTCCAGCAGTCTGACTGTCAGTGTGATTGGCCCCGAGACACTTGGTCAACCGAGCTCCAGCAATCACACTCCCAAATTATATCACACATCAGATAAATCAATCAATCCAATCAATATCCACAAATAAGTTAGTAATATAGCCTAAATGCTATCAGCGTACCGGTACGTACTCGGTCCTAGTGCTGCCCACTAGATAGCACGTTCTATTGATATCCTTCATTTTAAATATAAAACATTCATTCATAAAAATAAATGATGCATGAATTTGAAATAAATAGCAACATAAACCATATATATACTAGAAATATACCAAAAGTAAACCAGGTATATGTCACGACCCAAAACAGGGGCCATGACCGGCGCTAGGGAACGGGAATTCTTTCGAATCCGGAACCCGTAGCAAGCCTAAAAATAAAATAAATATGCAATAATAACCATAAAAATATAATATTCAGCGGAAAATAAAATCATAAATATTACAATATCATCCATAACAACTGGATATAATTCAAAACTCCTCACATCGCATATATAATCTCATAAATGTATAATCTTTATACAAATCCAGTTTTAACATAATACATCTCTTTAAAATAAAGTACATAAAATCCAGTACTGTAATTTACAGCTACTGCAGTGTCTAGATAAAATAAATAAGACTCAAGTAGACAATTTACATAAAGAAGCCGGGGCGGAAGAAATCCGGCGTATCGACCTGCTACTGAGGTCTGAGGAAGTTGACTCTCCTGAAAAATAGTCAACGGAGGGGAGTCAGACCTCACTGAGTGAATTACTATAGTATATATACATACACTCTAAGTGATAATGCAAACAGTCAACAGTATATGAGTAATATGTATATATACAGGCAAGTTCATACAGATGCAGAAAAATCATTTTATATATTTTGTCTGAAAATCAACTTTTATGAAGGATCACATAGAACCCTAGAATATCGCAACCTCAGAAAAATAGTGTTAAACAACACTCTAGCCATACAGGCTCACTAATTCCAAATATATCCACTTAATCCATATGGACAGTAGACTGGCCCCGAGACACTAAGTCAACCGAGCTCCAGCAGTCTGACTGCCAGTGTGATTGGCCCCGAGACACTTGGTCAACCGAGCTCCAGCAATCACACCCACAAACCACATCTCACACATCCAATAATCATAATCAAATCGATATCCACAAATAGTCAGTAATAAAGCCTAAATACTATAGGCGTACCGGTACGTACTCGGTCCTAGTGCTGCCCACTAGGTAGCACGTTCTATTGATATCCTTCAGTAATAAATAATAAAGCATTCATTCACAAATACATGATGCATGAATTTAAATAAATCAACAATATAAACCATATATATACCGAAAATATACCAAACATAAACCAGGTATATTTTGAGTATATATACGTCAAATAAATTCAATCAAATCATGAATTAAACTAAAAATATATTTAAAAACATTTTAAATATATTTTATTAATAAAACATGTATATAATTTATTATATACCAAAAATATACTTGAATATAAATCATGTAATTTATGCATATTCAGTCAAAATAAAACATGCATTTTCTAAATCATGCATCCTAAGCATATATATATATAATATAGTAACTCACCTAATGCGCTCCACGAGACAGGTCCGACGGGTCTGGTCCACTAACCCTCGGTCTCGGCGCAACTAAACAAGAAATAATTATTCGACATCAGAATAACCCTAACAGAAATCCTAGAATTCAATCTAGAGTATTAAAATACGGAAACAGAATTAGGGTTCGACTGGATATCACGTTTTACGAGAATTCTACCGGAAATCCGGCAGAACCTCCCCTGTAAAACGGACATCTCTCTACTCAAAAGAGTAGAGCCGACCCTGCAAAGAAACACACTTCAAAAATAAACACCACCATCAATCACAACCCCTCGGTCGGACTCCAGACTACAATCTGTCGACCGGGGTCCACAAACACAGAAAATATATTCAAATATACCAAAAATATCCTTAAATCATAAAAATACATTTCATACGTAGAAATTACATAATTAACCTTGAAACACTGTAAAAATCGATTAAAACTCATTTTATTAGAAAAACCGTATATTATATATATAATTGAAAATAATTCCCGGAAAATAGTTTTAATTAGTTAAAAATACCAAATATTTTGTAGAAATCATTTTTATACCTTAAATAAATATTAAAACCAATTAAATTACATTTTTAGACAATTTAGGGTAAAATTACCAAAATACCCCTATATATATATATATACCTAATTTACTTCAAAAATTCACTAAAAATCATACAATTATCCAAAATTAATTTTCTCAACATATTTATCAATAATATCAATAATTAAACTCAATTAACCAATTAAATTCAATTTAAAACACAATTAACTTAATTTTACAAAATCACCTAAACTTCAATAATTAAAAATAAATACTTAGAAATTCATAAAAATTCCAAATAAATTCCTATAATTCATTTCAACACCTAATTCAACCATAAACTCCAATTTCATAATTTAAATAATTAATTTCCGAAAATTCGAAAATAATATTAAAATATTCAAAAATACCCAAAAATCCAAACAACCTCCAAAAATTCTACAAAAATTCATACATGTAGATTAAGCTACCAGGAACAACATTTGTGAAGGAAGTTTCCATGAATCATCCAAATTGAAGCTCAAAAAAATCGAAAACCAAAAGTGGCCGAAATATTCAACTCAAAACCTAAGCAATTCTAGACCATTTTAGCTCAAACAAAAGCTAGAATAACACTCACCGGAGCTCAAGGAGAAGATAGAGACCGGCGGTGTCGAAAACGGTGGCCGGAGGAGGGAGAAACCACGGTGGGAAGATGGGTGGTCCGGCGGTCACGCACGGGAAGAAAGAAGAAGAAGAAGAAGAAAAAGAAAAAGAAAGAAAAGGAAAGAGAAAAGAAAAGAAAAAGAAAGAAAAAGGAAAAGAAAAAGAAAAAAAAAAGAAAAAAGAAAAAAAATAAATTTTAATAATTTAATAATAAATAAAATAATCAAATAATAATAAATAAATAATAAAATATTAGGGTAATAATAAACCCTAATTAAATAAATATACACACACAAGCTTTATTTAATAATTTAAAAATATGTATGAGTTCATGCAAACCCGTAAATACATTTAAAATAATTAATAATACATTGTTTACGTGGAAATTTTCCCGAAAATGAAAGTCCCGGGAAAATTTTACGTAAAATACTGAAAATAATAGACAGTAATTAAAATAGGTTTAAAATACATATTAACTCATAAAAATATCATATAAAATACAAAAATTACTGACACTGCATATCCCGGTACAGTGTAAAAATATTTTTAAAATTACGGGATATTACAGTATATTTCGAGTATATATACTTCAAACAAATTTAATTTAATTACAAAATAAACTAGAAATAAACCATAAATAAACCTAAAAAAATTTTAAGAATAATTTATTAATAAAACATGCATATAGTTTAAAATATACCAAAAATAAACCTAAGTAATACTTAAATCATTTATGCATACTTTACTAAAATAAACCATACATTTCTAAAACATGCACCCTAAAACATATATATATAAAATAACAACTCACTGTTTATTGCGCTCCTCGAGACGGATCTGACGGGCTTGGTCCACTAGGCCTCGGTCTCGGCGTAACTAAATAAACAAACGACAATAGAAATCAAAATAAATCTAACAGAAGTTCTAAAGACTCGATCTAGAATACTAGACACAGAATTAAAATAGGAATTCGACCGAACATCACGTTTTACGAGAATTCTATTGAAAATCCGGCAGAACCTCCCTTGTAAAACAGACATCTCTCTACTCAAAGAGTAGAGCCGGTCCTGCAAAGAAATACACTTCAAGAATAAACACAGAATACAACTAAAATCCCTCGGTCGGACTCCAAACTACATTTCATTAATCGAAGTCCACAATTCACAGAACACCGCAGAAATACCAAAAATGCCCTTATATAATAAAAATACATTTTATAAATCAAAATTACTTAATTAACCCTAAAACATGTTAAAAACCGATAAAAACTCATTTATTTAGAAAAATCGTATTATATATATAATTTGAAAATAATTTACGAAAAATAGTTTTAATTAGTTAAAAATACTAAATAATTTTTAGAAATCATTTTTATACCCTAAATAACTATAAAAACCAATTTAATTACATTTTTAACCAATTTAGTGTCAAATTACCAAAATACCCCTATATATATAAATTTACTAAAATAAATCCAAAAATTCACCAAAAATAATATAATTACTCAAAATTAATTTTCTCAACATATAATTCAATAATATCAATAAATATACTCAATTCACCAATTTATTTCAATTAAACACATAATTAACCCTATTTTCCAAAATTACATAAACTTAATAAATTCCAAATAAATATATAAAAATTCAAAAAAATTATAAAAAAATTTCTAAAATTCATTTCAACACCTATAATTACCATAAAACACAATTTCATAATTTAATTAATTAATTTTCAAAAATTAGAAAATATTAATAAAATAATAAAAAATACCCAAAAATCAAAATAATTCCCAAGAATTCTAAAAAAAATTACCAAATGTAGATTAAGTTACAAGGATCAAAGTTTGTGAACAGAGTTTTCATGAATCAATCAAATTGAAGCTTAAAAAAATTCAAAACTCTAAATGGCCGAAATGAAGAAATTGAAACCTAGGAAAATCTAGACCATTTTAAGTGAAACAAAGCTTAGAATCACAGTCACCGGAGCTCAAGGAGAAGATAGAGACCGGTGGAGTCGAGTTGGTGGCCGGAATCACGTTGATCGGAGCTTGATCGATTTAAATAATTCTTGGAAAATCCGGCCAAAACACGTCGAAAATGGGTGCTTCAGGCATTGGGAAAGGCTAGAGGTGGAGGAGGAAGGCTGAGAGGCACATTGACGGCAAGAAAATTAGCTTGAAATGGCCAGAAATGGTGGAAGGGGCGTCGGGAGGGGAAAGGAAGAAGACGATGGTATTTTGGTAAATAATGCAAACTTTTTTATTTTGATTAAAAATGATGTATATATGTATATATATATATATATCCAGACTATATATTATAATAGTATATAAGCTCACACACATTTAATACTCACCACATAAATATTTTAATATATTTAATAATTTATACACTTATAATTAATTAATTAATATTAAAACTAAATAATAAAAATTAAGATAATTAATTAAACCCTAATTTAATTTAAATAAATACACATATATACATTTTATTTTAGCACTTAAAAATTATGTATGAGTTCATGCAAATTTGTAAAACTAGTCAAAATAATTAGTATTAAATTATTTACGTGTCAATTTTCCTGAAAATATAATTCCCGAGAAAATTTTACATAAAGTACTTAAAATAATATAAAATAATTAAAATAAGCTTTAAACAGATAACAAATTCATAAATATATCATAAATATATACAAAAATTATTAACACTGCATATCCCGATGCAATATACAAATATTTAAAAACTCGGAATATTACAAAAATGGAAAACTAGTTGATGAAAAGCGATTTAGAGTTATGATCGGATCCCTTTTTTATTTAACCGCTAGTTGACCCGATATTATGTTTACTACTTGCTTGTGTACTAGATTTCAATCAAGTCCTAGAGAGTCTCATTTGAATGCTATTAAAAAAATGTCAAATATCTTTGTGGTACAATGCATTTATGACTTTGGTATCCTAGGAGTTCTTCCTTTGACTTGATTAGTTATTCTGATGCTGACTTTGTCAGTAGCTTACTAGATAGAAAAAACACTTCCGGAACTTGTCAAATTTTAAGAAATTTCTTAGTTTCTTGGTTTAGTAAGAAACAAGTTTCGGTTGCCTTATCCATCGCTGAAGCAGAATATATGGCGGCTAGTTGTTGTTGCACCCAAGTTCTATGGCAAAAATAATAACTTTTAGACTATAGCATTGATATTAATCACATTCCAATTAAATGTGACAATACAAGTGCTATAAACCCTAGTAAAAATCCCATTCAACATTCTAAAACTAAGCATATTGACATTAGACATCATTTCCTGCGTGATCATGTCCAAAATGGTGATATTTTTCTTGATTTTATTAATTCTAATCATTAATTAGCAGACATCTTTACCAAACCTCTTTATGAGGAAAGATTGAATTTTATTAAGCATGAACTTGGTATGATTGATGGCTCAAGCTTGTCTTGATCACTTATCAAATTGATGTTTGGATTCTTATGTGATCATGTGTTTTTTAAAAAAAAAATTATTTTCAGCATAATGTATATATTTTGTTTTAAAAGTATTTGCTTTTTAGCAAATTTACTTCATATACATGATATATTGTATTTCCCATTTGCATGATCTTTGTATTAATTTTATTTGATTTGAATTTATTTCACAAAAATTTTTTATACATGCATAATAATAATATAAGTGTGGCTAGTTTTGTCCTTGTGATAAAAAGCCTTTTTCTTACTTTGTTTATATATGACATGAATTTTTTTATTTATGCATGGCTATCAATTATGCTTATACCTGCAAAATTCATATTCATGTATAAATTATTCTTGGGAATGATTTTTATCTTTAAAAATGAAATGACTTTCATAGAAATTTTGAGTATCTTTACTTTTATTATTTTGGTTCTTGATCTTTTATTCCCTCTAGTATTATTGACTCCCTTAGGTCTATTTCCCCTTAAATCTCTCTCTTTTGTTTTTATCTTTGACAAAGGGGGAGAAGAAGTTATGTGCTTAGGGGATAAATAATTGTGTTTGTATTTAAGATATGCTAAGTACCACATGATTATGTATGATTGATTGACTAGCTAAACTTTCTATAATCATGTGATGTTTCAATATAGCATATGTACTATTTTATGATGCATTATAGTAGCACTATATGCATATATGTTTGAAATTATTTCCTTCATGTTGTCTAACATTTTTTAATGATCATGTTATCATCATTTGTTATGTTAGGCCATGTTCTTATCCCTCCTGCTATATTTTATGTTTTTTATATTTTTTTAAGAAGGATAATAAAATTTATTTATATTTCTTATCATGTCCAAAAAGGTAGAGAAATAAAGAAATATATTTTATTAAAGGAATAGATTTGTTAAACCCTTATACATGCTATGATAATTCATTTATATACTCTGATACATGATAAATATTAAAATTATGCATATGTTAAGGGGGAGCAAAATATTTTCTCATTTTGCATCTATTTAATTTGAAAGGGGGAGCTATTTTAATTAGATTGCTTATACATGTTATTTATTTTTGTCACACTCACACACATTATTTATTATATTTTAAAATTGATTGTCAAAGCCGAAAAGGGGGAGATTGTTGACCATTTGCATTATCAAACTCCAAATTTTAGACTTTGACAAACAATTTTTATACTAATAATTTCAATTAAGTGTGTAGGGAATTATATTCCATACATATACCAAGCATATACACTTTTGGATAAATAGTGACTTTTCGGGCAAATTGAATCTCTAAGATTCAAGAAGGCTTTTGACATATTTAGAGCTCTTAAATGAGAAAATGAGCTTTTTAAAATTTGAATTAGACATCTTGAGCTTTCTGAATTGGGCTTATTTGTCAAAATCCAAGTTCATTTGGTTATGCAAATTTTGAGTTGAACTCCACGTATACGTCTGTCATCTTAGACTGCACATCTCTTAGTATTTTGGACATATCTTGAGTTACAGAAGTCCAATTAAGGTGATTCTAAATGATATGAAAATATAAGTAAAATATATACAACTTTAATGAAGAAAATATGGGTAAATTCAAATTTCTTCAGGAGCAGACACGACTTCAACTTGTGTATAGCTGTCTGATAGTATTCTGCATTTCAGATTGCACAACCCTTAGTAATTTGAACATATCATGAGCTACAGAAGTCAAATTTAGGTTATTCAAAATGATATAGAAATAGAATTAAAATATATACAGATTTCATAAAGAAAGTATGGGCAAATTCAAATTTTTTTAGGAGAAAATCACAGCTTCAATTTGGGTATAGCTATCTGACCGTAGTTTGCTTTACAAATTGCATAACCCTTAGTATTTTAGATCTATCTTGAGATAAAGAAGTGAAATTGAGGTGATTCAAATTAATATGGAAATATAATTCAAATATATAAAGCTTTTATGAAGAAAGTGTAGGCAAATTCAAACGTCTTAAGGAGTCAATTACGGTTTCAATCCATGAATAGCTGTTTGACAGCATCAGTCTCAATAATTCAAAATATAGACATTGGACACATCATTTGCACCTCCAACAGCTATATTTTTTAGTATAAATACCTTTAGAGCTGAATGAAAGTTAAGAAACTTGTTTATCATTCATTATTTCTTAAGCATTCAATGAGCTCTCAAATTCTCTTAAATAATTCTTTATTTGTATAACTCTTGTGAGAGTTGGGTGTGTGTTAGAAATAGAATTTCTCTTCAACTTAAATCTTGGGTTAGATTAGAAGGGAAGTGAGATTTATTTCTAAAGGAATTGGTTTAAGTATTGTCCATTGAAACACTTGGGTTTTGTTTTTTTGACTGAGCCTTGAAAATTCTTGTTGTAAGGTTATAAGAGTGAGCCATAAAACTCTTGTATAGTCTCAATCTTATGAATAAGATTATGGGTTAAAAAGATTCCTAGAGAGGAGGGTGAATAGGACTATAAAATAAAAATGAGGATTCTTTACAAGAATTAAATAGAAGTTGAGAAGGAAGAATGAAGAACACAAAGATTTAAGGAGTTCGGATTCAACAAAAATCCTACGTCTCCACCTAACTTATCCCTAAGTTAGGATTTTCAATCACCCACAATCTTATTCATAAGATTGAGACTATACAAGAGTTTTATGGCTCACTTTTATAACCTTACAACATGAGTTTTCAAGGCTCACTCAAAAAACCAAAATCCAAGTGTTTCAATGGAAAACACTTAAACCAATTCCTTTAGAAATAAATCTCACTTCCATTTTAATCTAACCCAAGATTTAGGATGAAGATAAATTTTATTTCTAACACACACCCAACCCTCACAAGAGTTATACAAATAAAGAATTGTTTAAGAGAATTTGATAGCTCAATGAAAGCTTAAGAAATAATGAATGATAAACAAGTTTCTTAACTTTCATTCAGCTATAGAGGTATTTATACTAAAAAATATGGCTATTTAAGGTGCAAATGATGTGTCCAACGTCTATATTTTGAATTATTGAGACTGATGCTGTCAGACAACTATTAATGGATTGAAATCGTAATTAGCTCCTCCAGATGTTTTAATTTGCCCATACTTTCTTCACAAAAGATGTAGATATTTGAATTATATTTCCATATCAATTTGAATTACCTAAATTGGACTTCTATAACTTAAGATATGTCCAAAATACTAAGGGTTATGCAATCTGTAATGTAGACTATGGTCAGACAGCTATACCTAAATTGAAGCCGTGATTTTATCATGAAGAAGTTTGAATTTTCAATACCTTCATAAAAGCTATAGATATTTGAATTATCTTTTCATATCATTTTTAATCACCTAAATTTTACTTCTTTAGCTCATGATATGTCTAAATTACTAAGGGTTGTGCAATCTGAAATGCAGAATACTATTAGACAGCTATACACAAGTTGAAGCCGTGATCTGATCCTGAAGAAATTTGAATTTGCCTATATTTTCTTCATGAAATTTTTGGATATTTGACTAATGTTTTCATAGTATTTTGAATTACCTTAATTGGACTTCTGTAACTCAAGATATGTCTAAAATACTAAGAGATGTGTAGTCTGAGATGGTAGATGTATACGTGGATTTCAACTTAAAATTTTCCTAACCAAATGGACTTGTATTTTGAAAAATAAGCCAAATTCAGAAAGCTCAAGATGTCTACTTCAAATGTTAAGAAGCTCATTTTCTCATTTAAGAGCTCTAAAGATGTTAAAAGCCTTCTTGAATCTTAGAGGTTCAATTTGCCTGAAAAGTCACTATTTATCCAAAAGTGTATATGCTTGGTATATGTATGGTATATAATTTCCTACACAGTTAATTGAAATTATTAGTATAAAAATTGTTTGTCAAAGTTCAAAATTTGGAGTTGGATCATGCAAATGGTCAACATGGGTGATTGAAAATCCTAACTTGGGGATAAGTTAGGTGGAGATGTAGGATTGTTATTGAATTCGAATTCCTTAAATCTTTGTGTTCTTCATTCTTCCTTCTCAACTTCTATTTAATTTTTGCAAAGAATTCTTTTAATTTCTCATTTTTATTTGATAATCCTATTCACCCCCCTCTAGGACTTTTCAGTCCCTATCAAGTGAAAGAGCTATTTTCTAAAAGGGCTACTATTCTATCTAACTTAGAGGGATATGAATTCAGAGAGCCCATCAACATGGACAAGCTCAAGAAATACTCTCTGTAAAAGTCTCACTAGGGAGAACCTCAAAAGAGGCTACTTAAGCAAAAGTTAGAGACAAAAAAGGAAAAATTAAAAGTCCTGCTGGATTGAAAACCTGAAAAGGTGGTTCATGCAAAACTAAAGGACATGTAAAAGGAGAGAGAGAGCAAAAGAAAATAGTTAGTTGGAAAACTTGCAAGGACAAACCAATTAATGATAGGAGATATGTAAAAAGCAAAATTGTATAGTCGCATTGTGCTTAAATTAAATGGAATGGATTGTCTTTATTATTGTAAACATTGCATTAAATGCTTATTACGAATTATCTAACTCAAAAGGAAATCCCATCCAATAAGAAAGTACATAAAAGACTAAATTTCATAAACTAAACTAATATCGTTTGCTTCTCTTGTAACTCCTTTAGGCACTCGATTCCTGTAATGCTATTGTAAATTCATCATTTTCTACCTGTTGTAGTTGAATCCATGCCTTGTACTGGTCCTTAGTAAATTGATCTCCACTGTAGTTAATGAACCTCTGGATGATTCTATGAGGCCAAGTAGCAACCAGGTTGTCCAGAAATTTCTGAGAAAGAGGCCCTGGTTCAAACTCATGCATTATTTCCACAATCCACTGTTTCTTTCCATATTGCTTGCAAAGCTGTGCCGAATTGTAGAAGGTGGCAAAATGGAGGCCGGCCAAGGGAACACAGTAGGTATAAGATCGGAAGGTGACGTGCTGCAATCTCCACCATGGGCACATCCATTGAATCAGAGTATTAGGGAATATAGATAACCAATTGTGAGCATCTTCTGGGATAGGATGAAGTCTCCTAGTGTGATAATATTTGGCCTTATAGTGAGCAATATCTCTAGGTGGTTCCAGTAACCTCAGTTTCTCTTACAACCAAGCTTGTAGAAGTGATGAATGAGTAAGAATGATGGAAAGCAGAAGATGATAAGAGGAACAGGAGACTCACCTCTAATAAAAAAGGACTCCTAGAGAATCGCTTAGTCTCAGAGAAGTTGTCAAGCCTGATAATAGTCTTAGCTAGAATGAGAGGGAAAGGGATCAGTCCACTCTCTATTTAGTCCAGAACATGAAGGATCTTTGGGTCATAATTGCCAGAAGGGGAAACTAACAAGAATTGAGCATATAAGCAAAGTGATATCATTCCAGACCATGGAACCTTGCTGCTATCTACAACCGCTACAGTTTCTATTAAAGGGCTCATCAGGATTTCATTGCTGAAAATGTGGCGAAGAGAGGACTGAGGGGATATATTGAACAACCTTGCCATTTGATATTGAATGGTTAACAAATTTGGGGTTGCAACTGAAGGAATGACAATCTGTCGAGCAGAACCTATTTGAGAGCCCAAGATAGCTTCAAATTCTTCTGGTAGGGGGTAGATCTCCACTGTATTGAACCGAAAAACATGTTTTTAAAGATCCCAAAACTAAGCAAGAATGTGGAGAAATGAGAAGTTGATCTTCTTAGCATGCAAAGATGGAAAGGCAGATTGGTGAAATGGCTCCATTCTAGCCCATGACCCACCATCCAGATTTTTTAGAATCGGTTGTAGTTGTTTTAAGCTTCTCTCAGTCATGATTCGAGGTCAGCATACTGTCTGGGAAAGAAGAATAGAGGGAAGTGGAGAGATGAAGAGATTAAGGATTTTGAAAAAGGCTTAGGGGTTTTTATAGTTACAGGACAGACGTGCAGAGGCGACGCCTCTATAAGAAGAGGCGAATTATCTATCGCCCCTTCATATAGAGGCGACGCCCCTTCAAAGAGGCAACACCTCTACGACATGCAGAATAGGTCTTCACATCGTTGGAAATTCTCTGGGTTGTATATATAAAGTCAGAGCAAAGTGTTTCGGAGATAAAAAGGCCTCCATTCATTCAAAATTTTACAAAATATTGAGTTTAAATGTCATAATTCCCATCCATACAGTGCGAAATATGAAGGTGTAAAAATAAAAAAAAATTAATTTAGACAGTAAGAAGATAACAGTGTAATGTTTCTAGACAAGAACACCCCTATGCTAGCAAAAATCTATAGAGGGTCCTCTCTACTCATCGCTATCGGACTCATCGGCTTCCTCATCAACTGGTTCATCTGCAAGAGCATCAGTAGGGTCAATCCCATAATTATCACTGCTACCCTCAGATTCCTCATCGGCCGCCCCCTCCTCCTCATTGTCGTTGACCTGAAGAGTGGCGAGCTGGCGCTCAAAGGCAGTGATCCTAGCCTGGCTGGCCTCATCTCAATCCTGTTGTAATATCCCGAGTTTTTAAATAATTTTAAACTGTATCGGGATATGCAATGTTAATAATTTTTATACATATCTGTGATATTTTTATGAGTTTGTTATTTATTGAAGCTAATTTTAATTATTTTATATTATTTTAAGAGATTTACGTAAAATTTTCCCGGAAATTGTATTTTCGGGGAAATTAAGTCGTAAATAATTTAATATTAATTATTTTAAATATTTTTACGAATTTGCATGAACTCATACATAATTTTAAAGTGCTAAATAAAATATATGTATGTACATTTATTTAAATTAGGGTTTAATTAAATAAATTAATTTTTATTATATATGGTTTTTGATATTAATTAATTAATTATATATGTGTATATATTATTAAAATATGTGTGTGGTGTATATTTGGTGTGTGTGAGATTATATATTATTATAATATATAGTATAGATATATATACATAATTTATTATCAAAAATCAAAAGTTAGCAATATTTACAGAATTGCCATCGTATTCTTCTTCCTTTTCCCGATCGTCCCATCTCCATTTCCGGCGTCTATAATCTGATTTTCTTGCTTTCGGTGTGCCTCTTGGCTTGCCACCACCACCTTCAACCATTTCCATCGCCCCTAGCCACCATTTCCGGTGTGTTTTGGCCGAAAAATCAAGTAGAGGCCGAAACTTGATCCATCGCCGTTTAAGCTGATTCTGACCACCGTTTTCGACACCGCCAGTCTCTATCTTCTCCTTGAGCTCCAGTGAGTGTGATTCCAAGCTTTGTTTCACTTAAAATGGTCTAGATTTCCCTAGGTTTTGATTTTTCATTTTCAGCCATATAGAGTTTTCAAATTTTTTTAGCTTTAATTTGATTGATTCAAGAAAACTCCCTTCACAAACTTTGATCCTAGTAGCTTAGTCTATACTTTGGAATTTTTTTGGAGTTTTTGGAATTTATTTTGATTTTTGTGAATTTTTTATTATTTTATTAATATTTTCTAATTTTCGAAAATTAATTAATTAAATTATGAAATTATGTTTTATGGTATTTATAGGTGTTGAAATGAATTTTAGAAATTTATTTGTAATTTTTTTGAATTTATTTAGTTTATGTAATTTTTGAAAAATTAGGTTAATTATGTGTTTTATTGAAATTAATTGGTTAAGTGAGTATATTTATTGATATTATTGAATTATATGTTGAGAAAATTAATTTTCAGTAATTATACTATTTTTGGTGAATTTTTGATTAATTTTAGTGAATTTATATATATAGGGGTATTTTGATAATTTGACACTAAATTGACTAAAAATATAATTAAATTGGTTTTACTAGTTATTTAATGTATAAAAATGGTTTCTAAAAATTATTTAGTATTTTTAACTAATTAAAAACTATTTTTCGTAAATTATTTTCAAATTATATATAATATACGATTTTTCTAAATAAACGAGTTTTTATTGATTTTTAGTAAGTTTTAGGGTTAATTATGTAATTTGGATTTATAAAATATATTTTTATTATTAAAGGGCATTTTTGATATTTTTATAATTATTCTGTGAATTGTGAACCTCCGTTGGTGAATTATAGTTTGAAGTCCGACCGAGGGGTTGTGAATTGTATTATTTTGAAGTGTGTTTTCTTTGCAGGACCGGCTCTACTCTTTGAGTAGAGAGATGTCCATTTTACAGGGGACGTTCTGCCGAATTTTTGATAGAATTCTCGTAAAACGTGATGTCTGGTCGAACTCTGATTCTAATTCTGTGTCTAAGATTCTAGATCGAGTTTTCTAGGAATTTCTGTTAGATTGATTCTGATTTTCTATTATCATTTGTTTGTTTAGTTGCACTGAGACCGAGGCCTAATGGACCAGGCCCATCGGACCCATCTTGAGGAGCGCAATAACAGTGATTTGTTATTTTATATATATATGTTTTAGGGTGCATGTTTTAGAAATGTATGGTTTATTTTAATAAAGTATGCATAAATTATTTAAGTATTACTTAGGTTTACTTTTGGTATATTTTTGGTATATTTTGGTATATTTTAAATTATATGCATGATTTATTAAATATTTACACTTAAAATATTTTTAAGTATATTTCTAGTTTATTTTGCAACTATATTGGATTTATTTGACGTATATATACTCGAAATATACCTGGTTTACTTTTGATATATTTCTAGTATATATATGGTTTATGTTGCTATTTATTTCAAATTCATGCATCATTTATTTATAAATGTATGTTTTATATATTAATGAAGGATATCAATAGAACGTGCTACCTAGTGGGCAGCATTAGGATCGAGTACGTATCGGTACGCCGATAGCATTTAGGCTACATTACTAACCTATTTATGGATATTGATTAGATTGATTTGATTTGATGTGAGATATGATTTAGGAGTGTGATTGCTGGAGCTCGGTTGACCAAGTGTCTCGGGGCTAATCACACTGACAGTCAGACCGCTGAAGCTCGGTTGACTTAGTGTCTCAGGGCCAGTCTACTGTCCAATGGAATAAGTGAATATATTTGGAATAAGTGAGCCTGTATGGCTAGAGTGTTGTCTAACACTGTTTGAGGTTGCGGTTTTCTAGGGTTCTATTTGATCCTTCATAAACAGTGATTTTTAGAAAATATATAAAAATGATTTTGCTGCATCTGTGTGTATTTGCCTGTATATATATTTATTATATACACTATTGACTGTGTGCATTGCCATTTAGTTATGCATGTATATATATTATAACAATTCACTCAGTGAGGTCTGTCTCCCCTCCGTTGACTATTTTTCAGGAGAGTCATCCTCTTCAGACCTCATTAGCAGACCCTTACGCCGGATTTCTTCCGCCCCGGCTTCACTATGTAAACTGCTTATCTGAGCTTTATTTTATAATCTAGACACTGCAGTAGTTGTAAATAGTTATAGTTTGGAGTTTATGTATTATATTTGTGTGAGTTATGTATTTCAAATATTTGAACTGGAATTTGTATTAAAAGTTTATTTATATATGAGATGAGTTGTTCGATTTAATTTCATTTGGTGGATTATTATTTTAATATTTATGATTTTATTTCTGCTGCAGAATACTTTATTTATGTTATTATTATTATTATTGCATGTTTTATTTTATTTTAAGGCTTGCTACGAGTTCCAGATTCGAAAGAATTCTTGTTCCCTAGCGCTGGTCATGATCCCTGTTTTGGGTCGTGACACCTGTCAAAGCACAATAAAAGGTAAAAAATCATAAAAGCATGCATATATGTAGAAATAAAGCATATTTTATGTTTACCTTCCATTACTAAGTCACCTGCATTAGGATGTCCCTGTGGGCCTGGATCACTCGGTACATATACTGCCCTTGATCTCGAGGTATTTATTCTATTAATAATATTAGAACTAACCATATGTTATAAGACTTGAGAAAATGATTGCGAAAGAAGGAAACTTACATAAGTAGTAGCCTCTGGGAAGCATGCTAGCTCTAGACTCATATCCAACGTCAGAAACAGATAAGAGAGCTCACCAGAAGGCACCCAGCAACAAGTCAGCAGATAAGGAGTAGTAGTGAGCCTGTCGGCCACTACTGGGGATCGAGAACTAGAAGGATCTGTCTAGGAGGGCGCCCTAGAAGAAGAGCCCTTACCACTAGGAATGATGTGCAGGCACTAATGAGGCCTCTCCTGTGTAAAGGGCCTAGGGCAAGGAGCAGTGCCCTAGGATTTCCCTAAAAGTTAAAAAATAAATCAGGGAACAACATCTGTAAGTGAATATAAAATAAGTAAAATAAAACATTGCATGCTCACCTGAAGTGTAGGTGCAGGAATTTACTGTAGAAGATGAGCCCGTGTAAAGTCCATATAACAAAACTTCCTCCACTCGCAATAGTCTATGGTATCCTTTCCCTGTAGGGCATGATTAAGCTCATCTCCCTCTAACTCATGCACCTAAAAGATATGCCGAGGAGGAGTAAGAGCTAGATGCCTCACTCAGGCACCTGACCACCACTGATGTATCCTCTCCCTGAGGAACCAAACTCTATAATCAGGGCCTCTAAGCAAAACCCTCTTCTTAGACAGAGGGATAGAGTGAACTATGGCCTACGTCTACCTTGCTTGAGGGCCCCATAAGTTCAGACATAGCTGCAAGAATAAATAAATAAGTGGATGAATTTGATTAATGAATTTATTGCTAATTCTAGTTACATTTGCAGGTACCTACCTCGTCGTAAGTGAGTGTGTTCAGCTGCTCATGGTGGATATGAACATGAGCCATAGGCCTCCTCCAAGCCCGACTGGGCCGCATCTCGCCATCGCAAGGAAGGGAGTATCACGGACCTTAGTAATCCCCACTATCAACTCTAGCTCCAGAGCCCAATCCTATAAAAGAAGTAAGGGGTTGTCAGTGAAATTGCATAGTAATAATTAGGATAGAATATAAAAGGAAAAGAGAAAGTAAAATACTAATATGGCATCTAGAAATCGCAAAGGCGCCTAGCTCCGCGTACTAGCTCATCCATGCTCTTACAAAGATAAGTTAAGGCGCAACTACCCCAATCATAGGTCGCCACCAAATCTAGATCTATCAGAGGAATCAAGAAGCTCAAGTCCATAGAACTAGCTGTGTCAAAAAAAAGTGTGGTTCCTAGCAGATAAAAGAGGAAAGCATGCACCACTTGATTAATCTGTAGGGGTATAATGGCCGCCTCAACTCTAACACGGGTGTAGAAGCTCTTAATTGACTCGAGCTTCACTGTGTGGGTCCCTTTCATGTTTAAGACGATCCCAAGCAGACGCTCGATAAAAGCGAGATGGTCGGGAGATAATTGATCGAGGTTGGCATCAAAAGGAACAGAATCTCCAACACAAGCGATGCCAGTAACTGCAATGAAGGCCATTGGGTCCAAGGTGAACTCTTCGAAATTAAGATGAAATGTGTTGGCAGTGTCAGACCACCTCTCCATCAGGGCATACAAGGGCAAGATAAAGTCGGAGAAGCCGGGGTATTATGAATCTAAGTCTATACGGGCTCAAAAAGCTCATCATATTAGATGTGCTCACCGCTAAAGTTCCCAACACCTTTGAGGGTGTGAGCATCGAGCTAAGGGAGTAAAACAGGGAGTAGAATTGTCATTTTATGCAATAAAATTTTAAAATTTTATTGAATCCTCTTACTGAGGTGAATGCCTCTATCGAAGAGGCGATTGCCTCAGTGATAAGGCGTCGCCTCCTGATGTAGAGGCAATCACCTCATTGCACTTGAAGAGGTGAACACCTCCTTATGAAGAAGAAGAGGCGATCGCCTCATCGAAGAGGCGACACCTTTTCATGATGGTAATTTGGCAAAATGATTCAAAATCTCAAATTTCAATCCATAAAATTTAATTTATTTCAGTTAAATTGATAAACATATATATATATAGTAACTTGATGTTATTTAATGATGTTTGCAGTAAAAAATTAGAGAAGTTAGGTATTAACCTCTTTGATAGCCAAGCTGTAGATATGGGATAGCACATCTGCAAGCAGGGGGATCTCGTCTCCGATACTGAACCTGAAATTCTAGTAAGGGAGCACTATAGGTGTCATGGGGTCCCATATAGGCAAATCTGGGGTCCATGCATTGTCCGTGTCAGAGAATGTGGAGAATGAGAGAGAAATAGAAAGGAGAGAAAAGTGTAAGGAGAGAGGATTGAAAAGGTGAAAATGAACCTTGAAAGAGAAAAGTGAGAATTTATATGATTAGGATGAAGGAGGAAAATTAAAATAAAGGAAGATAAGGAGAAGGTGGTGAGGCCTACTTGGTGAGATTAAATACAGAACGGCCCATGGCCCTCTAATAAAAAACCCCGAATGAGAATTTATGAATCACTGCTCCAGAATATCCCAAGATCAATCTTTGGATTTGAATGCATTCTAACTGAAGCATCAGGATGGATAAGTGTCTGGTCAGGTTTGAATCCCCGAAGTGCGCAGAAGAACAAGCATCTAGTCTGGTTTGAATCCCTAAAGTGCGTGGAAGAACAAGCGTCTGGTCAGGTTTGAATCCCTGAAATGTGCAGAAGGACAAGCGTCTGGTCGGGTTTGAATCCCCGAAGTGCACTGAAGCACAAACATCTGGTCGGGTTTGAATCTCTGAAGTGCATGGATGCATAAGCATTTGATCAGGTTTGAATCCCTGAAGTGCTCGAAAGCATAAGCATTTAGTCGAGTTTGAATCTCCGAAGTGCATAGAAGCATAAACATCTGGTTGAATTTGAATCCCCGAAGTGCGTGAAAGAACAAGCGTCTGGTTGAGTTTGAATCCCCGAAGTGCGTATCTCATGAGGTGTCTGGTTAGGTTTGAATCCCTGAAGTGCATTCTTCTTTTACTGAGTAATTCTCAGGCTAGGAAAACTCAGGTTTTACGCCAAACTATAATGAGTAATTGACCGGGCTAGGAAAACTCGAGGAACATGATCACATTTCATCTCTTTTTATTGAGTGGAGGTTAGGCCATGCTCAAGATTCATACTAAACTATAATGAGTAATTGATCGGGCTGGAAAACCCAAGGAACACGGTTATGTTTCATCTTTTCTATTGAGTGACTTCTCGAGCCAGGGAAACTTAGGAATCATGCCAAATTTATAATAAGTAGTTGATTGAGTTAGCTTAACTTGAGGATCACGACTACGTTTCTCTTCTGCCTCTACTGAGTAAAGATTGAGCCATGTTTAAGATTCATAAAAATTTTATTAATGAGTGGTTGATCAGGCCAGAAAAATCCGAGGAACATAATCACGTTTCAAAGATAAAGTTTAACCTCTTGGGTTTGAATTCTCGAGGTTGATAGCCGAGTGAAACTTGCAGGTCAAGTATGTCGTTCTTACTTTTTATTATTTAATGTGCATGTTGCTTTTTGAAAAATTATTTTCAAAGAATTCAATTTTTTAAAAAATTAAGGGGGCAAATTTTGGACACCGTCAGTTTGATCGGCCCGCAATGAAAGCCCGATGATGAGAAAGTTTGAGTTTTGAATGCAAGGAGAACCCGAGACTTCTCTAAAATTGACTCAGAAAGCCCAAACACTAAGTCAAGCCCAAAATAGAAGCCAAAGCCCAAGCCCATTGTCTCTTGACCTAGGGCCCTAACCTGGCCCAGGTGAAGAGGCGTCACCTTTTCACTTGAAGCATCGATGAGGCGACGCCTCTTCACACCTATTCTCTACAGCACTAAATGTCATTAATGACAGTGGTTGGAGGCTCACCTACTGAAGAGTTGGTCATTTTTTTACATAAAAGAAAGGAAAAAAAGCCTGGGGAATGACAAAAGGTAAGGGGAGAGGGTGAGAATGATTTTTGGGGAATTGAAAAAGGGGAGAATATAAGAGACTTTAAAAGTGGATGTGGGGACAAGAGAGTGTAAGAGAAAAAAATTTGAAAATTCAAAGGGACAACCTGGAAAAAATGTCTAAAAGAGAAAAAACAGAGAAAAAGAGGAAGAAAAAAAAAAGGAAAGGAAGAAAGGGAAGAGACTTTTAAACTTAGGAGACTTGACTATTGAGAAGAGGAAGAGACCTCTTTGCATTTAAAGTCATTCATCCACCAACCAAGCTCTGAGGGCTTAGTTAGGAGCATCAAGCACGTCCAAGTCAGTGAATCTCCCTATTTTTAAGCTTTAAGTTTTTTCTATCTTCATTAAAAATGTAATGACCCAGTATTTTAAATAAAATAATATTATTTTAAGATATACAGTGTTAATAATTTTAAATTTTATTTGTATATTATTATCATAAATTGCTAATATTATTTATGTATTTTATTCTAAGAAATTATTTACATAAAAATAATTTATTTTACATGAGATTTTTTGATAATATTGAAGCTAATATTATTATTATTATTATTATTATTATTATTATTATTATTGTTGTTGTTGTTGTTGTTGTTGTTGTTGTTATTGTTGTTAACATTATTGTTGTTCTTATTATTATTAAATTTGATGGAAGGGCAATATGGTAATTTCATAAAAAATAAAACAAGGTCAACTCATCTCCCTCTTTCTTTCTTTCTTCTTCTTCTCACCGTCACCTTCCAACCCATGCCGGAGTCGCCCTAACCTCAACCACCGACCGCTATCAACTCCTCCCTTCCTCCTCCACCTCCTCATCGCCAGTAGAGTCGTCTGTAGCTGCCAGGAACCGCCAAACCGTGATAAGTCGAAGGTGGAGCTCCATGAACGCAGGCAAGATTCCGATCACCCTAGCTCTTCAAACCAGACTCTTTTGAACGGTTTTCCTCCTGTGAGTTCATTTTCCAGCTCCGTTTGAGCTCAAATCCTCTATATTTTTAGATTTCTTCGATTTTTAGTTTATATATTTTAGGATTTTTAATTTTTTTTAACT
Source organism: Mallotus nudiflorus (assembly GCA_947683625.1). NCBI lineage: Eukaryota > Viridiplantae > Streptophyta > Magnoliopsida > Malpighiales > Euphorbiaceae > Mallotus > Mallotus nudiflorus. Next base: position 1,584,685 of record CANTUR010000125.1, read on the forward strand.
TGATTATGTTTGATTTATGCAAACTTGCTTCACAAATGTTGATTATGGTAGCTTAAGCTTCTCAAATATATTTTTTATGTATTTTTTTGAATTAATTTGAATTTTGGATAATTTTTTATTATTTTAATATTAAATATTGAATTTTTGATAATTATGTTAATTAATTATTTTTAATGAGAATTTAGTTAAATTTGTGTTAGTAATTTGAGTTAATAATTTTAGAATATTTAAAATGATTTTTGGAGAATTTATATAATTTTTGAGAATATTAAATATATTATGTAAATTTTGTATTATTGAGTTAATTGTGTAATTTTGTGAAAATTTAGTTAAATAATATGTTTTAGATGATTTTGGAATTATTTAGGGTATTCAAATGATTTTGATAAATTATTTACTATTTTTAACTAATTAATACTAATTTTTGAAAATTATATTCAAATAATATATTATTTACTATTTTGGTGATTAAATGGATTTTAATTATTTTAATTATATATTTTAGCTATTTAAGCTATTTGAATATATAAAAGTGAATTTTTACTATTTTAAGTTGAATTATTGAAAATTTGGATTTTTATTAATATTATATTATTATTTGAGATTTTTATTTAATTATTGTGAAAATAATTGTATTTAGAGTTTTAATGTTTCAATATATTATATTTTGGTATTTTGAGGATATTTATGGAATTTGATGATTTTTAATATATTTATCATTTTAATTGTATTTTTTGTGAATTGTAAACCTCAGTTGAAAAATTGTATAGTTTGGGGTCCCAACTCGAGGTGTTGAGGCTTGTGTGTTAGAATTGCATTTTTCTTACAGGATTGACTCTACTTTTTAGTAGAGAGATGTCCGTTTTACAGAGAAAGTTCTGACGAATTTTCGATAGAATTCTCGTAAAACGTGACGTCGGATCGATTCTAAATTTTTGTGTTTGTCTGAGTTTTGTATTCTTATATCGAGTCTCTTTTAAAAGTATAAGTTAGGAATTTATTCTGATTGGTTATTATTATTTATTTTTCTAGTTACGCCGAGATCGAGGCCTATCGGACTAGACCCGTCGAGCCAATCTCGATGAGCGCAAACTTGTGAGTTATTATCTTATATATGCATTGCATGTAGAACATAATGAAATTGAATATGAATATTTCTTTAAATGAATAAGTATATGTTTGGTATACTATCGGACCGGCCCATCGAGCCAGTCTCGAGGAACGTAAACTTGTGAGTTATTATCTTATATATGCATAAAAATTAGCATCCATGAATTTTATAATGAAATTGAATATGAACATTTCTTTAAATGAATAAGTATATTTTTGGTATACTTTTGGTATATTTTTAGTATATTTGATATATATGTGACACATATGCATAATTATTTTTAGTATATATTTGGTATATGTGCGTCATATATATTCGATATATTTCTAGTATATTATAGTTTATTTTGGTATATATGTGGCTTATATACTTTTGGTATATTTTTTGTATATGATTGGTATATTTTGTTATGAATGGATGCTATTACATTTAAATTATGCATTTTTTTATTATTTTAATAATTATTAACTTTATTTGAAGGATATCAATAGAACGTGCTACCTAGTAAGTTACACTAGGACTGTGTACGTACCGGTGCGATAGATTTAGGGTTGAGTTATTAAATCACTTGAGGTGACTTTTATTTGATTGATTATTGAGAATTGATGTGATTGAGTAGTGTAATTACGGCAGCTCGGTTGACCTACTGTCTCGGGGCTAATCACACTGATAGTGAGACTGCTTGAGCTCAGTTGACTTAGTGTCTCGGGGCCAGTCTATTGTCCAAAATAAAATAAGAGAATTACTTTGGAATTAAGTGAGCCTGTATGGCTAGAGAGATATTTTTGGTTAAGATTGCGAATAATTAAGGTTCTATTTGATCCTTCATTTAAATAAACATTTTACAGCATTTATATATATATATATATATATATATATATATATATATATAAGTGATTTCAGCATCTGTATGAAATGCCTGTATATATTTATATATATATACTAATGCTTGATTGTATATGATATTAGGAGGTGTATGTATTTATAATATAATAATTCACTCAGTGAGGTCTGACTCCCTTTAGTTGTTTATTTTTCAAGAGATTCTTCGTCTTCAGACCTCAGTAGTAGGCCCATATGTCGGACTTCTTCAGCCTCAGCTAGTTTATGTAAATTACTTATCTGACTGTTATTGTATTATAGAAAACTGCAGTAGTAGTAGTTTATATCTGTAGAATGTTATTTTCATGTCAAAGATCTTTCTCTGAATATTGTATGCAAATATTTTATTTTATGATATAACATTATGTATTTATTATATATCGATTTAAATTTTATTTCTAGCGTATTTTTATTTATTTATTGCATGTTTTTATTTTTAAGGCTTGCTACGTATTCCGGATTTAAAAGAATTCTCATTCCCTAGCACTAGTCATGACTTCCGGTTTGGGTCATGACAAAAAAGCTTTGGTTTGTTATTATTTTGTGTGTTTTCTTAAGTTATATTACTTATTTAAGTTCATAGAGAAGCATGATTGCATGAGATACTAAATATTAATTGTTAATATTTGTATATTCGCGTCTATTTCTTATCTATTTGTATGATCATTGAGTTTCTTAAGATCTAAGGAATGTAGTCTGCCTCTGTCTCTGTTAAAGAGGCGACAGTGGCATTGCCTCCTTGTCACGAGGAAGAGGCGTTGCCCCTTGACCAACATTCTGCCTATATTTGTCTTGATTTTAAGCTATTTTCAATCCTTATCTCAAATATTTGGCATAATTTTCATGTTTAATTTGTTATATCTCCTGATTTCATGCGTGATTATTGTGTTATTTGGTATTATTTTTAATATTATATTATTGTGTTATTTTGTAGACTATTTTGTGGATTTATTTCTATTTATTTTATAAATATTATTTGTAAATGATTTATAGATATTATTGTTGTTTGCGAGATAGAAGTAACTCATATTTGTTGTAGGAATTATGTTGTGATTTCTAAGTATTAGATGATTATTTTATTAATTAATTCTTAAGAGTTTCTGTTTATATAATTAATTAGTTTATTATTTATTTATTTATTGTTTTTGTATGGTTTATTTTTAGTATTTTTATATTTATTTACACCAAAAGTTTTAATTCTTAATCCCTCTTCCCTTTTATTTGGAATGAACGGTTGTAAATTATTTTTATTTGTTTTATTTTCTTTTATTTGTGATTGAATGTCGGGAATACAAGTATGAAATGAGATTAATGTGCAAACTTAGGATAAAATATAAAATTGGAAATCAATTGCGATTAACATGTTAATAAAGAAATAATTTAATAATCAAAGGTAACAAAATATAAAACACATACGAAGGCCAACCGTAAGGTTGGGTGAGCATTCCAAAAGCTCATACCCAGTTTCTGAACTCGATTTCTGATGACGACTTCTGGAAACCTTTGTAGAATCCAGTTGCTATACAGTGTTTCCGACTTTTATCCGAGTGGCGACTCCATCTCCATTTTGAACCCTAAGCCCACTATATATTTTCTAATGAACCTTAAGCTCATACAATGCTGTGGTCATCAACACTTGGACACGCAACCAAAACCTCTGCCTACAGTAATACTTTTATTTTTTAAAAACTAGTAAATATTCAATTAAATATATAAAATTCTTGGATATTCAGTTGAACTTATAAATTTTTTGAATAACATGTAATAATATTTCAATTTTATTTCAGTACTATTATATTTTTCAATATCACTTGTTAATTTATTTAACTAGTAAAAATTTAATTCAATTTAAATAAGTTAATTTCAATTTTTAAAATTAATTTGGAACTATTTACAAATTAATCTGACATTTTATTTATATTTTTAATAAAACTTAAATTAGTGTTAATTTTTAATATATTTATCACATTTAATTCTAATAATTACACACCTCTTTTAACTTTTTTTTATTTAAATTCAACTATTTTTAATTAAAATTATTTTATAAACAATTCAAATGGTAAAAATTTTAAATATTTAGATGTAAATAATAGGATTCGAATGAGAAATTAACTATTTTAATTGGTTAAAAATAATTTATAAAATTAAGTATGGAAAATAATAAATGTTAAAAGTGGTGGATGAGTTAAATCCTCATTTTGCAGAGCGAGCAGCGAGTAGCTAACAAACTATACGGTGAAGCGAGTACGATTAAAAATTACTAGCCACCAAATCAATTTGAATGCCTCCCAAGACTTTGGGTACAGATACACGGCTCTCTTTTTTCGACACGTGTTCGGTCACGACCATTATTTGCTTGCCACATATCTGTTCAATATTGCACGTATTCAATTCAATTTTTAACTTCTTATTAAATTCATTTACTCTTCAAAAGAAATAATTAATAAAACTATGCACAAAAATAAAAATCATTGTAATTTTTAAACAACCTTCTTTATAAACTTGACTTAGAACATTTTGTTGGTGCAAAATGTGAAATATTTTTTAGTACTATCTTAAAAAAAATTATATGTTTTGTCATCTATATCATCTATTTAATTTAAATTTTTGAATTTAATTTGAGTGGATGTTGGGATGAGATTTAATTCATGGAGAAATTACATATAATAATGTTTTGGACATTTGAAGAATGTTTTGAAGACTAAAATATAAGGTGAGATATGCATCATGACAATTTTTTTCTTTCAAAATATTCATTTTCTCTCCATTCTTCACAATACCTATGTGGATTAATCTTGGATGAAATTTAAAATATAGGACATAATTTGAGATTATAACATAAAACAAATCACTTCAATGATTTCAAAATATTCATATCCTTATAATACTTCACAACATTGATTTCAATTTGTCAAGTACATAGATTTTTTTATAAAATTCTAATTAATCAATTTCAAAACTTCACATCCTTATAATGCTTCACAACATCAATTTCAGTTAGTCCGATTCAATTAGTCCTCTAAATTCTTTTATAAAATTTAAATTAATCTTCATGAAATAATTAATTACATACAATAAAAAAGTGTTTTTAAATGAAAATTCTAAAAAACAGATTTCCTATATATATTTTTTCATCTTAAATATGGTTAAGAAAAGCTAAATCAGACCTGGCAATTAAAATAAAAACAGTTCCCATATTTAAAGTTTCCTTTTTCTCAATAGCAGAAATCTGTTTTAGTTACATATCATAAAGTATTCGAACAATTGCTTCAAATACAATGAAGGTAGGACAAAATTTGAGATAACATTCTTAATACAAGCAAATCATCGTTGTATGAAGATAAAAAAAACAATGTTTAATTAGACTAGAGAAATACGTGTTAAAATTTTAGCACTAACATTAATAACTGATTTTCATAATTATAATGATTTAATTTTACTCCAATATCTTAAATCACCATTTTAATTCTTTTTAGAGCAATTGAAATTTATAACATTGATTTTGCTTGAATAATAATAATAATGTCTTATATAATATGTTTAATAAAATATAATATGAAGGGAGAATAAATTACAATACAAAATTTGTGATTTTAATCGCTCACTTTTCAATTATAAATTTACTCATGAAAAAGTGGTTGAATATATCATGCTTGTGAGAATGAAATCAAGAATTAAATCATGTTGATGCTTCTCCTAGAGGTTCTTGTAAAAGTTTTAACCTCTCTTACCATGCAAATTTAGAATTAAACATAAAAATTATAAATTTATAACATAATAACACATAAATACATAATGAAAATGAAGATTAAAAAGAAATTAATTTGTGTATATCCATTTTAAGTTAACATGTGTAAGATATTTTATAAACTTAAATAACATTAAATTAAATTAGAAATTTTTCTCCTTATTATTAAAGATATTCTGGTAAAAGGTGTTGTGATTATAAATTGAATATTGAATAAAAAGTATTTCATTTAATAGACATCCAAATTTAAAACCATTTTAATAGAATAGCTCACACTAGGTTTAGAGATAATTAAACCTCAAATTAATAAGTTTCATCCCCTAGTCCCTTACCTTATCAAGAAATATAACTAATTTTAAAATAAAATATCAAGAAATACCGCTATCTTTTTAAATAATTTGTAATTGAGTTTTTTTTTTCTTTTTTTACTATTACCGATAATAAAATAGTGAAAAAATGGATTCAATTATTAAATGCTCATAACAGAAATAGGATTGATTACGAATTCGAGCTATAACATATAATTTCATAAAAGTTTATGATTTTTTCTTTTTAAATTTTTAATATTTGTCATTTTTTCTAGGTAGATAAATAATTTTCAAACTTTAATTGTAATGGTAGCTTTTATAAATTCTTTTCTATTTGTTCATCATATGAAAAAGAACTCCAGAAATTTGATATTCATATTGTTTTTGATGTCTCTCACAGTAACTTATGACCAAAAAGACAACCATTAGCAAAGCTTAAAAGTAATGGCTAAAGTTCCCACTTCAACGCACTATGTTTTACATTAGTTTGAGCAAATTTTCAACATTCTTCTCTTTACCCAACTTCATTTTCTTGAGTTTGCTCAAAAGTTACATTGCTATATATTTCTCTAAAACAGTGACTAATACGTAATCCCACACTAAAAAAGAAAGAAAAAGTTGCAAGAAACCGTGAAGTTAGTCACAAAAATGCAACACTTAACCCCACATTGTAAGACAGGCTGATGCTTGTTTTCCTTATAAGTTTGCTGAGGAGAGTTAAACGTCGCCGGGCTTGGTAACGCAAGCCTGTTCCCCAAGTGGGGGAGAGGTTGGAGGAACGTTGAATCAGCCCAGCAGGCTGGCCCGCTGTGGCTAGTTTCTGGCCTGCCCTTTCCAAGCTAGTAGCTGAGCCGAGTGGTCTAAGCGAAAGCCTTTTTCTTTTTCTTTTTCTTTAATAAAAACAGTTCCCATATTTAAAGTTTCCTTTTTCTCAATAGCAGAAATCTGTTTTAGTTACATATCATAAAGTATTCGAACAATTGCTTCAAATACAATGAAGGTAGGACAAAATTTGAGATAACATGCTTAATACAAGCAAATCATCGTTGTGTGAAGATAAAAAAAACAATGTTTAATTAGACTAGAGAAATACGTGCTAAAATTTTAGCACTAACATAATTATAATGATTTAATTTTACTCCAATATCTTAAATCACCATTTTAATTTTTTTTAGAGCAATTGAAATTTATAACATTGATTTTGCTTGAATAATAATAATAATGTCTTATATAATATGTTTAATAAAATATAATATGAAGGGAGAATAAATTACAATACAAAATTTGTGATTTTAATCGTTCACTTTTCAATTATAAATTTATTCATGAAAAAGTGGTTGAATATATCATGCTTGTGAGAATGAAATCAAGAATTAAATCATGTTGATGCTTCTCCTAGAGGTTCTTGTAAAAGTTTTAACCTCTCTTACCATGCAAATTTAGAATTAAACATAAAAATTATAAATTTATAACATAATAACACATAAATACATAATGAAAATGAAGATTAAAAAGAAATTAATTTGTGTATATCCATTTTAAGTTAACATGTGTAAGATATTTTATAAACTTAAATAACATTAAATTAAATTAGAAATTTTTCTCCTTATTATTAAAGATATTCTGGTAAAAGGTGTTGTGATTATAAATTGAATAAAAAGTATTTCATTTAATAGACATCCAAATTTAAAACCATTTTAATAGAATAGCTCACACTAGGTTTAGAGATAATTAAACCTCAAATTAATAAGTTTCATCCCTAGTCCCTTACCTTATCAAGAAATATAACTAATTTTAAAATAAAATATCGAAAAATATCGCTATCTTTTTAAATAATTTGTAGTTGAGTTTTTTTTTCTTTTTTCACTATTACCGATAATAAAATAGTGAAAAAATGGATTCAATTATTAAATAGGATTGATTACGAATTTGAGCTATAACATATAATTTCATAAAAGTTTATGATTTTTTCTTTTTAAATTTTTAATATTTGTCATTTTTTCTAGGTAGATAAATAATTTTCAAACTTTAATTGTAATGGTAGCTTTTATAAATTCTTTTCTATTTGTTCATCATATGAAAAAGAACTCCAGAAATTTGATATTCATATTGTTTTTGATGTCTCTCACAGTAACTTATGACCAAAAAGACAAACATTAGCAAAGCTTAAAAGTAATGGCTAAAGTTACCACTTCAACGCACTATGTTTTACATTAGTTTGAGCAAATTTTCAACATTCTTCTCTTTACCCAACTTCATTCTCTTGAGTTGGCTCAAAAGTTACATTGCTATATATTTCTCTAAAACAGTGACTAATACGTAAATCCCACACTAAAAAAGAAAGAAAAAGTTGCAAGAAACCGTGAAGTTAGTCACAAAAATCAACACTTAATCCCACATTGTAAGACAGGCTGATGCTTGTTTTCCTTATAAGTTTGCTGAGGAGAGTCGAACAGCGCCGGGCTTGGTAACGCAAGCCTGTTGCTTAAGTGGGGGGTTTTGAAGTTGGAGAGACGTTGAATCAACCCAGCAGGGCCACCAAGTGGTCTCAGCGAAAGCCTGGGTCATTGGGCTCCTGGAGAGGAGGGCTCGGTTCCATACAAGCCTAATGGGCTGGTCAAGTTGGACCTTCACTTTTGCCGAAATAATATATAATTTTTTTTAATTTGGAATCCAAAGCACTTTTTTCACATCAAATTTTATTAGTACAAATTAGCATATGAAGTTGGGATCCCAAACACTTTGCACATTCCTAGCTCTTGAATGTGACGTACACACACACAAAACATATGCAAGTACAATCCCTGTAGATATTACAGAAATAACTAGACAGTGAACCCTGAACTATATAAATTTACCTCAGCTAACTAGTTTGGTATCCAGACAAGCGTGTCAAGGTTAAGGATGAAAAGTTTGGAACTCTGCGAGCAAATAATTAAGTTGTGCATTGCGAATAACTGCAATTAATTCTGAATTTTTATTATTTATTTTGTTATTTGAGATAATTATTTAATTAGGGATAATTTTGTATTTATCTAGAGTTTTTATTTTATTCTTATTTTAGTTTCCTACTTAATTAGAATTTTATTTAGGGTTTGTGGGTTGTATTTCTTATAAATATGTATTTTAGGGTTTTATTTAAGGTAGCTACTCATTTTTATTAATCAAATTAAAACTTTTACTTTATTTATTCTCTGAATTGAGAATCGGTTTCTACATTGAGACTTGTTTCTTTGAATTTCTGGATTAATATTTTATTTTTCTTTAATAATTAACTGCATATTAATTATTCAAATTACAAACTGCGTTGCTACGAGAATTCAATGGTGTAAGAGCTATTCTGCTAGTATCTACGCTGATTTCCTGAATCTGATATACATTTGCATCTACACATTATATATGCAAGCTAGGAATTGGGTATTAATCAATAATTTTAATTGAGAAAAAAGGGATATTACCTAGTAAAAGTTGCTGAAGAGCAGTTGGCATTGGAGTGTACGGTAATATTGATTGCCAATACACCTCAGGTGGTGGTGATGAAGCACGGCTTCTGACTAGAACAACCTACCACAAAGCTAAATCAAAGTATCATCAACTTCTCTTACATTATATAGAAAAAAAAAATAATGAAACATTAATGCTTACACAAAGTAAGGCAAAGATGGGAAGGATATGAAACTCCATCAATGAATTAAGCTGCCAACTTCTGCACAAATAATATATCTATTGAAACTTGGGATCGATTAGGATGCAATGTGAATATTAAGGCTACATATAAAAATAGAGGTTTCACATATAGTTAGGTAAGATATTCCATTTCTTTTTCATGAAATAACTATTATTTTTATGATTTTTTTTAAAAAAAAAAATTAAATCTACAAATCATGTCTTTGTTTTGGTTGGTTAAAAGTAAATACAAATGGTACGATTTCTCCAAATTCTAATCAATATGGTGTAGGGTGTGTGGTTAGAGACTCTTCTGATGTTTTTAACTATGCTCGAGCTTCTCGTTTAGTTGGCTGTTTTACCTCTCGAAAAGCCAAAGCTATTAGCATGCAAGAAGCTCTTAGTTGGATGAAGAGTAAAGGGGAAGATCACCTTTTCTTTGAGTCTACTCATCTCATGATAAGAAGAATTGTTAATCCAACGTCTTCTGATTCTAGTCATTTGTTAGTTGAAAACTGTCAACATTTAACTTCTTCCTTTGCTAATGTGCAGTTTAGATTCATTAGACGATCTGCGAATGGAGTGGCTCATAAACTTACAAGGGCTGCTTATTTTTTATCATATTATATGGAGTGGAGCTTGGTCCCTCCTGAGTTCATTTCTTATGTTTTGATTTTCAATTTAAGTTAATAAAAGTTATTTTAATTTAAAATAATAATAATAATAAATCTATAATAAAAATGTTATTTACACATTATATGTAGATCTGTCACCAATTTATGAGAATTTTGTGATGTGTATGAATAATATTGAAAATAGTATTAATTATCAATAAGATAAAAATTTAGTTATAATCTTTTTTAAATATATCATGAGATATAAAATTTAAATTTTATGTTAGTGTAGCATAAGATTTCTTATTAAGCAACCTTGTTGCTTATCATCAAGTTTTAGGTGCAAGTGGACTCAAAGGGAGTGAATGATGCACAAGAAGCAGGTTCTTATCTTGATTCAAAGCATATATTAAGTAGCTAGTTGAGCCAACACATGGGCAACCCATGTTTTTTTCTATTCATTTATATTCTTTTTCCCTTTCCAAAAAAAAAAAAAATAAATAAAATTGTTGACTGTTGTCTCTTATTCAACCCATATTTTAGTTAATTTTTTATTTTATTTATTCATTCATGAAATCTCTTGCATTTAAAAGCAACCCTGCTAATGGCGGCCACTCTATTCAAAAATAAATAAATAAAAATTATAAACACAATTTCTTTTTGCATGCATTCTAAAAAGATAAAATCTCAAAGCAACTTGTTGACAAAACTATGATAATAAAATAATTTATTGCATATTTAGTTATTTACAACATATATAATAAAAATAATGTAATTATTATATACTGTTTTAATAATTAATTTAACTAAAATATCATATAAAATATTTAATATGTAATTTAAAATAATTATATTAAATAATTTATGTTTACCAGCTATTATTATTCACAAGTATGTCAATATATATTTACATAGTCTCTCTAATCTCAACCTTTTCAAGAAATTAGAACTTAGTCTTATTCTAGGGAGTTTTTTTAAATTTATTTTTTATTAATTTATTTTTTTTACAACTAGCAGAGATGATTAATTCCTAATATCAAAAAAAAAAAAAAAAAAGAGATGGAGATTTGAACCATACTCTCTTAAAGAGGATGTTTACACTTTTTATTATTTAAGTTACCAGTGAAGGACTTATTCTAAAAAGAGGTTGAGACGCTAATCTAACACAAAATTATTAACTGATAATTTTTTAATCAGAGTATGATAATATATTTCTTGAAATTTTAATATTATATTGATAAATAAGTACAAGTAACCAAATAATTTTCAAAATTATAGTAATTTAATTTTACTATTATATTAAATTGGTATTATTATTATTTTTGTTTCAGCATGTATATATCCATTGAATTCAAACAGAGTATATGCATATTAAATATCTAGATAATGAAATAATAGTTAATTTATGTTTATATATCTTGACAAATTAAATGATAATAAATAAAAAGATTTTCTTTTTCTTTTTCTGAAAGTAATGGAAATGGAAAGATAGTATTATCCACAAGACTGCCAATACATCTACCTCAACACTCTCTTAACGTTGAGGTACACAGTGAATGTCGTCAACACTCTTGATACCATGACTAATTTTGAGGCTCTTAATTTTGAGGTATTCAGTGATAATATTTATTCTACTTTTACTAATAAATTCATAAACATGTACATATAACCAAATGATATTTATAATTATAGTAATTTAATTTTACTCCAATATCTTAAACTAACATTTATTTATTATTTTTTCCAAAATGTATATAGCAATTGAATAATTTTAACACTAAACAATATTGCTTCAATAATGAAAGGTGAAATACATAATATATTCAAATGAAAATGGAATGAGTAAAAAATAAATTGGTTACAACATAAAATTTGTGATTTTTTAATATTCATTGTTTAAACATAAATTATTTATGAAAATGTACTAAAATATGAGTTTTAATGAAAATGTACTAAAATATGAGTTTTACTTTTATATTTGCATAACATAATTAAATCCAAACACATCTCCTAACAGCATAGAGTAGCTTAGAATTCTTATCATAAACTAAGACTATACAAAATTATGAGTATATAACAAAAATTGTACTTAATTAGACAGAAAAAAAAACAACTGATGTGATACCTGTTTTGAAATTTAATTTCACGTTCTACTTTGCACAAGGGTGCATTTTCATATATATTAATAACCAACTTGCTTTTAATTGGAGAGATCACAGAGTATTCTTGTAGGCGGCAGGGTTTAGCGCACGTCCAAGTGTTTGGTGATCACGGCACTGTGTGGGCTTAAGGTCCATCAGAAAATACGATATAGGTCATGGGCCTATTCGAAGATGGAGTCGCCATCCAGATAAAAGTCAGAACACACTTTACAACAACTGGATCCCACAGAGGTTCCCAAAAGCCGTCATCAGAGATCGAGTTCAGAAACGAGGTATGAGCGTTTGAATGCTCACCCAACCTTGCGGTTGGCCTCCGTTTGTATTTCGCATTTTATTACCATTTAATTATTTAATTATTTCCTCATTTACCACGTGTAATGAAATTGCCTTCGGATAATTGCCGGATTTTATAATTAAGTCCAAGTTTGCACATTAGTCCAGTTTCATGCCTTTAGGTTCCAACATTCAAAAAACGCAGTAAATAAAATAAATAATAATTTACAACCATACATTCAAAATTAAAAGGGGAAGGGATTAAGGATTACAACGTTTTTTAACTAAATAAACTAATAGTATACAGAAAATAAACGAGACATATACCGAAAATAAACTATTAAAACAACATAAAAGTGGCAATATACAAAGGGTAACTAGCAAAAGTGACTACTTGATGACAGAAATTATCAAGTAATTCCTACAAATAACACACAGTTAGCCTTTCTTTTTACAAAAAAATGGAATCACATATAACGACATTTACAAAGAGGTTCTATAAAGAGGTTTTCACATTATAAACTAAAGAAAGCATCAAATAATCAAGATAATCACCATCATGCAATCATACAGACATACTTAAGGTCAAAAAAAGGACATATTAAAGCAGGCGTCATCACAAATAAATAATAAAACGAAGCAAGAAACTAGTTAACCCTGTCAATGAGGCGATCGCCTCATTGAAAAGGTGACGCCTCATTAACAGGGCTCTTACAGACCCGAAGTAAAACAGGTAACACACACACAAAAGATAGGCTCCCTGAGGGCCTGTCGATGGGGCGATCGCCTGATGAGGCGACGCCTCTACGAAGAGGCGTCACCTGACCACCAGGCCGACTCTGACTCCCAAGACGTACAGACTTCTACTCTAAGTAACCAAAACATGCATATACACACTCTACACTCATCATACTACGACTACATGCAAAAACATTCAAAAATCCATCCATGAGGTGAGATATCAAGCATGACACACTAGAGATAAACCTAAAATGTACTAATAGCTCAATTACACATAAGCAAGAATACACAAAATGATGGACATATCAAGTTTAAGTGCAGGTTTTATACCAAAATAAGAGGCCCTCAGAGCTGCTTTGATTGAAATCCTTGATAGGATGTAGTATCTCTCCTTGACACAAGTTTCTTCCCTCTTCTCTTGTGGAAAAGTGGACCTCCTCTCCTTTCTCTGGACGTTTTCTTCCTTCTCCTCTTTCTTTCCTTTTCTCTCCTTTTTTTTTCAGAGCTTCCCCTCCTCTTTTTTCTCCTCTTTTCCTTCTTCTCTCTCTCGTTTCCCTTTTATCCCTTAGCTTTCCCATCCCCCTAAGCCTCCTAACCCATCATGAGCTCTCCTAGCCTTTTTTCCTTTTTCCAAAAGTCTTTTCCTCATGCAAGGAGAAAGTCTGGAGAGTAGGGCTCGCGCCACTTGATTGTCATGATTACAGCTGTATTAAATGCAGCTACACGTGGGTTGTCATAAAGGCGACGCCTCATTGATGAGGTGATCGCCCCATTGGCAGCTGCCAAAGAGGCGATCGCCTCATTGCACTGAGGCGATGCCTCTTGGACTCGGGCCTGCGCTAGGCCAAGTGGGCTTGGGCTGAAATTGGATAGTTGGGCTCGATTTTGGGTTTTGCAGGCTTCTAGGTTTTCAAGTCCACTTTCCACTTAGAGATTCAAGCTTCGTCCTCATGTCCAAGTTTCACATTCTTATCATTGGGCTTGACAACGGGCCGGTCAAACCGAGCATCCCTAATTTGTCCCCTAACACGGGCCGACTGAACTGGGTGTCTACAATTTGCCCCCTGATTTTTTGAAAAATCAAATGCATGGAATGACCATTTTTTAAAAAATCACATGCACAACAACAAATAAACAATAAGATAAGAAAAGTACCTGACTCTCAGGTCTCACCTGAGAGATGAATTCTTCAATTCTAAAACGTGACCGTGATCCTCGGGTTTTCCTGGCCTGACCCGATCAGCCACTCATTAATATTTGATAAAGCATTCAAAGGCTGTTAACCTTGGGTTTTCCTGGCCCGATTACTGTCTTGCTAGGGACATAGACTTATAGGTTTTCCTGGCCCAACCATCAGTCACCTGAAACATGATTCTCGGGTTTTTCTGGCCCGATCATCACAACACCTGAAACATGATTCTCGAGTTTTCCTAAAAACATGATTCTTGGGTTTTCCTGGCCCTATCATAATACCTGAAACATGATTCTCAGGTTTTTCTGGCCCGATAACCATTAGGGATGTGGCTTTTGAATTTTCCTGGTCTGATTATTACTCACTTGGGGACATAGACTTTCGGGTTTTCCTGGCCCAGTTGTCCTCTAATTTCGACTTCAGGGATACTACCCGAACAGTCATCTCGATCCTTTGAGCTCTGGGGATTCAAACCCGAATAGCCCTTTCTCTGAGCTTCGGGGATTCAAACCCGAACAACCCTTTCTTTAAGCTTTGGGGATTTAAACTCGAATAACCGTGTCTTCTGGAAACTTTATATCGAAAACCTGTACTTTGAGTTTCGCCCTTCTGGTATGCGACAATAGCCATCATTTTCCATTAATCACTTTTCACTTTTCATTCTTTTTTTTTTTTGGGAAAACCCTACATCTTTGCTTGCTATAAAAATGACTATTTTCCTTTTGTCCTTTCTCCCTTCTATTTTTATCACCTTTTCTTTTCCTCTTTTTTCTTATACTTCTTGTACTCCCTGTATCTCTCCTTACTTTTTAGTCGATGGAGAACGATAGAACGCCCCCTGTACCTCAGTGGGATCATATTTTGCCTTTTATTAGTGCTTCTAGGAGTTTGGGATTGACCCATAGAGACTCGATTTTGCTTCTGGCAGACCTAGGGTCTCACATCTGCTCTTCCGCATCCGGAGAGGTTAGCACTTTAAAATTTCCTGTAAAATTTCATTGGCTTAGGGGTTAGTCTTGCATAATTATCATTTTATTTATTTAATCGAACAAAATATGGAATTTGTGCCTTATTGCGTCAAAAATTAAACATTGTTCCCATCTGCACCTTACAGAGGTGATCACCTCTTCGATGAGGCAATTGTCTCATCAATGAGGCGATTGCCTCATTGATGAGACGATAAGCTTCTGTGAAGAGGCGATTTCCTGTCGCCCCTTCACAGTGCCGATCGCCTTACCGAAGAGGCGATCGCCTCTGTGATGAGGCGATCGCCTCTAAGGTGAGGCGATCACTTCATCAACAAAAAGGAACTTCACCATTTACATGTACATCCATTTTGAAATTCTCCTTGAGACCACAAAACGCATAAATTTTACTACCCTGTCTCTTTATTTGCAACATGATGGTCAGACTTTCAAGGGTGCTAGGAATTTCCATGGAGCCCGGGTCTTTTTCAGTGACTTGACTGACGAGCAGAGGGACCAGATTTAGGAGATGGGGTTCGAGGAATTCGTACTCTCACTTTCATTCGAGCAAGGGCGCATGGACTACCAGCCATTGCTTGCCCTGATGGAGAGGTGGTTTGATATGACCCACACCTTCCACCTCCCGTTCGGCGAGCTTACTCTAGACCCGATATCATTTGCTACCATCACGGGGATTGTCTGCGCCGGGGATCCTATTCCCTTGGATGCGAGTCTACATTAGCTGTCTCCGGATAAGGCTGCATATATCGAGCGACTTTTGAGGATGAATCCTGACATGAAGGGGACTCATACCCTTAAGTTGGACTTGATAAGGAGTTTTTACACTCGAGACCGGGTTGCAACGATGATTTCTCCCCTTGAGATTGACCAGGTGGTAAGGGTTTTCTTGCTCTACCTACTCGGTACCACCCTCTTTGCTGACACTGCTAATTCTATCGATTTGATGTTCCTACCGGCCCTTCAGGATCTTGACCAGATTCCCATATTCGATTGGGGTAGTTGTGCCCTGGCGTACTTGTACCGAAGAATGGACGAGGTGGTCTGAGGGGCTAGGAGGTTTTGCGGCTTTTGGCATGCTGTTTTGGTACGTCATGATCCCCCCTTTTTTTTATCTTATTCTGACCCTCATTACTTACATCAGTCTTCTCGACTTCTCCCATTCTATTTTTCAGGTTTGGGCTCTAGAGCTAGAGTTGCTTGTGGGCGTTACCCGAGTGGGAGACCACTTCCCTGCCCTTGGTAGGTGGGGCGCCAGTTGCATTGTGAAGAGGTATCTCGTGTGAGTTCACATCCACAGGTAGCACCTGAACTCGCTGACACAGGATGCGGTACCTGCAAAGCACAAACCTACTTATTAGTAAATTATTTACATTCAATTTACCTACATATTGACATCTCTCTTTTCCTGCAGATCCGAAATGACTTGTGGGGGTCCGAGGACACTTGGACCATCGAGATGACTCACTCCAGGCCTTTAGCCCGGAAGAGGGCACTCCTTTGTGGCCCTGGGTATCAAGCTTGGTACTTGGGAGAGCGGGTCCTGAACTAAAAGGCAGGCGTTAGGGCTAGGCGGGTCCTCAGGTCCCCTTCTGACAGTATGCTTTGGGCTCATAAGTTGGAGGGTGATGACCTCGCTTAGGCTGTTACGGGCTCACCAGCTGTGGACCACACAGTTCACGTGAAGAGCTGGTATGTAGAGTTCATCCGCACCCACCTTCTATTGATGGTTCCATTCTAGGCCGCTTCTACTTCTCAAGTAAATCCTTGCAAGTTCCCATTTTCTTTGCAAATTCATTGGATTCTTAATATATTCCTTCTATTTTTGCCTTCAGGCTGCACCTGCTAGGCCCGTAGCCCCAGTTAGGTCCTGAGTGTGGGAGAGGGAGCCCTTGAGGCATTGACTGGATCCAGGCAGAGAGGAGACTTCCGCCGCCAGTAAGGAAGCCAAACCGACTGCTGCCCCCGATTTTAAGTTTGTCCCAGGCAGCTTCATCCACGTCCCCGATCCTCTAGCTTGATGTTAGGTTCCCCCCAGAGAGTTATCGTGCTAGTTCCTGGCCTTGGACGAGGACCTAACCCTTACATGCATCCTTGGTGGTGCTACTCACGTATGCTCCTTTTTCTGACCTGCTGTCACTATAATTCTCAAACCAAATGTTAGTTCCAATATTTTTTTTGATAATGCAGATTCCGCTGGAGCAGGGCCTATATATGTATCGCATGATAGAGGCCCATAGAGACTACATACTGGAGGTCACTTAG
Source organism: Mallotus nudiflorus (assembly GCA_947683625.1). Classification (NCBI taxonomy): domain Eukaryota; kingdom Viridiplantae; phylum Streptophyta; class Magnoliopsida; order Malpighiales; family Euphorbiaceae; genus Mallotus; species Mallotus nudiflorus. The sequence goes on from CANTUR010000125.1 coordinate 1,602,630, forward strand.
CAATGTAGGGTAAGAATTTCATTATTTTCTATATGTATGCATGCTTGCATGGTTTACTAACATGTGATTTATCTGAATAAAATCGAGATGAGGCTAGCAGGGCGAGGATCACCACTCTCGAGCGTCAGATTGACGTATTTCATATTGATGAGGATGACAAGGACGAAAATAGGAGCGGCAGCGGTGCCGGGGGAGAAGATGACCCTGAGGGTACGGGATCAGATGCTTGACGTTCCAGGGTTAAAATTTATGTAGTCTCTAAGTAGTAAACACAAAATTTTGGTTTTTTTTTTAATTTTTATGAACAGAATGCTTGCAGAATTCAACATTTTCCTCGATTAAATCCACTTGTTTTGCTTTTCTCATTTCTTCACATGTGAGTTGATTTCAATGTTTGCATGCATAACTGTCCCACTATATTCTAACGACACCTGTTTAGACTGTGTGACTCAAAGAAATGCAATCGGCCCGTATTACTGATGAGGCGATCGCCTCAATGAACTCTGGTGAAGAGGCGATCACCTCTTGCTGCTGAGGCGGTGCCTCATTGATAAGGCGATCACCTCATCAATGAGGCGACCACCTTAGCAATAGGCGGTCCTGCTCCTATAAAACCCAAATTCTTGCATTTGACCTAATTCTCGAATCCCCTTCGTCCTTCCCTTTCTGTTTCTCCCTCTAAGTGTCTCTGAAAAGCCACAAACATGATAGAACAAAGTCTGAGGTTCCTACAATCAATTTTAAAAGGTCTGGACAATAAATCCTGGGTCGAGCTAGAGCCATTTCATCTCACGATCTTCAAATTACTCCATACTAGGAGAATTAATTACCCTTTTCTCCATGCCATGGTTCAGTTTTGGGATCCCCAAAAACACATTTTTCGGCTCAACATGGTAGAAATATACCCCCCACCAAAGGAATTCGAGGCAATTCTTGGTCATCATACAGATTCCACTTGCCAACTTGCAATTCCTGCTTTTGAAAACCCAGATTCTCATTCCATACAATAATAAATGGCGCTCATGTTCAATCTTCCACCTCGGTCTTCCTTCCATTGTATCTCTAACTCAGGAGTCAAATTGGAGTCCCTCCTTGAAGTCATTATGGTTGTGGACAGAGGGGAAACTTACTGGCCCCGCATATTAGCCCTCTATTTGTATGCTTAATTTCTGCTGGTTTCCCCCTCAGGGCATTGTGATATGAAGATCCTCTCCATCCTCGACCAAGTGGAGTCAGGGCTCAATCCCTTCCCTCTCATCTTAGCAAAAACCATCATTGGATTGGATGACTTCACAAGGATGCGACAATTCTCTGAAAGCCCCTTTTTGCTGGAGATAAGTTTCCTGTTGCCCCCCTTTTCTTCCAACTGACAATACTGCCTGTATCTAACCATTTGCAGTCTCACAGATGTGGCTTTATGAAAAACTGGGCTTGATTGAACCTCCCCAAGACATTAGGCATTATCAAGCCAAGCATTATCGAATAAAAAAACTACATCCCATCCCTGTAGACATTCACAGCTGGCTATCAACATTCCCTGATTCACTGGATGTGTCCCTAGTAGGGTTTGCAACATGTGACCCTCTGGTCTTATACATATTGCATCTTGATTGTCGGTCTCCATTTTGCCACTTTCTATAATCCAGCCCACCTCTGTCGTCAATATGGTCATAAACAACTGATTATGGAGCCTGTTCACGAATTCGAGCCAGGACCGCTTTCTCAGAATTTTTTGGACCACCTAGTGGCAACTTAGCCTCGAAGATCCATCAAAAGAAACTTAAGCTACGACGGTTATCAGACCACCGATGATCATTACAAAGTGTGGGTTTGCTTACAACAGACAGAAAAAGATGAGTTTATTAAATATAAAAAGATAAGAGAATTACAGATGTTAAGTTCACAGGGTAGGCAACAAAAGAAGAGACGACAAAACTAGCTCATGGAATGAAGTCATCATTTTCCTTTTTGTTAGACGTAATTTTCCTTTTGTACTAGTTAAATGGCTTGTAATGGACACATTATGCAATGTTCAATGACAATTAAAGCAATCCATTTCATTTCATTTAAGCACAAAACGTATATACATTTCGCTTCTGGTATATCTCATATTATAAGTTGGCTTGCCCTTGCAAGTTTTCCAACTAATCATTTTGTGCCTCTCCTTCCCCTTTTATATGTCCTTAACTTTTGCCTGAACAACCTCTTTTGAGGTTTTTAGTCTAGCAGGACTCCCTTTTTTCTTTTTCTTTTTTTTATTTTTTTTATTTTTTAGCCTCTAATTTTTGCCTAGACAGCCTCTTTTTCAGGTTTTCTCCCTAGTGAGACTTTTCACAGAAAGTATTTCTTGAGTTTGTCTAGGTTGATGGGTTCTTTGAACTCGTTTCCCTCCATGTCAGACAAAATGGCAGCGCCTTTTGAAAATAGCTTCTTTACTAGATACGATCCCTCCCAGTTGGGTTTAAACTTTCCTCGAGGATCGGTCGTGATTGATCTTATGAGTTTCAACGCCAGATCCCCCTCTCGAACCTTGCCTGGCTTGATTTTCTTATTGTAGGCACGGGCTATTCTTTTCTGATACAGCTGAGAATGATACATAGCCTTCATCCTCTTTTCATCCAATAGTGTCAACTGAGCCAACCGACTTTTGACCCACTGATACTCGGGGAGTTTAGATTCCATAAGGACTCTCAATGACCTTATCTCGACCTTTACGGGCAAAACTGCTTCACACCCATAAACTAAAGAGTATGGAGTGACCTCTGTCAAGGTTCTAGCAGTAGTTCGGTACCCCCATAACGTGAATTGTAAGTACTCAGCCCAATCTCGGTAATTTTCTAGCATCTTAGCCAAAATCTTCTTCACATACTTATTTGTTGCTTCTACCGCTCTATTTGCCTGTGGCCTATATGGAGATGATCTGTGGTACTCAATCTTATAGTCCTTTAGTAGTGTGGCCGTCTTTGCTCAAAACTGAACACCATTGTCTGTGACTATGTGGTGTGGTAGACCATACCTGTAGATTATGTTCTTTTTGACGAATCTCGACATCTGCCTCACCCCCACAGTAGCATAAGATTCAGCTTCAACCCACTTGGAGAAGTAGTCGATGGCTACGATTATGTACCGATGACCATTAGTTGCTTTTGGCCTTATCTCCCCTATGATGTCAATCCCCCATACAGCAAACGGCCAAGGAGATGTCATTCCTTGAAGTTCCATAGATGGTAGGTGGCTAACATCACCATATGTTTGGCAACTGTGACATTTCTTCACAAATCCAACACAATCCACTTCCATAGTGAGCCAAAAATACCCCTGGCGGGCTATTTTCTTTGCCAAGATAGTCCTATTCATGTGTGGCCCACACACCCCTTCATGAATTGCTTTTATAAGCTTCTGACCTTCATCCTTGTCAATGCATTTGAGGTGTACCCCAACTGACATTCTTTTGTATAACATCCCCCCGTGGCTTATGAACTGTCGAGACAACATTTGTAGGGATATCCTTTCTTTCTTATCAGCGTCATCCGGGAACTGCCCAGTTTCCAGATACTTTTGTAAATCACAAAACCAAGGTTTCTCAATGACATCAACTGGCGTTACTCTCACCTCTTCGTAATTGGGTGTCACGACCCAAACTAGGAGTCATGATCGGCGCTAGGGAACGGGAATTCTTTCGAATCCGGAACTCGTAGCAAGCCTAAGAAAATAAAATCATGTAATAATTAAATAAAAGTACGATCAAATTAAAATTTTTCTGAAGCAATATATAAAATAAATACTCCAAATTCTTTTATAAATGAATACATATTCGTACAATGTTCAAATATAAATTCTCAGAGTATTTAATATCCAAACAAAATAATACACTTCCAATATAATAACATTACTATTGCAGTTTCTAGAATACAATTTAAAGTTCATAATATACATTTGCATAAAATAGCCGGGACTGAAGAACACCAGTGAGGAACTCTACAACTAAGGTCTGACGATATGGGATCTCCTGAAAAAAATTAATTGAGGGGGGGGGGGGGTCAGACCTCATTGAGTGAATTATTATACTATATATACATGCAAACTAAACCATAACAATCATGCATTCTTATATATATATATATATATATGTATATACACACATTTCACACGAATGCCAAACTTTGCTTTTATAAATATACTAAATGTAGAAAATGTTTGTTTTAATTCATGAAGGATCCATAGAACCCTAAATAATAACAACCTCAAACAATCCCATCATCACTCTAGCCATACAGGCTCACTTGATTCCAAATAGAACACTTATTCCAATCTGGACAGTAGACTGGCCTCGAGACACTAAGTCGACCGAGCTCCAGCAGTTTGGCTGTTAGTGTGATTGGCCCCGAGACACTTGGTCAACCGAGCTCCAGCAATCACACTATCTATCACCTCACATCTCAATCAACCCAATAGATCATTCAATTCACTTATGGACAGTAGACTGGCCCTGAGACACTAAGTCAACCGAGCTCCAGCAGTCTGACTGTCAGTGTGATTGGCCCCGTAATCACACTATCTAACATACCATTAATCTTAGTCAAATCAATTAAATCAATTATAATCACCCAATTTTAACTCTCACTCAATCCTTATCTATCGTACCGGTATGTACACGGTCCTAGTGCTGCCCACTAGGAAGCACGTTCTATTGATATCCTTCACATCGAATAAATCATTCATTCGGAAAATAATTAATGTAGGACAATATTCATAATAGTAAAACCAACCATATATATATATACCAAAAATATACCTAAAATATACCCAGTATATTTCAGGTGTATATGTATATATAAATATATATATGTCAAATAAATTATGAAATAAACTAAAGATAAATCATTAATATGGTTAAAAATAATTTAAATAAGTAACAATAATATAACATGCATTATCTTAAAAATATACTAAAAATAAACCTAATTATCTAGCATGCATATATCAAAAATAAACCCTAAATATGCCACTAATGTGCTAGGTTTAATTTAATAATAAAACATTTATTTATTCGAAAATAAATAAAAAATATACCAAAAATAAACTTAAAAATAATTTAAGTGTAGGTTTATAATTTAACATGCAATTATTTAAGAATAAACCTAAAATCTACTGAAACTATACCTAAAGTATACTAATCATTTAATAAAATAATTATGTCTAAGTGTACATTTTAAAACATGTGTATATTACTCAAATGTATTAAACTTAAACCTAATTGTCCAATGTGCATATATTAAACTAACATGCATAATTATTTAATATGCATATATATAAAAATGCAACCCTAGATATACCAAAAATATTATAATTTAAATCCCTTTCAAAACATACAATGAAAATAAAAAATTCTAAATAATGCACCCTATATGCAATGCATATATATACAGTATAATAATTCACATGTTAGCGCTCCACGAGACAAACTCGGCGGGCTTGATCCGTTAGGCCTCGGTCTCGGCGTAGCTAGACAAACAAATGACAACATGAATCAGAATAAATTTAACGAAAATTCTAAAGACTCGATCTAGAATTTTAGACACAAAATTAGAATAGGAATTTGACCGGATATCATGTTTTACGAGAATTCTACCGAAAATCCGACAGAACTTCCCCTGTAAAACGGACATCTCTCTACTCAAAGAGTAGAGCCGGTCCTGTAAAGAAATACACTTCGAAATAAACACAGAATTACAACCACAATCCTTCGGTCGGACTCCAAACTACAATTGACCGACCGAGGTTCACAATTCACAGAATAATTATAAAATACCGAAAATGCCCTTATATAATAAAAATACATTTTATAAATCCAAATTACGTAATTAACCCTAAAACATACTAAAAATCAATAAAAACCCATTTATTTAGAAAAATAGTATATTATACATAATTTGAAAATAATTTATGAAAAATAGTTTTAATTAGTTAAAAATACTAAAAATTTGTAGAAATCATTTTTATAGCTCAAATAATTATTAAAACCAATTTAATTATATTTTTAGCCAATTTAGTGTAAAATTACCAAAATACCCCTATATATATATTCACTATAAATGTTCAAAAATTCACCAAAAATTATATAATTACTCAAAAATTAATTTCTCAACATATAATTCAATAATATCAATAAATATACTCAATTTACCAATTTATTTCAATTAAACACATAATTAACCCTATTTTTCAAAATTACATAAACTTAATAAATTCCAAATAAATACATAAAAATTCACAAAAATTACAAATAAATTTTTATAATTCATTTCAACTCCTATAATCACCATAAAACACAATTTCATAATTTAATTAATTAATTTTCGAAATTTAGAAAATAATAATAAAATAATCAAAAATTCACAAAAATTAAAATAAATTCCAAAAATTCTAAAAAAATTACAGCATATAGATTAAGCTTACAGGAATAGAGTTTGTGAAGGAATTTTTCATGAATTGACCATTAACACCCTAAAAAAAATTCAAAACCCTAATGAGCCAAAAACTAAAAATCACACACCACCCTACAAAACGCAATATCAATCGAAAAGAAGCTTGGATTTACACTCACCGGTGTCCAAGAAGAACAACAACCAAAAATGGAGGGGATGACAGAAAGCTTCATATACGACCACTCACTGTCAGAGCTACTCAACGATGCTGGAGATGATGGTGGCTGCTAGCGGTGATGGCTGGAAGAGGACGGTGACAGGCGAATGGGGGAGAGGTGCTCTGACAGGCGTTGGTCGGACGGCAACGGAGAGGGAGAAGATGAGTGAATAGTGGTTTCGTGGGTTTGTTATAAGTTTCTGTCCAAAAAAATGCTTTTGTTTCTTCCTTTACTATTTTCTTTTGGTCCACGATTTATTTCTTGTGCAGTGTTAATGAATGCATGCATGTATGGGTTTTGCATGCATGCATGTGTAAATATATATTTATATATATATTATATTAATAAAACTATATATTATAATATGTAACTTTAAATCTTCACCATACAATTAAAAATATACACACATATAATAATAAACACACACACATCACACAATAATATACACATAAAATAACACTAAAAAAAATAACATTAATACAAATAAAACAATTTAATAATAAAATAAATAATGTAAGTTGATAAAAATAATAATGCACATAAATAATGTTATTTAAAATAATTCTATCCAAAGAAATAAACATCAATAACATAAATTAATGTTTGAAATAATAAGTCTCAAATAAATAAATATTTACCTAGGAAATTTATTTAACATAAAATAATACTAATAATAATAATAATCACAAAATAGTAAATAATTTAATTTACTTTTAAATTTTTATTAACACTGCAAATCTCATTCTAAAATAAGATAATTTAAAAAATATAGGTCATTACACTGGGGGCTTGAGACTTTGTGAGAATCAAGGGTCTGGCCTCTGGTTGTTTCCCACTTTCCCATATGGAGGCTAGTGTGGCTAAGGCATCAGCTACCTGGTTTCCTTCCCTTGGCAAATAGATGAATTTACATTGTGTGAAGGAGCACAGAATGGTGGTCAAGTGTTCCCAGTATAGCCGTAATCTGTCTTCTTTATCTCCCATTCTTTGGTGGCTTATTTTATAACCAGCATGGAATCCTTGTAGATAGTGACGTTTTTCGCCCCTGCACTACGCAATGCTTCTAAGCCAAAGATGCAGGCTTCATATTCTGCTTGGTTATTGGTTGCTTCAAATGCGAGCCTTTTTGCCATCGGGATCATTTCTCCTTCTAGTGTAACCAAAATCACTCCTATCCCAGCTCCCTTGTTGTTGATAGCTCCGTCAAAGTACATTTCCCAATCTTGTATCTCTATCGCCCCTAAATACTCGTCAGGGAACTCTAGCTTCCATTCTTGGGTGTCCCCTATCGGGCTTTGCGCCAAAAAGTCTGCTACTGCTCTCCCTTTTATTATCTTTTTGGTCGTATACTTTATATCAAACTCTGTGAACAAAACAAGCCACCTAGCCAATTTTCCCGTAAGAGACGGGTTCTGTTGGAGGTACTGGAGGGGATCATGTTTGGAAACTACTTGCACCTTATACGACTGGAAGTAATGTCAGAGTTTTTTAGTTGCCTAAATCACTGCTAGACAAGTTTTCTCTACTAAACTATAAGTAGCTTCGTAGGGTAGAAGCTTCTTACTCAGGTAATATACATCATGCTCTGTTTTCCCTTCACCTTCATGTGCTAGCATCGCCCCTATTACATCCTTTTTAATTGCCAGATACAAGATTAAGACTTTACCTGGTCTCGATGGTTGTAAGACAGGGGGATTCATCAGATAATCCTTGATGGTTTCAAAAGCCTGTTGGCACTTCTCATTCCATACAACAGGTTGGTCTTTCCTCAAAAGCTTAAAGATAGGGTCGCAAATGGTTGTTAGTTTGGCTATGAATCTGCTAACATATTGTAAGCGCCCCAAAAACCCTCGGACCTCTTTTTCATTTTTTAGTGCGGGCATATCCTTGATTGCTCTGATCTTATCTGGGTCCACTTCTATTCCTCTTTAGTTGACAATGTGCCCCAATAGTTTCCGAGACGTGACCCCGAAGACACACTTTTTTAGGTTCAGTCTGAGATTATACTTCTCTGCTCTAGCCAGAAACTTGTCCAGTGCTTCAAAATGCCCTTCCCTGGTTGCAAACTTCACCATCATATCATCCACATACACCTCGACCTATTTATGGATTATGTCGTGTAGCAAGGCAGTCGCCATCCTCTGATAAGTGGCTCCTGCATTCTTCAACCCGAAGGGCATCACTTGATAACAGTACACGCCACATTCGGTGATGAATGATGTCTTCGATCTATCCATTACTGCCATCATGATCTGATTGTATCCCAAAAATCCATCCATAAAAGAGTACATTGCATTGGAAGCTGCACTATTGATCAATGTGTCAATATGCGGCAGGGGAAAGTCATCCTTAGGGTAGGCTTTATTCAAATCTCGGTAGTCCACACACACTCTGACCCTTCCATCCTTCTTAGGAATTGGGACTATATTTTCTAACCACTGAGTGTCCTCTACCACTTCTAAAAACTTTTCCTTCAACTGCTTTTCAACTTCTTCCTTAACCAAGGAGCCCATTCTGGCCTTAGCCTCCTTTGCTTCTGCTTTATTGGCACTATATGGGGGTATGTGGGGATTCTGTGTTCTGAGATCTCCCTGTCGATTCTGGGCATGTCTTCATAACCCCAAGCAAATACTTTCTATCTCTTTTTTAAGATTTCTTCCATTTTTTCTCTCTTAACATGAGTTAAACCAGAAGCAAGCAGTATATTTTTAGGATTATCGTCTGTGCCTAAATTAAATGATTCAGTTTGCGTGGAATTAATGTCAAACATATGCATGAAATGATCATCACAAACAGAATAACCGTTAGGAAACACATCGCACAAATAAGCAAATTCAGATTTCATTGCATTCACTTTTGAAAAGAAAAGATCGTCAGTTTCAAATAGAGAAGCTAGGGAGACATCAAAGTCATCATAAAAGGTATCTATGATGGAATTGAGGATGTAGGTTTCAAATTCTAGGTCTTCATTCTGATCATCAATGCCCTTCTGCCCCGAAGTAGCTTCATCCTCTTTAGACTCCTCTTCAGCCAGTACTAGCTCCTCCGTAGGGGCCTTTTTGATAGCGGTTTCCCCGATTTTGTTCATGAATTTAGCAAAAATATCAAATCCTGGGATAACTTCCCCAACCATTAGGAGAGGCTCTAGGGTCCCACTGTATGGTTGTCTAGTGCCTTCTTTTACAAAGGTTTCCCATAGAGTTTTCTTTCTAGTCATAATCTCCTTTCCCTTTTCTTTAGACTGGTTCGACAAACCCCTTTCCTTCCCGACTTCATCAACCTCTTTGAATCCTAACCCGTGCTTTAGAACAGGTACCTTGCTTCCCACAAACTCTGAAGGTCCGCTCTGATTTTTTCCTAACCCCATGCCGGGTAGAAATTTCATATTGTGCATCATTCTCAGAACCCTTTCATCCATCTCATCTTCATAGATCATGCAAACTTCAAAACTAGGGCTAAGGGAAATCTCTTTAGGAATCAAATTCAGTGCGGCTATGGCGACTTCAGTTTCGACTGAGATGGTAACAATCCTTCCCTCATGTGGAAACTTAACCTTTTGATGGATAGTGGATGGGACGCCACCCAGGGGGTGAAATCATGGCCTTCCTAATAAAATGGCAAAGGTTACCGAGATATCAAGCACATGTAGGTCAACCCAAACTTCTATAGGCCCTGTTCTGACTAACACCCTGAAAGTTCCTTCCATGGATTTCTTGGTGTTATCATAAGCCTTGATAACCACCTCAGAAGGCTTTAGGTCGGCTACCGTCAACCCTAGTTTTGGCAGAATCTTCAATGGACACACATTGATGGCAGAACCATTGTTAACCAACACACAGTAGGTCATCTTCCCTTTTACTTCGGCTTTAATAAATAGAGCTTTATGGTGATCCCTCCCTTCTAGAGGCAGATCGTCATTAGAAAATGTTATCCTTCTTTGAGGAGTTTCTGTTAAGGACTGAACCATCTGTTCTGGGGTGGAATCAGTAGAAATTTTTCTTTGGTCTAGTGCCAGGACTAGGGCTTCCCTGTGATCCCTAGAATGCATGAGTAACTCCCAAACATTGGCAATGGTCTCTCTGCTTTGTTCTACCCCTTTTCCCTTCTCTGCACCTCCTGCCTTTTTGGGCCCCATCTTGGTAACCTCGGTTCCTTTTTCCTTTTCTTCAACCTTTCCCACAGACTGATTTGGTTCACACCCCTCGCTGTCCCATAGGTCAACTTGTTCTTTGCTTTCATCATTAGAACTCCATACATCTAAGACTTGTATCTGTAACTCCGTGGGTTGTTTGCTTGTTCTTAAGTTTTCAGGCTCAGTGTGTTGGGAATTGTGAGAGACATCAATGAAGGAGTTTAGGACTTGTTCTTCTGTTAGGCCAGAGTTGACCATTAGAATGGATGGGTTAGGAGGTGGTACATTTTGGGTAATGGGTTGGTTTGAGTGTTTGGTTTTCTGTTTTCTGGGTCAATGATTTTACCTGAGTCTATCAAATCTTGGATTTCATGCTTTAATTGGGTGCAATTGTCTGTGTCATGCCTGATGGTCTGGTGGAATTTACAGAAAAGCTTTGGGTTGGCTCTAGGCAAGGGTTGTTGCGAAGGTAAAGGTCGTAGCAGGTTCTTCTCAATGAGCTTATCGAGGACTTTGGACATAGGACGTCCCAGATTAGAAAATCTCTAGGGTTGTCTGATCACACTGACTTGTACATTACTGCTCAGTGGTCGAATAGCGTGAATCTGAACGTTACTGCTTGAGCTGGCTCCCTCTTTGCCCCCAGAACCTCTTCTGAAGAACTTCTTCTCTTGAACCAAATCTGATTCTTTCTAGACCCCAAACCTGTATAATTCTTCAAAATTCATGATCCCCAAATCCCTCAATTTCCTAGACAATATGGGAACACACCCTTCTATTACTAGGACCAATTGGTCAGACTCAGTAGGCCTGTGCTTCATTAAGGACAACTTTCCCCTCCAACGAGTTAGGTAATCGGCAAAAGGCTTGATAAAGTTCTATTTGGTATTCTGCAGATCTCTCAAAGACACCTCCAATTGAACATTGAGACCATATTGCTTGACAAAGGCAGCGCATAATTCTTTCTAATCCGACTGAACATGTGATTCTAAGGTGTAATACTAACGAATTGGCGCTCCTTCCAATGAAATAGGGAACTGCTTAACAATTTGGCTCTTAGTTAGCTCAGTAGCCTTCATGTATGTTACATATTGTTTCAAATGCAAATGGGGATCCTCAGCACTAGTATACTTTTTCATGTCTGGGAATTTAAACTTACGAGGCAGCGGTTCATCGCCCTTTTCCAAATTCAGATCGTAATCTAAGGGGCCGACCATACCCTTCTCCTTCATCATTACTTGCATCTGGTTCATCACCCTGGTCATATTCTTAGCCCACTCAGTCTGACCCACATCCTTAGCTTGGATGATATTTCTTTGATTCACCGGATTGGCCAATACCGTTACATCATCTTCTTCCCTTCCCCTAATCGGTATTTCCTCATTAAGGTCGACCGGATCGATTGACGATGCATTGGGTTGCTGTGTTGGCTGACTTTCTCTGATAAGCTTAGTAATCTCCCCCATCATTTCTCTCATCATACCCCGAGTTTCTATTATTACTTCTTCTTTCCACCATGCCCTAAATGCCTCTGGATCGAATCCTCCTGCCATTCCTAATTCTGAATTTCTGACCAAACAACCTGAACCAGCTTGGATCCACCCGGCTGAGCTTAAAGGATCTATAGTGCTGTAAAACAGTCGGTTAGAATGATGCATGACGTGTATGCATGATATGTAAGTCCAATATATTTAGAAATAAAAAGGTCACACACGAAAAGACATACAAGATCAAAACAAGGAACTTAAACATGTAAACTTCCACCCTTATTTCTCCCACACACGTATTCGATGGTGAGTATCTTGTCCTAGGATTTTTGGCTTGGGTTTTAATTATCAGCGGGGGATAACAAAACCAACGTATGCAAGAAAACTCTCAAAATGATTCAGGCAAGTAATGGTTCCTTTAAATAAAGCTTGAGTCCACTTTCTATGAGCCCAGATCCTTAGCACCATAAACTTACTTGTCAAGGCCCATTTGAAATGGGTTATGAGTAGGCATGAGAGGCCTTTATTAACTAGCTTATTTATAATGGGCTTTGGTTGGACACGAGGGCCCATTTTATTTTGGAATGCTTATTGATGGGCTCGAGATTTATTTTAAGGGTCCATTATATGGCATAATACACATGCATGTGGGAAAATTCCTAAGGATAGTTGCTAAGTCATTACATGGGCTTGAGTCTTGGGTAAAAAGGCTTGGGCTCCCATAACGATATACATCCATATACGTCTCCCCACTAAAGGGTCAAACAATGCGGATTAGTACGTGTCGTGAGTGATAATAATCAAATATTCCACCACCAGGTTAGGTAGCGAAGTACTGACTATTGTCGAGCTTATTTGGGACTGAAGTGCTCATTATGTGCAAAATGTGTAGTGAATGCATAAATTCAGGAAGAAATAAAAAAATAATTAAAGATGATACAACGCAAAACACTGGAATCAGTTTCTCTATCCTTAGTGGAGTTACCACTGTAGGCGTCAGGGTTTAGCGCGCGCCCAAGTGTTTGGCAACCACGGCACTATGTGGGCTCGAGGCCCACCAAGAAATACGATATAGGTCATGGGCCTATTCGGAGATGGAGTCACCACTCGGATAAAAGTCGGGACACACTTTACAGCAACTGGATCCCACGGAGGTTCCCAAAAGCTGTCATCAGAGATCGGGTTCGAAAACTAGGTATGAGTGTTTGAATGCTCACCCAACCTTGCGGTTGGCCTCCGTTTGTGTTTCGCATTTTATTACCGTTTAATTATTTAATTATTTCCTCATTTACCACGCGTAATGAAATTGCCTTCGGATAATTGTCGGATTTTATAATTAAGTCCAAGTTTGCACATTAGTCCAGTTTCATGCCTTTAGGTCCCAACATTCAAAAAACACAGTAAATAAAATAAATAATAATTTACAACCATACATTCAAAATTAAAAAGGGAAGGGATTAAGGATTACAATGCTTTTTAACTAAATAAACTAATAGTATACAGAAAATAAATAAGACATATACCGAAAATAAACTATTAAAACAACATAAAAGCGGCAATATACAAAGGGTAACTAGCAAAAGTGACTACTTGATGACAGAAATTATCAAGTAATTCCTGCAAATAACACACGGTTAGCCTTTCTTTTTACAAAAAAATGAATCACATGTAACGACATTTACAAAGAGGTTCTATAAAGAGGTTTTCACATTATAAACTAAAGAAAGCATCAAATAATCAAGATAATCACCATAATGCAATCATACAGACATACTTAAGGTCAAAAAGGGGACATATTAAAGCAGGCGTCATTGCAAATAAACAACAAAACAAAGCAAGAAATGGGTTAACCCTGTCAATGAGGCGGTCGCCTTATTGAGATGAGGCGATCACCTCATTGAAGAGGCGACGCCTCATCAATAGGGCTCTTACAGACCCGAAGTAAAATAGGTAACACACACACAAAAGATAGGCTCCCTGAGGGCCTGTCGATGGGGTGATCGCCTCATTGATGAGGCGATCGTCTCATTGAGATGACGTGATGCCTCTGCGAAGAGGCGTCGCCTGACCACCAGGCCGACTCTGACTCCCAAAACGTACAGACTTCTACTCTAAGTAACCAAAACATGCATATACATACTCTACACTCATCATACTATGACTACATGCAAAAACATTCAAAAATCCATCCATAAGGTGAGATATCAAGCATGACACACTAGAGATAAACCTAAAATGTACTAATAGCTCAATTACATATAAGCAAGAATACACAAAATGATGGACATATCAAGTTTAAGTGCAGGTTTTATACCAAAATAAGAGACCCTCAGAGCTGCTTTGATTGAAATCCTTAATAGGATGTAGTATCTCTCTTTGACACAAGTTTCTTCCCTCTTCTCTTGTGGAAAAGTGGACCTCCTCTCCTTTCTCTGGACGTTTTCTTCCTTCTCCTCTTTCTTTCCTTTTCTCTCCTTTTTTTTTAGAGCTTCCCCTCCTCTTTTTTCTCCTCTTTTCCTTCTTCTCTCTCTCTTTTCCCTTTTATCCCTTAGCTTTCCCATCCCCCTAAACCTCCTAGCCCATCATGAGCTCTCCTAGCCTTTTGTCCTTTTTCCAAAAGTCTTTTCCTCATGCAAGGAGAAAGTCTAGAGAGTGGGGCCCACACCACTTGATTGTTATGATTGCAGCTGCATTAAATGCAGTTGCACGTGGGCTGTCATAGAGGCGACGCGTCATCGATGAGGCGATCGCCCCATTGGCAGCTGCCAAAGAGGCAATCGCCTTATTGCACTGAGGTGATGCCTCTTGGGCCCGGGCCTACGCTGGGCCAAGTGGGCTCGGGCCGAAATTGGATAGTTGGGCTCAATTTTGGGTTTTCCAGGCTTCTGGGTTTTCAAGTCCACTTTCCATTTAGAGATTCAGGCTTCGTTCTCATATCCAAGTTTCACATTCTCATCATTGGGCTTGACAACTGGCCGATTAAACTGAACATCCCTAATTCATCCCCTAACATGGGCCGACCGAACCGGGTGTGTACAATTCTCTTTATGAATATTCTTTTTATAACATGCTTAGAAATTAAAAACTTGAATCCCTGTGAATTCAAAATGCTATGTAGTGAGATTTTTTTTTTTTTCTATAGAAGGTGAAGTACCATTTCTCTATTAAATCCAAAATTTGGTACTCTTTTTAAAAGATATATCTTTTAACGGCAAGATAAATAATATCTAAACTTCGATTGTGAGAATAGTTTCTATATCATACGTCTATTTGGTTCATACTAAAAAAATTTTGAAATTTTTTTGATATTCTTGCTGCTTGATATATGCTTTCTCATGAAAAAAATTATCTGCAACTCAAGAGAATGACACAAGGACACAGACAAATCCACTTCAAAGCACTATGTTTGCATGAGTCTTCCTTTTTTTTTTTTTCTTTTCTTTTTTCTTTTCACACTTCCTTGCAAGATTTAAGTTTCCATAGCTAGATAAAGGCAATATTCAATAATCCTCTCTTCGCTGTATTCGATTCTCTCAAATTTCTTAAAAAGTTATATTGTTACTGATTATTCTAAACTAATTATTTAATATAATCTCACTTTAAAAATAAGAAAAATTAACATTAAATATTTTAAAGTGTTAAAGTTAAACTCATTAACCTATTTGAATAGTTTGAAGCTTCAATTCAAACTCGACTCAATTAGTTTTTCGAATCAATTTTAAGTAGCTCGCAAATCACAATATCTACAATTTTTACATAATTGTTAAATTTGGTTCAATGCTAAAATGAAATATAAATATTTGGTTATCGCATTACATTTATCAAATCTAGAGCATTGCCGTCTAGATGCATACCAATTTGGAATACAAAGCATTTACTTTTACATAAAATTTATTCAACACAAACGTCCACCAGTCTCATAGTATAAATTAGCATACAAATGAGATTGGATCCTAAGCATTTCGCATTTTCTAGCTCTTGAACATGACATACACACAACACATAAACACATGCAAGTACAAGACGTTTAGAGATTAAGGAAACAACTAGACAATGAAGCCTTCTTCTTGGATTCTGCAATTTTAGCTAACTAGCTATAGCTAGTTTGGGATCCAGACAAGCGTATCAAGGTTGAGAAAGTGGCAAATTGCTGGCCCGGGCTTAACATTAAGCTCTTTAAATGCATAGTGCTCAGGGTTCCAAGATGATGAATCCATGTGACAAATTGCTACAGCTTGAACTTGATGGCCGTCAGAACCCATTAGTGGAACCATATAAGCCTTGGAAGGACTAATCTCATGGCAAATAAACAATGCATACGCATATGCATACACTTCCTTGTGACAAATTACCTGTTTGTTTGCAATCATTTTGATTCCTTGCAAAATGGTGTACTCTTGCTCCTTGTTGCCACTTCCTGTTTCCACCTCAGACGACAGTACCTTCACTCTGTTCCCAAGCTTTGCAACCACAAAATCAACTAAAGATTCTAATGATGTAGCACAATACCTCTCTTCTCCCTTAACATTTGGTACTTCACAATCTTGAATCGCTCTCTTAATGGTCTCGGCTTGTACCGTTTCAGGTTTTACTGAAAGCTGGCTTAAAATTTCTTCCAGCTTGTCGCTTGAAAAGGGTATGGAATCCGCGACTTGATGAGGTAAGAAACGA
The DNA here is from genome assembly GCA_947683625.1 of Mallotus nudiflorus. Taxonomy (NCBI): domain Eukaryota; kingdom Viridiplantae; phylum Streptophyta; class Magnoliopsida; order Malpighiales; family Euphorbiaceae; genus Mallotus; species Mallotus nudiflorus. The sequence continues at coordinate 1,619,566 of CANTUR010000125.1, forward strand.
GCTCTATAGCCTGAATCATCAGTACAAAACCGGAGTCTCATTCTTACACCTGCATGGAGATCATTGTATAAAAAGAATATGGTCTCATTCAAAATAGCATCATTTTCGTCAAACTCTCTGCTTGCCTCCCTATAACCAGTTTTTACAACTTCACTTGCTTTATTGTAACCAGTTTTTACAATGTCGCTTGCTGTACTGTAACCGGTTTTGATGATGTCGCTTTTGCTTGCTTTACTATAACCAGTTTTTACAACGTCCCTTGCTGTACTGTAACCGGTTTTGATGATGTGAGCTCTGCTTGCTTTACTGTAGCCGGTTTTGATGATGTCAGTTCTGCTTGATTTACTGTAGCCCGTTTTTACAACATCACTCGCTGTACTGTACCCAGTTTTGATGATGTCACTCTCGCTTGCTTTACTATAACCAGTTTTGATGATGTCACTTCTGATTGCTTTACTGTAACCGGTTTTTACGGCCTCGCTTGCTTTACTGTAACCAGTTTTAATGATGTCGCTTGCTAGGCTGTAACCGGTTTTTATTATATTGGTACTCGACAGTGTGCTGGTATCTGAGGTGGGATGGTTTCCTGCGTCTGATATATATTTGTATGGTATTTATATATGTATATATTAAAGGGAGCAACTGGGTATTAATCAAGAATTTTAGTTAAAAAAAAATTGGTATACCTGCAAGCGGTAGAAGTTGCTGAAGAGCAGTTGGCATTGAAGTGTATGGCAACATTGATTGCCAGTGCACCTCAGGTGGTGGTGGTGATGAAGCATGGCTTCGAAGAACAAGCTGTCGTGAAGTTGATCAAAGAATCATCAGCTTTTCTTGCATTATCATAATTTAAAAAAAAAAAAAAAAACAATATAAAGGAACCACATATTATATGATCAAGAGATGATTGACAGATGAATGATTGCTTACACAAAGTAAGGCAAAGATGGGAAGGATGTGAAACTCCATTAATGAATTAAGCTGCCAACTCCTGCATAGATATATCTACTTACTGAATGTAATGTAATGTGTGCATCCAGGGTAGAGCTAGCACATATATATAGTGGAAATATTCTTCTTTTTATTATTCTTGAAATAAATATTATTTATTGGACTCTACCACACCAATTATTTGGTTCACATCAACTTGTTAGAATTTTTGTGATGGGTATTATATGTAAAATTATGGATGGGCAATAAATAAATAAATAAATAAATAAATAAATAAATAAATAAATATATATATTATTTGATTATTTTAAGATATAAATAAAATAAAATAATTTCAATATATTAATTAAACAGTTTTAATAAAATAGAAATCATAAATTAATTAATTAATTTTTAGAAAATAAAAACTTATCTACTTTTAGTTTTTACTCTATATTTTTGTATAAGGATGTCACATGATTATAAAATTAATTTAATGGATATATTTTTAATCTACATATATTAAAAACTAAGTTTCAAAGTCATTAAACTCAAATTTTGACACGTGTTCATCTGATAATTTAGTAATCACCTCTAAATAATTATATATTAAACTCTAAAAATTTATAATATAAAAATATATATACTTTTTAAAAAAATCTAAATGTTATAATTGAAATAAAAATTTTCAAATTATTTTAAGTATTATAATTGAAATAAAATTATTTAAATTTGATGAGTTACTTTTAGGTTAAATAACTAATATTCTTTATCAATTATTATTATTATTATTATTATTATTATTATATATATATATATATATATATATATATATATATATATATATATATATATATATATCATTTTTTTCTCTTTAATATTGTTTTATTCGCTGTTAGTTTTCGAATTACTTTTTTTCGCATATGAAAATCAGATTTCAGGTAAACAACATACATTTTTTTTTTCATTTTCTTAATATTTTACATAATTATTGCTTGAAGTTCATAATATCATTTTGTCAGATGACTTTTTAGTTTTTTTTTAAACTCAATTAGCTTAATTTTTTTTTTTACAGTGATAGCGAACTTTCAAGTGATACTAAAGGGATTTGCGATTTATGGTATTTTTAATGATCTATTATTCTCTATTTTCAATATTCTATACTAAATTTTGTTTGTTTAGACTTTCTAATGTAAGTTTGCCCCTTCATTCTTTTAATACTCTTTAATGTCAATGCTATATTTTCTGATTTATTTTTACGTGAAAATTTAAGATTACAATATTATTGATAATCTATTGGATTAGATTGATATATATTAATATTACTTTATTTCAGCTATTTTTTAAAATTCAGAAAAATCTTGAGACATGCTTCCTATAAAAATCACATCAAGAATATTAATTTTTTATTTATAAAAATAATTATAAACAGCACATGCAACATTAGAATTTTGTTAAAAATAAAATTAGATGATAAAAAAGTTATTTAAATTAAACAACAATATTTTCACTATTATATAATTAAAGCAATTAATTAAAATAGTTTTGTGATATGTAATATTTTTAAAAAAGTATAAAATTAAAAATTAAAAATATTTAACTAATTTATAACTCATTTTATTAATATATTTAAGTTATTTTATTTTTTATTTTAAAATAATTAAAAATATATTAATTTATACGATAAATAATTTTTATTATTGAAAAACTATTTAAGTAATTTACAACTTTTATTTTATTAAACATAATTTAATTTATGTATTTAAATTATTTTATTTTTTAAAATAATTATATATAACTATGTTGTCCGATAAGTTATACAAATTATAGGGTTATTATGTTTTCAAATACAAAAGAAGAAAAATAAATAAAAATAGAGATGCTATTTAAGAATCCCATCACGTTTCTTAAATAATTAATTAAAATGTATACTTCAAAATTCAACACACATTGATTAAATTGATTAAATAAAATGATATAACAATATCAAATTGTTTAAATAAAATGATACAATAAGATAATGGTTATCATCAAGCCTTGGTTCAAGTGTCTCATCCTTTATAATCAACATTATCTTTACTCAAAGAAAAAAATTTTCTATTTATTTCTGCTTTTTTCTTACTTTTCAAAAATTTTTAGGTGTTGTCTCTTATGTAACCAAAAAAAAAAATCTCATTCATCAATTATCAATTATTAAAACACTTGCTGAAATTCTTTTACTTTTCAAAAGGAATCTTTAAGTGTTGTCTCTTTTATATATATATATATATATATATATATATATATATATTATGAAACACTTGCTGGAGGCGGCTCAAATATAAAGATAAAATTGCAAAGCAAGTTGTTGAAATAATTAATAACAAACTAATTTATTGTAAATTTCATTATTAATAATGTTAATACATGTTATTTTAATGGAATTAATATAATGAAACAATAATATAAAATATATAAAAATTATTACATATATAACTATAAAAAATTTAAATTTATCCATTATTAAAAATTATTAAAATAGAGATGGAATCAGAGTTTGGTGGCTGGAAATTAACAGGATTTGATAGTTGTGACTCACTTGCATATTAGAGTGAGAGTTTGGTTAGTGAAAATTAACATAATTTTGCGACTCAACTAGTTGTGCATAGAATTGTGTTTAATTTCAAGATGATAATATTACTTGAAATTTTACTATTAAATTGATAAAGATATATATATAAGCAAATCATTTTTGTAATTACACTAATTTAATTTTACTCCAATATCTTAATTTGTCACTTACGTACATTTTCAATATATCTAGCAACGGAATTGAATTTTTTTAATACTAAATGTGATCCTTTAATGATTAAAAGTTCTATATTGTCTATCCAAATGAAAATGTTATGGGTAAACAATAAATTAGTTACAACAAGAAAATTTGTGATTTTAATAATTCGTTGTGCGAAAAAAATGTCCTCAAATATAACATGTTATATAAGGACATAAATGTCCTTAAATATTACATGCTATATTTTGATAAAAATAAAAATAAAAATAAATAGAATAAATAGTTTTATAGGTAGGATATAATCAAATTCAAATAAATCTCTTAGAATGTTTTAGAGTTTTTATGGTAAATGACTATAATATCCTGAGTTCGTAACAAACGTTAAAATAAGTTAGAAAAAATAACTTGTATTATATCTATTTTTAATTGGTTGAGTGCAACAGTTTTATGATTTTTGACAACTTTCAATTTTTATTATCTATTCAACCTTTTAAACTTTTATGTTAGACATTTTTTATCTTTAAATTTGTATTTTTTAATTTTATTTAATTGGTACGATATTGAAATGGATTAATATTTATTTCAAATAATTTTAAACATATAAAATGTTAAAATTTAACTTCAAAATAATAAAAATTAAATTAAATTCTAGTATAAAAGTTAGGAAAATTTTGTTTTCAATTATGATATCTCTTATAATTAAAAATTACTTTAGTTCATATTAGTGTCTTTTTTATGTCTATCTATAATAATTTGTAAAATATGCTAATTTTATATATTGCAGGGGTTAAGTTGTTCAAAATAAAAAATTTTAAGTTGAATAAAAATTAATAAAAATTAAAAAATATTATAGGTTAAACGTATAAAGTTTATTGATATATATATATATATATATATAACTTGCACCTATATTTCTTTTTCTAACACACAAATCCAAAGGATCATAGGTTCTACTAATTAATTAGCGTTTAATTTTTATTAACATGTAAAATGTGATATATATCTGATGATGCCATAATTTTATATCAATTTAAAATTAAGAGACTTGAATTTTTATAGATTAAAGAACCTAAGAATTTTTTTTTTAACAAATAATAAAATCATAGTGTATGTATATTAAATTCGAAATAAAGTGAATAATTTTTTACAAACCGAACTTGTTATATCTATAAGCTAATATCATCAATACATTTAATAAAATCTTTAAATCTTTATCTTTTTTGAAGACAACATATATCATATTCAAACTATTATATGAGTAGTTTCTAAGTGTACATCTTTTTGTTCATATGAAAAGAATTTCGATACATTTGGTATTTATGTTTCTTGATCCTTTTGTTCACATTTCCTTGCAAGATGCAAGTTTCCACAGCCAAATAAAAGCAAATATTCAACAATCCTCTCTTCTCCCAAACCGATTCCGGTTGAGTTTCTTAAAAAGATACATTGCTAGTAATTCCTCTAAACTAATCACTCAATATAATCCCACTGTAAAAGTGGAGATCAGGGTGCACGAAAACATCAAGTTGGTTAGAAACAATAGCAACAATCCCACATTGCAAAGAAACCAAAATTTTCTCTTCTTTATAAACCTTTGAGAACAAACTACTTACTTCCAGTAAAATTTAATTTTAATTATTTTGAAAATTAATTCAAATCAGATAATATAAATTTAAAATGAACTGGATGAACCATTGTGCTATAATTTGAACATTTTTAGTTTGTAAATAATTTTTTTAATTAAGATTTATTTTTTAAATGTAAAAAAAAAAAAGAGAGGCAACATGGTAAACGTCGCTACTTGCCAGATGTTGCGAGCAGCGATGTTTATCATTTTCCTATTTTATACACTACATTTGGATTAATATTGTGGGTGCGGACAACAACAGTATTATCGTGGGACTCATGATATTACTAAAAAAAATCCCCATACCAATAGATGATCCCTCTGTATATGGACAAAAGCAACATTTCAAAAGAAAAAAATTTATCTTTTATGAGCCGCGATGTGTATCACTTTCCTTATTAATTTGGTTTACATCAACTTGTAAGAATTTTGTAATGGGTGTTATATATAAAATTATAGATTGGCAAACTACAAATTAATCTAAATTTATTAAATTTTATTTAATTATTTCAACTCGATATTTTTTTTATAAGGATGGGTGTTAAATATAATAAGTGATTAAATATATATATATATATATATATAATGGGTCTATTTTTTTTAATTTAATTTACATTACGTTCACATGAACTATAATAAGTGATTTAAAAAAGTTTGGTAAAGAAATATATATATGAGTTATATAAGTTATACTGTTATTATGTTTTCAAATCTAAAAGAAGAAACATAAATGATAACCCACATATATATTTATGTTTAATTAAGATCTCTATTTCCTATATAGATTACTCAAAAAAGAAAGACAACTACAGACATTTAAAAAAAGGTTCCTAAAACAAAAGACTCTTAAAAGAGAAGAAACACTCTCCCAATTAGTTTAGGATTCCTAGTCAAAGAGGAATCATACTCGTTTCAGGTTTAAATAACACTATCACTATAAATAAGACATTATATTTCTCATTTTCATTCATCATATTCTCTTGTATTCTTATTATTCTCCTTCTCTCTCTAGATTTTCTCTGACTTAGGCATCAGAGGGTTTGTGGGGATCCTCCTCACTTCTCACCTTGCCCTTTATTAGTCATTTACAGGGTTTCAGCTCAAGGGTTTCGGAAAGCAACTTATCAAGTGATGTCGTCTATGGGGACTCTTGGGAAAAAAACTATTCATGCATCTGCCAAATTAAGACGTTAACGTTATGACTTTCAGCCCATAGCCAATCTCGACTCTTGACACTCACATCAACTTCTCCGCTCTCATTCCTCCAATCAATATGTTAATACATCTCCCAACGGCGGTATCTCTAACCACTTTTTAGTATGCTGGACCTTCATCTGGTGGTACGCACATTCCTCTTGGAAACACTCAGGGGTGGTTGGCTCTCAACACCGACTTCCCATATTATGCCTCTTTACAACATCATCATTGGCCTATACCCTTCATACCTTTTCCAAATCTAACGAATACACTAGCTATAATTACGCCCAACCTCAACACCATGACCCAAACACTTAACCTCACCCTAATAAACAAAGAAGCAATGATACAAAACATCCAAGCACAAATAGCCTTAATGCATCAATAACTGAACACCTTGATTCAAAGAGGCAACCTTGGACCAGCTAACATAGAAAATACCACTCCTCCGGAATTGCCAAGAGGAAGCAAAGGGAAAAGTAAAGTTCTAGAAGGAGAATCCAACTCCACAATTTTGGCTCTCGACGATTCAAAATTAACCAGAAAGGTTGAAGAGGTTATACACAAAACCCATATGAGACCAAGGAAGGAAGATGAATGTGTTATGTAAGGTAGAATGCCCTTCATAAAAAGGATAATCCAGATAGAAATCCTAACTAAGTTTAGGATGCCACAACCAGATCAATATTATGGAATTAAAGATCCCATCAACCACATATCCTCATTTAGAATAAGAATGTTGCTCCAGAACGTAAATGACGGAATCATGTGCAGATTTTTCCTAAGCACACTCATGAAGAATGCTCAAAAATGGTTTCACTGACTTTCTGAGAACTCCATTACTTCTTTTGAAGACATGGCAGAGAAGCTTCGAACTAGATTCATCACCAACATTCCTCCAGCCAAAAACATCAATGACCTCTAAATGTGCCGACAAGAGGTTGATGAATCATTACGAAGCTACCTAGATCGATTAAAAAAAGTGGCTATACAAATTAAAAATCTTGTAGATGAAGTTAATATCGAAGCCCTCAAGAATGACACCAGACTCAGAAAACTCAAAGACAAAATAATGAAAAAAGAACCTGGCATTTTTGCTAAGATGATGACCATGGTGGTCAAAATGATAAAAATAAATGAAGACAGAAGGATGCAAATAGAGGAAGAAAAATCATCAACTAGAGAAGAGAGGTTAAGACCTAGAAGATTAAGCTTTCCATGAACAACTTTAAAAATCTGGTAAAAAGATTTGAAAAGGAAGCTGATAGATACACACCTTTAAACACCTCTAAATCCAAGATCCTCATGTGGGTCAAACAGAAGGGCATGAGAATTACCTTAGCTAGAATAATAAGCCCAAACTGGAGGGCCACGCAAGATAGAGGACATTATTGCTAATATCACCAGGATTATGGGCACGAAACTAAAGCCTGCAAAGAATTAAAGAATGTCATAGAAAAACTAGTGCAGAATGTTATAGAAAAACTAGTGCAGAATGAAAAACTTAGCAACTTCACTGACACATCCAGAGGAACCAGGAATCTGGATGTATAAGGATGAGACAGGCCAGAACCAAAGAAGGTTCGGACTGAACCAGTTAGGGTCATTAACATGATAATTGGAGGAGAAAATGCTAAGAAAGACCTAAGAGAAGTCAAAGAGAATGACTGACCCTCAAGAAAAGAGAGATCATCGTGTTTGATTCTAAGGACGAGGATCATGTTCGGTACCCCCACAATGACTCCTTGATGGTAAGCACATACATTAATAATTATCTGGTGAAGAGGTTACTGGTTGATGAGGGAAGCGCCATCAACGTACTATCTTGGAATGTTTACAAAGCAATGAGAGGTTTTGTCACTAACCTAAAAACTATCCAAAATCCCATTATAAGCCTCTATGGAGGAACCATACAACCCATAGGAATTATAGAGCTAAGTCTAGAATTCAAAAGTCAGGACATTGAAGAAACAAAAGTCATTAAAGCCCTATTCAATATAGTGGATCTCCCATTGGCATATAACGACATCATAGGACAACCAACACTCTATAAAATTGATGCAATCACAAGTATCTGACACCTAACCATGAAGATTCTAATCGAGGGTAGAACTCTTATAATCCATGAAGATCAGCACATGGTCAAGTAGTGCTACCAAATGGCATTCAAACCTCAGACAGAAGCATTCCCTCTAGACACTTGGGAGATAGAGAAATAAAGAGTCAGACCTGAACCGATCGATGACACTCAGACATTACAGATTGGTGATGGGAAGACGATAAATATTAGCAATGAACTTGACTCTAACACTAAGCGAAGAATAAGTGAAGTCCTCATCAAGCACTCAGGAAGTTTTACCTCTCGAGCGTCAGAGATAACTAGAGTAGATCCTCAGATTGCCTCATGTAGCTTGAACATTAGACCAGGGACAAAGCTAGTAATCCAAAAGAAGAGAACTTTTACATTTGAGAGGCAGAAGATAATAGCCAAAGAAATAAAGAAGTTGCTAGAAGCCGGGTTCATTTAAGAAGTTACCCACCTTGAATGGGTAGCTAACGTGGTGCTAGTAAAGAAATCAAATGGTAAATATAGAATGTGCGTGGACTATACTGACCTCAATCGGGCATGCCCCAAGGATAACTACCCACTGCCAATAATTGACTAACTAGTAAACTCCATTGTCAGCCATGGTCTATATAGTTTTGTTGACGCAGCTCAAGGATATCACTAGATACCAATTAAGGAAGAAGACCAAGAGAAAACATTCTTCATCACCCATGAATGTCTTTACTGCTACAAAGTAATGCCTTTCGGATTAAAGAATGCTACAGCAACCTATCAGAGAATGATGAACCATGTACTCCGGGACCAGATCGGGAGAAATAAGGAAGTATATGTAGACGACATTATTATTAAAAGCAAGCAGGCAGAGCAACACCCCACAAATTTGGATCAGGTCCTTTAATTACTGAGTCAATCCGGGATTAAGCTGAATTCGAAAAAGTGCATCTTCGACGTTAAGGCGGGAAAATTCTTGGGATTTATGATATCCTATAGAGGTATTAAAGCCAACCTAGAAAAGATGGAGGCCATTCTTAACATGAAAGCTCCAAAGACTACCTACAAATAATAGAAACTAAATGGCAGGATCACAACATTGGGGCGTTTCATCTCCTGCTTGGCTAAGCGATGCCTACCACTATTATGAGTTTTAAAAAATTCCATAAAATTTGTTTGGATTGAAGATTGCCAGGCAGCCTTTGAAGATATTAAAAAATTCATATCTGCACCACTTCTGCTCAGCAGGCTGGTCCCAGAGGAAACACTGTGCTTATACCTCTTTGTGGGCCAAGAATGCATAGCTTCAGTACTAGTAAGGGAGGAAAAGAGCCAGCAAAGCCTGATATACTATGTGAGCAAATGTAATATCTTGGATTTTTAAATATTTTTAAATTGCATCGGGATATGCAGTGTTAATAATTTTTATACATATTTATAATATTTTAATGAGATTGTTATTTATTAAAGCTAATTTTAATTATTTTATATTATTTTAAGAAATTTACATAAAATTTTTTCGGGAATATTATTTTCGGGGAAATTAAAACATAAATAGTTTAATATTAATTATTTTAAATATTTTTACGATTTGTATGAACCCATACATAATTTTAAAGTGCTAAATAAAATGCATATATGTACATTTATTTAAATTAAATTAGGGTTTAATTAATTAAATTAATTTTTACTATATATGGTTTTAATATTAATTAATTAATTAATTACATATGTGTATATATTATTAAAATATGTGTGTGGTGAGTATTATTTGTGTGTGATATCATATAATATTATAATATATAGTATAGTAATATATATACATATATATACATATTCATTTAACAAAAAACAAAAGTTCTCAATAATTACCGTTTTGCCCTTTTCTGCATCTTCTTCTTCCCAATCGTCCTCCTCGCCGTTCCATCGTCTATCATGTCGTTCCGTCACCATCGGTGTGCCTCTTGGCTTGCCACCACCACCTCCAGCCTTTCCCGACGCCTGAAGCCTCCATTTCCAGCGTGTTTTGGTCGAAAAATCCTTAAGAAGCCGAAATTCATCCCACCGTCGATCAAGCCGTTTCCGGCCACAAAACTCGACTCCACCGGTCTCTATCTTCTCCTTGAGCTCCGGTGAGTGTGATTCCAAGCTTTGTTTCACTTAAAATGGTCTAGATTTCCCTAGGTTTTAATTTTCCATTTTCGGCCTATTAGGGTTCTTGAATTTTTTTGAGCTTTTATTTGAATGATTCAAGAAAACTCCCTTCACAAAATTTGATCCTTGTAGTTTAATATAGACTCTGGATTTTTTTTGTAATTTTTGGAATTATTTTGATTTTTGTGAATTTTTTATTATTTTATTAATATTTTCTAATTTTCAAAAATTAATTAATTAAATAATGAAATTATATTTTATGGTGTTTATAGGTGTTTAAATGAATTTTATAAATTTATTTTTAATTTTTTTGAATTTTATATATTTATTTTGAATTTATTTAGTTTATGTAATTTTTGGAAAATTAGGTTAAATATGTGTTTTAGTGAAATTAATTGGTTAATTGAGTATATTTGTTGATATTATTGAATTATATATTGAGAAAATTAATTTTGAGTCATTATATTATTTTTGATGAATTTTTTATTAATTTTATTGAATTTACGTAATTAGGGGTATTTTAGTAATTTGACACTAAATTGGCTAAAAATGTAATTAAATTGGTTTTAATAGTTATTTAAGGTATAAAAATGATTTCTAAAAATTATTTAGTATTTTTAAGTAATTAAAGCTATTTTTCGTAAATTATTTTCAAATTATATATAATATACGATTTTTCTAAATAAATGAGTTTTTATCGATTTTTAGTAAGTATTAGGGTTAATTATGTAATTTGGATTTATAAAATGTATTTTGGTTAATATTTATGAATTCATTGAGAATTACCGATTTTTAATTATATTTTATTAAAATTAGGGTTTTTGTGTATTTATTGGTTAAATAAATATTTTTAGCATTTGAATATCTAAATTGTTATATTTTAAGTATTAAAGGGAATTTTTGGAATTTTTCATGTGTTCTGTATTATTCTGTGAATTGTGAACCTCGATCAGTGGATTGTAGTTTGGAGTCCGACCGAGGGGTTGTGAATTGTGTTTATTCGAAATGTATTTCTTTGCAAGACTGGCTCTACTCTTTGAGTAGAGAGATGTCCGTTTTACAGGGAAGGTTCTGTAGGATTTTTGGTAGAATTCTCGTAAAACGTGATGTTCGGTCAAATTCCTATTCTAATTTAGTGTCTAAAATTCTAGATTGAGTCTTTAGAATTTACGTTAGATTTATTATGATTTCCTGTTATTGTTTGTTTGTTAGTTGCGCCAAGACCGAGGCCTAGTGGACCAGGCCTGTCGGATCCGTCTAGAGGAGCGCACACCAGTGAGTTATTGCATATAGGATGCATCACTTAGGGTTTTCCATTTTCATTATATGTTTTTAAAGTGATTTAAATTATAATATTTTTGGTATATCTAGGGTTGTATTTTTATATATATGCATATTAAATAATTATGCATGTTAGTTTGACATATGCACATTAAACAATTAAGTTTAGGTTTAATACATTTGAGTCATATACACATGTTTTAAAATGTACACTTAGTCACAATTACTTTATTAAATGAATAGTATACTTTAGGTATAGTTTCAGTATATTTTAGGTTTATTCTTAAATAATTGCATGCTATATTATAAACCTACACTTAAATTGTTTTTAAGTTTAATGTTGGTACATTTTTTATATATTCCTCAAATAAATGCATGTTTTATTATTAATTGAAACCTAAAACATTAGTGGTATACTTAGGGCTTAATTGTGATATATGCATGCTAGAAAATTAGGCTATTTTGGTATATTGTGAATCTAGGTTAAACCTAAACACATTTTTAAATGAATTTTTATACATAATTATTTTATTAAGTGATTTGTGCACTTAAGTATATTCTTTGTATATTTAGGTACATTTTTAAGCTAATGCATGATGTATTATTAAAATACACTTAAATTGTTTTTAACTCTATTAACGGTTTACCTTTAGTATATTTCATATTTTGTTTGACATATATATATATATATATATATATATATATATATATATATCCGAAATATACTGAGTATATTTTAGGTATATTTTTGGTATATATATATATATTTGATTTTACTATTATGAATATTGCTCCACATTAATTATTTTCAAAATGAAAGATTTATTTTAAGTGAAGGATATCAATAGAACGTGCTTCCTAGTGGGCAACACTAAGGCCATGTACGTACCGGTGCGATAGATAAGGGTTGAGTGAGAATTAATTATGGTGATTATAATTGATTTGATTGATTTGACTAAGATTAATGGTATAATAGATAATGTGATTGCGGGGCCAATCACACTGACAATCAGACTTTTGAAGCTCGATCGACTTAGTGTCTCGGGGCCAGTCTACTGTCCATTATAGAATGATTAATCTATTGGGTTGATTGAGATGTGAGGTGATAGATAGTGTGATTGCTGGAGCTCAGTTGACCAAGTGTCTTGGGGCCAATCACACTGACAGCCAGACTGCTGGAGCTCGATCGACTTAGTGTCTCGAGGCCAGTCTGCTGTCTGGTTTGGAATAAGTGTTCTATTTGAAATCAAGTGAGCCTTTATGGCTAGAGTGATGATGGGGTTGTTTGAGGTTGCTATTATTAGGGTTCTATGGATCCTTCATGAATTTAATTAAATGTTTTCTACATTTTGTATATTTATAAAAGCAGAGTTTGACATTCGTATGAATTGTGTGTATATAAATATATATATATAATGATGCCTGATTGTTATGGTTTAGATTGCATGTATATATAGTATAATAATTCACTTAGTGAGGTCTGACCCCCTCAATTATTTTTTTCAAGAGCTCCCATGTCGTCAGACCTTAGTTGTAGAGTTCCTTGTCAGTGTTCTTCAGTCTCGGCTATTTATGTATATGTATATTCTGCACTCTGATTTGTATTCTAGAAATTATAGTAGTTGTGTTATTATGTTTGAGGAGTATTATTTTATTGTGGATATTTAATATTCTAAGAATTTGTATTTGATTACTATACGAAGATATATTTATTGAGAAAGATTTAGAGTATTATATTGTATATTAATTCAAAAAATTTTAATTCTATCGTACTTTATTTAATTATTGCATGATTTTATTTTCTAAGGCTTGCTACGGGTTCCGGATTCAAAAGAATTCCCATTCCCTAACGCCGATCATGACTCCTAGTTTGGGTCGTGATAGTAAAATACTCCAAGGATTTGAGATTCAGTACCCAACTCTAAATAAACTGGCCATGACCATTGTCCATGCATCCCAGAAGCTCAGACACTACTTCCAGGCTTATCCCATTGTTGTAAGAACTAGATTCCCCTTATGAAAAATATTGCAAAGACTTGAGACTTTAGGAAAATTGGTCCAATGGTTGGTATTACTTGGAGAATTTGACATTGACTATAAGGCCTGTCAACAGGTGAAGGCTCAGGCATTAGTAGATTTTATTTAAGAAATGACACCAGAAGATCTCACTATTACCAGAGCACCAAAATGGAAGCTCTATGTTGACGGGGCATTCTCTACTCAAGGATCCAATACTGGGATCATCCTCAAAGGACCGCATAAATTTCTTATCAAATATGCAATTTGAATAAAGTATAACGCAACCAATAATGTTACGGAGTATAAGGCGCTCATCATAGAATTAAAGCTAGCTGCTGAAGTCAAAGTCGAGCACCTCAAGATATACTCAGACTCTCAATTGGTAGTAAACCAAGTCCAAGGGACATTCCAAATTAAGGATCCAAGCATCGCCATTTATGTTGGGAAAGTCATGCAACTCCTAAAGAAAATTGAGTAAGACGGTGGACAGTAGGAAATTATTCAGATACCTCAAGATGAAAACTCGAAAGTTGATCTCTTGACCAAGTCAGTAGCCAAAGACAATTAGGCATTCAGAGACATGGAGGTCACCAAAGCACTAACAAGACCTAGTACCGAAGATCTAGACATCTTGGAGATACAGGAAAGCCCGGGGTGGATGAAGCTGATCGTCCAATATCTCACAAATGGGACACTCCCAGAAGACAAATTGAAATCTAAGAAACTAAAGATGAAGGTAGCCCACTGCTCTATACTTAATGAAGAACTCTATAAAAGATCCCTCTCATACCCATGGTCTAAATGTGCATCCCTAAAGGAAGGGAACTACATACTCAAGGAAATCCATAAAGGCATTTGTAGAGCACACGAATCACATTACACATTAACTAAAAAAGCACTACTGCAAGGATACTATTGGCCCATAATGTCCAAGGATGCTTAGAAGCTAACTCAAGAATGCCATAAGTGCTAGCATTTCGCCCGTATCAATCACAAGCCCTCCAACCCTCAACATCCGATTGTCAACCCTTGGCCCTTTGCAGTATGGGAAATGGATATCCTAGGTCCCTTTTTAACCTCCACATCATAAAAGAAATTCTTGATTGTGGCCATAAACCATTTCACTAAATGGGTAGAGGTGGAAGCTGTATTGACCATCATAGAAGCCTAGATTCAACACTTCTTCTGAAGAGAAATCATCTGTAGGTTTGAAATACCGCACACCCTAATTATGGTCAATAGGAAATAGTTCAATAATGAGAAGTTCATAAGGTTTTGCTCTGACCTCAAAATAGAGCTTCGTTTTACCTCGGTAACCCAACCGTAGATAAATGAACAAACGGAAGTCACCTACAGGATTATCTTGCAAGGATTAAAGAAGAGGCTTGAAAAAAAGAAGGGAAACTAAGTTGAAGAACTTAATAATATTATCTGGTCCTACAAGACTACACCCAGATTATCCACAGAAGAAACATCATTCAGGCTACGACATGGATGCAATAATACCAGTAGAAATTGGATCACCAAGTTATAGGGTTAGTAGAGAATTAGATCAAAACATTAATAGTATTGACACCCAGATATGCCTGGATCTACTTGAAGCAAGAAGAGAGTAGGCATCTGATGTGGCAGAGGCATATAAGCGGAAGATAACACAATATCATCTCCAGCGTATCCACCCTAAATAGTACAAGATAGGAGACTGGGTACTCAGAAGGGCAAACATTGGCAAGGGTAACTCCAATACTGGCAAACTTGGACCTAACTGGGAAAGCCCTTATAAGATTATAGAGCGAACATCTAAAGGGGCATACAAAATAAGAGATAGACAAGGTAAGGAATTACAATGATATTGGAACTTAGACTCTCTTCGAAAATATTACTAATAGATGTACTTGAAATACTATTAAATAAAGTATTTTCATTTATTAATTGGAAAATTATATACAAAAGTCAAAGTAAAAAAAAAGGGAAATCTTTAGTCCACTAATTGAATATCAAATGGATCAAACTTAGAGACAGGAGGGGGAGCAGCATTAATGGTGCTGACAGATGCGGGAGGCCCAAAAGATGACCCTCCAGCCGATTTGAAATGTTTCTCATGCAAAGGGCAGAGACTTTGTTTCGGGCATTCTCTGCGGAAGCAATTCTAGCCAAGTCAACTGACATTATCTAATCCAAGTCAGTCAAGTCCAGATCCAGATTTTGGGAAAGCAGGACTCTCTTACACTCGAACTTGTAGGCCTTGAGAACCCTTCAACCATGTTCTAATAGGAGCTCTTGTCATTTTCTCGAGCTTTCCCAGCCTCGCTCAGCTTCCTCTCTAGATCGACAATTTGGGAGTCTTGGTCCTCGACCCTCCTTGTTAGCTGAGCTTGACTATGCTTCAGCTTGGACACCTTCTTTTGGCTTGCCTTCTCTTCAGACTTAGGCTCCGCGTATTTGGTTTAGCAGAGTTCTAATGCCTCCTTTGCATTATCCAACTTCTTTTCAAAGTCAATTACTATGGTCCCGACCTCCATCTCTTTTAGGTTGTACTGGCTCTTCAAAAAGAAATATTCATCCTTCGCCAATAGCAAAGTCTGAGTCATCTGAGAAAATAAAATTTGTGTCATTTCCTTAAAACCCGAGGCATAAAATATCAAATAACGTTGAACACTTACCTCTAATGAGTGCTCGATCATAGAGCTGAAAAGCTCCTCATAGCCCTCCTCAATCCACCATTGCATATTGGCCAGTAACCTCAAGGATTTAGCATATTGATCTCTAACCTAGGCGTTCAAGACACTTAGTGATTTCATTTTGTTCAGAATCCAAGTCCTCATGTCTAGACACCCAGAGAGCTTCAAACGCTGGACAAATATCTCCTCATCCAACTCCTTAACATTAGAGTCTTTGTTTATGAGATGCCTTTTTGCCTTTTGCCCTTCGCCTTTCTTAGTTTGATAAGACCAGGCTATAACTTTCCCTTTCAGACTAATGACAGCTTCATCTAGGACTGCCAATGCTGTAGGTTCTGGCAACAGAGAGGAGACCTGAGCTTCTACTTATGTCTCTAGCTCGTCAACTACAAGACAAATCTCATCCGCAAACGTAAAAAAGTCAGCCATTTACAAATAAAAAGATAAAAACATAAGTCAGAGAGATACCTTTCCATGATGAAAAGGTACTAGTAGATTGTAACGATTTAGGTAGACTCTCCACAGGTATCTTCTTGATACATCCTCGGCTGACCAAGCATCGGCTAGGCCATTGATATGAAGTCTCAGGACCATCTCGGTATCATGGTCGGACAACTTCAGAGGCCGCTTCATCCTATGGCACTCGTCGGTCCACATTCGTCAAACATCTATGATGTCCGAGTAGTGCTCAACAATAAAAAATTTATGCCTTCACTTCTTATGAAGGTCTAGAAGCTTCACAAAAAGGCTGTGGTTAGAGACGGTTGATAAAGAGAACATCAGCTCCCCGTTCTTCTTTGTCAGACTATATAAGTATTGCAGGACATCTAAGTCCGGCTCTCTACCCTTCTCGTGCATGAACTATATAAATTCAGTCAAAATCTGGTAACTATTGGGATAAAGTTAACCGGGTGCTATGTTATACCTATTCAAGAATGTTTTTATAAAGGGATCCAGAGGAAACTTCGGACCCCCCCCTTTACTTGGTTAAAATACACAACTAACCTATTGAAGCCCAACATAAGAGTATGGGCCCTAAATTTTCTATTAATGATGTGCAGGGTGAAATCGACGGGAATACTAAAACACCTCTGATACCAGCTTAACAACTCCTCATTTATTCTAGAAATGAACAAATTAGAGCTAACTTGTTCCTTTAGTGCCATGGATTTATCTAATAAGCACAAAAAAATAATGTAGGAAGAAAGAAAAGGATCATTTAGTTATAGAATGCAGGGGTTATTGTAGGAAAAGCTTAATGAAAAAAGTAAAAGGAAGCAAAGAATATCTAAGATTCCAACAAGATATCAAGAAGCAAAAATGCAACACATCGAAGAAATAGAGATACTTATAAGACAACATAAGGCTCTGAAAAAGACCATTAACTATCCTCATAAAAACTGCGATCTCTCCCACATTATTAAAGGCAATCTAGGAAATGGAAAAACTCATTAATCGAGCAGACATTGTTATGGCAGCAAAAATTTCTCATCTTCTTACACACGAACATATGTGATGGTTATGCAATTCAAATTTAAAAAAAAAAGCATCGAAATGACATAGTAGTCGTATGTCCAGGCACATCGCTAATAGATGTCCCTCCATAGTGAGCATCGAAATCTCCAGTATCTAAGTCTAGTGACTGAAGCTAGCTCCCTCAGGTTGCTTTTATAGTATTAAGGATTGGCATCTGAACCACACTTTCAAGGCACTGAGACTGTAAGACATTTAGGCCGCGCTTCTAAGGCACCAAGAATAAGTCCAGTGACTGAATCTGGCACCCTCAAGTCGCTTCTATAGTACTAAGGTTTCGAGCATATAAGCCTCGCATCTTTACACTTAGCATTTAAGCCTCGAGCATCTAAGTCCAGTGACTGAAGCTGGCACCCTCAAGTCGCTTCTATAGTACTGAGGTTTCGAGCATGTAAGCCTCGCGTCCTTGCATTGGGCATCTATGTCCAATGACTGAAGCTAGCACTCTCAGGTCACTTCTGTAGTACTGAGGTTCGACACTCGTGCCATGCTTTTAATGCACTGAGCATCAAAACTCCAGTGACGACTAGTTACATCACGTTGTCTCCATATTGACGAGTTAATCCATTATATATCCTTTTTTATTATAGATTTTATGCACTTAAAGTCCAGCTGGCTCTTCAACGACATCCTTACACAATGATTTCAAGACTCAGTATTGAGCTTTATCTTTTTTTATAACTGAGGCTGACCACCTCAGCTCATCTGTCTATATCAGATGTAACTAAGTAATCTCTCTTTAAGCGGAAGAGTGATGTTGCCATCCATTTCAGACTGGATACATAGAATATAAATATCCAAACAGACTTATAAGGGGGACTCTTGATACCCCACATATATATTTCTATTTAATTAATGTCTCTATTTCCTATACAGGTTACTCAAAAAGGAAAAACAACCGAAGACATCCAAGAAAAGGTTGCCAAAATAGAAGACTCCTAAAAGAGAAGGAACACTCTCCCAATTAGTTTAGGATTCCTAGTCAAAGAGGAATTCTACTCCTTTCAGGTTTGAATAACACTATCACTATAAATAGGACCCCATATCCATTATTCTCATTCATCATATTATCTTTTATTTTTATTGTTCTCCTTCTCTCTTTGAATTTTCTCTCTATATATTCTGACTTAGGCATCATAGGATTTGTGAGGATCCTCCCAATCTCTCACCTTGCCCTTTATTAGTCATTTACAGGGTTTAAGCTCAAAAGTTCCAAAAAGTAAGTTATCAATAAATAAAAATAAGGATGCTGTTAAAGAATCTCACCACATTTTTAAAAAAATTAATTAAAATGTATACTTTATAATTCAACATATGAAGATCAAATTGATTAAATAAGATGATATAACAAGTTCAAATTGATTAAATAAAATGATATAATAAGATAATTTTCATCATCAAGTTTTGGTTCAAGTGCACCTAAAATAAATGATAATCTCATTTATAATCAACATTATCTTTACTCGTTTCACATGAGTAATTTTAGTGATAAAATATGTAAATATCTTATTATGAAAAGTAGATATTGAATCTCCACCTCCTCTTCTCTCTTTCTTTATAGCGTTGGAAACTGAGCAGTATTTTTTTTCTCTATTTATTTATGTTTTTTTACATTTCAAAAATTGTTAGATGTTGTCTCTTATGTTAAAAAACAAAAAAATCTCATTCATGAATTCTCTTTTATTATTAAAACACTTCCTGAAATTATTTTACTTTTCAAAAGGAATCGTCAGGTGTTGTCTCTTATGTAACAAATACTAACACTATCTCCCAAAAATAATAATAATAATAATAATAATTAAACAAAATACCCATGCATACACCAAACTAAATGACTCGAATTAGCAAATCAAAAGCATAGGTCAGCAGATGATATGATTGTTGATAAAATTAAAACAATCATTTACAGGAGGCTTAATCAACAGCAAGGATCTGCCCAAAGTAATAAACTTTTGATTTTTTTTTTTTTTATTAGCTAAAATCACTTGTGAAACTAAGTTAGATTAGGCTTATTATCTAAGTTTTACTGAATCGACTAAGTAAGTGGTAGTCCACTAGACTATCTCATTAGCAAATAAAACTATGGATTATATAGCTTTTCATTTTGTTATTAGAATTTATTTGATTCTATCATATTACTATTCCAAACATCTTTCAGCAATAAAAATTGTAAATTTTCAAAAAAAAAAAAAATTTAATCCATCCCAAATGATACTTAAAAGCCAAGTAGTTGAAAATCCTGTGGAATTAACTCTTACAAGATTGTAAGGAATTATATCTTTCAATGAAATATACTTAGAATCTTGAGATGCATTATTTATATTTTCATCATCAAGGCATAATATATTCGAAAGAACCCTGAGTGTACTTCAAACCATCTCTTTCCATTTCAGAATAAGCTGATGCATTCAACGTGGCTCTTAATTAGATTTGATGACCTTCATGAAAAGCTTCCACTTTGAATCTTGTATTGAAATGCTGCCTTCTTCTTCTTCATTGTAAAAACTCTTTTGGAATTTTAGTTTATATAGTGCATTTCATTTTTTTTTTTTACTCACTTAATTTGATTGATATTTGAATATATATTGTTAAAAGCCGCTCAATTATAAAGACGGCTCACTACAAAAAATAAAATTGCAAAGCGAGTTGTTGAAATAATTAATAACAAAATAATTTATTTCCAATTTCATTATTTGTAATGTATATGATAAAATTAATATATGTTATTTTAATGGAATTAATATAAAAAACATAAAAAATTACTAAACAATTATAAAATTTTAATAAATAATTTAAATTTATCCATAATTAAAAATGATTAAAATAGAGATGGAATAAGAGTTTGGTTGGTGGGAATAAACATGTGATTGTGCATAAAATAGTGTTGTTGCATACTGGAGTAAGATTTTGGCCAGTGAAAATTACATAATCTTGGGACTCAACTAGTTGTGCATAAAATAGTGTTTAATTGGAGGATGATAATGTTAAATGAAATTTTAGTATTAAATTGATAAAGGTATATATATAAGCAAATCATTTGTGTAATTATAGTAATTTAATTTTACTCCAATATCTTAAATTGTCATTTAGGTACCATTTTTTTTTTTTTAAAAAAAATGTAAATATAGCAATTGAATTGAATTTTGTAATATTAAGTATCCTTCAATGATGAACAGTTGTATATTGTCTATCCAAATGAAAGTGATATGAGTAAACAATAAATTAGTTCCAACATAAAATTTGTGATTTTAATCATTCATTGTGTGAAAAATGTCCGTAAATATAACATGCTATATTTTGAAAAGTGAAAATAAAAAAATATATATATAGTTTTATAGGTAGGATATAATCAATTTCACATAAATCTCCTAGAATATCTTGGAATTTTTGTGGTAAACTAAGACTATAAAATCATGAATAATAAAAGTTAAAATGAGATAGAAAAAACAACTTGTCTTATATCCATTTTTAATTTATTTTCAAGTTTACCTTAGCACATTAGAGTGCATATTGATATATATTAATAACTCCCACCTATATTTCCTTTTCTATAGCATACAAATAAAAAGGTTCTACTAATTAATTAGTTTTTAATTTTTATTAACATGTAAAATGCCATATATATCTAATGATGTCGTAATTTTATATCAGTTTAAAATTAAGACACTTGAATTTTTATAAATTAAAGAATCTCGTCGTTCATAAATTTTTTTTTTTTTTACAAATAATAAAATCGTATGATGTGTATATTAAATTGAAATTAAACTGAATAAGTTTTTACAAACTGAACTTATTATATCTATAGAATAATATCATCAATACATTTAATAAAATCTTTAAATTTTATAGCTTTTTTTAAGACAAAATAGATAATATTCAAACTATAATTATATGAGTAGTTTCTACGTATACATCTTTTTGTTCATATGAAAAGAATTTCGATATATTTGATATTTATGTTGCTTGATCTTTTTGTTCACGTTTCCTTGCAATATGCAAGTTTCCATAGCCAAATAAAAGCAAATATTCAACAATCCTCTCTTCGCCCAACCCGATTCATGTTGAGTTTCTTGAAGATACATTGCTAGTAATTCCTCTAAACTAATCACTAACTATAATCCCACTGTTAAAATGAAGAACAGGGTGCAAGAAAACATCAAGTTGGTCAGAAACAATAGCAACAATCCCACATTGCAAAGAAACCAAAAGTTTCTCTACTTTATAAATTTTTGAGAGCAACTCACCCAGTGCCGGGCTTGGTAACGCGAGCCTGTAACCCAAGTGGGGGCAATAATGTGGAGGAACGTCGCTCCAGTTCGGAAGGCTGGGTCAGTTGGGGCTAATTTCTGGCCTGCCCGTTCCAAGCTGAGAGCTGAGCCATGTGGTCCAAGCGAAGGCATGGGCCACGTGGTTCCTAAAGTGGAGGGCACTGCGTAAGGCTGGCTTCACAGAGCAGCGACAACCTCCCGCTCCTGGCAGTGGAAGGATAACAGGCCGGTGCTACTCTGGTCCAAATAGCCTAATGGGCTGTGCTAATTGGACCTTCACTTTTTCTTTTGTTTCTAACAAAATTTTCTTTAATTTTTTTTTTCCTTCACTTTTTATTTTTCAAGACTGTTATTTAATTTTGTTGATGCTTTAAATTTAGGTGTTTTCTAGTAAATCTTGAATTTGTAGCATTTTTTTTAAAATAAAATTTGAAACATTTTTTAAGTATTTTTTAATTTTAGCTTACTCCAATATGTCTGTATCAATTTGTCTTATGATGCAAATATTTTTTTAACATTTAATTTATGAATAGCTACAATTTAAAAACTTTTTTTAGGTCAATCTTTGAAGATATTTCTTTTAGTATGCATATAAATATACCATCACATGAAATAGAGAACAACCCTAACCATCTCACCGAGTTAAGGATAACATTTTTCTTAAATTGTTATTTTGCTCCATTCAGTCTACTAAATTGCATTCTCATTTCCTGGGCGAAGCACACCCCACATATTTTCAGATGTTGCACTTCGTCAGTGAAGCCCTTTTGCCTTCAATGGCAGATACCTTACCATTCACGGTCTCTCTTAAGTCCTCACACTGCCCCTAACGGGTGCAGTCGACTGCAGGTATATAAATGTTCCATTCCCTACGAGCTTTCAGTTCCACTTCTATACTTAATTGCATATTAAATCATTTCGAGTCAAACTATCCCAACTGAAAGGAATTGGCTCAAATCGAATAAGGTGGTGGTAATATATGTGCACCAGAACAACTAACCTGAGCGAAATGTAAAATAGCACATCTTATTTTCTTGATTTAATACTTCTACATATGTTGAGCCATCTTCAATTACATATTGCAGTCAGGGATATTATATTTAACCTTCAACTATACCATAGACAAACTTTACCATTACATCCTTCAAAGTAAAGTAAGATGAAATAACTATTTCAAGCCGCTTTCGCTTCAGCATCCAAAGTCATAAGGTGCAAGCCCCTTCAGCTCTGGTCCATTAAGCCTGTTGTTCTCGAAACTGAAACAATGCCAGCAAGTGATTAGTAACAAAACTGCCTGTTTCATGGATGTTTCTCTTAATGCTTTCATGAAAAACATTCGTATTGATGATACAATATAAAGCCAATAGGTTTGAAGCTTGCAATACTCAATTCACATTACTCATAGCTTACAATGAAAATTATTGCTATACTCAATGACGAAGAGAAAATGTTTTGATTACAAAACTGGATATGAAACTTAGTAAATCAGAATCCTGCTGATCTAGTGGTCCGGGTTCACTAGTTATCATTATTGCACGACCAATTTGGCCATACATCCCAACTTTTCAAATCACTGTGACATCTATTCATGCAATAATTACATGGCTCCTAGTTCTTATGAGCACTGCCCAACTCTTCATTTCAAACAAATCCTTGATTTATTTTGATAGGAACAGTTTCAATTACTCAGACAGGCTATTTATTAAGAAAGCTCTTTGGATCTACTAATTGTTGAACTTATCATTTTTGTGAACCTGCTATTTAGCAAATCAACCCTTCAATTGATAATCTATAAAGCATGCGGAACACACAACTAGACAGAAGCTTCATTGTTCTAATAAAAAAATTAGAATTTGTAGGATGATATGGTACCTTTCCATTGGAAAAGTAGAGAAGGGGCCATCAACTGGAATTGTTCCGCACAGATCATTGTTAGATACATCACTGCAGCCAAAAGATATTATAACACATAACTAACCAGAAACAACAAACCAGAAGGCATAACAAAGCAGAACTAGACTCAAATTACAAATTTTTCTATGTTCTTCACTTACAAAACTTTGAGGTCTTTCAGAGTGGTGAGCTCTCTTGGAATTGATCCAGTTAACTTGTTGTTGTTCAATCGTCTATGCCACAAATCCAACCAAATTTAGAAAAAATAGTTCATGGAATTGAGAAACATAAATTGTGTATTTTCAGATAATTTAAGTCAAGAAAGCTTACAGGAATCTGAGTGATTTCAACTTGGCCAAGGACTTGGGTATTTTTCCTTCAAACTTATTGTCATACAAATCCATGCTAACAAGATTTTTCAAATTTCCCAACTCTGGAATTTGACCTACTATCTCATTCCTATATAGCTCCCTGCACACAATTCAGTAAAATTTTACTACCCATTACTAGATTCAAGCTTTCAGTGAGTCTTGTTCAATAATATGATGACATCTCTGACATGAGGTTACACTTCTCTTTATAAAATTTTAAAGCCTGAAGAACATATGTTTAATAAAATGCCATTTCATTGCAATTAGAAACTGCATATACAAGCAAGAACAAATTCTGAAGATCAGAAGTCAAAACAGAAAAATATACATACAAGTACTGTAGATGCTTCAGTTGGCCAAGTTCTGGTCCTAAGGTTCCAGAAATGTTAGAATTTCCCAAATCCCTGAAATTATAGAAATTTTTATCAATAAAGCTGCAAAATAAAAAAAAAAAAAAGCAATAGGAACACAAAGAAACAAAAGAAAGAGAGAAAACTCACAAACGAATCACATGATTGTTGGCATCACAAGTGACATGGAACCAAGTACAGGGATTGACCAGAGTTGGGTCCCAACTCTGCAACACGTTGGTTGGATCGGAAAACCTACTTCTCAAAGCATGCAAAGCATTTCCTGAAAAAAAAAGCACAAAACAACAAAAAGAAAACAAAAAAAAATCGTTCTCAGAAAAAAAAAAAAAATTAATCAGAGATCAGAACAAGAATACCCAACCACATGTTTTCTTCCAAGAACAGTAAAACCCAAATTAATTAATCAAAATTTCAAAGAAAAAAACACCATTTAAACCAAATCACAATTGAAACAACATCACAAAGTTCTGAACTTTCATGGCAAGAAGAGCAGTAAAGAGTTCATAGATGAAGTAAAGCAATCAAAAAGTACCTTCAGAGTTTGTGCAAAGAGAAGGAGAGAAAAAGAACAGAAAAGAAAGAGAGTAAGATAAGAGAGTTAAAGATGCCATTTTTTTTTTCCCAAGATGAAGTGAAATGAAAGGAGAAGCGTCTAAAGCATGAAACTTTAGAGCTCTGGTAGAAAAAAAATAAGAGGTGGGTCAAGTCAAATTAAGTGTGCTTTCGAGTAGAAGTGTTCTTTGGGTTATTCAAAGTCCAAAGAGAGGAGGAGAAGGCAAGTGCAAGGAAAAAAGATGGGCATGGGCAAGTGTAAGTCACGGAAGGGCTGTGTATTGTGAGTTGTGACTCATGTGGAGATTGTGGAGTGTGGGACCAAATAAGAAGGACTTCCAATTCAAAGGTTGGGACTTTGATGCAGCAGTATCACAGTTGTGTTGTACAGTGTTGGAGTTGTTGAGGTGCTTTTAATAGCTTTGAGTTGTTGAATTTGCCTTCCTATAAAGTTTAGAAGTTAAAAAAAAAAAAAGTTGGCCTTTTTCCACTGCAAGGACATCTTTGGAACATCCAAAATCTAAAGATCAAAGATGGATTTTTAGCCTGCTTCGCAAGCATGTTGTGCCACGTAGGAATGAGATGTTTCAATTCAATGGAATGGTTAGTACCAGACTGGATGAGATGTTTCAATTCATTGGAATAGTTAGTACCAGACTGGTCCTTCCTCACATAGCGATCATATGGCAAACTACTCTCTTCCCTTCGTTGGAATAGTCTCTCTTCCCTTCGTTGGAATAGTTAGCAGTTAGCACCAGAATAGTCCTTGCTTACCGTACTATCATGTTTAGCACCAGACTAGTCCTTGCTTACCGTACTATCATGTGCTTCTCTTTAGGGTGGTTCTGCATTTTAACTTTTAGGTTAGAAAGCAAGCTTTACTGAATTATTTAAATAAAATTTCGAGTAGTCTGTTTGCCTTCATTGGGCATGATTCACTTGTTGGCATAGATAATTTTATTCAAAGAAATCCAAGATTTTGCCAGTGTAATGTATACAACCCACCCAATGTTATCTTCTTATCACAGACACTTACAGGTATCATCTAAAGCTGCTCAAGATGCACAGCAGCGGCTTTCACAACACAAATAATTTTCTATTGGATCATACATAGTAGTCTTTTGCAAAACAACTTAACGAATGGGTAGTAACCATAATCATAAAATTCCAGGGAACATCACAAGTTTTTTTGCATTTCCCATGTCATTTTTTCAGATGCGGAAAACAAGTGTACAAATCAGACTTAGGGTGCTTTGCTTCGGCATGTTCTCGACACTTCACCTCAGTTGTTGTACACATGAAAGTCTGCATGCACACCTTGCACTGCATTCAGTTTTCCATGATCCACCAGATGCATCAACAAAGGAGCCAATAACCCAAGGATGGAGACAGCACCAACAACAGATCAGATCACAACCCTTGTGAAATGACTGATCAAATCGTTCTATTGCACTAGCTAAAATAACATCAAACTACTGAAATACAATGAAATTGGATTTGACATCTGTAACTTCAGCAATGAATGAGAAAAATAGAAAACCAACAACCAAAATTAGGCCATCACAACTCCATTTAATAGTGTAGAACTCAAAACAAGTCCAACTTTTACATACATAAGCCACACATAGAAGTTGTTATTGTTAAGAATTTCACTTTAAATTGTGCAGAACTGCTGCAGTGTTTAACCAGGATCAGTAAATCATATATCCATACAACACATAAAAATCCAACTTCATATTATGCTGTAAAAGAGCAAATTCAACTTCATAATAAGATATCAAAAAGCAAATCCAAATTGGCAGGCAACACAACAGCATAAAAAAATGGGGTTGTCAGCATTCACATTAGTTATGAAAAAAATGTTTGGTCAAGTTCCATCTTACCCACATTAGTTTGATTACCTTCCTTACCAACAGATATCCAAAACCTACATGATTATAGGAGCTTCCTGTTCAACAACTCTTTGTGAGAATGATCGAACATATATTCACAAACTATATGCAACTATACCATTGCACACATGTATCACAGACATACACGAAAGTTAACGGTTTCCTTAATATATTATCCACACCATAAATATATGAAAATTCAGCAAAAGATTGCACTGGACGAATAATGCCGATAATGGAGTCAGAGTCCTTGTTCCTCTGCTAAGAAGAGATGATAAAAATTAAACAGAACTTCCCATTAAGCAAACGAGTCCATTAGTTACTAACATTGATCAATGATGATCCCCTATTTCATTGAACATTATATCAAGAGGCAGAACTCAAAATCCAAGAAAGATTAAAATTGAAGAACAAAAAGACTTCTTCCAAACATTAAAACACAACCAACTAAGCAATCCTAGCAATAGGAACATAATTATTTCAGGCTAGAACAGCCACATTTGTCAATAATCTAGTTACTCAAATGTGCACTAATCGTGTTAGCTAATGACAGATTAAATAACAATTAGTAATAGAAAAAACCAATTAGTTCCTATGACTCCAATTCAAATAGACAATCAATCAAAACTGTAAACCTATTTCATTAAACACAAACAAAAATTTCACAAACTAAAGGATGCAAAGAGGCTACCTGGATGCTCATAGCTTTCTTGTTAGACTCAAGCTGGCTTCCTATCACCATAATCAACAAAAAGAACTCAAAATCAAGATCAAGAAATCAACAAAGAAGCAATCTTTATCATAAACCAGACTTTTGCAATCTTTAATAAAGAAAATCAAAAAATTTTGATAGATCTATATATATCTAAGGGCCAAATCTTAAAAATTCAGAAAAAATGAAGAACCCTTTTGTTGATAGGCAGAAAGAACAGAAAATACCCTTAGCAGCAGCTCTTTGCTTCTCCATGTTCTTCTCACGAGCCATCTTTGATTTCTGGCCATTGCCTCCTCCCATGACTAATTGAATCAAACTTTCAAGATTAGGGGTTGACGCGGCGGACAGATGAGGAGGTGGCGGCGGCGATGAACGGGAAAAGGAGGAATTGCTAAAAGAAGAATCTAGAGACACAGCATATAAATAAGCAAGGCAGAATATGGAAGGTACAAAAGGAGAAAGTATATGCCAAAAATTGGTATAATACGTACATATACCTATATTTATCACTTTTTATCAGTTTAATACATAAACTTATAATTTTATCATTTTAATACCTAAATTTAATTAAAATGCATTAATTTACACTAATATGATGACATAATATATATATCACCTCATTTACTTATCACTTTCTATCAGTTTAACACATCTACTTGTAGTTTTTTATCAATTAAACTTTTATAATGTGACATATACTGATTTACTATTTCATATCACGTGTGTTGATAAAAATTTAAAAATTACATTTTAACCAAATTTAAATGTTAAATTCGTAAAACTAAATATTCAAATGTCAAATCAATAGAAAATGACAAGTATAAAAAGTTATGCATGTATTATTTTGCCAATAATTTGATGATGTGGGGTTATTAGGAGGCTAACAAAATGAATTTTACAGAGACAACATATAAAATTGGAATTATGAATTTTAATAATTTAATAAAATAATTAATTTTAAAAACTAAAAATTAATTTTTAAAAAATAAATATAAAAAAAATTATCTTCTAATAAAGTGATTGATACATATTAAATTATAACTATTAACATTTTTTTATTAAAAAAATTATTTTCAAGTAATTAATTGGAAAAAAATCACATAAAAAAACATTAATTTGAATTTGATATTTAATAGAATTAAACATAAAAAACAAAAAGGAGTTCAAATTTCTTTACTTAAAGGTTTAGACAAGAGTTTTATGTGTATAAAAAAAAAATTAAGTATGATAAGAATTTTATATCTTTTATATGCTGATTGAATTTGAATTTCAAAATAATCAAACTTTTATTAGATACAAAATAATTTTAAAATTTAATTAAATTTAGCTGAAATTTTTAATTTTTTTTGGAGTATAATAAAAATATATGCTGCAGATATTTTATTTCTTGCAATGCGTATGATTTTCTAATTGTGTTGCATTTTATTTTTATTTTTATTTTTGGGGTTCTTGTCTAGTAGTTAATTCTCTAATTCTTTTCCCCCCAAAATGACACAATTTTATAGGAAAGATGGACCATGAGGCACAAAAGCTTAAGCTTAAATTATATATGCTCATTCTCCCATATAAAAACATGTTCTTGAAAATTATAAACACTATATACACTTCAAGATTCAAGAGAAAGAATCAAGAGAAGAAGCCAGAAATCCATGGCAGAAAAAGCAAGAAATTTCTTTAATAATCAATCCTCTGATGCAATATCAGTGGCACGCCTTCTTTCCTCTTCTTCAGCTTTAATCCAAGCAGCCTGAAACATGCATCAAACAAAAAGAACATTAATACATTGACCCTCAGATTGAAATCGAGTTAAGGATCCCCAACCCTTCTTTCAATTAAATACATTGATTGATCCGGTGACAAAATATTTTACCACCGGCAAGTGAATTAATTTAATCCAGTGAAAATTGGAACATTAATATCTGACTATGAAACGTTCTCAGAAACAAAATTCAATTCATTGGATAGTTTCTAGGTGAGCAAGAAGGAGAACACAAAGAACAAGAAGGGAAGTACTTGCCTTGTCTTTTTCAAGTTTCGAAAGATGTGGCTTGATGGAGTTTCCTAAACTTAAGCCTCCCCAAGCTTCTTGCAGCTCTCTTTCACTTGCTTCTCTGCGTGATGTAGAGAGTCTAATCTGATCTCTAGGTTCCTGAGATGCTGCCATCTTCTCTCTTTCTAGTCTTGACTTATGTTTATTGCCTAGAATTTGATCTAGGCTACCTTCTTCATTCATCTGTTTACACACATTTCTGTTGCCTGTTTTCAGCTTCATCTCCTTTTCTTCCTTCAATTTGAATTCCATTTTCTCTTTCTCTAGTCTAGATACATGCTTCACCAAAACTTTGTCCAGACCTTCTTCATGATCCGCAGCACTTTCTCCTCCAAGTTGGTCTTGGTGCTTGTTCATGTCAACATTTTCCTTCTCTGAAACTAGACCATATTTTCTATTGTTCTTTGCTTCTTGGACCTCCTTTTCGAGTTTTGATACATGTTTTACAAGAAATTTATCCAGGCTAGGGACTTCTGAAACATCTTGTTTTCGTCTATTGATTGTCCTGTTTGATTCTTTTTCAGGTTCCTTGTTCTCAAGTAGTTCCTTTTCAGTGTTCTTCCGTATCTGTTGAACTTCCTTTTGAAGCTTTGATGTATGCTTTATCAGGATACTTCCAAGGTCAGGTACTGCCTCTGATGAAGTTAAGTTACTGGCTGCCTTCTTGTGGGCGATCTCGAAGTCTTTAAACCCTGAATTCTTCTTCTTTTCCTCTTCAATCTCTTTCTCCAACTTAGAAGTATGCTTCACAAGAATACTCCCCAAATCCGGAACGTACTCATGCTTGTCAATTTTATTTGCATTCTCCAGGCTTCCTTCAATAGCATCACTATTCCTCTTGCTGTTTTTAGCTTCTTGCACTTCTTTTTCAAGTTTAGTTCTGTGCTTAACCAGAAACTTGTCTAGACTTGGTAGTTCTGGCTCAACTTGCTTCGGTTTCATCTGCTCAAGATTTGAGTACCTCGTTGATTCTGTACCCATATATGACATTCTACGAGGAACACTAGACATTCTACGAGGAATGTTAGAACTTGAAGAATAATCAGCAGCAGCGCCAGGGTCATGCATTTTGGTGCTTTCTTCTTCTGCTAAGGCAGCATTTAGACCACAAGTTGCCACTATTGTAGCCAGAGAAGAAAGTTCATCTTCTTTCAAGCATCTAAGCCTGTCAAGCATCATTTCCACAAGTTTTTCCATATTAAGCTTCTCCAAAGACTGCCTCCTCTTGTATTTCTTCTGTCTTGCATCCATAGTAGGCAACTTACATTCAACTTCTTCAGTTCTAAAGCCATCATTCTGTGACATTGTTGTTTCGAGCTCTGACCCTGATTCTGATTCGTTCTTTGAAGAAATCTCTGACGCTTCCTGATGATCATGATCACCCATATCAGGATTCTGACTGATTTTGCACAACAGTTCTTTGAATTCGTCTTTGTCAAAGAAGGGAAGCTCGACAGCCTAATGAATGCAGTTTTAACTGCTGCTGCCACTTCTTTGTCTACATCAAATGCAGTTTCAAAAGATGCTCTGACAGTATGGGTAGTAGTGGTAGACCTCTCCCCATCAACCATATATGTTTCAATTTTGCCAGGCTTTAGAGCGCAATTAGGCGTATCATACATTATCACTCCAAGAGCTATTGCTGCTTCAAATGCTTCAGCTGCTGCTCTCTCAGCCTTTAATAAGATAGCTTCTGCTTCTTTGCTTGGAATCCTGCAAATACAAGTGAACTTAAACAAAAGAAAACCATATATAGAACACATTTATCTCATCTTTTCATTAACAAATACCTGGCAGCTCTAAGTATCTTACACCAAGAAGCTTCTACCAATGCAGCTTTACGCGCCTCCATTGCGGAATGAGCAGCCTCTCTTGCAGCCATTTTTTCTCTCAAGACTCTTGAATAATGTGGATTAGAGTCACCAA
This sequence comes from Mallotus nudiflorus, assembly GCA_947683625.1. Taxonomy (NCBI): domain Eukaryota; kingdom Viridiplantae; phylum Streptophyta; class Magnoliopsida; order Malpighiales; family Euphorbiaceae; genus Mallotus; species Mallotus nudiflorus. The sequence continues at coordinate 1,651,855 of CANTUR010000125.1, forward strand.
GAGTCTCATCAAGAGTCAAATTCATACCATCTATTTCCTGAAACAAGTAAATAAAATTTTCTTCAACTGTTGCATTAACAAACGAAGCCAATCACAACAATAATGAAATGTGTTGTGTGCATAAAACCTGCAGCATTTTGATTTTCCTCTTTAAGTAGGACTCCGCCTTTTTGCGAGGGAACCAGTTGATAGGAGAATTCTTACGGTGTGGGGGCTTCTTAATTTGTGATGTAAACTTGTTTAGAGCATTCAACGTTGGCAGGCCAGACCCTTTTGGTGATTTGCTCTGTGCATTATACAAGAGGAAAACAAGATCAAGGACAAGTAAAATATAGAAATTTTTGGAACATAACTGCACATGAACACAAAAATCACTCCCACACTTGTTTGTGTCAAACAATCCTCAAATTACGTCAACCAGATTTACTAAAAAAAATGCAAACCTTTATCACTCTAATCTGAAAGTAAATGTGATTCTTTACATGGTTATAGCAATCATTTCACAGAATCAACAGAACCTACCAGACATTTTACTCAATTGTAAAAATGCAATTATTAACAAAAACAGTAACGGCAAGGAAAGACACAATAAAGAGGAGAGTTTTATGGTTTATAACTTCAAAGGGCTCCAATTAACTGGGAAAATTTCAAAGAACAGAACATGAATTTACAAGAAAATAAAACAAAAGTGACAGTAACCACTCCAAGAAAAAGAATCCTGAAACTAACAACATAAAACAAGAAGGGTATCTATTAAATCAGAAGAAAAATAAGAAAAACTTAAAGTAACCAAGAATCTTGAAAAGACCACCAAGATTGAAGATTGAAGAAGAAGAGAATGAAAATTTTACCTTTCCAGTCTTAGTAGATGAAGTAACATTTTCATTTGCATCACTTTCTTTCTTATGAGAATCGAGATTGGTGTCTGTGTTTTGCTTATCTAATAAAGAAATGCAACCCAAGTCAAGGCACCCAAGATCCATGGCTAAAAGAACCTACTTAGATAGATATATATTCAAAAAAAATTGCAGAACCAGAAATTTTTTCCAGTAATTGAAGAGATAGAGAAATGGAAGAGAAGATTATATGAATTGAACAGGATAATTTTTTGAGTTTTGAGAGGGGATTGTGGATGGAAGTGAATTATTTTTTTAAAATTCTGAAGGATTTGGTTGTTCTTTACAATATTTTTTAAATGGAAAGTAGCCGTTACGGTTTGAGTGGTCCTTTTGGGTTTAACGGTCTCTTCATTTTTTTTTTTTTTTCAGGAGGTGGGAGTGATGATCTGCTGTGCTGAAGACTAGCGATGGCGGTAGAGAATTACATTGGGTGTGAGACACGTGCGGCTGCAAGTTAATTTTTTTAGTTAGGAGTTTTACTTATCACTCAGAAAAAAAACCTAGAAAAGAGGACGCAAGGGCTCTCCATTTCCAGGAAAAATTCGCTTACAAAAAAAAAAAAAATTCTACCTAAAATGAAAAAGTAAAAAGGCAAAATCGGTTTTTATTCTTTTTTTTCATTGGTCAGAAATGCGGGCCGATTGCTCAGAGTAGGTATAAGTTTTTTTTTTATCTATATATAATTCATTCAATAATAGTGATTTTTTTTAGCGTAGTTAATTTTTTCAAAATCAAATTATTAATTTAGAATTGAAAATTTCTAGTGTATAATAATATAATTTTCTTGCGTTATTTTGGCCAATAATCAAAACCCTTATAGACATCAACGGAGATGATTTGGTGCGAATAATATGTTTGTAATTTCCAAAAAAGAAATGACATATTTCAAGAGTAAGACTTCTGAATGAACTAAATAAAAAATCAAACTTTCTTAGTTCAGTTTTGTTTTATTAGTTTATATTTTAAAATTTTATAAATTGAACTAAACTAAAATTTTGATTTGATTTATTTTATATTAAAAAATTAAGTTAATCGAAATAATTAAATAAATTAAAATTATATATTTTTAAATATAAAATATTAATTTCATTAATATTTATAAAAATTCTTAGTTTGATTTCTGGTTTGGTCCTTTCATTTACTTCAGTTTGGTAATTCTGTTTAATTAGAAAAATAGTCAAAAATTGACCGAATACTTACCCCTTGTTTCAATTTAATTTTAAATATTTTTCAAGATTTGAACTTGTGAACTCATTAAATATTTTGATGAATTCAAAAGAAAAATAAATAAATTTATCAGTTGCATTATTTCAGTTAATGAACCAAAAACATGAATAAGTAAGGTTTATTTATTTATTTATTTTATGAATCAAAAAGGGGTGTTAAAACTTAATATGAGTAAGAATTTTGGCTATCAATCTCCTAAATAATCTATGTTAAATTTTACCAAAATGACTTTTAATGAGAAAATAATTTCCTTCAATAATATCAGTGATATCTTGTTAAATTAAGTTTATTAATAATAATTTATATGCTATAACAAAATTTTTGTTCTTCAAAAAAAAATTGAAAAAATGGTAAAAATTCAATCTCAAAAGGTGAGACAATGAAGGTAAAAAAAAAAAACTCTCTCTTTACATTGACTTTTTTTTTGTTTTTTTTTTTCATGTGGAAGTATGTAAAATTGGCCCATTGCTTCCATGCAGAAGCACTTGATATTGCAGTGTTGAAGTAAGAAGGCATCATTACAAAAACAAGTGAATAACTTCAATGCCAAAGCACTTGATTTCTTATCCACTTTGTTGCTACCCATTTCTCACCTTCAATAACTGGGCAGCTTCCATGAACAGATGTCTGCAAAATTACCAAATTAAGATAAGTTCAGAAGCCAAATAACCATAAGTTTTGGTCTGTCCAGCTACAATGAAAGGCTTTCCCTTCTTTACTTCAAGCAGTCAAGAGACATCATCATATGGGTTGAAAATGGTCAGAGAGTGTGATGTTACCTGATCAATTGTACCATTTGGAAGCAGTGAGTAAAACAGAATCCCATCACCTTGCCGAGGTTTCACTTTTAAACCAATACATTGTATGTAATCATAGCCTGAAATTACTCCATTCTAAAAAGAGAAAAATGAATAGAATAGCTCTCAGTAGGCAAAACGATTCCAATTGTATCATAGAACAATGACAGGGAAAAAATGCCATGTGCTTACATACCTCAAAAGGAAACACAGTTTCTCCACCTTTTTCTACATCAGATAAATACAACAAGAAGGTGGCAAGCTGCAAGATATTGAAACATGCAGCAATTAAAATAATAAATTGACTCAGAAAGAAAACTATATGCTACATTGTGGAAGACACTGAGCTGCCAAAATAGTGCAACACAGCCAGATGCTTCTGGATGGACGACGATATTTTCTCATATCTAATATATATGGATTACATTTGAGGTACAAAAGTTAGTCAATCGATTTTTCATTTTCTGGAAGCAAGACTGTGTAAAAAGAAAAAAGAAAAAAAAACCAGAAAAGAACATCTAATGTCCCAGATAAAACTACCCATGGCTATCAATACCCTACCCTCTCTCTCTCTATATATATATATATTGTCTGTTAGCTGGAAAGGGACTCTATATATATAATTATGATGGATCACCACACTTAAATTGATGAAATCAACAAATATAGATAAATTTAAATAATTAAATTTTTTAGAGAAGAGAAAAGGGAGGTCTCGAACTTAAGATTTCTAACTCTTTAAAATTAAAGCGTTAACCACCCTAACTACATTTAGGTGTTCAAAATATGATATATATTATATGAAAAAGAAAGAAAAGCATAGTGACTTTTATTCAAAGGCAAAAGTAATTTCTCTATGCTCACGTTACCAAAAAAGAAAAACCCTAATGATATGAGATCATGAGATCGTATATATCTCTTTATGTAAACATGCTGCATCAAATTACTACTATTACTGATTAAACAGTGATTAAAATTACATCTTGGTACTCATAAATAAGAGTTAACCAGAACCTTTGCCTAGACAAAATATATTTTAGGGTATCAGGATGGAAGAAAATCAATAATTAATTAAATAGAAGTCAGAGAGTGGTAGATAGCCAAACATTCAAGAACTAGAACAGATACTTCTCACACATACCCTTTGACTCCACTGTGGTCCATATTCTGTTGGATTAAATGAATCATAATGTGAGTTATACTTCTGCCCAATTTCGTAGCGCAATATGTTGAATGTCTGCAGTAGAGAGATTCAGATTCTGGAATCAGAGTCAATAAGATTTTTAAGCAAGGACTTCAATATGACTATGGCATCAATAATCATATAAGAAACTCCAAGAAATGGTAAGATTTTGTTGCTAGTTTAGCTCACTAAACGAAGAAGGAATAGATCATATCAGCAAGTCAAAACAGCTTTTACAAGTTACAGGCCTATTAACAGCAATGCATTCCTTTGAACCTGACTACAAATGCAGCACAAGATCCAAAAAATATATGCTGCAAAAGAAAAATATATCTGAAAAGCAAAAGATACCTCCCCATGGGACGTTGGGATCATTGTAGCTCTTGCAATTTTCTGCTCAATGAAGTCCAAGATTCCAGTCGGATCTCCTGATGCACTAAGAAATGCACCTGAACTGTTGCCAAAAGTTATATTGATAAGCAACTGAGAGATTTCCATTGAAGAGTTGCAAAGATCACATTCTTGTACATAAACAATAGAAATGGGGGAGAAAAAACAAAAGTGAGGTACCTTGTTCTCGCCCCCTTACCGCTCCCAGCAGCTGCTCCTTTTCGCAAAGCCACTTTTGATGGTTTTAGGTGCGGCCTTGCCATTTCAATTACACTTTTGCATTGTTGCGGGGTTGCAAAGTTTGGAAAGTAAACAACTCTTGGTTTCCAGCTCAAAACCTTCAACCCAGAATTCGGAAAATTAAACAGCAACATGATTAGAAAAATTCACAAGAACATTTCTAGTTTGGCATGAAAACGTCCTAACCTATATCCGTTTATATTCTTTGAACATTGAGCTGAAGAAATGAAGACTTAGATTCTTATCAGCATTTTGATTTATCACTCTTATTAGTATTCATAGTAAATACATGTAGAAAACTTGAGAAATAAAAAATAATTTTTCAAGAACAACAAAAGAAAAATGAAATCAAGAAATTTTTTATTCCTACCTTTCACTATTTGGTAAGCATAGAAACTTGAAAAACTTATCATATCCACTAAAGTAATTTATAAAAGTCGTTTGTAGTGAAACTCGAAAAGAAGTAAGGGTAAATTTTTCGTTTTGAAAACAATTCTTAATCGTATTTCAAGCCTAATTATAGAGAAGTTTTCTTGTTGTTTGTTTACTTAATTTATTGTTGTGAGTACTTATATTAATTTTTTGTTGTTATTCTAATTTTCATCATCAAATATTTGATGATTGATTATTTTAATTTTATATTTAAATAATAATAAATAACAAACAATAATTCTAAAATTGTTTAGAGATAAAATTAAAATACAAAAATTATATAAAATATTTCACATATATTTTTTTTAAAAAAATAAACACTGAGAAAACAAAAAGAAATAGAAATAAAAAAAACAACAACATGAATAAATACTGAAACACAAACAAAGCACAAAAGGCCTTCACGTGCTCGTTTAAAATATTGAATGAATTTCTTTCATCTGTTGAACATATGGTGCCGAGGCCATACTTTTGGGCGGCAAGGCACCTTATTCACAATGCTCTTTCATTAATTTTAAACAACAAATCATATTCAATGGTTTTGGTTTGTTTAAATATAAAACAAAAACACCAATGCATTATATAATATATATTACTAATTTATTTTTTTACTATAGAAAAACTGAACATAATAATAACAAATTTCATTATTATTATTATTATATTCATACATGCAAACATTAATATCAAAAAAATAATAATAACAATAATAAATAGATAAATATACTATTATGCTATTATTTTTACATAATCATTATTCAATATATTTCTAAGCATCGCATGCATATATTGTTGCCAACAACAACAATAATAACAACTTATGAATTTCTCTTGCCGTAAATAAAATCAACAATAATTTTAAGAACTTCATACCTTGGTATATAACTTGATTGTGTTGTTGTTTATAATTTTTCTCGCAACAAAAAAAAATGAAACATACAAATTTTGCTTTTCGGTTGTTAGAAAAAATATTTGAGGATGAAAGTTAGAACAACAATAAATTGGATAAACAAAAGAAAAAAATAAGAAAACTTTTCTATAATAAGTCTTGAAATACAATTGAAGATTGCTTTCTTAAAAATGAAATTTACCCACTCTTTGAGTTTTGTTACAAAGAGTTTTATACAAATTGTTCTAGCGGATATGATAAACTTTTTAAATTTCTATATTTAACTAATAGTGAAGAAATTCTTGATAGGAATAATAAATTTATTTTAAAAATAAAATTTCAAATTAAAATAATTTATTTATTTTAAATATAGAAATTTGCAACACAATTCAGTATGCTTCCTCTTGTTCTTGTTCTCTACGTTTATTTCTATCTTCAAATTTATAATTTTTCAAATCACATGTTAATATTTTTTATAAGTAACTCAAATGATAAAAATAAATATATATGTATTCATATATAAAAAATAAAATCTAAACACTATTTTTTTTATAAGGTAGAAAATTATTCACTTCAACCGGTTAATAAAATATATCATAGCCAACAATTAAATGTTGAATTACTCATCAAAACAGCTAGAAACGCTTCCCTCTTTGCCAATTTTTACACCATAAATTTCATCAAATCCATTCACCCAATACTCAAAAGGAAAAAAAAAAAAAAAAAAAAAAAAAACTGAAACAATTCCAAAAAATAATTCCTCTTAGACACTACAAATAAACTAATCAAAATTAAAACCTGAAATGGAATGGATTCAACATCAGCTTCTCCAGTAACGCCACGTGGCATAGCTTCATGCGTCCTCTTCTCCTCATCAAGCCTTCTTAATCTTGGTTTAATAACAGGCACATCCTATTAATTACACCCCAAACAAAAATTAAAAATCAAATCTTTACATAAAACAACGAAAGCATTTATGCTCCAAAAGTACAACAGAAACCTGCGAGAGAAAAGAGGAAGCGTAAAATCCGAGGAAGAAGAAGAGAGAGCAAAGAAGTAAAATAGCTGATAGCCCTAATTTCTTCTTCGAATTCTTCGTTTTTGTTTTCATTTGTTCTTGATTTCGGTTCAAATTTTGAAAAAGATTTGTTGCGTATTAACGAATGGAATTGAAAGATTAGGGTTTAGAGAGGTGAGATTATTCCTTATTTTTGTTTTTGTTGTCGTGAAAAAATGGCCAAGCGCGTTGATGGCGGGGGACAGTTTTTTTTTTTTTTTTTTTTAATTTTAAACAACTTAATTTCCTATTCCATTGGAGAAAATTTACTCTAAAATAATCAGAATTTTTATAATTATTGAGAGGCACTTAATAACAAAATTATTAAATAAATAATTTTATTTTTATTATTTATTTTAAATTTTTATTTAATTAAAAGAGAAATTTTATGGTAATTTTTATTTTTTAATTACTTTTATTTTATTTTGTGTTTGTTATCATTAGATGAAAAGTATATTTTATCATTCAATTTTGGTTATTAAAAAAATATATTTTACTTTGTAAAAAATAAAATAATGATAGAATGCACCAAATTAAAAATATTTTTTTATTTAATATAAAAAATAAAAAAGTAATTTTTTATTATTTTATTTTATTTTATTTATTTAATTATTATTACTTGATATATATATATATATATATATTATTTACCGTTCACGTATAACGACTAGTTGTATGTTTCTTTTGAAGGAAACAACTAGTTATATGTTAAATGCCACCCAATAAATTAATAATATAAATAGAATGGTCTACTTTTTAATAAAGAGTAATACTTTATGATAATTCAGTTGAATGAAAATTCAAATGACGTAAATTATAAATTTACATGTATGTGATAAAAAAAAATTATATGTAATTTAAATATTATAAAATCTAATTTTTGTTTCATTTATCTCGGACATTAATAATGTGGATCTAGAGTTAGTTCGTTAGACCTTACATTAATACTAGAATTTCATATATATCTAATTAAATAAAATTATAATCTAGGTGTAGGTGACAGGGTTCAACATGTGCCCAAGTGTTTAGTGATTATGACACTGTATAGGTTCAGGGTCTATTAGGAAATATAATAGATATAGTCTAAGTCGGGGATGAGATTCATCATTCAGATCAGATTCGGGACACACTTTATAGTAACTACATCCCGCGAAAGGCCCTCAACAACCATTTTCAAATATTGGGTTCAAAAACTAGGTATAGGTTTTTGAATGTCTACCTAACCTTATGATTGACTTCCGTTTGTATTTTATATTTTATTATTTTTAATTATTTTCTTATTTACATGAAAATTACAATTTTCTCCAAATAAACTTTCAATTTACAATTTAACCCATGTGATTAATTAATTCCAATTTCATGCAATTAAGTTCATCACTCTCCACATCATACATTCAAGCTACATTAACAGAATAAAATAAAAAAATAAAATGCACATGTAAAATAAATGGAGAAATAGAAAAGATTACAACCCTTTAAAAATTGTAACAAAATAAATAAAATAATATAAAATAAAACAACACACAAAAAAAGGGAAATTTAAAATGAATTACACCCTTTGCAAAATAAACATAAAAGAAAAGAAAACGAAATAAAATAAAATAGAAAAAATATAAACTAAAAGGCAAACGATATAGTCATCAATTTGTCACTTAAATACATTAATCCTAAAAATTAAATTAATTAGTCCCAAAAACCTACAAGAAAAACAAAGAAGTTAAATTCTTTATAATAAAAATTGTACTGTCACGCAACCGCATAAATATAACTTAATAAACAAAAAATGGGCATGATAAAATAAAATACAAAGTAATGATCACAAAATAAATGAACAATTACCACCTAAAAAGGAAACATGGAATTTAATCAAACAGTGCACAAAAGACAAATTGGACATAATATTAACAAAGTTAATAAACTGAAAGGATTTCAAGCATGTTACAACATAAAAATTAATAAACAAGACATAACAATTACAAAACAAATTAGCATGTGAAAATTAACGAGTGAAGAAATCTCATCTTGTTTAACGATAATTAAAGTATGAAACACATGTTGCAACACATAAACGTAACAAACAAAATATATAGAAATTAAAAAAAAAAAAAAAAACTACACTCAGATTTTAAACTTATGCTAGTGCCTTAGAATGATAAGATATTGTTTTAATGCAATATGATAACGCTTTATCGAACAGGTACCGCTTTATTAAACTTTCTGATAAAAAAAAAAAGTTTGAAAACCTTTTTCAATTTTAAACACAAATCAGTTATGCATATGACATTTTTAATACTTCTTAATCGTGAAAAAAAAAAGATAACTTAACTAAAACATAATTAATATGTCTTACTTAGAATATAATTACAATAAAAGCATAAGTAAAATAGGGTTACTGTTTTGGTAATGTTTGGCTTCTTGTCTCTAGCCCTTAGAAAATTTAGAATGGTTGCAGCAATAGTGAGTCTAAAATAGTACAAAGCCAACTCTTTCTTTCTTATCAAGCCAATGCCCTTATTGTCTTCCTTCTCTTTTTATTGTTCTTTTTTCTTATTAATTCTTAGATTTCCTTCCTTATCAATAACTTATCTCTTTTTTCCCTTTTCACTTCTCTCTGGTTTTTTCTCTTTTTTTATTTTACGTAGTTTTTTTTTTTTTTTTCTTATTGCTAGCAGCCTCCTCTCTTCTCTCTGTGATTCTTCCTTTTTATTCCCCACCTCCAAAAACCGCTTTCCATAGCCTCAGGAACTACTTCCTTCCTCTTCTCCACGTTAGCAATTGTCTTCTATGCGAAACCATGAAAAAAAATCCATCAAAACGTGATTTTTTGCGTTATATAAAAAATAATTAAGCCCTGTCAAGGTGGCACCTTAGTAGCTAAGTGTTTGCCTTATTGACTTACCAGAAGGCTCTTTTTAGGTCATTGGCCTAATAAGAAAAAAGGAAATTGGACTTTACACTATTAATCTCATTTTGTTTAGATTCCATCATTAGGCCTTCATTCTCGGATTGGATCAAGCCATATGTCAACACTATAGGTAATATGGATATAGATATGAAATTCATTTGCAATTCAAAATTTTAAAATTTGTGGAATTAATTATAACTAAACAAAATTTTATCTAAATGATTAAAATTTTCAAATGAATTTCAAAAATTTTAAACCTATACTTTTAAATGGGTAAAACACCTCTCCTTATTTTTATTTTCAAGAACATCTTCATATTTAAAAGGGTATTTTTGATAAAAATTTGAATTTAAAATTTATACCAAATACAATATAACAAAATATAAAATTCATTTCAAATGATTTCTATAAACTATTCATTTAAATCAAACACAATTCATTAATAAAAATTCATTTGTAAATAAATTTCATTTGGAATTTATTTTCAAATGAAGTAAATTTTTTGGTGAAATTGAACTAAATAAAAACTAAGGAAGGAAAAGGTGAACAAGTGAAGAGCTTTTTTTTTTTGAAAATCACAAAAGGAAATGTTCCAAAAATTTATGATATACTGAAAGTTGCGATGATATGTATCATCATTTTTTTTTTTTTAAGTCAAAAGTAGTATTCTTGGTCAAAAAAAGAAAAACTATAGCTTAGCAAGATATATGCTTATATTGTCGTACATACAAGAGTACCACTATGTACTACCTTCATATATATAATATATATATGCCATTATAAAGTAGAGGAAAATGAAGGGGAAATTTTCACGTCAGATTTTTCTACTATATCTATAAAGGATTAACTGTTTGGTCAAAGCAACGTGAACTATTAATTTTCTTTTTTAACCATATTATTGCAAAAGATGTAAAAGAAGAAAAAAAAAAAATATATATATATATATATTATTCACATCTTTAAATGTTACATATGATTCCTTATCATTCACTTGATGCCGATATGATTAAGATAAGAAGCATAGGGTTCTATGTTCTAAAGTTGTAAGGTCTAATCCTACCTTTGAATGGCTCCCATAAGTCTCTCTCTTTTGTTTCTGCCTTGCACTTTTATTGTACGGATCAAAATATTCGGTTTAGGTTGTCGTTATTATAGTTTGTAGACTGATATGATCACATGATTATGTGTTTTTATTTTTTTAACGAATCAAATGATTATGTTTAATGTGATCTTAAAATGGCGAATTAATTACGTAAAAATCAGACAATGTCTTTTATAATTCATTCTGGCAAATATTAAACTAATTATCCGAAGAAAATTATAGTTCCTTCTTAATTCTCTTTAAACATGAAGTCCAGTAAATAAAAAAGAAAAAAGAAATTCTCCGTTGCATATTTCAATTAATGAACCAAAATCATGAATAAGTAGTAACATTTATTATTTATTTTATAACGAAAAAGGGGTCAAAACTTGATATAGGTAGGAATATTGGTTATTAATTTCCTTAATAATTTATGTTATATTTTACCAAAATCACTTACCTCTTGGTTCAATTCCGCAAGAAATTCATTTTATAAACATACTTTATTAATAAAAATTAATTTAGTTTCACACACTTCCATAAAATTAAAAAATTAAAATTTAAAATAAATTTTATAAAGTTTTAATTTAAACCAAACATATTTATTTAGATTTATAAATAAATTTTATAAAATTTTATGAAATTCATTAATGAGAAATGATTTACTTAAACAATATCAATGATATCTTGTTAAATTAAATTAAATAATAATTTATGACATATCACAAATGATAAAAATTCATTCACCAAAAGTTGACACAATGAAGCGAAAAAAGATTTACATATTTTTCAAGTATGTACATATCTGCAAGATAGGTCCATTGCTTCTATGCAAAAACACTTGATATTGCGTGTAGGCATTACAAAGATAAGTGACTATAGCCATCCACTCTTTAGTCCATTTGCGCTTGATCTCTAATCCACTTTGTTGCTACCCATTTCTCACCTTCAATAACTGGGCAGCTTCCATGAAGAGATGTCTGCAAAATGACCAAAGATAAGTTCAGAAGCTAAATAACCATAATTCTTGGCCATTTAAAAGATGAACAAATGAAAGAACCAGAGGACTTTTTATTTAAAAACAGCAACTTTTCAAATATTCTCTCACTTTCCTCCAATTCCTTAGCAACTGAATGAGTCTTCCGACCACTGGAAGCCATTTGATATGGAGCCCATTACCCAAAATTACTAATCCGATTTAAAATTTATAATTCTGCAAATCAGATGCCATGCTTAATATGCAAGTTAAATTCTATCCATTACCACCTTTAATTTCTATCCGTTAGCACCTTTAATTTCTATCCTCATGGTCTGACCAGCTACACTGAAAGGCTCTTCGTTTTTTTAGTTTAAGCAGTCAAGAGGCATCAAAAGAGGCCTCTGGGTTGAAAATGGTCAGAGAGTGTGATGTTACCTGATCAATTGTACCATTTGGAAGCAGTGAGTAAAACATAATCCCATCACCTTGCCGAGGTTTCACTTTTAAACCAGTACATTGTCTATAATCATAGCCTGAACTTATTTTTGCGCCATTCTACAAAGAGAATAGCCATCAGTTGGCAAAATGATTCCATCTGTATCATAGAACAATGACAAGGAAAAAATGCCATGTGCTCACTTACCTCGAAAGGAAACATAGTCTCTCCACCTTTTTCTACATCAGATAAATACAACAAGAAGGAGGCAACCTGCATGATAGATGATCCAAAACAAGAGAGAGATTTAAACATGATTTTATATATTGAAACTTGCAGCAACTAAAACAGTAAATTCACACAGAAAGAAAACAATGCCACATTGTATAAGATACTGAGCTACCAAAATAGTGCAACACTGTCAGATGTGATAAATATGATTATGGGCAATATTATCTAATATCTAATTCATATGGATTATATTTGAGGTATAAAAATCAGTCAATCAATTTTTCATTTTCTTTCTTGAAGCAAGACTGTAAGAAAAACCAGAAAAGAACATCTAATTTCCCAGATAAAACTACCCATGGCTATCAATACCCTCTACTCTACTTGTTTTCAGTCACAACTTTAAAATATGAAATATTATATAGAAATAATAAAAAGCACAGTCACTTTTATTCCAAGGCAAAAGTAATTTCTCTGTGCTCACATTACCAAAAAAGACTAATGACTATGAGATCGTATAATCATATCTCTTTATGTAACATCCTGCATCAAATTAATACTACTTACTGATTAACAAAGATTAAAAATACATCTCGGTACTCATAAATAAGAGTCAACCAGAACCTTTTCCAAGACGAAATATATTTTAGGGTATCAGGATCGAAGAAAATCAATAAATAATTAAATATACATATGCAGAAGTCAGAGAGTGGTAAATAACCAAACATTCAAGAACTACGACAGATACTTCTCACATACCCTTTGACTCATCTGTGGCCCATATTCTGTTGGATTAAATGAATCATAATGTGAGTCATACTTTTGCCCAAGTTCATAGCGCAATATGTTAAATGCCTGCAATAGAGAGATTCAGATTCTGGAATCAGAGTCAATAAAGTTTTTAAGTAAGGACTTCACTGAATTCACTATATGCATCAACAAGCATGTAACAAGGCTCAGAAGAAGGTCAATGAAAGCATCCAGTGACGATTAAATATATGACTAGGAAAAAGAGCTAGTCTCAAAGACAAAATCATATTGTCATCAAGAGGCATTTTCTCAGGCATAGGTTTCTAATTTTACCACAATCCTTGTACATTTTGCATGTCAATTAAGAATTTAGGTACTTTAGTTAACATACAAAAGTCAACCTGCAGTCCTGATGCACCACACTGTGTTGCATTTATGCTAAAGTGAAATTTAATTAGAACATGCATGTGCCAAATGGCTAAACATAGCAAATTTTTGCTGATTCTATTATTATGAAAGTAGAAGGCATCAAAGAGTCAGACCAGGAAAGTTATAAAAGCTAAGCATCTACCTCTTTACTCACAGAAGAGAAAGGTATGATCATAGTATTAGTAATATATCATAGACCACTTCTTCACAGCATAAAGCATGTTATTGACTAAGGCATCCATAATCATAAGAAACTACAAGAAATAGGAAGCTTTCGTTGCTAGTTTAGCTCACTAAACAAAAAATCAGCAGGTCAAAGCAGCTTTTACAAGTTACAGCCAATTAACAACAATGCATTCCTTTGAAATTGACAAAAATTACAGTACTTAATCCAATAAATATATGCTGCAAAAAAAGAAATATAAAAAGAAAGTATCTTAAAAGCAAAAGATACCTCCCCATGGGCCCTTGGGATCATTGTAGCTCTAGCAATTTTCTGCTCAATGAAGTCCAAGGTTCCTGTTGGATCTTCTGATGCACTAAGAAATGTACCTGAACTGTTGCCAAAAGTTATATTGATAAGGAGATGAGAAACCCTCCAATCTGAAGAGTTACAAGATCACATTCTTGTACATAAAAAAATAAGGGAGAAAAAGTGAGATACCTTGTTCTCGTTCCCTTAGTGCTCTCAGCAGTTTCTCCTCTTCGCAAAGCCAGGCCAGATGGTCTTAGGCGCGACTTTGCCAATTTAATTATGCTCGTGCATTGTTGTGGGGTTGCAAAGTTTGGAAAGTACACAGCTCTTGGTTTCCAGCTCAAAACCTACAACCCAGAATCAGCAAAATAGCAACATAATTAGAAATAGTGACAAAAACATTTCTAGTTTGGCACCAAAGCATCCTAACTAATCTATTCCTTTCTATTCTTCAAACATTGAACTGAAGAAACCACTTCATTACAATTCAGTATGCTTCCTCTTCTAGGTATTGGTCACTATATTCATTTCAACTCCAAATTCCCAAATCATACAACGAACAATGCAATAACAGCTGAATATCAGCATCACTCATCAAACCAACCAAAAAATTTTCATTCTTTTCCAATTTTTACACCATAAATTTCATCAGATCCAATGAGTCCACAAACTCAACACTCAAACAAATTAGAAATACTTCAAAAAAAAACCTAATTTCCTCTTAAACAGAACAAAAACAAATCAAAATTAAAACCTGAAATGGAATTGATTCAACTGAAGCTTCTCCAGTAACGCCATGTGGCATAGCATCATGGTTCCTCTTCTCCTCCTGCTCCTCACTGGTGACGACATTAAGCCGTCTTAATCTTGGTTTAATAATAGGCACATCCTATTAATTAAACCCCCCAAAAAAAGAACAAAAATAAAAAAATCAAATCTTTACATCAACAACAAAACTATATGCTAAAAAAAAAATACAACAAAAACCTGCGAGAGAAAAGTGGAAGCGTAAAATCCGGCGAGGAAGAAGAGAGAGCACAGAACTAAAATTGCTGGTAACCCTAATTTCTTCCTCGAACGCTTCGTTTTTGCTTTCATTTCTTCTTGATTTTAGTCCTTCGAATTTAAAAACTGTATTGGGTATCGCAAAAACTAATTAAATTGAATCTGATAGAATCGAATCGAATTGGATTGAAAAATTAGGGTTTACACAGGTGAGATTATCTGTTAATTTATTATTATTGTTTTTGTTGTCGTGAAGCAATGGCAGAACGCGTTATTGGCGGGAGACAGTTTTTTTTTTTTTTTAATGTATGTTCTGATGTCAGAAATTTACCGTCATCATTTTTTTTTTAAAAATTTTAAACAATTTAATCTCGGGTTTAATCTCAAGTCAAAAAAAAAAACAGATGCAAAAAGAAATTTTCTTTTATGGGTTCATTTTGTTCCAATTTTAAAGTTTTTTTTAATTTAAATATTGTAAATTTATTTACTTTATATATATATATACGCGTATAATATAATGATTCAGATAATAAATTTTATAAAATGAAATTATAAATTCAATTTTTTATTTTTTTTTTACTTCGTATGTATATATCATTATATTATACTACGCGAGAACATTAAGTGTGTTAGATAATTAAACCTTAGATTAGCATTGAAATTTCATATACATCTTATCAAATAATATTATGACACATATTGAACTAAGAATAATCAAATCTTTATATATTAAGGAGAAGGTACATTTTGGCCCTTAAACTATACCTGAGCTGCACTTAAGCATCTGAACTAATTTTTGACTCAATTAATATGAAAATTCAACTTTTATTAAACTTGAGGCCCCTCTCTTAACGACAGTGTATTTCTCCTACTGTATCACCATTACATGCCTTTATAGTGGGCTACGTTGGCAATGAAATCCCACTTTTTTATTTCCATCTCTTTCAATCAACATCTTTTACATTTTGACAAAAAAAAAAAACATTGTCTACACATCTTGAACCCTAAAATTGAGCAAGAAAATTTAGGGGGAGAAATAGCACATGAAAAATTGAAATTTAAAAGCAAGTAAGCTCAAATGGCTTCTTCATCATTGTCCACAGCAAGCTTAATGAGGCATTCAAGTATGGAGAATAATTATGAAAGAGCACCAAGGTTTTGCAAATGTAAATATAGAGGTATGAGAGTGAAGGGTCTTAGATGGACACCGTGGATGAATGAACCCCGAGGCGCACTTAAGCATCTGAACTAATTTATAGCTTAATTAACATGAAAATTCAACTTTTATTAATTGGAGGCACCTCTCTTAACGGCAGTGTATTTCTCCTATTGTATCACCATTATATGCCCTTATAGTGGGCCACATTGCCAATGAAATCCCACTTTTTTTATTTCTATCTCCTTCAATCAACATCTTTTACATTTTGACAAAAAATAAAAAACATTGTTTATATATCTTGAACCTTAAAAGTGAGCGAGAAAAATTGGGGGAGAAATAGCATATGAACAATTGAAATAAAAAAGCAAGCAAGCTTAAATGGCTTCTTCATCATCGTCCACAGCAAGCTCAATGAGGCATTTAAGTATGGAGAATAATTATGAAGGAGCACCAAAGTTCTGCAAATGTAAATATAAAGGTATAAGAGTGAAGGCTCCTAGATGGACATCGTGGATGAATGAAAATCCTAAGAGGAGGTTTTATGCATGCTCGAACTATGAGGTAAGAAATGGAACCATTTTCATTTAGAATTATATTATTAGTATAATGTTGGGGAAATTTCTTTTAGAACTTTGCGTTTTAACTTTGATCACTGAAATTTCAGGGAAGAAGTTGTGGGCATTTTAAATGGCATGATGAGCCTTTGAATGAAAGGGTAAAGGATTTGATAAATAAGTTAAAGTGGGAAAATAGAAAATTGGTTGTTGAGAATAGGCAATTGAAATCGATTAGAACTGGAGAAAATATTGCTAATGAAGAGGTTATTGAAATTGATGATCTTTGGGTGGAGTTTAGCAAGTTGAAAAAAGGCTAGAGTGGACCTAGATGATTATATAATGATAAGGAAAAGGCTAATAACAACATATGTTGTTATTGGTATCACTTAGTTGGTGTTAGTAATGTGCTTCATAATGTTGTCGTATTTTAGTGTTAGGTTCATGTAATATATATATATATTCTGAAACTTGTACAATAGTTGTTAGTTGAATGTAATTCCAAATGTCTGCAATGTTTCATTTAGAATGGAAATTAACAAAAAGATGTTTTCTTTTCCCATTTAACATTCAACTAACAACTGTTGTACAAGTTTCAGAATATATATATATACAAAAATATATATATATTACACATTACATATTATATTCACTATAATTTGAATGTGAAGCTAAATTAAAAAACACATATTGCAATTCAACGAAACTTGTATTTGTAATTTAAGAAATGCAAATCACAATAGATGTTCCAAAGTATATGGACATCCAAAAGTGAACTAAATCACTTTTTCTAGTATACTAATAAAATATGAGCTAATTAGTATCAAGTTCCTAGTCAACTTGATTCATGGTTCGTGAGTTCAAGTTCATTTAGAACTTGATTGACATTAGCAAAAAGTATAATCTCGATAATAAGTTTGGCTAACAAAAAAGATAAAACAGATGTATCATGCATAAAAAAAATTCTTTATACTGTTACAAACTGTTTAATTTTCAAACATCTTTTCCCTTTGTCTCAATTGCATTTGTTGCCTTTAAATCTACAGTTGGGTTGAGCTAATAGTAGGCTTTCACCCCCTGTCCCAGAAACTGAGGGGGAAGCATCATTGGCAGCCTCTAGATGCTCGCCAGACCCAACTGTAGCAGTAGCCTCTTCAGACTCCCTCATATACAAGGAACTGGCCTTTCGACGGACGTCATCCTCTGCAGCAAGCCTGGCTAGATCGACTGGGGTTCTAAGGCCCCCAAATCCAATCTTGAGTCCTAAAAGAGCAAGATCCTTTTGCACTTAGCCCGGTATGCCTTGAGAAACCCCCTTACCATGCTTTGATATGTCTTCTTATCATTGGCACAAGATTTCTCAAGCTCCGCCAGCCTCTCCTGAAGTTCAGCAATCTGAAGATCCTGCTCCTCGATCCTCCTTGTCAACCGAGCCTGGCTATATTCCAGTTCAGAAACCTTTTTCTGATTCGCCTCAGCGTCAGATTTGGCCTCCGCGTATCTTGTCTGGCAGTGCTCCAGAGCTGCCTTGGCGCTATCCAGTTTTTTCTCAAAATCTATAGCGATCGTCCCCACCTCAGCTTCCTTTAAGCTGTACTGGCTCTTTAAGTAGAAGTACTGATCCTTCGCCAGCAGCAAGGCCTGAGTCATCTGCCAAAAACAACCAAGTAACTTAGCCAAAATTCCACTACAATAGTTATATCAAGTACCAGAAACTCCCTTACCTCCAATGACTGGCCGATCATGGAATCAAGTAATCCGTCTAGTCCCTTGTCTGACCATCGCTGCATGTCTTCGGGTAACCACAATGACTCGGCGTACTGGTCCCGTACTTGACTGTTGGAGATGCTCGGGGGCTTCATCTTTTTCAATATCCAGCCCCGCATATCTAGATAACCAGATAACCGGGGACGTTGGACGTAAATCTCTTCATCCAGCCCCTCTGCATCTGACTCTGCTTCGATCAGCCGCCTTTTTCGATGTCTGACCTGCTCTGGCCGCTCACTTTCCACTATTGCTTTACCCTTAGGGTCGACAGGAATAGCCTCCGGAGCAGGGGGAGCCTTAGTTTCCAAGGAAGGATCATTCCAACCCTCCTCCACTGCAGCTGGCTCATTTACTAGGGAAATCCCGCCCGTAAAATCAAAAAAGTCAGCCATCTATAGATGGAAAGATAAGACTAGTCAGACAAAACAAAACTCAAAACAAAAAATCATACCAGGGACATTATCGCGACTCGGACAAACATACCTCCAGGATGCATCCTCTGCTGATCGAGCTTCAGCGAGTCCGTCTAAATGTAGCTGCAAAACTAATTCTGTATCCGGATCAAAAAGTTTCGTTGGACGAGTCACCTTATGACACTCGTCTGACCACATCCTCCGGACATCCAGGAAGTCTGATTAATGCTCCACAATAAAAAAAATGGTATCTCCACTTCTTGTGAAAATCCAGAAGTTTAATAAAAAGTGAATGGTTGGGTATGGCTGAGAGGGAGAACATCAGCTCTCCCTTCTTCCTAGTCAGCCTATATAAATACCGGAGGACATCTAGATCAGGAACCCTACCCTCCTCATGCATCAGCTGGATGAACCCGATCAATATCCTATAACTATTCGGGTGAAGCTGACCAGATGCAATGTTATTTCTATTAAGAAAGTCCTTGACAAAGGGATCTAAGGAAAATTTCAGACCCCCCTCTAACTGGTCGAAATACACCACTAATGTACTTAGCCCCAATAAAGGGGTATGGGCCCTAAACCTTCTATCTACAGTGTGAAGGGCATAATCGACAGGGATGCAGAACCACTGCCGATACCACCTTAGCAATTCACTATCTATGTTGGACACAAAGAGGTCAGATCTAATCTCTTCCCGAGGAGCCATAGCAAAGAAGGGAACGAAAACCAAACAATAAAAAAAGGGCAAAAAAGAGGAGGAAGAAATGATGAAAAGAATCACCTGGTAACCTCAAGCGAGAGTTATGGTAGGAAGGAATAAACACAGTAAATGTAGTAGAAACGCAGCAAAAATAGAATGAAAGAGCGAAGAAAGCAAAATGAGCCAGTTAGCAAGCGCAGTAGTATTTATAAAGGCACAGAAAGACCTGGAAGCACGCCATTAACTGCCCTCATTATTACTGTGCTCCTCCCTAGACCACCAAGGGCTTGTTGGGAATAAAATAACCCATTAGGCGAAGAGTCGCGATGACTATTGTACAAGCATTTCGCTTACTGACACATGAAATGACGCATCAATCACGTGATCTCAAGAGTTGAAATGGAATCACCACGTTGGCCCACCCACATCTTCGAGTGGGCCGATCCATCAAGCAAGTCGAGAGACGTTTCAAGCATCACTCCCAGCCCATTCTTCATAAAAAGTCTAGTGACTGAAGCTGGCACCCTCAGGTCGCTTCCGTAGTACTGAGGTTCCGAGCATGTAAGCCGAGCATCTAAGTCTCGTTCACACAAAGTCCAGTGACTAAAGTTGGCACCCTCAGGTCACTTCCGTAGTACTGAGGTTCCGAGCATGTAAGCCTCGCGCCCCTGTGCTGAGCATCTAAGTCTTGTTCACAAAAAGTCCAGTGACTGAAGTTGACACCCTCAGGTCGCTTCCATAGTACTGAGGTTCCAAGTATGTAAGCCTCGCGCCCCTGTGTCGAGCATCTAAGTCTCGTTCACACAAAGTCCAGTGACTGAAGCTGGCACCCTCAGGTCGCTTCCGTAGTATTAAGGTTCCGAGCATGTAAGCCTCGCGCCCCTGTGCCGAGCATCTAAGTCTCGTTCACACAAAGTCTAGTGATTGAAGCTAGCACCCTCAGGTCATTTCCGTAGTACTGAGATTCCGAGCATGTAAGCCCCACGCCCCTATGTTGAGCATTTAAGTCTCGTTCACACAAAGTCCAGTGACTAAAGCTGGCACCCTCAGGTCACTTCTGTAGTACTGAGGTTCCGAGCATGTAAGCCTCGCCCCCTTGTGCCAAGCATCTACAAATCTATTATGTTGATCATACTCACTTATCAGGTACCCCAATTCCACAGATTACGATTCGATGACTATCAACCAACATACTCGGCATCAAGCTCTGCTTACTGTGACTAAGGCTGGTCACCTCAGCTCACTTGCATCTTATCACCCATATAAAGGCATCTGCATCTTACTCGGATGCAACGGACATAAATATCTGCATACTCCGGGGGGGGACTCTTAATACCATCTAGAATGTTCCTACCTAATTAGAGGTCCTCTACCCCCCCTAAATAGGAACACATGGACAAAGGAGAAGACAGATCCGTTTAAGGAACTACCTCAAAGAGGAATCATAATTGAAGAAAGAATACTCTCCTGCAAAGACTATGATTCACTAACCCACAAGGATTCCTATTCCTCCCAGGTTTGAGTATCGCTATATATAGCACCATATACCCCTCATAAGGGGACATCTCATTTCATACATATTCAAGCTATCTTTCCTCCGCCCAATTTCTATTCTTTAACTTAGGCATCGAAGTGTTTGTGGGGATTCACCCCGCCTCTCACCTTGCCCTCTGCTCAGTGCTTTGCAGGATGTTCAGCCCAGGAGTCCCGAAAATTAGTTATCACATAACCATGGTTACATTTGAGCTATCATTATGAAAAAAAAATTTCCTTGAAGGAGTCTGAGTAGTTTTTCTCAGTTTGCTCTTTCATATTTCTCTTTCATTTGGTATAGGATATCTAGTTTCAGGATCACAATTCACCCTATATGTAGCTAGTGCTTTTCCACTATCTGTAACCCTCTCAGTTGAAGTCCCAGGCTGTTCACATATAATATGCTCACCATTAACACAATTTAAATAACACAAGTATTAACACACATCCAATAACACAACCTATTAAAAAATAATATGCTGCTGCATTAACACAATTTCAGCCAAATTGTCTTTAAACTCCTCTTGAAATGTGCTCCATGCAAGGATCTAAAATTTTTTCTTCATTACTTCTCCTCCATACTTTTTATACTAGTTGGAATAAATATGTCATGCACACCACATGTAACATATTGTTTGCCGCATCGATCAAACCTTAAAAACAAAAAATAAGAAAGTTAAAACAAGTTTTAAAGCTTGTTTTTAAAATAAAACAAATTTTATTTCAGAAATTAATACATTTAGAATCAGATTTAAGACAAAGTGTAAATCTTGTAAGTAAAATAAAAAATTAAAAAAATAACAAATTAGAAATGAAATAAGACATGACTATTTCCTTTTGCATATTGAATATTATAGTCAATTTTGATCCATCACGATGTTCTAATTCTTGTACAAGCCATAAAAGAAACTATCTCTAGTTTCCTTTATTCTCTTTATCCACTACTGTCCAAGCAACTGGGACCATTTGATGGTTCCCATCTTGTCCAACAGTTGTCAACAGTTAGCCCTTACACACACACCTTTAAGAAAGCATCCATCGAGACCTATAAGAGGTCGACAACCCCTTATCTAATTCTTTTTACAAGCATTAAAACATATAAAAATTCTTATGAACACCCTCCTACCCTCTTGCAATGCTTCCTTACACAGTTTTATTTCAGCCTTTGTCCCTGGGTTGCTCTTTTTTAAAGTGGCTGTATATGCTTCAAGATATCCAAATTGCACTTTATAGCTCCCATCAAGTTCTTTAATAATATTTCTCTTTGCCCTTTTACATTTTGCAAAACTTCTATTCACTTTTAGTTGCTTCTTAGCATCATCTACCATGTTTGCTACCCTATACTTAGGGTTCTTATAATTTTTTTTCCTAAAATGCTTTTGTTAAAAAATTAGATGAGGCACTTAGAATGGAGTAATGCATAAAGCATCTATGTTCTTTAATTAGTGTCTTAACTGCCAAACCTGCATTTTGCCCGTCTTTATAAATCAAAGTGTAAATGGACAGACTGCCTCATTAATGCATTTAACTTTTAGTCTGAAAGGCTCATTTGGATTAATCTTCAATTTCAATCTATA
The DNA here is from genome assembly GCA_947683625.1 of Mallotus nudiflorus. Taxonomy (NCBI): domain Eukaryota; kingdom Viridiplantae; phylum Streptophyta; class Magnoliopsida; order Malpighiales; family Euphorbiaceae; genus Mallotus; species Mallotus nudiflorus. Next base: position 1,674,960 of record CANTUR010000125.1, read on the forward strand.
GGTAACTGCATACCTACTAATTGCTCCCCTAGCCTCCTTAGCATCTACAAATGTCATCCCAAGCCTAAAATAACTTGCTCCAGTACTGTCTTCATACTTTTCCCCAACTTTTGGTAGTGCAGACTCATCTTCAGCATTCTTATCACTATCACTATCATCATTATCTTCATTGCCTTCATTTTCCCTACCTCTCCATCACCTTCACTTACATATCCATTAGGGACTCCACTTAAGTATATAAGTAACTCCCTTTTGCCCATTTCATTTTCATTTACCACTGCCCTATCATTAAGTTCATCCATTCTATTTATAGGTTCATCATATGGTATGTCAGCATGCCACTCAATAGTCAAGTTCTAAGGCTGAAACATTAGCTTATTGATTTTATGATTTGCATAAAAATCTATTTATTCTACCCAGCTATATCTTCTAATACAATATAATACCTTTTTAATACTAGAATCATCATGCACTAAAAATAACCCATTAGTTAGATGTTTTCTCGGTTTGAGAATAAATACTTTCTTCAAGCTTGCAAATCCTAGCGAGTTTCTAAATCTATATAATATCTCTTGATAACACATATAGTCTGGATCAAAATCATAAACCACATCCCCCTCACTATTGACATACTGAAGCTTATTATTTACCCATTGCCATGTACCTCCATAATTGAATTGCACATCAATTATTTCTGCCACTTTTCATATATAGATAAATAAATGGAACAATAAATTACAAAAAACTAATACTGATATTGATAACATATTTTTAAAACTCTTGAGCTTGGAATCCTGCAAATGACCAACAAAGGGCAAGGTGAGAGGTAGGGAGGATCCCCACAAACACTCTAATGCCTAAGTCAGAAAACAGAGAGAGAATTTAGAAAGAGAAAGTGAGAATAATTAGAATATAAGAGAATATGATGGATGAGAATGAGGGATATGAGGTTTTATTTATAATGATACTTAGACCTGAAAAGAGTAGGATTCCTCTTGAGATAGGAATCCTAACCCAAATAGGAGAGTATTCCCTCTTCGTCTAAGAATCTTTTTGAGGCAAGGTCTTTTCCTTAATTGGATTTGGTTGTCTTCCCTTTTCGAGTAACCTTATTTAGCAAATAAAGTTCTTTAATTAAACAGGAATATATATATACAGTATCAAGAGTCCCCCCCACAAGTCTTGTCTGGATATTTATATCCGACATATCTGAGTCTACAAATGATAGAACATTTATGCTTCTGTATAGAGAGAAATCTCTTAGAATCACTTTGTTTTGATATGGAAGGGTGAGCTGAGGTGGCCAGCCTCAGTCACAGGGAAAGTTAAAGCTTGATACTGAGTCTTGAAATCGTCTCATTGTGGAAATGCCATCTGGACCTTGGAGTGCACAAAATCTATGAAAAATAATATATAATGGATTAACCCATCAATGCGAAGGCAGCATGATGGAACCAGTTGTCATTAGAGTTTTGATGCTCAGTGCATTAAAAGCGTGGCCCGAGTGCCAAACCTCAGTACTATAGAAGTGACCTGAGGGTGCCAGCTTCAGTCACTGGACTAATGTAGGGGGCTTAGATGCTCGGTATAGGGACGTAAGGCTTACATGCTCAGAACCTCAGTAATATAAAAGCGACCTGAGGGTTTCAGCTTTAGTCATTAGACTTTATCTTGGTGCATTAAAAGCACGACCCAAGTGTCATATGATTTTAGTGCATTAGAAGTGTGGCCCGAGTGCCGGTTAGTCTGGGTGTCTTGCAAGTATGGCTCAAATGCCCATCCTTAGTACTATAGAAGCAACTTGAGTGAGTCAGTTTTAGTGACTGGTCTTAATACATGAGGCATGGATGCTCGAAACCTCAGTACTATAGTCGTGATCGAAGGGTGCCAGCTTTAGTTGCTGGTGGGCGATGCTGGATCTTGCTATATCGAGTATGGAAGAACGGCTGACAATGGTGCACCCAGGTCGAGTAACATCTATGTCATCTTGACGCTTAGATTTTTAAAATTTGAATTGTGTACCATCGTGTCTTTTTATATGTCAGAAGATGAGACGTTTCTGTTGCCATAATGATGACTACTCGATTAATAGGTTTTATCATTTCCCAGATTACCCTTAATGATGTGAGGAGAAATGAAGTAATTATGAGGGAAATTAATGGTTTGTTCCAGAGCCTTCTATTGCTTTATAAATATCCCTTTGTCTTCGAGTTAATGCATTTTGCTCTTTTATTTTGTTGGTGTCTTATTTGCTTTACTACTGCCACCACACTTCTTCTGCCGTGACTTCCCCATTTTGTAACCAGGATATCTTTTCCTTTCCTTTTTTTTCATTCTTGCTCTGTTTCATTTTGTAGATAATCTTATGGCTCTGATCTGTTTATGTCTAGGGTAGATGAGGAGTTATTAGGGTAGTACCAGAGGCAGTTTAGCATTCCATCCGATTACGCCCTTCACACCGTGGATAGGAAGTTTAGGGTCCATACCCCTATGTTAGGTCTCAGTAGGCTAGCAGTGTATTTTGACCAATTAGAAGGTGCTCTGAAGTTTCTATTAGATCCCTTCATAAAAAGATTTCTGAATAGGTACAACCTTGTGCCCAGTCAGCTTCACCCTAATAGTTACCGAATTCTAATTGGGTTTATGCAGTTGATACATGAAGAGGGTAGGGAACCAGACTTAGATGTCTTGTAGTACCTGTATAGAATAACTAAGAATATTAGAGAACTGATGTTCTCCTTATCATTTTTTCCCAACTACAGTTTATTTGTGAAGCTTTCGGATCTTCATAAGAAGTGGAGGCATAAATTTTTTATTATCGAGCACCCTGCGGACTTCCTGGATGTCCGGAGAATGTGGTATGATGAGTGCCATAGGGTAAAATGGCCTTTGTAACTATCAGACTATGATGCAGAGATGATTTTAAGGCTTCATCTTGATGGCCTAGTCGAGGCTCAGTCAGCTGAGGACGTATCATGAAGATACCTGTGGAGAGTCTACTCGAACCGTGTTCAATCTACTGGTATGTTTTAATTATCGAAAGGTATCTTTCTGACGTGCTTTTTTATTTTTTCAATTATAGATGGCTAACTTTTTTGCTTTTGTAGACGGAATTCCACTTCTAATTGATGATCCAGCAAGGCAGGAAGTACAAATATCCTTCCTTTCTCTAGATCCTGAAGTACTTGAAGTCCCTGAAGAAGTGGTTGGCAATCCAAAAGGGAAGGTTGTGGTCAGGTCTTCTCAATCTAGCGGGGAAGGTCAGCGAAAGAGACGGCTGATAGACCAAGGCTTAGATGGTAAGGAGCTGGATGAGGAGATATACATCCAGCATCCTAGGTTGTCTGGGTGTCCGGGTATGAGGGCATGGATCTTGAATAAAGTGAAGTTGTCGAGTGTCTTGAATACCCAGGTTCGAGATAAATACGCTAAGCCACTGAGGCTGCCAACCGATATGCAATGCTGGTATGAGAAAGGTCCGGAGGAGCAGTTCGGTTGAATGATTGGGCATTCCTTAAAAGTAAGTGAATGTCGTTTACTTGTAACTTTGTTGTGTTCTTGTATTGAGGGAATGATACAAAGTTTTCCTTTGCACAGATGACCCAAGCTTTATTGTTGGCTAAGGAATAATATTTCTACCTTAAGAGCCAGTACAACCTGAAGGAGACAGAGGTCAGAATAATAACAATTGATTTTGAGAAGAGGCTGGATAGCATAAATGTTGGGATTCGTGATACAAACGCAGCGAAAAAATTAAAATTTTATCACATACCCAAGCCTGGATCCATGTAATTCAACTACTTGATTAAATCTAGGATTTTAAGAATCTCACCAAAACATAGAAGAGGCGAGATTTTCTGGAAGGATGAGAGGAGGTTCACACCGGTGACACCTTACCTCGAGCTTTTTGGCTTGGTTGTTCGGATCAAGACGTCTCTAAAAGGATGCGTCCTCTATAGGTATCCACACGAACAACCCTTCACAAAACGAATTGGAGTGTGTGTGCTAGCAACCTCCTTTATTGTCTCATAAATCAAGAATAAAAGAAAAACTCTGTCTTTGTATTATAAGGAGAAAGAAAATGAATTTTGAGGCAGAAAAACCAGTGTATGAAACCCTAGAGAATATAACATATTTATAGTCTCCAAATTAGGGTTTCACCTACCAATGACCTTTTGATAATTTCTATTTATTATATTCTGATTTTTTTTAAAAATAAATCAGAAATAATATCTTATTTATTTATTTAAAATAAAATTTATCTTAAATAAATAAACAAATAAATAAATAAAACACTTTAATTATTTATTTCCACAGAGTTTATTTTGGGCTTATTAAACCCATATTTATTTTGGGCTTGTTCTAAGTGTGTGACCCTGTAGGTTCATATAACATTGGTAGTGGGCCTAAATCTCTATTTAGGCCTACAAGTCATAAGTGGCCTCTAGCAAGACATTATGACTACCCAAGTCATGTGAAGTCAATAATTCGACATAGCCTAATTACAATGAATTTTATTGTCCCTTTATCACATGATATCTTAATTGAACATAAGGCATAGAATGTCATCCTTATATAGTTCAATATTATGACTTGATTCCAAGTAGACTGAAAATGATAACTCTTTATCAATTCATTTCAGCATGGCCATGCAATTTTCTTCAGTCTATCTCATCAAGGGGCCCATAGATATCTTTCTCATATTAATGAGTGATAAATTCCTTATGAATCACTCACATTCCTCACATAACTAATTTCATATCCAACAACATTCTAATTTAATCGTCTGGTTAAAGACAATGTTAGAATGTGTCAAAACATAAAATAGCTATGTAGAAATCCATGATGATTTTAAGGTCAAAGGACCGAAATAAAATTATTATGATGAGAAATACTTATGATAATAATCTATGTAGTATTCTCATAGTGGGTCAATCCAGTACATGATCTCTCATCATGTACTTATGATTTGACTTAATATCTTATATTCATGGTTAGTAAAATATAACCATCAGTCAACATAATACTAGCCTTAATACTTTAATATTTATATAATGAATAAATGGCTAGGGATAATTAGAATAGAACTCTTATTTTAATCTAAGGGTTTTACTATCAAGTAACATACTTGATGGCCTTAATAAGAATTAACCATTCATATAATTATCATAAAATCAAATGATAATGAAATACCTCTTTATTAATCAAATAAAAAAGTCAATGCATAATCAAATGATCTCCCACTTGCACTAGGCCCAATCAACATCGTATCGAATACCCATAGACCTAGTATGACTCTCATGTTTAGGTTGTGGAAGAGGCTTAGTCAATGGATCAGCAACATTATCATTTGTAGGTACTCTACATATCTTGATGTCTCCTCTCTCAATGATTTCTCGAATGAGATGATAGCGCCTGAGTATGTGTTTGGATCTCTGATGTGATCTGATCTCCTTAGCTTGGGCTATAGCTCCATTATTGTCACAATACAAGTTCACTGGATCTGATATACTAGGAATAACACCTAGTCCAGTTACGAATTTCTTGATCCAAACAACCTCCTTAGCTGCCTCTGAGGCAGCTATGTACTCAGCTTCTATTGTAGAATCAGCAACAATGTCTTGCTTGGAACTCCTCCAGCTCACTGTACCTCCATTCAAACAAAACACATATCCTGACTGTGATCGAAAATCATCCTTGTCAGTTTGGAAGCTGGCATCTGTGTAACCATTTACAACTAGCTCATCTTCCTGACCACCATACAGTAAAAATGCATCCTTAGTTCTTCTCAAGTACTTAAGGATATTTTTAACTGTTGTCCAATGACTTTCACCTGGGTCTGACTGGTATCTGCTCATTGTGCTTAAGGCATATGAAACATCAGGTCGAGTACACAACATTGCATACATGATAGATCCAATAGCAGAAGCATATGGAATTTTACTGATGCGGTCTCGCTCATCTTGTGTCATAGGACACTGAGTCTTGCTGAGATTAATGTCATGTGACATTGGCAAGAATCCTCTCTTGGAATCTTGCATACTAAACCTGTTCAATATCTTATTAGTATAAGTGCTTTGACTTAGGCCAATAAGCCTTTTAGATCTATCTCTATAGATCTTTATGCCTAATATATAAGCAGCTTCACCTAAGTCTTTCATTGAGAAACAATTCCCTAACCATGATTTAACATTTTGTAAAATAGGGATATCATTTCCAATGAGCAGTATGTCATCCACATACAACACTAAAAACACAATAACACTCCCACTAACTTTTTTGTATACACAAGGTTCATCATCATTTTTAATGAAGTCAAATTCTTTGACTGCTTCATCAAAAATGAAGATTCCAACTTTGAGATGCTTGCTTCAATCCATAAATGGATCTTTGAAGCTTGCATACCTTTCTAGAATTCTCAAGACTAACAAAACCCTCTGGCTGTGTCATGTACACATCCTCAAGTAAATTCCCATTAAGAAATGTTGTTTTGACGTCCATTTGCCATATTTCATAATCATAGTATGCAGCTATGGCAAGGAGAATTTGAATAGATTTTAGCATAGTCACTGGTGAAAAGGTTTCATCATAGTCTATACCATGTGTTTATTTGAAACCTTTTGCAACCAGTCTTGCCTTAAAGGTATGCACATTGCTATCCATGTCAATTTTCTTTTTGAAAACCCATTTGCACCCAATAGTTTTTAAACCATCATTTGGCTCAATCAAGGTCTATACTTGATTATCATACATGGATTGCATTTCAGATCTCATGGCTTCAAGCCAATTCTCAGAGTCAGGACTATTTATGGCCCTTTGATAGGATGTGGGCTCATTTTGATCCATAATTAACACATCATTATCACCGATTATGAGAAATCCATATCTCATGGGGATTTGACGTGTCCTACTAGACCTCCTTGGGCCTTCTGGTACTTGTGCAAGCTCAATAACTTCTTGTTAATTCAGCTGTGGTTCCATATTAGGTACAAAGCTATTTTGTGGGCCTTGAATTTCTTCAAGTTGCACTGTGCTCCCACTGGTTCCTTTGGAAATAAACTCTCATTCCAAAAATACACCATTCCGAAACACAAAACACTTTGTTCTCAGACGCATTGTAGAAGTAATATCCTTTAGTTTCTTTAGGATATCCCATAAAAAGGCATTTGTCAGATTTGGGTGCTAGTTTATCTAAGATTTGACGCTTGACAAAAGCATCACATCCCCAAATCTTTAGAAAAGACAAACTGGGAGTTTTTCCAGTCCATATCTCATATGGTGTCTTTTCAATTGCCTTCGATGGAACTCTATTCAAAATGAATGCAGCAGTTTCTAAAGCATATCCCCAAAAAGAGATTAGAAGATCAGATTGACTCATCATAGATCGAACCATATCCAATAGAGTCCGATTTATGCATTCAGACACACCATTCCATTGTGGTGTACTTGGAGGAGTCAATTGTGAAACAATCCCACAATCTCTAAGATGATCTATAAATTCTTGGTTTAAATATTCATGTCACGACCCAAAACAGGGGCCATGACCGGCGCTAGGGAATGGGAATTCTTTCGAATCCGGAACCCGTAGCAAGTCTAAAAATAAAATAAAGCATGCCATAATAACAGTAACAATATAATATGCAGCGGAAATAAAAATCATAATATCATAATATTATTCACATCAACTGGATTTAAATCGAATCTCAACTCATAGATATATATAATCTTTAATACAAATCCAGTTTCAACATAATACATCTCTTTAAAATAAAATACATGAAATCCAATACTGTAATTCACAACTACTGCAGTGTCTAGGTAAAATAAATAAGACTCAAGTAGACAATTTACATAAAGAAGCCGGGGCGGAAGAAATCCGGCGTATCGACCTGCTACTGAGGTCTGAAGAAGTTGACTCTCCTGAAAAATAGTCAACGGAGGGGAGTCAGACCTCACTGAGTGAATTACTATAATATATATACATACACACACTAAGTGATAATACATACAGTCAACAGTATATATAATATGTATATATACAGGCAATTACACACAGATGCAATAAAATCATTTTTATATATTTTATCTGAAAATCATCTTTTATGAAGGATCACATAGAACCCTAGAATATCGCAACCTCAGAAAATAGTGTTAAACAACACTCAAGCCATACAGGCTCACTTATTCCAAATATATCTACTTAATCCATATGGATAGTAGACTGGCCCCAAGACACTAAGTCAACCGAGCTCCAGCAGTCTGACTGCCAGTGTGATTGGCCCCGAGACACTTGGTCAACCGAGCTCCAGCAATCACACCCAAACCACATCTCACATATCAAGTAATCATATCAAATCAATATCCACAAATAGTTAGTAATATAGCCTAAAGCTATAGGCGTACCGGTACGTACTCGGTCCTAGTGCTGCCCACTAGGTAGCACGTTCTATCGATATCCTTCATTAATAATATAAATCATTCATTCACAATAAATGATGCATGAATTTAAATGAAATAGCAATATAAACCATATATATATACCGGAAATATACCAAAAGTAAACCAGGTATATTTCGAGTATATATATATCAAATGCATTCAATCAAATTATAAATTAAGCTGGAAATATATTTAAAAACATTTTAAATATATTTTATTTACAAAACATGCATATAATTTAGTATATAACAAAAATAAACCAAAAATATACTTAATGTAAACTTAAGAAATAAACAAATTATTTATGCATATTTAATCAACATAAAACATGCATTTCTAAATCATGCATCCTAAGCATATATATATAGTATAGTAACTCACCTAATGCGCTCCACGAGAAGGGTCCGACGGGCCTGGTCCACTAGCCCTCGGTCTCGGTGCAACTAAACAAGCAATGAATAATTGACATTAGAATAAACCTAACAGAAATCCTAGAATTCAATCTAGAGTATTAAACACAGAATCAGAAATTAGGGTTCGACTGGATATCACGTTTTACGAGAATTCTACCGAAAATCCGACAGAACCTCCCCTATAAAACGGACATCTCTCTACTCAAAAGAGTAGAGCCGACCCTGCAAAGAAAATACACTTCGAAAAATAGGCTCAACACAATCAAAATCCCACGGTCGGACTCCAAACTACAGTCCACCGACCGGGGTCCACAAACACAGAACATATTCCAGATATACCAAAAATATCCTTACATCACAGAAATACATTTTATAGGTAAAAATTACATAATTAACCTTAAAACACTGTAAAAACCGATTAAAACTCATTTTATTAAAAAAACCGTATATTATATATAATTGAAAATAATTCACGAAAAATAGTTTTAATTAGTTAAAAATACTAAATGTTTTGTAGAAATCATTTTTATACCTTAAATAACTAATAAAACCAATTAAATTACATTTTTAGACAATTTAGGGTAAAATTACCAAAATACCCCTATATATATAAATATACTTAAATTACTTCAAAAATTCACCAAAAATCATACAATTATCCAAAATTAATTTTATCAACATATTTATGAATAATATTAATAATTAAACTCAATTAACCAATTAAATTCAAATAAAAACACATTTAACCCTAATTTCTCAAAATCACATAAACTTTAATAATTCAAAATAAATACTTAGAAATTCATAAAAATTCCAAATAAATTCCTATAATTCATTTCAACACCTAATTTAACCATAAACTCCAATTTCATAATTTAAATAATTAATTTCCGAAAATTAGAAAATAATATTAAAATATTCAAAAATACCCAAAAATCCAAAAAATCTCCAAAAATTCTACAAAAATTCATACATGTAGATTGAGCTACTAGGAACAACATTTGTGAAGGGAGTTTTCATGAATCAATCAATTCAAAGCTCAAAAAAATCAAAAACCCTAATAGGCCGAAATTGATAAAATCGAAACCTAAGCAATTCTAGATCATTTTAGCTCAAACCAAAGCTAGAATCACACTCACCGGAGCTCAAGGAGAAGAAAGAGACCGGCGGTGTCGAAAACGGTGGCCGGAATCGGCGTGATCGATGGTGGATCGATTTTCGGCTTCTCCGGCCAAAATCGACTTCCAGGCGCTGGAAACGGCTACCTCAGGCGGCGGAAATGGTTGGGGAAGACGGTGGCACACCGAACGGCACACCCACGGTGAAGAAATGGCGTGACAGACGCCCGGACGGCGAGAAGAATGTGATCGGGGAAGAAGGAGTAGTCGGGGGCAAATGTGTAATTTTTTAATTCTTTTGTAATTTGACAAATTTTAATGTATATATGTATATATATATACTTTACACTATATAATAAAATAATATTAAATTACACACATCAAATATACACCACACACATAAAATTTAATATGTTAATAATTTATACTAAATAAAATTAATTAAATAACAATAAAATAAATAAATAATTAATAAAATATTAGGGTAATAATAAACCCTAATTAAATAAATATACACACACAGACTTTATTTAATAATTTAAAAATACGCATGAGTTCATGCAAGTCCGTAAATACATTTAAAATAATTAATAATACATTGTTTACGTGAAAATTTCCCTGAAAATGCAAGTCCCGGGAAAATTTTACGTAAAACACTGAAAATAATATACAGTAATTAAAATAGGTTTTAAATACATATTAACTCATAAAAATATCATATAAAATACAGAAATTATTAACACTGCATATCCCGGTACAGTGTAAAAATATTTAAAAAAAACACGGGATATTACAATTCACCACCTCGGTCAGATCTTAATGTTTTAATATTTTTACCAAGTTGATTTTGTACTTCATTCTTGAAAATTTTGAACTTTTCAAAAGATTCAAATTTATGTTTCATTAGATAGAGATAACCATATCTACTAAAATCATCCGTGAAAGTTATGAAGTACTGAAAACCTCCTCTAGCAGTTGAGCTTAATGGTCCACATACATCAGAATGTATTAGGCCCAATAAGTCATTAGCCCTCTTACTTTGTCCAGTAAAAGGTGTTTTAGTCATTTTTCCAAGTAAACAAGATTCACATGTATCAAATGATTCATAATCAAATGAATTTAAAAGCCCATTTTGGTGTAGCTTTGAAATGCGTTTCTCATTTATATGGCCTAAACGACAATGCCAAAGATAGGTTGAATTTAAATCATTAGATTTAGACTTCTTTGTATCTATGTTATAGATTGGAATTTCATTAGTGTCTTCAGCATCTAAAACATAAAGTCCACTAGTGCATGGAGCATATCCATAGAAAATGTTATCCTGATAAATACTGCATTTATTATTCTTAATAATAAATTCAAACCGTTTCTTGTCCAAATAAGAAATAGAAATAATATTCCTACTCATAGTAGGTACATAATAACAATTTTTTAAAGATAAAACAAGTCCACTAGGCAAAGGTAACTCATAAGTTCCTACAGCTAAAGCAGTAACTCTTGCTCCATTGCCAACTCGTAGGTACACTTCACCTCTTGCCAATGATCTACTCCTTTTTAGACCCTGCACATTTGTACAAATTTGAGATCCTGATCCAGTATTTAATACCCAAGAATCAGAATTAGAAGCAGATAAATTTAATTCTATAACATGAATACCTAAAGAGGCATTCTCACCACCCTTTTTCTTCTTCAGATCATCCAAATAGAGCTTGCAATTACTATTCCAATGGCCTAGCTCATTACAGAAAAAGCAAATTCCTTCCTTTGCTTTGGGTTCAGCTTTGGATTTGGGCTTAGGCTTTGGCTTGGGCTTCTGAAAGACTTAAGAACCTTGCCCTTGCCCTTTCCAACCCTTTTCATCCCCTTTCCCTTATTGACCATGAGAACATCCTTAGTGTTACTCTTGATGTTCTTTTCAGCAGTTTTTAGCATCCCATGGAATTCTGAAATAGTCTTCTCCATACTATGCATATTGAAATTCATAACGAAGCTATCATAAGCTTCAGGCAAAGATTGGAGAACAATATCCACAGCCAGTTCTTGTTCAATCTTGAGACCAAGCTTGTCCAAGTGATCAAGATGACCCTTCATCTTGAGAACATAAGGACTGACAGAGTCGCCAGTAGTTAGCTTGCAAGAAAGCAATGCCCTAATGGTATTGAACCTTTCAATTCTAGCTTTCTCTTGGAACATTTCCTTGAGATGGCCTATCATAGGATAAGCCTCCATTTTCATCAGCTGTTTTTGTAGCTCAGAGTCCATACATCTAAGCATAACATAAGTGACATCAATAGAATCATTGAGATGCTTGGTATAACCATCCCTTTGTGCTCTAGGAGCATTGGCAGCTGGTTCCTCAGGGATGGGTTGATCAAGGATGTATTCCTTTCTCTCATGCCTAAGAATAATTCTTAGGTTTCTATACCAGTCAAGAAAGTTAGTCCTATTGAGCTTATCCTTCTCAAGGATCGATCGCAGTGACATGGTAGGTGTAGTGTTTGAAGTCATTATCTATAACAAATATATGCAAAGTCCATTCAGTATTTTATTAAATATGTATAAGGCATAATAAAAACTCCCACTAAATTTATTCAAATCAATAACCCTCTAAGTTAATTTTACAAATTTTAGTGGGCCAAGATCCATATTTCACCATACTCTAAGTGAGCTTTGGCTCATCGCCTAAAATATGGTTATTTAGGTAGACAACTCTTATCAATTACATCTCATGTAACTCTTGGATGGTATGGGATTTGACATCACATGTCATGGCAAAAAAAAAATCGCATCTAATGCCCTAGGTCCAAAACCATTTTGATAACCTAGTTAAGTCAAACCATATCAAACGTTTGGATAGCACCATTATCCAACTTGCCTTCCCCAGATAAATATATACACCCTCCTTTGACAGGCTCATATATAATAATCTAAAGCTTGACAAGTGTTGAACTTATGGAAGGCATTATAATAACTTAGTATTAAATGAGGGTTCATTTTTATTTAATCTTATTTAGTTATTGTTATGTTGTATTGCATGGAATCATATGGCATCACATACATAACAACAAAAATAAATGTGACATAGCATGGCCCAAATCTAAGTTTATCTTCATAAGCCAATATGAAGATCAAAGGTCAAACCTAGGTAATATTACAATTACAAATTGAGCCTCCAACTTGGATCTCCATCTTCTACCATGGATCTCCTTATTTGGTTCCCACCTTGGATCTCCATCCTGGGCCTCCAACTTGAATTGCACCATGGGTTTTGATTTACAAAAATTATTGTAATTTATTCTACACTATTCGAATAAAATAAATACAACAAAACAAAAATGACTCGCAGGCCGTATTTAAAATTACAACCCATAAAAAATAAAATCCAATCACATTGGTCTAAAGGCCATGCTATGCACTATGCATAAAATAACAAACATGTATAACATAATAATCTATTTAGTTATTAAATCCAATAATTATGTTAAAAATAAAATAATGTGACAATTCTTTCGGGGTCAAGGGGCAGCGCCCCTAGTAGGGTTCCAAGGGGCATTGCCCCTTGGCGGGGTCCAAAGGCTAGCGCCCCTGCGGGGTCCGGGGGCAGCGCCCCAAGTGGCGGTCCCACTGGCCAATCAGCGGGTCCGACGGTAAACACTTTACCTTAGCTCTTCGGTGAATTGCCTTTCAAATTTATGAACATTAATGAATTTTCCTAATCAAATTACTATAAAATCAATTTGTTCAAAAATAGACAAAAACACTCGATTAAAATAGCCACCTTAAAACCTTAATTTGCGTCAAGGAAGTAATTAACCAATTTTCGTAATCATATTACTAAATCAGCTTGTTGCTTAAAAACATCACTTTTTGTAAACATTTTACAGTCTGAAAAATCCATTCAAAACAGATCAAAAAAAAATTTTTTTTTTATTAAAAGAGACGCATCCATTAAGAAAACCCTAATTTATGTAATCAAAATTACAACTTGAACGAATCTATATAAAACAGATCCATTTTGCATAATCTGTTTAACATTTAAACAGATTGCCCTTAACACATAATTTGCATAATCACAAAAATTCTATTTCAGATTTAATCAAAAACGATTTTCCTGAACAAAATAGAAAATGATTTTCCTAATTAAAACAGGAAAGAAATATGTTGTTTCAATTAATCATATTAATCAAAATAGAATACATAGCAGATATATATCCTTAAGTGATTAGGTTTTCGAAAATAGAATTTTGGTTTCATTAAATCATATTAATAAAACATTATACCTAATTCGTTTTTCCATAAAAACATCATATAGAATTCATTTTCAGTAAAACAATAAACTGAATACGTTTTTTTTTTTTTTATGAAATAGCATTCTGAATTCATAAAATCAAAAAACTGCTTTTAGTTTAATCACATTAAACCATTACAAACATTAATCAAATTAATGTTTAATTCTATTTTCAAATAGATTACTAAGAATTGTCACACAACAAATCAAAACCCCTTTTGATAATTTTGAAAACCCTTTTCAAAATGAATCATAAACCCTAACATATATCACATATACACAGAATCAATTAATCGAATTACAAGTGGCTCTGATACCACTGTTGGGATTCGTGATACAAACGCAGCGAAAAAATTAAAATTTTATCATATACCCAAGCCTGGATCCATGTAATTTGACTACTTGATTAAATCTAGGATTTCAAGAATCTCACCAAAACGTAGAAGAGGCAAGATTTTTTGGAAGGATGAGAGGAGGTTCACATCGGTGACACTTTACCTCGAGCTTTTTGGCTTGGTTGTTCGGATCAAGACGTCTCCAAAAGGAAGCGTCCTCTATAGGTATCCACATGAACAACCCTTCACAAAATGAATTGAAGTGTGTGTGCTAGCAACCTCCTTGATTGTCTCACAAATCAAGAACAAAAGAAAAACTCTGTCTTTGTTTTCTAAGGAGAAAGAAAATGAATTTTGAGGCAGAAAAACCAGTGTATGAAACCCTAGAGAATATAACATATTTATAGACTCCAAATTAGGGTTTCACCTACCAATGAACTTTTGGTAATTTCTATTTATTATATTCTGATTTTGTTTAAAAAAAATCAGAAATAATACCTTATTTATTTATTTAAAATAACATTTATCTTAAATAAATAAACAAATAAATAAATAAATAAAACACTTTAATTATTTATTTTCATAGAGTTTATTTTGGGCTTATTAAACCCATATTCGTTTTGGGCTTATTCTAAGTGTGTGACCCTATAGGTTCACATAACATTGGTAGTGGGCCTAAATCTCTATTTAGGCCTACAAGTCATAAGTGGCCTCTAGCAAGACATTATGACTACCTAAGTCATGTGAAGTCAATAATCCGACATAACCTAATTACAATGAATTTTATTGTCCCTTTATCACATGATATCTTAATTGAACATAAGGCATAGAATGTCATCCTTATATAGTTCAATATTATGACTTGATTCCAAGTAGACTGAAAATGATAACTCTTTATCATTTCATTTCAGCATGGCCATGCAATTTTCTTCAGTCTATCTCATCAAGGGGCCCACAGATATCTTTCTTATATTAATAAGTGATAAATTCCTTATGAATCACTCACATTCCTCACATAACTAATTTCATATCCAACAACATTCCAATTTAATCGTCCGGTTAAAAACAATGTTAGAATGTGTCAAAACATAAAATAGCTATATAGAAATCCATGATGATTTCAAGGTCAAAGGACCAAAATAAAATTATTGTGATGAGAAATACTTATGACAATAATCTATGTAGTATTCTCATAGTGGGTCAATCCAGTACATGATCTCTCATCATGTACCTATGATTTGACTTAATATCTCATATTCATGATTAGTAAAACATAACCATCAGTCAACATCATACTAGCCTTAATACTTTAATATTTATAGAATGAATAAATGGCTAAGGATAATTAGAATAGAACTCTTATTTTAATCTAAGGGTTTTATTATCAAGTAACATACTTGATGGCCTTAGTAAGAATTAACCATTCATATAATTATCATAAAATCAAATGATAATGAAATACCTCTTTATTAATAAAATAAGAAAGTCAATGCATAATCAAATGATTGACCTAGTGCATACCACTAACAATAAAGGCTGCACTAGAGCTTTACCAAACAAAATACACAGAGGTGAAATCTGAGGCTGAAGCGAGCCAGAAAAAGATTGCTAAACTGGAGCACAGTCAGGGTCAGTTAACCAGGATCAAAAAGCAGGATTCTCGGATCGCAAATCTGGAAAAGAAACTATCCGAGGTTGAGAAGTCTTGGGAGAATGACAAAAGATCCTACTAGAGCATGGTGAGATGATTTCTCAAAGCTTAAAGGTCTGAATGTAGGAGGATCCTGCTTTCTCAGAATCTGGAGCTAGACTTGGCAGAGTTGGATCAGATAATGCTAGCTGATCTAGCTAAGATTGCTGCTGAAGAGGATGCTCAGCAAAAGGCCACTTCCCTCCATGAGAGGAATGTGTCTAGGTCACCTGAAGGGTCCTCTGTAAAGCTTCCAACGCTTATCAATGTTGCCAATGCTGTTCCCCTTTCCGTCTCTGAGCCGATGGTTCAGATGTACACTTAGTATAATAGAGATTATTTTTTTTATAATTGACTTTTGTAAGATGGTTGTTTCTTCAATAAATAGAGATACTTTATTTGATATCATTCCAAGTACATTTATTGACAGTATTTACGGAGGCAGTCTGAGTTCTAAAATCGCAGTAGTTCTTTACCTTTTCTATCTTTTAATTTATATGCCCCTTTAAATGTGTGTTCTATAACTAGGTAGGGCCTTCCCAATTAGGACTCAATTTGCCAGTATCGGGGTTGGCTCTGCCAATATCTACCCTTCTAAGTACCCAGTCACCTACCTTTAACTGTCTTGGATGATTATGCCATAGATGATACCATGCTATCTTGTTCCTGTGTGCTTCAGTTAAAGTGGATGTTCGTTCTCTTCTTTCTTCTAGTAGTTCCAGACATATCCGGGTGTCAATATTGTTGATATCTTGATTAAAGCCACAGTTGATCCTGTAACTTGGTGAACCAATCTCTACTGGTATTACCGTGTCCATGCCATAAGTTAACCTAAATGGTGTTTCTTTTATGGATGATCTGGGAGTATTCCTATAGACCCAAATTACATTGTTAAGTTCTTCAATCTAATTACCCTTTTTTATTGAGTCTCTTCTTTAAACCTTGTATGATAGTTCTGTTGGTGACCTCTATTTGCCCATTTTTTTACGGGTGAGCTACTAAGGTAAAGCAAAGCTTTATTCTAAGGTCGGAATAGAACCTTCTAAACTTCTTATTGTTAAATTACTTGTCGTTGTCTATGATCAGGGTATGAGGTATGCCAAATTTACAGATGATTTCTCTCTAAAAAAAATGTTGAATCCGAGCTTCTATAATGGTTGTAATTGCTTCCACTTCTACCCACTTTGTAAAATGGTCTATAGCCATAATTAAGAACTTTTTTTATAAAGTGGAGGTTAGGAAAGGACCCAGGATATCCATTCCCCCACACAGCAAGGGGCCATGGGCTACAGATTGGATGTAGGGGGTAGGAAGACTTGTGATTGAGACAAGTAAATTGCTGGCACTTATGACATTCTTGAGTTAATTTTTGGGCATCATTAGACATGGTGGGCCAATAATATCCTTAAATAAGCGCTTTCTTGATTAATGTGTAGTGGGATTCATGCACTCCATAAATTCCTTTGTGGATTTTCCTGAGTATGTAATTCCCTTCCTCTGGGGATACACATTTGGATCATAGGTGTGAAAGAGATTTCTATAGAGCTCCCTGTGATGGATAGAGTAGTGAGCTACCTTTATCTTCAGTTTTTGAGCTTTCAGTTTATCTTCTGGAAGTATTCCATATTCTAGGTATTGGATTATTGGTCGTATTCATTCTGAGATATCTCGTACTTCTATAATATTAGGGTCCTCGGTACTGGGTTTTGTTAGTGCTTCAGTGAATTCCATACCTTTAAACACTTGATTGTCTTCCACTGCTGATTTGGCCAAAAGGTCGGCCTAAGATTTTTCGTGTCTGGGTATCTGGACGATCTCCCACTGTCCCCCATCTTATTTGATCTTCTTCAAGAGTTGCATAACTTTGCCCGCATATCTGGCAATGCTTGGATCCTTAATCTAGAATGTTTCTTTGACTGGTTTACTACTAGTTGAGAGTCTGAGTGTATGGTAAGGTGTTCAGCTTTGACTTTGGTAGCCAACTTTAATCCTATGATGAGTGCCTCATATTCTGCGACATTGTTGGTTGCGTTGTACTCTATTTGAACTGCATACTGGATGTGGATTTTATGTGGTCCCTTGAGGATAATGTCAATGCCAGATCCTTGAGTGGAGGATGCTCTGTCAATGTAAAGTTTCCATTTTGGTGCCTTGGTCATGCTGAGGTCTTCCGGTGTCATTTCTTGAATGAAATATGCTAACGCTTGAGTTTTCACTTACTGACGGGGCTCATAATCAATGTTGAATTCTCTAAGTAATACCGACCATTGAACCAATCTACCCAAAGTCTTAGGCCTTTGTAAGATTTTTCGTAAGGGGAAGCGAATCTCATAATAATGGGATGAGCCTAGAAATAGTATCGGAGCTTCCGGGATGCATGGATAATGGCCATGGCCAGTTTATCCAATGTTGGGTACCGAACCTCAAATCCTCGAAGTATTTTGATGATGCAATGTATTGGGTTTTACTAGTTCTCTTCATTCTTTAATAGCACCGAAGCTATTCATTCTTGACCTACTAAGAGATATAAGTACAGTGTTTCCTCTAGGACCGGCCTGCCAAGTAAAGGTGGTGAGGATAAGAATTTTTTGACGTCTTCAAAGGCCGCCTGGCAGTCTACAGTCCAAACCAATTTCTTAGAATTTTTTAACAATCAGAATAGTGGTAGACATCGTTTAGCTGAGTAGGAGATGAAACATCCTAAAGCTGTGATCCTGCCATTTAGCTTTTGTAAAGCGTGGATAGTCTTTGGGGCCTGCATATTGAGAATGGCTTCCATTTTTTTCAATTGGCTTCAATACCTCTGTGGGATATCACGAATCCCAGGAATTTTCCAGCTTTGACTCTAAAAACACATTTTTCTAGATTTAGCTTAATCCTAGACTTGCTCAGTAATTAAAGTACTTGATCCAGATCCGTTGGGTGTTGTTCTACATGCTTGGTCTTAATAATAATTTCATCCACATATACTTCCATATAAATCCTAATTTGATCCTGAAGTACATAATTCATCATTCTCTGATATATTTCTCCGATATTCTTTAGTACGAAGGGCATCACCTTGTAGCAATAAAGACCTTCATGGGTGATGAAGGATGTTTTCTCTTGATCTTCACTCTTCATTGGTATCTGGTGTTATCCTTGCACTACGTCAATAAAACTATAAAGTTCATGGTCGGCAGTGGAGTCTACAAGCTAGTTAATTGTAGGTAGTGGGTAGTTTTCCTTGGGATATGCCCGATTAAGGTCTATATAGTCCACACACATCATATACTTTCCATTCAATTTCTTAACCAGTACTACATTGGCCACCCATTATGGATGAGTAACTTCCTTGATAAACCTGAATTCTAACAACTTCTTCGTTTCCTCAACGATTATCTTCTGCCTCTAGTATACAAAGGTTCTTTTCTTCTGGATTATTGGCTTCACCCTTGGTCTGATGTTCAAGCTATGATAAGCAACCTGGGGATCTACCCCAGTTATTTTATATGCCTGAGAAGCAAAGTCTTCTGAGTGTCTAGTGAGGACTTCCCTTATTCCTTGCTTGGTGTCATGGTCGAGCTCATTACCGATTTTCATGACTTTCCCATCAGTAATTTATAATGTTTTAGTGTCATCGACCGATTGTGGTTTAGTGCCCTATTTCTCTATTTCCCATGCTTCTAGGGGGAAGGCCTCTGTCTGAGGCTTTATAGCCATCTGGTAACACTGTCTGGCCATATGCTGATCTCCACATATAGTGAGAGTTCTGCCCTTGACTGGAATCTTCATAGTTAGGTGTCAGATACTTGTGATTGCATTTGCTTCATAAAGCACTGATCATCCTATGATTCCGTTGTATGCCAGTGGGAGATCTACCACATTGAAGAGGGTTTTAATAACTTTCATTTCTTCATCGTCCCGATTTCCAAATTCCAGATTTAACTCCACAATTCCCATTGGTTGTATAGCTCCTCCACAGAAGCTTGTAATGGGATTCTGGATAACTTTCAGGTTGGTGACGAAGCCTCTCATTGCTTTATAAGCATTCTAAGACAATGCATTAATGGCGCTTCCATTGTTAACCAATAACCTCTTCACCAAATAATTGTTTATGTATGCATCTATCACCAGGGCATCACATTGGGGATGATGAACATGCAAACCATCTTCTGAATTAAATACGATCTCTTTTTTCTTGAAGGCTGACCCTTTTCCACAACTCCGTTTAGGTTTCTTCTAAACGTTTTCCCCACTAATAATCATATTAATAATGCCAATCAACTCATTCCAAGCTTTCTTTACTTTTGGCCTGTCTCGCGTATGAGCTTCTGGGTTCCTACTCCCTTTGGACGTGTCCGTGAAATTATTGAGTTTACCATTCTGCACCAGTCTTTCTATGGCATTCTTTAGTTCTCTGCAAGCCTCAGTGTCGTGCCCATATTCTTGATGATATTAGCAATAATGTCCCATATCTTGCGTGGATCTCTAGCATGGGGGTTGTTCTTCTAGCTGGGGTAATTCCTATATCACTCTGTCTGACCCACATGAGGATTCTAGATTGAGAGGTATTTAGAGGTGTGTATCTGTCTACTTTCCTGTCAAATTTTTCTACCGGGTTTTTGAAATTTATTTTTAGGAAGCTTGCTTATCTGGATCTTGATCTTTCATCTTTGGTCAGTGGTTTTTCCTCTTCCCTTCATATTTTTCTATCTTCATCCATCTTTATCATTTCGACTGCCATAGCCATCACCTCCATAAAAGTACCAAGTTCTTTTGTCATTATCTTATATTTGAGCTTTTTTATTCTAGTGCCATTTTTCAAAGCTTCTATAGCAACTTCATCGACAAGATTTTTGATTTGCATAGCTACCTTATTGAATCGATCAAGATAGCTTCGTAGGGACTCATTGACCTCTTGTCGGCACATCCGAAGATCATTGATATTTTTGGCAGGAGGAATGTTGGTAACGAACCTAGTATAGAACTTTTCTGCCATATCCTCAAAAGAGGTGACGGAGTTCTCTGGGAGTCGATGAAACCATTTTTAGGTGTTCTTTGTGAGTGTGCTTAGGAAGACCCTACACATGATTCCATCATTCATGTTATGAAGCAACATTCTTATTCTAAATGCAGATATGTGGTTGATGGGATCTCCAATCCCATCATACTAATCTAGTTGTGGGATTCTAAACTTGGTAGGGATCTCTATTTGGATTATCCTTTTTATGAATGGCGTTTTACCTTCCATAATATATTCATCTTCCTTCCTTGGTTTCGTACAGGCTTTGTGTATAACTTCTTCTACCTTCTGAGTTAACTTTGAGTCGTCAAGAGCTAGAATTATTTAACTACATTCCCTTTTCGGTACTTGACTCTTCCCCTTGTTCACCTCAGGTATCTCCGGAGGTGTCGTGTTGTTGTCCATATGAGCCAACCCAGGGTTACCACTTTGAATTAAAGTGTTTAGCTGCTGTTGCATTAGGGCTATCTAAGTTTGGATATTTTATATCATTGCTTCCTTGCTGGTTTGGGTGAGGTTGAGTGTTTGGGTTATAATGTTCAGGTTTGGCATTGTTACAGCTGGTGTATCTGTTAGGCTTAGAAAAGGTACGAAAGGTATTGGACGGTGATGGTGTTACAATGGAGCATAATATGGGAAGTCGGTGCCTGAAGCCAGCCAGCCCTGGGTATTTTCAAGAGGTAAGTGCGTATTTCTGAAAGGTCCAATAGATTGGAAGGTTGCTAGAAGTAATGTTGTTGGGAGAGGTGTTAACAGATTAATTTGAGGAATAGGTGCCAAGAGGTTAATGTGAGTTTCAAGAGTCGAGATTAGCAGTGAGCTGGAAGTCATGGTGTCGATGTCTTAACTTAGCAGATATACGAATGGCTTTTCCCTAAAAGTTCCCACAGACGATGCCAGTTGATAACTTATTTCTAGAACTCTTAAGCTTGGGATCCTGCAAATGACGAACAAAGGGCAAGGTGAGAGGTGGGGAGGATCCCGACAAACACTCTGATGCCTAAGTTAAAAAACAGAGAGAGAATCTAAAGAGAGAAAGCGAGAACAATTAGAATATAAGAGAATATGATGGATGAGAATGAGGGATATGGGTCTTATTTATAGTGATACTTAAACCTAAAAAGAGTAGGATTCCTCTTGAGATAGGAATCCTAACCCAAATAGGAGAGTATTCCCTCTTCGTCTAGGAATCTTCTTGAGGCAAGGTCATTTCCTTAAATGGATTCGGCTGTCTTCCTTTTCTGAGTAACCCTATTTAGGAAACAAAGTTCTTTAATTAAACAGAAATATATATATATATATATATATATATATATATATATATATATATGGTATCAGATATGAACATATAACACATATAAGCATAGACCTGACGAAAAAACCTAGTTTAAGTGCATCCTATAAACCTAAGAGCAATAATGCACGTCAAAATGCCTTATTTAATAATTAAAACATAGATTCATCTAACAAAACTCAACATCTAACTTCAAATTTTTTAATTAAAAATAAAAAATGGGACCTATATGTAATATCCCGAGTTTTTAAATATTTTTTAAACTGTATCGGGATATGCAGTGTTAATAATTTTTGTATATATTTATGAAATTTTATGAGTTTGTTATTTGTTTAAAGCTAATTTTAATTGTTTTATATTATTTTAAGTACTTTATGTAAAATTTTCCCGGGAATTGTATTTTTAAGGAAATTGACACGTAAATAATTTAATACTAATTATTTTGACTAGTTTTACGAACTTGAATGAACTCATATATAATTTTTAAAGTGCTAAAATAACTTGTATATATGTGTATTTATTTAAAATTAATTACGGTTTAATTAATTACCTTAATTTTATTATTTAGTTTTAATATTAATAAATTAACTATATATGTGTATACACGTGTATATGTATATATATTGTTCATTTTAAATCATGTGGTGTACAATTATTTTGAATATAATAAATATATTATTATAATTAAAGTTAAAGATATATATATATATATATATACAAAATTTATAAAGTTTATCAAATTTACAACGAATGTCATCGACCCCTCTCCTCCATCACCCGACGTCCTACCACCATCACCACTGCCTGTCATCCCATTTTCAGGTCATCGGTGTGCCACCCTGAGCTCTGCCCTTCCCAGCCAACAGCTCCGCCACCCTCTCTTCTCTTCTCCGATGTCGTTTCACCCTGTTATTATCGGAAATCGAAACTTCAAGCCATCGTCGATCAGCCGATTTCGGCCACCGTTTTTGACATCGCCGGTCTCTATCTTCTCCTTGAGCTCCGGTGATTGTGATTCCAAGCTTTGTTTCACTTAAAATGGTCTAAATTTCCCTAGGTTTTGATTTTTTTCAATTTCGGCCTAGTAGGGTTCTTGAATTTTTTTGAGCTTCAATTTGATTGATTTAAGCAAACTCCCTTCACAAACTTTGATCCTTGTAGCTTAATCTACCTATATGAATTTTTTGTAGAATTTTTTCAATTTATTTTGATTTTTGGGAATTTTTTATTATTTTATTAATATTTTCTAATTTTTGAAAATTAATTAATTAAATTATGAAATTGTGTTTTATGGTAATTATAGGTGTTAAAATGAATTTTAGAAATTTATTTGTAATTTTTTTGAATTTTTATATATTTATTTGGAATTTATTAAGTTTATGTAATTTTGAAAAATAGGGTTAATTATGTGTTTAATTGGAATTAATTGGTTAATTGAGTATATTTATTGATATTATTGAAATATATGTTGAGAAAATTAATTTTGAGTAATTATATTATTTTTGGTGAATTTTTGACTAATTTTAGTAAATTTATATATAGGGGTATTTTGGTAATTTGACACTAAATTGGCTAAAAATATAATTAAATTGGTTTTACTAGTTATTTAAGGTATAAAAATGATTTCTATGAATTATTTAGTATTTTTAACTAATTAAAACTATTTTTCATGAATTATTTTCAAATTATATATATAATATACGATTTTTCTAAATAATGAGTTTTTATCGGTTTTTAATGTGTTTTAGGGGTAATTAAGTAATTTGGATTGATAAAATGTATTTTTATTATATAATGGCATTTTCGGTATTTTTATAAATACTCTGTGAATTGTGAACCTCGGTCGGTGAATTGTAGTTTGGAGTCCGACCGAGGGATTATGGTTGTGAACTGTGTTTATTCTCGAAGTGTGTTTCTTTGCAGGACCGGCTCTACTCTTTGAGTAGAGAGATGTCCATTTTACAGGGGAGATTCTGTCAAATTTTCTGTAGAATTCTCATAAAACGTGATATCCGGTCGAATTCCTATTTTGATTCTGTGTCTAGTATTCTAGATTGAGTTTCTAGGAATTTCTATTAGATTTATTCTAATTTTTGTTGTCATTTATTTGTTTAGTTACGCCGAGACCGAGGCCTAATGGACCAGGCCTGTCGGACCCATCTCGTGAAGCGCAATAACAGTGAGTTGTTATTTTATATATATATGTTTTAGGGTGCATGTTTTAAAAATGTATGGTTTATTTTGATAAAATATGCATAAATGATTTAATTAGTACTTAGGTTTATTTTTGGTTTATTTTTTTATATATTTTGAATTATATGCATGTTTTATTAAACATTTATACTTAAAATGTTTTTAAATATATTTCTAGTTTATTTTGCAAATATATTGGATTTATTTGACGTATACATACTCGAAATATACCTGGTTTACTTTTGGTATATTTCTAGTAGATATATGGTTTATGTTGCTATTTTATTGAAATTCATGCATCATTTATTTATGAATGTATGTTTTATATATTAATGAAGGATATCAATAGAACGTGCTACCTATTGGACAACACTAGGACTGAGTACGTACCGGTACGCCGATAGCATTTAGGCTATATTACTAACCTATTTGTGGATTATGATTGGATTGATTGGATTTGATTTGATATTTGAGATATGATTTGGGAGTGTGATTGCTGGAGCTCGGTTGACCAAGTGTCTCGGGGCCAATCACACTGACAGTCAGACTACTGGAGATCGGTTGACTTAGTGTCTCGGGGCCAGTCTACTATCCAAATGGAACAAGTGATTATATTTGGAATAAGTGAGCCTATATGGGTAGAGTGTTGTCTAACACTGCTTGAGGTTGCAATTTTCTAGGGTTCTATTTGATCCTTCATAAACAATGATTTTCAGTAAATATATAAAATGATTTTGTTTCATCTGTGTGTAATTGCATGTATATATATTTATTATATATACTATTGATTGTGTGCATTGTCATTTAGTATGCGTATATATATATTATAACAATTCACTCAGTGAGGTCTAACTCCCCTTCGTTGACTATTTTTCAGGAGAGTCATCGTCTTCAGACCTCTGTAGAAGACCTGTACGCCGGATTCCTTCCGCCCCAGCTTCACTATGTAAACTGCTTACTTGAGTTTTATTTTATGATCTAGACACTGCAGTAATTGTAAAATTGTTAAAGGGTTATGTATTATATTTGTGTGAGTTGTGTATTTCAAATATTTGAACTGGATTTATATTAAAGGAATATTTATATATATAAGATGAGGATTTAAATCCATTGATGTATATTTACTTATCTTATTTGTGATTTTATTTCCGTTGTAAAATATTTTATTTATATTATTATGAGTATTGCATGTTTTATTTTATTTTAAGGCTTGCTACGGGTTCCGGATTCGAAAGAATTCTCGTTCCCTAGTGCCGGTCATGGCCCTTGTTTTTGGTCATGACATTATATTACCTTTCCAATAGCGATGGATGCCTCCAACTTCACCTATAAATGTCCAATTAACTGTTAGATGTTCTTGTACTTCATATGGGTTCGACTGTAAATAAAGTTTCTCCTAGGGTTATAAAGCTAAAGAATATAAAAAGAAGATATAACCTTCTTCTGAAAATTTTTATCATACTACAATTAAGAAGGTGGGTGGGAGTTATATGGGTCTGATGTATTCACTTTAGCTTTTTCTTTTTTGATTCTAAGAATACCTAAGGTCAACAGGGGTTTTATGTTGCCTACGTGTCACTAATTTTTGTAAACTTGAAGGGCATCTAATGGATTGCAGGAGATGGCCTTAAGAGGGGGGGCCTTAAGTTCAATAAAAGTTAAATTTTTATGTTAATTAAGTCAAAAATTAGTTCAGGTGCTTAAGTGTGCCTCGGGTTTAGTTTAAAGGACAAAATGTGTTCTACCTTATATATATTTAACATAATGGTTGGATTAAACTGGTGGTGATAGTGGTTTTTCTAGAAGATAATGGTCTTTAAGGTGGTTTTGGCCATTCTTGACTAAAAACCACACATTTTCTCTTGTTTTGCTTTGTTTTAGTAATGTTAAAGATAAATAAATGGATTTTATATTGAATGATATAAGTCTTTGTGTGTTTTTTCTAGTTAAAAGTAAAGTGCATTTGTTCTCCATACATCTAGATCTTTCTTTAGTCGTATTAATAACTATGGATCCTCGAAATGGCAAATATGTTCAGGCAAAAACAAGATGAAAAGATGCATCTATTATGTTTCTTCTTCAGTAGCTAAAGCACAAATAAAAAAGATGATGGCTACTAAAGAGGAAAACACAAAAAGAGGACTATGCTTACAAGAAGTTTTAGAGTAACCAAAAGGACCTTCATGTAGAGGATCAACCAACTATGATCTAATCTAGTCTTGTTTTATTTTGTTTTGTTGTTTTGGTTGGTCTTAGCCTTAAAGATCTTTCTCCTGACTCCTATTTTATTTTCCTAAGTTGTTTGGTTTGTAAATATTGTAGTTTTTTTCTTAATCTCCCTATCTTAGTCATCTTAGGAACTATCTTGGTGTAGATTTAGTTTCTATTATGACTGGTAAGTGATTGCGTGGATAGTAATCTCAAAAAGGATAAATGGAGAATGATAGTATTCTACTATATTTTGTTCTTATATTCAGACAAAGGACTGCATCCTCAGATGCTGTGTTTGATCAAGTTTAATTGGAAATAGACATACTATTGACAAAAAAAAAAAAAAACTGGTGGTATATTTTCACCAATCAAATATAAACATGTAAAATATATAGGGTTAAATACAAAGATGGTCACCTAACTTTACACTTATTGAAATTTGGATATTAAACTTCAATTTGCTTCTTTAAAGTCACTTAACTTTGATTTTGTTTTAAAAAGGGTACTGTCAAAAATTTTTAGTCCTCTAAATTTCACTTAAAAACTATTTCAATCTCTTAATCTCTTTATCTTTTCAATTTAATCCAAAAATTATCAAACGTTTGAAAGTTTACTTTTTTTAGACTCTGATACCATTTAAAAGGAGTTTACTCTTATTAGGTTAAATCAAAATGATTTTAAAATTTTTCCTTATTTCTTATAAATGGATAGAAAATATGGAGTTATTTGAAAAAAAAAATCTTTAATTCTAAATTAAAATAGTAATTATGAATTGTTCAGGTACCAAAATTTTTTTAGTGATTGTTATGAAACGAAACATAAGTTTAATATCTAAAAAGACATAAATTGAAGTTTGATAACTAAATTGAAATAAATTAAAAGTTCAGTACCCTTCCATGTATTTGATCCAAAATATATATCACTCATTTAGATGTATAATGTAATATTTTCAGTGTTTTTTTTTTTTCCTAGTTTTTTCTCAGTGTGTTCTTCCTCTCATAAAACTCTTTCTTTGATTTGTGTGGATGGGACTGTTGTTGGCCATTTTTGACTAGTGGTAGCCCTCTTCTTCTAATTTTTCACTTTATTATTTATAGTTTGTAGTTCTTATCACTAAATAAGAAGAAATTTTAGTAGATCTACAAGATTAATGAAGGCATTCAGTTATTGTCTCCTTTCCATGAACAATTGCCTAGAATGTCGAATGCCAATGTTATTGCTCTTTTGAGAAAGTCCTACGCTACACTCACCTTATTCAAGCTATATTCCCGCCAAACAAAAGAGGTAGTTCAGGAGTAGGCTAAAAAAGGTTACTGACTCTTCTCCTGCCAGTGCACGATTGGAGAGTCATAAGGGCTCGATGCTTGATTCACTCTCCCTACGCATCTTATCTTTTTAGGAAGCTAATAAATAAAGCTTTGCTTTTGGCCCCTTGCCTCTATGTCGAAGGATGTACGGTACAATACATTTCCTGGAACAAAAATTAGCCTCTGTAGAGCAGCGCCATTAAGAGACCCTCTTTGGCCATTGGATCGAATCCATAACTGTAATGTAATTTAACCTCTAGCCCCGATTGAGCATCCAAAAACTCCACCTTCTGCTTCAATCGTGACTACATTTTCAGATTCTTTTTTGTTATTGTTATGGAAATTTGTAGCCATATTAAACAATTTTTTGTTTGATCCACTCAAAATTCAAATGATTATTCACAAGATTTTCATCTTTGTTAAAGTGAGTATGGTAGCCACTAGCCACTATTATGTATAAGGAATCAATGCTTTGGTCTAGTCTGCCTAAAATTCAAGCAGTTGATTGAGCCATCTTCTTTTAAGAGTTCATATGGACGCTACAATTTTGTATCATCAGCACTTAAATTTTGAGTGCTTTTCTATAATGGTTATCTCTTTGATGTAAAATTTTCACTGTTAAAATTGCAGTAGTTGTGTTTATAAGCTTCTACTTTACCTAGTAGTAGGTGTTTGGAGCTGTTATGTAGAGTTGATATATAATTTGCTTTTGGCTTCTAAGTACATTAGTTTTTTCTTCTGCTGTAGTTCTCTTTGGTTAAAAAAAAATTAACATTTTCAATGTAGATATGGAGAAATTCTTACATCAAAGCACATTATATATATTAAACTATACAAAATACGCACGTAAGAGTGAGAGTCAGTACAAATTATTTCATACGAGGAAAGAAAAGATGAACAAGTGGAGGAAAGTTGTTGCAGAAGTTAAGGTGAGCAGTGCCATAACTATAGCTAGCTATATAGATTCTTATACCCATGTACATGTAACAGTACCCACCGTGCACTAACTTTATAAAAAGGAAGAAGAATTCTGATCCATATTATTGCACAAGCTGAAGAAAAAGAAAATAAAAATAAAAATAAAAAAACTATATATAATACCAACAATTATTAGATCAATTGATAAAAAATTATTTTCACTTAAATGACATTTTGAGTTTTGATTATATGATTATATTAAATTAATTGTTAAAATTTTTTTTATTACATGATTCTACTCATATTAAATTAAATAAATTAAGATTTAATTAACTTCAAATATCGATAATTTAAAAAAATCATATATTATTCGTATCTTTCAATGTTACGTATGATCTATGATCATTCACTTCACACTGAAATGATTAGGATAAAAAGCATAGGGTTCTATGCTCTAAAGTTGCAAGTTGTAATCCTATCTATGAATGGCTCCCATAAATCTCTTTTCTTTTTTGTTTCTACCTTGCACTTTACTGTACGGATTTAAAAATCAAAAGAGCACACACAAATATTCCTATTAAGTTATCGTTATTATGGATCAGAACTGACTTGATTATGTTTAATCATGTGATCTTAAACTTAATTATCTGAAGAAAATTATAGATTTTAACTCACCTTAAATACCAAATTTATGCCCCATTTATTTGCAGAAAATATTTTTTTTAAAAAAATATTCTTTTATTTTCTAATGTTTAGATTACAAAAAAATAAATTAAAGGAAAATTAATTAATAGTGAAAGAAAAATAACTTCAAAATAAGGAAAAATAATTTCTCACTCTAAGAATTAAAAATCATTGATCAATATCTTTCTCAATGTTTTTTCTCCTTATTTATTGTTTTCTCTTATATTTTTTAATATTTTATCTTTTTATACATTGACTTTTAGTGTTACAACCAAATATCGAAATATATTTTTTGGAAAATATTTTCTCTACAAATAAATAGAGCCTTAGTGGATTTTTTTTTTCATTTGAACTACTATTAATTAAGTTTAATATGAGTAGGACTGTGAAAGTTACAAAAATTTCTAGATAACTTATTTAACAAAAACAATTTCATACCAATTGATTTTAACAATATTAATTTAGAAATATATTAAAGCCTTTAAATTTTTTTTTGTGTGAACAACCGATATCCATAGTTCATTAGACTCTGATTAATCTGGTTCGATCTAGGTAGAACCATGAAGACGATAAAAAATTTTCAACAACTATTTAACATGACTACATACACTAATATTCAAATTCAAAATCTAATTTAAGCTAAAAATAGCTTTTTACTATATTATCCCAACGCTTGTTGGTAAAGCCTTCAAATTTAACTAAGAGATAGCATACATCAATCTAACCTATTCATGAGATAGCACGTGATGATTGAATGTGTGTTTCCTATTACAAAATGTATAAAAAGAATAGGATACTCTTAGAACTACATTATTGTTGATTCTTTTTTGACCACCTGAGGAACAAATATTGCTCCTGTGATGCCCTTTGTGTGCAGCTACAAAATGATGTTAACTAAAAAAAAAAGATAATTTTTTTATAGAGTAGAAATTTTTCAACTTTTAAAATTATCACTAATTAATAAAATAAACTAATTTATTTTTTTTTAAATTTCTCATATAGATAAAAAGATAAAATAACTCTTGTACATTACCTCCTTACCCTTGAATTTTATTTTCTACAAAAAAATTAATTTTTTGAAATTTAAAACATAAGTTGTACATAAATGAATACGTCGGACAATAATTTAAATATTCATAATCTATAATTTTTTTAATAATCAAATAAAAAACACTAAGGGCATAAAGGTAATATATGGATGCCTGTAACTTACTGTAGCGTTGCATGCTGTAACATATATCATTTCCGTATATAATGTCATTGTGTATATATAATTTCATTTGTTTAATGTATAAGGTTTTTTTTTTATCTTTTTATCTATTTGAGAGATTTTAAAAAAGTTAAATTATTTTATTTTATTAATTAATGATAGTTTAAAAAGTTGACATATCATTAAGGAGGAGGGATTCTTACTCCCATAGTAAAAAAATTAAATAAAAAAAAAGATATTCGTATTGAAATCAAATATCACTAGCAAAGTTATTCTCTATCAAATATATATATGGTCACTTTTGCTTTATTTTGATATGTTATTTCCTCTTATTATGATTGATGTTCACCATGATATAATTAATTGAATTAGAACCTAGCTATCCTGTAATGTTCTAATTAAATTTATTAATTAAAGAAATTGATAAGGTTAAAAAAATAGATTATTTGTCAAAACAATGTAAACAACTGATGCACTCACTTGGTTTATATTTTATATAAAACATAGTTTTGTTAAACTCTTTTAATTAAGTTTTTTATATTTTTTATTCAAAAATTTTGGTATGAATCATATGAACCATCTATTTCTTTAAATATAAAATTCAAAATTTTAAAATTAATTTTAAAAAATTTAAAATTTTCACTACTTCGTACGAATAAATATTGATAAGTTGTTCATATTAGTAAGTTTTATATATTTTTTTTTATGACACGTACAGTACTAAGTAGGGGAGGAATAAATGCAAGTCACAAATCAAAGATAAGCACCACTCCTTTTGCCCTTAAAGATATATGTTTTTAATTATAAGAGATCTTTATCAAAATATAAAAACAATAATAGGGCATCAAAACTACAAACCATTAATTTTCTTTAACCATTTTAAGATGGGTATCATTGATAATGTTTAAACAAAAATGTACGGACCCACAAATTTAAGATATATATATATATATATATATATATATATATATATATATATATATATATATATACACATCGATTCATAGTTACAATTCGTTCAAATAATATTTTAAATTTAAATTATAATATATATAATTACATTTCTAATTTGCTAAAAAAACAGTGTTTTAGACCAATACTCGCGCTACGAGTAAAATAAAAAGAAGAGTGATTGAATGCTTTTTTTGTACTTTTGCCCATCACCTTCACCACATGCAGCAGAATCTATTCTGCTTTTTGGAAGTGGAAAAAAATTAATCACACAAAAGAAAAAAAAAATTATGGGCATAAGATCACTACTATAAATTTATGTATAGAGAGCATGAAGAACCTCTCAAGCATTGCAAGAACGTATTATCAGCTTTTCGATATATACCTTGCAAGCAAAGCCCTTATAATTTGCCGTTGTTCTGAAGTTACTACTGGCTTTTGTACCTCTCCAATGGTTAAGACTGGAATTGCAAGAACTAGGATGTTTATCCTTAGGTAATGTACTTGCTGTCTTGCTTTTTCTTTTTCTCCTTCTGTTCAACCCTTATTATATTTTTACTATTACAGTTTTTTTTTTTTAATCGTTTGTGCAATTATGTTTTGTTTTCTATAATCTTAGAGGTTACTGATTTGAACCATGAAAATAATTTTTTTAGAAAAAATTCAATATTTATTTGATAAATCGTATACCCTTTTCTGTTTCTTTGACAATTATCTGAAAAGGTGATATATATCATCGTCTACCACTTTAGTGCATTAGGGAACATGTAATTTTCAAATGAAGTCAAAATAGTGTAAGCATATGATTGAGTCTTGATGAAATTATTGATGTATGAGAATGGAGGGTCTATTAGAACCTATTTCAAGTGGAAACACCTTTCATTTCTAGTGGAAATATTCACAATTCTTTTTGCATTAATTGAGTGTATATATACTTTCCCTTTAAACCTTTATTTTTTATCCGTCCTTTTTTTGTTTTCATAGGGGAATTCGCTTCAACTATTCATGCAAAATAAAATAACAAAAAAACTTTTTTTTAAATTGAAAAGAAATATATAAATACGTCTTTTTTTTCTTCTCAGTAATCCATATTTATAGCAATGAAATATTATTTTTCCTTCCCCAAGCGATTGATTACAAATATTTATAATCTATATTCTTTATATTATAAAGAACCTGAAATCTTTAACTTACGTATTATTGAAAAGTGCATTAACATAAATACAATAGCTATAATGCAAAAGTATGTAAACTACAAAACCGAATCAAAGTAGATTATCCTACACTAGCACTTCTATGTAATAACTCTACCAAAATCAACCCTATTACAGGAATTACTCCAAGTTAAGTGTATCTGAAATTTTCTTATTTATTTCTGACGTACTACAACCGATGATTAAATTTTTAATATATAAACACATAACTTATTTTTATCAGTCAAATATAAAATGATTAAAAAATACGTCACAAATTTAACTGTTGAATAATATATTCGGAGGGAAAAAAATACATATCATGAGTAGAAAAGTAGTGACATCTATACTCACAAGTGATAATCGCTTGGCTGCGATACGTAACATTTTGCCATTTGGAATTGGCAAAAATCTCTAGCTAGTATGACTGGATATTATTGTAAAGCCAGAGATTTTAATGAGGTAGCATTTGGACCTGATTAACATTATTAAGTAATCTTTGAGGCCAATGACAGATCATGCAGGGAAGCAAGGCGAGTTCAAAGCCATTTTAGTAGTTATCCAGGAGCAGGAGAAGCAGCAGCAGCAGCAGCAGCAAGATATGATCAAAATAAACATAATCAAGAAGATCAAGAATGGAGCCATGGAGAAAAGAACAGGGATGGTTCATCATCATCATGCTGGGTACCTCATCCTCGTACAGGAATTTATGTTCCAAAAGGGCATGAAAGAGTTATGGATGATGTGCCAGTAGGTGCAGCTTCTCTTGATCAGACTTATTGGTTAAGGAATGTTGACGGTGTTGAGAGGCCTGACCCTGATGCTTCTTCTGATCATTACATGTCTTCTAATTTGTACTAATGAAAAATAATACTCATAGAAAAAAAATTAGGTATTTTTAAGTCTGTAAGTATGTATTAAATTGATGCGAGAGCCTACCATCTCAAATCATTTAAAAGCAAAATATTTTTCGAAACAAGAATAATAATAAAATGTTAATTAAATAATAGTTTTACTCTCTCTTCTATTAAAAAGAAGTATATCATTATTATTGCTTAATTAGCTTTAAGTTTGATATTAGTTAATTGATTGAAGGCTACGTTTGATTAGAGACTGTAAATACAATATCAATACATCATTTATTTAACTAGTGCTATATCTAATTTGCAGGCTTATTTAAAATATATTTGTAGATTAAGATGTTAATTTGAAGCATTTTTAGTAAAAAAAAAAAAAAGAATATGAGATAGCACATACTTTAATTATTTTATATTATTTAAAAAAAAATACATAAAAGGGTTGAATTCATATAATACAAAATAACCATAACTATTCAATACTAGTTGATGGTATATAAGTGAGATAGGGTATATATATATTTAAATATGAGGACCACACACTTAGATTCGATTCATGTGTAGAAAACTTGGGGAGGGAGGGAGATCTCAATCCTGACACCTCCAGCTCTTAGGTCAAAAGCCCTAATTAGAGGTAAGTATCGGTGAAATTAAAAATCGAAATAAAACTGAATTTTTTTGAAATTGTGAACCGAATTGATATTAGAAATTGAGATTCTAATTTGGTCGGGTTTAGTTATGATACAAATAAACTAAAAATATATATATACGCAGAAGTTAATGTGGCTCAATGGCAAATAATATATGTATTCAAGTTTCGTTAACTATTGAAAATTTGTGAATTTTGAAAAATGCAAACAGAACAACACTCCCCAACTGGACCTTACATATATTATTGTCTATTAGACCCACTCCTCTAGCTACTGGGCATATATGACTTGCTAATAACTGACTGATGCTTATGCTAAAAAAAAATAAAACATACTACAAGCCTTAAATATTTGCTAAAGATGGAAAAAATATAATTGAGTTTTTTTTTTCACTTGCTGCTTGTCCATTTAACTTATCTCTCTGTCTCCATTATTCTTATTACAGATGTCCCACTTAGTCACCACATATTTACTTCTTGTATTGTTATTATTATTATTATTATTATTTGTCTCTAAAAGGAGTCAAGGGTATGACATCGCCACACACAAAGTCACAAACTGATTGCACCCAGAATCATAAATAAGCCGAGCCAAATTCTAGGCCTTTAAAGTCCCACTTTATTTTTATATTCTCTAACATTCACCACCCCCAGTTGGTTGAAGTGGTAGAATGTTACCCATAATCTGAATTTAAGTTCTAGGGATGTTCTCTAGACATAAAATATATTGAGTTATCCGTTCTAAGTTTACGTAGTTTCAATCATGAGATCAACTTTTTATTAATGTGTGAGGTTTAAATCTTTCTCCTCCTCTACTTCAAAATGTAACTTGTTCAAAAAATATATATATATATATATATATTCTCCATCATTCCAAATATGTTTTGGCACATTCAAAATCACAAATACACTGAGTCAAATTTCAGATCTTTATACACGATCCCATGATCACCGAAACACAAATTCAGAAGCTCTCCAATATCATGTTACAAACTCTATGGGCCTACCAAAATCACAAATGGACATTTTCAGAAATGTGAAAAAAAAAAAGAAAAAAATTTTCAAAAACACAAAACACGCGAAAGCTTTTTTAAAAAATATGATACGATGGAAAAATCTTTTTAAAAATACAATTTTTTTTTCTTCTTGTTCAACCTACTTTTTTTTTTTTCCCTTTTTTCGTTAGATCCCATAATCTAGACCTAATTCATATTAAAAAAAAATTAAGATATGCTAGATTGATTTAACAACATCAACTATTTCTTCAAATTTTTTTATTAAATAACATCACTATACTCAAAAAAAAAAAAAAAAAAAAAGAAATCAAGACCATATCTAGTGGACAAAGAATAAAGTCTACCTCATGACATAATGTAAGCGGTTCTACTTCTTGTTTTTATTGTTGTTGTTTTTTTACTATTTTTTTAATTATTTTTAGTTATTTTTTTGGTTTATTTTCAGTTTTTTAAGCTTTTTTTTATAGTGGTTTTTTATGTTTGTTTTTGGTCATTTTTTCTATTTTTTCTCAGTTCATTTTTGGTTTTTTGACTAAAAATAACCGTCAAAATAATGAGAAACCAAAAAAACTATAAAAATAACAAAAAAAACCAATAAAATAACTAAAAGATTGTCAAAACAACTAGAAAAATAATAAAAAAAACAACCAAAAAACAACAACGAACCAAAAACAACTGCCAAAATAAATAGAAAAACAACCCAAAGCAACCAGAAAAACCAATACAAAATAACTTCATAAAACTAAAAAAAAAGTAAAATAATAATAAAATTAATAAAAATAAGTAAAGAAAAAAATAACTAAAAAGAAAATAAAAACATAGTACATATAAAAAGATAAAGAAAAAAGTAACTAAATATAAATAAATAAATAAAAGTAAAAAAATAAATAGAAAATAAAAATAAAAAAAAGAATGAACAAATAAGTTAAACAGCCACAAAATAAAAGTAAAAAAAAAACAACCACCAATTTAATAAAAAATAAGTACTACAAAACAACTTCATAAAATATAAAACTAGAACAATAAAAAGCCAAAATAACCACAAAAATAACTAAAAACATTGTACAAATTAAAAGAAAAAATTAAATAAAAAGAAAGAAAGGAGAAAGAAAAAGAAAAGAAAGAAAAAAAGAAGTAAAATAAAAAAGAAAGGAAGGAGAAAGAAAAAGTAAAAAAAAAAAAAAAAAAAAAAGAAAGAAAGAAAAAAAATGACCGTTGAATCACATAAATTTTTTTTAAAAAATTATACACTTGAAAATAAAAAAATTATAAAACTTGAAAAAGTTTTGGTCAAATGCTGTACATAATGTAATTTTTTCAAATTTTAAATCTCTATACATGAATCCAAAACAAGTCCATAATCAAAAACTATTTTTAGTACTATGTTAGAAACGGATTGTTATACCATGAATTTATGTTCATATTACATTATGAATCAAGAATCATTAAATCACATAGGTTTATTGATCTTTATCCGCAGATATATTGATATTTATCTACAGATTTAATAAATATACATGTGAAAATTAATAAAATTGAAGAAAGTTCATTAATCTTCCTCTGTATGTTCATTAATCTTCACTTCACTTTACAAACTTTCTAAAATTCTTGCAATGTAGTTTGAAAATCCCTAGCAAGCCTTGCATCTTTTATTTTCTTACTTGGCTATGCAAACATTAAGAAGTTCACAATATAAAAAGTATGCAAAATTGCACGGTTTAACATGTCACTGACCACTCACCACTTGATTCAAGTGGTAAGGGTGGTATCCATGACCTTTAAAAATCGTGTATTCAAGTTCTAGGTATATTATAAAAAATAGGTTGAATTACTCATTTTAGACTCGATTAATTTTAGTCACGGGGTCGACTTTCTTTTAAGATGAGAGGTTCAAATCCCCTTCATCTCCACTTCCTGCTAAACAAAAATGTCATGCAAAACATCAATATGCTATTATTTAGCAGGCACCTTCTTATGACACTAGGACAACAATATTTGAGGTTTCGTTGCAGAATAGTCAGTGAAGATGGTATTACTTTGCCAGCACTGAGAAATTAAGTAACAATCTATAAGAAAAAACGCAGATTCATCTTTTATTTTCTTATTTGGCTATGCAAACAAATCACAATTTCTCAAAATCTAACACTTGAATAACAGCAACAACAAAATCATTAAAAGAAAAAATTGAGAATAATCGCACTAATGCCAACTCACATTAACATTAGCTTGATGATCCGATTCACTAACAGCAGTTTAGCAAACTTATCTTTAACTAACTGCAAAATTTGTTGTCTTGTATTATGCCTACAGTTAAATAACACAAATCGTAATTAACTCTCAGCAAATCAAAACGCAAAAGCACTGAAGATGACAATATCAGCACTTAATGCAGCTCATAAAGAGATCGCAATCTGTCTTTTCTCTCATCTACCAAAGAGTTCAATATCCAAACCAACAAAAAAGCACCAGTTTTATACCACCAGCTGCACCAAAAACTCAACAAACCACGTTAATAGAACAATATAAATATTGATCCATCACTAATATAATTAGATTTAAAAAAATATATGGATACATAAATAGAGTTAAATTCATATAATACAAAAATAATTAGCTCATGACAAAATTCAATTTATATGATTTTATTTTTAATGTTTTTCAATATGAAATATACTCTCTAACAATTTTATTTTCAAAATAATTTGAAGTCGTTTTCTTAAAACTCAAGCTTGTGACATGCACCAATGATAATGTTATATTATCTTTGAATTATTTTGAATAAAAATGTTTTAAAAAAATGACTAATCAAACTAAGCCTAATTTCATACCATGTGAAATAAAATGGATATCGGAATCCATAATTAATTAAAAAAATTATGGAGAAAAAAAAATGAATAGGAATCTAGAGCAGATATAAAATTTTAAAATTTAATTCTAAATATAGCAAATCGATTTATTTTCAAAATTATAAATATAATTCTTTTATGTTAAATTATATGTTATTTATTAAAAAGAAATTATTAATTTTTTTAATTTACTTATAACTTCATCTTTAATATATATTTTTATTTTAATAATTTACTATTAATAAAATTATGTGTGTTTCTAATTCTAATTAAAAGGTAGATTATAAAAATTAGAACTTAACTAACACTATATTTTAATATGTTTTCATTTGTATAAAAGTTGAAGAATATTTATAGTGACAATTTGTGTTAATTATTTAAAAAATTTTAATATCAACTAATGTACAAAAATCAACTACAAATATTATTATAAAAAAAAAAGTAATCTAAAATTAACTTCAGGAAAAACTATTTCATTCCTATAAAAAGATTATAAAAAGAGCTAAAAATTGTTGGATTAATTGTCAAATAACTGTTCTTATTTAAATAATATTTTAAATTTAAATTATAATATATATAATTTTATTAAATTAATTTAAGTTTTTTTACTATTTTTATAATTCTATTTAAAATAAATTGAACTAACTAGAGTTTGATATATTTTAAATAGTGATAATTTAAGTAAAAATTATTAAAAAATATTTTATGTCGAAATAAAAAGTCTAATTAATTGTAAAAAATTTTATGTCGTTTTACAAAAAGTCATATGATGAAATCTTAAAGAAGTGTAAACTGCCCCGCTGGCTAAGTCGCTTAGGGGCATCAATTTGGGGTTTCTCCCCATTGTAATTGGCCAAAAAACAAAGTACAAAGTCAATTCAAATAATTTATTACGAGACAAAACTCAACCCTTTCAATTAATTACTTTGATGCATTTGGGTCATTAAATTTATTTTGTTTGGTATGTAAAATCAACCAAAGGTATGTGGACTAAAATATTCAACAAGATATTTTATGTCAAAAAAAAAAAAAAAAGATATTGAGCAAATATATATATATATATATTATATTCAACAAGATGACATAAAAGAGACATATATTATTATGATGTCTCCTTGAGAAAGAAATTTTCATTTTCAAAGGAAATTTTATCAATTTTAATGTATAAACAAAAATACCCACCACCCATTTATTCCAAGTTCCAAAAAATTAAAAAAAATCTTCCATCTTTTCCACGTCTTTATCAAAGTTATTTTCAAAATCTTCATGGCAAATCATATCAATTTGTGTTTAAAATTGCATAAAATTATATTGACATAATTTTATATTATTTATTTTATTTATATTTTAAATTAAATTATAAAATATTGTATCAATTTAAGTATAATTTTTAAGATATAAATTAAAAACGATGAATGATAATA
This sequence comes from Mallotus nudiflorus, assembly GCA_947683625.1. Classification (NCBI taxonomy): domain Eukaryota; kingdom Viridiplantae; phylum Streptophyta; class Magnoliopsida; order Malpighiales; family Euphorbiaceae; genus Mallotus; species Mallotus nudiflorus. The sequence goes on from CANTUR010000125.1 coordinate 1,715,001, forward strand.
AAATTTAATATTTTATTAAATACTTTATTCACGTAAGATGCTATATATTAATTTTTACCTTAGTAACTCAGTGATCAAGTGTTACAGAAATATTCTGATTTATTAGAAAATGAATCTCATCCTCTCTCTCCCTTTCTGTAATATAGCAAAAAAAAAAATTTATTTACACTAAATATATACATCCAATAATTAAATATATATCACAAGAATATAAGTATTATTTTTTTATTTAATATAAAATATTTATGTTATTTATCACCCGTCTAACCTTAAATGTAATACATTAGGCATAAGTAAGAAAGATTATCGGTTAAAAATTAATCCAATCTCGAAATACAAATATTTTTATCAGTACAATTTGAAAAGTTATGAGACAAAATTAAAATATTAATAAAATATAAGGACTAAAGTTGATATTTAACCCATTTCTCAGAACGGATCTCTTCACTTTCCCTGAAACCTTCCGTTTTTCCCGGGTTCCAATCAAATCCTCTTTTCTCTGTAGTTAGCTCCACCCTTCCTCGGAACCCAACTTACCCAATAAAGAAGCAAATCAATTAATTAGTGCGCTGAAAATCTCAATTTCCCGCGTTGATTTCCCAATTTCTTCTTCTTTATCTTCGAAATTCTGCTTTATGTTCTGTATATTTGAATATATATATATATATAAATCGGTTCTGTGAATCCATTTTTGAGCGTAGAAGTGAGTGCATGACGAGCGCATCCGAGCTATTTTATCAGAGAAGGTCTCGTGTAGGCCGAATCGATCAGGAGCTCGATCCTTCCAGTTCTGACCGTAATTTTCACCTTAATTACACTCGTCGCCATCATTACCAGCACCACAACCATAGCCGGCATGATAGCTTGGATGGATGTGATCCTTTCCGTAGATCACCGCATGTTCGACGCCACTCAGTAAGTAATTCATTGTTTACTTTAATTTAAATTTCGATTTTGTTCAAAAAATTGGGATTTTGTGGGAGTTTGATTAATCTGACTGGCAAAAGGGAAATGAAGTTTTCATGCTAATTTGAACTTGGGGAAATTCGAACTGAAGTGGGATTTTGTAAATTTTGTTTGGGTATTGAAGAAGAGTTCAATTTCATAACTTTAAAGCTTTGATGCGTTAATGATTGCTATTGTACTTTTAGCTATGAGAATACATGAAACATCAAATAATTTTCTACAGTAGCTGTCTAACATAGCAATTTTTTACTGCTGTAAATGTAAGTCAAGCGAGGGCTTAACTGTGCTAGTCTGGGAGGGACTAGTTACACTCATCTGGAAACACCATAGCCATATTCTTTGAGAAAATACCATTGGTAGCGTAGGTAGTTTTCATGAGATGTATTATTTGGGATTAAAAATCATAGAACATAGTGAATTTTAGAGAGATGATCTGAGATTTGCCTCAAGTGACAGGCAAAAGGTTGAAACTTTGGACAGTAATAAAAATATTGTTTGGTTGCATGCATTTGGTTCACTTCTTAATTGAGCAATGTTGGTTGTTGTATTGTTTTTGCTCGTTCTTGTAATGTATTTTCTTTCTTAGGATCGTGCATCAGTTCGGCTTGATCAAGGTAGCAGTCAACTTTTAACGAACAACAGTATCAACACAGAAACTTCAAGCAGCAGAAGCAGGCCAAGATTGACTGGGAATGACCGGCTCCCTGGAGCTGTGTTACTTGCGAGGGCAAGACTCCTTGAGAGATTGAGAGGGGTGTCATTGTCTGGAAACAGGTAAATGTTACTACCTTGTCTCATCCTGTATGTCATATTTTAAGTATTTCTACAAGTTTGTCATTCTAGAATAATTTCTTATGATTGGGAGCTTTGACATTTTCAAAACATCAACACTGTTCCATCGCTATGTCAAAAGATCGATACCATCCTATCTTTGTGGCGCTTTTTTTTTTTTTTTTGTTTCCTGAGGTGACTAGTTTCATTTTATAGACTTTGAATGTTAACAAATCTTTGAAAAGCCATCTTGGTATGGAAGCTACTAACTTTACTCGCATCTCTTTACCATGATTGATTCTCTATACTAGTTGCTAGGAAAAAGCAAAAGAGAGTAAAAGATGATAGGCCAATTCTTCTTGGGTTCCTACTGCCAGAGTGTTAGTCTTAATTTGTATAGGTGGGACTAAGCCTTTTGCGAAGGTTATCTTGTGTTTTTGTTCACATAATAACGGCTGAAATTACATCTGATGGAAGCGTTGATGGAATGAGTAAATTTATCTTTGCATTAGCTCCATTCATGACCTTTAGGATGCATATGCATATGCTACCCTATGGATAATCAAATCAATTTATTGATCTTGATTTCTGTGTTTTGGCCTTCTTCTTTTAAACCGTTTTAAATGTAAGATTTAATCACCATTTTTATGCTACTTCTGTTGCTATCATCATCATAAATACATAATTGCTGCTTGCTTCTTCTCCCATTTTTGTGCTTCTGCTCATTAGTACTATTAGTTCTTACTTTCCATGGTTGAGCAAGAGATGCTTGTGCATTATCTATTTCTGTCTGCTATTACAATTTATGTGCTTCCAAATGTAATCTCTGTATCCTGGTGTGTTCTGGGTGCTGATGTTATATTTTGGCTAATTCAGGCGAAGTGCCAGATCATCATTTGGCATTTACAATAGGGAGTTTACCTTCAGTGATGACTTGAGGGTTGTTGATGCGGGTGACTGGGGAACTTCAGGGTGGTCTGCCAGAGGAAACCCTTTTGCAGACTCTACTTACACAACAGAAAGACTGCAATTGACACAGGAATCATACAAGAAGAAACCGCCTGGTCTTACTCCAGAGGATCTTGAATGTTTGCATTTGGAAACATTTAGCAGCTTCGAAAAGGGTGTTGAAGGGGAAGTTTCTGAGTTGTTATGGGATTGTAGTATATGTCTTGAAAGTTTTAAGGACGGAGATCAGCTTATATGCCTACCATGTGACCACAGGTTCCATTCTTCCTGCTTGGATCCCTGGGTTCGAACTTGTGGTGACTGTCCATATTGTCGAAGGGATATAGTTGTAAATAGTCACGAGCCTAAATAGCTGTGTCTTTCTGAAAGAGGTGTTCCTTCTCTTTATATGTCTTTTGTTCACATTGAGGCTACAGTTTTTGCCTTAACTAAACTTGGGTTGTTGTTTGTAGTTGTTGATTCACAAGATGTTTATTTCATCTGCAGTTGAGTTCTTAAGGCACAAAATTTGCCCTATCTCTGTCTCCCTTTTGCGTTTATATTTAATCAGGTGAGCTGTTGTTCATAGTCTCAGTTAACTCTCATCTGGTAATATTTCCGCTACACTGCTCAAGTAATGTTATGGGTGCGTGTTTAGTGTGCCATCCAGCAATGCAACCACTGAAGACGTAGATGTGTGGCACCCTTTAATGATGGAAACTCCAGTCTGCTTCCTTGCCACTGGACTTCAACTGCTCTCACCTTCAACGTCCCAAATCCCATGTCGCTTAAAATAAATATCTTCTCCACCATCTTCTCACTGCTTAGCTGTTCTGCAACTGCAAATTCTAATATCTGATCAAACACCTTTTGCAATTTTATACTGCCATTACGGTCCAACTGTTTCATGAACTCAACTTTGGATTGAAAATCGTTTCCCTGGATCTTTTGCACTTTAGGATCATCACCACAGGTAACAATCTTTCCTTTCCTGGGTTCATTACTGAGCTGCGAAATTAACAGGCCCATTGATATACAAATATTCATCTGTGCATCAGTCATGCCTTTCGAAATCCCGCAAATCGCCAAACAGTTCCTTACTGTTCTCTTCCTTTGTATGTTTTCTACAAGTGACTGCCATTGAGACTCTTCAAGTGACTGCCATTGAGACTCTGCAACTTCGCTGCCATACTTCAAAGAAGCTACAATGACATGGGGAAGCAATTCTTTCCTTGCCTTGTTAGCAATCTTAGAATAAGCCTCGTACCGTTCCTTACCATCCTTGCTAAAAGTCCTAGAATATATTTTCTTCATGTTTAGCTGATACACCAGTAGAATTACATGGAACTGAAACACACCTTTTAATGCTGCTCATCTTTAAGGCTTTTCGAAGAGGAACAAGAACTTGTTTGATCATTCTATTTCAAACCCTGTAAGCGTAATGAGCATCCTCCAGATTACTGTAGTCAGGATCTGAATCCTGAGGGAAAATTATCCTTGCAATGCTTTCACAAATCAGTGTTCTCCTATCATACAAGGAGTTAATAAAAGGACAAAATTTAGAAGTCATACTGGTCTTCTCAATCTGAACAGAGTTCAAGAATTCAACATCAGATTTCAACCACTTGGCAAATGTATTAGCAACACAATTATGCAAGTATTGATATCTATAAATTTTAGAGTAGATAGTAATGGCCCTTTTAGCCCTTGCCATATCGTTTTTCTTCCTTAAAATCTTCATCTTCTCCTTGTCCATCTCAATCTTGCTCTTAATCTTCTTCTTCTTTTTCTTCTTGACCTTGGCGATCCTTCTACACTGTCTTTCAAGTACTTTTAGTCATGTGTCTTACAAGTACTTCACGCTTCAAGATTCGATGAAGAATCTCAGGAAAATATTTCAAATAACCAAAACTTGCAAAGTTTTCAAGATTTGATGATAAGGTATAAGGTTGGTTCTGATAAAGCCAGAGAATTGAAGTGAAGAATCCTTCAATGTTAGGTTTCCCATGAACGTCCCTAGCTAACCCAAGATAACAAATGAGCTCTACTGTGGTAAATTGTTTATGTGTCGCATTGCTACGAATCTTTGATGGGCCACGGAGGGTAGCCGTGGTGGTAGTGGAAGACAGAAGTGCAGTAGGAGCATGAATCTCTGGTGGGCCAAGAAGAACTGAAGTCACGGCGATAATAATGGTATAAAGATTTTTTTTGTATGATATGAAAGGCATTAAGGTGCAACTCCAAATCCTAGTGTGATTATGTAGTGGCTGCTTTTCAATTCATTTTGTAGTTTTTTTTTCCCTTGGAGACCAAGAATTTTTTTTATCTGATAATTACAAGGCTCCGAATATATAGTTACCTTAATTAGATTAACTTTATAGTATAGTTAAAACATATAAATTAATTTGATGATAAATTTAAGGTAAAATATAATAAAAGGGAAATTACAGAAAATGACTATGTGATTTTACAATTTTAGAGTTTTAAATATGTGTTTCATTTTGTGATAATTTGAGTTTTGTGTTGGTTGTCGTTTGATAATTTCCATATACAAGTCTAACATTGATAAATGAGTCTGACACATTATATGATCTAACTAAAAACAATTAAAGGGAAGTACAAAAAACCACCATGTGGTTTCAATATTTGCAATTTTAAATATATATTTCACTTTTTGTAACAATTTGGGTCATATGTTTGTTGTCGTTTTACGATTTTTAGTATATGTGTTTCACTCATTTAACAGCATTAGCCTCATATATTGAAAATTGTCAAACGGCAAAAACATATGACCCAAATTGTTATAAAATGAAACACATACTTAAAACTCTAAAGCCGTAAAATCATATGGTGATTTTCTATACTTTTCCCTATAATAAAAGTGGTTACCTATGGAATATGAAATTTTGATCTTTTAAATACTATCGTTGTGTAGCTCTCTCTTCTTTTAGCATGACATAAACTTTTGAAGGGAGATCATGAGGGAATGAGAGATTAAATCCATAATAATTTGTATCAATATTTTTATTTCGTGACAGAATAATAAAGCTGTCACGACCCAAAATAGGGGGCTATGACCGGCGTTAGGGAACGGAAATTCTTTCAAATCCGAAACCTGTAGCAAGCCTTTAAAAATAAAGCATGCAATATAATAAAATAAATAAAATATTATGCAGCGGAACTAAATCTCAAAAGTGGAATAATAATTCATCAACTCATTTGATAGCATAAAATTCATCTCTGCAGCATCCTGAACCATCTCAGGTCTAGTTAAAGCTCTCTCACCAATCTCATCCCAACTCAGAGGGGATCTACACTTCCTTCCATACAACGCCTCATATGGTGCCATTCCAATACTGATATAGTAGTTGTTATTATATGCAAACTCTACAAGTGGCAAATGATCATCCCAGCTACCTCCTAAATCCAAAACACACATCCACAACATATCTTCCAATGTCTGGATCATCCTCTCAGACTGACCATCTGTTTGAGGATGAAAAGCAATACTAAAGTCCAACTTAGTGCCCATCGCTTCCTGCAACTTCTACCAAAAACGAGAGGTAAACACTGAACCTCTATATGACACAATGGACACAGGTACCCCATGAAGGCACACGATATGCTTTACATATAGTTTTGCCAATCTAGCTATAGAATAGGTGGCTTTCACAGGCAAGAAATGTGTAGACTTTGTCAACCTGTCTACAATCACCCAGATGGAATTATATCAATCCTTAGAATAAGGTAAACCAACCACAACATTCATAGCTATTCTTTCCCACTTCCACTCAGGAATAGGAAGAGGCTGAAGCTTCCCAGAAGGCTTATGATGCTCAGCTTTTACTTGCTAACACGTCAAGTACTTAGCAACATAATCAGCAACATCCTTCTTCAATCCATCCCACCAATATAAGTCTCTGATACTGTGGTACATCTTAGTGACACCCGGATATACGTTATAGGCTGTAGAATGTGCTTCCTCTAGGATCTCTTCTCTTAAATTATCCACATCAGGAACACATAATGTACCATGATCCACAAGACACCATCATCATTGAGTGTCAAATCAGTGAACTTCCCTGCTCGGACATTCTCTGCAAGCTCTTCTAGAATAGGATCTCAGCTCTGAGCTACCTTAATCCTATCTCTCAATACAGATTACACCTTAAACTGAGCTAACAGTCCACCTGATCTACTAATCTTCATCATCAGACCTTGATCCACCAATAGATGTAACTCCTGGATCAACAGTCTCCTCTCTACACTGATATGAGTGAGACTGCTTGAGGACTTCCTACTCAAGGCATCTGATACCATATTAGCCTTGCTCGAATGATATAAAATCTCACAGTCATAATCTTTCAACAGTTCTAACCATCTCCTCTGCCTCAGATTCAGATCTCTCTGCTAGAAAATGTACTTAAGGCTCTTGTGATCAATAAAAATCTCACAAGTCACCCCGTACAGGTAATGTCTCCAGATCTTAAGAGTAAAGATCACTGTAGCCATCTCAAGGTCATGTATAGGATAGTTCTGCTCATGCTTCTTCAACTACCTCGAAGCATAGGCTATCACCCTACCATTCTGCATCAACACACAACCTAAGCCAACTCTAGAGGCATCACAATAAACTGTGAACTTGTCCACACCATTGGGCAAAGGTAACATTGGGGTTATGGTCAACTTCTCCTTCAATAACTGGAAACTGTTCTCATAATCTTTTGACCACTCAAATCTTACATTCTTCTGAGTTAAGCGAGTCATAGGAGTTGCAATTCTGAAAAAATCCTGTATAAACCTCCTATAGTACCCGACTAAACCCAGAAAACTCTGAATCTCTGTAACTGAAGTCGGTCTAGGACACTCAGACACTGCCTCTATCTTTTATGAATCCACCTGGATACCTTCTTTTGACACTACGTGTCCAAGAAAAGCAACACTCTCTATCCAGAAATCACACTTTGAGAATTTAGCGTAAAGCTGATGTTCTCTCAGTGTCTGTAGTAAAGTCCTCAAGTGATATACATGCTCCCTCATATTTCTTGAATACACAAGTATATCATCGATGAAGACTACCACAAACTGATCCACATATGGTCTGAATACCCTGTTCATCAGGTCCATAAAAGCTGCTGGTGCATTAGTCAAGCCAAAAGACATCACCAGAGACTCATAATAGCCATATCGAGTGCGGAATGTTGTTTTAGGAACATCGACTTCATTGATCCACAGCTAATGATAATCCAACCTCAGATCAATCTTAGAAAAGAACTATGCACTCTGTAGCTGATCAAACAAGTCATCTATCCTCGGGAGAGGATACTTGTTCTTCACTATCACCTTATTCAACTCTTTATAGTTAATGCACAGTCTCAGGGTACCATCTTTCTTCTTCATAAACAGGACTGGTGCACCCCAAGGAGAAATATTAGGTCTAATGAAACCCTTATCCAATAACTCTTGCAACTGCTCCTTCAACTCTTTTAACTCTACAGGAGCCATTCTATAGGGTGGTATAGAGATAGGGGTAGTGCCTGAAACCACATCTATACAGAACTCAATCTCTCTGTAAGGTGGTAAACCTGGCAACTCCTCAGGAAAAATATCAGGAAACTCACAGGCAATAGGAACATCTGTGAGTGACAACTTCTCTATTGAAGTATCCCTGACCAATGCCAAATATCCCTAACAACCTTTCCTCAGTAACTTCCTAGCTGTAATAGTAGAAATGAGATTCTGAGGTGCTGAACTCCTATCACCCACAAACTTAAATTCTTTTTCATCAGGAATTCTGAAAGTCACCTCTTTACTTCGATAATCCATTATGGTATAGTGCTAAGATAACCAATCCATACCCGGAATAACATCAAACTCCATCACATTCAACATAATCAAATTAGCAGATAATTCTCTACCTCCAATAAGAACTGGATAACCAGAAAGAACAACATCGATGTGCAAAGAATCACTTAGAGGATTGGTGACAGACAAAGGAAAAGCCATCCTCGAAGCTTGCCAATAAGACTTGGAAGCAAAAACAGGAGAAACAAACGAATGTATGGCACCTAGATCAAACAGAACCCATGCATCCAGGTAACAGACAGAAACAATACCTACCACGACTGTATTAAATGCCTGAGCATCCTGCTGAGTGAGATGAAAGACTCTGGCCTATCCTCGACCTCCCTGCTGGCTGGTAGAAGCCTAGCCAACACCTCTGGCACCTCCTCTGGTACCTCTACCATGACCCTGCTGGGGAACAAGCTGAGTAGAACTCTGATACTGAGTTAGAGGCAACTGAAAAGGAATAGGTGTAACACTAATAATCGACTGCTAAGGAAATCATGGAATCTGCGGTTGCTGATACCCTGAATAAGGATACAATTTAGCAAAATATCTCATCTACCCGTATTTAAAATATGTCAGCAGTGTCATGTAACACGGTCTATGATGGACTCTGCCGTAGGTCTGACATACATTGGTAGTTGACCTAGAACTATGTCTACTGCTGCTGCTCGAAGCACCTGACCCATGTTTGAATGGTCTATACTGACCTCCATGACCATGTCTACTGCTCTGATGTACCACTGCTGTTGTCTCTGAGTCTGCTAGGTTGGACCTCTCTTCTGACTACTTGATCCAATCTGAAAACTTGAGTACAGAGTAATCTGGAATCCACCTGACTGAACATCCAACTAGTAATAATTAGGCATAACTCCTTACCTGACTAGCCTTAACTCAATCTCCTTGGCCAAATCAATCACTGACTCCAAAGTAAGGCTTGCTGTAGGCATACCAGCAAATGCAGAACCTAATCCAGTGACGTATGTGGTGACTATGAAGTATTGGTCTCACATTAGATCCTCTATATATCTGCCAAGCTGGAGGAACTCTCGAGTGCACTCCTCAACAGATCTGTCACCACGAGAAATATTGGTCAACCGGAGTCTGTAACTCATGCGAAGCGGCTCTGGGCAGAACCTCCTAATGAATCGCTCTCTGAATTGAGCCCAGGTCATCATCATCATATACAGCTAGATCATCCGATTAAACCAGTACAGGGCTGGTCCCTCAATAGAAAGCTCGACTATCATAATCTGCTGGTACTCAGTGTGAGCAATCCGAGTCCTCATCTCGATAGCATGCAGAAAGTCTAAAGGATCCTGCCAACTCTGGCATAGAACAGAGCTACCTCAGGGTCAGACATACCCTGCTGATAGGCAGGCTGAACTACTGGAGGTACAGGAACATCCTCATACTCAGGCTCTACAGGCTCCTCATCCTGTAACTCTCTCTATCTACGGTGACCTGCCGCTCCTTGAGGTCTACCTCTGCCATGACCTTTGCGCCTAACTGGCGGCTCAGGAGGTAAAACCTCATCCTGAAAGGACTCATCATCCTCGGCCTCAACGATCGGTGGAGCGACACGCGCTCGCCTCCTCATTCTGAAAAGACAAACGTAAGGATTCAGATAAAACAGACAAAGGAGGATAACGCAGAAAACTAAATCAAGGAATACTTATTAAGACATACTTGAACCTAATTCACTGCAGTAGTTTCGAAAGAAAAACATAACACTGAAAACTAGGGCCACAACTCACACAACTAAAGCCCTAACACAGAACTCCGCTCTGATACCAACTTTATCACAACCCAAAATAGGGGGCCATGATCGGCGCTAGGGAACGAGAATTTTTTCGAATCTGGAACCCGTAGTAAGCCTTTAAAAATAAAGCATGCAATATAATAAAATAAATAAAATATTATGCAACAGAACTAAATCTCAAAAGTGGAATAATAATTCATGAACTCATTTGATAGCATAAAATTCATCTCATATAACATTAAATCCTTCAATACAAATTCTCGGTTCAAACTTTTAAAATTTAAATCTCATACATATATAATACATACAGCTCACTGAAACCACTACTGCAGTGTCTAGAATACAAAATAAAATTCAAGTAAGCAGTTTACACAATAAGGCCGGGGTGCAAGAAATCCAGCGTAAAGGTTTGCTACTGAGGTCTGAGGACGAAGACTCTCCTGAAAAATAAATCAACGGAGTTGAGTCAAACCTCACTGAGTGAATTGTTATAATATATATACATGCATAACTAAATGACAAATGCAAACACTCAATAGTATATATAATAAATATATATACAGGCAAATACACACAGATGCAACAAAAATCATTTTATATATATAACACTGAAAAATATCCATTTATAAAAGATCAAATAGAACCCTAAATGATCGCAACCTCAAATAGTATTAGACAACACTTTAGCCATACTAGCTCACTTATTCCAAATAAATTCACTTATTCCATTTGGACAGTAGACTGACCCTGAGAAACTAAGTCAACCGAGCTTCAGCAGTCTGACTGTCAGTGTGATTGGCCCTGAGACACTTGGTTAACCGAGCTCCAGCAATCACACTCTCAAATCACATCTCACATTAATCAAATCAATCAAATCAATATTCATAAATAGGTTAGTAATTTAACTTACAATCTATCATCGTACCGGTACATACTCTGTCCTAGTGCTGCCCACTAGGTAGCACGTTCTATCGATATCTTTCATTTAAAATAAACCTATACATTCGTAAAATAAATGATGTACAACATTAATTTAAATGGCAATATAATTCATATATATACTAGAAATATACCAAAAATAAACAAAGTATATTTCGAGTATATATATGTCAAACAAATCCAATTCAATTATAAAATAAACAAAAAATAAACCATATATATACTTAAAAACATTTTAGGTATAAATCAAGAATAATACATGCATTTAATTTAAAATATACCAAAAATATACTAAAATATACCTAAAATATACTTAAGCATTTATTAAATTATTTATACATAATTCATACAATTAAAACATATATTTCTAAAATCATGCAACCTAAATACACGTATATATAAAATAACAACTCACAGTTGTGCACTCCACGAGACAGATCTAATGGGCCTGGTCCATTAGGTCTCGGTCTCGGCACAACTAACAAATAAAATATTAACACGAGATTAGAATAAATCTAACGAAATTTCTAGAGACTCGACCTAGAATACTGGACATAAACAGAGAATAGGGATTTGACCGAATGTCACGTTTTACGAGAATTTTATCGAAAATTTGGTAGAACCTCCTCTGTAAAACGGGCATCTCTCTACTTAGAAAGTAGAGCCGGTCATGCAAAAAAACACATTTCGAATACAAATAGCCACACAACCCCTCGGTTGGATTCTCAAACTACAATTCACCGATCGAAGTTCACAATTCACGAGATATACACAGAATACATTAAAAATTTAAAAATAGCAAAAATACCCTTTATATACTAAAATATAGCAAATTAGATATTTAAACACTAAAAATAATTATTTTAACAATTTTTACTTAAAAACCCTAATGTTAATAAAATATTATTAAAAATAAATAATTCTCAATAAATTCAAAAATATTAAAAAAAATTCATTTAATAAATACAAATTACTTAATTAGCCCAAAAACATATTAAAAATCATTAAAAACTCATTTTTTTTATAAAAATAGTATATTATAAATAATTTGAAATTAAATTTCAAAAAATAGTTTTTATTAGTTAAAAATAGTAAATAATTTGTAAAAATCATTTTTATACCTCAAATAATTATTAAAACTAATTAAACTTAATATTCAACCAAATTATTATCAAATTACCAAAATACCCCTAATATATAATAATTCACATAATATACAATAATTATTCAAAAATTCACTAAAAATTATATAATTACTCAAAAATTATTTCTCAACATATAATTCAATAAAATCAATAATTATACTCAATTAACCAATTAATTCTAACAAAATACACATTTAACCTAAATTTCCAAAATTCACCTAAACTAAATAAAATTATATTAATTACATAAAAATCAAAAAAATTATAAATTAAATTCTAAAATTAATTTCAACCTCTATAAACACCAAAAATCACAATTTCACAATTTATTTAATTAATTTACGAAAATTAGAAAATATTAATAAAATAATAAAAAATTCACAAAAATCAAAATAAATTCCAAAAATTCTAAAAAAATTATAGAATGTAGATTAAGATAAGATAAGAAAATTTTGTAAAGTAATTAATCTTGAATCATTAATATCGAAGTTCAAAAAAATCAAGAAACTCAAATGGCCGAAAATGAGATCAAGCTTAAATCCTTGCCAAATTGAGTTTTCAAGCTAAAGGAAGCTTGTAATTGGTTTCTATGGAGTTCTAGGAGCAAAACAACACTGGAATCATAAAAAACGGTGGTTGGAAAGTGGTTGAACGGAGTTGATGATGGGTTTCGGGTTTCCGGCAAGAGCACGGCCAAACAATGCCGGAAATGGGTGGACGAAGGTGTCGGAGCAGCTGGGGAAGGCAGTGGCACACTGAATGGAGGGGATTGATGTTGTACAATGGTGAGAGGGGGTGAGGCGTCGGGAGCTTGGGGTTGAAGACGATGGCACGATTTGTAATTTTGGTTAGTTTTTTATATATATATATATATATATATATATATATATATATAATAAAAATTTAACACTTAATATTAAAATATAATAATATTATAATTAAAATAATCCCACACCACACATAAATTTATATACATATACATATGCATATAATAATAATAATAATAATAATAAAGAGTATAATATATACATAATTTAAACATTAAACCCTAAATGATGTTAATAATATATATATATGCATGTATATATATATATATATATATACAAAATATAATCATGCATGATACCATGCAATTTAATAAAATGAACTAACATAAATAAATAAATAATTATTTAGGTATTATTTTCCTAAAAATATAAATTTTGAAAAAATTTTACGTAGAAAACTTAAAATAATTAAAAATTAACTTTAATTATTAACAAAATAATTAAATAGTCAAATATATAATAAAATTTTTAATACTACTTTATCCCGATACAGTATAATAATATTTAAAATATGGGATTATTACAAAATCATTCCTCCTAAACAATAAGGCATAATGTAGCTCTCTCCATAAATCCATGTCTAGCTTACTTTCCAAGAACTTACCAGTGGAACAACACCATATAAAAAATGTCTCAAATGTTTATTGGTAAAAGAAGCTTCCATTCTTTTATATAGAGAAAAGGTGCATCTAAGCCCTTAATGTTTTCTCGCTGAGTGGATAAGCTTTTAATTTTTTTTACCAAAAAAAATAGAATAAATTTTTTAGATATTCTAAACCCCTTAGTTTGACGACAGTTACATGCTCCGTTATCTGCTCCTGATGTGGCCATTTTTTAACCAAAAAAAAGAAAAAAATTAATTAATTAATGTTGCTTTTGATGTGGCAGAGGTTGTTGAATTTCCTCCTTAATGTGTCTTTATCGTTTTCCCTCTTTTAACCCCATTATAAACCCTAAAAAAAAATAAAATTGACCTCTTTTAATGCAGTGTAATGGCTTCTTCCTACCCATATTTTTATCCAACCAACAAAAGCCAACTGAAAACGACCACGCCGTTGCCATAGCTGGCCATGGCCGTTGCCTCCTCTCGTCCTGCCATCTCTGTCCCTCCGCTCTGCTTCTCGCACTCCACTCTTCTCTCTCTTACCTTCCCTCCCAAAACTCCCTCACATCAACATTAAAATCCAAAGCACCAACACCATCAAACAGCTGCAGTAGCAGCAAGAGTCTCAGTTCTAATCTACTGCTTTTTTAAGTTTCGACCCAAAAAAGGATTCGCAGTTTACAAGCCTAAGCTCTACAATGTGCTTGTTAATGATGCTGCCAATTATTTAGTTTTTGCTCTTTAAGATGGCAAAACCCACTTGGAAATTGATTTAATTTATTTTTTCTTTTTGCTTGTTTTATATGATTTAAAATTTAATGGGCATATGATTATTGATCTGCTTCATTTCATTTTTCAGTTTCTTATTTTGATATCCTTTAAGTTATAAAAATTTCAGGTGGGTTGTTCTAAAATTGTTTAGTAAAATATTTTTCTGTGTAGCTGTTTTGATGAAGTTGAGGTTCAATTACTGGATTGCAATTGCGTATAGGATTTGTTAGCTATTTAATTGATATCCAAGACTGCTAGATGTTGTTTTCTTAATGGGAGGAAAGAAACTAGCTTAGGCCAAAAAAGAGTTTGTATTCAAATAAGGAATATTTATTGTGTTAAAAGTGGCAGATACATTTCTGAGCATTCATTTGCCTATTAATTGTCTCTACAGCATGTTTTGTAGCTGATGGTGTAACTTGGATTCGCGAGAAAGGGCACGTAAATGCTGGGCTACCCTTGTTTTGTCTTGTCTAACTCGTGTGCATCAGTTTGATAAAAGAAGCTTCCCTTTTCTCTGTTTTGAATTTTAATTTCTTGCTTTAATTATGTGCTTTTTTGTTGGTTTTTAGAGGAACCCATTTGGTTATCTTCGCTTGAAATGTTGTCTTTAGCTATATGCATTTCTTTAATTGTTAGTTCCAGCTCTGAGGTCTATGTTCTTGCAGATTAAAGTTGCAGTACTATTGCATGCCTTGAAAACAAGCACGCAATAGTACTGCTTCCTTCGTTTTTCCTCTAGTAAGCACATTTTCACTTGTGCTATTACTGGTCAAGGAATTCAAGACTTGGAGATGGCAATATCAGAGATTGTGGGTATGAACAGGATGCCTGCCAGAGGGTGAAAATGGACAGCGAACTCGGTTTAGCTACTGATTGTGCATTTTCTTCTCTTTTACCCATCCTATGCATTTTTTTCACCCTTTTTGGTTTTTATTCCGAAACTGTTATACTTCTAAACATTAGGAGTTCTATTTTCTATTTTTGAATTATAATTAATTTTTATATGAAATGATAATAGTTTACGCAAAGACAATGCGAGCAGCTTGTAATAATGAAAGAGGGACTTGCTAGATTAACATCATCAATGGAAGATGAAAATTGCATCCTTGTTTTTAGGGTTTATGATGCAAATGAAGAGGGAAAACGATGAAGACAGATGGGAGGGAATTTAGGCCATCCCCAACCCATACCTATTCTAAGGGAAGAAATGTGTTTTTTCCTTTCAACCCGTACCCATTTTTTTTGACTTATTTTTGTGCAAATGAACATGACAAACATAAAAATGCGGTTGCCATATTCACCTGATGTTCAATTTAGTTTAATTTCTCATTGCATGGACATAATTGTTTTTAATAATTTATTTTTAATTTTAATTTTTAATTAAGTATTAAATATGGTGTTATATAATTAAAAAATTATAATTTATTAATTTAACAATATTAATTTTTTGGTCTTTATTAATTTAATATTATTTTATCAATATCAAAATATAATAATTGGACGATGTATTTATCAAAAGAATATAAATATAGATGTAATATGATAAATGTCTAAATATTATAATATGGGATATAAAAAGAATAAAAAGGTAATATTTTTTTTAGTATGAAAAATAGTATAATAGATTGAAAAAATATTACTGTAAAAATTACATTATATTGTAAATTTTATATTATTTTAATGTTGATGGTTGGAGATACTTTAACAACTTTGCCACATTAAAAGTAACATTAATTTAATTAATTTTTTTTTTGTTAAAAAGCGGCAACATCAGGAGGTGATAACGGAGCATGTAACGGCGATCAAACCAAGGGGATTAGAATACTCAAAAAACTTAATTCTATATTTTTTTGGTCCAAAAATATATTAAGGGTCCAACCACTCCATAAAGTAAGCATTAAGAGCTTGAATGCACCTTTTCCCTTTCATATATGATGTCTAATGTTGGAAGAGTCGTTTCAAATTATTAGTTTAAGATGGGTGACAACATATTTTATTACAAAATTAAAATATTTAATTAAAAATAAAGTTGACACTTCATTTGTTTTGAACTTTATCATGTTATATCTTGTAATTTTACAAGATCAGTTGTTAAAAAAACAAAATTAAAAAAGCAGAAAGCTATTAAGGAATTGATAAAATTATTAATCTAATCTACCAAGTTCTGAAACAGCTACAGCTTGTGGACTGAAAATCATGTTTTGTTTAAAGATTGCCATATTCCAATGGGTCCAAAACCTGTACAAATGATTCTGTTGGCATTCAATGCCATAAAACTCACGCACGCACACACCTGAAAATCTTGCCAACATACCAAGATTTTGCCAACTACTTCTAGACTTTTTCTGAATTTTTGACTAATCAGCCATGTGCCTTAAAGTTGGCAGCTAGTACCTAACACATATGAAATATTACCTTTATTTTTTCTTTTAAAAGGACTTTGAAATCAATGGTTTGTCTACATCTGTGTGAATATTGACCACCCTCCTCTTTTCATACATACAATTTTTTCACAGTAAAATGAAATGGCATTTTTGTAAATTGAGAACAATTTTTTCAATTTGGTGAATAGCATAAATCATTACTTAATTGTAGATGATAAAGATTTTCACAATTAACACATAAAAAAAATCCTTTATTAAATTAATAATTCAGTTAACATATTATGACTCATAATAATTTTTTTCTATATGAGAACAAAAAGAATAAAAATAAAAATTCTAATTTTTACATTTAAATGTTCATACTTTTTATTATTTAAATTATTTGTAGGAATATATAGCAATATCTTTATATTCTATTATGAGATTTCATAAGAATAAAATCAAACTAATCTACTTATATATATATATATATATATATATATATATAGCAGGCAATGAAGAGAATATTTGTGTTAAAGAACCATATATTTATTATTGGTCAATGTTGGCGTTTATGACAAAACTATTAATTTTTGAAATGATCAAGCTGCCATAGAGCAATTAAATAAAAGAAATTGGATAACATATTATAACAGAATAAAGTGTTTTTTTTTCTTTTTTACTTTCATCATGTGAGAGCATTAAAACTTGGTGCTTTTCAAAATGGGTAAATAAAATTTCAAAAGTTATTGACCATGGTTATTTTTCTACTAAAATAATGGAGAAAAAGGAAAATTAATAGAGAAAATAATTTTTTTTTGAAAAGAATAAAGAAAATAATCTTGGAGATAATAAATCATCATACTTTTATTTAGTCTAAAGTTAATTGTTATATAAGTAGATGTTGTTAAATATATATGTATATATATTAAATTAGATAATATATATATATATATATATATATATATATATATATAAGGGCCAAAAGTCAATTTTTTTTGGGTCAATCCTTCCCTTCCTTTCTTTTTCTCTTTCTTCTTCTTTTTCTTCTCTGCCATTTTCGGTTTGTAGCAGTCTGAAGCCTTTCAGTGCCGTTGTCAGTCACCACTAGCACCTTTGCAGCTTGCCACCACCTCCCCTCCCTCCCCTCTTCCTTTCGCCACTGCCATACGTCTTGTCCTTATCGGAAATCACGAGTTTACTACAATAACTTTGGCATGATTTTGGTGGTTTTAGCTCATGATCCTGGGCTCATTTGACTCCTCTCAATACAGGCTAGACGTTTCTCAACTCGTTTTGAGTTTAGGACGTCTGACTAGTTAGTTATCTTCAAGTTTTAGTTTATACCATTTAGGGTTTTTATTTTTTTTGAGCTTGAGTTTGAATGATTCATGATAATTTCCTTATATACATCTTTAGCTTCTTATATATATTTTTAGTTTATTTTTTCTGAATTCATTTAATTTAAGTATATAAATTGTATTTTTGGTAATTAAAATGAACTTTTTATTAATTATGTGTTTTGTATAGAAATTATGTTAAATTAGTATAGTTAATTTATTAGTTTTATAAGTGATAAAATAATTTTGAGTAATTTTTGAAAAATATTTAGTATTATGTAATTTTTGGATTAATTGGTAAACTTTGTAGTTTTATTGAAATTATTGTTAATTAGTATATTTTAAATGATTTTGAAATAATAAATAGAATTAAAATAATTTTTATGAATTGTTTACTATTTTTAACTAATTAATAATATTTTACGGAAATATATTCAAATAATAATTTTATTTATTGTTTTTGTGATTAAATGAATTTTTAACTATTTTTATTACATATTTGAACTATTTAAATAATTATTTGTGAGTTTTACTATTTTATTTCAAATAAATGAAAAATAAATTTTCTATTAATATTATATAATTTATTGAGATTTTGTTAACTATTTTGAAAATAATTAGTTTTAATGTATTTGTTATATAAATATATTATATTGTGGTTCATTATTGATGGTTATGGATTTTTAATGATTTTTTATTATATTTATATTAAATATTGATTTTATTATGAATTGTGATTATCGGTTGGAAATTTGTGTAGTTCGTAGTCCTAACCTGAGAAGTTGTGCAGTTGAATATTTTTGAAGTGTTTTTTTGTGAAGGGTTAGCTTTACTTCGTGTAGAGAGATATTTAGTAGAGTCGTATTTTTAATTGAGTCTTTTCTTAAAAATTTAGAATTTGTAAGAATTCCGTTTTTAATTATTTTTTTCTTTAGCCACGCCTATTGGTCCAGATCGAGTGCGATTGCGTAGAGGAGCGCATTCAACCTTTAAGTTAATAATTGAACTATGTATAGGAATATATATATATATATATATATATATATATATATATATATATATATATTAGCATGTTTATATTAAGTTTCACATAATTAGTAAATTTTATTTTATTGTAATATTCCTTGTTTATCTTTATTTATTTATTTATTTTAAATAAACTACGATAAAATGAGCTATCTGATGGATTTCATCAGGATTGTGTGCACACCAGTAAAATTGAGAGTGAGTGGTGAATGTATGTGGTTTGGTGATGTTTTGCTCTCGGGCGTGATTTATATATATTATTAGAGCTGGTAGCTCGGTGATGCTTTGCTCTTAGAAACCGTTAGTAAATATTGGTTTAAGTGAATTGATTGTGGTTGATAATTTGGTTGATGTTTTGCTATTGGAAACCGATAGTTTTTTTATTATAAGAGAGCCGAAAGGTTTTTAGATTTGTTGACTAGAGTTCTACCTAATTTTCTTATAAAAATTATTTAAAAAAGATTATTTATATTTTATAAAGTATTTTATAATTTTAAAATACTTTATTTCAGTAAAAAAAATATTTCAATATAATTTTAAATTATAAAATATAAATTTTTTATTTTTAGAAATATATTTTAAATGAGACTTTTATACTATATACATTTATTTTATTAACTTATTTAATAAAGTCTGATTCCTTTCAATTATTTTTTCAAGATCTCGGGAGTCACCTGTCTATCAGCCTACTCTACGATGAGTTTCTTCTTTTTTGACTATTTTATATATGTTTATCTGATATGTATATTATTATCACATGTGTATTTTAAATCTAGAATACCGCAGTTGTTACGATCCAAAATAGGGGTCATGATCGGCGCTAGGGAACGAAAATTCTTTCGAATTCAGAACCCGTAGCAAGCCTTAAAATAAAATAAAAACTTGCAATAATAATAATATAAATAAAATAACTCACAGCGGAAATAAATCTCATAAATAAAATAAATATAATCCACTAACTCGTTTAAATAAACAAGATCATCTCATATATAAATAATCTTTTAATACAATTTCGGTTCAAATCATTAAAATACATATTTCATACAAACATAGTATAAATCTCACAACTGACTACAACTACTGTAGTGTCTAGATTATAAAATAAATTCAAGTGAGCAGATTACATAGTAAAGTCGGGGTGGAAGAAATCCGACTTAAAGGTCTGCTGCTGAGGTCTGAGGATGAAGATTCTCCTGAAAAATAGTCAACGGAGGGGAGTCAGACCTCACTGAGTGAATTGTTATAATATATATACATGCATAGCTAAATGACAATGCACACATTCAATAGTATATATAATAAATATATATACAGGAAAACACACATATGTAGCAAAATCATTTTATATATATACTGAAAGTCACATCTGTTTATGAATGATCAAATAGAACCCTAGAAAATCGCAACCTCAAATAGTGTTAGACAATACTCTAGCCATACAGGCTCACTTATTCTAAATAAATTCACTTGTTTCATTTGGACAGTAGACTGACCTCGAGACACTAAGTCAACCGAGTTCTAGCAGTCTGACTGTCAGTGTGATTGACTCTAAGACACTTAGTCAATAAAGCTCTAGCAATCACACTCAAATCACATCTCACATCATAAAAATCAATCCAATCATAATCCACAAATAGGTTAGTAATATAGTCTAAATGCTATCGTCGTACTGATACATACTTGGTTCTCGTGCTGCCCACTAAGTAGCACATTCTATTGATATCCTTCCTTTAAAAATAAATCCATACATTCATAAAATAAATGATGCATGTCCTTAATTAAAATAACAATATAAACCATATATATACTAGAAATATATAAAAAATAAACCAGGTATATTTCGAATATATATACGTCGAATAAATTCAATTTAATTATAAAATATACTTAAAAATATTTTAAAAATAATTCATTAATAAAACATGCATATAATTTAAATTATGCTAAAAATATACCAAAAATAAACGTAAGCAATTGCTAAACCATATATGCATATTTTATACAAATAAAGCATACATTTCTATAAACATGCATCCTATAACACGTATATATAAGATAACAACTCACAGTTATTGTGCTCCACGAGATGGGTCCGACGAACTTGGTCCACTAGGCCTCGGTTTCGGCGCAACTAAATAAAAAAATGAGAATACGGAATTAGAATAAATCTATCGAAATTCTAGAGACTTGATCTAAGAATATTAGACACAAAATCAGAATAGAAATTCAACCAGACATCACGTTTTATGAGAATTCTACCTAAAATCCAGTAGAACCTCCCTTGTAAAACGGATATCTCTCTACTCAAAGAGTAGAGCCAGTCCTGCAAAGAAACACACTTCAAAAAATATACAGTCACAACCCCCTCGGTCGAACTCCCAAACTACAATTTTACCGACCGAGGTTCACAATTCGCAAGATAATTACATATCACATGAAAATTCCAGAAATACCAAAAATGCCCTTTATATATCAAAGTATAGCAAACTAGGTATTTAAAATACTGAAAATAATTATTTATCCGATAATTACAATAAAACCCTAATTTAAATAAAATATTATTAAAAATCCATAATTCTCAATAAATTCATAAATGTTGACCAAAATACATTTTAAAACTCGAAATTACATAATTAACCCTAAAACATGTTAAAAATCGATAAAAACTCATTTATTTAGAAAAAATAGTATATTATATATAATTTGAAAATAATTTACGAAAAATAGTTTTAATTAGTTAAAAATAATAAATAATTTGTAGAAATCATTTTTATACCTCAAATAACTATTGAAACCAATTTAATTTTATTTTTAGCCAATTTAGTACTAAATTACCAGAATACCCCTACTATATATAAATTCACTATAATTATTCAAAAATTCACTAAAAGTAATATATTTACTAAAAAATTAATTTTTCAACATATAATTCAATAATATAAAAAATTATACTCAATTAACCAATTAATTTCAATAAAACACATAATTAACCTAATTTTCTAAAAATCACATAAACTAAATAATTTCACAATAATTATATAAAAATCACAAAAATTACAAATAAATTCCTAAAATAAATTTTAACACCTATAAACACCATAAATCACAATTTCATAATTGATTTGATTAATTTGCAAAAATTAGAAAATATTAATAAAATAATAAAAAATTCACAAAAATCAAAATAATTTCCAAAAATTCCACAAAATTTACCACATGTAGATTGAGCTACTAGTATCAATATTTGTGAAGGAAGTTTTCTTGAATCATTGAAATTGAAGCTCAAAAAATTCAAGAACTCAAGTTGGTCGAAAATGAAAAATTAAAACCTAGGGAAATTTAGACCAAATCAAGTGAAAAAAAACTTGAAAATGCACTCACCGGAGCTTAAGGAAGAGATAGAGACTGGTGGCACTCCAAATGGTGGTCGGAATCGGGCTGATCGATGATGGGAGCAACTTTTGGCTTCTTGAAGAAAATCCGGTCAAACAACGTTGGAAATGGAAGCTTGGGGTGGCGGAGCAAGCTGGAAGGGAAGGTGGCGCGCCGGGAAGCACAGTGACAAGAAGAAAATGGTGTGACAATGGCTGGAGTGCGTGAGGGAACGATCAGGAAGAGGAAGAAGAAGACAATGGCACTTTCATAAATTTTGCAAACTTTATATATATATATATATATATATCTCTTTTACATTATTTTAATATATATTATTATATGCACAATAAATATGCACCACACACATATTTAATAATATATATACACATATACATATATATATACACATTTAATTAATATTAAAACTATATAATATAATTTATTTATCTAAAATAAACCATAATTTAATTTAAATGCATGTATACGTATTTATTTTTATTCGACACTTAAAAATCATGCATGGGCTCATGCAACTTCATAAAATTACTTAAAATAATTAATGTTTGTTTATTTACATTTTAATTTTTCCGAAAATAAAATTTTCGGAAAAATTTTACTTAAAAGACTTAAAAATAATTAAAAATGATTTTAATAAATAACAAACTAATTAAATAATCATAAATATATATTAAAATTATTAATACTGCATATTTCGATGCAGTTTAAAATTATTTAAAAACTCGGGATATTACAACAGTAGTAGTTGAATGATTATTTATTATATTGTATTTTGTAGATTGATGTATGTATTAAAACTTATACTAAAAATTATTATTATATATATACACCTAAGTTTGTGTTGAATTTTAATTCATTTGTACTTTTATTTTAATTTAAATTATATCATTTTATTATCGTCTCTATTTTATTGAAATTTTTGTTAAGACTTATTATGAGTTTTGAATATTTTACGTATTTTGATTCTCTAATGCCGGTTACGTACCTTTTTACGTTCCGGTCATGATATTTTTATTATTTCATTGAAAATATTAATTTTATTCTAATATTTTATACTCATTATATTAATAACTTTTGGTATTTTAAACATTTTATATTTTAATTTTATATAATATTTATTACTAATCAAGTGCAATAAAATTTTTAAAAGTAAAGATTTAAAAAGAAAGTCTATTTTTGAGTAGAATGATTCTTTTTACTTTTACTCTTTTTACTTTTACTTGCATATGTAGAATTGCTATATATATAATTAATTAATTAAATGAAAACTTAATGCGGAAGCATAAGAAATAAAAATGAAAGAAATAAATATAATTAGTAGCCTACAGATAATCGCTACGCGCCAGCGTACACTCATCAAACCTATCATCTTCTTCGCGCCTTAAATTCTACTTCTTATTTATGTGTCAACTCTTTCCTATATAAAATTTTTTAAAAATCTAAGTAGATTTTTATTTCTTAGTAATATAAGTATTAACTGTCCTACATAATTTTTTTTTAAAAAAACTTAATTTATAAAACTATTCTTTTTTATTTTTTTAACATTTAATATTATTCAAATATAAATAATTAAATAAAATTTGCATCTATAAAATTATTATTTTGAGTTTTGAGTTGAATTTTTTAGACAAATAATATTTTTTTTTATTAATTTTTATAAAATTCATCTAATTCGATTCAAATTAATTTCGATTCTTACGATAATCGGATACATTAACTCAAATTTTTATAACTATTATATGTATAATTTTTACAGCCGTTGGTTACATTAGTTCAAATTTTTATAAATATCAAGTTTTATGAAATTTATTTAATTTAATTTGAGTTAATTCAAATTTTTGTAATTACATAATATGTGTATGGAATAAAATATTCATTTAAATTAGTTTGAATTTTTTTGGTTTACGACAAAGTTATATGATATGAAAGAATTAAAACGTATGATCTCAATCAACTCGCTACTAAATATCTTAATCTTTCGGATTTTTATAATTGTTGATAATAAATGAAAATCTATACATACAATTAACATTTGGTTGAGAAAGACTTTAAAAAACAAGAACACCAAATAGTCAACTAATTATATAATAATAATAAAAGGAAAAGAAACAGAAATTTAAATTTACATGTATAAAACGCGTAGAGTACACTGTTTTAAAAAATAAAAAAAGGCAGTAGCGCCTCATCATCATCTTCCGCATCACGCGGCATCTCCTTCTTCCCCACGCACTACATTAAAAACCTAAAAAAAATTAAGGGAAAGAAAACCATCTCATCTCAAATAAACACTTTATCAAACACATAAACGTCATCGATTCTTAACGAAGAAGAAGAAAAAAGAGACGTCGAACCATCGAAGAAGGAGCAGAAGATGATGTTGCGGACGTGTTACAGACCGTTAGAACGTTGTTTTGGGAGGATAACGTCCGGCGGTGGCGGGGGTGGAGATGGGTTGTTATGGCATACGGAGTTGAAACAACATGTTTGTGGGGATTATTCAATAGCTGTAGTACAAGCGAATTCGAATTTAGAAGATCAAAGCCAAGTGTTTACATCACCATCGGCTACTTATATCGGTGTTTATGATGGTCATGGTGGTCCTGAAGCGTCTAGATTTGTTAATAAACATTTATTCCCTATTATGCACAGTAATTATCTCTCTCTCTACCCTTTTCATGATCTGTTTATGGGTCATCTTTTTTTTTTTTTTTGGGGGGGGGGGCTCTTTCTTATTATTATTATTAGTATTATTATTATTGTTATCATCATAAGATTATTTTCTTTACTGCTAAAAGTGAAAGTATTTCTGCGGTTTGTTTTTGTGTGTACGTGTGTTTTTAATGTTATGTGGTTCAGTGTCTTTGTCTGTTAATTAAGGTGTTTGTGCTTCTGTTGTTTTAGTTTTTCATGTGACTAATTCTAGTATGGAGCTTAAGTTTTTTTTTTTTTTTTTCAACAAAAAAATTTGTTTTTTTTTTTTTTGGCTAAGTATATCTTTCAAAGTGTTGTCATTTTGTTTCTGAGTCACCATTCTGTGCTTTGGTTCAGCAGTTGTTGAAAATATTCAGCATCTGTTGTCTTTTTCTGTTCATCAATGTGTTTGTTTTTTTAATATACTTCACTAATGCTATGTTTTTTTTTATATCACTAATTCTAGTACATAGCTTACTCTGTTTTCTTTCTCCAATAAATTCAATCTTCTGCTATGGTTGCTTGGTGGAAAGATACTGAATTTTTAATTGGATAATGAATTTCCTTTAAAGCTTCAATTTTTGCTGTGTTTCGCATATAATTTGGAATAAAAATACAGAAAGTGCAGCGAGAATAAGTATTTCCATGCTAAATTGTTTATTTTGGTTTTCAATCACAGAATTTGCTACAGAACAAGGTGGGCTATCTGCGGACGTGATAAAGAAGGCGTTTAATGCAACTGAGGAAGAGTTCTGCCATTTGGTGAAGCGATCATTGCCGATGAAGCCACAAATTGCTTCAGTTGGATCATGTTGTTTGGTTGGTGCGATCACAAACGATGATGTCTTATATGTTGCAAATTTAGGGGACTCGAGAGTAGTTCTCGGCCGGAGAGGTTATAAGGATAATAAAAAACCAATAGTAGCAGAGCGGTTATCAACAGATCATAATGTTTCTGTTGAGGAAGTTAGGAAGGAAGTTGAGGCACTTCATCCAGATGACTCACATATTGTAGTCTATACTCGTGGAGTATGGAGGATCAAAGGCATAATTCAGGTAATCTCAGAGTTTAATTTTTTCTGCTATGCTACTTCATTTTGGCGTAATTGTCTTTTGTTTTTAATTGCCATGCCACTAAAGGCTTCCAAGATTTGTTTTAGCTACATGGAATGCTAACATGTGGTTATGGATTATGGTGCCCATTATTTGAGGATGAATTACTCGTCAAAGCATCTAATTGCTCATTATTTATCTCTTAACCTCTGTCCTTGGCTTAGCGGAAAGATATCTATTAATGGTGGTTGACACTACAATTAAAATTGTTGTTAGGGCTATTTCGAACTATTCCTGGAATCCAATGCTCTGCCTCCTAGTTTATCATCTGATTCAGCTTAGTGAAGCAGTTAATCTTCCATGATTGAGATGATTACCTCACTAAAGTGTAACAATGATGCTTTTTGTCATTTATCTAGGAAGGCACATGGAACTTTATACTTTGATCTTGATATGAGTGAAAATCCATGTGTTCCTTTTGCAGGTGGTTGGCCATTACTTTACTTTATGATTGGCATTGGTGTAAAGAAAATGTCAGTGTCTGAACTTTTTTTTTTTAATTCATTTTCTATTTCAGGTATCAAGATCTATTGGTGACGTTTATCTGAAGAAACCTGAATATAACAGAGACCCAATATTTCAGCAATTTGGAAACCCTGTTCCCTTGAAGCGGCCTGTAATGACAGCAGAACCTTCAATACTAATTAGAGAGCTGAGACCACAAGATTTGTTTCTTATCTTTGCTTCAGATGGCCTTTGGGAACAGTTGAGCGATGAAGCAGCTGTTGAGATTGTTTTCAAACACCCAAGAGCTGTGAGTGCCTCATTGACTTCATATCATTTCATCTTTGTCCTATCTCAACTTTGGATTCAGAAAATTGAACTTTACATTGGGCCCTGGAATAGAATAATTTCATTTCAAACTAACGCTCAATGAATTCCATGGGAATGCACCAAGTTATGTCTTGGTCTATATCTTGTTTCATGGAGCATGGGCATTTCTTTAGAAATAATACGTTTGAAAAAACAATTTGGCCTTTGCATTGGAAAAGGAAGTGTATGCCTCCATTTTGGATTTGCATGATATTTGAAAAGTACTTGGCCAGGTTTCTAGTAATGGCCTAACAATGCTGACTGCCTTGTACTTGCAGGGGATTGCTAAAAGATTGGTGAGAGCCGCCCTTCAGGAGGCTGCAAAGAAAAGAGAGATGAGATATGATGATATAAAGAAAATAGATCGGGGAATAAGGCGCCACTTTCATGATGATATCACAGTGATTGTGATTTATCTTGATCACCAGAAAGGCACCCGAAATGGCAGATTTCAGCACAATGCAGTTGGTTGCACCATAGCTCCTGTTGACATTTTCTCTCTAAATGCAGACCAAGTAGAGCAGGATCTACTTCGCACAATCGCTTGAATGAAGAAAGAACCCTAAGGAAGAAGGGTGATACTGACTTGTCAATTTTATAGGTTATACCATAAAGAGTTACAAATTTGGACTTTGCATTTTTGTTACTGGACATAAGGGGATTGAATTGAAGACACAGGAGGAATTCAAGTTGGTGGATGCTGATGGAAATGGGGATTGAAAAAAAGGACTTGTTCATGTGAAGGTCTAACCATATTTTTTTTGTTCATCTGCCATTTATTTATTAATTCCTGAGATTTTAGCACCAATTTTGTACATGGTTGTTTTTCTTCAAATTTTAGAAATTTACAGCTTTTTCTTTAAGAATTCTCCATTCCATGTTTGCCTTTACTTCATGTGGTTTTAAAGCCTGCCAAAATATGCACAAAATCACATAGCCAAAAAGGCACAAACAAGAATAAGCAAGTGTTGTATTGGACCAAAACATGCACCAATCATCTAAGAGTTGGTGGAGTACACTTGGACTTGGTATAATTAGTGCAAAACCAATTCACATATGCATCGGTCCAACGCACCAAATCTCTCTTTGCTTTGATAAATAAGGTTGGCAATTTTAATATGCTTATAATCGAGCAATAGTAATAATAATAATAATAATAATAATAATAATAATAATAATAATAATAATAAAAGCAAAGGTGCATTTATGCCCTTAATATTTATATCAAGAAGCACATATGTCCTTTTTATTTTTTTTACCATTTAAATATAAAATTAAATTTTTTCATGTAACTTTAACCCTTACAAAGTAACAGTGTTAAACACTAATTTAACAGTCCTTATGTGGATCCAAATAATCAAAATAGCTGTTAATCTTTTTTCTCCATTGCATTTCTAAAAACTTTTCACCCCAAATTAGAAATTATAGAAACTTAATTGAGCAATCATAATTAAGTATTTTAGAGGGGCTCATAAAAGCTACCTAACTTAAGATAGAGAAGAAGAACAATTGCAGGAGCAATATGTACAGGTTAGCCACCAAAAATACTGTCATTTCACTCCCCAAGTGGCACTCATAAAGATTGTCAAACTCAAGATAATTGAAAGAAAAAAAGAAAGAAAGAAAGAAAGATAGCTAAAGATCTTTTATACCTTGTGTGGATATTGTTAGTTTGACCGGCCCGTAACAAAAGCCCGATACTGAAAAAGTTTGAGTTTTGAATGCAAGGGGAGCCCGAGACTTCTTTAAAATCGACTCGGAAAGCCCAAAACACTGAGCCAAGCCCAAAACACTGAGCCAAGCCTAAGCCTATCCCTTTTAGGCTCAAAAAGCCTTAACCTGGCCCAGGCAAAGAGGCGATCGCCTCATCGAAGAGGCGTCGCCTCTTCACCCTGGGGAGATGAGGTGACGCCTCATTGAAGAGGCGGTGCCTCTTTACACCCACTCTCCGCAGCATTAAATGCCATTAATGGCAGTGGTTGGAGGCTCACCTGCTAAAGAGTTGGTTATTTTTTAATGTAAAAAGAAAGAAAAAAGTAGGGGAAAAAGCCTAGGGAATGAAAAAAGGAAAGAGGAGATGGTGAGAATGAGTTTTTGGGAAATTGAAAAAGGGGAGAGGGTGAGAGGCTTTAAAGGAGGATATGGAGGGTATGAGGAAAAGAGTTTTTTGGCAACTTGAAAAAAAAAGGGAAGTCTAAAAAAAAAAAAGACAGAGAGAAAAGAAAAAAAAAGGAAGAAAGAAAGAAAAGAAGAAAGAAAGAAGAAGAAGAGGAAAGAGACTTATAAGCTTAGAGGACTTGACTTTCTTGAGAAGAGGAAGGAATCTTCTTACATTCAAAGCCACTAACCCATCAACCAAGCTCTGAGGGCTTAGTTAGGAGTATTAGCTCATCCAATTTAGTAAGTCTCCTTTTTTAAGCTTTAAGCTCTTCATCTTCATTAAAAACTTTAATTTGTTGCTATTTTGTGTGTTTTCTTGAGCTATATTACTTATTTAAGTTCATAAAGAAGAATAATTGTATAAGATACTGAATATTGATTGTTGATATTTGTATATTTATGTCTGTTTCTTATTTATTTGCACAATCATTGAGTTTTTTAGGATTTAAGAAATGTAGTCTATCTCTGTCCTTGTTGAAGAGGCAACGTCTCTTCATAGAGACGTTGCTCGTTCATAATGAGGCAACAGTGACATCGTCTCCTGGTCAGGAGGTGACGCCTTTTTGAAGAGGTGTTGCCCCTTAACCAAAATTCTGTATATTCCTGCCTCTATTTTCAATTCTTATCTTGTATATTTGGCATAATTTCCATGTTTAATTTATTATATCTCCTGATTTTGTGCATGATTATTGTGTTATTTGGTATTATTTTTAATGTTATATTATTGTGTTTTTTGTAGACTATTTTGTGAATTTGTTTCCATTCATTTTATGAATATTATTTGTGAATGATTTATAGATATTGTTGTTATTAGCGAGATAGAACTAACTCATTTTTGTTACAGGAATTATTTTGTGATTTCTAAGTATTAGATGATTACTTTGTTAATTAATTCTTAAAAGTTTTGGTTTTTATAATTAATTAGTTTATTTTTTATTTATTTTTGGTTTATGTATGGTTTATTTTCAATATTTTTTTTATTTACACCAAAAGTTGTAATCCTTAATCCATCTCCCCATTTCTTTGGAATGAATGGTTGAAAATTATTATTATTTGTTTTATATGTTATTATTTTTATTTGTGATTGATTGTTGGGGCATAAGCAATGAAATAGGACTAATGTGCAAATTTGGAATAAAATTTAAAATTGGAAACCAATCGCGATTAGCATATTAATAAGGAAATAATTTAATAATCGAAGGTAATAAAATATGAAATACACATAGAGGCTAACCATAAGGTTAGGTGGGCATTCCAAAAGCCCATACCCAGTTTCCGAACTCGATCTTTGATAATAGCTTCTGGGAACCTTTGTAGAATCCAGTTACTGTGCAGTGTGTCCTGACTTTTATCTGGGTGGCGACTCCATCTCCATTTTGGGCCCCAAGCCCACTATGTATATCCTAGTGAGCCCTGAGCTTACACAATGCTGTGGTAACCAACACTTGGGAGCACACACCAAAATTGCCTGCCTATAGTGGCAACTCTACTAGGGAATAGAGAAACTGATTCCAAGTGTTTTATAATTTATCATCTTTGATTATTTCTTTATTTCCTTCATAAATTTTGCATTCACTACACATTTCCACACAATGCACTCCAAGTCCTAAATAAACTAACAATAATCTCTGCTTTGCTCTGTGTTTCATTCAAAGCTGATGGTGAAGTATTTAATTATTGTCACTCATAGCACGTACCTATCTGGGTCGTACGGACCCTTGAGTGGGCAGACGCAATGGATGTATATAGTTGTGGGAGCCAAAGCTTATTACCTAAGACTTAGCTCATGTAATGACCTAGCAATTTCCACTAGAATTTTTTCAAATGCATGTGTTTTATGCTATATGGTAATCCTTTAAATAAGGCCCAAGTCCATTATAAATGAACATTGACAAGATGGGCCTCTCATGCCTATTGTTAGGCCATTTTAAAGGGATCTTGACAAGGTAGGCCTTTGATATCATTCTTTGCCCATTTAAATGGACTTTGGAATTATTTGGAGAAATTACCACTTATTTGTATTGTCTTAAGAGTTGTCTTACATCCATCATTTTTATTATCCCCTGTTGATAATCAAAACCTAGAACAAAAATCCTAGTACAAGAACTCACCATTGAACACATGTGTGGGAGAAATAAGGGTGGAAATACCGTTTGTGAGCCTTTTGTCCTTTAATACGTGCATATATGTTTCTTCCTTTTTACCAATAGGCTTGCATTTCATGCATACACGTCATGCATGTTTTTGACCCTCAATGATTGCAGATATAGATCCACAATAATCTGTTAGTTGGAAGCGATCTTATACCGGCCGCCTAGTTAGAATCTTTAGAGAGAACAAGATGGCATAATTTGATGATGAAGCCTTTAAGGAACAGTTGAAAGCTGAAATGGCCAAACAAACTAGGATGATTATGAGAGAAATTATGGGGGAAATGATGGGTACAGCTAGAAGGGAACCACCAGCACCCCAACCACCGACACCTCAACCTCAACCATTTGATTTAGATGTCAAGGATCCTGAAAGGCAAGAGGTAGAGGATGATCAACAAACAGTATTAGCAGAACCCATTATTTGTTAGAGAGAAGATGCCTCGAGAAATGCAGAAAAGCCAGACTGGGCTAAAGACCTTGTCAAGTTTATAAATCAAATGCAGTTAATGATGAAGGAAAAAGGGATTGATGCCCTAATAAGTTATTCTGAGCTGAGCGTAGAAAAGGATGATGATCCCCTACCGCGAAAATTTAAATTCCCTGACATAAAGAAGTTCACTGGCACAGAGGATCCCCACCTCCATTTAAAGCAGTATGTGACTCACATGAAGACAACTGAACTTATTAAAGCATAGATTGTGAAGCAATTCCCTCTATCTCTGGAAGGAACACCCATCAGATGGTATTATTCTTTAGAATCCTATATTCAAGCTGATTGGGAGGAATTATGTATTGCATTTATCAAGTTGTATAGTCTTAACATTCAGATGGAGGCTTCTTTAAGAGACTTGCAGAATGTGAAGTAGAAGTTCAATGAATCCTTTACAGATTATTTGATTAGGTGGAGAGAAAAATTAGCACAAATAAAGTAATGGGCCGTAGAATCTGATAAGTTAGTAATAGCCATGGAAGGATATGTATTCCCTCTTTCCAAGAAGTTAAGGGATTTAGGGATTCAAAACTTTGAGGAGTTATATAAGTTTGGAGTATAGAAAGAATCAGACCTTACACAAGAAAAGAAGTTCTTCAGTGGAAGATCTGCGAATAGAGAAAGGTTTAGCGGAGTTGGGCTAAGCAGTAACATACACATCAACACAGTTAGATAATCCTGAAGGTTTTCTAATTTGGGAAGACCACTTTTTAAAGTTTTGGAAAAACTGATTGAGAATAACCTTCTATAACCCTTACTTAAACGACCTCCTTTCCCAAATGCCAACCCAAAGTTATACTGCAAATACCACCAGAATATTGGTCATGATATAGAAGGTTGCACTCGCTTACAACACGAGATTTAAGATTTGATTGATTCAAGCAAAATAATTGACCTAGAAACCAAAAAATTAAACACCCAAAATAACCCATTACCTAACTACTGAAATGTACCACCACCAAATCCTCGTATCCTGATGATTAACATGAATCTAACAGAGGAACAAGTCATTAGTTCCTTTGTTGATGTCATACCTACACTACTAAAACCATAACTAAAAGACCCAAATCTAAGACAGTAGTCCATTGAGTCTCATATAAATATGCTTGATATTTAGAGTTCTGATGATGAAGAGGGGGGAGCAATTGATTTGTGGAAGAACAATGAGAGGAAAATAACATAATCCACTGAGAAATTAGAGGAGGGGGAGAGAGAGGTGAAAAATGCTGAGGTAGAGAAAGAGGGAAATGGTTCAAAAGAGGGATCAAAGAAAGATAAGAAATTTAAGGAGATTATTGAGGCCAAAAGAGAAGAGAAAACTCTTTCCAGTATTTGGGAGTTACTTATGAACTCCCAAGCCTATCGAGAAGCACTGGTTATGGCTCTTGATCATAAAAAGATACCTTTGACGTACACTCCAGGGCAAATAATGGACTCACTAATTGAAAGCCCTCAAGGGGTAATTGTCTTTACATATGATGACTTGCCCTTAAAAGGAAGGGATCATAGTAAAACCTTTTTCATTAAGGCCGAAGTGAAAGGCAAATTAATGTGTTATGTTATGGTCAATAATAGGTCAGCCATTAATGTATGCCCTTTGAAGATTCTACTAAAGCTGGGCTTAACAATAGCTAATTTAAAGTCCTCCAACTTAGTTATTAAGGCTTATGATGATACAAAAAAGCCAGTTGAGGGAAATTTTCGGGCTTTACTCAAGACTGGATCCATTAAAGTTTGGGTTAACCTCCATATTATAGATATTCCAGTCACCTTTGCTATTCTTCTAAAAAGACCATGGTTCCATCCTTTAGGGGGAGTGCCATTTACTGTTCATCAAAAGATTAAATTTCCATATAAAGGAAGGGTGGTTACTATAACGATAGATATAGAGACTGCAGTTGCCGCATTGAAATTAATTCCTAATGAAATCCCGAACAATCTGAGTTTTGAAGTCCGCATGATTTATGAAGATAATTTTAATCTAAAAATTATTAGTATAATGAAGAATATACAGTTCATGCCTGGGATGGGATGGGATTAGGGAGGAATCAGTAGGGCCTACCAAAATTCATTGAACCTAAAGTACCGATCTTGAAGCATGAGGTAGGATTTCTAGGGGAAGATGAGTCTGATAAAGAGGAAGAGGTTGAGGGTAAGTCTAAAAAGAATAGAATTAGGGTTAAGTCGAAGGAGAAGACGCTCTGGGAAACATTTATAGAGGAAGGTGCCAATTACCCCTACCAAGGAGCTTCTGAGCCTTTGATAATTGCAGAAAAGCTAGTCCCTGGGTTTGAAATCTTCTCTAAATATGTGGATGGGATCAGAGAATCTGTTATTGAAGAGCCTATGGTAGAAGAGCTGATGTTGACTTCAGAATCA
The DNA here is from genome assembly GCA_947683625.1 of Mallotus nudiflorus. Classification (NCBI taxonomy): domain Eukaryota; kingdom Viridiplantae; phylum Streptophyta; class Magnoliopsida; order Malpighiales; family Euphorbiaceae; genus Mallotus; species Mallotus nudiflorus. The sequence continues at coordinate 1,749,505 of CANTUR010000125.1, forward strand.
GGGGGAACATTTCTGCAGTGGAGCTGAAGGACGCTATTGACCAGGAAGAAGAGAAGATTAAGGCCAGAATGGGCTCTGATCGTCAAAGAAGAAGTAAAAAAATAACTGAAAGAAAAGTTCCTAAAAGTGGTAGATGACACCCAGTGGCTAGCTAATATAGTCTCAGTTCCTAAGAAAGATGGTAAAGTCAGGATGTGTGTGGACTATAGAGACTTGAACAAGGCTTGTCCAAAAGGCGATTTTCCTCTTCCACACATTGATATCTTAATTGATAGTGTAGCTTCCAACGCCATGTACTCCTTTATAGACGGCTTCTCAGGATACAATCAAATAATGATGGCAGTAATTGATAAGTTGAAGACTTCTTTTATTACCGAGTGGGGTGTTTATTGTTACACAGTTATGTCATTCGGGTTGAAAAATGCAGGGGCTACTTAACAAAGAATGGCCACTACATTGTTACATAACCTGATCCACAAAGAGATAAAAGTGTATGTAGATGACATGATGGTGAAATCTCTAACCAGAGAAGGGCATTTCAAAGCCTTAGAAAATTTTTTGGCAAGAGCTAAAAAGTACAACTTTAGACTAAATCCAAAGAAATGTATTTTTGGGATGACATTTGGGAAACTATTAGGACACATTATCAGTCAGAAAGGCATAGAGGTGGATCTGGACAAAGTTAGAGCGATAAGAGAGATGTCTGCACTGAAGAACGAGAAAGAGGTCAGAGGGTTTATAGGAAGGCTACAGTATATCAACAGGTTCATAGCCAAGCTGACGACTATTTATGAACCGATCTTCAAGCCGATCTTCAAGCTCTTAAAGAAGAATCAGCAGGTCATCTGGGATGATAAGTGTTAGTAGGGCTTTGAAACTATTAAGCAGTATTTGATGAATCCTCTAGTTTTGCAACTGCTAAGACTAGGGAAGCCTTTAATTCTTTACTTGGCAATAGAAAAAGATGTGATTGCTACAATGTTGGCTCAAGAAGGAGAGGAGAGAGTCGAGCATGCTGTATATTATCTACGTAAGAAGCTTCTGCCTTATGAAGCCAATTACAGTCTAGTAGAAAAAACTTGCTTGGTTATAATATGGGCAACAAAGAAGCTATGACATTACTTCTAGTCCTATAGGATTCAAGCAGTTTCTAAGAATGGTCCTCTTAGATATCTTTATCAGACTCCGTCATTGACAGGGAAATTAGCCAGATGGTTATTTCTACTTACTGAATTTGACATAGATTATGTGGCTAAAAAGGTGATAAAAGGGAGAGCTGTGGCAGACTTCTTAGCCTAGAATCTGGTAGACGATGGAAAAGAATGTGAGTTAGAATTCCCAGATGAACATCTGGGGGCAATAGAGATCCAGACATGGAAAATATACTTTGACAGAGTAGTGAATAATAGAGGGGTAGGCATTGGTACTATTTTGGTCACTCTAGAAGGAGAAGTAATTTCGATGGTAAAGAGGATAGAATTCGAGGTCATTAATAATCAAGCTGATATGAAGCCTGCATTTTTTGTCTGGAAGCACTCAGGAATGTGGGAGCAAAAGCAGTGATGGTGTATGGGGATTTGATGCTGGTAGTGAAACAGATCTCCAAGGAGTGGGAAGTAAGGGAAGATAAACTAAGACCATATTGAGATTATTCAGCTACGATCATATTGTCTTTCGTGCAATAAATATTTATACACTTGCCCCGAGAAAAGAATCAGATGGTAGATGTGTTGGCTACTCTAGCTTCAACATGGGAAGGAGATAAGCAAACAAAAATGAAGACTCTTACCCTAGTAAAGTCTCGGATTCCTTGCTATGAGGAAATCAAAATAATGTCGATTGACCCAACAGAGAAGCTGTAATATCCCGTGTTTTTAAAAATATTTTTACACTATACCGGGATATGCAGTGTCAATAATTTTGAATATATATACGATATTTTTATGAGTTGATATGTATTTTAAACCTATTTTAATTACTGTCTATTATTTTCAGTATTTTACGTAAAATTTTCCCGGGACTTTCATTTTCGGGGAAATTTTCACGTAAATAATGTATTATTAATTATTTTAAATGTATTTACGGGTTTGCATGAACTCATACATATTTTTAAATTATTAAATAAAGCCTGTGTGTGTATATTTATTTAATTAGGGTTTATTATTACCCTAATATTTTATTATTTATTTATTATTATTTGATTATTTTATTTATTATTAAATTATTAAAATTTATTATTTTTTTCTTTTTTCTTTTTTTTCTTTTTCTTTTCCTTTTTCTTTCTTTTTCTTTTCCTTTTTCTTTCCTTTTCTTTCTTTTTCTTTTTCTTCTTCTTCTTCTTCTTCTCCCGTGGGTGCCCGACGCCACCACTATTCCTCACCGTCGTTTCTCCCTCCTCCGGCCACCGTTTTCGACACCGCCGGTCTCTATCTTCTCCTTGAGCTCCGGTGAGTGTTATTCTAGCTTTTTTTTGAGCTAAAATGGTCTAGAATTGCTTAGGTTTTGAGTTGAATATTTTGGCCACTTTTGGTTTTCGATTTTTTTGAGCTTCAATTTGGATGATTCATGGAAACTTCCTTCACAAATGTTGTTCCTGGTAGCTTAATCTTCATGTATGAATTTTTGTAGAATTTTGGAGATTGTTTGGATTTTTGGGTATTTTTGAATATTTTAATATTATTTTCTAATTTTCGGAAATTAATTATTTAAATTATGAAATTGGAGTTTATGGTTGAATTAGGTGTTGAAATGAATTATAGGAATTTATTTGGAATTTTTATGAATTTCTAAGTATTTATTTTTAATTATTGAAGTTTAGGTGATTTTGTAAAATTAAGTTAATTGTGTTTTAAATTGAATTTAATTGGTTAATTGGGTTTAATTATTGATATTATTGATAAATATGTTGAGAAAATTAATTTTGGATAATTGTATGATTTTTGGTGAATTTTTGAAGTAATTTAGGTATATATATATATATAGGGGTATTTTGGTAATTTTACCCTAAATTGTCTAAAAATGTAATTTAATTGGTTTTAATATTTATTTAAGGTATAAAAATGATTTCTACAAATTATTTGGTATTTTTAACTAATTAAAACTATTTTCCGGGAATTATTTTCAATTATATATATAATATACGGTTTTTCTAATAAAATGAGTTTTAATCGATTTTTACAGTGTTTCAAGGTTAATTATGTAATTTTTACCTATAAAATGTATTTTTATGATTTAAGGATATTTTTGGTATATTTGAATATATATTCTGTGTTTGTGGACCCCGATCGACAGATTGTAGTCTGGAGTCCGACCGAGGGGTTGTGATCGATGGTGGTGTTTATTTTTGAAGTGTGTTTCTTTGCAGGGTCGGCTCTACTCTTTTGAGTAGAGAGATGTCCGTTTTACAGGGGAGGTTCTGCCGGATTTCCGGTAGAATTCTCGTAAAACGTGATATCCAGTCGAACCCTAATTTCCGATTCTGTGTTGAATACTCTAGATTGAATTATAGGATTTCTGTTAGGGTTATTCTGATGTCGATTAATTATTTCTTGTTTAGTTGCGCCGAGACCGAGGGTTAGTGGACCAGGCCCGTCGGACCTGTCTCGTGGAGCGCATTAGGTGAGTTACTATATTATATATATATGCTTAGGATGCATGATTTAGAAAATGCATGTTTTATTTTGACTAAATATGCATAAATAACATGATTTATATTCAAGTATATTTTTGGTATATTTTTGGTATATAATAAATTATATACATGTTTTATTAATAAAATATATTTAAAATGTTTTTAAATATATTTTTAGTTTAATTCATGATTTGATTGAATTTATTTGACGTATATATACTCAAAATATACCTGGTTTATGTTTGGTATATTTTCGATATATATATGGTTTATATTGTTGATTTATTTAAATTCATGCATCATGTATTTGTGAATGAATGTTTTATTATTTATCACTGAAGGATATCAATAGAACGTGCTACCTAGTGGGCAGCACTAGGACCGAGTACGTACCGGTACGCCTATAGTATTTAGGCTATATTACTAACTATTTGTGGATATCGATTTGATTATGATTATTGATATATGTGAGATGTGGTTTGGGTGTGATTGCTGGAGCTCGGTTGACCAAGTGTCTCGGGGCCAATCACACTGGCAGTCAGACTGCTGGAGCTCGGTTGACTTAGTGTCTCGGGGCCAGTCTACTGTCCATATGGATTAAGTGGATATATTTGGAATCAGTGAGCCTGTATGGCTAGAGTGTTGTTTAACACTATTTTTCTGAGGTTGCGATATTCTAGGGTTCTATGTGATCCTTCATAAAAGTTGATTTTCAGACAAAATATATAAAATGATTTTTCTGCATCTGTATGAACTTGCCTGTATATATACATATTACTCATATACTGTTGACTGTATGCATTATCACTTAGAGTGTATGTATATATACTATAGTAATTCACTCAGTGAGGTCTGACTCCCCTCCGTTGACTATTTTTCAGGAGAGTCAACTTCCTCAGACCTCAGTAGCAGGTCGATACGCCGGATTTCTTCCGCCCCGGCTTCTTTATGTAAATTGTCTACTTGAGTCTTATTTATTTTATCTAGACACTGCAGTAGTTGTGATTTGCAGTAGTTGTGAATAAAAATGTTGGATTTCATGTATTTGTTTTAAAGAGATGTGTTATAGTAAAACTGGATTTGTATAAAGATTATACATTTATGAGATTATATATGCGATGTGATGAGTTTTGAATTAAATCCAGTTGATATGGATGATATTGTAATATTTATGATATTATGATTTTTATTTTCCGCTGCATATTATATTTTTATGGTTATTATTGCATATTTATTTTATTTTTAGGCTTGCTACGGGTTCCGGATTCGAAAGAATTCCCGTTCCCTAGCGCCGGTCATGGCCCCTGTTTTGGGTCGTGACAAAGTTGGTATCAGAGCGAAGTTCGTATCAAAGTGGAGTTCTGTGTCAGGGCTTAGTTATGTGAGTTGTGGCCCTAGTTTTAAAGTTATGTTTTCTGTTGGAATACTGCAGTGTATTAGGTTCGAGTATGTCTTGATGAGTATTCCTTGCTGTAGTTTTCAGCGTTATTCCTCCGTTGTCTATTTTGTCTGAATCTTTCCGTTTGTCTTTTCAGAATGAGGAGGCGAGCGCGTGTCGCTCCACCGGTCGTTGAGGCCGAGGATGATGAGTCTTTTCAGGACGAGGTTTTACCTCCTGAGCAGCCAGTTAGACGTAGAGGTCGTGGCAGGGGTAGACCTCGAGGAGCGGCAGGTCGCCGTAGGCAGAGAGAGTTACAGGACGAGGAGCCTGTTGAGCCTGAGTTTGATGTTCCTGTTCCTCCTGTTGTTCAGCCTGTTCAGCCTGCCTATCAGCAGGGTATGTCTGACCCTGAGGCAGCTTTGTTCTATGCCAGAGTTGGCAGAATTGTTTTTGATGGTACTTCTGATCCTTTAGATTTTCTGCATGTGATTGAGACTAGGACTCAGACTGCTCATACCGAGTACCAGAGGATCATGATCGTTGAGTTGTCTGTCGAGGGACCAGCCTTGGATTGGTTCATTCAGATGATCCAGCCTTATATGATGATGATGACATGGGCTCAGTTTCGAGAGCGATTTATGAGGAGATTTTGTCCAGAGCCTCTTCGTTTGAGCTATCGTCTTCGATTGACCAGTATTTCTCGTGGAGATCGATCTGTAGAGGAGTATACCCGAGAGTTCCTTCGTCTGGGTAGATATGCTGAGGATCTGATGCGAGATCAGTATTTCGCTGTTACTACCTATGTTACTGGTTTGGGTTCAACTTTTGCTGGTATGCCTACAGCAGGTCTTACTCTCGAGTCGGTGATTGAGCTAGCCAAGGAGATCGAGCTGAGATTAGTTAGGCAGGGAGCGATGCCTGATTATTACCAGTTGGGAGTTCAGTTGAGTGGATTGCAGGCTACTCCGTATTCGAGTTTTCATGTTGGTTCGAGTAGTCAGCAGCGAGGTTCGACTCAGCAGAGTCAGAGACAGCAGCAGCGAGTGCATCGGAGCAGTAGACATGGTCGTGGAGGTCAGCGTAGATCATTCAGATTTGGGTCAGGTGCTTCGAGCAGCAGCAGTGGTCGTAGTTCTGGATCAGCGGCCAGTGTTTGTCAGACTTGTGGTAGAGTCCATCAGGGACCGTGTTATCTGACACCGTTGACATGCTTCAGATGCGGGCAGACAGGACATTTTGCCAGATCGTGTCCTTATCCCGGATATCAGCAGCAGCAGATTCTGCGATTCCCACAACAGTCGATTGCTAGTGCAGCACCCGTGCCATTTCAGTTACCACCAGCTCAGCATCAGAGTTCTACTCAGTTTGTTCCACAGCAGAGTCGTGGTAGAGGTACTAGAGGAGGTGCTAGAGGTGTTGGCCAGGCTTCTACCAGTCAGCAGGGAGGTCGAGGCCAGGCCAGAGTTTTTCATCTGACTCAGCAGGATGCTCAGGCATCTAATGCAGTCGTGGCAGGTATTCTTTCTGTTTGTTACCTGGATGCTTTGGTTTTGTTTGATCCGGGTGCCACGCATTCATTTGTTTCTCCTATTTTTGCTTCTAAATCTTGTTGGCAAGCTTCGAGGATGGCTTTTCCTTTGTCTGTTGCCACTCCTCTGAGTGATTCTTTGGACGCCGATATTGTTCTTTCTGGTTGTCCAGTTCTCGTGGGAGATAGAGAATTATCCGCCGATTTGATTTTGTTGGATGTGATGGAGTTCGATGTTATTTTGGGAATGGATTGGTTGTCTCAGCATTATGCCGTGGTTGATTGCAGGAATAAGGAGGTGATTTTCAGAATTCCTGGTGAAGTAGAATTTAAGTTTGTTGGTGATAGGAGTTCAGCACCTCAGAATCTTATTTCTGTTATTTCAGCTAGGAAGTTGTTGAGGAAAGGTTGTCAAGGGTTTTTGGCATTGGTTAGGATACGTCAGTGGAGAAGTTGTCACTCACAGATGTTCCTGTTGCTTGTGAGTTTCCTGATGTTTTTCCCGAGGAATTGCCAGGTTTACCACCTCACAGAGAGATTGAGTTCTGTATTGATGTGGTTCCAGGTATTACTCCTATATCTATGCCACCCTATCGTATGGCTCCTGCAGAGTTGAGAGAGTTGAAGGAGCAGTTGCAAGAGTTGTTGGATAAGGGTTTTATCAGACCTAGTGTTTCTCCTTGGGGTGCACCAGTCTTGTTTGTGAAGAAGAAGGATGGTACCCTGAGACTGTGCATTGACTACAGAGAGCTTAATAAGGTGACAGTGAAGAACAAGTATCCTCTCCCGAGGATAGATGATTTATTTGATCAGCTCCAGGGTGCACAATTCTTTTCTAAGGTCGACTTGAGGTCGGGTTATCATCAGCTGCGGATCAGTGAAGCTGATATTCCTAAGACAGCATTCCGCACTCGATATGGTCATTATGAGTTTCTGGTGATGTCTTTTGATTTGACTAATGCACCAGCAGCTTTTATGGACCTGATGAACAGAGTATTCCGACCGTATGTGGATCAGTTTGTGGTAGTCTTCATTGATGATATACTGGTATATTCGAGGAGTATTGAAAACCTAAAAAGGTGGTCCAAAAAAAAGTAAAGGACATATAAAAGAGAGAGAGAAAAAAATAGTTAGTTGGAAAACTTGCAAGGGCAAGCCTATTAACAATAAGAGATATGTAAGAAACAAAATTGTATAGTCGCATTGTGCTTAAATTACATGGAATGTATTGCCTTTATTATTGTAAACATTGCATTAAATGCTTATTACACATTATTTAACTAAAAAGGAAATTCCATCCTTCAAGAGAGTAAATAAAAAGACTAAATTTCATAAACTATCTAATATTGTTTGCTTCTCTTTTGACTGTCCTGGGTACTCGATGCTTGTAATGCCATTATCCTTTTATTTCTTGTAAATTCATCCTTTTTTTATCTATTATAGTTGAATCCATGCCTTGTATTGGTCATCAGTGGATGAATCTCCACTGTAGTCGATGAACCTCTAGATGATTCTATGAGGCCAAGTAGTAACCAGGTTGTCCAGAAAGTTTTGAGAAAGAGGCCCTGGTTTAAACTCATGCACTAGCTCCACAATTAGCTGTTTCTATCCATATTGCCTACAAAGCCGAGCCAGATTGTAAAAGGTGGTGAAATGGAGGCCGGCTAGGGGAATACAGTAGGTATAGGACCAAAGGGTCACATGCTGCAGTCTCCACCATGGGCATATCCATTGAATCAAAGTATTAGGGAATGTGGACAACCAACTGTGAGTATCCTTTGGGATAGGCTGAAGTCTTCTAGTATGACAATGTTTGGCTTTGTAGTGAGCAATGTCTCTAGGTGGTTCGAGCAACCTCAGTTTCTCTTACAACCAAGCTGTAATATCCCGAGTTTTTAAATAATTTTATATTGCATCGGGATATGCAGTGTTAATAATTTTTGTATATATTTATGATATTTTATGAGTTTTTTTTTGTTTAAAGCTAATTTTAACTATTTTATATTATTTTAAGTACTTTACGTAATATTTTCCTGGGAATTGTATTTTCGGGGAAATTGACACGTAAATAATTTAACATTAATTATTTTGACTAGTTTTATGAATTTTCATGAACTCATACATAATTTTTAAGTGCTAAAATAAAATGTATATATGTGTATTTATTTAAATTAATTAGGATTTAATTAATTACCTTAATTTTTATTATTTAGTTTTAATATTAATTAATTAATTTTAAGTGTGTAAATTATTAAATATATTAAAATGTTTTTGTGGTGAGTATTATTTGTGTGTGGGAATATATATAATATTATAATATAACGTGGACATATATATATATATACATATATACATTATTATTTATCAAAAACCAAAAGTTCCCTTTATTTACAGAATTGCCACTTTTCTTCTCCAAAACGCCCGACACCATTTTTCTTTCATTTCCGGCCAATTCAAGCTGGTTTTCTTGCTTTCTGTGTGCCTCTACTCCTTCCTCCTCCCTTGCCAGCCATTCCTGACACCTGAATCACCCTTTTCTGGCGAGTTTTGACCGGTTTTTCTCAAAGAAGCCAAAAATCGATCAAGCTCCGATTGACGTGATTCCGACCACCAAATTCGACGCTGCCAGTCTCTATCTTCTCCTTGAGCTCCAGTGAGTGTGATTCCAAGATTTTTTTCACTTTAAATGGTCTAGATTTGCCTAGGTTTCAATTTCTTCATTTCAGCCATTTAGGGTTTTGAATTTTTTTGAGCTTCAATTTGATTGATTCATTAAAAATTCCTTCACAAACTTTGATCTTGGAAGCTCAATATACATTCTTTAATTTTTGTAGAATTTTTGAAATTTATTTTGATTTTTGGGTATTTTTGATTATTTTATTATTATTTTCTAATTTTTGAAAATTAATTAATTAAGTTATGCAATTGTGTTTTATGGTAATTATAGGTGTTGTAATGAATTATAGAAATTTATTTGTAATTTTTGTGAATTTTTATATATTTATTTGGAATTTATTAAGTTTATGTAATTTTGAAAAATAGGGTTAATTATGTGTTTAATTGAAATAAATTGGTAAATTGAGTATATTTATTGATATGATTGAATTATATGTTGAGAAAATTAATTTTGAGTAATTATATTATTTTTGGTGAATTTTTGGATTTATTTTAGTAAATATATATATGTATAGGGGTATTTTGGTAATTTTATACTAAATTGGCTGAAAATGTAATTAAATCGGTTTTAATAGTTATTTAGGGTATAAAAAATGATTTCTACAAATTATTTATTATTTTTAACTAATTAAAACTTTTTTTTGTAAATTATTTTCAAATTATATGTATATTATACAATTTTTCTAAATAAATGAGTTTTTATCGGTTTTTAATAAGTTTTAGGGTTAATTATGTAATTTGGAATTATAAAATGTAGTTTTATTATAAAAGGGAATTTTCGGTATTTTGTAATTATTCTGTGAATTGTGAACCTCGGTCGGTGAATTGTAGTTTGGAGTCCGACCGAGAGATTGTGGTTGTGAATTTGGCGTTATTCCGAAGTGTGTTTTCTTTACAGGACCGGCTCTACTCTTTGAGTAGAGAGATATCCGTTTTACAGGGGAGGTTCTGTTGGATTTTCGATAGAATTCTTGTAAAACGTGATGTCCGGTCAAATCCCTATTCTAATTATGTGTTTAAAATTCTAGATCGAGTCCTTAGAATTTTCGTTAAGTTTGTTTTGATTTCATGTTGTCATTTTTTTGTTTAGTTGCGCCGAGACCGAGGCCTAATGGATCAGGCCCGCCGAGTTTGTCTCATGGAGTGCTAACATGTGAGTTATTATACTATATATATATGTATTGCATTTAGGATGCATGACTTAGGATTTTTCATTTTCATTATATGTTTTTTTTTTAAAAAGTGATTTAAATTATAATACTTTTGGTATATTTATGGTTTATTTTTTTTTATAAATGCATGTTAAATAATTATGTATGTTATTTTGGTATATGCACATTAAACATTTAGGCTTATGTTTAATACATTTTAATATATATACATGTTTAAAAATGTACATTTAGACATAATTATTTTATTAAATGATTAGTATACTTTAGGTATAGTTTCAGTAGATTTTAGGTTTATTCTTAAATAATTGCATGCTAAATTATAAACCTACACTTAAATTGTTTTTAACTTTATTTTTGGTATATTTTTGATATATTTCCCCAAATAAATGTATGTTTTATTATTAATTGAAACCTAAAACATTAGTGGTATACTTAGGGTTTAATTGTGATTTATGCATGCTAGAAAATTAGGTTATTTTGGTAGAATGTGAATATATGTTAAACCTAAACACATATTTAAATGAACATTTACACATAAATGTTTTATTAAATGATTTGTATACTTAGGGCATATCTTTTGTATATTTAGGTATATTTTTAAGAAAATGCATGTTATATTATTGTTATACATTTAAATTGTTTTTAACTATATTAATGATTTATCTTTAATTTATTTCATATTTTATTTGATATATATATATATATACCCGAAATATACTGGGTATATTTTAGGTATATTTTTAATATATATATATATATATATATATATATATATATATATATATAAATGGTTGGTTTTACTATTATGAATATTATTCTACATTAATTATTTTCCGAATGAATGATTTATTTAAATGAAGGATATCAATAGAACGTGCTTCCTAGTGGGCAGCACTAGGACCGTGTATGTACCGGTGCGATAGATAAGGGTTGAGTGAGAAATAATTATGGTGATTATAATTGATTTGATGGATTTGACTAAGATTAATGGTATGCTAGATAGTGTGATTGCTGTAGCTCTGTTGACCAGGGGTCTCGGGGCCAATCACACTGACAGTTAAACTGCTGGAGCTCGGTTGACTTAGTGTCTCGGGGCCAGTCTACTGTCCATAGTGGAATGAATGATCTGTTGGGTTGATAGAGATGTGAGGTGGTAAATAGTTTGATTGCTGAAGCTTGGTTGACCAGGGGTCTCGGGGCCAATCACACTGACAGCTAGACTGCTGGAGCTCGATTGACTTAGTGTCTCGGGGCCAGTCTACTCTCCAGTTTGGAATAAGTGTTCTATTTGGAATCAAGTGAGCCTGTATGACTAGAGTGATGATGGGGTTGATTGAGGTTGCTATTATTAGGGTTCTATGGATCCTTCATGAATTAAAACAAACATTTTTTGCATTTTGCATATTTATATAAGCAGAGTTTGGCATTTGTGTGAAATGTATGTATATATATATATATAAGAATGCCTGATTGTTATGGTTTAGATTGCATGTATATATAGTATAATAATTCACTTAGTGAGGTCTGACCCCCCTCAATTATTTTTTTTCAAGAGATCCCATATCGTCAGATCTTAGTTATAAAGTTCCTCACCGATGTTATTCGGTCCCGACCATTTTATGCAAATGTATATTTGGAGCTATGATTTGTATTCTAGAAATTGCAGTAGTAGTGTTATTGTATTGGAAGAGTATTATATTGTTTTGATATTATATACTCTGAAAATTTATATTTGAACACTATACGATTATGTATTTATATATGAAAGGATTTGGAGTATTCATTTTATATATTGATTCAAAAAATTTTAATTTTGTCATATTTTTATTTAATTATTGCATGATTTTATTTTCTAAGGCTTGCTACAGGTTCTGGATTCGAAAGAATTCCCGTTCCCTAGCGCCGATCATGACTCCTAGTTTAGGTCGTGACAAAGTTGGTATCAGAGCATAAGTTTAGAGATGTGGACCTAGGTTGTCGAGTCATGTTTTCTTTGGAACTACTGCAGTTAAATTAGGTTCGGTCATGTCTTTGAAAAGTCTTCCTTACATTAGGAATTCTGCGTAACTATTAGGGTGTCTGATGATGTTGTGATTGTTTGAACTATTTGTTTATTTTTGCTCCTTGTTGATTGCCTTGAGCGTGAGTCGCTCCATCGATCGATGATAGTTGATCTTCTGAGCGCGAGTTTCTACCCCCTATGCATCCTGTAGGCGTAGGGGTAGAGATGGATTTAGAAGGCCTGATGATCGTTGTTGATAGCGGAACAACTGTATGAGGAGCTGGTGGCTTAGTATTGCGATGATGTTGCTTCTGCAACAGGAGATTCGCAGGGTGCAGTGCTGATACCTTCGATCGTACAGTAGATGTAATTTCTATTTTAGCCGAGAGCTCGGGATATGTCAATTCTGCGGATATTCCATATTCTAAATCTTGTTGAGCTTTTATATCTTTTCAGCATGGTGAATATGAATTGTTTCTTCTGCAGAGACAATATTGATAATCAGTCTTTTCAATTTGAGGTTGTGGTTATAGTTTCTGCCCTACTACACCTATCTAGTATAGGGGTTAGTCAGAGGCAACTGTAACTTAAGGGTTAAGGTAGTCATTGTAAGTAGTACAAGCATTTCTTTTGAACTTGAACTTGTAGTAATTGTGACTACAATAGCCGAGACTAATAAAAGCTTGATAGCATTTAATCAAGTTTGATAGTTGTTTGAATATGCTTGGACGGGGGAATTGGAAAATGTCTAATGAAGATGAAGCACTCTTGTATTCCTTATGGCAAGCTATCAGTTTTGACTGCAACACATAATTTGAGTTAAAGGGGGATTTCTAAGATACTTCCATCCACCTTTAAGGAAGGATAATTACTTGTATCAGCTATTGCATAGAGTAAGGGAAGAGCAATCAGTTGAGAAGATTACCTGTAAACTCTTTAATTTAATACCTCATGCTGAAGATGTGATACAGTATAAGAGGAGACTAGTAGAATTATGTGTTACAGGATTAAGCTTAATATATTGGCATCTGAATCGAGAATTAAGATTCAAAGAGTGATTGTGAATTCAGTCTTTTGGGTGTAATTAATCTTTATGAGATATGAAAGGGTTGCCAGGAATATCTGGCTCTAGTTGAGTATACTTTAGTGGAGAAGTTATCTCTCCCAGATGTTTTAATTGCCTGTGAGTTACCAGGTTTACCACCTTATAGAGATTGAATTTTGTATCAATGTGGTTCCTGATATAACTCTTATTTCAATGTAGCCCTATACAATGACTCTTGCAGAGCTGTAGGAGCAATTGCAAGAGCTGTATGACCAAGGTTTTATCAGACCTTATGTTTCTCTTTAGGGTGCACTAGTCCTATTGTAAGGAAGAAGGATGGTACCCTGAGACTGTGCATTGACTACAGAGAGTTGAACAAGGTAACAGTGAAGGACAAGTATCCTCTTCTGAGGATAGATGACCTGTCTGATCAGCTACAGGGTGCATAGTTCTTTTCTAATGTTAATTTAAAGTTGGGTTATCATTAGTTATGAATCAGTTTGTAGTAGTCTTCATTAATGATATACTAGTGTAATTGAAGTGAATGAAAGGGCACGTATATCACTTGAGGACTATACTACAGACATTAAGAGGATGTCAGCTTTATGCTGAATTCAGGAAGTGTGATCATTGGGTGGAGAGTGTTATTTTTCTTAGAAGTGTGGCGTTTAAAGATAGAATTCGAGTTGATCCACAAAAGATCGAAGCAGCATCTGAGCGGCCTAGACTGACTGAATCCATTGAGATCTGTAATTTTCTGGGTTTAACTGGGTATCATAGGAAATCTGAACAGAATTCTCTAGAATTCTATCTTTAAATGAGTAAGAATAATTATCATAGGTCATGACACAAGCCTACAAAAATGACAAATGAGTAAGAATAATGGAAAACAGAAGATGATAAAAGGAAGAAAAGACTAACCTCCAGTAAAAAGGGACTCCCTGAGAATCGCCTGGTCTCAAAGAAGTTATCGGGCTCGATGATAGTCTCAACCAGAATAAGAGGGAAAAGGTTCAATGCACTCTCCACTTGGTCCAGAACATGAAAGATCTTTAGGTCATAGTCACCAAAAGAGGAGACTAACAAGAAATGAGCATACAGGCAAAGTGCCATCATTCAAGGCCAGGGAACCTTGTTGCTATCTACAGCCGTTACAGTTTCCATAAAAGGGCTCATTAGGATTTTATTACAAAAAATATGGTAGAGAGAGGACTGAGGGGACATGCTAAATAACCTTGCCATTTGATATTGAATGGTGTGCAAATCTGGGGTTGTGACTAAAGGAATGACAATCTATTGAGCAGAATCTATATGAGGGCCCAAGATAGCTTCAAATTCCTCTGGCAGGGGGCAAATCTCCGCTGTATTAAACTGAAAGACATGTCTTTGAGGATCCTAAAATTAAGCAAGAATATGGAGAAGTGAGAAATTAATCTTCCTAGCATGCAAATATCGGAAAGCTCATAGGTGAAATGACTCTATTCTAGCCCATAATCTGCCATCCAAACTTTTCAGAATCGGTTGTAACTATTTTAAGCTTCTCTTAGTCATGATTAGGGGTTAGCTTCTTTCAGTCTTTGAAGGCGATGCCCCTTTAAAGAGGAGATGCCCCTATAGCAAGCAATATAGATCTTTATATTATTGGTAATTATTTATGGTATATATGTGAAGTTAGAATAAAACATTTTGGAGATAAAAATGCCTACAAACATTTAAAATTCCATAAAAAATTGAGTTTAAAAGTCATAATTCCCATCCATATAGTGTAAAATATAAAGGCATCAGTAAGAATTAACCTAGACAATAAGAGGATAACAGTGCAAAGTATAAAATGTTTCTATAAAGAACACCCCTATACTAGCAAAGATCTTCAGAGGGTCCTCTCTACTCATCACTCTTAGACTCTTCGGTCTCCTCATCAGTTGGCTCATTTGTAGAAGCATCAGTAGGGTCATCATTGCTATTATCCCCAAACCCCTCATCAGCTGCCTCCACCACCTCGTCACCCTCGACCTGAAGAGCAGTGAGCTAGCGCTAAAAGGGCAGTGATCCTAGCCTAGCTGGCCTCATCTCGGTCTTGTCGAAGCATAATTAAAGGTAAGAAATCATGAAAGCATGCAAGAAATCATGAAAGCATGCATACATGTAGAAATAAAGCATATTTTATGTCACCTTCCATTGTTGCGTCACCTATATCAAGAAGTCCTTATGGGCCTTGATCACTCGATACATGTACTCCTCTTGATCTTGAGGCATATGTTCTAATGATAATATTAGAACTGACCATGTGTTAAGTGAGGCTCGAGAACGTGCTTTTGAAAGAAGGAAATTTACATGGGTAGTAGCCTTTAGGAAGAATGCTATCCAATGTCAGAAACTGATGAGAGAGCTCACCAGAGGGCATCAAACAATGAGTCAACAGATCATGAGTAGTAGTGAGTCTGCCAAGCACTATCTGGGATTGAGAACTGGAAGGATTCGTAGAGAAGGGCACCCTAAAAGAAGAACCCTCACCGCTAGGAATGATGTGGGGATGTAGATGAGGTATCTCTTATGTAGAGAGCCTAGGGCAAAGAGTAGGTGCCCTAGTAGCTACCTAAAATATGAAAGATAAGTCAGAGAATAACATTTGTAAATATAAATATAAGTGAAATAAAACATTGCATGCTCACCTGAAGTGCATGTACAAGAAGGGGCACCCACTATAGAAGATAAGCCCGTGTAAAGTCCATATAGTGAGACTTCCTCCGCTCGTAATAGTCTGTAGCATCCTCTCTTTATAGGCATGATTGAGCTCATCTCCCTCTAACTCATGCACCTAGAAGATATGCCAGGGAGGAGCGAGAGGTGGATGCCTCACTCGAGCGCCTGATCGCCACTGATGTATTGTCTCCTCGAGGAACCAAACTCTATAGTTAGGTCCTCTAAGCAAAACCCTTTTCCTAGTTAGGGGGATAAAGCGAATAATAGCCTACATCCACCCTGGCTGAGGGCCTTATAAGTTCGGACATAACTGCAAGAATAAATAAGTAAGTGGATGAATTTGATTAATAAATTTATTGTTAATTCTAGTTACATTTGCAAGTACCTACCTCATCATAAGTGAGCACGCTTAGTCGCTTGCGGTGGATATGAACATGAGCCACAGGCCTCCTCCAAGCCCGGTTGGGACCCTACCTCGCTATTGCAGGGAAGGGGTATCATGGACCCTGGTAATCCCCACTATCAACTCCATCTCTAGAGCCTAGTCCTGTAAAAGAAGCAAAGGGTTATTAGTAAAATTAGACAGTAATAGTTGGGATGGAATATAAAGGTAAAAGAGAAAGGAAAAATACCAGTATGGCGTGCTAGAAACCACAGAGTCTCCTAGCTCCACGTATTAGCTCATCCATGCTCTTATAAAGATAAACTAAGGTACAGTTGCCCCAGTCATAGGTTGCCACTAAATCTAGGTCCCTTAGAGGCATCGGGAAGCTTAAATCCATAGAGCTAGTAATATCTGTGAAAAGTTTAGTGCCTAGTAGGTAGATAAGGAAAGCACATACCACTAGATCGATCTATAGGGGTGTAGTGGCCACCTCAACTTTAGCACAAGTGTATAAACTCCTAATTGAATCGAGCTTCACTATATGGGTCCCATTCATATCTAGGACCATACCAAGCAGATGCTCGATAAAAGTGAGATGGTTAGGAGATAACTGGTGGAGACTAGCGTCGAAAGGAACAGAATCCCCAGCACAAACGATGCTAGTGATTACGGTAAAGGCCATTGGGTCCAAGGTGAACTCCCCAAAGGGAAGATGAAATGTGTGGGTAGTGTTAGACCACCTCTCCATCAATGCATGTGTAATATCCCGTGTTTTTAAATATTTTTATACTGCATCGGGATATGCACTGTTAATAATTTTTGTATATATTTATGATATTTTATGAGTTTCTATTTAATTAAAATTTATTTTTAATTGTTTTATATTATTTTAAGTGCTTTACGTAAAATTTTCCCGAGAATTCTATTTTCGGGGAAATTTTCACGTAAATAATTTATTATTAATTATTTTAAATAGATTTACGAACTTGCATGAACTCATACATATTTTTAAAGTACTAAATAACGTATATATGTGTATTTATTTAATTAACTAGGGTTTAATTAATTACCCTAATATTTTATTATTTATTTATTAGTTTTAATATTATTTAATTATTTTTAGGTGTATTAAATTATTAAAATATTAAATTATATGTGTGTGGTGTATATTTAATGTGTGTGAGTTTATATTATTTTAATATATAGTGTAAAGTATATATATATACATATAATATGTCAAAAATCAAAATTTATTACCAAATTACCGAATTGCCCCTCCCTCCTTCATCTCTCCCGACGCCTACCCTCACTGCGCCTCCCGTTCCAGCACACCGGACCACCCTTCGCCACCATTAGCTGCCGCCAACCTCCTCCCCCTTCCTTCCTCTTCCTCTCCGATGTGATCAGGCCGCCGGAAGCCCACTGGAACGCCTGGAATTCGCGATGGCAGCAAGTTGAGCTCTTCGCCGTCGACCACGATTTCGGCCACCATTTCGCTCATCGCCGATCTTCATCAACTCCTTGAGCTCCGGTGGTCCCTATTCTAAGCTCCTTTTGGCCTGAAATCAAGTGGTTGATGAGGTTTGAGCTAATCTTCAATTCAGCCATTTTAGCTTCTTGAATTTTTTGAACTTAGAATTGATTCATTCATGAAAAGTCCCTTAACAAATGTTGATCCTAGTAGCTTAATCTACATGTGTGAATTTTTGTAGAATTTTTAGAGATTATTTTGATTTTTGGGTATTTTTGAATATTTTAATATTATTTTCTAATTTTCAAAAATTAATTAATTAAATTATGAAATTGTGTTTTATGATAAATATAGGTGTTAAAATGAATTATAGAAATTTATTTGGAATTTTTATGAATTTCTATGTATTTATTTTGAATTTAATTAGTTTATGTAATTTTGAGAAAATAGGGTTAATTGTGTTTTTAATCGAAATTAATTATTTAATTGAGTTTATTTATTGATATTATTGATAAATATGTTGAGAAAATTAATTTTGTGCAATTATACTATTTTTGGTGAATTTTTGAATGAATTTTAGTATATTTATATATATAGGGGTATTTTGGTAATTTTATCCTAAATTGACTAAAAATGTAATTAAATTGGTTTGATTAGTTATTTAAGGTATAAAAATGATTTCTAAAAATTATTTAGTATTTTTAATTAATTAAAACTATTTTTCATGAATTATTTTCAATTATATACATAATATACGATTTTTCTTAATAAAATGAGTTTTATCGGTTTTTAATGTGTTTTAAGGTTAATTATGTAATTTCTACTTATAAAATATATTTCTGTGATATAAGGGCATTTTTGGTATTTTTATAATCGTTCTGTGATTGTGGATCTCGGTCGGTAGACTGTAGTTTGGAGTCCGACCGAGGGGTTTTGGATGAGTTGTTGTGTCTATTTTTTGAAGTGTGTTTCTTTGCAGGGCCGGCTCTACTCTTTGAGTAGAGAGATGTCCGTTTTACAGGGGAGGTTCTGCCGAATTTTCGGTAGAATTCTCATAAAACGTGATGTCCGGTCAAACCCTAATTTTGATTCTGTGTCTAGTATTCTAGATCGAGTTTCTAGGAATTTCTGTTAGGTTTATTCTGATGTCTATTATTTTTGTATGTTTAGTTGCGCCGAGACCGAGGCCTAGTGGACCAGGCCCGTCGGACCCATCTCGAGGAGCGCATTAAGTGTGAGTTACTATTCTATATATATATGCTTTAGGATGCATGATTTTAGAAATGTATGTTTTATTTTGATTAAATATGCATAAATAATTTGATTAGTATTTAAGTTTATTTTTAGTTTATTTTGGTTTCTCTTTGGTTTACTTTCGGTATATTTTCAATTATATGCATGTTTTGCTAATAAATTAAGTTTAAAATGTTTTTCAATATATGTCTAGTTTATTTCGTAATCTATATGGATTTCTTTGACATATATATACTCGAAATATACCTGGTTTACTTTTGGTATATTTCTAGTATATATATGGTTTATGTTACTATTTTTATTTAAGTTCATGCATCATTTATTTTAAGAATGTATGCTTTATATTTTAATGAAGGATATCGATAGAAAATGCTACCTAGTGGGCAGCACTAGGACCGAGTACGTACCGGTACGCTTATAACATTTAGGCTATATTACTAACCTGTTTGAGGATATTGATTGGATTTGATTATTTGATGTGTGAGAAATGATTTGAGAGTGTGATTGCTGGAGCTCGGTTGACCAAGTGTCTCGGGGCCAATCACACTGACAGTCAGACTGCTGGAGCTCGGTTGACTTAGTGTCTCGGGGCCAGTCTATTATCCAAATGGATCAAGTGACCATATATTGGAATAAGTGAGCCTGTATGGCTAGAGTGTTGTCTAACACTGTTTGAGGTTGCGATATTCTAGGGTTCTATTTGATCCTTCATAAATTGTGAATTTCAGTAAAAATATATAAAAGGATTTTATTGCATCTGTGTGTATTTGCCTGTATATATACATATTAGATATATACTGTTGATTGTATGCATTGTCATTTAGTATGCATGTATATATATTATAGTAATTCACTCAGTGAGGTCTGACTCCCCTCTGTTGACCATTTTTCAGGAGAGTCTTCTTCCTCAGACCTCAGTAGCAGGCCTGTACGCCGGATTTCTTTCGCCCCGGCTTCTTTATGTAAACTGCTTATCTAAGTCTTGAGTTTTATTTTTATAATCTAGACACCGCAGTAGTTGCAAATAAATTATGGGTTTTATGTATTATATTTGT
This sequence comes from Mallotus nudiflorus, assembly GCA_947683625.1. Lineage (NCBI taxonomy): Eukaryota > Viridiplantae > Streptophyta > Magnoliopsida > Malpighiales > Euphorbiaceae > Mallotus > Mallotus nudiflorus. The sequence goes on from CANTUR010000125.1 coordinate 1,769,808, forward strand.
GTGAATTATGTATTTTGAGAAATTGAACTGAGACTTGTATCAAAGGATTTATCTATATATGAGATATGGATATTATTTTGATACTTATGATTTTATTTTCGCTGCATTAAATACTGTTATTATTATTATTGCATGTTTTATTTTATTTTTAGGCTCGCTATGGGTTCCGAATTCGAAAGAATTCCCGTTCCCTAGCGCTGGTCATGGCCCCAGTTTTGGGTCGTGACAGCGTGTAAGGGTTAGTATTCTGTACGCCCCTACTATGTTGGGAGTGCCAGTATAAAGTCAGAGAAGCCAGTATCATGAATCCGAGTCTGCATTGCCTCAGAAAGCTCATCATATCAGATGCGCACACCATTAAAGTTCTTAGCACCTTTAGGAGTGTGGGCATCGATCTAAGGGAGTAAAAAATAGGGAGTAGATTGGTTATTTTGTGCAATAGATTTTTAGATTTTTGCTGAACCTTATCGCTGAGGCTTCGTAGCTAGACTCAAAGAGGCAATGCCTTTTTGTGTTGGCAATTTGGCAGTGTGATTCAAAATTTCAATTTTCAATTAATAAAATTTAATTTCTTTTGGTTAAATTGATAAATATGCGTCTATGAATAGTAACCCAATGTTATTTAATGATATCCACAGGAAAAATTAAAAAAATTGGGTATTAACCTCTCCGGTAGCTAGGCTGTAAATGTGGGATCACCCTTTCATAAATAGGGGAAACTCGTCTCCAATACTGAGCCTGAAATTTTAAGAGGGATGCATTGTGGGTACCACATAGGAAAATCCGAGGTCCGTGCAGTGTCTATGTTAGAAAATATGGGGAATGAAAGGAAAAGAGAAATGAGAGAAAGGAGAGAAAGAGGGAAAAGGGGAGATAATTCAAGAGGTGAAAATGACCCTTAGAAAGGAAAAGTGGGAATTTATATGATTAGGGTGGGAGAGGAAAATTGAAAGAAAAGAAAATAAATAGCAGAGGGTGAGGCCCACTTAGTGAAATAAAGAATAGAATGGCCTATTGCCTGTAAAAAAAAAAAATCTCGAATCGATTTATGGATGAGAATTTTTTTGTCACTACTTGAGTATATCCTAGAATCAATTTTTGGATAAGAATATTCTAATCAAAGTGCGTGGAAGAACAAGCATCCAGTCAGGTTTGAATCCTCAAAGTGCGTAAAAGAACAAGCATATGGTCGGGTTTAAATCCCTGAAGTGCACAAAAGAATAAGAGTCTGATTGGATTTGAATCCCTGAAGTGCACAGAAGAATAAGCATCTGGTCGGGTTTAAATCCTTGAAGTGTGCAGAAGAACAAGCATCTGGTCGGGTTTGAATCCCTTAAGTGCATGGAAAAACAAGCATCTAGTCGGGTTTAAATCCCCGAAGTGCGCATCTCAAGAGGTGTCTGGTCGGGTTTGAATCCCTGAAGTGCATTCTTCTTTTATTGAGTAATTCTCAATCCAAAAAAAATATGGGTTTTATGCCAAACTATAATGAGTAACTAATCGGGCTAAGAAAACTTGAGGAACACAGTTACATTTAATCTCTTCTACTGAGTGACTTCTCAAGCCATAAAAACTTGAGAATCATGTCAAACTATAATGAGTAATTGATCGGGGCAGAAAAACTTGAGGAACACGGTTATGTTTTATCTCTTATACTGAGTGACTTCTCAAGCCAGGAAAACTTAGGAATCACGCCAAATTTATAATGAGTAGCTAATTGAGTTAGCTTAACCTGAGGATCATGACTACATTTCTCTTTTATCTCTTTTGAGTGAAGATTGGGCCATGCTTGAGATTCACCATAAATTTATTAATGAGTGACTGATTAGGCCAGGAAAACCTGGGGATCACGGTCACGTTTTGAAGATGAAGTTCGACCTCTCGGGTTTGAATTCCTGAGGCTGACGGCTCGAGTGAAGCTCATAGGTTAAGTATGTCATTCTTACTTTTTATTGTTTGATATGAATGTTGCTTTATTTAAAAAAAATTATTTTAAAAAAATTCAATTTTTTGAAAAACTAAAGGGGCAAACTGTGGACACTGTTAGTTTGATCAGTCCACAACAAAAGCCCATTGATGAGAAAGTTCGAGTTTTGAATGCAAGGGGAGCCTGGGGCTTCTCTAAAATTGACTCGGAAAGCCCAATACACTAAGCCAAGCCCAAAACATTGAGCCAAGCCCAAGCCCATCGCTTTTAGGCCCAAAACCCTTAACCTGACCCAGGTAAAAAGGCGATCGCCTCAATAAAGAGGTGTCGCCTCTTCATACCCACTCTTTGCAGTATTAAGTACCATTAATGGCAGTGGTTGGAGGTTCACTTGTTGAAGAGTTGATCATTTTTTGGCGTAAAAAGAAAGAAAAAAGCAGGGAAAAAAGTCTAGGGAATGAAAAAAGGCAAAAGGAGAGGGTGAGAATGAGTTTTTGAGAAATTGAAAAGGGGGAAAGGGTGAGAGGCTTTAAAGGAGGATGTGGAGGGTATGAGAGAAAGGGTTTTTTGGCAACTTGACAAAAAAGGTGGTCTAAAAAAAAAAGAAAGAAAGACAGAGAGAAAAGAAAAAAAAAGAAGAAAGAAAGAAAAGAAGAAAGAAAGAAGAAGAAAAGGAAAGAGACTTAGAAGCTTAAAAGACTTGACTCTCTTGAGAAAATGAAGGAATCTTCTTACATTTAAAGCCACTTACCCATTAACCAAGCTTTGAGAGCTTAGTTAGGAACATTAGCTTATCTAAGTTAGTGAGTCTCCTTTTTTAAGCTTTAGGCTCTTCATCTTCATTAAAAACTTTGATTTGTTGCTATTTTGTGTGTTTTCTTGAGCTATATTACTTATTTAAGTTCATAGAGAAGCATGATTGCATGAGATACTGAATATTGATTGTTGATATTTGTATATTTGTGTTTGTTTCTTATTTATTTGCATGATCATTGAGTTTCTTAGGATTTAAGAAATGTAGTTTGTCTTTGTTCCTATTGAAGAGGCGACGTCTCTTCATAAAGAGTCACTCCTTCATGATGAGGCGATAGTGACATCGCCTCTTAGTCAGGAGAGAGGTGTCGCCCCTTGACCAGAATTCTGTATATTCCTGCCTCTATTTTCAATTCTTATCTTGTATAGTTGGCATAATTTTCATGTTTGATTTGTTATATTTTCTGATTTCATGCATGATTATTGTGTTATTTGGTATTATTTTTAATGTTATATTATAGTGTTATTTTGTAGACTATTTTGTGAATTTATTTCCATTCATTTTGTGAATATTATTTGTAAATGATTTAAAGATATTGTTGTTGTTAGCGAAATAGAACTAACTTATATTTGTTGCATGAATTATTTTGTGATTTCTAAGTATTAGATGATTACTTTATTAATTAATTCTTAAAAGTTTTGGTTTGCATAATTAATTAGTTTATTTTCGATTCATTTTTTGTTTATGTATAATTTATTTTCAGTATTTTTTTATTCACACAAAAAGTTGTAATCCTTAATCCCTCTCCCCATTTATTTGGAATGAATGGCTGTAAATTATTATTATTTATTTTATATGTTATTATTTTTATTTGTGATTGAATGTCGGGGCATAAGCAATGAAATAGGACTAATGTGCAAATTTAGAATAAAACTTAAAAAGGGAAACCAATCGCGATTAACATGTTAATAAGGAAATAGTTTAATAGTTGAAGGTAACAAAATACGAAACACATACAGAGAACAATCACAAGGTTGGGTGGGCATTCCAAAAGCCCATACCTAATTTTTGAATTCGAAATTTGATGATGGCTTTTAGGAACCTTCGTAGAATTCAATTACTATACAGTGGGTCCCAACTTTTATTCGGATAGTGACTCTATCTTCATTTTGATCCCCAAGCTCACTATATATTTTCTAGTGAGTTCTGAACTCAAACAGTACTATGATTGCCAATATTTAAGCGCGTGACCAAAACCGCCGCTTACACCCTGCTTTGCTTTTCTTGTTCTTGAAAGAAAAGAAAGTTTTTACCTTAATACACACCATTTCTTGGCTATCAAAGAACACAAATTTAACATTTGTATAGTTTTATATACAAAAGTGTTTCAGTACACGAAATTTTTCCATTAATATACAATAAAATAGCATTTGTAATGAAGCTCATATATTTTTCTTGTTTTTATATTAAAAATCTGATTTTTTATTTGGGTATTTTCAGGCATTTTAAAATGCTTGAAAGTAGCTTGTTTAAGTAAAAGAGCTGTTTTTGTTGTGCCTCATAACAACTATCCAATAAAACTAGTTAGATTCTCAAGTCCTTACAAATCCAATCTTATATTGCATGTAACTTTAAACACATGCATACGTAATGTATATTTGGAGCCATATATATAAATATAGCCCTTTTTAATTAGGACTGTGTTTAATATGGAGAATGTGTTTTCTGTCTTTGATTAGCAACTGTTTGTTGAAAAAGATGAGAACTTTTTTGTACAGAGTTTTGTAGGGAACAGAAAGGATACCGCAAAGGAAGCCGTTGGAGAAGACTGGTGAGAGGAGAATGGAGTTAGTAAGATCAAGGGAAATAATGATTTAGGTAGTTATGTGCCTCTAGTTGATGAGGATTTTAGGGAGATTAAATTTGAGCAGAAACTAACTGAAGTAGAGAGAGATAGATATTAACGATTTGTTGAGAGAGTTCTTTTTTTTTTTTGTGCATGATCGCCAGATCAATTGTTTACAAACGGCTGTTAAACTTTACATCATCTACCGTTAACAAAAGGGCTAAAATTACAGAAAAAACTTAATTTCGTGTTTAAATGGTAAAAAAAAAATATAAAAAGCATATGTGTTTCTCGGTATAAATATTAGGGGTATAAGTGCACTTTTGCCCTAATAATAATGAAGGCAACAATGACATTCCGTGTAAACATATAGTTTGAAAAGTTTTATCCGTTTTTGGAGAAAAGATTGTGCAATGGAAGCAAAAAGCTTAAAGAGGGAAATTTTATCAAAAAGTCAGTATATATATATATATATATATATATATATATATATATATATATATGTATATGTATATGAGAAACACAAAAAAGAAAAGAAAAATAAAAAAATCAGCAACAACAAAAAAAAAAATTTATACCTTATAGTTGTTAAAAAATATATGAACAATATAATAAAGAAAGAAAGTAAAAATTATGAAATTTAGAAACAAAATTATACCTTATTACCATCTAAATGTGGATGATCACGAGAGAACAAAAAATGTGGGAATAAAAGTTTTCGAATTTAGAGAAAAGGTTTTGGTTGTTTATTAAGTTTCTATTAATTTTTTAATGGTTGTTTATTAAATAGATATTTATTAATTTTTTAATAATTTTTTATTGAAATATTATTTTTTAAAATTGAAATGATATTTTCTTTTATTAATTATATAAGAATTTAAAGTGTTTAATTGAAAAAAAAACTGTGATAAATTTTATTATCAAATGTTATAAGGAGGTATTGTGTTTATCTTAGATTTTGTAAACAGTTCCTATATAAATAGTTGAATTTAATTATAAATAAAATTCGGCTGACCTCTACCTCTCAACACCAAGTCACGAGGCATCATTCAGGTTTATTATGCACATGCAATGGCAAGAAAATTTTCTTTCACTTTAGTTAATACTCCACAACACTTGTTTTTGGAGATTACCACAGTAAAATTTTCAATTTCTTTTTATTGAGCTGCATTATTTTATAAAAAAAAAATTAAATATTTTCTACTCGATCTGTGATTTTTGAAAGAGGAAAACAAAAAAAATGAGAAGAATTCAGCAAACCCATTTGTGTTAAATGCTTCGATTGAGACTCAGGTGTTCGGTTGCTCGTAGCAAATTCTGCGCTCCGTTTTTCTCTGTTGTTTAAAACCAAAAGACATCAATTTTTACAACAAAATTGCCACTTCCACAGTGAAGATTATTGGGTTTCTGGAAATTATGAGCACAAGTAGTTTGGTTGCTGATTCTGTGTGGAAAACCATTGAGTCGACTCGTTCAGGTTCTGTATTTTACTATTTATTTTTATCTCCCAACAAAAAGACTATCTTTTTGCTATCTTTAGTTGAGTTGTGAAGTTATTGAATGTTTTAATGCTTACCCATTTGAAAAAGGAGGTCTGATTTTATGTTTTTGTTGGTGGCAGTTACTGATGATCAGCTTTCAATGTGAGTGTATCTATATTGTGTACATTGGTTTTGATGTTGTTATTGGGTATCTTGATTTTGATTTTTTGCTCTGTTAATTGTAGCTTGCATTTCTTGTTTGGTAAAAATTTTGAGAGAGCAACTAGGATAGTAGATCAAAGAGGTGTTAAGAGAATCTCTGGTGAGAACAGTGGCCGTTCAATTTTTCAGGTTCATTCTTTGTCTTTGCTAAGGATTCTATTTTATTATTGAGTGGATATTTAATTTGAAACCTGAGGTCTAATTTGGGTTTGGAAATCACTGTGAATGAATGTCGGATGATTTTGACATAAATTATTGTGGCAATTATAATATTCAGTTTATATAGGACATCTGAGCGTGAGAAATTTTGGAAGCACAACTGGACAATGGTGAAGGAACCTGAATTTATGATCAAATTGGTTTCACAAGTATTTCTGTCAAGTTCAAGAACAAATTCACTCAGTGGTTTCTTGTTTATGTGGTATCACTAGGTGGTGGGAGGATCGCGAAGGAAGGAGGAGTACTTCTGTTTCCCTGAACATTACTGTGCTTGTTACTCTTTTTTCTATGACATTGTGAATAGAGGAGAACAACTTTGTGTAAGACTGCATTTTCTAGCTAATACACTATTCTTAGTTTGCTGCCTCCTCTTTTTCTTTGATTTTTTAATGATCAATTTTTCTTTGTTCACCTCTTTAATCTTTCCTAGTGTAAGCATCAATTAGCTGCAAGGCTTGCTTCAGCATTGGGAACATGTGTCGACGTTATAGTATCTGATGAGCAACTAGCACTATTGCTTCTGAAACTCTAGCATTGATATGGTAGATGAATTTTTGAGTTTGAAGATTCAAGAGGTATGGTCCAAGAAACTCGCACTTAAAAGCCTTTATCAATTCTTTTACTTGCTACTTCATCAGCTTTCATTGCTTGTTCTTCATCTACCTATTGTGCTTTATCAATGACGAGACTGGAATATAGCTTGTGGAACATAAGAACACTGTTCCCTGGACACATTTTAGAGTTTTTTTTCTTTTATTTCTTTCCTTTAATTGAGCTTAAACTTCTTTTCCATGCAGGTTTCCAATACATGGTCTTACAACAATAGTAACGCTTGGGATAACAACGGCAGAATGCCACCAATAATGATCTTTTTCAGGACACTAGAACTTCATTGTTAATACTATTATAGACAACCATTAAACAGGAAAAACAGAACGCCCACCAACATCAAAAGAAACTCCAATCAACCGTCATGTCAAGGGATAATTCTTTGAGCTCTCATTTTATCAATCCAATACACAAAGGATGTTTTTGTATTTCTGAACCCCAGAAATCCATGTTCTTTGCTTTTATTCATGGTATCCAGCAAGCTATCATCCCCTTGGAAACACATATCAATCAGTCGCCATGCTGCAACTTCCCAAATTTCAGTAGGTGCCAATTCATTTTCTCTGACAATCTCATCCCAAACTGGTCCCATATCTTTCATCATCGCAGTTAAACTTAATCTGTTGTCACTGTTGTCCAAGCCATAATCTTGAATCTCAAACAGCTCTGCCAACACCTTCCACAATTGCTTCCACTTGAACACATCCCCGTTACTACAATTGAATGCCTCATTTCTTGCACTTGGATCCACTGCTGCCCATATCTGTTGCTCAGCAATCAAATCTGCATCATCTGATGCATTCCAATACCCATCCCAAGCTCCACGACTACCTGGAAAGATTAATGGAAGTCCCTTATGTTTACATATTGCTGCATAAACGCATAAAGAACCTGCTACATTCATCAAGCTACATGGCGAAAAACCAAATATCATTCCAGGTCTATGAACTGACCAGGTCAAACCCTCTTTCTTCTTCACCTCATCAAATAAAATATCCTCAAGTGTATAATAAAAGTTGATTGCATTAAGCCTTGGAATATCCTCATGGAATGGAGGATCATGGTGTGAAATCTTGCTCATGGTCTCAAAAGGACCCAGATAATGTTTATGTCCTGTTAGTAAACAAATATGCTGCATTTGGAATTACAGCTTTGAGGACGTTTCTTAACATGGTACCATTGACACTGCAGTTTTCTGCTTCTGTAGGTTTGCTTGCCCAAGCAACATAAAAGATGTGTGTTACATCTCTGAGATTGGAAAGCTTTTTGAGACTTTCTTCTTCATTAACACATCACACTGAATGTGTTCAACGAGGTAATCTGCCTGCCAGATTGGCCGAGGGCGACGTGCCACTCCATATACCTTCCAGGGGCCACCTGGGGTGTCTGCAAGGGGCAGAATTTTAGCAAGGCTGTTGCCAACAATGCCAGTGACTCCTATGATGAGGGCTATGCTCTGATACTCTGGTGGTCTATCATATCCTTCAAGCATTTTCTGTTGTATTCACAATGAAATGAGTTTGTTAGGCTAATGTAGAGAAAATAGGACAACAGGATAAGATTTTGAGTTACCTTTGCTGCACCAATGGCTCCTGCTCACCACCAGCCCATTGTTTTGGCTAGCTGAACACAAGCACACACAAATTTATAGGAACAGGGAGGAATCTGAAAGAGCAAGAGAGAACAGGGAGGAATGCTGAAATCTATTCTTTAGGAGGAGGGCCATGCCAGCATTATATGTTTCTGTGAGTGTCTAGTTAGTTTTGTGTGGGGATAAAATTTGTGTGGCTAGGTGTTGAGTATGTAGACTAATATCTTTTACATAATGAAACTCAAACTCTGCGTCAATGCTACCCCGCGTTATAGATCCGGAAAGTTTAGACCATCTCTGGTCCATATTACATGTTTCTGTGAGCTTCTAGTTAGTTTTGTGTGGGGATAAAATTTGTGGCTAGGTGTTGAGGATATAGACTAATATCTTTTACATAATGAAACTCAAACCGTGCATCAATGCTACCCTGCTTTATAGATCCCGAAAGTTTAGACCATCTCTGGTCCATAATTTTGAAAGGAAAAAAATGCATGTTGCTGAGCGACATGTACAGTGTGTCACTGGTAGTAACCTTGTATTAAAATATCCATCTTTTAATTTAAAGATTACGAAGATAACACATAAATAATTAAGGTCTGTTTAAGGGAGCTTGAACTCCTTTTATCATCTTCAATCTCCATTACAAAAGCAACAACAATGTCTGGTATTACACAAGCTTAAGCACCAATTAAGGTATGTTTCAGGGAGCTTGAACTCCTTTTATTAGTGACCAACGAAAAACAAACAAACAAACAAACAAACAAACAGGCAAACAATCATATCAAGGAACAATTCTGTGAGCTTTCATTTTGTCAATCCAAGAAGCAAAAGATTTATTTGAGTTTCTGAATCCCACAAATCCATGTTCTTTGCTCTTGTTCATAGAAACCAATAATGATGCCACCTGGAAAATCAAATCAACTAACCACCATCCTGCAACCTCCTCCAACCTTGTAGGCATCAACTCCTTCTCCTTCACAATCTCATCCCACACTGGCCCCATGTTTTTCATCTTCTCAGCTAAGCTCAATCTCTTCTCATTGTCTTCTTCAAATCCATAATTCTCAATCTCAAATTGCTCAGCCAATTCCTTCCACACATGCTTCCACTTGAACACATCCCCATTACTGCAGTTAAAGGCTTCATTCTTTGCATAAGGATCCACAGCAGCCCATATCTGATGCTCTGCGACTAAGTCTGCATCAGATACATCCCAAAATCCATCCCAAGCATATCTATTGCCTGGAAATATTAAAGGAAGACCTTGATGTTTACATATAGCTGCATAAACACATAAAGTCCCCACCACATTCATCAAACTAGATGGCGAAAACCCAAATATCACTCCTGGTCTATGAACTGACCATGTCAAACCTTCTTTCTTTTGCACTTCATCAAACAAAACATCTTCTAGTGTATAATAAAAGTTAGTTCCATCAAGCCTTGGAAGATCCTCGTGAAACGGAGGTTCATGTGGTTGAATCTTCCCCATGGATTCAAAAGAACCCAGGTAGTGCTTAGTTCCTGTTTGCAAACAAACATGTTGCAAGTTTCTTGCATTTGGTATCACTGCTTTGAGAACATTTCTTAACATGCTTCCATTAACTGTGCAATTTTCAGCTTCTGTTGGTTTGCTAGACCAAGCAACAAAAAAGATATGCGTTACATCAGTCAAAGCAGAAAGTTTTTCAATAGTTTGTTCTTCTACTGAGACATCACATTGTATATATTCAATGAGATGATCTGCCTGCCAAATTGGCCGTGGACGGCGGGCAACCCCGTAGACCTTCCATGGCCCACCTGGGGTGTCTGCAAGTGGTAGAATCTCAGCCAAACTGTTGCCAACGATTCCTGTGACTCCAATGATGAGTGCCGCACTCTGGTACTTGGGTTGTGGATCATCATCTTCTTCAATTCTTTTCTGTATTTGATAAAATGATATCAAAGACAAGAACAAAAAGTTAGCATCTTTTTGTTAGTAAAACAAGATTGGTGATTGAATTTTGTACAAAAATGAAATATTTTTCAATGTTTTGATCAATTGGGATTCAAAGAAAATAACAAAAAGTTAGGATCTTTTTGTTAGCAAGACAAGATTGGTGATTAAACTGATTGATTTTTACACAGAATTGAAACTATTTTCTATATATTGATGAAATGGGATTAGAGAAAAGAACTTAAAGTTAGGATCTTTTTGTTAGCAAGACAAGATTTGTAATTGAACTGATGGAATTTTACACAAAATTGAAACTATTTTCTATGTATTGCTTAAATGGGATTACAAAAAAGAACATGAAGTTAGGATCTTTATCAGCAAAATAAGATTGGTGAACGAATTCTATAAAAACAATGGAAAATGGGTTTTGGATTGTTTTTACTTGCCTTTGCTGCTCCAATGGCTCCTGCCCACCACCAGCTCATTGCTTGTAGTATACAGAGAGAGCGAGAGAATTAATTTGAATAGAAGTGTGACACGAGAAACTGTCCAGAGAAGGGCTGAGTGCTTGTTGATGGAAACCGAAGACTCTTGTGTTGTGCAGAAGCTTTCTATGGTGATTGGTTCTTGGTTCAAGTAAGATGCAGGTTGCATGTGTAGGTCAAACAATCAAATATATAATTGCCACAAAAAAGCACACGATGGTGGGATTTCATTGAAAAATGGCAAAGGCCCAGTTACAAGTGCAAAAGTCCAAGAAAATACACAATCTTTTTTTTTAAAAGTAAAATACACCAATAATTGTTAGCCACTAAAACTAAAATATTTTGGATAATGCGTATTTTACTACTAAAATTAAACGCATTGTAGACACTTATTCGATCGGTCCATATTAGGGGACGAATTATGGACGTTTGGTTTGATCGACTTGTTGTCAAGTCTAATGATGAGAATGTAAAACTTGGATATGAGAATGAAGCCTGAATCTCTAAGTGGAAAGTGGACTTAAAAATTCAAAGCCTAAAAACCCAAAACCAAGTCCAACTATCAAAATTTGGCCCAAGCCCGCCTGACCCAACACAAGCCCAGGCCAGAGGGGCATCGCCTCAATGTAATGAGGCGATCGCCTCATCGATGAGGCGCTGCCTCTATGGTAGCCCACTTGCAGCTGCATTTAATGCAGCTGCAATCATGACGACCAAGTGGTGTGGGCCCCACTCTCCATACCTCTTTCTTGTATGAGGAAAAGATTTTTGGGGAAAGAAAAAAAGGCTATGAGAGCTCATGATGGGTTAGGAGGCTTAGGGGCATGGGAAAGCTAAGGAATAAAAGAAAAAAAAGAGAGAGAAAAAGGGAGGATGTTGGTGAGAAAGGGGGGAGGAGCTCTGAAAAAGAAAAAAACATAGAGGGAAAAGGAAAGAAAAAAACGTCCTCAAAAAAGGGGAGGAAGGTTGAAGCAAAGAGGTCCACTTTCTCCATAAGAAAAGAAGGAAGAAACTTGTGTCAAAGGTAGATACCACATCCTAGCAAGGATCTCAATCAAAACAGCTCTGAGGGCCTTTCATTTTGGTATAAAATCTGCACTTAGACTTGACATGTTCATCATTTTGTGTGTTCTTGCTTATGTGTAACTGAGCCATTAGTACATTTTAAGTTTATCTCTAGTGTGTCATGCTTGATATCTCACTTTATTGATGGACCTTTGATCACTTTTGCATGTAGTTGTAGTTTGATGATTATTGAGTGTGTATATGCATGTTTTGTTACTTAGAGTAGAAGTTTGTACGCCTCTTCACAGAGGCGTCACCTCATCCCAATGAGGTGATCGCCCCATTGACAGGCCTCCAAGAGGCCCCTTTTGTGTTTGTGTCTCTCGTTCTTTTGGCAATGAGGCGGGTTCCCTTGTTGATGAGGCGTCGCCTCATCAATGAGGTTGTCGCCTTATTGACAGGGTTAACCCGCTTTCTGCTTCATTTTTTTTGTTTGTTTGCTATGACGTCTACTTTAATATGTCCCCTTTTGACCTTAAATATGTTTGTATGATTGCATGATGGTGATTATCTTAACTATTTGATGGTTTCTTTAGTCCGTAATGTGAAAACTCCTTTTTTTTTATATATAGAGTCTCCTTGTAAGTATCGTTACATGTGACTTCATTTTTTTTGTGAAAGGAAGGGCTAATCGTGTGTTATTTGCAGGAATTACTTGATGATTTCTGTCATCGAGTAATCACTTTTGCTAGTTATCCCTTGTACATTGCCGCTTTTATGTTATTTTATTGGTTTATTTTCTATATATTATTCGTTTATTTTGTCTAAAGCGTTGTAATCCCTAATCCCTTTCCCCTTTCGATTTTGAATGTATGGTTGTAAATTATTATTTATTTTACTTATTGCGTTTTTTGAATGTTGGGACTTAAAGGTATGAAATTGGACTAATGTGCAAACTTGGGCTTAATTATAAAATCTGGCAATTATTCGAAGGCAATTTCATTACGTGTGGTAAATGAGGAAATAATTAAATAATTAAATGGTAATAAAATTCAAAACACAAATGGAGGCCAACCGCAAGGTTGGGTGAGCATTCAAACGCTCATACCCAGTTTCTGAACCCGATCTCTGATGACGGCTTCTGGGAACCTCCGTAGGAATCAGTTGCTGTACAGTGTGTCCCGGCTTTATCCTGATGGTGACTTCATCTCTGAATAGGCCCAAGACCTATATCGTATTTCCTAATGGGCCTTGAGCCCACACAGTGCCATGGTCGCCAAACACTTGGGCGCGCTTTAAACCCCGCCGCCTACAATGGTGACTCCACTAGGGATAGAGAAACTGATTCCAGTGTTTTGCATTTATCATCTTTAATTATTTTCTTATTTCTTCCTGCATTTATGCATTCACTACACATTTTGCACACAATGAGCACTTCAGTCCCTAATAAACCCGACAATAGTCAGTACTTCGCTACCTACGTTTCACTCAAACCTGATGGTGGAATATTTGATTATTGTCACTCACGACACGTACTAATCCGCGTTGTTTGAGCCTTGAGTGGGGAGACGTATATGAATGTATATCGTTGTGGGAGCCGAAGCCTCTTTACCCAAGACTCAAGCCCATGTAATGACTTAGCAACTATCCTTAGGAATTTTCCTATATGCATGTGTATTATGCCATATAATGGACCCTTAAAATAAATCTCGAGCCCATCAATGAGCAGTCCAAAATAAAATGGGCCCTCGTGTCCAACCAAAGCCCATTTTAAATAAGCTAGTCAAACAAGGGCCTCTCATGCCTACTCATAACCCATTTCAAATGGGCCTTGACAAGCAAGTTTATGGTGCTATGGATCTTGGCTTATAGAAAGTCGACTCGGGCTTTATTTAAAGGAACCATTACTTATCTGAATCATTTTGAGATTTTTCTTACATACGTCAGTTTTATTATCCCCCGCTGATAATTAAAACCCAAGCAAAAAACCCTAAGACAAGATACTCGCCATTGAATGCGTGTGTGGGAGAAATAACGGCGGAAGGTTGCACGTTTAAGCTTCATGTTTTGATCTTGTATATCTTATTGTGTGCGACCTTTTTGTTTTTAAATAAAACGAGCTTGCATATCATGCATACACGTCATGCATCATTCTAACTAGCTGTTTTGCAGCGCTATAGATCCTTTAAGCTTATCAGGGTGGGTCCGAGCTAGTTCAAGTCGTTTGGTCAGAAATTCAAAATTAGGAATGGTAGGAGGGTTTGATCTAGAAGCATTTGGGGCACGGTGGAAAGAAGAAGTAATAACAAACCCGGGCTATAATGAGAGAAATGATGGGGGAGATTACTAATCTTATCAGAGAAAGTCAGCCAACACAACCACCTAATGCACTGCCAATTGATTCGGTCAATCTTGATGAGGAAATACCGATTAGAGGAAGGGAAGAAGACGATGTGACGGTATTGGCTAATCTGATGAATCAAAGAAATGTCATCCCAGCCGAGGATGTGGGTCAGACCGAGTGGGTTAAGAATATGACCAAAGTAATGAACCAAATGCAGGTGATAATGAAGGAGAAGGGTATGGTCGCCCCCCTAGATTACGATCTGAATTTGGAAAAGGGTGATGAACCGCTGCCTTGTAAGTTTAAATTCCCAGACATAAAGAAGTATACTAGTGCCGAGGATCCCCATTTGCATTTGAAGCAATATGTAACATACATGAAGGCTACTGAGCTAACTGAGAGCTAAATTGTTAACTAGTTCCCTATTTCATTAGAAGGAACGCCGATTCGTTGGTATTACACTTTGGAACCGCATGTTCAGTCGAATTGGAAAGAATTGTGTGCTGCTTTTGTCAAGCAATATGGTCTCGATGTTCAACTAGAGGTGTCCCTGAGAGATCTGTAGAATACCAAATAGAACTTTAACGAGCTTTTTACTGATTACCTGATTCGTTGGAGGGGAAAATTGTCCTTGATGAGGCATCGACCAGCTGAGTCTGACCAGTTGGTCCTGGCAATAGAAGGGTGTGTTCCCGCATTGTCTAGGAAATTGAGGGATCTGGGGATTAGGAATTTTAAAGAATTATACAGATTTGGGGTCTAGAAAGAATCAGATTTGGCTCAAGAGAAGAAATTCTTCGAAAGAGGTTCTGGGGGAAAAGAGGGGGCCAGCTCGAGCAGTAACATTCAGATTCATGCTATTCAACCACTGAGCAGTAATGTACAAGTTAGTGCAGTTAGATAGCCCTAGAGATTTTCTAATATGGGACGTCCTATGTCCAAAGTCCTCGATAAGCTTATTGAGAAGAACCTACTACGACCTTTGCCTTCGCAACAACCCTTGCTTGGAGCCAACCCAAAGCTTTTCTGTAAATTTCATCAGACCATCAAACATGACATAGAAAGCTGCACCCGGTTAAAGCATGAAATCCAAGATTTGATAGACTCAGGAAAAATTATTGACCTAGAAAATAGAAAACCAAACACTCAAACCAACCCATTACCCATTTACCGAAATGTACCACCTCCTAACTGATCCATTCTGATGGTCAACTCTGGCTTAACAAAAGAATAAGTCTTAAACTTCTTCATTGATGTCTCTCCCAATTCCTAACAAGCCAAGCCTAAAAACTTAAGAATAAGCAAATAACCCACAGAGTTACAGGTACAAGTCTTGGATATATGGAGTTCTGATGATGAAAGTAGAGAATAAGATGACCTATGAGACAACGAGGGGTGTGAGCCAAATCAATCTGTGGGAAAGGTCGAAGAAAAGAAAAAAGAAACCGAGGTTACCAAGACTGGGCCCAAAAAGGCAGAATGTGCAGAGAAGGGAAAGGAGGTAGAATAAAGCAGAGAGACCATTGCCAGTGTTTGGGAGTTACTCATGCATTCTAGGGATCACAGGGAAGTTCTGGTCTTGGCACTAGATCAGAGAAAGATTTCCACTAATTCCACTCCAGAACAGATGGTCCAGTCATTAACAGAAACTCCCTAAGGAATGATAACATTTTCCAATGACGATTTGCCTCTAGAAGGGAGGGATCACCAAAAAGCTCTATTTATCCAAGCCGAAGTAAAAAGGAAGATGACCTACTGTGTGATGGCTGATAATGGTTTTGCCATCAATATGTGTCCATTGAAGATTCTGTCGAAACTAAGATTAACGGTAGCCAACCTAAAGCCTTATGAGGTGGTTATCAGTAATTTTGAGGGATAGGAGTAATTTTGGTTATGCCAGAAGGAGAAATGATCCCGATGGCAAAAAGGCTCGAATTTGAAGTAACCAATAATCAAGCAGAATATGAAGCCTGCATCTTCGGCTTAGAAGCATTGTGTAGCGCAGGGGCGGAAAATGTCACTATCTATGGAGATTCCATGCTAGTTATAAAACAAGCCACCAAAGAATGAGAGATAAAAGAAGACAGATTACGGCTGTACTGGGAATACTTGGCCACCATCCTGTGCTCCTTCATATAGTGTAATTTCATCCATTTGCCAAGGGAAGGAAACCAGGTAGTCGATGCCTTAGCCACACTGGCCTCCATATGGGAAATTGGGAAACAACCAGAGGCTAGACCCTTAATTCTTATAAAGTCTCAAGCCCCTTGTTATAAAGAGGTGAGAGTAACGCCAGTTGATGCCACTGAGAAACCTTGGTTCTATGATTTACAAAGGCATCTAGAAATTGGCCAATTTCTGGATGATGCTGATAAGAAAGAAAGGATATCCCTGCAAATGTTGTCTCAACAGTTCATAAGCCATGATGGGATGTTATACAAAAGAATGCCAGTTAGGGTACACCTCAGGTGCATCGACAAGGATGAAGGTTGGAAGCTTATGGAAGCAATTCATGAAGGGGTGTGTGGACCACACATGAATTGGACCATCTTGGCAAAGAAAATAGCCCACCAGGGGTACTTTTGGCTCACCATGGAAGCAGATTATGTTGGATTTGTGAAGAAATGTCATAATTGCCAAACATATGGTGATGTTAGCCACCTACCATCTATGGAACTTCAAGGAATGACGTCTTCTTGGCCGTTTGCTGTATGGGGAATTGACATTATAGGGGAGGTAAGGCCAAAAGCAACTAATGGCCATCGGTACATCATTGTGGCCATCAACTACTTCTCTAAGTGGGTTGAGGTTGAATCTTATGCTACTGTGGGGGCGAGGCAGATGTCGAGGTTCATTGAAAAGAACATAATTTGCAGATATGGTCTGCCACACCATGTAGTTACAGATAATGGTGTTCAGTTTCGAGTGGAGACGGCCACTCTACTAAAGGACTATAAGATTGAGTACCATAGATCATCTCCATATAGGCCACAGGCAAATGGAGCGGTGGAAGTAGCAAATAAGAATGTAAATAAGATCTTGGCCAAGACGCAGGAAAATTATCGAGATCGGGCTGAATACTTATAGTTCGCATTATGGGGGTACTGAACCACTGCTAGAACTTTGACAGGGGTTACTCCATACTCCTTAGTTTATGGGTGTGAGGCCATTTTGCCCGTAGAGGTCAAGATAAGGTCATTGAGAGTCCTTTTGGAGTTTAAACTCCCCGAGTGTCAATGGGTTGAAAGTCGGTTGGCTTAGTTGACATTGCTGGATGAAAAGAGGATGAAGGCTATGTATCATTCTCAACTATATCAGAAAAGAATAACCCATGCCTACAATAAGAAGATTAAGCCAGGCAAGATTCGAGAGGGGGATCTGGTGTTGAAACTTACAAGATTAGTCATGACCGATCCTCGAGGAAAGTTTAAGCCCAACTGGGAGGGACCGTATCTAGTAAAGAAGCTATTTTTGAAAGGCACTGCCATTTTGTCTGACATAGAGGGAAACGAGTTCAAAGAACCCATCAACCTAGATAAGCTCAAGAAATACTTTCTGTGAAAAGTCTCGCTAGGGAGAAAACCTCGAAAAGAGGCTGTCTAGGCAAAAGTTAGAGACTAAAGAAAAAAAAAGGGGTCCTACTGGACTGAAAACCTCGAAAGAGGTAGTCCAGGCAAAAGTTAAGGACATGTAAAAGGGGAAGGAGAGGCACAAAATGGATAGTTGGAAAACTTGCAAGGGCAAGCCAACTAATAACATGAGATGTACCAGAAGTGAAATGTATATACATTTTGTGCTTAAATGAAATGAAATGGATTGCTTTAATTATCGTTAAACATTGCATAAAGTGTCCATTACAAGTCGTTTAACTATTACAAAAGGAGAATTACTTCTAACAAAAGGGAAAACGACGACTTCATTCCATGAGCTAGTTTTGTTTTTTCTTTTGTTGCCTACCCTATGAACTTAACATTTGTAATTCTCTTATCCTTTTATATTTAATAAATTCATCTCTTTCTGTCTGTTGTAAGCAAACCCACACTTTGTAATAATCATCGGTGGTCTGATCACCGTCGTAGCTTAAATTTCTTTCGATGGCTCTTCAAGGCCAAGTTGCCACTAGGTGGTCCAGAAAATTTTGAGAAAGCAGCCTTGGCTCGAACTCATGAACAGGCTCTATAATTAGTTGTTTATGATTGTATTGGCGACAAAGGCGGGCTGGATTGTAGAAAGTGGCAAAATGGAGACCGACAGTCGGGACACAATATTTATAAGGCCGAAGGGTCACATGCTGCAACCCCCACCAGGGGCACATCCAGCGAATCAGTGTATCAGGGAATGTTAATAGCCAACCATAAATGTTTGCAGGGATGGGATGTAGTTTCCTTGTTCGATAATGTTTGGCTTGGTAACGCCTAATGTCTTAGGGAGGTTTGATCAAGCCCAGCTTTTCATAAAACCACATCTGCAGGATTGCAAGTGTTTAGGTACAGGTAGTATTGGCAGTTGGAAGTAGAGGAGGGGCAACAGGAAACTTACCTTCAGTAGGAAGGGGCTTCCTGAGAATCGTCGCGTCCTTGTGAAGTCATCCAATCTAATGATAGTTTCTGCTAAGATGAGAGGGAAGGGGTTGAGCCCTGACTCCACTTAATTGAGGATGGAGAGGATCTTCATATCGTAGTGCCCTGAGGGGGAAACCAGCAGAAATTGAGCATACAAACAGAGGGCTAACATGCGGGGCCAGTAAGTTTCCCCTTTATCCACATTCATGATGACTTCGAGGAGGGACTCTAATTTGATTTTTGAGCCAAAGATATAGTGGAAGGAAGACCAGGGTGGAAGATTGAACATACACGCCATTTGTTACTGAATGGAGTGAGAATCCGGGTTTTCAAGATCAGGGATCGTAAGTTGGCAAGCGAAATCTGTATAATGGCCAAGAATTGTCTTGAATTCCTCCAGTAGGGGACATATTTCTATTGTGTTGAGCCAAAAAATGTATTTATAGGGATCCTAAAATTGAACCATGGCATGGAGAAAAGGGAAATTGATTCTCCTAGTATGGAGTGATTTGAAGACCATGAGATGAAACGACTCTAACCTGGCCCAAGATTTATTGTCCAGACCTTTCAAGATCGACTGTAGGGGCCTCAAACTTTTTTCTGTCATGTTTGTGGGTTTTTAGAGTTGCCTAGAGAGAAAAACAAGAGGTTAGGGATGGAGGGAACTCGAGAATTAGGTCAAACTCAGGAATGGGGGTTTTTATAGGGGCAGGACTTCCTGTTGCTGAGGCATTCACCTCATCGATGAGCCGATCGCCTCATCAATGAGGCACCGTCTCAGCAGGAAGAGGCGAGCACCTCTTCACCAGGGATCAATGAGGTGATCGCCTTATTAGCAATATAAGCCGTTTGTGCTTCTTCGAATCACACAGTCTAAACAGGTGGGACAGTTACGTATGCAAACAGTGAAATCAACTCACATATGAAGAAATGAGAAAAGTAAAACAAGTGGATTTAATTGAGGAAAATGTTGAATTATGCAAGCATTCTATTCATAAAAATCAAAAACTGAATTTTTGTGTTCACTATTTGAAGACTACATAAGTTTTAAACCTGGTACATTAAGCATCCGGTCTAGTATCCTCGGTGTCAGTCTCTCCTCCTGCACCGTTGCCACTCCTGTCTTCATCCTCGTCATCCTCATCAATCTGAAACATGTCAATTTGATGCTTGAGAGTGGCGATCCTCGCCCTGCTAGCCTCATTCCGATCCTATTCAGACAAATCGTAGGTTAGTAAACCATGCAAGCATGCATACATGTAGAAAATAAAAAGGTTCTTACCCTCAACTACTGGGTGACCTCCAGCATATAGTCTCTCTGGGCCTCTATCATGCGATACATATATAGGCCCTGCTCTAACAAAATCTGCATTATTGAAATAAATGTTGGAACTAACATTTGGTTTGAGAATTATAGAGAAAGCAGGTCAGGAAAAGAACATACGTGAGTAGCACCACCAGGGGTGCATGTAGGGGTCAGGTCCTCGTCCAAGGCCAAGAACTGGCGCAATAACTCTCTAGGGGGAACCCAACATCGAGCTAGAGGGTTGGGGACGTGGATAAAGTTACCTGGGATAAACTCAGAACCGGGGGCAGTAGTCGGCCTGGCGTCCTCTCCAGTCGCAGAAGTCTCCTCCCTGCCAAGACCCAATCGATGCCTCAACGGCTTTCCCTCCCACACTCAGGACCTAACTGGGGCCACGGGCCTAGCAGGCATAACCTGCAGACAAAAATAGGAGGAACATGTTAAGAATGCAGTGAATTTGCAAAAAAAGGGGAACCGATAAGGATTTACCTGAGAGGTAGAAGTAGCCTGGAAGGGGACCGTCAATAGAAGGTGGGTACGAATGAACTTCACATACCGGCTCTTCACACGAACTGTGTGATCCACAGTTGGTGAGCCTACAACTGCCTGAATGAGATCGTCACCCTCTAGCTTATGGGCCCAAAGCATACTTTTAGGAGGAGACCTGAGGACCCGCCTAGCTCTAACACCTACCCTCAAATTCAGGACCCGCTCTCCCAAGTACCAAGCTCGATACCCAGGGCCACAGAAGAGTACCCTCTTCCGAGATAAGGGCCTGGAGCAAGTCATCTTAATGGTCCAAGTGTCCTCCGACCCCCACAAGTCGTTCTGGATCTGAAAAAAAAGGGAGATGTCAATATGTAAGTAAATTGAATATGAATAATTTACTAATAAGAAGGTTTGTGCTTTGTAGGTACCGCATCCTATATCAGAGAGTTCAAGTGCTGTCTGTGAATATGAACTCGCGCAAGGTGCCTCTTCACGACACGGCTGGCGCCCCACCTACCAAGAGCCAGGAAATGGTCTCCCACTCGGGTAACGCCCACAAGCAACTCTAGCTCTAGAGCCCAGACCTGAAAAATAAAATAGGAGAAGTTGAGAAGACTGATGTAAGTAATGGGGGTCAGAACAAGATAGAGGAAAAAGGGGATCATGACGTACCACAACAGTATGCCAAAAGCCGCAAAACCTCTTAGCCCCTCGGACCACCTCGTCCATGCTTCGGTACAAGTATGCTAGGGCGCAGCTACCCCAATCGAATATGGGAATCTAGTCAAGATCCCGAAGGGTCGGTAGGAACATCAAATCGATGGAGCTGACGCTGTCAGCAAATAAGGTGGTACTGAGAAGGTAGAGCAAAAAACCCCTCACCACTTGGTCAATCTCAAAGGGAGAGATCATCGCTGCGGCCCGATCCTGGGTGTAAAAGCTCTTGATTGAGTCCAATTTAAGGGTATAAGTCCTCTTCATGTCAGGGGTCATCCCTAAAAGTCACTCAATATATGCGGCCTTATCCAGAGATAGTTGATGTAGACTCGCATCAAAGGGAACATGATCCTCGACATAGGCAATCCCCATGATGGCAGCAAATGATACCGGGTCTAGATTAAGCTTATCGAATGGGAGGTGGAAGGTGTGGGTCGTATCAAACTACCTCTCCATCAAGGCATGCAGTGGTTGGTAATCCTTTCGCCCCTGCTCGGATGGAAGTGAGAGTATGAAGTCCTCAAACCCCATCTCCTGAATCCAGTCCCTCTGCTCGTCAGTCAAGTCACTGAAGAAGACCCGGGCTCCATGAAAATTCCCGGCACCCTTGAACGTCTGAGCGTCATGTTGCAAACAATAGATAGGGAAGTGAAATTTATGCATGTTATGGTTTCAGAAAAGGAATTCAGAATGAATGGACTTTTAGACAATACAGTTTGCCATGTTGATGAAGAGATCGCCTCATCGTAGAGGCAATCGCATCATTGGAGAGGTGATTAGCTCTATGAAAGGGTGATAAGTTATCGCCTTTTCACAGAAGTTGATCATCTCATCGATGAGGCGATCACCTCATTAAAGAGACGATCGCCTCTATGATAAGGCGATTGCCTCTGTAAGGTGGGACGGGCACAGTTTCTGGTTCCTGGTGATCAAAACATGGATTTCTCATTTGCTTAATAAATTAATGTCCTGAGTTGATAATTATGTTTGATGAATCACTGACCCAATGTAATTTTACAGGAAATTATAAGGTACTAACCTCTCCAGATGCAGACAAGCAAATGTGGGACCCTAGGTCTGCCAAAAGAGGAATCGAGTCTCCACGGGTCAATCCCAAGCTCCTAGAAGCACTAACAAGAGGCAGGATGCGATCCTACCCTGGTACAGGGGGTGTTCTCTCATTCTCCATTGATTATAAAAGAGGGGAAGATGCAAGGAGTACAAGAAGTGTAAGGAGAAAAAAAAGAGAGGAAAAGAAAAGGTGACAAAAAATAGAAGGGAGGAAGGACAAAAGGAAGAAGTTGTTTTTATAGCAAACAAAGAGGTAGGGTTTTCCTCATGTAGGGTTTTCCCCTAAGAAAAAAAATGATGATGATGAAATGAATTAATGGGTGGAAATTAGTGCCACATACTAAGGAGGCAGAATTCAGAGTACGAATTTTTGAGATGAAGTTTCTAGAGAAAGGGTTGTTCGGGTTTGAATCCCCGAAGCTCAAAGAAAGGGCTGTTCAGGTTTGAATCCCCGAAGATCAAGGACATGGCTGTTTGGGTTTGAATCCCCAAAGCTTTGTGAAAGGGCTGTTCGGGTTTGAATCCCTGAAGCTCAAAGAAAGGGCTGTTCAGGTTTAAATCCCCGAAGCTCAAAGGATTGAGATGACTATTCGGGTAGTATCCCCAAAGTCAGATGCGAAGGACAACTGGGCTAGGAAAACCCAGAAGTCTATGTCCCTAGAGGAGTGATAATTAGACTAGAAAAATCTGAAAACCACATCCCCAGCGATGATTGGGCTAGGAAAACCCGAGAATCAAGTTTCAGTGTTGCGAAGATCGGGCCAGGAAAACCCGAGAATCAAGTTTCAGTGTTGCGAAGACCGGGCCAGGAAAACCCGAGAATCGAATTCCAATGTTGTAAGGGGCGGGCCAGGAAAACCCGAGTTTAAAAGTTTTCAAATATCTTTATCAAATATTAATGAGTGGCTAATCGGGCCAGGAAAACCCGAGGATCACGGTCACATTTCAAAATTGAAGGATTCATCTCTCGGGTGAGACTTGAGAGTCAGGTATGTTTCTTATCTTATTATTTGTTTGTTGTTATGCATGTGATTTTTAAAAAAATTGTCATTGCATGCATTCGATTTTTTCAAAAATCAGGGGGTAAACTGTAGACACCTGATTCGATCGGCCAGTGTTAGGGGACGAATTAGGGGCGCTCGGTTTGACTGACCCGTTGTTAAGCCCAATGATGAGAATGTGAAACTTGGACATGAGAATGAAGCCTGAATCTCTAAGTGGAAAGTGTACTTGAAAACCCAAAGCTTGAAAACCCAAAACTGAGCCTAACTATCAAAATTTGGCCCAAGCTCGCCTGGCCCAGCACAGGCCCGGGCCAAAGGGGCATTGCTTCAGTGTAATGAGGCGATCGCCTCATCAATGAGGCATTGCCTCTATGGCAGTCCACTTGTAGCTACAATCATGACGACCAAGTGGTGCAAGCCCTATTCTCCATACCTCTTTCTTGCGTGAGGAAAAGATTTTTGGGGAAAGAAAAAAGGCTATGAGAGCTCATGATGGGCTAGGAGGCTTAAGGGCATGGGAAAGCTAAGGAATAAAAGAGAAAAAAGAGAGAGAAAAAGGGAGGAGGTTGGTGAGAAAGGGGGGAGGAGCTCTGAAAAAGAAAAAAACACAGAGGGAAAAGGAAAGAAAAGAAGGGTCCTCCAGAAAGGGGAGGAAGGTTGAAGCAATGAGGTCCACTTTCTCCATAAGAGAAGAAGGAAGAAACTTATGTCAAAGGTAGATACCACATCCTAGAAAGGATCTCAATCAAAACAGCTCTGAGGGCCTCTCATTTTGGTATAAAATCTGCACTTAGACTTGACATGTTCATCATTTTGTGTGTTCTTGCTTATGTGTAACTGAGCCATTAGTACATTTTAGGTTTATCTCTAGTGTTTCATGCTTGATATCTCACTTTATTGATGGACCTTTGATCACTTTTGCATGTAGTTGTAGTTTGATGATTATAGAGTGTGTATATGCATGTTTTGTTACTTAGAGTAGAAGTCTGTACGCCTTGGGAGTCAGAGCTAGCCTGGTGATCAGGTGACACCTTAGAGGCATCGCCTTATCCCAATGAGGCGATTGCCTCTTTAATAAGGTGATCGCTCTATTGACAGGCCTCCAAGAGGCCCCTTTTGTGTATGTGTCTCTCGTTCTTTTGGCAATGAGGCGGGTTCCCTTGTTGATGAGGCGTCGCCTTATCCCAATGAGGCGGTTGCCTTATTGACAGGGTTAACCTGCTTTCTGCTTCATTTTTTTTATTTATTTGCTATGACGTCTGCTTTAATATGTCCCCTTTTGACCTTAAATATGTCCAAAAACATGATCGAAGCTTCCTTTAGATGCATGCCTAGGTCAGAAAGGATTTTTCTGAGCTAAATCACTTGGTTTGCAATAGAGACTACTGAAATATTTTCAGCTTCAGTTATAAACTGAGCCACTATGTCTTGTTTCTTTGAATTCCAGGAAAAAACACCAGAACCAAAAGAGAAAACAGAACTTGAAGTACTCTTATAATCATCAACACATCCAGCCCAATCACTATTTGCAAAACCAATCAATGCCCTATTTTCAACTCTTTTATACCATGTTTCCATATCAATTGTTCCCTTAATATATCGCAACACTTTTTTAGTTGCACCAAAGTGCCTTTGACTTGGATTTTGCATATATCTTGATAGTAAACTAGCAGAGAACATCACATCTAGTCATGAAGCTGTCAAGTACAACAAACTTCCAATAAGACTTCTATTCAAACTTGCATTTTCCTTTGCTTCTCCATCATTCTTTATTACCTTCTTATTCAACACAAGAGGAGTAGCAACTGAATTGCATTTTTCAAGTTTAAATTTCTTCGGCAAAGCAGTTGCATATTGCTTTTGAGATAAAAAAATGCCTTCTGAAGTTTGAGTTATCTCAAAACCCAAAAAATACTTCATTTCTCCTAAATCAGACATGTCAAATTCCTTCATCATCTCCATTTTAAATTATTGCACAATAGAAGAATCTTCATTTGTAATCATCAAATCATCAAGGTATAAAGAAACAATGACCACCTTTCCACTTTCAAACCTTTTTACATACATAGTAGGTTCATTCTCACTTCTCTTGAACCCCTATTTTTTTAAGTGAGAATCTATCTGACTATACCAGGCTCTAGGCACTTGGTTTAAACCATAAAGAGAATTTCTCAATTTATAAAATTTATCCTTTGCTCTTGGAATCAAAAAGGCTTCTGGTTATTCAACAAAGATATCTTCTTTAAGAAATCCATTTAAGAAAGATGACTTCACATCTAAATGGAAGATTTTCCATTTAAATTAAGCAGCAAGTGCCACCAACATCCTTACTATTTCATGCCTATCAACTGGTGCAAAAGTCTCACCAAAATCCACTCCAGGGACCCTTTAACCACTAATCGAGCTTTATGCTTGAAAATAGTCCTATCGGGGTTAAGTTTTATTCTATACACCCATTTAACCCCTATAACATTCTTATTTTTGGGTTGCTTGTAAGAAACCAAGTTTCATTCTTGTCTATAATAACCAACTCCTCTTTCATTGCATCATTCCAAACCTCATGTTGAGCTACTTCTGTGTAACAAGATGGCTCTTTAATAACAACATTACACCTTTTATAAACATCTATAAGAGACTTTCATTTCAAAATAGGTTAATTAGTAGTTGGATCCTTATCATCAAATTCTTCATTTTGACTTGAAGAAATTGAAGATAAGTTAGAAGTGTGGACTTGTTGAGATGTAGTCTGTTTCTTCATAACTAAATTATTTTCCCAATCCCAATAGCTGTCTTCATCAATTTGCAAATCCCTACTCAACATCACCTTTTTACTTTGCATATTATAGACTTTGTACCCTTTAGTTAGAGTACTTGTAGGCGGAGGGGTTTAGCATGCGCCCAAGTGTTTGATGACCACAACACTGTGTGGGCTCGAGGCCCACTAGGAAATACGATATAGTTCTTGGGCCTATTCAGAGCTGGAGTTGCCACCTGGATAAAAGCTGGGACACACTGTACAACAACTAGATCCCACGGAAGTTCCCAGAAGTCATCATCAGAGATCAGGTTTGGAAACTGGGTATGAGCATTTGAATGCTCACCCAACCTTGCGGTTGGCCTCTTTTTGTGTTTTGCATTTTATTACCATTTAATTATTTAATTATTTCCTCATTTACGTTCAAAATTGCACTTGCCTTCATTTGATTTTCAAATTTTATAGTTAAGTCCAAGTTTGCACATTAATCCAATTTTATGCTTTTGAGTCCCAACATTCAGCAAAAATAAAATCAATAATAATTTACAACCATACATTCAAAATCAAATAGGGGAAAGGGATTAAGGATTTTAACGCTTTTAGGCTAAATAAAAGAATAATATACAGAAAATAAACTAAATATACATAAAAAATAAACCGATAAAATAATATAAACGCGATAATATAAAAGGGATAACTAACAAAGGTGACTACTCAATGATGGAAATCATCAAGTAATTCCTGTAAATAACAGACAGTTAGTCCTTCCTTTAAAAAAAAATGAAATCACATATAATGATACTTATAAGGAGACTCTATAAAAAGGGGTTTTCACATTATGAACTAAAGAAACCATCAAACAATCAAGGTGAACATTATCATGCAATGAAATAGCCATGTTTAAGGTTAAAAAATACTTATCAAAGTGGACGTTGAGACAAGCACTAGTAGAAAAGTAGAGCAAAAAGTAGGCTAAACCTGTCAATGTGGCGATCGCCTCTGTAAAGAGGTGCTGCCTGGTCAGAAGGCTGAGACTGACTCTCACACGCTTATAATTCTAGTATAAGTAACAAAACATGCATATACACACTCTATAATCATCAAAATATAACTACATGCAAAAGTGTTTAAAGATCACATCAATAAAGTGGGATATTAAGCAAAATAAACTAGAAATACCTAAAGTATACTAATGATTTAGTTGCACACAAGCAAGAACACACAAAATGATGAGCATGTTGAGTTTGAGTGCAAGTTTCCTACTAAAATGAGAGACCCTCAGAGATGTTTTTTGATTGTGATCCTTGCTAGGATGTGATCTCTACTTTTGACACAAGCTTCTTCCTCTTCTCTTTGGAAAAAGTGGACCTCTTTGCTTCAATCTCCCCCCTTTCTTGAGGATGTTTTTTCTTTTCTTTTCTCTCTATCTTTCTTTCTTCAGAGCTCCTTTTTTTTTTCTTTTTTTCAATCCTCTTCCCTTTCTT
This sequence comes from Mallotus nudiflorus, assembly GCA_947683625.1. Lineage (NCBI taxonomy): Eukaryota > Viridiplantae > Streptophyta > Magnoliopsida > Malpighiales > Euphorbiaceae > Mallotus > Mallotus nudiflorus. Next base: position 1,797,615 of record CANTUR010000125.1, read on the forward strand.
TTCTCTTTCTTTTTTTCCTTTTTATTCCCTAGCTTCCCCATGCCCCTAAGATTTCTAGCTCATAATAAGCCTTCATAGCCTTTTCCTCTTCCCCAAAAACCTTTTTCCCACACAAGAAAAAAAGGTATGGAGGCTGGAGCCCACACTACTTGGCCGTCATGATTGCAGTTGCATTAAATGCAGCTGCAAGTGGGTTGCCATAGAGGCGGCACCTCATCGATGAGGCGACCGACTCATCGATGAGGTGACCCACTCATCAATGAGGTGATCACCTCATTGCACTGAGGCGACACCCCTTCGGCCTGGGCTTGTGTTAGGCCAAGCGGGCCTGGGCTAAATTTGGATAGTTGGGCTAGGTTTTAGGCTTTTTAGGCTTTGGGTTTTCAAGTCCACTTTTCCATTAGAGATTCAGGCTTCATTCTCATGTCCAAGTTCACATTCTCATCATTGGGCTTGACAACGGGCCAGTCAAACTGAGCGCCCTTAATTTATCCCCTAATATGGGCCGACCGAATCGGGTGTCTATAGTTTGCCCCCTGATTTTTTCAAAAAATCAAATGCATGCAATGACAATTTTTCAAAAAATCATATGCACAACAACAATTGAACAATAAAATAAAAAAACATACCTGACTCTTGGGTCTCACTCGAGAGATGAATCCTTTAATTTTGAAACGTGACCGTGATCCTCGGGTTCTCCTGGCTCGATCAGCCACTCATTAATATTTTGATAAAGAAATTTAAAGAATTTTAACCCTAGGTTTTCCTGGCCTAATTACCATTTCACTGGGGACATAGACTTATGGGTTTTCTTAGCCCAACCATCAGTCACCTGAAACATGATTCTCAGGTTTTCTTGGCTCGATCATCACAACATTGAAACTCGATTCTCGGGTTTTCCTGGCCCGATCATCACTACACACAAACTCGATTATTAGGTTTTCCTGGCCCGATCATCATAATACCGAAACTCGATTCTCGAGTTTTCCTAGCCCGATCATCACAACACCTGAAACATGATTCTCGGGTTTTCCTGGCCCGATCATCATTACACACGAAACATGATTCTTGAGTTTTCCTGGCCCGATCATCACTTAACCTTGAATTTAGTTCTTAAGTTTTCCTGGCTTAATCACCATTGGGGATGTGGTTTGCAGATTTTCCTGGTTTGATTATCACTCCTCCGAGGACATAGACTTCCGGGTTTTCCTGGCCCAGTTGTCCTTCACTCTTGACTTTGGGGATACTACCCGAATAATCATCTTGATCTTTAAGCTTTGGGGATTCAAATCTGAATAACCCTTTCTTTGAGCTTCAGGGATTCAAACCCGAATAGCTCCATCCCTGGGCTTCGGGGATTCAAACCCGAATAACCCTCTCTTTTCGAGCTTTGGGATTCAAACCCGAATAGCCCTCTCTCTAAGCTTCAGGGATTTAAACCTGAACAACTCTATCCTTGGGCTTCGAGGATTCAAACCCGAACAACCCTCTCTTTTCGAGCTTCGGGGATTCAAACCTGAATAACCCTTTCTTTGAGCTTCGGGGATTCAAACCCAAACGGCCCTGTCCTTGCAAGACATAATCCTTGGGTTTTCCTAGCCCAAAAGGCATTCCCTTAATAGTAATATGAAGCTCACACTGTCATCCTTGGGTTTTCTTGGCCCAAGAGGCAGTTCATAAACAATAACAGGAAGCTCATGTCGTCATCCTCGGGTTTTCCTGTCTTGAGAGGTAATTCCTTAATCTTGATACTTTGATCAAAGAAAATCCACAGCTTGCCCTCGGCTACAGGCCGACCGAACTAGGAAATGAATGCTGATGAACACTGATATTTTGATAAGCAAATAGAGCAAACGAAGAGAATAACCATGGAAGCCATATAGCCATGCAAGCATCAGGCAGGAACAATAATGAATACCGTATAGCCTCGGGGGCATCAGGTAAGGACAAACGGAAAGTGCTGTATAGCCTTTGGGGCATCAAACGAAGATAAAAAAATGATATAGCCTTACAAGTGTCAAACAAAATCAAACTAAGCAAGTAAATCAAAACAAGCCATATAGCCTTATGAGGTGTTAGGAGGAGATAATAAAAAGATGTAGCCTCATAAGCATCAAACGAAATCAAACTAAGCAAGTAAATCAAAACAAACCGTATAGCCCCATGAGGCATCAGGCAAAACCAAATAAGAAAATTGCACCTCAAGCACTTGAGATAGCTTATTCTATTACATATCCAAAACAGAGTCCAAAACTGATGTATACATGACTGTGATCTTTAGAATCTCTCAAAAGTTATTTTGACAACACATGCTTGTGTGGTGTGTGCAATGCTTATAGAAAACATGCATTATTCTAATGTGCCTAAGCATGAAACCTGAAAATGATTTTTGCAAAATAATTTTGTGTATGCATGAATAATCGAGAAAACAGTCAATAGCCAAATGCCCTTCCTATTTAGGATTAATCTTCGAGAACTGGTCCTCATCATATCAAAGAATCCAGATTTAAGTCTATTGAGACCAACTTATCCAAATGAAGTAGAATTTAAGACCCCCTCATGATTAAATTGGGATGATGATAATGATTCATGCCCCCAGCCTAGTTACTTTTTTAGAATTCTTTGTTGTTGTATGAAAGTTGTGCTTGACCCTTAGTGCGGAAGAGACTCTATTTGAAAACTCCATTACTCACGAGGCTCAACTCATCTCAAAAATTGCCCCCAACCAAGGACTTGATAGACTCTCCCGCTTTCGCACCACTAAGTAGAATCTTATGATCGTTTGAAGTCTTTTCTCAGAATGAAAATGCAATCAATTGTATTTTATATTCCCTCTTTTGCCTAGGTCGCTCCTTTTTTAGGAGTTTTCGAACCTAGCTGGGTTTTTCATTTTTTTATTTTTTTTATTTTCCCTTTTTTTCCTAGGTCGCTCCTTTTCTAGGAGTTTTCGAACCTAGCTGGGTGGTTGCAAATTCATGATGATGGTCAATCACTTTTGTTGCGCTCAATGTTCATGTTGTCATTTCAGCTGCTGACTGCTCTTGCTACTGATCATCGGATGTGGATGTTACTGATGCTGTTGATTGCTGCAAAACTAATGAGTCCATGTCTGACACTTCACGTGCTAACAACATGTCAGTTATGACTATCTTCACATGATTACTTCTCTGTTATAATCAGGCATGCCACATTATGCTTATTATTGATCATCCCTTTGTGGGTTTTCTGACCAACTATTTTTCAGCTCACAATTAGTGGGAGTTTTGTTAAAAAATAAGGATTTTCTAAGGATTGCTCAAAATTGACTTTTCAAATGTTGGTGGCACAAATAAAGATTTCCTTTTTTTTTTCCCCACACTTTCGTCCCTTTTCATTTTCTTTTTCTTCTTTTTTTCTTTTTTTTCTTCTTTTTTTTCTTTTTTTTTGTTTTTTTTTCTTCCTTTTTATTTTCTTTTTTTTTAGTTTTTTTGTTTTTTGACGAATATGAGGAATTTATTTTAGGAAAAAACTGAATCTAAATGTGCCTAAAGAAAAGTTTGAAAGTCAATTTTGATATTTTAATCCTCTCATTTTTTTGGGTTTTTTTTCCTTTTTTCTTTTTTCAAATCTCTCTCTCATTCAAGCATAAGATTGTATGCACAATTATAACAAATTAATACTCATGCAAATTAGCCAACCAAATATTCATTAGCATAAAAGAAAATATTACAGCAAAACATTATTTGAAACCATTACAACCGACAATAACTATTCTTGAGTGTCCAAATCCAAGTCGGTTTCAACTTGCACCCTAAAATGATATAACTCTTTAAAGTCCCTTATGCCCATGTCTTTCAACTTATCGGCTAGAGGAGGGATGCTTCTATGGCTATGATTAACTGGTTTGACTCCGCAGGTCTGTGCTTCATCTAGGCTAACTTTCCTCTCCACCTATCTAAGAAGCTCACGAAGGGCTTGTTAGGTCTTTGCATTGTATTCTGTAGCTCTTAAAGAGAAACTTTAAACAAAAAGTTTAGCCCATATTGTTTGATAAAGACTGAACACAACTCCTTCAAGTTTTGTTGGACATATGCGTCCAAAGTGTAGTACCAATTAATAGCAGCTCCTTCCAAGGATAATGGAAATTGCTTGACAATTTGAGTTTTTGACAACTCAGTGGCCTTCATGTAAGTGACATACTACTTTAGATGCAAGTAAAGGTCATCAGTACCAGAGTATTTCTTCATATTTGGGAATTTGTATTTTGGGGGTAGTGATTCTCTAGAACCCAAATCCAAGTCAACATCAACAAAGTTCAAACCGAGCCTATGGTTCTTCAATGCGGTCTGTAGTTGATTCACCTATTTTATCAGGTCTTTCATCTATTCGGTCTTAGCAGAATCCACTGGTGCTTTTCCTTTTAATTGTTCACCCAAAACAGTTATGGTTTTAGAATCATCTTCATAAGAGAGCATCTTTCTTTTAATCTCAGCAACCATGTCCTTAACCATTTGTCATATCTCATCCTTGATCTCTTTCAATAGTTCTTACTTAAAAGCTTCAACATCAAAATTAGAGGGTCTTGCCATTTTGGTCTTTTGTTAAGTGGTCCCAACTGTTTGATTGGATCCTTGATATTAGTGGGCCAAATTCCTTTGATCTATTTCCAAATAAGAAGAGGTTTATAGCTAAACAATGCATTTTTGAAAGTTGCAATGAATGTCATATATGCATGAAATGAAGGATTTTTTTTTTTAAAAATGTAAGAAAAAAATAATCATAAAAAAAGATGCACAATACCAAAACATGAAGCTTAAATGTGCAAACTTCTGCCTTTATTTCTCCCACACACGTATTCAATGGCGAGTATCTTGCCCTAGGATTTTTGGCCTGAGTTTTAATTATCAGCGGGGGATAATAAAATCGACATATGCAAGAAAACTCTCAAAATGATTCAGATAAGTAATGGTTCCTTTAAATGAAGCCCGAGTCCACTTTCTATGAGCCAAGATCCTTAGCACCATAAACTTACTTGTCAAGGCCCATTTGAAATGGGTTATGAGTAGGCATAAGAGGCCTTTGTTGACTAGCTTATTTACGATGGACTTTGGTTGGACAGGAGGGCCCATTTTATTTTTGACTACTTATTGATGGGCTCAAGATTTATTTTAAGGGTCCATTATATGGCGTAATACACATGTATGTGGGAAAATTCCTAAGGATAGTTGCTAGGTCATTACATGGGCTTGAGTCTTGGGTAAAAAGGCTTCGGCTCCCACAACGATATACATTTACGTCTCCCCACTCAAGGGTCAAACAATGCGGATTAGTACATGTCGTGAGTGATAATAATCAAATATTTCACCACCAGGTTTGAGTGAAACGTAGGTAGCGAAGTACTGACTATTGTCGGGTTTATTCGGGATTGAAGTGCTCATTGTGTGCAAAATGTGTAGTGAATGCATAAATGCATCAAGAAAGAAGAAAATAATTAAAGATGATAAAAAGAAAAACACTGGAATCAGTTTCTTTATCCCCAGTGGAGTCACCATTGTAGGTGGAGGGGTTTAGCGTGCTCCCAAGTGTTTGGCGACCACGGCACTGTGTGGGCTCGAGGCCCACTAGGAAATACGATATAGGTCTTGGGCCTATTCAAAGACTGAGTCACCACTCGGATAAAAGTCAGGACACACTGTACAACAACTGGATCCCACGGAGGTTCCTAGAAGCTGTCATTAGAGATTGGGTTCGAAAACTGGGTATGAGCGTTTGAATGCTCACCCAACCTTATGGTTGGCCTCCGTTTGTGTTTTGCATTTTATTACCATTTAATTATTTCCTCATTTACATTCAAAATTGCACTTGCCTTCATTTACTTTTCAAATTTTATAGTTAAGTCTAAGTTTGCACATTAATCCAATTTCATGCTTTTGAGTCCCAACATTCAGCGAAAATAAAATAAATAATAATTTACAACCATACATTCAAAACCAAATGGGGGAAAGGGATTATGGATTTTAACGCTTTTAGGCTAAATAAAAGAATAATATACAGAAAATAAACTAAACATACACCGAAAATAAACCGATAAAATAACATAAACGCAGTAATATAAAAGGGATAACTAAGAAAGGTGACTACTCAATGATGGAAATCATCAAGTAATTCCTGCAAATAACACATAATTAGTCATTCCTTTCAAAAAAAATGAAATCACATAGAACGATACTTATAAGGAGACTTTATAAAAAAGGGTTTTCACATTATGAACTAAAGAAACCATCAAACAATCAAGGTGAACATTATCATGCAATGAAATAGCCATGTTTAAGGTTAAAAAATACATATCAAAGTGGACATTACGATAAGCACTAGTAGAAAAGTAGAGCAAAAAGCATGCCAAACCTGTCAATGTGGTGACTGCCTCATTGAGATGAGGCGATTGCCTCATTTATGAGGCGAATGCCTCTGTAAAGAGGCGCCACCTGGTCAGAAGGCTGAGACTGACTCTAACATGCTTAGAGTTCTACTCTAAGTAACAAAACATGAATATACATACTCTATAATCATCAAACTATAACTACATGAAAAAGTGTTTAAAGATCATATCAATAAAGTGGGATATTAAGCAAAATAAATTAGAAATACCTAAAATATACTAATGATTTAGTTGCACACAAGCAAGAACACACAAAATGATGAACATGTTGAGTTTGAGTGCAAGTTTCCTACTAAAATGAGAGACCCTCAGAGATGTTTTTTGATTGTGATCCTTGCTAGGATGTGATCTCTACTTTTGACACAAGCTTCTTCCTCTTCTCTTTGGAAAAAGTGGACCTCTTTGCTTCAATCTCCTCCCCTTTCTTGAGGACATTTTTTCGTTTCTTTTTTCTTTTTTTCCTTTTTATTCCCTAGCTTCCCCATGCCCCTAAGCTTTCTAGCTCATAATGAGCCTTCATAGCCTTTTCCTCTTCCCCAAAAACCTTTTCCCATGTAAAAAAAAAAGGTCTAGAGGCAGGGGCCCATACTACTTGGTCGTCATGATTGCAGTTGGATTAAATGCAGCTGCAAGTGGGTTGTCATAGAGGCAGCGCCTCTTCGATAAGGCGATCGACTCATCGATGAGGCGATCACCTCATTGCATTGAGGCGATGCCCCTTTGGCCCGGGCTTGTGTTGGGCTAAGCGGGCCTGGGCCAAATTTGGATAGTTGGGCTAGGTTTTAGTCTTTTTAGGCTTTGGGTTTTCAAGTCCACTTTTCCATTAGAGATTCAGGCTTCATTCTCATGTCCAAGTTCATATTCTCATCATTGGGCTTGATAACGGGCTGGTCAAACCGAGCGCCCCTAATTCGTCCCCTAACACGGGCCGACCGAATCGGGTGTCTACAGTACCATATTCTAAAAAAACACTAACTTCAACTTTGTCATCTAACTTGCTTCTTTTTACATCAGGTAGATGAATGTAACATACTAACCCAAAAATTCTTAGTTGCTTTGCAGAAGGTCTATGACCAGACTAAGCTTCAAGAGGAGTCTTGCCATCCACAGCTTTAGTGGGTAATATGTTCATCAAATACACGACAGTATGAACAGCTTTTGCCTAAAAACATTTAGGCATTTTCTTCTTAGCTAACATACTTTTTGCTATCTCTATGATTGTTTTGTTCTTTCTCTCTTTCTCTATGATACTCCATTTTGCTCAGGAGTATAACTTACAGTAAGCTAATGCTAAATTCCAAAGTCTTGACAAAACTTGCCAAATTGGGAGAAGGTGTACTCGGTGCCATTATCTAACCTTAAAATATTTAATTTACAACCACTTTCTCTTTTCACCATAGCTTTAAACATTTTAAAGATGGAAAACACTTGAGATTTATTATTAAGAAAATAAACCCAACTCATTATGGTGAACTCATCAACAAACAATAAGAAATATTTGCTATCATTCAAAGAAGTTATCCTCATTGGTTCACATACATTGGTATGAACCAACTCTAGCTTTCTTTTGTTTTCCAAGACTTCACATTTGGAAAAGGTTGTTTGTGTAACTTTCCAAGCTAGCATGACTCACAAACATTTTTTCAACTTTAATTTTTGGCAAATTAAGTATCATGCCTTTTAATTACATGAATTTGAGTGAATTGAGGTTGTAGTGACTAAACCTCTTATGTCATAACCAAGTTTCATTTCTCATAGCACTAAGAGCACATTGATTAATTGAATTCCAATGAACAGGAAAACAATTATCAACCATACTAACTCTTGTAATTGCAGCTCCCTTAGGATCATAAATTATGCATTTTTTATTTCTAAAAGTAAGTGAATAATTTTTATGCAACATTTAAGCCACACTTAAAAGATTTTGAGCTAAATTGGGAATATGAAGAACATCTGAAACCAGCTTAGTACCTTTGTTAGTAAGGATTGTGATTGATCCCGTTCCTTAAGCTTGAACCACATCTTTATTGCCCAACTTGACTTTACTTTTATCTGACTTATCTAGAGAAAAAAATAAGCCTTAATCTCTTGTTATATAACTCATACAACCACTATCAATATACCATGTGCTCTTTTTAGATGCTTTGAGAGAGTGAGTGGCCATGACTAACTGAATTTTTGCTTAGGATTTTTTTTACTCATCTATGAAATTTGCTTGCTGAGAAGATTGCTAGTTTGATTGACTCTACTTAAGTCTATAATATCTCTCTATATGGCCATAATTCTTATAATTTCTACATTAAATTGGAGACTTCCCTAATTTTTGCCAACAATATTTCTCCAAATAATTGGTTTTCTTGCAGGTGCCATAAGGTGGAAATCTACTTTTCTTCATTGAATCATTTGAGGTTTCTAGAATTTTTCCTTTTCCAGATTTATCTACAGCAGTATTTTTGCCTTCCTTATACTGTTTGGACTTCTACTTTGCCTGAAAGGCCCCTTCAACAACTTCTTCAAACCTCATTGAAACCCTTTGCTCCTATGCTTATAGTTCGAGATCAATCCTATAGTAGTGACTGTCTTTAAGTCATAAGCTAAAATCTTGGACTCAAATTTATCAGGAAGATTGATCATGATCTTCTCTACCACTTTCTAATCTGGAAAAACTTCACCATGCAACCTAATCTGATTGAATATCTCTATAAGTTTGCTGAATAGTCTTTTACACCTTTTGTCTCCTTCATCTTTAGCAATTCAAACTCTCTTTTTAAAGTTAAAAGCCTAACTTCTTTAACTCTGTCACTTCCCTCAAATTCTTCTTTCAATTTATCCTAAACTTCCTTTGCTGTTTCAAGAGCCATAATCCTTGTAAAAATTACTTTAGACACTGCATAATGAAGGCATTTAAGTGCCTTGGGACTCCGAGTAACAAGCTTTTCATGTTTTTTAATGTCATTCAACATTGCATTTTCTCTCAAAGGTGGAACTTATGCTCCTCGTTGCTCCACTACCTCCCACAAGTTGAGAGCTTTTAAGTAGGCTTTCATTTTAATAGCCTACATTTGATAATTTTCTCTTGTGAAAATTAGAGGCCTTGCATTAGAAAAGCTCTCTGATGCGATGCTCTTTCTCACATAAAGTATTATATCCAAAGAATAAGTAAAAAAACAATAAGAAATTAAACCCACAACCTGTAAGAAATTAGCTATAATACCATTGTTGTAAAAACAAAAGGTTCAAAGACTAAAGTATAACCAAAAAAATGAAAAACAAGCACAGAACATAACTTCCTCTCTATCTCATTAGTATTGATGTTTTCATTACATATATATAGAGTACGCAAATTTCTTTTCAACTTAGTCATACTTAACACAAACAATTAACATACTTCTAGAAGACATATTCCTGAAAACATGGATCATCAACCATTTATACTAACTTTTCAACTAATACAGATTTTACATACAAAATATCTAGAACAAAAATTTCTAGAATAACACAATAAAAAAAAACCATACTAAATTCCAAAAAAAATAACAGAATATATATTCATAGGAAGGAATCTTTCTAATAGACTTGATGGAACCTAGATAATGCCTCCTTCCTGTTTGAAAACACATGTTGTAAGTTTTTTGCACTTAAGATAACTATTTTTAGGGTAATTCACGACAATGTGGTTAATTTCACTTTGTAGTTTTCAGCTTCTGTTAGCTTGCTTGCCTATGAGACCTGTATCTATTATATTAAAAAGGATTTTAATGGTGTCTTCTTTATTTGGAACAACATATCAGATGTACTCAGTGGGGGTGATTAGACTCTTTTAAAATATAGCTTGTAGAACAAAACAACATTGTTCCCTGAAAACATTTTAGTGATTGATAACTCCGAATGGATATTTTGCTTGTGGAACTTGCATTGATGAGAAGAATGGGTAAAGGGGCGGGGTTTCCCCCATAAACACTTTGAAGCTTAAGTCAGTAATGGTATGAGAAAAAATACAATAAAGAAAATAGGCATAATAGAATAGATAATTAAGAGTGATTGCTTGGATGATGTGGTGATGGAATAATAGGATGATGTCTTGGTGATGTTGTATGATGAGAATGAGAACATGAATGATATAAGATGTCATGAGATGTATTTATAGGAGAAGATATTTCTCAAACCTCTTAGGAATATGATTCCTTAGTCTTGTAGGATTGCCTTATTTAAGAGAGAAGAAGAATTTTTTTACAGAGTAATATTCCTAATTGAAATAGACTTCCTTATTAAGCTTTCTTCTTAATCAAGTAATCCTCCTCCTTGGGGGAATGTAACCCTTATTAGAATATGATACTGATATGGAATATCAAGAGTCCCCCTTAAAAGTTTGTTCAGATATTTATGTTTGATGTATCCAAATCTATAAGATGATGGAAAACATCATTATATTTTCTTGGAGAGAGAGACTGCTTGAGTAATTGCATCTAATATGGAAGGGTGAGCTGAGGTGGTCAACCTCAATCATAGGAAAAGATGAAGCTTCATACTGAGTCTTAAAATTATTGTATAAAAACATTATTAAAGTGCCAGTTGGACTTGAGTGCATAAAACTTATAATAAAAATGCTTTGGGGTAAAAGATTAACCTGTCAGTATAGAGACAACATGACAAAACCAATCATCACTGGAGTTTTGATGCTCGGTGCATTAAAAGCGTAGCCCGAGTGCTGAGCCTTAGTACTATAGAAGCGACCTGAGGGTGCTAGCTTCAGTTACTAGACTTAGATGCTCAGTGCAAGGACGTGAGGCTTATATGCTTAGAACCTCAATATTGTAGCAGCTTCAGCAAGTACTGTAGCAGCTTCAGTAAGTACTGTAGCAGCTTCAACAAGTACTGTAGCAGCTTCAACAAGTATTATAACAGCTTCAGTAAGTACTATAGCAACTTCAGCTTCAATCAGTAACCTAAGGGTGCTAGCTTCAGTCACTGGACTTATTATTGGTGCATTAGAAGCGTGGCCCGAGTGCCATATAATGTTGTTCGGTTTGTGAACTTTAATAACTCTATTGATGGCAACTACCTAGTTAGAATAATGATTGATGTTGAGTCCAAACATTATTATTGTCGATGTTTAATTTTTTGAGCATTTATTATTGGTAATATTTTCACAAAAGGAAGGATATTTGTGATCCTGGTAGTGAGTCTAAACCCTTTCAATTCGAGCTCCACAATATGGGATAGTAATTTAGTGAGGGTTTTTGAAATAATGAAAGGTAGGTGACCAAATTTGGGTTTGCCCAATCTGAATTATGAGATGAGCATTTGTAATTAGGTGAAGGGTCAATGTTGCACCGCTTCTAAAATAGAGGATAGTGTGTGATGCTGGCTAGGATGTCTTGGAATTACCTTTTTATTTATCCGACTGTGTAGCGGATATACTTGACTTCATTCTTGAATTTCTCTTATTGGATATTCACTAAAATTTTCATGAACAAGGATCTTCTACAAAGTAGGATTTGCTTGAATGTTATTTGATCTGGCTTTGAATAGGAACCACTATTTATTGTCTGAGCATGAGTGAGTGCTTATTCGTCTTAGTGTTGTTTAACAATGTGTCTAATGTCTTTTGACAATCTCTTCATATTGATGCTGAGTGAGATGATAAGAGTGTCCAATTGTTTGGACTGATGAGTGCTTAAAGTAGCATCTTCAATTAATAAGTTTTCCTTATCTGTAGTGATAGATAAAAGAATAATAGTTTTGGGATCGTATAATTGATCTCATTTGATGGTCAGTCCTTATGTAATAAATATATCAAATGTAATTGACGTATATTTTGCATGAATAATAATCATGTATATATGGACGAGCATCTATGTGTAGATGTGTAAGCGTGCTTGTGTGACGAGCTATAAATATTCATATAAGAATAAATAAGATGCGAAAATAAATAAATAAAATAATATTAAGAGAAATTAGAGAAACTTATCTCCTAATGTACTCTTGTCTCACCTTCGAATTCATGAATATTTATGTCCCTTGTTTGCTTCAATTGTTGCTTGAATAACCTTATCTTTGAAGATGCTGTTTAAGTTTGTGTGTATCCAATTCATTGGCATTTTGTGTATATCCATCTTCATGAAAATATACTGCTTTGAGATTAACATCTGGATCAAGTTCCCAAAGGCCATTATTTTTTATTGTAGACAATTCTAAGTATTTACATTGAGATGCTCAAAGTGGCATCTATACTTTTATTATTTAACTGTAATGACAAATAAAAAAAGAACGAGAATCTTGAGATCGCATGATCCATCTCAATTAATGATTAGTCCTTACATAGCAAATGATAATAAGTTATGAAAATAGATATGAAAAATAAATAATTTAGGAAAGAAACTTATCTTGTTGTAGTGCTTTTGTCTCCTTTCTGAATAGACGAATATTTATATTCGTTGTCACTCAGTGGTTGCCGATGTATTTGAAGGTCTCTCCATGATCTATTTTATCTATGTAATTTGACTGTTCAAGAATATTCTTGCTATATTAGACTCCTTATTACATGTCTTCAATTTTGAATCTGACTATCTTCATATTTGGATGCTTAGTGAATGTTCATAAAGTCGATGTTTGAGTACTCAATGCTTGTCAGGAATAAAATCAAAATAATTTAGACTCATATGTCTAGAACTTGAATAATTTAGAATCAGGCGTTTGATGTCTGACTATCTTTGGGTTTTAGATGCTCAGATCTTTTTATGTTTAATGCTTGATGCTGCCTGGATATCTAAGGTTGCGATAACAGACTTGGACACTCGGATGTTCCAGAGTTGCTAAGCTTTAGTGCTTAGTCACTTTGAAGTTCAGATTCGGATGCTCGAATTTTTTGATGCTTAGACTCGGATGCATGATTATGTCTGTAATTTGATGTTTTGGAGGTCGTCGCTTGAAACTTGATGGATGTTCAATGTCTGGAGCTCAATTTATGGTCCCATAACTATTATACTGTACAACTTGATAAAGCCATTCATGGTCTAAGCTTCCAGCCTTTTTGAGTTTTCTGTACCTTTCGTTCTAAGTTTTTGGCTTCTATTGGTTTGCTATTTTTAGTGCTTAGCGCAATTCTCGCTATTGGCCCTGAATTCTAGACTTGAGAGCTGTTGTATCAATGGTAAAACATTCTTCGAAACTCAGATGCATCCTCATTTTTCTTATCTCTGGTGTAGCTCTAACAAAGATGGTTTTTGAAATTTGTATGCCAACCCACATGGTCGGTGCTGAACAGTAAGGAATCCAAATTATAGCCAATAAGCTTGATTAGTGCTTGTTCCAAATAAGAATATAGCTGGGAATCGTACTAAGATGTCCCGCTGTGTCTGGGTTTTGGTGCTCAGAGTTTAAAATCTCAGGAACTCAATGCCAGGATATTCGGTGTTTAGTAGTGGATGCTCGGTAGACATTGGCACTCACAGCTCCATTTATGATCTTATTATTTAGAGGTATAATGGATGCTCGATATTTAGAGATTAGCGATTGGTCTGAGAATTAACTTTGTTGTTGGCATCTTACTCTGCTGTCCTCGTATCTTTATCAACTTTAAACCGTCTCTCGTTTTTGCAAACTTCACCTTTCCTTGGATCAACACAAGTAACTCTTACTCAAAGTCACAATCAGTCGAGCTAACTTTTATTCACTTCTCTGGATTCAAGTTCCTGTATCTCAGACTCAATTCTTCTTTCTTGTTTATGCAGTTCCTGAATATAATTAATCATCTTTAAACATTGAAGCCTTGTCCACCTCGCTGATGTTGGGGACCACATGGAATCTAAACGTTGTAAAACGTCATGCAATGTTTATCAAACAGTCCCTTTTTGACTCTGGTTTAGCTTTATCAAGTATAGCTTTTGAAAACTTGCTCATTAATTCATATGGTCAATCATGGCTAATAAGGAACTCAAACTCTTGTTGAGAAGCACAGTGCTTATTAAAACATAAAAATGAATTTACTGAGGTGCTCGACTATCTCCGGGCCTTAATGCTCCATGCCTAGTGCTCGGGGCTCAGCTCTTAGTCCAAGAGCTATTTTTGTTCAAGACCTTCCTTTTCCACTGTCTTCACCAATTTGCAATTTTTTTTTTAATTTTTTTAAGGAACCTTTTGCTTCAGTGTTGAGTCTATCATCGGGGGTTACTTGATGAGCTTTGTAACCAAGTCTTCGAGGCTTGATCTTTAACTTTTTAACTCAGTAATTAATGGTAAGATCGCCTGTGAGACTTATATGAACTTAAACCTGGGTCTTACTGTCCAGCTCAGTGTTTTTTTATAAAAAATGAAATTAATCAGCACTGAATCTGATTCAGGTGAACAACTGTCTTTAAGTTTCAGTGGTGAATACTTGATGTTCAGAGATCAGTGAGTGCTCATAAAGTGAATGTCCTGTGCTCTGCGGTTGCTTGGATATCCAAGTCTTCGGTGCTCGGATCTCAGAGCTTAGCTTCGATCAAAGATGTAGGTGCCCAACATTCGGCGCCTGGTAGGAGTCGGTGCTCATCATCTCATGTCATTCTCGGACGTTGAGCTATTAAAAAAGGGCATAATAGGTCCTGATCATGCTGTACTTGGTGCTCATATCTAACCATGATGGCTTCATTTTTTAGTAATAGCAGAGGAATCTAGAATTATCTATTAAACTTGATGCTTGTTCCACATAAATTCGGTGCTGCCAGCCGGACTCAAATGCCCAACTGTTTCTAGGCATTGGTGCTTTGATGCTCGAAGCTCTAAGCTCGATGGATACTCGATGTTTGGTACTCCGTACTCAGCTAAAGGATTTGTTCATCCAGTATGGAGTTTTAGCCTTGTTCTCTTCTAACGTGGATGTCACTGTTTTCATAGTCTTCTTTTAGTATAAATTGCCATGAACGTCTTCTAAAATTGAATGTTCTTATCCTTCTTATTGTCGTCGTTTACAATTGAAGCACTCGTCCTCCTCATTATCATCATCACCATTAGGATTGTTTTATTTGTTGTTTTTCTCAGCATATTACAAAGAGCCATTCCTTGTGCAAGATAAACATACATGCCTGTTTTCCACAAGAATATTATCTTATCTTTGTGAAGTTTAATTTTCCTTGACCACCTTCTCCAGCATGGTTACCAATATCTTTGAGGCATCTGAGGAGGATATTTTTTAGTGCTTACAGGCTGAACTAGTTCTTTTATCAACATCTCCACAACTAATGCTTTGTTGATCTCTATCAATTCCGTGATCGCTGCTATTTATGCATGTGTCATCAAGAAATTCCAAATGGCAATACAATTGCCAACCACCGAAAATCCATATGAGCAGGACTCACCATTACCAATTTAGACACCCTCCTTGCATGTGTCATGCAATTCTCTATTGTTTTTTTTTTTTTTTTATTTACATGAAAAGATTTAGAGAAAAAGTTGATTTGGTTGAAGGTTGAGTCACGAAGCTAGATTTCCAACCAGCAAAGATAAGTTGGGAATTTAATTTGGTTGTGCCTAGCTCTTAATTATTTTATTTTAAAGCAAATAAAATGAGCTAGGTTTTTTCCCATAGACGACACTACTTGATAACTTCGAATTAATGTTTGTGGAACTTGCATTAATGAGGAGAACAAGTATAGGGGTGGAGTTTCCCCCATAAACACTTTAAAGCTTAGATCAATAATTGTATGAGGAAAAATATAATAAAGCAAATAGGCATAATAGAAAAAAGAATTAAGAATGATTGCTTGGATGATGTGGTGATAGAATGATAGGATGATGTCTTGGTGATGTTGTATGATGAGAATGAGAATATTAATGACATGAAATATTATGAGATGTCTTATAGGATTGTCTTGTTTAGAAGAGAAAAAGACTTCTTTTGTAGAGTAATCTTCCTAATTGAAATAGATTTTTTTATTAAGTTTTCTTCTTATTTATGTAATCATTCTCCTTAGAGGAATGTAACCCTTATTAGAATATGATATTGATATAGGATATCAGTGATTATTTTCTTTTATTTCTTATCTTTAGTTGAGTTTAAAATTCTTTTCCAAACAAGTTTTCATCTTACAACAATAATAATGCTTAGGATTACAATAGCAGATTCCACCAACAATGACATGTTTCAGGACACATAAGCTTCATTGTTAATACTACTACAGACAGCCAAGGAGAACAGAATGCCCACCAATGTCAGAAGAAGCTCCAATCAACCATCATGTCAAGGAACAATTCTTCGAGCTTTCATTCTATCAATCCAAGAAACAAAAGATGATGTCATATTTCTGAACCCCAGAAATCCATGTTCTTTGCTTTTATAGATGCTATTCATCTAGATATCATCCCTTTGCCCTTGGAAACACATATCAATTAGCTCCTATGCTGTTGCAACTTCCCAAATTTCAGTAGGCACCAATTCATTTTCTCTAAAAATCTCATCCCAGACTGGTCCTATATCTTTCATCATCTCAGTTAAGCTTAATCTCTTGTCATTGTTGTCAAAACCATAGTTTTCGATCTCAAACAGCTCTGCCAACACCTTCTACAGATGCTTCCACTTGAATACATCCCCATTACTATAATTGAGTGCCTCATTCTTTGCATTTGGATTCATTGCTGCCCATATCTGTTGCTCGACAATCAAATCTGCATCTGATGCATCCCAATACCCATCCTAAGCTGCATGACTACCTGGAAGTACTTATGGAAGTCCCTAATGTTTACATATTGTTGCATAATCACATAAAGAACCTGCTACATTCATCAAGCTACACTCGAACAGTACCTTAATATTAACCAGATGTTATAGCTTATCATATTTATTTATTTATTTTTTTTATTTGATGTCTCTAGTATCCGGTAGTCAATAAGAACTCCGACTATTCTAGAATCAAGCCGAATGGACCTACAAATAGGACAAAATTTTTGTAGCATATGTTTTTTCCAAACTTAAACCCGAAACCTTGCTTAAGGAAATCCAAAATTCTTACCACTTGGACCAACAAATCGTGGTATTGTAGTTTAACTTTGATGATATCTCCGTGATCATAATTCCTAAATGAAATAAATTTTGTATTAAAATAATGCAATGACCATAATTTTATATATTAAAATAATAAATTAATTATTTTTACTAATTAATTTATTTTATCTTACGTATTTATTTTTCTATATTCAAATTTTTTTAATCTAAACTAGAAAAACAAAAAATTTTTAAAAACTAATAATTTAAACTAAACTATATATTTTAAAAATATAAATTTATTACCAACAACCCTTAAAATCAATTTGTAAGAGTTATTTCATTTAAGTGAGATATTGAATTTTCGGTGTATGCAATCGCGTTGAATTAATTGTTATGAAATTTTTATCACCCTTATAATTCTACTTAAGTCAAATCAGATTAATCAGATTTCAGTAGATTCTGAATAATGATGGTTTATACAAAAAAAATTATAAATTTATTAAAGGAAAAAAAAATCCAATTCAATGTGGAGTCGACTGGCGTGGGTTATGTCGTTGCAATGAAGCAACTTAAAATGATTGGCCACCCATGTACCCATCTCACATAAGATTTTACTACATATCTCCATTCTTCATTACAACAGCAACGTCTTACACAAGCTAAGCAACAAATTAAGGTCTGCTTCAGGAAGCATGGACTCCCTTTATCAATGGCAGAAGAAAGAAACAAATACACATACACACAAAAACACATGCAAGGAGCTTTCCAGAGTCAAGAAAATCCGATCAGTCATCATATCCAGGAACAATTTTGTGAGCTTTCATTTTGTCAATCCAAGAAGCGAATGATTTATATGAGTTTCTGAATCCCACAAATGCAGGTTCTTTGCTCTTGTTCATAGAATCCAAGAATGATGCCCCCTGAAAAATCAAATCAACAAACCAACATCCTGCAATCTCCTCCAATGTTGTAGGCATCAATTCCTTCTCCTTCACAATCTCGTCCCACACTGGCCCCATGTTTTTCATCATCTCAGCTAACCTCAATCTCTTCTCATTGTCTTCTTCAAACCCATTATTCTCAATCTCAAACTGCTCAGCCAATTCCTTCCACAAATGCCTTCCACTTGAATACATCCCCATTACTGCAGTTGAAGGCTTCATTCTTTGCATAAGGATCCACAGCGGCCCATATCTGATGCTCTGCAACTAAGTCTGCATCAGATGCATCCCAATATCCATTCCAAGCATCTCTATCGCCTGGAAAGATTAAAGGAAGACCTTGATGCTTACATATAGCCGCATAAACACATAAAGTGCCCACCACTTCATCAAACTGCAAGGGGAAACCCGAATATCATCCCTGGTCTGTGAACTGACCATGTCAAACCTTCTTTCTTTTGCATTTCATCAAACAATACATCTTCAAGTGGATAATAAAAATTAGTTCCATCAAGCCTTGGAAGATCCTCGTGAAATGGAGATTCATGAGGTCTAATCTTGCCAATGGATTCAATAGAACCCAGGTAGTGCTTCCTTCCTGTTTGCAAACAGATATGTTGCAAGTTTCCTGCATTTGGTATCACTGCTTTCAGAACATTTCTTAACATGGCTCCATTAACTGTGCAATTTTCAGCTTCTGTTGGTTTGCTAGACCAAGCAGCAAAAAAGACATGAGTTACATCAGTCAAAGCAGAAAGCTTTTCAATGGTCTGTTCTTCGATTAATACATCACATTGTATATATTCAATGAGATGATCTGCCTGCCAAATTGGCCGTGGACAGCGGGCAACGCCGTAGACCTTCCATGGGTCAACTGGGGTGTCTGCAAGTGGTAAAATCTCAGACAAACTGTTGCCCATGATGCCTGTGACTCCAATAATGAGTGCCACACTCTGGTACTTGGGTTGTGGATCATCAACTTCGTCAATTCTTTTCTGTATTTGATGAAATGAGATCAAAGAAAAGAACACAAAGTTAGCACTTTTTTTAGTAAAACTAGATTGGTGATTGGATTTTTCAATGTGTTGATCAAATGGGATTCAAAGGAAAAACATGAAGTTTGGATCTTTTAATAGCAAGCCAAGATTGGTGATTGAACTGATTGAATTTTACACAGAATTGAAACTATTTTCTATACATTGATGAAATGGGATTAGGGAAAAGAACATGAAGTAAGTATCTTTTTTAGCAAGACAAGATTGGTGACTAAACTGACTGAATTCTACACAAAATTGAAACTATTTTCTATGTATTGATTAAATGGGTTAGCTAAAAGACCATAAAGTTAGGATCTTTATCAGTAAAACAAGATTGGTGAATGAAATTCATACAAAATTGAAAATGGGTTTTGGATTTGTTTTTACTTGCCTTAGCAGCTCCAATGGCTCCTGCCCACCACCAGCTCATTGCTTGTAGTCTACAGAGAGGGCGAGAGAATGATTTGAATAGAAGAGTGACACGAGAAACTGTCCAGAGAAGGGCTGAGTGCTTGTTGATGGAAAAGGAAGACTCTTTGTGTTGTGCAGAAGCTTTCTATGGTGACTGGTTCTTGGTACAAGTCAGATGCAGGTTCATTTGTAGGTCAAACAATCAAATATACAATTGCCACAAAAAAAGCACACGTTGGTGGGATTTCATTGAAAAATGGCAAAGGCTCAATTACAAGTCCAAAAAGTCCAAGAAAATACACCAATCATTTTTTTTTGGAAAATACCCCAATAATTGTTAGCCACCAAAACTAAAATATTTTGGATAATTTACATTTCACTACTAAAAATTATAAACATGGAGGATCAGGCTGAAATTGTTGCCTACAGTATACCATTTGAAGTCATCAACTGGATTTGCGAACCGTACCGCCATCAGGTTGCATTTGACTTTGCTGTTTCTCAAATAGTCTATTATGGCATGAGAGGACATCCGCCAAATGATTACATATGCACATAGGTGTATCTTCTTGTAGATGGATTTCTAGTTGCATGATTGCATCTTACACGCTGTGTGAGGAACACAAACAACGATATGCCTCCGCGGGTTTCAAGAACAATGCCAGAAGTGATTTCCCTGAGCTGGGGGTATTATGATCATCAGTCCAACCATTGTTGATTATCTTAATCCCATGATTAACCATTCAACCATCCATACTTGACCAGTTGGTTTACCACATCAATGACCTAAGAATAGTTTCACATGTGATCAGATTCTTCTTATGAGTGGGTTGCTCTGCACGGCAGCACATAATTTTCATTTGCTCGCTAAAATAACAGCAAAAAGGAGGGCAGTATCATGCCAGTAATTTAAACAAAGGCAATAACATTTGCAAAATGACAACTCATTTCAAAGAACATGCATTTCAAGACATTGATATTAGTAAAGCATACATAATTTTATATTTTCAGTAAACATAAATTCAAAAAATCAAAAGAATACCATAAAATAAGCTCAACCCATTTCCTGTAGCTAATTGCAAGTTTTTAATAACCATGAAGAGACTAAATTTGGCTGCCCTTATATCATAGGCAACGGTAGAGCTAGAATCTTCTGTCAAAACAAGCATTCAAAAATGCACAATTTTGAATGTTCAGAGCATGCAACAGCTTATCAAATTGATGAGGTATTATGTTGCACAAAAAAAAACTTATGAAGGTGAAAACAAAGTATTGACAATTAACAAGCTTTAACAGAACATCTGTTATATTTATTACAGTGTAGGTACTTGTACATACCTTGATGTAAGCAATCCCTTTTTTTTCCCATTCTCTTCATTTCTCATATGGATCCATTAAACGCTATAAAGCTTGTATAACTCTCTCCTTTCCAGCCTTGAAAGGAATAATATGTGCATCGTCATGCATTAATAATCTTCATGCCCGTTAACGCATATAAAATGGCACAAACTGGGGTAAAGGACAGATATATACATGATAAAAACCAAGCCAACCATGCTGCCACTCTCTTTCAAGAAGGGATTATCTACAACCATTTCTTCATTATTCGTTCAGATAGTCTCAGTTCTTCCTCCTTGGAAACATGTGGATCAAGCTGGTTAAGGCTGCTGACAAATAATTTTGCATCATCCCGACGATTATGCTTACAGTATCCATCTACAATTGAATTGTATGTGTTCTGGTTCCGCTTACAGCCGTTCTTGATCATGTATTGAACAACATCAATGGCCTCCTCAAACAGTGAATCAGCAGCATAACTTGCAACAAAGGTATTATATGAAATGACATCTGGGACAAGACCAGAATCCTTCATTTCTGAGAACAAACGTGAAGCATCTCTCATCCGACCATTTCGACAATAAGCAAAAATAACAGTGTTGTATGAGATCATATCAGGCTTCAACCCTTTGGCAAAAATTTCCCTCAAAATTTCTTCTGATTTCTCAAAATTTTCTGATCGACTATACATATACATCAAACTGTTGTAAGTTGCCAAGCTCCGGCTATACCCACTCTCAATCATAAAGTTCAAGATCTCATTTGCTTGAGCAACCATCTGCCTCCTGCCATATATTGCAATCATGGCATTAAGAGTGCTTACATCAGGCGAGCCTTTCTTCTTCAACTCGAAAAATGCACGTTCAGTTTCCATTAGCAGGTCGCATTTACTATTAACTAAAACAAGCGTCTTCAATAGAATAGGAACAGGTTCAATTATGCCAGAGTATATCTCTTCTGCAAGAGTATGCATTCTCTCTATCTCCTTGCCATTGGCATAGGCATGAAGCAAAGAACAATATGTAAGCTCATTAGGCTTACACCGACCATCCTTCATTTCAGAAAACACTTTCTCTGCTTGTTCCCAAAGTCCTCCTCGAGCCAATGCCGCCAGAACAGCATTATAGGAAGAAAGATCTGGAGTAACCCCAGCTTCTATCATTCTTCTATATACAGCCATGGCTTGTTCAAAAGAACCACACCGGCTATATGCACTGATTAGTGTATTGAAAGTGTCCCTCTCAGGAACAAACCCAGCCCTCTTCATCTCTTTGAACACTCCAGACACTTCTGAATCCATCCCATTTTGCCCAAAAACAGCCAAGAGTGTATTCCATGTAACAATATCTGGTGCACAATTGCAAATTTCAATCTCCTCAAAAACTTTCATCATTTCAGCAAACTTTCCCCTGTTGCCATGCATCTTAATTAGAGCATTGAAAGTACAAATATTTGGTTTGCAACCAGCAGTTCTCATTTCCTCAAAAACCCTCATGGCAGGCTCATCCATCCCAGTCTTCTCAAATCCTGATAAGAGGGTAGTATATGTAAAAACATCTGGTTTAATTCCATTTCTGATCATTTGGTTTTTAAGCTCCATTGCCTCCTTCAATAGACCGTCTCTGGCATAAGCTGATATCAAGGAATTGTAAGTCACTATACTAGGAGAAAAACCATTAATCTCCATTTCCTTCAACACCTCCATAGCCTCCTTTGGACGCCTAGACTTCCCATAAACATCCAACAATGCATTAAAGGTAACCTTATCTGGTGAAAAACCTGCCAACTTCATCTCCTCAAAAACCTGAGCAGCTTCTTCATACAAAGACCCTCGTCGGCAACAACTTATAAGTGTGTTGTAAGTATAATCATCTGGCACAACACCAGAGCTCTTCATTCCCTCAACAAGACCAGAAATCTTATTCCAAGGCATACCCATTTTTCCATACACATTCAGAATTACATTATAAGTTATCAAAGTCGGTTTGCAACCCTCTTCCTCCATTAACTTAAACAACATAACAGCATCCCTATACCTGCCATTACTAGCATAAGCAGTTATCAAAGAAGTATAAGCATAAACATCAAGAAAAAATCCTTCCTTTCTTAGATTATTCAACAAAGAAGCCGCAGCTGAAACTTTACCCTCTTTACCAAGCATACTAATAATAACAGCCACAACAGAACAATTCAAAACAGACTCAAAGTCATTTCTTTCCGTAATCCAATCAAACACACTCATTGCCAAATCACATTTCTTGTAAAACCCTAAACCCTTAATGACACCCAAAACATCCACAGACAAATTATTTACTCTTCCACTACTTGAACTCGATTCTTCCTCATAATACTCAAACAATGGACTCAATACCTTATCTAAATCACTAATTTCAAAACATGGGTCAATTAAAGAATCAAGAACTTGCTGACCTAGAGTAGAAAGACGATAACTTGACCATGGTCTACCACGGTTGGGATCCCGGGCTTTACCAATTCGGGTTCTTGGTCTAGAATTCATTGACCCGGCTGGGTTAACGGGTTTTGGAGAATTGAATTGTTTCTGTTGCTGGTTAACGAGCAAGTTCTGGATAACCGGTGTAATTGGTGGTGGTGGTGATGAATTTGATAGTGAAATCGGTGAAGTAGGTTGGTGAAGATTGTGGGTTTGGATTAGGAATTGGGGTTTAGTGGGAGGCGGGTTTGACAGTAGAAGTGGCAAAGCAAGCTTTTCTGCCATGGAAAGAGCTTTTAGAGGATTAAAGATTGTCGCTTTTTTTGAGCTCAGTTAGCTTCATAAACATCCAAAAAAAAGGTTTGATTTTTTATTAGCTGAGAAAGATCTTTGCTCTCTGGTTGTAAAGAAAAGGCAAAGACATCATTCAGCATTGAGGAGAAGAAGATATCAGAGGATATTTCGTTGCAGTCCAAAAGACTTTTTTTAATAATAATAAAAAAAAAATCACTTGTTTTTTTTAATAAAATTGAAAGTTTAATAATTAATTTTTTTAATATGTAAAAATAATTAAGCTGAATTTCAACATACAAAAATACTATTTATCTGATAATTATTTCAATATTTAGAAAATATTATATTAATTATTAATTTAAATTAAACTCTTGTGGGACTTCAATTTTTTGTTGAAGGAAATTGTATTTTTGGTGTTTTAACTTTTTTTTTTTGCTATTTTTGTTTTTTAATTTTAAATTTTTTGACTAATTTAGCATATTTAGTCGGATTAGCGCTGTGAGAATGCTGACTAAATTTTTTTGGATCCCGCTTATTGCCTTGCCATCTGCCATGTATGAATAAAAAAAATAAAATAATGAATGAAAGACAAAATTGTCCTTAATTAAGGGTCTATTTAGTTTATTTATTTCTACCAACTAATAAATGTTTTATAATAGAATTTAGTAAATTATATGTGAATTGTTTCAGTTAAAGGCAAAGACATCATTCAGCATTGAGGAGAAGAAGATATCAGAGGATATTTCATTGCAGTCCAAAAGACTTTTTTTAATAATAATAAAAAAAATCACTTGTTTTTTTTAATAAAATTGAAAGTTTAATAATTAATTTTTTTAATATGTAAAAATAATTAAGCTGAATTTCAACATACAAAAATACTATTTATCTGATAATTATTTCAATATTTAGAAAATATTATATTAATTATTAATTTAAATTGAACTCTTGTGGGACTTCAATTTTTTGTTTAAGGAAATTGCATTTTTGGTGTTTTAACTTTTTTTTTTTTGTTATTTTTGTTTTTTAATTTTAAAATTTTTGACTAATTTAGCATATTTAATAGGATTAACGCTGTGAGAATGCTGACTAAAGTTTTTTGGATCCCACTTATTGCCTTGCCATTTGCCATGTATGAATAAAAAAAATAAAATAATGAATGAAAGACAAAATTACCCTTAATTAAAGGTCTGTTTAGTTTATTTGTTTCTACCAACTAATAAATGTTTTATAATAGAAATTAGTAAAATATATGTGAATTGTTTCAGTTAGCATATAAAATAACTATTTTAGGCATAATTTATTTATTTTATACAAATATATAATAATAACTATAATAATAAATTTTATGAATAATAATAATAATAATAATAATATAGTATTAAATTTATAATTTTTTAATAAGTGCAAAAATAATATTGTTTAATTTTTTTTAGAAAGGAAATATTTGTTAATTTTTTTAACAATGGAAATATAGTGAGGAAAGTTGCCTTAAGGCATGCAATGCATCTTCGCCTTTTAAAAAGTTGAAATGATACAATTGTAGTTTTGACATTGTTACTAGCGCCAACACCAACTATAGGGACAGTCACCAAAAGTTAATTTTGTAAAAACAAAACAATTGTAGTGAGTTGATTTTAAAAAACTAGGATTTGTAGTTTATTGAATCAACAGCTGATTAGGAACTAATCACCAAACACACTTTTTTTAACTTTTTAATAATAAACAACTATCAGCTGCTCCAAAAAGTTAAACCAAACACCCCCTAAAGTAGAGAAGAAGAAGAATAAGCAACAAATGAAGAAAATAAATCGCGACTTCAGACTGTAAGTGCTTCCTATGGAAGAAGACTAATGGACGAATCTTATACTAAATCTTTTAAGTGTGCTCTCACTAGTAAAAATAGTTGAAGGTGATTCTGAAGTTGATAGCAACAGGAAGAAAGGTCATACTTTTGAAAGCTCATTGGTCATAAGCTTGGATCATTTTAAGCGTCTATTGGCAAAAGGGAACATAATTCTAATATCAATATTTCTAACAAGATGAATTTGATAAATTCTATTGGAAATAATTGTACTGAAAAAAGCAGTTTAATCAAATATGCTATTAAGAGTTGGGCAGAAATGATTAAAGAAAAATAATGTAAATTGATAAATGGAGAAGAAGTCTTAAGCCATGATTTTAGTAGTTGGAATTATGAAGAAGAATGCTCAGAAAAAAATCTAGATTCCAATATAGTTTATCACTATCCTTATTCAAAGAGTCATGTAGAAACTACAAGCCAAAAGTTTAAAGCATTTGATCTTAAAGATGGCTATGACAGTAATGCTGCATCTCCCGGGAATTCAATAGTACAACATCTATGTGTTTTGATTCCAAGAAAAATTCTCCTATAAGGAAAAAGCACAGATTGTAGGTCTTTTGGGATATAAATCTAATCAAACAGCCCATGAGCTTGAATCTTCTTTCACTATATATAAGTCCAATGCTAGACAGCCTAAGTTTTTCGCAATGCTCATTTTCATTATTTCTCTCCACTCAAAACTCTCTTCTACTTTAAAAAGTTTTAATTTTTTCTTTCACTATATCATGCAACTATTCTTTACACTTGATAGCCTTTTATTAGAAAATCAAGAATCCAAAATTAAAACTAGAGATAAAAAGAAAGATGAAATTGAAAGCGAAACTAGGATTAATTCAGCTTATGTACTTACATGAGAGTAACCATACCCATTGTATACATAAAAAAAATGAAGCTTTTCCTATAGTTAAAGATGTCTGTATAGAAACAGTATCTTCCATGTCTCTTTTTTTACCATACACAGACGTTATATCGTTAGGCAAATTCCATAAGTGCATGGCTTGCAACAAGTAGTAAAGAGTGAGTATGAGTATCATTCCCATGAGGAGATTGGTACCAAGTACTAACCTTAATTATATTTCCATAATCTAATAAAATTGAATAATTATTGGAATGAAATAAATAAAAACTAAGAAGAAAGAATAAAAATCCTAAATTTGAGATATTTAATTTAAAATTCGATAATTAGAAACTAGAGTCTGGATTTACTTCACTAGTTACTACTTGAGTTATAAGATCAATTCATAATTCAATTCATTAACTCAATCAAGGGTAAATCACCCAAATTACTTAGAGTCTCTTTTGAGATCATTTAAGAATACCAAAGTTAATTACAGCCTATTTACATGGTCACGTCAATTAACTATAGTTCATTAAGTTCCTTAGTAATTTATTAATCCTCGAAGGATTTGTCTACTTTTGTGATCAAGGTTCCTAAGTTTTATAAGTCTATGAGTTGATAAATTATGCAACTTTCATTGTCTCTAATTTACCTAAAAACATGCACACAATTGGACCCTTAATTGAATATAAGACATTAAATACAACTTATAAAATTAACTAAAAATTAATTCATTAAAAGGAAATAATAATCCAAATAAGTAATAGACTTGCTACACAAATCCAAACCCTAAAGAGAGTTTAGCCATGCATGGTTATGGCAATGAACATAAACACAACAAAAAGACTTAAAGATGGAAAATAAGAAATAATGATTATTGCTCATGAATCTTGCATAACTCCTTCAATATTTGTTAAGTGCTTGTTTGTGTCTTTTGGAAGTGAATATAATGAAATTGGATGTCCCCAAAAACTCTTTTATATGCTAGGTCTCATGGAAAACATACTTGTACTTGAATTCTTAAACTTCTACTGAAAAGAAAATTTTCTCTGCTCTACTAAAAAAGAAATTACCTTGAGTCTCTTTTGAGATCATCTAAGAATACCAAAGTTAATTACAACCTATTTTCATGGTCTTGTTAAATAGTTAGGGTTTATTAAGTTCCTTAGCGATTTATTAATCCCCAAAGGATTTTTCTACTTTTATGTTCAAGGTTCCTAAGTTTTACACGTCTATGAGCTGATAAATTATGCAACTTTCATTGTTTCTAATTACCTAAAAAATGCACACAATTGGGCCTTAATTTTATACAAGACATTAGGCATAACTTATAAAATTAACTGCAAATTAATTCATTAAAAGGAAATAAGAATCTAAATAAGTAATAGATTTCCTATGCAAATCTAAACCCTAAAGAGAGTTTAGCCACACATGGTTGTGGTAATGAACATAAATATGATAAAAAGACTTAAAGATAAAAAGAAGAACTAATGATTATTGCTCTTAAATCTTACACAACTCCTTCTTCAATCTTTATTAATGGCTTGTTTATGTCTTCTAGAAGTGAATAGAATGAAACTGGATGTCCCAAAAAACTCTCTTGTATCCCATTTTATATGCTAGGTCTCATGGAAAATCTACTTGCACTTGAATTCTAAAATTTTTATTGAAAAGGAAATTTTCTCTGCTCAACAAAATTTTAGGCAAGGGATGACGCAGACTGTGTCATGTCATTGATTTTATGGCACAGTTTCCATCATGCCATGTTGTAAACTGTGTCACTTTCTTGTGATTTCTTTAATTTGCACAAAAGAGAACATGGCTTCCATCCTTTGTTGTAATTGCTTCAAGTCTAGAAGGAGACACAAATTTCATTATATTGTGTTGCAAGCCATGTTGCAATATTTTAGCTTTTAGAATAAGAAATGGGCACAAGCATGCCATGATGTAGCCCACGCCGCACTAGTCCTTGATTATTTTGGAATTCCTTTCTAGACTTACTTATAAAAAAGGAAACACTTATTAATATCAATTAAAAACTCCTAAATAAACCAAAATTAATAGGAAACTATAATGAAGGTTCATCTTAAAAAAATGCCTAATTAAACCTAAATTATTCCCAATTATTTATTCAAAATTCATTAAAATTTAACTCAAGAACATGTTTAAAATTATACATAACACATACCAAATTTTGGAGTCTCATCTAAAGATTTTGAGCTTTTTTTATTAGTTAATTCAAGATTTAAAACTCCGTTCTTGTTCTCTGCCTTATTGTTTTCTTTAAACCTCTTAGTTGTGTTACTAAAGTCATATAAGGGAATTTTCTCTCACGGTGTAAGGGAATTTAAAAGATAAAGTTTTTGCCATTTTGTACTGTTTTCCACCAAAGGTTGTACTACATAATATGTAAAGACTCGAAGCCTTAATCTTCTCTTTTGAGAAGTTGCTCTCAAGCTAGGTTAAGCTACTACAGTTGCAACAGCAGCAACTATTAACACCTAACACACCCATAAGTAACGAAATTGAGAAACACCCAAAAACTAATTAAAATCAATCAGAAACTAAGAGACCCATAAGAACTAAAACTAGAAAATGAGAGGATGAATGAGTCCTAGAGGGGGGTGAATAGGACTATTAAACAATAATAAGAAATTAAAAAGATTTGAATAAGAATAAAAAAGAATGTTGAGAGGGAAGAATGATGAACATAAAAATTGAAGGAGTTGAGATTTTCAATAATCATACGTTTTTACCTAACTTATCTCTAAGTTAGGATTTTAAATCACCACAATCTATTTCCCTAAATTGATTTTTACAACTTGAGTTTGGCTTAACTTAAACCTTACAACTTAATTTTTTAAGGCTAACTCAAAAACTAATTTACTGGTATTTTTAAAGCTCACATTAAAATCGAAATTCTAAGCATTTTAATTGCTAAAAACTTAAACCAATTCCTTTATAATAGAATCTCACTTTCCATTTTCTTAACCATAGAAAATAGAAAAATAAGAATTTCTATTCTAATACTCACTAATTCTCACAAAAGTGTACAATAATAAAATGAATTTTGAAAGAGTTTAGAGAGCTTAATTGAATGCTTGAAAGTATAGAATGAATAAACAAGTTTCCTAACTTCAAAATAATCTTTATAGGTTATATTTATACTTTGGCAATTCAATTATAGCTGTTGGAAGCAATAATTTCATTTTCAATAAAAATAAAGTCCATTTGAATGAAATTTTGGACTTTTGAGCTGTAATTTATCAGGTCCTAGTCGGGATATTATCAATCCTGGTCAGGATGATCATTGAATAGCCATTACGAGCTGCTATATTTGAATTTTTACTTTGGTCCCAATCGAGATATCAATGTCCTAGTTGGGACTACCATATCCCTAGCAGTGTCGCGATAAGAGTATTGGATCGAGATCGGTTCAGCCAGAAAGTGAGTTTTATGCAAAAATTGGTCTTCCCTGGTCTCGGTCGGGACTACGACAATATTTGTACTTTTTTGTGCAGTTTAGTCCCTATGATGAGTCCGATCAAGATAGTGCTTGTGATGTCTTTCCGAAATTATTTTTCTTTAACAGTTCATCATTATTTTGACTACCAAATTACTCCTAACATATACACACTTGAAGCAAACACATTAGTTGCTCAAAATTAAGTTTGTTAAGATCAAAATCAAGATTGATAACTTACTAAAGGTCAATAATCTCCCCTTTTGTGATTTTGAAAAACTTATTTTGAGTTTGATAAAAATAATATAAGGTAAAGTGTGCGATAGATAACAATTGTGATAATAATGATGATATCAAATAAAATCAAATATATTTCTTTATTTCTCCTTCGATGAATATGGACATGATAAGAAATATTAATATATAATTTATTCTCCATGACAAAAATATAAAATATATCATGAGAAAATTATGGCCTAACATAACAAATGTATTAAAAATATATATAAAAAATGTGTGACAATATTTCAAACATATATGCATATAATGCATCACAAATATATTATATATAGGGGGAGAAGAATAGAATAAAAATAATATTCAATAATTTTCTCTCATCCTATAATAAAATAGAATAAGAAGAAAAAAATATTTGATATTAAGGATACACTATCACATAATTTAAAAATTCCTTTTAATTTTAATGCAAACTTAAATATTTCTCCCCTTTTATCAAAAATAAAAAAGATGAATACTAGAGAAATTTATAGTTTAAATAAATAAAAATTTCATTAATAAGAAAAATGCATTCAGTACATAGATAAAATACTCAAAATAAACAAGCATAAAATTTACCAAAAAAATTAATAGGTAGACGCTCATATACGAAAAATAAACCAAATATATACTGAAAATAAAAACAAACAAAAATTACTTATAATATATATTTTAGAGGAAGGGATGAAGAAGAAGGAGGATAGGTGCAAGTATAGCCTTATTACTCAAATATGATGGACATGATATTGAAGATAAGCAATGTTGTCATCGATTAGATTGAAACGCACATAAAAATTTGATTCAACTTCATTAAAGCAAGAATTGAAGTTAGATTCCATTAAGGGCATGCGTTCAAAGATTTTTCCTACCTAAAGAGGTTAATTATCTTGAGCTTGAGCACCTTGAGTCGATGTACCTTCACTTCTTATTCTTTTCCTTAGAGAAGCAACATGAAGTTAAGGTTTTTGTTCTTCTTCCCCAAGGTCTTGACTTTTTGCTCTTCTAATTCTTGAAATATAGCTTCAATATTTTCAGTTGCTTTAAGTCCTGTTTCCAAATCCAAACTCTATTAATAGTGGTGAATTATTTGGAATTTCTAATAAAGGACACATTAGGAAGTATGAGTTTGGTAAAGAGTCAAGATTAATACTCTAGAATTTAGCTAGCTTTATGAAAATTCCACTAATATAAATTGCATTGGTGTTAATATCACTAATTAGCCAAATTCTCCATTGTAAAAATCTTTTTAAAGCAATCTTTTTATCATAATGAAGATAATGAAGAATGAAAATATCATATAGAGAGAGAGAGCTCCATTGCAAAGAGCTTTACGATTAATAAAGTAGGTAATGAATTAATGAACATATCAAAGTGCTTTAGATTTTATGTGTGTGGTTTTAGTATGTTCGGCGGATAATTGAGGAGCATTAAGAGCTTTGATTTCATCCCAAAATGAAGAAGGAAACCAATGAGGGTTAACTTGAATGTCTCCCTTTTGAGAAAAGCTAAAAATAGTATCAAACTCTTGATAAGTCATGAAACGATCTCTTCCTCCCAATTTGAATCGCATGGAGAAGTAGGGATTAACATTATTAAATTTTATAGAATGAAGAGTGTATAAAGAAAGAAATTCAATAATGAGAGAAGGATAAGATGGAAAAGGTGACAAATCAAAATCAAAGATCCCACCTTTAAGAAGAAGATCCTTGACTTCATCATAGCAACCAATTGCTTTAAGAGTAAGTTCATCCATGAATCTTGAGGGAATGAAAGCTCTTTTTTTGAAATTAAGACATTCTTTTCTTGATTTCTTGAGTAAGATAAGAGAATGGAGAGTATGTTCGCTTAGGTTTATCCTTTTTAGAGGAAGGATCTTGAGAAGATGAAGGAACCTTACTTGGTTTCTTAAGAGCCATGAGGAGAGAAAAGAAGAATAGATGAAGAATTTGTAAAGAAAAGAAAAAAATTTGATTGAGATGAAAAATCTAATAGGAATAGAATGGTATTTATAGGCAAGAAATTAGGATTGAAAATAATTTAAAATTTGAATTTGAATTAAATAGGAACGTAAAAAATCATTTCTGATTTTGATTGGAGAGTTAAAAGGTTGATAGGATTTAAAATCCTAATGCTATCAAGATCAATGTCCTAATTAGGACATGCTCCCATCCTAGTTAGGACATGATGTCTCGAGTGATATTTCAATGAGGATATCCGTTCAGGATCAGTTCTTTGTAAAAATACAAAATTGACATATGATGTCCCGATCGGGACATAATCTGATCCTGGGTGAGACTAAGTTCTTGACAATAAAAATTTTCAAATTATTTGCAATTAAGTCCAAAATATCTTACAATTAAATCCTTATTAATTTAATTGCATTTATTTTGAATTAATTGAGGATTTTTAGAAGAATTAAATGAGTATTTGAAATGAAATCATGTAAAGAATGATATATTTTGCTAAAATTAAAATAATTAATTTAATAAAGGTTTCATTAATTAATTATTAATTTTGCAAAATAGGAAGAATTAAAAAAAATTTCACAAAACAATATTTAAGAAAAATATAATTTAAAAATATCAAAGTAATTCAAATAAACACCATATGTTTTTACCAAAAAAATTAAGATTTAAAAAAAAAAAATTCTAGTGAACAAGTATTATATACCAAAAATAAACATAAATAAAACTTAAAGGACCATCAAAATCATGACAGACTAGAACCATTAATCATGCCAAGTTCATGTTTAATGAAATTCAATCTCTCTTCATTGAGAGGTTTGGTATAGATATCAACAATGATTATTTGTATCAATAAAATAAAGTGGGATATCACTAATTTGAACATGATAATGCAAAAAATGATGTCGAATGTCTATATGCTTAGTTCTAAAGTATTGAATGGATTCTTGCTAAGGTTTATAGCACTTGTATTGTCACATTCAATAGGAATGTGATTAATTTTTATACCAAAGTCTAATAATTATTGTTTTTACCATAAGACCTGTGACCAACAAAGACTTGCTATAGTATATTCAGCTTCAGTAATGGACAAGGCAATTGAAAATTATTTCTTGCTAAACCAAGAAACTAAATATTGTCCTAAAAATTGACAAGTTCCAAAAGTGCTCTTTCTATCTAGTAAACTACCAGCAAAGTCTACATCAGAATAACTAATCAAGTTAAAGAAAGAACTCATAGGATACCAAAGTCCTAAATGTATTTTACCATAAAGATATTTGAAAATTCTTTTGATAGCATTCAAATGAGACTCTCTAGGACTTAATTGAAATCTAACTCATAAGCAAGTAGCAAACATAATATTGGGTCTACTAATAATTAAATAAAGAAAGGGTCTGATCATACCTCTAATTTGCTATTCTTATCCTTGTTAAGTTTGGTTGTGGTGCTTATTGGATTTTTGCTTATTTTAGCTCCATCCATGCCAAACTTCCTGAGAACGTCTCTTGCATATTTGGTTTAATTGATGAAAATCCCTTCATTGCATTGCTTGGTTTGTAATCCAAGAAAGAATTTTAGTTCTCCCATTATACTCATCTCGAATTCTCCTTACATTAGCTTATAAAATTCCTCACACAAGCAATGGTTAGTAGCACTGAAAATAATATCATCAACATATATTTGAACAATTAATAAATCATTTTTGGATTTCTTTATAAAAAGATTTACGTCAACTTGTCCTTTAGAAAACCCTTTCTTTAGTAAGAAGTTGCTTAATCTTTCATACCAAGCTCTTAAAGCTTGTTTCAATCCATATAATGCTTTTGAAAATTTAAAAACATGATTTAGAGAATCAAAATTTTTAAAACCTGGAGGTTGCTTAACATATACCTCATCTTCAATGAAACCATTTAAAAATGCACTTTTAATATCCATTTGATAAAGTTTAAAATCCATGAATGATGCAAATACAAGTAGCATTATAATACTTTATAACCTTGTAATGAGAATAAATATTTCATCAAAATCAATGCCTTCTTTTTAATTATAACCTTTAACTACTAGTCTAGCTTTGTTCCTAGTTATGACACCTTATTTATTCATCTTATTTCTAAACACCTATTTGGTGCCTATAATATGATGATGTTTTGATCTAGGAACCAAGTTCTAACCTTATTTTTCTTAAATTAATTTAATTCTTCTTGCATAGCAAGGACCCAAAATTCATCACTCAATGCATCATTAACATTTTTGGGCTTAATTTGAGAAATGAAGGCTAAATTAACAATAAAATTTAATTTAGATCTAGTAGTTACCCCTTTTATAGTGTTACCTATAATGAGATCTTGAGGATAAGCTTTCTTAAATTATATTCCTTTGGAAGTAATTACAACAGCCTAGACCAACCCGCATCAGATATTGTCCGCTTTGCCTAGGCCCAGCCTGTAGCACACGGTTTTAAAACGCATCCAATGGGAGAAAGTGTCCACACCCTTATAAGGAGTGCTTCGTTCTCCTTCCTAACTAATGTGGGATATCACAATCCACCCCCCTTAGGGCCTAATGTCCATGTTGGCACACCAATCCGGGCTCCGGCTCTAATACTATTGTAATAGCCCAAACTAACCCACATTAGATATTATTCGCTTTGCCTAGGCCTAGCCCACAACGCACGATTTTAAAACGCGTCCAATGGGAGAAGGTGTCCACACCCTTATAAGGAGTGCTTCGTTCTCCTTCCCAACCGATGTGGGATATCACAATCCAACCCCCTTAGGGCCCAACATCCACGTTGGCACACTGATCCGGGCTCCAGTTCTGATACCATTGTAACAGCCCAGACCAACCTGCATAAGATATTATCCGCTTTGCCTAGGCCCAACCCGTAGTGCACGGTTTTAAAAAGCGTCCAATGGGAGAAGGTGTCCACACCCTTATAAGGAGTGCTTCGTTCTCCTTCCCAACCGATGTGGGATATCATAAGTTTATTCGTTAAGTAGGTTGAGATGTCTTCTCATTATCCTCCTTGCTTAGACCTTTAAGTTCTAAAGGCTTACTAGCATTTTTTTTCTTAAGTTTCCACAATCTCATTGTCACTTACAAGATCATTAACACTACAAACATCCTTTCTAGGATCAATTGAGTTTGATTCATTAAATACAACATACATTGACTCTTCAGCTACAAGAGTTTTCTTATTAAAAACTCTATATACTTTACTATAAATAGAATAGCCTAGGAGAATTCCTTCATCGATTTTAGAATCAAATTTTCCAAGATTATCTTTGGTGTTTAATATAAAGCACTTGCATCCAAATACTCTTAGATATGAAATTTTAGATTTTCTATTGTTTCATAGCTCATAAGATGTTTTATTCAAAATTAGTCTTTTAAAAACTCAGTTTGAAATGTAACAAGATGTGTTAATGGCTTCTGCCTAAAAGTATAGAGGCAAGTTATACTCATGAAGCATTGTTCTAGCCATTTCTATAAGAATTCTATTTTTCCTTTCGACTATCCCTTTTTGTTGAGGAGTTCTAAGAGAAGAAAACATATGTAAAATACCATTTTCATTACAATAGTTTTTGAAAAATTCATTTTTAAATTCGGTTCCATAATCACTTTTAATAAAAGAAATATAAAAACCTTTTTCTTTTTAAACTCTTTTTGCAAAATTTTTAAAAGCTTTAAGTTCATCATTCTTATGAGCAAGAAAATATACCTAAGTAAATCTAAAGTAATCATCAACTAATATATATGTATAGTGCATTCCACCGAGATTGACAACTCTAGTTGGTTTAAACAAATCCATATGTATAAGTTCAAGTTCAAGTGGTATAAAAGTAAACACTACATTTTTTTTAGCTTAAATGAGGACTTGGATTATTTTTCCTTTTGACAAGCATAACAAGATTTATCCTTAGTGAATTCAAGTTTAGGTAAACCAATCACAAGTTCTTGTTTACAAAGATCATTCAGAAGCTCAAAATTTGTATGTCCTAACCTTCTATGTCATATTCACATGTCATGGGAAATAGACATTAAGCATTTGATGTCTTTGTTATCAATTTTGTTTAAATCAATAACATAAACATTGTCTATTCTTTCACCACTAAAAATTACTTTATCTTGATTAAGACTACTAACAAAGTAATTTTTAGGATAGAAAGTCACGTTATTTCTCATATCATATAATTGACTTATACTAAGCAAAGTATGTTTAAGACCATCAATAATCAACACATAATGTATAGATAAAGATTAAAGATTACCTATTTCTCTAATGCCCATAATTTTTCCTTTTGCATTGTCTCCAAATGTAATATGTCCTCTATCTTTAACATCAAGCTTGCCAAATTTCTTTTTGTCTCCCATCATATGCCTTGAACATCCACTGTCAAAATACCACTTGCTTTTTATTCTTGTGGATTTTAAGCACATTTACACAAAATAATTTAAGTGTTCTTTTGAACCTAGACCTTTCTCGACCTAAGTTGGTTACTCTCAAAATAATCCAAAGGAAGTAAATTCATGTATAGTCTTCTATAGAAGCACACATGGTTGGTATGTCCTTTTATCATACAATATGAACAAACAATATTCACAAATTTATTTCTCTAAGGATGATATGCTTTTTTAGTGTGTGAAACATACTTTTTGTGTTGTGATGGTGTGAATCTCCTATTATTTTGAGTGTGAGACATACATTGGCAATGACAATGTGTATTTTCATAGGCTTGTGCAATATATTTAGGTGCATTGTGTTGTGCAACATGCTTATGAGTGTTGTGTTTAATGTACATATAAGCATGTTTGGGTGCTCTATTTTGAGCCTTACCTCTTTATGTCATATAGGATTGAGTTTTATGAGACTTTACTTTGATATTTGACATAAAAGACTTATTAGTTTTGAAAGATTGAGTCTCAATTGATTTTGAAGTAAAGGGAATGGAATTGCATGATGCTTTAATAAATTTAATATATGATGATGATAAAGATGAGGTCATCCATTAGTATATCTAATTCCATAAGTATTTCTATAAAATTTTTGAGAGTTAAGTAAATTATCTAAACTCTCTTTTTGTTTTTAAAATTTCAATATGGAATTTTTTAGCTCAACTACCTCATTAGAAAGTTTATGATTTTGATCATTAGCTTTCTTAAGTTTTGCTCTTCCAAGGAATTAAAAGATTTTAAATCATTAGCAAATTTATCATTTAATTTAACAAGACTAGAAAATTAAATTTTTAACTTCTCAAATTCCTTGATTAAACTATTTAACTCATGATTATAATGTTTTTTTTTTTCTAGAAAGCAAGCTTTTGCATTTAACCAAGAGTTTGTTCACAATAGAACACTTAACATGATCATCATCATTATATTTATCATAAACACAATATTCATTATAAGAAGAGTTAGAAGTAGATGGTAATTCTGTTTCATGTTCAAGAGCTATGATGCAAAGATTACCTACTTCTTGTTATTCCTTTTCCTCTTCAGATTCAGAGGAGTAATCTCAAGTAGCTTTAAAAGACTTCTTCCTATCCTTTGCTTCTTTGTTCTTGAATTTGAGTTTGGGGCACTCACTTTGGATGTGTCCCGGTTTCTTACATTCATAGTAAGTAACTTCTTTGGTTCTCTTCTTACAATCTCCTTTAAACTTTTTATTAGAGTCCCTTACTCTTGAGAAATTTTTCTTTCTTAAAAATTCTTAAAGTTTTTAGTGAGCATGACAATATCACCATGAGTTGAGAGAGTATAGAGGTTTTGAGCTTTCTCAATTGAAGTGACTTGAGATTCCCAATCCTTGAATCCTTCTTAGATAGGATTCTTAAAATCTTATTCTTTACCTCTTTCTTGAAGAAATATTTTTCAAGTTTCTTGAGGGTTGTGAGGAGAGCGTTAAGATGGTTTGTTATCTCCGTGATTGATTCTTGAGGCTTCATTTTAAAGAGTTCATATTCATACATATGAAATTGAACGTTTTTGCTTCTTACTTGTATATTGCCTTCGTAATGGTTCTCAAAGGTCTCCTACATTTCCTTAGCTAAAATGAAACATTAAAGCTTACCTCATTCTTCTTTTATCATAGAAGAGACAACAGTGATCATAGCCTTTTTATTTTTATGATTTTCCTCCTTCTGTTCATTATTTTATTAGCTTCTTGTAAGAATAATTGCCACAACATCAAAGGTAGTTGTAGGTGGTTCCCAATCTTTTAGGACAATATCCCAAAGTTTAATTGAATCACAATTAAGGTATAGCTCCATTTTGAAATTCCAATGAGAATAGTTGCTACTATTGAAAAATGGACTAAGTGAAGACATATTTTATGATTCACTTCCCATAATCTTGTATTTTGGCAATTAAGTTTCTAGAATCCAAGCTCTGATACTAATTGAATGAGTCTTAAAGAGGGGTGAAGAGGAATATTAAACACTAATAAGAAATCAAAAAGATTTGAACAAAAATAAAAAAAGAATGTTGAGAAGGAAAAATGATGAACAGAAGAATTCAACGAGTTCAGATTTTCAATAATCCTATATTTTCACCTAACTTATCCCTAAGTTAGGATTTTAAATCACCACAATCTATTTCCCTAGATTGATTTTTACAACTTGAGTTTTAGGTTCAACTCAAACCTTACAACTTGAGTTTTCAAGACTCACTCAAAATCTAATTCATAAGTGTTTTTAAGGCTCACACTAAAACTGAATTCCAAAGTGTTTTGATGGCTAAGTACTTAAACCAATTCCTTTATAATAAAATCTCACTTCTCATTTTCTCAATTCTAGAAAATAGAAGAATAAGAATTTTTATTCTAAAACTAATAAACTAAGGCAAGAATATACAACAATAAAATGAATTTTGAAAGAGTTTAGAGAGCTTAATTGAATGCTTGAAAGTATAGAATGAATAAACAAGTTTCCTAACTTCAAAATAATCTTTATAGGTTATATTTATACTTTGGCAATTCAATTATAGTTGTTGAAAGCAATAATTTCATTCCCAACAAAAATAAAGTCCATTTGAATGAAATTTTGGACTTTTGAGGTGCAATTTGTCAATTCACAGTAGGGATATCATCAGTCTCGATCAACATGATCATTGAATAG
Organism: Mallotus nudiflorus; assembly: GCA_947683625.1. Taxonomy (NCBI): domain Eukaryota; kingdom Viridiplantae; phylum Streptophyta; class Magnoliopsida; order Malpighiales; family Euphorbiaceae; genus Mallotus; species Mallotus nudiflorus. Next base: position 1,836,986 of record CANTUR010000125.1, read on the forward strand.
TTGTTATAAGCTGTTGTATTTCAATTTTTACTCTGGTCCCGATCAGGATATCAATGTCCTAGTCGGGACTACCATGTCCTAAGCAGTGTCCCGATTGAGACATTGAATTTGGATTGGTTATGCCAAAAATTGAGTTTCATGCAAAAATTAGTCTTCTTTGGTCCTGGTTGGGACTACCTTGGTCCTGGTTAGGGCTATGACAAGATTTGCACTTTTTTGTGCAATTTAGTCTTTGTGATGAGTCTGATCAAGATAATGCTTGTAGTGTCTTTTTGGAATGATTTTTCTTTGATAGTTCATCATTATTTTGACTACCCAATCACTCATAACTTATACATACTTGAAGTAAACATATAAGTTGCTCAAAATTAAATTTGTTAAGATTAAAATCAAGATTGATAACTTGCTAAGGTCAGCAAAGGACATGTGAGAGGTCTTTAGAGAAGAAGAGAGGACTTAATAAAAATAGGTTTCAAGGGAAATGGTCCTAAAATAGCTTAGTCAGCATTCTAGCAAGGCAATCCGACCAAAAGCACCAAATTGATAATAAATTTTAAAGTTCAGCAATTTGATTGAAAAAAAAAAGAAAAAGAAAGTTGAGACACTAAAATAGAAAAAATTACAAAATTGAGACACAAAAATGCAATTATCCCTTTTGCTTGCAATGCATAAATATGTTTAATCTATCAAATCCTAACAAACTATACTAAAAAAATAAATTTATATTACATAGACAAGGATAAATAGGATTTTGTTAATGTCAACACAAAAGCTTAAACACACTCTCTTCAAGAGAACTGCCTTAAGAATCACCTTAATCATCATTTTTATCCTAAGCTCCATATACCATGCAAAATTGCAGGCTTATCAAGTTTCATCAATAGCTCCAATTATCCTGAGAAGTTTGACTCCTTATAAGTTCAAGTTTCCTCTCTCTTGAGTTTAATTTCTATCTTCACTTCCAATTCAAACAGAACATAATCAGAAAATTAAATGGCATATGAAACATTTTTGCTAAGCTCAATGCCGACCGAAGGCATAGACTATTAAGGTCTATACCTAGGGCTCCAAATTGAGGGAGGGCCCCAACTTTAAAAAGAAAATTATATATTTAAAAAAGATTGGTGCTTCCTTAAATTTGAATAGCAGTTTTTCAAATTAATATATTATTAAACAAATTTTATTTTAAAATATAAAATCTAACTACTCTAAAATTTTAAATAATTTTAATTTATTTACATTCAATGTTATTTATTAATTATTTTATTAATAATAACTTAATAGTGTTATGTTATTTTGATTTATGGTAATGAATATTATCAGTTATATATTTTTTTCAACTTTAGTTTTATTAATAAAAACTGTCCATATATATCTAACACAAAATTTATATATAAATAAAATTTAACAATATATATATTTTGCTTTCTTTCTTTTGCATTTTTCTTTTAATTTAACATATTTTATATTTTTTGTTAAACATTTTAAAACTCAGCATGTTAAAAATTATGATATTAATTAAAAAAATTCTTTTATGAATAACAAAAAATAAATAAGTTATTTGATATTCTTATTTATATAATAATTTATTTTTGAATAAATAATTTATTTTTAAACTTCAATACTTTATATTTTCTATGTAACAATTTAAATTCTTTTGAAAGATCTGAAAAATTTAGAATAAAATTAATTGAATTTATAGTAAGATTTATTTTATGTATGTAATGATATAAAAATTCTATCACCATAATAACTAAGAGAATATAAATTAGATGATAGGGTAGTATTTTTAATTATTTTTATTTAAATAAATAATATTAGAGTTTTTAATTAACTAATGTTTAAATAAAAAAATACTTATTGTAAATTATAATATATAAATAGAAAAAATAATAAAAAAATTTGATCCACGTCTAGAGCCTCAAATACCCTTGAGCCGCCCTGGCCAAGCTAAAAATATTTATTCCAAACATCTGCAGGCTACATTGAACTGATGGCAGCCATGAATTCATGCTGTTGAGGGTGTGAGCTGTTCAAATTATAAGAAACCTTGAAGCATGATGAGGTTGTAAAGTATAGCTCTTTGGTGGCATTAAAAGTTCCATTAATTCAATCTGAGGGTAATTAAATCGGATTTTGATCGATAATTCCATTAAAAAGCTCAATGAACACCAAAAGTTTTGCCTGTACTCAAAATATGGATGTTAAAATAATCACAAGAAGATAAAAATTAACAATGCACCACATAATGGAAGGTACTCACAATTCTTGTACTTAATTTTCAGACTTTCTGCTCAATTTACGGCTGACATGATTGTGTTAATTAATAGTAAAAAAAAAATTTTATCAGATTATATGATTCATAAATCTCAGTCTGTTAATTAGGTATTTAATAAAAAAATATAAAGACTATTTTTTCAATATTTGTTTAAAATATAATCTTATTGTGCTAATTTCAAACAAAAATATTTAAAAATTGCTATTGCATATATAATTTATCTAGAAATATTCAATCTAAATATAAGTCTAGCCAAGGACAGGTTTATGATTGAAATTCAACTGGAAGTAATTCGGTCAAATTTGAGACCGAAATTGACCTACAACTAAAAGAAGGCCGGTTTATGGTCGGTTCTTTCCCATATGGAATCAAAACCGTAAATCTTTGTTTTAAATTGACAAAATTTAGTTTTAAACTGAAAAATTTTAAAGGAAATGGTTCAAATACTCCTTTAATATTTTGACCTAATTATAAATAAATCATTAATATTTTTAGAGGTTCAATTACACTTTTAAAATTATAAAATTTGACCATATAAGCACCTTTATCCGTTAGTTACTAACAATCATATATATGGCTTGTAGGGCCCAAAAACATTAATGGTTCATATGTGATTATATCAAAACATCAAGAAAGTATTTACACATTTTTCCTATTTTATTATAACTTGATATATTTTTGTAAACTATCACTATTTTTTGTTAATTTAAAATTATTTTATGTAAAAATAGTTAAAATAATTTTAATTTATATAATTAGAAATATTTAAAATTAATTTCATAAAATTTGTTAGTTTTGATTTTAATTATTTACTTATTAAATTTAATGTAGTAAGACTTATAAAATGATGTTATCTAATTTGATTTATATTTCATAGAATATAAGTAGACCTTATAACACAAAATTAGATGTAGGATGGTAAAATTTTGATTAATTATATGGTCTAAAAAATTCAAACTTTTTTAACTTTTTGCAATTTTAATCAATCCACTTTTAAAATCTTGATAAAAATGTCAAAATTTAACAAATCAACAGTAATTTTAGCTTAAAATTAATTTGTTCAAAATTTAATGTAGAAAGTGTTGACGTAACATTTTAGGTGGCACTTTTGATGGGGTTTAATATCACATTAACTAAGTATGTATAATATATATAAATATATGAAAAAGGGGAAGGGGGCATTATTATATAATGCTTGAACAATTAAGTTATTTACTAATAAAAATTAAATTAATAAAAATATAATTTTAGTTTTATTAAAAGTCTATTTCCTATATTAATTAGGTAACTTCTATTTTAACCCAAATAAAAATTAAATTAATTGAAAATAATTTTAAATTAATTGAAAGCATGTTTCTTATTTTAATTAGGTTAACTTCTATTTTATCTTTAATAAAAATTTTAATTTAATTGAAAGTATATTTTCTATTATAATTATGTTAATTTCTATTTTATTTCTAATAAAAATTAAATTAATTAAAATATAATTGAAAATAAACTTGTAATTCTATTTTAATTGAAAATATATTTCTTCTTCTAATTAAGTTAACTTCTATTTTATCTTTAATAAAAGTGAAATTAATTAACATATAATTTTAATTTAATTTAAAATATGTTTCCAACAAAATTAAATTAATTAAAATATTAATAATAATTTTATTATATATATATATATTCTATTTTAATTAGGTTTACTTATATTTTATCAAATATAAATCAAATTAAATAACATAATTTTATAAGTTTTACTATATTAAATTTAATAAGTAAATAATTAAAACTAAAACTGACAAAGTTTTTGAAATTAATTTTATAGTATTTCTAATTATATAAATTAAAATTATTTCAACTATTTTTACATTAAAATAATTTTAAATTAATAAAGAATAGTGATAGTTTATAAAAAATATCAAATTATAATAAAATAGAGGAAATTTGCAAATATTCCCCTTTAATATTTTGCTCTAATCGCATATGAACCATAAATGTTTTTAGGCTCCACAAGTAATGTAGATGACTGTTAGTGTTTAATGGAAATGAAATGTTTATATGGTTCAATTTTATGACATTAAGAGTGTAATTGAATTTCTAAAAATATTTATTAATTATTTCTTAGCAAACATATTTCACTTGTGTCGTTTTTTTTTTTTAAATATCAATGATCTCATTGCAGATTTTTTCAACAAAGCCTAAGTATTTAGGTTGACGATTGAATATTTCTCAAAAAAAAAAAGGGTTGACTATTGAATAGAAGCCTAACAAAAAACTATTGGATCCATCTACAAAATAATCAAAGACTTTTTAATTTTTTTTTATTTTAACTTTGATTACGGTGTTGATAATATGGATAAAAAAGAAAGAATAAGACTATTGTCTTTAGAGTGGGTTTTGTATGGGTGTAAACGTTGAGCCGATTCAAATTAAATTTTGATTAGTTTTGATTAACTTGTTTATAATTGAGCGAAATTCAAACCTAATTCGCTATACAATTTGATTTCATGAACTTTAACAAGAATAAACAAGCTAAATGATCTTTATTTTGAAAATATAAACTATAAATTACAATTATTTTTTTAAAATTTTAAATAAATTATTTACTAAATAAACTATTATAAAATTATGATTTTGTTGTAATAATATAATTTTAAAATATTTTTTAACATTTACTATTAATAAAAATTTATATATTATATATTTGAAATTAAAAAAATACAAGCCAACTCGCAAGCTCTTTTTCAAGGGGCTATTTATTATTTTATAATAAAAATTAAAATTATTTTTTAATTTATATTACTTTTAAAATTATTTTTTTTTTAATTATGAATTTTGAAAGAATTTTTCAATTTATGACACTTTTTAGTTGAGGTAATGCTATTGGAGAAAGAGATGACCCATACTTTCACTATCAATGGTGATATGGGTATATATATATATATATATATCTGAAATTTTGGCAGAAGACAAGAAAATCATTAATGGCCACCATGCACTATTCTTCTTATTAATAAATAGGAATGGTTAACCAAAAACAGGGCCACCTAAATAAATAATTTTGTTCACTACCTAATTAAGAAATAAATGATTATGATTAATTTTTAATTTTTTTGTTTATTATAATTAATAATATGATAAATATAATTAATTAACTATAATAATATTAAAAATTATATCATAATTATAATAATTGATCATAATTTTTTGTTTTTTAATTTTAACATTATTATGATTATTTTAATTTAATACATTATTATTATTTTTATTATATTAAAAATAAAATTATCATAATTATAATAATATTATGATTTTTTTTGTCTTTTAATTTTAATATTATTTTAATTATTTTAATTTAATATATTATTATTATTATTATTATTATTATTATTATTATTGTTGTTGTTGTTGTTGTTGTTGTTGTTGTTGTTATAGGAGTCATTTCCAGATAAGTGGCTTTTATAGGATTTACATCTTTATTTTATTTGAAGGGCAATGAAATGTAGAAATCTAGATTTTTCCATAAAGGAAGTGAACATTTCTTTGCAAACTCAGTGTGAGATTATGCACTGCATTTTTTTTTAATGAGAAACTCATAAATGGGTTGAAGGTTAATGGTTTTGTCTATAAAAATTATAGAGGGCTGTGTGGTAAAATGCTTTAAGAATTTCTTGAAGGTAAGGAAAGATTTAAGAATTTTTTTGAATGGACTCGCCTTCAAGAAATTCCTCAAGCATCACATGGCCCTCTATCCTTTTTGTAGAAAAAACCATTATAACCATTGACCTTCAACCCATTCATGAGTTTCTGATAAAAAAATGTAGTGCACAATCTCACACTGAGTTTGCAAAGAAATGTTCATTTCCTTTATGAAAAATCTAGATTTTTACATTTTGTTGCCCTTCAAACAAAATGAAGATATGAATCCTACAGAAGCCACTCATCCGGGAATGATTCCTACAAACTTGAAACTTGCTGTTGAGGAATGTAAGTAGTTATAAGAACAAGGTCTGACTGCACTAACCAAATTTGAATGGGCATGCCAAGCCTTTTATGTGAATAAATAATAAGAATAAGTTCACGGAAAAAAGAGACTAGTTATTGATTATCAACCCTTAAATTTCTTTCTAAGGGATGATAAATTTCCTTTACAAAGATCTATTCATTATTCACATTCCTAGAGGGAGCAAAAAGTTTTTCAAAATTTGACTTAAAGGTGGGATTTTGACAACTTGGAATTAAAGAAGAAGATAGATATAAAACTTGGTTCTGCATTCCTAATTATTATTATCATTGGAATGTATTACCATTGGGTTTGAAAGTGGCCCCATCTCTATTTTAGAAGGCGATGGTCAAAATCTATGAGCCTCTCTTACACAGTGCTCTAGTTTACATTGATGACATTCTTCTTTTCTTACTAGACATTGAAGCACATGAGAAGTTACTCAAATAGTTTATTGATCTTATAATTAAATATGGAGTTATGTTGTCACCTACAAAGATGCATATCGGCAAAGAACAAATTGAAATTCTAGGAATGTAATTTAAAGAAGGAAAATATCACCCTAGTCCTCATATAGTAGAAGAATTGTAAAGGTTTTTTGAAGAAAACTTATTTGTCAAACAAATTAGACTATTTCTTGGGATACTTAATTATCTCAAGGATTTTATTCCTCACTTGACAAAGAAGATAACACCCTTATGAGCTCTTCTAAAGAAAAATGCTTCATCATCGTCAGCAGTTTAAATTGAAGCCATTGTTAAGTTAAAAAATGATATAACGAAACTTCCAGACTTAAAAATTCCATCACAAGGGAAGAGTTTTCTTCAAACTAATGCAAGTGATCAATTTTGGGGAGCAATTCTCCTTGAAGAAGATAACTAGAAAAAGTGAAGAATTTGTGCCAATGCTAGTGGAAAGTTCACAAATGGAGAATGTCATTACCACTTAACTTTTAAAAAAGTAATAGCAGTCAAAATGGAATAAAGAAATTTGAAATCCATTTAGTGGATATCATTTCAAGGTAGTCATAGACTATTCCTCTTTTCCAAAAATGCTTGAATTTAATGGAAAAACTCTCTCTTATCCTTAACCTTTGAAGTGGAAAGAATGGTTAAATAAATATGATTTTAAAGATAAACATATAAAAGGAGAAGACAACCTAATCCCTGATATTTTAAGCAGATCATCAACCTCTTGCAGTAAACCGGTTTTACCTTTAATTTATATGTTCCAACTCGTAATCAATTTCCTTAAAAAAGGAATTCCACCAAACTTATCTCGACACATTTCCATAAATACACTCAACCAAAATGCCAACAAATAGATTTTTGAGCTTCAATCCTATCCGATAAAAAATTATGGCCTAAATTTTTATAAATGACTTGTTTTCATCCAAACTATCCCTTCACCTGCATTTTTAGCTTTCTGGATAAAAATCTTGAAATTTAATTTTATTGGCCTCCAGAATTACTAATCCCATTCTAGTATCTTTGTCATCTATATTGGGTTGATTTTGATTTACAACCATTAAAGCTTGCAAGATATATTAAAATGCTTGAAGAATGTCAAAGATCAAATCCTCTTCTGTTAACTTTTATGAAATGGTCATAGAACTTATCAAAATGGAAGTCATGGCTACAAATGAAGCCTACACCCAACAAATTTCACCAGCCAATGAATGTCATGCTATTATTATCTTTTGAAGATCCTTTTTAAAGATAAAGGATGAATTTACTACTGTCCCCTATTTTAATATCTATGGATTATACAGGCACTTAATTATTCATCACCTTATCTCTGATATGGATGACCTTTTACCTTGGTGAGAATTCCAAAGATTTATGTTTTAAAAAAATGGAATCATTCCAAAAGAGATATGTTTAAAGATATTAGAAGACACACTATAGGAAATTTATCCATTAGAATATTGTTAAAAACATTTGGCAAACAAAAGATATTGGGAAGAGACACACCAAGTTGGAATGAGCTCAACACAATAACTTACTGAAGAATCTTAACAGGAAGACCCACGAAGACCTTTAGTAGGATATTCATAAAATCCTAACTCAGAAAGTAGTTACAATGGAGATGAAGGCAACCTGTCACCAAGTCATAAGCTTATAGTAAAGTAGTCATCTTTATCTAAAGTTGTTGTATTATTGTGCCTGTGCTTTTTCAATGGCTATCTTGTTAGACCACTTTTCTGGTGTCTGTCCTTTTATCTTGTCTTTTGTTCCTAATTGATTTCTCGGCCAGGCTTATCCTTTATATTAAGTGATCCTCATCATTATAAATAGATATTTCTTCTTGTTGTTTTAGAGAACTTGAGATAGACACTGCCTTTTATAAATAAAACCATGAGTTTTTAAAAACCTCTTCTCTTATTCTCTAATAGTTTATTAGTAATGACAATCTCTTCTAATTTCTAAATTATCAAAGAGTATGCTTCGCACTTGCCACTAGTAAGGATTTGGAACAATATAAATTTAATAGTACATGATCTGATTTATCAAATCTATTAAAATTATAAGACTATGGTTAAATAAAGTATAAAAAAGGGACAGGCTTTTATAGCTAAAAATTGGTTCTTGCGATTATAAATACAGCTTTGGCTAGTCCATGATATGCTTTATTTAACTATATTTTTATAGTCTTGGAGGAGCTCTAGAAAATTGGTTTCAGATCCTTATAGTTGTTACAAGGAGAGATTGTTATTATTAAATACTTGGAGGATTCAGACGTGGCTTACAAAGATTCCAAAGCCATCTTATAATCATAACAACCAATTTCTGGCCAGACAGCCTGTCCCCTTTTTACACTTCATTTAAACATAGTCTTATAATCTTAATAGAGTTGGTAAATCAGATAATCTATTATTAAATTTTCTTTGTACCAGATCCTTAGTAGAGGCAAGTACAAAGCATACTCTTTAATAATTTAGAAATTAAAAGAGATTGCCATTACTAATAAACTATCAGAGAAGAAGAGAAGAGGTTTTTAGAAACTCATGGTTTTATTATAACAGGTAGTGTCTATCTCAGGTTGTTTACCTTAAAACAATAAAAAGAAACCTCCTTTTATAGTGATGGGGATCACTTGATACAAAGGATAAGCCTGATTGAGAAATCCATCAGGAATAAAAGACAAGACAAAAGGAAAGACACTAGAAAAAGTGGCCTGACAGGATAGCCATTGAAAAAACACAAGTACAATAATACAATAACTTTAGATAAAGATGACTACTTTACTATAAACTCATGACTTGGTGACATGTTGCATTCATCAACACTGTAACTGCTTTTAAAGTCAGGATCTTATGAATCTCATGCTAAAGGTTTTTGTGGGTCTTCCTGATAAGATTCTTTAGTGAGTCATATAATGAGCTAGTTCCAACTTGCTATGTCTCTTCCCAAAATCTTTTTTTTGCTAGAAGTTTTTATCCATAGTTTGATGGATAAGTTTCCCATAGTGCATCTTCAGATATCTTTGGCCATATTTCTTTCAGAATGATTCCATTCTTTTGAAAATATAAATCTATATAATTCTTGCTAAGGTGAAAGGTCATCCATATTAGAGATAAGGTGATGAATCATCGAGTGCCTGTATGATCTATAGATATTAAAATAAGAGACTATAGTAAATTCATCCCTTATCTTTAAAAAGGATCTTCAAAAGATAATAATTGTACGACATTCATTGGCTAGTTTTAGTTGTATGCTTCATTTGTTAGCCATGACTTCCATCTTGATAAATTCTGAAACCATTTCAGGCAAGTCAATAAATGAGGATTTAATCTTTAACCTTCTTCAAGCATTTTGATATATCTTGCAAGCTTTAATGGTTGTAAATCAAAAGCAATCCAATATAAATTACAAAGATAATAGAATAAGGTTAGTAATTCTAACAGCCAATAAAATTCTTTTTCAAGATTTTGATCCAAAAAGCTAAAAATGCAAGTGAAGGGATATTCTAGATGAAACCTAAGTCATTTATAAAAATTTAAGCCATAATTTCTGATAAGATAGGATTGAAGCTCAAAAATCTATTTGTTGGCATTTTGATTGAGTGTATTTATGGAAATGTATGGGGATGGTGGAATTCATTTTTTAAGGAAATTGGTTAGGGGTTGGAACATGTAGATTAAAGGTAAAACCTTTAATTGAAAGGGTTTACTATAAGACGGTGATGGTCTACTTAAGAGATCAAGGATAAAGTTGTCTTCCCTTTTGATGTGTTCAACTTTAAAATCATATTTACTGAACCATTCTTTCCATCTTAGAAGTTGAGGATGAGGGAGAGTTTTTCCTTGAATTTGAGCGTTTTTGGAAAAGAGGAACAATCCTTGACTTCTTTGAAATGATGTCCCACTAAATGGAATTCAAATTTCTTTATTCCATATTTAACTGCTAAGACTTTTTGCCTATGTGCATCTTTGTGGGTGATAGCATAACTCCATATTTGATTATGAGATCAGCAAAATGTTTAAGAAACTTCTTATATGCTTTAATGTTTGGTGAGAAAATAAGAATGTCATCAATGTAAACTAGAGCACTATGCAAGAGAGGCTCATAAATTTTGATCATCGCCTATTAAAACAGAGATGGGACCACTTTCAAACCAAATGGTAATACATTCTAATGATAAATGATGATTAGGAATGCAGAACCCAATTTTATATCTGTCTTCTTCCTTAATTCCGTGTTGCCAAAATCCACCTTGAAGCAAATTTTGAAAAAAATTTTGCTCCTGCTAAGAAAGTGAATGATGAAGAGATCTTTAGTAATGGAAATTTATCATCCCTTAGAAAGAAATTTAAGGGTTGATAATCAATAACTAATCTCTTTTTTCCCTGAACTTGTTCTAATATTTTATTCACATAAAAGGCTTGTCATGCCCATTTAGATTTGGTTGGTGCAATTAGACCTTGTTCTTCTAACTGCTTACATTCCTCAACAACAAGTTTCAGGTTTGTATGAGTCATTCTCAAATGAGTGGTTTTTGTATGATTCACATGTTTATTTTGTTTAAAAGGCAACAAAACATAGAAATCTAAATTTTTATAAAGGAAATGAACATTTTTTTTGCAAACTCAGTGTGAGATTATGCATTGTATTTATTTTTTATCAGAAGCTCATGAATGGGTTGAAGGTCATTGATTGCAATGATTTTGTCTACAAAAAGATAGAAGGCTATGTAGTAAAATTCCTGAAGAATTTCTTGAAGATGAGTCCATTTGGAAAAATTCTTAGATCTTTTATTTTCCAATAGACATTAAATCCAAGAACCATATTTTTTACAAGTAGGGGCGAACTAAGAACATGGGTCCTAATATAACATCCTAGAAAGAATTGAATTTTTATAGGCTACCTAGTTTTCTAGGTAGTCTTAAAAATTTCTCTATTTTTAGTATAGAAATATTAAGAATGATTTTTCCAATGCTTTTTAGAAAGAGCTGTTGGGTTAAGGATGGTTATTCTGGCTCTAGTATCAATTAAGGCTTTTAGTTTTATGGGTTTGGAGTAATTGGTTGGGTAAATTTGGATTGGAAATAAAGGTACTGGATGGTTTTCATAAGTAAAGGCAATCACATCATTTATCAGGAACTAATCAGAATATTGTAGTGCTTCTTCTTCAGAATCTAAAAATTTTGAAGCTGATTCATGACAGACAGCAAACATGCATTATGGTAAAGGATCTTCTTGTTCTAAAAAGAGAGACTTGAGGTTTGCATTATAAAGATCGATTGCTATAATTTGCTAGATTTGTTGAATCATCTTTTTTGCTTTTTTGATTTTAAAGGAAAATTCTTTGTAAAGTGTCATTTTTTCCACAAATGTAATAACTGTTTGTCTTCTTTTTTCTGCAGAACTTTCTCTTATTGTAATACTTCTATTTCTTAGGTCTTTCTTTCTTTCCCTTTCCTTTTAATTTGAAGAAATGGTGATTTTTCTTGTATAGATAGATGCATTTTTTCTTCCTTACACTTGATCTGCAAGTCTGGTATGTCACATGATAGTTTCTCCAAATGATTCTTCCTACTGCCTAAATACATCTTAATCTCTTTTCTCCTTCTGCTTGGTATAAAGTTCCAAACACCAAAATGCTACCACCAGAAACCTACAAACCTAAGATACCACCATTTTCACCAAAACCTAAACTAACACCTTTAACTTATTACAAGCAAGCTTTAAAATGGGTAAAGAAAGAAAACCCATTACCTTCAATTTCAGCCTCAGAAATCTCTAAGCCATTACCTCAAATTTTCATGTTTTAACCTTTAGATTTTCTACCTTTAAATCATGAGACTGATGCTTAAAAAACCATGCAACCATATATCCTAAACTCTAATATTGTGGATGCTGATGGAAGACCTAGAAGAATGACTCCCACAGAAGTAGTTCTAAATTGGAAAACACAGAATGCTTATGCTCAAAACCAAAGGCTAAGAAAGATTAAGGAAAAGGTTGATAATGTTATAAAACATATAAAATTGACTTATAAAAGAATCTATGACTTTGAAAGATGAATAGGAGCTATTCATTCAAAATTAGCAAGATAAATTGAGTCAAAACATCGGGAGTTGATACAAATTATTAGTAATAGAGGCATGATAACAAGCATTCAAATAAAAGAAGTTGAAATTCAAAAGCTAAAAGCCCATATCACTCAGCTTGAGAAGGATTTGAGTATTAAAAGGGATTCATCCCCAAAAGTTACTCCAAAACTATTTTCTCTAGATGTAATGGGATTCTTGTATAACCTTTTTCTAATGCCTGGTTCTTCAACCTACATAACCTCAATTTCTTCAAGCCAACCCTTATTTCCTAAAGCCTCTTTAGTGTTAAATACACCTCCAAATTTTAGGGATTCAAAAAATAAAAACCCTATGAAACTACCTCATAAAACCAACCCATTGAGACAATTAAGAAAAAGGAAAAAATAGTTCAGTTTCCTCAACCAGAGATACCTAAAAACCTATTAATAGAAAAATGCAGCTCCTCTTTTGTGAATCAATTAAAGTAGAAAAACCTCCGATAATAATGATGAATCCAATTTCTTCATTTTTAGAGAAATGTGTTATTATTATAATTCCTAGCTTTAAAATTGATTCTATCACAGAAGAAATTTCAATGGATAATTCTTTTGAAAGTAACTCTAGCTCCTTAGAGTCAAACTATAAAATTCCTTTTTAGTTGATGGCTGATACTAAAACCTCAAGGACCAGATATCCTTATATTGAAGAATTAAAAGATCCCATTGAAGAAATAAGTAATTTTAAAACACAACCTCAGGCTCAACCCTAGCAGTGAGACTCCTAAAAGTTTACAACTGCTAGAAGCTACTTTACTTTAAATGATATTACTCTTACTCAATGCAGGAAAAGATTCTTAGAGTTTAGATTTTGGATTAATATTCAAATGCTACTCCCTAGAGCTGAGCTGAGAAATGTGATTGAAAGATGGTGGGAAAATTGGCAAACTGGTTTGCTTCACTTAATGTGTATGCCAAAGCACAATTGGTAGATGTAATATTAGCTGAAGATTTCCTAGGACTCTTGCATTATGAGTTTCTAAAAAAATGGGATGATGATCTTAAAGTTGCTAGAAAAGAATTCTATTAGATGAAGTGTTGTTCTTTGAAAAAGAAAGATTTGGATCGGCATTTTCAAAACATATACATAAAGTTTTATCTTTTGGGTGGAATAGCCGATCCAGATTTAAAGCAAACTTTTATAGCCTCTATTCCAGAGATTCTTGCCACTAGGATGTTTTCAATTCTTTAGCAATCAAACTAGAAAGTTGGATATGTTCCTTTAGGACATTTGTACCTAATAATTGTAATAACCCTAGTTTTTAAAATTATTTTAATTTAAAACAGGATATGCAGTGTTAATAAAATTAAAAGTTATATTTGATTATTTTATTATCTTGTGATTAATATTTATTATTTTATGATTAATTATAATTTTCTACGTAAATATTCATTTTAAAACTTATTATTTTGGAAATTTATTTACGTTATATTTACTACTTTGAAAAGAAGTATTTTAATAATAATATTTAAGTACTAATGTTATTTTATTTTTAAAATGACAGTGTTTATTTTTATCATCATCATCATCATCATCATCATCATCATCATCATTATTATTATTATTATTATTAATATTATTAATATTATTATTATTATTATTATTATTATTATTATTATTATTATTATTATTATTATTATTATTATTATTATTATTATTATTATTATTTTTATTAAAACACATTATTGCGTGATTATTTTATGTGTTATTATATCTATACACACTTATATTAGGGTTAGTATTATTATTTCATTTATGTGTGAATATATGTATGTGTGTGTATATATATATTAATATACATGTGTGTGGAGATTAGTGTGTGTGTGTGTGTATATATATATATACATTAAAAACAAAAATCTTCTTCTTCTTCCTAAAACCACATGAGCTCCCCTCCCTATCGTTTGTCATGTTGTTCCTTCACCATCGGTGTGCCTCACCACTGTCCAGCCACCTCTTGCCATCATCACCTTCTCCTCCTTCTTCTCCGGCGAGCTGCAGATTGGTGGCAACAAGGAGAAATTGAAACTTGAGCTTTCCGATCGTTCTCCTTCGTCCGGCCACTATTCTTCTCACCGCCAATCTCATTTTCTTCCTCTCTTGCCGGTGAGTGTGAATCCAAGCTCCTTTTAGCTTAAAAACTTGATTTGGTGAGGTGTTGATCAAGTTTTAGAATTCGGTCACTTAGAGTTTTTGATTTTTTTTAGGGTGCTAATGGTTGATTCATGAAAATTTCTTTACAAATGTTGATTATACTAGCTTAAACTACTCCCATGAATTTTTTTTTGTGATTTTTGTGAATTTTTGAATATTTTATTATTATTTTATTAATTTTCTTAAATTAATTATATAAATTATGAAATTGTGATTTTTGGTGTTATTAGTAATTATTATTAATTTTAGAGTTGAGTTTGTAATTTTTGTGATTTTTATATAATTTTTATAACTATTTTTAGTTTATGTCAATTTTGAAAAATTAGGTTGAATATATATTTTGTTAGAAATAATTGGTTATATATTTTTTTGTTGATATTATGGAGATATATGTTGAGAAAATAATTTTTGCGTATTTATATAATTTTTATTAAATTTTTGAGTATTATTAGTATTTTATGTATATTTTTGAATATTAGGGTTAATTGTGTAATTTGGTGCTAATTTTAGTTAAATATTGTGTTTAATTGGTTTTAATATTATTTGAGGTATAGAAATGATTTTTACAAATTATTTACTATTTTTAATTAATTAATACTAATTTTTAAAAATTATTTTCAAATAATATATTATATACTATATTTGTAATAAAATTGATTTTTAGTAAATTTTAAAATGTATTTGGGCTAATTAAGCTATTTGAATTAGTTAACTGAGTTTTTATTAAATTATATTATCGAGAAAATTTGATTTTTATAATATTATATTAGTATTTAGGGTTTTTAAGTAATTATTAGGAAAAATAATTATTTTGATTTTTTAATGTTAAATATACTATATTTTGATATTTTAAGGGAATTTATGGTATTTATTGATTTTTAATATATTTTATTGTATTATTTGAATTGTGGACCTCGGTTGGGGAAATTTTGGAGTTCGGGATCCTAACCAAGGGTTGTGAGAATTTATATATTTGAAGTGTATTTTTCTTGCAGGACTAGCTCTACTTTTTAGCAGAGAGATGTTTGTTTTGCAGAGGAGGTTCTGTCGAATTTTCGGTAGAATGCTCGTAAAACGTGACATCGGGTCTAATTCCAATTCTGTGTCTATTTGTATTTTGTAATTCTAGATCAAGTCTCTAGAAGTTTAAGTTAGATTTATTCTGATTTTGTGATCATTTTTATTATTTAGTTGCGCCGAGACCGAGGCCTAGCGGACCAGGCCTGTTGAACCAGTCTCGTGGAGTGCATCCCTGTGAGTTGTTATTATAGATATACATTGTGTTTAAGTTGCATGTTTTAGAATTATATGTTTTATATGTATAATTTTACATAATTGTTTTGATAAATGCTTAAGTATATTTTAAGTATATCTTTAGTATATTCTTGGTATATTTTGAAATAAATGCATGTTTTATTTTTGAATTATACCTAAATTATTTTTAAGTATGTTATTGGTTTAATTTAGTATTTTTAATGATTTGTTTGAATTGATTTTACATATATGTACTTGAAATATACTTAGTTTATTTTAGGTATATTTCTGGTATATATATGGATTATTTGATGATTTTGAATGCCATTTTACATTATTTATTTTCGAATGTATGTTTATTTTTAAATGAAGGATATCGATAGAACGTGCTTCCTAGTGGGCAGCACTAGGACCGAGTATGTACCGGTGCGATAGATTGTAGGTTAAATTACTAACTTATTTGTGAATCATGACTTGATTGATTTGATTGATGTGTGAAGTGATTGATGGTGTGATTGCTAGAGCTCAGTTGACTAAGTGTCTCAGAGCCAATCATATTGACAGTCAGACTGCTGGAGCTCGGTTAACTTAGTGTCTCGGGGCTAGTCTATTATCCAGTTGGATTAAGTGAATTTACTTGGAATTAAGTGAGCGAGTATGGCTAGAGTGTTTTCTATTGTTAATTGAGGTTGCGATCATTAGGGTTCTATTTGATCCTTCAAAACTTGTATTTTTTTTTAGTATTATGAAGTAAAGTGATTTTCAGCATCTGTGTGTACATGCCTGTATATATATTTATTATATACATATGATTGTTTGCATTTGATATTTAGTAATGCGTGTATATATATTATAACAATTCACTCAGTGAGGTCTGACTCCCCTCAGTTGATATTTTTATAGGAGAGTCTTCTTCTTCTTCAGACCTCAGTAGTAGACCTATCCGCCCTGGCTTTATTATGTAAATTATCTATTTGATTATTTATTATTGTACTCTAGAAAACTGCAGTAGTTGTATTTGAATTAGTAATGAGTTTTATTTATTTTGCTGTATGAGATTTTAATTCAGATGTTTAATTTGAATATTGTATTAAATTATTTCATGATATGAAGGAGTTTATTTTATCAGATTAAATAGAAATTTTAATTATGGTATACTTATTTTATTATATTTATTGTATGTTTTTATTATTTTTAAGGCTTGCTACGAGTTCTGAATTCGAAAACATTCCCATTTCCTAGCGCCAGTCATGGCCCCCAATTTGGGTCATGACAATAATGATTTAAGCCTATACACAATTATATGAGTCAAGATGTATTTAGGCAGCAGAAAGAATCCTTTGGGGAAACTATCATGTGATATACCCGACTTATAGATCAAGTGCAAGGATGCAAAAAAATGTATCTGTCCAGGCAAGAGGAAGCTCCATTTCTTCAAACTAAAAGGAAAATAAAAGAAAGGAAGACCTAAGAAATGGAAGAATTATAAGAAGAGAAATTTTTATGGAAAAAAAAGATAGATAGGTGTTACATTTATGGAAAAAAAGGACATTTTGTAAAGAATTGTCCTTTAAAATTAAAAAAGGCAGAAAAGATGGTTCAATAAATCCAATAAATTATAGCACATCTTAATAATGCAGACCTCGAGTCTCTTTTTTCAGAAGAAGAAGATCCTTCACCATAATGCATTTTTGCTATTTGTCATGAATCAGCTTTAGAATTTTCAGATTCTGAAGAAGAAGCATTACAATATTCTGATAATTTTTTGATAAATGATGTGATTGCCTTAACTCATAAAAACCATCTAATACCTTTATTTCCAATCCAAATTTACCCAACCAATTACTTTAAACCTATAAAACTCATAGACTTAATTGATACTGGAGCCAGAACAACTATCTTTAACCTAGCAGCTCTTTCTAAAAAGTATTAGAAAAATCATTCTGAATATTTCCATACTGCAAATGGAGAAATATTTACCTTGAAATCCAAATAGCCTATAAATATTCAATTCTTTATAGAATGTTATATTTGGAACCATGTTCTTGGTTTGCCCCTACTTGGAAAGATATAGTTCTTGGATTTAATGTCTATTTGAAAATGAAAGATCTGAGAATTTTTCCAAATGGACTCACCTTTAAGAAATTCTTCAAGCATTTTACCACACAGGCCTCTATCCTTTTTTGTAGAAAAAACCATTGTAACCATTGACCTTCAACCCATTCATGAGTTTTTGATAAAAAAAAATGCAGTGCACAATCTCACACTGAGTTTGTAAAAAAATGTTCATATCATGTATAGAAAAATCTAGATTTTTACATTTTGTTTCCCTTCAAACAAAATAAAATTTGAATCCTACAAAAGCCACTCATCTGAGAATGACTCCTACAGACCTGAAACTTGCAGTTGAGGAATGTAAGGAGTTTGAAGAATAAGGTTTGATTGCACCAACCAAATCTGAATGGGCATGCCAAGCCTTCTATATGAATAAACTATTAAAAAAAGTTTAGGAAAAAAAGAGATTGGTTATTGATTATCCACCCTTAAATTTCTTTCTAAAGGATGATAAATTTCCTTTTCCAAAGATTTATTCATTATTCATATTCCTGGTAGGAGCAAATTTTTTTTCAAAATTTGACTTGAAGGCAGGATTTTGGAAACTTACAATTAAGGAAGTAAATAGATATAAAATTGGGTTTTGCATTCATAATCATGATTATCATTGGAATGTATTACCATTTGGTTTGAAAGTGGCCCCATCTATGTTTCAAAAAGGCAATGATCAAAATCTATAAGCCTCTCTTACACAGTGCTCTAGTTTATATTGATGAAAATTTTCTTTCCTCGAAGCACATGAGAAGTTGCTCAAATAGTTTGTTAATCTTACAATCAAATATGGAGTTATACTGTCACTTAAAAAGATGACATAGGCAAAGAAAAAATTAAATTTATGGGAATGCAGTTCAAAGAAGAAAAGTATCACCCTCGTCCTCATGTAGTAGAAGAATTACAAAGGTTTCCTAAAGAAAACTTTTCTATCAAACAAATTAGATAATTTCTTAGGATACTTAATTATCTCAAGGATTTTATTCCTCACTTGATAAAGAAGGCAATACCCTTATGAGCTCTTTTGAAGAAAAATCCTTCGTTAGGGTCAGTAGTTCAAACTGAAGCCATTGTCAAATTAAAAGATGATACACAAAAAACTTATAGACTTATAAATTCCATTAAAAGGGAAGAGAATTCTTCAAACTGATGTAAGTGATCAATTTTGGGGGAGCAATTCTCCTTAAAGAAGATAACTAGAAAAAGCAAAAAATTTATGCCCATGCAAGTGGAAAGTTCACAAATGGAGAATGCCATTACCACTAAATTTTTAAAGAAGTCCTAGTAGTCAAATATGAAATAAAGAAATTTGAGTTCCATTTAGTGGGACATTATTTCAAGGTAGTCATGGATTGTTCCTCTTTTCCAAAAATGCTCAAATTCAAGGGAAAAAATCTCCCTCATCCTTAACTTTTGAGATGGAAAGCATGGTTCAGTAAATACAATTTTGAAGATGAACACATCAAAGAAGAAGACAACCTTATCCCTAATCTTTTAATCAGACCATCAACCTCTTGCAATAAACCCTTTTAATTAAAGGTTTTACCTTTAATCTACATATTCCAACTCATAACCAATTTCCTTGAAAAAGGAATTCCACCAAACTTGTCCCTTACACATTTCCATAAATGCACTCAACCAAAATGCCAACAAATAGATTTTTGAGCTTCAATCCTATCTGATCAGAAATTATGGCCTGAATTTTTATGAATGACTTAGGTTTTATCTAGACTTTCCTTCTACCTGCATTTTTAGATTTTTGGATGAAAATCTTAAAAGAATTTTATTAGCTGCCAAAATTACTAACCCTATTCTAGTATCTTTGTCATTTGTATTGGATTACTTTGGATTTATAACCATTAAAGATAGTAAGATATATTATAATGCTTAAATAAGGTCAAAGATCAAATCCTCATCTGTTGACTTTCATGAAATAGTTCTAGAATTTATCAAAATGGAAATCATGGCTAATAAATAAAGCCTAGACACAACAAGTTTCACTAGCTAATGAATGTCGTACCATTATCATCTTTTAAAGATCCTTTTTAAAGATAAAGGATGAATTTACTACAACCCCTTATTTCAATATCTATAGATCATACAGGCACTCAATGATTCATCTTCTTGTCTTTAATATGGATGACCTTTCACCTTGGTGAGAATTCCAAAGATTTATGTTTTAAAAGAATGGAATCATTCCAAAAGAGATATGGTCAAAGATATCTGAAGACGCTCCATGAGAAAACTTATCCATCAGAATATGGACAAAAAATTTTAGCAAATAAAAGATTTTAGGAAGAGACACACCAAGTTAGAACCAACTCATCACAATAACTTATTGAAGAATCTTATCAGGAAGACCCATAAAAAACTTTAGCTGGATATTCACGAGATCTCGACTCAGAAAGCAGTTACAATGGAGATTAAGACAACCTATCACCAAGTCACGAGCCCATAATAAAGTAGTCATTTTTATCTAAAGTTGTTGTATTATTGTACCTGTGTTTTTTCACTGGCTATCCTATCAAGCCATTTTTCTGGTGTATGTCCTTTTGTCTTATCTTTTGTTCATGATTAATTTCTTAGTCAAGCTTATCCTTTATATAAAATGATCCTCATCACTATAAAAAAAGTTTCTTCTTATTATTTGAGGTAGAGAACTTGAGACAGACACTATCTATTATAAATAAAACCATGAGTTTCTAAAAACTTCTTCTCTTCTTCACTGATGGTTTATTAGTAATGACAATCTCTTCTAATTTCTAAATTATTAAAGAGTATGCTTTATACTTGCCTCTACTAAGGATCTGGTATAACAAAAATTTAATAATAGATGATCCGGTTTACCAACTCTATTAACATTATAAAAATATAGTTAAATGAAGTGTAAAAAAAGGATAGGTTATCTGGCCAAGAATTAGTTATTGTGATTATAAGTATGGCTTTAGATAGTCCATAATATGCTTTGTTTAATTATATTTTTATAGTCTTGGTGTAGCTCTAGAAAATTGCTTGTAAAAACTTTTGGAAACCTATATTTTAGTTATGAGTTAAAGTGATCTTGAGAATTTTCCTCTCTTCTACAAGAGTCTTATTGTCGTGGTAGGCGGAGAGTGTGACTAAAGGGGAAAGGGCAAAATTTTTTAATGTAAGAATGGTTACTGATTAAAAATTTTCAATTTAAAAAAAAGCAATTGATTAAACCAATAGATGTCAGTATATTTTTTATAATTCGGTGTCACTGTGACACCATAAAATGAGCCTAAAAAGAATTAAGTTAATAGACAATTTGTTATGATCTCCCTTTCTAGTCTAGTGGCTCAGATGACATGTGATGAGTGATGGACATTGTAAGCTGAATTCATGGTTTTGATTCCCCTCTCCCCCCTTAACCTTTTAGTTGTTAAAAAAAAGAAATAAGGAGTAAAATTTAAATACAATCTAGGCTAAGTATCCCTATAAATTTTTGTTTTGATAGAATCTTGTGAAGTTAAAAGAGATTGGCCTTTCAGGATCCAAATATTTGACAAAAATTCCATTTTTTTAAAGGCTAAAATGATTGAGAAAATCAATCTTTATGGTGTATGAAAGTTTAGAGGAGGTTCACTCATCCATTTAATATTTCAACACACTTGAAATCCTTGATCTCATAAATGGTCATAACCCGATGAACCTTCCAAGTAAAATTGATTTAAAATTTATGAAAGATCTTCATTTATACAATTTTCCAAGGATAAAAAGTTGGCCAAAGTATCATGGAGAAAATTTAATACTTGTTTAGTTAGATTTTACTGCAATCAAAGATGCTACTGAAGGAATCAGTTATGTAACTAACAAGTATAGTGAGTACAAGCCTAAGTAGGGTGAAATTTTAAAAAATTTCATTTGTATAACCCTTCATCACATGAAGAATTCCATTCCCAAGGATCCATTTTGCATTTTTGCACATAGCTAAATAACACAATAAGATGTATGAGCAACAACCTAGGAATTCTAAGTTTAAGAAAACTTACCAACTCCTAAGTTTGATGTAGACCACAATAGTTAATCTACAAGCTTTGGCTGCTGTAGGTTTAACTTTTGAATCAAATGCTCTACCCTCCTAAGTGTTACGCCTTTAGCTTGAAACAAATCATCTTCTTGCCTTGATTAGATTAGATGCAAGAAGCCTCTCAATTGACCCTTACAAATCTTGCTTTAATTTTATCTTTTACAAAAACACTTAGTGTTTTTTTATTTGTGTAGAAGTTGTTTCTATATTTGGTGTGTGTCTTTACACTTTTTCTATTTCTCTAACCTTAGAAATATATCTTGTGTTATACATATATATGTAGAGAAAGTATGCCCTTTATCACATTATCTCTTATCTAATAAGTATACAACTTGTCATAATAATTATACAAGTTGTGTATATGATTGACTAGTGTATAAAGAAGATGTAGAGAATACATCTAATGTATTTGTCTACATTTATTCTCTATACTTATTTATGTGATATTATCTCTTAACTTTGCCAAAGTTAACAATTTACACTTAAGAGATAATGAGCCTAATATGCTAAATTTGTCATGATCAACAAATTACACATAAGAGATAAGGTATGCTTAACATGAAAAATTTGATCAGATCCTTTTTTATGGACTTGGGCTTAGCAATTAGGCCAACACTTAGCCTAAGTCCAATCCATTAAACATTTGGGCCTAGATAAGGTTCATAGGCCTTCTCAACATCTTGGACCAATCTTTGGTCCAAAATCCTTTTGGGCCTAGGCCCAAACAACTTGGGTCGTTAATCTAAGTCCAAATAGAAATAACATATATTATTAATTTAATACTTCAAATAATATTTCATATTAATTAAGTATAAATACTTGAATTGGATTTCATGATATCCTAGAATTATTGCTTAAAGCATAAATCAAGTCCCGTTAATCTTATTTATCCGATTAAACACTTTAATTAATAATTAGATTAATATTGATGATGATTTGGTGAAACTTTATCACAACCCAAACTAGGAGTCATGATCGATGCAAGAGAACGAGAATTCTTTCGAATCTAGAACCAATATCAAGCCTAAAAAAATAAAAACACATGCAATAATAACATAAAAATACACCATAATTAAAACTTTATATAATATAAAAGCAAATCTTTATATATCATACATAATAAAAATATTTCATACAATATTCTGATACAAAGTCTCAAACCAAAATACAACACACATCTATCATAACAACACTACAACTATAGTTTTTAGAGTACAATAAGAGTTCACATATAAAGTTTACAAAGTTTAGTCGGGGCTGAAGAAGACAGGGGTGAAGTACTACTGGGGAGGTCTGAAGAAAAAGATGATCTTGTAAAAAAATATTAAGGGGATCAGACCTCACTGAGTGAATTATTATAATATATATACATGCAACCTAAAGTCATATATAGTCAAGTATCAGTAACAATATAAATATATATAGGCATTTTACACATATGCTAAAATTTGTTTTTATATATAATAAATGCAGAAAAAGTTTATTTAAGTGAAGGATCAAATATAACCCTAAAATATATGCAACCTCAATCAAAATATCTCACTAGCCAACAAGCTTACTTAATTCCAAAATAATTCTCTTATTCCATTATTGGATAGTAAATTAGCCCCGAGACACTAAGTTAACTGAGCTCTCACAGTATTACTGTCAGTGTGATTGGCCTTGAGACACTAGGTCAACCAAGCTCCCGTAATCACGCTACTCAATCACTATAATTCTTAATAATCAAATAATCACGTTCACCTCAAATGATTCTATAATATCAACCCTAAAGTCTAACGAATCAGTACATACATAGTCATAGTGCAGCCCACCAGGTAGCACATTCTATTGATATCCTTCAATTAAATTATAAAATTTTTGGAAAATAATAAATGCACAATTAAAACATAATAACATCCATTTTATAAAGAAATAGACCAATTATATCCCAAATACATACCAAGAATATACTAAGGATGTTCCAAATATATTTGCCACATATACTATAAGTATACCAAAAATATACTAAATCATTTAACAAGATAATTCATGTTTAAATATATAATAAAAACATGGATGCTCATAATCATGTATCTTATATGCAATGAATATATAGAATAATAACTCACAGGTTTGTGCTCCTCTAGATAGACTCGACGGCCTTAGTCCGATAGGTCTCAGTCTTGGCGCAACTACAAAAAATAAATAATAATAACAATATCAGAATAAATCCCTAAATTTACACATCTAGGAATTCTAAAAGAATACTCGATTTAAGACACGACTAAATCTAAATTCAAAAACTCAGGATCGACCCAACGTCACGTTTTACAAGAGTTCTATCAAAAATTCGGCAAAGTCTCCTCTATAAAATGGACATCTCTTTATTGAAAGTAGAGCCAATCCTGCAAGCAAACACACTTCTAAAATCACAAATGCTCAACACCTCAGGTTGAGACCCCGAACTACATAATTTCCCAACCGAGGATCACAATTCACAATAAAATCAGTATTTAATAATAATATAATAAAAAAATTAAAAATCCATAATTATCAATAATGAACCACAATATAATATATTTATATAACAAAAATATTAAAGCTAATTATTTTTCAAATAGTTAATAAAATCTCAATAAATCATATAATACTAGTAGAAAAATCCATTTTTCAATTTTTCAAAATAAAATAGTAAAATTCACAATTAATCATTTAAATAGTTCAAATATATAATAAAAATAGTTAAAAGTTCATTTAATCACAAAATAGTAAATAAATTTTTATTCGAATATATTTTCAAAAATTACTATTAATTAGTTAAAAATAGTAAATAATTCGTAAAAATTATTTTAATACTATTTATTATTCTAAAATTATTCAAAACATACTAATTAACAATAATTGCAATTAAAACACCAAATTCACTAATTTATATTAATTTTTCCAAAAATTAAATTTTTATATAAACTTTTGAAAATTCGTAGTAAATAATGGGAACACAATTTTCATAAACTTCCTTCACAAACTATATTTTAAATAATCCAAACAATTTATTAAAAATAAAACTATTTTTCGGCGGTGGTTACCAGAACAGTGACTTTCGAAAAATTCAAACCTCAAAAAGCAAATAATTCAAAAAAATTCAACAAAAATATATATGCATAGATTACGCTACACACTATAACTTTTCTAAAGACACTTAGCCTAAAACACAAGAAATCAAGCTTAAAAAAATAAAAAATAAAATTAACCTAAATAAAAACTTGAATAAAACTCCCAAATGGAAAGATCTAAGCTTAAATCGAGCTTAGAGTTAACTTGCCTGGAGCTAGAGGATTCCAAAGAGTCCAGAAACGTGACTTTGGCCACAAGAATCAACACCGATGATGATCAAAGCTCTCTGCTGCTGCTGACAGGCGAGTTGAAGGTGATAGAAGAGAGTGGAGAAGGTGGGGAGGTGATGGTGGTAGGTGGTGGCTCTGGCGGGCTGGGTGGCATTCTACAGAATGACGGGAAGTAGGGAAAATGGGAAAGAAAGAAAAAAAAAAGAGAAGAAAAAAAATGTCCCAAAATATTTAGTGTCCTAACCCTATATATATATATATATACATACATATATATAATACACCACATAACACATGCATAAAACAACAACAACAACAATAATAATAATAAATACTATTCACAAATAATGATAATAATATTTATAAATGAATAAATAATCATATATATACTAAAAACAAATAACACAAAATTAATTATAATATATAAAAATTTAGAATATTATTAACACTGCATATCTTAAAATAATTTTTAATTTTACAATCTTCCCCCCTTACAAAAATTTGTCCTCAAATTTTAAATAAAAGAACAAAAAATAGAAAATTTATCGAGGAAAGAGATAAGGATAGGCCACCTGCATCTTGGCTTCAATCTCCCAAGTGAGCTTCTCCACGTTGTTGCTCTGCCACAACACTTTGACCATTGGGATCTGTTTCGAATGCAACTGATGAACTTGAAAATCCATTATCACAACTGGCTCCTCCTCGTATGTCAAGTCTTCATTCACTTCTACGCTCTCAGGCTACAACACATGTGAAGCGTCTAAAATATACTTCCTCAGCATTGAGATATAGAACACTAGATGCACTTGACATAGATTCGGAGGCAAAGCCAACCGATATGCAACCATGACCACTCTCTTCAAAATCTTGAACGATCTAATATATCTCGATGCTAATTTCCTCTTATGGCCAAACCTCATCACACCCTTCATCGGAGACACCTCCAATCTGAAACTCCATATCTCTGCACCTCGGATCCGCATAGCTCTTCTTTCTACTAGCTGCGATCTCTAATTTCCTTTTGATCATAGCAACTTTCTTAGTTGCATCCTGAACTATTTCAAGTCTAGTCAATGCTCTTTCTCCAATCTTGTCCCAACACAAAGGAGGTTTACATTTCCTTATGTACAAAGCCTCACACGGTGCCATCTCAATACTACTACGATAGCTATTATTATAAGCAAACTCTACAAGTCATAAATGATCATCTCAACTACCTCAAAGATCCAATACGCACATCCTCAACATGTCCTCAAGTGTTTGGATCATCCTTACAGACTGACCATCTATCTAAGGGTGAAAAGTAGTACTAAAATCAAACTTGGTGTCCATTCCTTCCTATAACTTCTGCCAAAATCATAAGGTAAACATAAAACCTTTATAAGATATGATGGATATAGGTACTCCATGAAGGCACATAATATGCTTAACATACAACTTAGCCAACTTAGCTACAGAATAAGTGGTTTTAACTGGCAAAAAGTGAGCTAATTTAGTTAACCTATCCATAATCACCTAGATGGAATCATATCCATCCTTTGAATGAGGTAACCCAAGCCCATTGCTTCCTATAAGTTCTGCCAAAATCATAAGGTAAACATAGAACCTCTATCAGATATGATGGATATAGGTACTCCATGAAGGCACACAATATGCTTTATATACAACTTAGCCAACTTAGCTATAGAATAAGTGGCTTTAATTAGAAAGAAGTAAGATGATTTGGTTAACCTGTCGACAATCACCTAGATAGAATCATATCTATCCTTCAAATAAGGTAACCTAACCATAAAATCCATAGCAACTCTCTCTTATTTCCACTCAAGAATAAGAAGAGGAATACGAAGAGGCTGAAGCTTCCTATAAGGCTTTTGATGCTTAGCTTTCACTTGTTGACATGTCAAGCACTTAGAGACATAATCAACTACATCCTTCTTCAATCCATCCCACTAGTAAAAATCTCTGATGCTATGGTACATTTTAGTAACACCTGGATGTACACTATAAGCTGTAGAATGTGCTTCCTCAAGGATCTCCTCTCTCAAATTATTCACATCAAGAATGCCTAATCTACCACTGATCCATGAAACACTTTCATCATCCAATGTAAAATCAGTAAACTTCCCTACACAAACATTCTCCTTAAGCTCAGCTAGAATCAGATCTCAGCCTTGAGCTACCTTATTCCTATCTCTCAACACTGATCAAAATCTGAACTGAGCTAGTAATCCACTTGATATGCTAATCTTCATCATCAAACCTTGATCCACTAACTCATACAACTCTTGGATCAACGGTCTCCTCTCTATACTACTGTGAGCAAGACTACCTAAGGACTTCCTACTTAAAGCATCTGCTACCGCATTAACCTTTCTTGGATGATAAATGATATTGTAGTCATAAACCTTTAGGAGCTCTAATCATCTCCTCTGCCTCAAGTTTAGATCTCTCTACTATAAAATGTATTGTAGGCTCTTATGATCACTAAAAATCTCATAAGTCATCCTGTACAAATAATGTCTTCAAATCTTGAGAGCAAAGATCACTGCAGCCATCTCTAGGTTGTAAGTAGGATAATTCTATTCATATTTCTTTAACTACCTCGAAGTATAAGCTATCACCCTACCATTCTGCATCAATATATAACCTAGGCCGACTCTGAAGGCATCATAATACACAATGAACTTATCTACTCCATTTGATAAAGCTAGAACTAGAGTTGTGGTCAACTTCTCCTTTAGCAACTGAAAATTATTCTCATAAGCATCTGACAATACAAAATTCACATTCTTTTGAGTTAGGTGAGTCATAGGAGCTACAATTCTAGAAAAATCCTGCACAAACCTCCTATAATACCTAGCCAAACCCAGAAAACTCTGAATCTCTATGATTGTCGTCAGTTTAGGCCACTTAGACATTGCCTCAATCTTCTATAGATCAACCTGAATACCATCTTTAGACATTACATGTCCAAGGAATGCAACACTCTCCAACCAGAAATCACACTTTGAGAATTTAACATAAAGCTGATGTTCTCTCAGTGTCTGTAGTACTGTCCTTAAGTGATATATGTGCTCCTCCATACTCCTTGAATACATCAATATATCATCAATGAAGACTAGCATAAACTGATCCATAAACAGTCTAAATACCCTATTCATTAGATCCATAAAAGCAGCTGGTGCATTAGTCAACCCAAATGACATCACCAGAAATTCATAATGGCCATATGGAGTGTGGAATGTCATTTTAAGAACATCGGTCTCATTCATATGCAACTGATGATAACCCATCCTTAAGTCAACCTTGGAAAAGAACTGTACACCCTGAAATTGATCAAACAAATCATCTATCCTTGAAAGAGAATACTTATTCTTCACTATCACCTTATTCAGCTCTCTATAATTAATGTACAGTCTCAATGTACTATCCTTCTTCTTCATAAATAGGATTGGTGCACCCCAAGGAGAAATACTAGGTCTAATGAAACCCTTATCTAATAAATCCTGTAACTGCTCCTTTAATTCCTTCAACTCTGCAGGAGCCATTCTATAGGGTGGCATTGAAATAAGAGTTATACCTAGAACCACATATAAACAGAACTCGATCTCTCTATGAGGTGGTAAGCCTGGTAAAACATCTATGAGAGATAACTTCTTCACTGAAGTATCTTTGACAAGCACCAAGTATCCCTGACAACCTTTCCTCAGCATCTTCCAAGCTGTGATAGCGGAGATGAGATTCTAAGGTACGGAACTCTTATCACCCACGAACTTAAACTCTTCTTCATCTAAAATTTTGAAAATCACCTTTTTACTCTGATAATCCACAATGGCATAGTGCTAAGATAACCAATTCATACCAAGGATCACCTCTAACAACACTAATTCCACTGGCAATTCTCTGCCTCTTACTAACATCGAACAACTAAAAAGAATAACATCAGTGTCTAACGAATCGCTTAGAAGAGTGGCGACAGATAAAGGAAAAGCTATCCTCGAAGGTTGCCAATATGACTTTAAAGTAAAAATAGGGGACAAAAAAGAATGTGTGGCACTTGGATCAATCAAAACTCTAGCATCTAAGTAACGAACTGGAAGAATACCTGTAACAACTATGCTGGATGCCTGAGCCTCCTGTTGGGTGAGGGTGAAAACATTGGCCTAACCTCAACCTACCTACTGACTGGTGGAAGCCTGACCAATACCCCTGGCAACCCCTCTACTACCTCTGCCATGCCCCAATTGGGCAACAATCTACATCGTACTTGAATACTGAGTTGGAGGCAACTGATAAAGAGCTGGAGCTAAACTAGCAATCGATTATTGCAAAAATGGTTGCTGATAGCTAGAATAAGGACACGCTCTAGCAAAATATCCCATCCATCCACATCTAAAACAAGCTCTATAAGTCATGTAGCATGGTCCCTGATGGACTCTCCTACACATTGGACAAGCACCGGCTGCTGATCCTATGCTACCATAACCTGAACTCTAACCACTGCTACTATTGAAAGCACTAGAACCAAATCTGATGGGTCTACGCAATCCTCCTTGACTATGCCTACTACTCATGTGAACTCTCTATTGAGGTCTTTGGCTTTACTGATAAGATCCTCTTTGATGACTGCTAGAGCCAATCTGAAATGTCTGAAACAATGTGCTCTGAAATCCTCCTGACTTAACACCTCCTAGCTAATAGTAATCAGGCATAACTCCCTGCGTAACCAATTTGAGCTTTATCTCCTTAGCCAAATTTATCACCGACTTAAGAGTAAGGCTTGCAGTAGGCATCCCGGCAAAAGCAAAACCTAATCTAGTGACATATGTCATAACAGTGAAATACTGATCCTGCATCAAGTCCTTTGCATAATGACCTAGTCTGAGGAACTCTCTGTTGTAGTCCTCTATAGATTTGTCACCTCTGAAAATGTTAGTCAACCGAAGTCTGTAGCTCATTTGCAGTGGCTCAGGATAAAAATGCCTTATAAACCCCTCTCAGAACTGAGCCCAAGTCATCATCGTCATGTGCGGTTGAATGACCTGAACGAACCAATCTAGGGCTAGTCCCTCAACAGATAGCTAGACTATCATAATCCTCTGATACTCAGTGTAAGCAGTCTAAGTCCTTATCTCAATGGTGTGCAAAAAATCTAAAGGGTCTGATGTCCTATCAAAAGATATCCAACCGACTCTGGCATAAAATAACACAGCCTTAGGTTTAGACATGCCCTGCTGATAGACAGGCTGTATCTACGATGCAACTAGAGGTATATTAGCTTCCTCAAACTCTGGCTCTATAGGTTCCTCATCTTATAGATCTCTTTGCCTATGGTGACCTGCCGCTCCTTGAGGTCTACCTTTGCCTTTGCGCCTGGCTGGTAGCTCAAAAGGTAAAATCTCATCCGTAAAGGACTTATCATCCTTGGCCTCAATGACCGGTGGAGTGACACACACTTACCTTCTCATTTTAAAAAGACAAATCCAGTGAGATTTAGACAAAATAGAAAAAAGACATTAAACAGACATGTTAATGATTAAGCAAAAAACTAAATTAAGAAAAACTTATCGAAGACATAATCGAACCTAATTTGTTATTGTAGTTTCAAGGAAAATAAGACTCTAAAAACCTAGGTCCACAGCACTAACAAGCTAGGCTCTGATACTAACATTGTCACAACCCAAACCAGGAGTCATGATCGGCACTAGGGAATGGGAATTCTTTCCAATCCAGAACCCGTAGCAAGCCTAAAAAAAACACGTGTAATAATAATATAAAAATGCACCAAAATTAAAAATTTATTTAATATAAAAGCACGTATTTATATATCATACATAGTAAAAATATTTCATACAATATTCTGATACAAAGTCTTAAACCAAAATACAACATACATCTATCACAACAACACTACTATTGTAGTTTCTAGAGTACAATAAGAGTTCAGATATAAAGTTTACATAGTCTAGTCGGGGCTGAAGAAGATTGACATAAAGTACTACTAAGGAGATTTGAATAAGAAGAAGATCCTGTAAAAAAAATATTAAGGGGGGTTGGACCTCACTGAGTGAATTATTACAATATATATACATGTAACCTAAAGTCATATACAGTCAAACATCAATATAAATATAAATATATATAGACATTTCACATAGATGTTAAAATCTACTTTTATATATAATAAATGTAGAAAAAGTTTATTTAAGTGAAGGATCAAATAGAACCCTAAAATATATGCAACCTCAATCAAAATATCTCACTAGTCAACAGGCTTACTTAATTCTAAAATAATTCTCTTATTCCATTATTGGATAGTAGACTGGCCCCACAGTCAATTGAGCTCCCACAGTCTCACTATCAGTGTAATTGGCCCCAAGACACTAGGTTAACTGAGCTCCCACAATCACACTACTCAATCACTATAATTCTCAATAATTGAATAATCATAGTTCACCTCAAATGATTCCATAATATCAACCCTAAAGTCTAATGAATCGGTATGTACACAGTCTTGGTACAACCCACTAGGTAGCACGTTCTATTGATATTCTTCAATTAAATCATAAAATTATTGGAAAATAATAAATGCACAATTAAAATATAATGGCATCCATTTTATAAAAAAAATATACCAATTATATCCCAAATACATACCAAGAATATACTAAGGATATTCTAAATATATATGCCACATATATACCATAAGTATGCCAAAAATATACCAAAAATATATTAAGAATATACTAAATATATACATCGCATATATATCAAAATATGCCAAAAATATATTAAATCATTTAATAAGATAATTCATGTTTAAATACATAATAAAAACATGGATGCTCAAAATCATCTATCCTATATGCAATGCATATATAGGATAATAACTCACAGGTTAGCACTCCTCTAGACAGACTCGATGGGCCTGGTCCGATAGGCTTCGGTCTCAACGTAACTATAAAAAATAAAATAATAATAACAATATCAGAATAAATCCCTAACTTTACACATCTAGGAATTCTAAAGGAAGACTAGCTGAAGTTTATAGCCCCCAATATAGCCCTCTCAGTCAGCTTCAATTTGATATATTATGAGCCCTGTGGATCAACTGATGCTGCCATGAACGTACATTTGAATCCTAATTGTGAAAGCACACTCTATCAAATCCATGGGCCTAAATAAAAATATTTGGGCCCGAAGATGGACCTCTATAGATGAAGTTTATAGCCCCCATTATAGCTCTTTGAGTCAGCCTCGATTGGATATATTATAGGCCCCGTGGATTAACTGATGTTGCCACGAACGCGCATATTAAGCCCAAGTATGAAAGCCCACTCTATCAAATCCGTGGGCCTAGACAAAAATATTTGGGCCTGAAGATGGACTGCTATAGAAAAAATTTATAGCCCCTATTATAGCCCTCTAAGTCAGCTTTGATTTGATATATTATGGGCTTCGTGGGTCAACCGATGCTGCCACGAACTTCCATTTGAAGCCCAAGTGTGAAAGCCCACTCTATCAAATCCATGGGCGTAGATAAAAATAATTAGGCCCAAAAATTGATCGATATAGACAAATTTTATAGCTTCTATTATAGTCCTCTTGAGTCATATTTGATTTGATATATTATGGGCCCCGTGGGTCAACCGATGTGGCCATGAATGTCCATTTGAAGCCCAAGTGTGAAAGCCCACTCTATCAAATCCATGGGCCTAGATAAAAAAAATTAGGCCAAAAAATGGACTGATATAGACAAAGTTTATTGCCCCCATTATAGCCCTTTGATTCAGCTTCGATTTGATATATTGTGGGTCTCGTGGGTCAACCGGCAGCCATGAACGTCCATTTGAAGCCCAAGTGAAAAAGCCCGCTCTGTCAAATCCATATGCCTAAACAAAAATATTTGGGCCCAAAGACGGAACGCTATAGATGAAGTTTATAGCCCCCATTATAGCCCTCTTTTTCAACTTCGAATTGATATATTATGTGCCCTATGGGTGAACCGATGCTGCCACGAACATCCATTTGAAGACTAAGTATGAAACCCACTATATCAAACCAATAGGTCTAAACAAAGGTATTTAAGCTCAAAGATGGACTGTTATAGATGATGTTTATAGCCCTCATTATAGCCCTTTTAGTTAGCTTCAATTTGATATCTTATGGGCCCCATGGGTCAACTAATGCTGCCACGAATGTCCAGTTAAAGACCAAGTGCGAAAGCCCACACTATTAAATCCATGGGCGTAGACAAAACTATTTGGGCCCAAATATGGATTGCTATAGAAAAATTTTATAGCCCCCATTATAGCCCTCTGAGTCAACTTCGAATTGATATATTATGGGCCCCGTGGGTCAACTGATGCTGCCACGAGCATCCATTTCAAGCCCAAGTGTGAAAGCCCACTATATCAAACCAATAGGCCTAAGCAAAGGTCTTTAGGCTTGAACACGGATTGCTATAGATTAAGTTTATAGACCCTATTCTAGCCCTACCAGCCAGCTTTGATTTGATATATTATGGGCCCTATGGGTTAACTGATGCTGCCACGAACATCCATTTGAAGCCCAAGTGCGAAAGCCCACACTATTAAATCCATGGGCATAGACAAAAATATTTGGGCCCAAAGCTAAACTGCTATAGAAAAATTTTTTAGCCACTATTTTAGCCCTCTAAATCAGTTTTGATTGATATATTATGGGCCTCATGGGTCAACCGATGCTGCCACAAACGTCCATTTGAAGCCCAAGTACGAAAGCCCACTCTATGAAATCCATGGGACTAAACAAAAATATTTGGGCCCAAAGATGAACCGCTATAGACAAAGGTTATAACCCCCATTATAGCTCTCTGATTCAGCTTCAATTTGATATATTATGGGCCCAGTGGGTCAACCGATGCTGCCACGAATGTCCATTTGAAGCCTAAGTGTGAAAACTAACTCTATCAAATCCATAGGCCTAAACAAAATCATTTGGTCTTGAAGATAGATTGCTATTGAAAAAGTTTATAGTCCATATTATAGCCCTCTGAGTTAGCTTTGATTTGATGTTTTATGGGCCCCATGGGTTAACCGATGCTGCCATGAACATCCATTTGAAGTCCAAGTGCGAAAGCCCACTCTATTAAATCAATGGGCCTAAACAAAGGTATTTGGGCCCGACGATGGATAGCTATAGACAAATTTTATAGCCCCTATTATAGCCCTCTGATTCAGCTTCGTTATAATATATTATCGGCTTCGTGGGTCAATTGATGCTGCCACGAACGTCCATTTGAAGCCCAAGTACGAAAGCCCACTCTATTAAATCCATGGGCCTAAACAAAATTATTTGGGCTTGAAGACAAACTGTTGTTGAAAAACTTTATAGGCCCTATTATAGCCCTCTGAGTCAGCTTTAATTTTATATATTATGGGCCCCGTCAGTCAATCGATGCTGCTACGAACGTCCATTTGAAGCCCAAGTGTGAAAGCCAACTCCATCAAATCAATGGGCCTAGAAAAAAATATTTGGGCCTGATTATGGACTGCTATAGAAAAATTTTATAGCCCCCATTATAGCCCTTTGAGTCAACTTCGATTTGATATATTATGGGCCCCGTGGGTCAACCGATGCTGCCACGAACGTCCATTGGAAGTCCAAGTACAAAAGCCCCCTCTATCAAATCCATGGGCCAAAACAAAAGTATTTGGGCATAAAGACAGACTACTATAGATGAATTTTATAGCCCCTATTATAGCCCTCTGAGCCAGTATTGATTTGATATATTATGGGCCTCGTGGGTCAACTGATGCTGCCACGAACATCCATTTGAAGCCCAAGTGTGAAAGCCTACTCTATTAAATCCATGGGCCTAAACAAAAATAGTTGGACCTGAAGATGGACTGCTATAGACAAAGTTTATAGCCCCTATTATAGCCCTTTGATTCAGCTTCAATTTGATATATTATGGGCCCCGTGTGTTAACTGATGGTGTGACGAATGTCCATTTAAAGCCAAAGGGCGAAAGCCCACTCTATTAAATCCATGGGCCTAAATAAAATTATTTAGGCCTGAAGTGGGACTGCTTTTGACAATATTTATAGCCCTATTATAGCCCTCTGATTAAGCTTTGATTTGATATATTATTAGCCCCGTGGGTCAATCGATGCTGGCACGAATGTCCATTTGAAGCGCAAGTACGAATGCCCACTCTATGAAATCCATGGGCATAAACAAAAATATTTGGGCCTGAAGATGGATTGCTATAGACAAAGTTTATAGCTCCCATTATAGCCCTTTGATTCATGTTCAATTTGATATATTATGGGCTCGTGGGTCAACCGATGCTACCACGAATGTCCATTTGAAGCCTAAGTGCGAAAACTAACTTTATCAAATCCATGGGCCTAAAAAAAATTATTTGGGCTTGAAGACAGACCGCTATTGACAATGCTTATAGTTTCCATTTTAGCCCTCTGAGTCAGCTTCAATTTGATATATTACGGGCCCCGTGTGTCAACCGATGTTGTCATGAATGTCCATTTGAAGCCCAAGTTCGAAAGCACACTCTATCAAATCCAAGGGCTTAAACAAAATTATTTAGGCTTGAAGAGGGATCGCTATTGATGATGTTTATAGCCCCCAATGTAGCCCTCTGAGTCAGCTTCAATTTGATATATTATGGGCCCCGTGGGTCAACCGATGCTGCCACGAACGTCCATTTGAAGACCAAGTGTGAAAGCACACTCTATCAAATCAATGGGCCTAGAAAAAAATATTTGGCCCTGAAGATTAGCTGTTATAGACAAAGTTTATAGCCCCCATTATATCCCTCTGAGTCAGCTTCAATTTGATATAATATCGGTCTCGTGGGTCAACTGATGCTACCACGAACGTCCATTTGAAGCCCAAGTGCAAAAGGCCACTCTATCAAATCTATGGGCCTAGATAAAAATATCTAGGCCTAAAAATGGATTACTATAGACAAATTTTATAGCCCCTAATATAGCCCTCTGAGTCAGCTTCGATTTGATATATTATGGGCCTTGTGGGTCAACCAGTACTGCCACGAACATCCATTTGAAGCCTAAGTGCGGAAGCACACTCTATTAAATCAATAGGCTTAAACAAAGGTATTTAGGCTCTAGTATAGACTGCTATAGATAAAGTTTATAGCCCCCATTATAGACCTCTCAATCAGCTTCGATTTAATATTTTATGGGTCCCGTGGGTCAACTGATACTGCCATGAACGTACATTTGAAGCCCAAGTGTGAAAGCCCACACTATCAAATCCATGGGCATAGACAAAAATATTTGGGCCCAAAGATGGATTGTTATAGATAAAGCTTATAACCCCTATTATATTCCTCTGAGTCAGCTTCGATTTGATATAATGTGGGCCCCATGGGTCAACTGATGCTGCCACGAATGTCCATTTAAAGCCCAAGTGTGAAAGCCCACTCTATCAAATCCATGAGCCTAAATAAAGGTATTTGGGCCTAAAGATGGAATTCTATAGACAAAGTTTATAGTTCCCAATATAGCCATCTCAGTCAGCTTCGATTTGGTATCTTATGGGCCCTCTGGGTCAACCGATGTTGCCACGAACGTCCATTTAAAGCCCAAGTACGAAAGCCCACTCTATCAAATCCATGGGCCTAGACAATAAAATTTGGGCCCAATGATGGAACGCTAAAAATGAAGTTTACAGCGTCCATTATAGCCCCTTGAGCCAGCTTCAATTTGATATATTATGGGCCCTGTGGGTCAACCGATGCTGCCACGAACGTCCATTTGAAGTCCAAGTGCTAAAGCCCACTCTATTAAATCCATTGGCCTAAATAAAAATATTTAGGCCCAAAGATGGATCACTATAAACAAAGTTTATAGTCCACTAAGTCAGCTTCGATTTGATATATTATGGGCCTCGTGGGTCAACTGATGCTGCCACGAACATCCATTTGAAGCCCAATTATGAAAGCCTAATCTATCAAATCCTTGTGTCTAAAAAAATAATTGGGCCTGAAGATAGACCGTTGTAGATGCATTTTATAGCCCCCATTATATTGCTTTGATTCAACTTTGATTTGATATATTATGGGCCTCGTGGGTCAACCGATGTTGCACGAATGTCCATTTGAAGCCTAAGTGCGAAAGCCCACTCTATCAAATCCATGAGCCTAAATAAAGGTATTTGGGCCTGAAGACGGACTACTATAGACAAAGTTTATAGCTCTCATTATAGCCCTTTCAGTTAGTTTCGATTTGATATATTATGGGCTCCATGGGTCAATCGATGCTGCTACGAATATCCATTTGAAGCCCATGTACATAAGCCAACTCTATCAAATCCATGCACCTAAATAAAGGTATTTGGGCCCAAAGCTGGACTACTATAGACAAATTTTATAGCTCCTATTATAGCCCTCTCAGTTAGCTTTGATTTGATATATTATGGGCCCCGTGGGTCAACCGATGCTGCCACGAATGTTCATTTAAAGCCCAAGTGCGAAAGCC
The DNA here is from genome assembly GCA_947683625.1 of Mallotus nudiflorus. NCBI lineage: Eukaryota > Viridiplantae > Streptophyta > Magnoliopsida > Malpighiales > Euphorbiaceae > Mallotus > Mallotus nudiflorus. Next base: position 1,875,247 of record CANTUR010000125.1, read on the forward strand.
AACTCTATCAAACCAATAGGCATTAACAAAGGTATTTAGGCCCAAAGATAAATTGCTATGGATGAAGTTTATAGCTCACATTATAGCCCTCTCAGTCAGCTTCAATTTGATATATTATGGGCCCTATGGGTCAACCATTGCTGCCATAAATGTCCATTTGAAGCGCAAGTATGAAAGCCCACTCTATCAAATCAATGGGCCTAGATAAAAATATTTAGGCCCAAAGATGGACTGCTATAGACAAAGTTTATAGCCCCATTATAGCCCTCTGAGTCAACTTTGATTTGATATATTGTGGGCCTCCTGGGTCAACTTATGCTGCCACAAACGTCCATTTCAAGCCCAAGTGCGAAAGCCCACTTTATCAAATCCATGGGCCTAAACAAAAATTTTTAGGCCCGAAGATGGATCACTATAGAAAAAATTTATAGCCTCCATTATAGCCCTCTAAGTCAGTTTCGATTTGACATATTATAGGTCCCGTGGGTCAACCGATGCTGCCATGAATGTCCATTTAAAGCCCAAGTGTGAAAGCCCACTCTATTAAATCGATGGGCCTAAACAAAAATATTTAGGCCCAAAGACAGACCACTATAGACAAAGTTTATAGCCCCCATTATAGCCCTCTGAGTTAGCTTCAATTTGATATATTATTGGCCCAATGGGTCAACCGATGCTTCCATGAATGTCCATTTGAAGCCTAAGTGTGAAAGCCCACTCTATCGAATCCATGTGCCTAAAAAAAAATGGGCCTAAAGACGGACCACTATAGATGATGTTTATAGCCTCCATTATATTCCTTTAAGTCAGCTTTGATTTGATATATTATGGGCCCCGTGGTTCAACCAATGCTGCCACGAACATCAATTTGAAGCCCAAGTGCGAAAGCCCACTCTATCAAATCCATAAGCCCAAATAAAGGTATTTCATCCTGAAGATGGACCGCTACAGATGAAGTTTATAGGCCCCATTATAGCCCTCTCAGTCAGCTACGATTTGATACCTTATGGGCCCTGTGGGTCAACCGATGATGCCATGAATGTCCATTTGAAGCTTGAGTGCGAAAGCCCACTCTGTCAAATCCATAGGCCTAGACAATAAAATTTGGCCCTGAAGATGGATCGCTACAGATGAACTTTATAGCCCCTATTATAGCCCTTTGAGTCAGCTCCGATTTGATATATTATGGGCACCGTGGGTCAACCGATGCTACCACGAACATCTATTTGAAGCCCAAGTGCGAAAGCCCGCTCTATCAAATCCATGGGCCTAAATAAAAAATTTTTTCCCCTAAGATAGACCGTTATAGATAAAGTTTATAGCCCCCATTATAGCACTCTGAGTCAGCTTCGATTTGATATGTTGTGGGCCCCGTGGGTCAACTGATGATACCACAAACGTCCGTTTGAAGCCCAAGTGCGAAAGGACACTTTATCAAATCAATGGGCCTAAACAAAAATATTTAGGCCCGATGAGCGACCACTATAGGAAAAGTTTATAGTCCCCATTATATCCCTCTGAGTCAGCTTTGATTTGATATGTTATGGGCCCCGTGGGTCAACTGATGCTGCCACGAATGTCCATTTGAAGTCCAAGTGTAAAAGGTCACTCTGTCAAATCCATGTGCCTAAAGAAAAATGTTTGGGCTTGAAGACAAATCGTTATAGATGACGTTTAGAGCCCCCATTATAGCCCTCTAATTAAGCCTTGATTTGATAAACTATGGGCCCCGTGGGTCAACCGATGCTGCCACGAACGTCCATTTGAAGCCCAAGTACGAAAGCTCACTTTATCAAATCCATGTGCCTAAACAAAAATATTTGGGCCGAAGACAAAATGCTATAAACAAAGTTTATAGACCCAATTATAGCCCTTTGATTCAACTTTGATTTGATATGCTATGGGCCCTGTGGGTCAACCAATGCCGCGACGAACGTCCATATGAAGCCCAAGTGTGAAAGCCCACTTTATCAAATCCATGGGCCTAGACAAAATATTTGGGCATGAAGATGGCCTGCTACAGACAAAGTATATAGTCCCTATTATAGCTCTCTGAGTCAACTTTAATTTGATATATTATGGGCCCTTGGGTCAACCGATATTGCCACGAACGTCCATTTGAAGCCCATGTGTGAAAACCCACTCTATCAAATCCATGTGCCTAAACAAAAATATTTGGGCCTGAAGATAGATCGCTATAGATGACGTTTATAGCCCCCATTATAGCCCTCTGATTCAGCCTTAATTTGATAAACTATGGGCCCCATAGGTCAACCGATGCTGCCACGAACATCCATTTGAAGCCCAAGTGCGAAAGCCCACTCCATCAAATCCATGTGGCTAAACAAAAATATTTAGGCCCGAAGATAGACTGCTATAGAAAAAGTTTATTGACCTAATTAGCCCTCTAATTCAGCTTCAATTTGATATACTATGGGCCCCATGGGTCAACCGATACTGCCACAAACGTCCATATGAAACCTAAGTGTGAAAGCCCACTTTATCAAACCCATGAGCCTAGATAAAAGTATTTGGGCATGAAGATGGACTACTATAGACAAATTTTATAGTCCCTATTATAGCCCTCTGAGTCAGCTTTAATTTTATATATTATAGGCCCCGTGGGTCAATCGATGCTGCCACGAACGTCCATTTGAAGCCCAAGTGCAAAAGCCCACTCCATCAAATAAATGGGCATAGATAAAAATAACTAAGCCTGAAAATGGACTGCTATAGACAAAGTTTATAGCCCCCATTAAATCCCTCTAAGTCAGCCTTGAATTGATATATTATGGGCCTTATGGGTCAACCGATGTTGCCATGACCGTCCATTTGAAGCCCAAGTGCGAAAGCCCACTCTATCAAACTAATAGGCATAAACAAAGGTATTTAGGCCTGAAGATATACTGCTATAGATGAATTTTAAAGCCTATGCTCTAGCCCTCTTAGTCAGCTTCAATTTGATATATTATGGGCCCTGTGGGTCAACCAATGCTGCCACGAACGTCCATTTGAAGCCCAAGTGTGAAAGCCCACCTTATTAAATCCATGTGCCTAAACAAAAAATATTTAGGCTCGAAGACAGACTGCTATAGATGAAGTTTATAGTATCCATTATAGCCCTTTAAGTCAACTTGGAATTGTTATATTATGGGCCCCATGGGTCAACCGATGATGCCACGAACGTCCATTTGAAGCCCAAGTGTGAAAGGCCACTCTATCAAACCAATAGGCCTAAACAAAGGTATTTAGGCATGAGGACGGACTCCTATAGATGAAGTTTATAGTCCTCATTATAGCCATCTTAGTCAACTTTGATTTGATATATTATGGCCCTTATGGGTCAACCGATGGTGCTATAAACGTCAATTTGAAGCCTAAGTGTGAAAGCCCACTCTATCAAATCCATGGGCTTAGACAAAAAAATTTGGGACCAAAGATGAACTGCTATAGATGATGTTTATAGCCCCCATTATAGCCCACCGAGTCAACTTCATTTTGATATATTATGGGTATCGTGGGTCAACCGATGGTGCCATGAATGTCCATTTGAAGCCCAAGTGCGAAAGCCTACTCTATCAAATCCATGGGCCTAAATAAAAAATTTTGGCCTAAGGACAGACCGCTATAGATGAAGTTTATAGGCCCCATTATATCCCTTTGAGTCAGCTTCAATTTGATATATTATGGGCCCTGTGGGTTAACCGATGCTGCCACGAACGTCTATTTGAAGCCCAAGTGCAAAAGCTAACTCTATCTAATCCATAGGCCTAAGCAAAAACATTTGGGCTCAAAGATGGACCGCTATAGAAGAAGTTTATAGCCCCCATTATAGCCCTTTGGGTCAACTTCGATTTGATATATTATGGGCCCCGTGGGTCAACCGATGCTTCCACGAACGTCCATTTGAAGCCCAAGTGCAAAAGCCCACTCTATCAAATCGATAGGCCTAAACAAAAATATTTAGGCCCGATGACTGACCACTATAGACAAAGTTTATAGTCCCCATTATATTCCTCTGAGTCAGCTTTAATTTGATATATTATGGGCCCCGTGGGTCAACCGATGCTGCCACGAACGTCCATTTAAAGTCCAAGTGTGAAAGCTCACTCTATCAAATCCATGTGCCTAAATAAAAATATTTGGGCCTGAAGACTGACCGTTACATATAAAGTTTATAGACCCAATTATATCCCTTTAAGTCAGCTTTGATTTGATATATTATGGGCCTTGTGGGTTAACTGATGCTACCATGAATGTCCATTTGAAGCCCAAGTATGAAAGCCCACTCTATCAAATGCATGTGCTTAAACAAAAATATTTGGGCCCAAAGACAGACCACTATACATGAAGTTTGTAGCCCCCATCATAGCCCTCTAATTCAGCCTTGATTTGATAAACTATAGGCCCTGTGGGTCAACTGATGCTGTCACGAATGTCCATTTAAAGTCCAAGTACGAAAGCCCACTCAATTAAATCCATGTGCCTAAATAAAAATATTTGGGCCCGAAGACAGACTGCTATAGAAAAAGTTTATAGTACCCATTATAGCCCTCTAATTCAGCTTCGATTTGATATATTATAGGCCCCGTGGGTCAATCGATGCTTCCACGAACGTCCATTAGAAGCCCAAGTGCAAAAGCCCACTCTATCAAATTGATGGGCCTAAACAAAAATATTTAGGCCCGATGACCGACCACTATAGAAAAATTTTATAGTCCCCAGTATATCCCTCTGAGTCAACTTTGATTTGATATATTATGGGCCTTGTGGGTCAACTGATGCTGCCACGAGCATCCATTTGAAGTCCAAGTGTGAAAGCTCACTCTATCAAATCCATGTGCCTTAAACAAAAATATTTGGGCTTGAAGATGGACCGTTATAGAACAAGTTTATAGCCCTAATTATATGCCTTTGAGTCATCTTCGATTGATATATTATGGGCCCCGTGGGTCAACCGATTCTGCCACGAATGTCCATTTGAAGCCCAGGTATGAATGCCCACTCTATCAAATGCATGTGTTTAAACAAAACTATTTGGGCCCGAAGATAGACCACTATAGATAAGTTTATAGCCCCCATTATAGTCCTCTGATTCAGCCTTGATTTGATAAACTATGGGCCCCGTGGGTCAACCGATGCTGCCACGAACGTCCATTTGAAGCCCAAGTATGAAAGCCCACTCTATCAAATCCATGTGCCTAAATAAAAATATTTAGGCTCGAAGACAGATCGCTATAGAAAAGGTTTATAGTACCCATTATAGCCCTCTGATTCAACCTTGATTTGATAAACTATGGGCCTTGTGGGTCAACCAATGCTGCCACGAACGTCCATATGAAGCTAAGTGCGAAAGCCCACTCTATCCAATCCATGTGCCTAAATAAAAATATTTAGGACCGATGACGGACCACTATAGACAAAGTTTATAGTCCCCATTATATCGCTTTAAGTCAGCTTTGATTTGATATATTATGGGCCTCGTGGGTCAACCGATGCTGCCACGAACGTCCATTTGAAGTCCAAGTATGAAAGCTCACTCTATCAAATCCATGTGCCAAAATAAAAATATTTGGGCCTGAAGACAGACCGTTATAGAAGAATTTTATAGCCCCAATAATATCCCTCTGAGTCAGCTTCACTTTGATATATTATAGGCCCTGTGGGTCAACCGATACTACTTTGAATGTCCATTTGAAGCCCAGGTACGAAAGCCCACTCAATCAAATGAATGTGCCTAAAGAAAAATATTTAGGCCCGAAGACAGACCGCTATAGATGAAGTTTATAGCCCCCATTATATTCCTCTGATTCAGCCTTGATTTGATAAACTATGGGCCCCATGTGTTAACTGATACTGCCACGAATGTCCATTTGAAGCCCAAGTATGAAAGCCCACTCTATTAAATCCATGTGCCTAAAAAAAATATTTGGGCCCGAAGATAGACTGCTATAGAAAATGTTTATAGTACCCATTATAGCCCTCTGATTTAGCTTTGATTTGATATATTATGGGCCCCGTGGGTCAACCGATGCTTCCACGAACTTCCATTTGAAGCCCAAGTGCAAAAGCCCACTCTATCAAATTGATGGGCCTAAACAAAAATATTTAGATCCGATGACGGACCACTACAGACAAAGTTTATAGTCCCCATTATATCCTTCTGACTCAGCTTCGACTTGATATATTATGGGCCCCGTGGGTCAACTGATGCTGCCACGAACGTCCATTTGAAGCCCAAGTATGAAAGCTAACTCTATCAAATCCATAGGCCTAAGCAAAAACATTTGGGCTCAAAGACGGATCGCTATAGAAGAAGTTTATAGCCCCCATTATAGCCCTTTGGGTCAGCCTCGATTTGATATATTATGGGCCCCGTGGGTTAACCGATGCTTCCACAAACCTCCATTTGAAGCCTAAGTGCAAAAGCCCACTCTATCAAATAGATGGGCCTAAACAAAAATATTTAGGCCCGATGACAGACCACTATAGAAAAATTTTATAGTCCCAATTATATCCCTCTGAGTCAGCTTCAATTTGATATATTATAGGCCCCGTGGGTCAACTGATGCTGCCATGAACGTCCATTTAAAGTCCAAGTGTGAAAACTCACTCTATTAAATCCATGTGCTTAAACAAAAATATTTGGGCCTAAAGACTGATCGTTATAGATGAAGTTTATAGCCCCAATTATATCCCTCTAAGTCAGCTTTGAATTGATATATTATGGGCTGCGTGGGTCAACTGATGCTGCCATGAATGTCCATTTGAAGCCCAGGTATGAAAGCCCACTCTATCAAATGCATGTGCCTAAGCAAAAATATTTGGGCTCGAAGACAAACCACTATAGATGAAAGCCTTGATTTGATAAACTATGGGCCCCGTGGGTCAACCGATGCTACCACGAATGTCCATTTGAAGCCCAAGTACGAAAGCCCACTCTATCAAATCCATGTGCATAAAAAAAAATATTTGGGCTTGAAGACAGACCGCTACAGACAAATTTTATATTACCCATTATAGTCCTTTGATTCAGCTTTGATTTGATATATTATAGGCCCCGTGGGTCAACCAATGCTTCCATAAACATACATTTGAAGCCTAAGTGTGAAAGCCCACTCTATTAAATTGATGGGCCCAAACAAAATATTTAGGCCTAATGACAGACCACTATAGACAAAGTTTATTATCCCCATTATATCCCTCTAAGTCAGCTTGAATTTGATATATTATGGGCCCTGTGGGTCGACCGATGTTGCCATGAATGTCCATTTGAAGTCCAAGTGTGAAAGCTCACTCTATCAAATCCATGTGCCTAAACAAAAATATTTGGGCCTGAATACAAATCGTTATAGATGAATTTGATAGCCCCAATTTTATCCCATTGAGTTAGCTTTGATTTGATATATTATGGGCCCCATGGGTCAACCGATGCTGCCACGAATGTCCATTTAAAGCCTAGGTATGAAAGCCCACTCTATCAAATGCATATGCTTAAACAAAAATATTTAGGCCTTATGACGGACCACTATAGACTAAGTTTATAGTCAACATTATATCCCTTTGAGTCAGCTTTGATTTGATATATAATGGGCCCCGTGGGTCAACCGATGCTGCCACGAACATCCATTTGAAGTCCAAGTGTGAAAGCTCACTCTATTAAATCCATGTGCCAAAATAAAAATATTTGGGTCTGAAGACAGATTGTTATAGATAAATTTTATAGCCCTAATTATATCCCTCTGAGTTAGCTCTGATTTGATATATTATAGGCCTCGTGGTTCAATCGATGCTGCCATGAATGTCCGTTTGAAGCCCAGGTACGAAAGCCCACTCTATCAAATGCATGTGCTTAAAGAAAAATATTTAGACCCGAAGACAGATAGCTATAGATGAAGTTTATAGCCCCCATTATAGCCCTCTGATTAAGCCTTGATTTGATAAACTATGGGCCCTGTGGGTCAACTGATGCTGCTACAAACGTCCATTTGAAGCCCAAGTACGAAAGCCCACTCTATCAAATCCATGTGCCTAAACAAAAATATTTAGGCCCGAAGACAGACGACTATAGAAAAATTTTATAGTACCCATTATAGCCCTCTGATTTAGCTTCGATTTGATATATTATGGGCCCCGTGGATCAATCGATGCTTCCACAAACGTCCATTTAAAGCCCAAGTGCAAAAGCCCACTCTATCAAATCGATGGGCCTAAATAAAAATATTTAGGCCCGATGACGGACCACTATAGAAAAAGTTTATAGTCCCCAATATATCCCTCTGAGTCAGCTTCGATTTGATATATTATGGGCCCCGTGGGTCAACCGATGCTGCCACGAACGTCCATTTGAAGTCCAAGTGTGAAAGATCACTCTATCAAATCCATGTACCTAAATAAAAATATTTAGGCTTGAAGACGGACCATTATAGAAGACGTTTATAGCCCTAATTATATCCTACTAAGTTACCTTCAATTTGATATATTATGGGCCCCGTGGGTCAACTAATGCTGCCACGAATGTCCATTTGAAGCCTAGGTATGAAAGCCCACTCTATCAAATGCATGTGCTTAAACAAAAATATTTGGGCTCGAAGACAGACCATTATAGATGAAGTTTATAGCCCCCATTATAGCCCTCTGATTTAGCCTTGATTTGATAAACTATGGGCCTCATGCGCCTAAAGATGCTGCTACGAACGTCCATTTGAAGCCCAAGTACGAAAGCCTACTCTATCAAATCCATATGCCTAAATAAAAATATTTAGGCTCGAAGACAGATTGCTACAAACAAAGTTTATAGTACCCATTATAGGCCTCTGACTCAGCCTCAATTTGATAAACTATGGGCCCTGTTGGTTAACCGATGCTGCCACGAATGTCCATATGAAGCCAAGTGCGAAAGCCTACTCTATCAAATCCATGTGCCTAAACAAAAATATTTAGGCCCATTGACGGACGACTATAGATGAAGTTTATAGTCCCCATTATATCTTTAGGTTAGCTTCGATTTGATATATTATAGGCCTCGTGGGTCAACCGATGCTGCCACGAATGTCCATTTGAAGTCCAAGTGTGAAAGCTCACTATATCAAATCCATGTGCCAAAACAAAAATATTTGGGCCTGAAGACGGATCGTTATAGAAGAAGTTTATAGCCCCAATAATATCCCTCCAAGTCAGCTTTAATTTGATATATTATGGGCCGTGTGGGTCAACCGATGCTACCATGAATGTCCATTTGAAGCCCAGTTATGAAAGCCCACTCTATCAAATGCATGTGCCTAAAGAAAAATATTTGGGCCCGAAGACTGACCACTGTAGACGAAGTTTATAGCCCCCATTATAGCCCTCTGATTCAGCCTTGATTTGATAAACTATGGGTCCCATGGGTCAACCGATACTGCCACGAATGTCCATTCGAAGCCCAAGTACGAAAGCCCACTCTATTAAATCCACGTGCCTAAATAAAAATATTTGGGCTCGAAGACAGATCGCTACAGACAAAGTTTATAGTACCCATTATAGCCCTCTAATTTAGCTTCAATTTGATATATTATGAGACTCGTGGGTTAACCGATACTTCCATGAATGTCCATTTAAAGCCCAAGTGCGAAAGCCCACTCTATCAAATCGATAGGCTTAAACAAAAATATTTAGATCCGATGACGGACCACTACAGACAAAGTTTATAGTCCCCATTATATCCCTCTAACTCAGCTTTAATTTGATATATTATAGGCCCCATGGGTCAACTGATGCTGCCACGAACGTCCATTTGAAGTCCAAGTGTGAAAGCTCACTATATCAAATCCATGTGCCTAAACAAAAATATTTGGGCCTGAGGATGAACCGTTATAGATGAAGTTTATAGCCCCAATTATATCCCTCTCAGTAAGCTTTGATTGATATATTATGGGCCTTGTGGGTCAACCGATGCTACCACGAATGTCCATTTGGAGCCCAGGTATGAAAGCCCACTTTATCAAATGCATGTGCTTAAACAAAAATATTTAGGCCCGAAGACAAACCACTATTGACGAAGTTTATAGCTCCCATTATAGTCCTTTGATTTAGCCTTGATTTGATAAACTATGGGACCCGTGGGTCAATCGATGCTGCCACGAACGTCCATTTGAAGCCCAAGTACGAAAGCCCACTTTATCAAATCCATGTGCCTAAACAAAAATATTTGGGCTCGATGACATATTGCTATAGAAAAAGTTTATAGTACCCATTATAGCCCTCTGATTCAACCTCGATTTGATAAACTATGGGCCTTATGGGTCAACCGATGCTGCCACGAACGCCCATATGAAGCCAAGTGTGAAAGCCCACTCTATCAAATCCATGTGCCTAAACAAAAATATTTGGGCTCGAAGACAAACCGCTATAGATAAATTTTATAGACCTAATTATAGCCCTCTAATTTAGCTTTGATTTGATATACTATGGGTGCTGTGGGTCAACCGATGCTGCCACAAACGTCCATATGAAGCACAAGTGTGAAAGCCCACTTTATCAAATCCTTGGGCCTAGACAAAAATATTTGCGCATGAAGATGGCCTACTATAGACAAAGTTTATTGTCCCCATTATAGCTCTCTAAGTCAGCTTTAATTTGATATATTATGGGCCCCTAGGTCAACCGATGCTGCCACGAACGTCCATTTGAAGCCCATGTGCGAAAGCCCACTTTATTAAATCCATGTGCCTAAATAAAAATATTTAGGCCTGAAGACAGATTGCTATAGATGAAGTTTATAGCCCCTATTATAGCCCTCTGATTCAGCCTCAATTTGATAAATTATGGGCCCGTGGGTCAACTGATGCTGCCACGAACGTCCATTTGAAGCCCAAGTGCGAAAGCCCACTCTATCAAATCCATGTGGCTAAACAAAAATATTTGGGCCTGAAGACTGACCGCTATAGAAAAAGTTTATTGTCCCAATTATAGCCCTCTGATTCAGCTTTGATTTGAAATACTATAGGTGCTGTGGGTCAACCGATGCTGCCACGAACGTCCATATGAAACCCAAGTGTGAAAGCCCACTTTATCAAATCCATGGGCCTAGACAAAAATATTTGGGCATGAAGATGGACTACTATAGAAAAATTTTATAGTCCCCATTATAGCCCTCTGATTCAGGTTTAATTTTATATATTATAGGCCCTGTGGGTCAACTGATGTTGCCATGAACGTCCATTTGAAGCCCAAGTGCGTGCAAAAGCCCTCTCCATCAAATCAACGGGCATATATAAAAATAACTAGGCCCAAAAATGGACTGCTATAGAAAAAGTTTATAGCCCCCATTATATCCCTCTGAGTCAGTTTTGATTTGATATATGATGGGCCTTGTGGGTCAACTGATATTGCCATGATCGTCCATTTGAAGCCCAAGTGCGAAAGCCCACCCTATCAAACCAATAGGCATAAACAAAGGTATTTAGGCCTGAAGATAGACTGCGATAGATGAAGTTACACTATAGCCCTCTCAGTCAGCTTTAATTTGATATATTATGGGTCCTGTGGGTCAACCGATGCTGCCACGAACATCCATTTGAAGCCCAAGTGTGAAAGCCCACCCTATCAAATCCATGTGCCTAAACAAAAAATATTTGGGCCCGAAGACGGACTTCTATAGATGAAGTTTATAGTGCCCATTATAGCCCTCTGAGTCAGCTTGGAATTGTTATATTATGGGCCCTATGGGTCAACCGATGTTGCCACGAACGTCCATTTGAGGCCCAAGTGCGAAAGGCAACTCTATCAAACCAATAGGCCTAAACAAATGTATTTAGCCTCGAGGACAAACTCTTATAGATGAAGTTTATAGCCCTCATTATAGCCCTCTCAGTTAACTTCGATTTGATATATTATGGGGCCCATGGGTCAACCAATACTGCTATAAATGTCAATTTGAAGCCCAAGTGCGAAAGCCCACTCTATCAAATCCATGGGCTTAGAGAAAAAAATTTAGGACCAAAGATGAACTGCTATAGATTATGTTTATAGGCCCCATTATAGCCCACTGAGTCAGCTTCGATTTGATATATTATGGGCCCCGTGGGTTAATCGATGGTGCCACGAATGTCCATTTGAAGCCCAAGTGTGAAAGCACACTCTATCAAATCCATGGGCCTAAATAAAAAATTTTGGCCTGAGGACAGACCGCTATAGATGAAGTTTATAGACCCTATTATATCCCTCTGAGTCTACTTCGATTTGATATATTATGGGCCCTGTGGGTCAACCGATGCTGCCACAAATGTCCATTTGAAGCCCAAGTGCGAAAGCTAACTCTATCTAATCCATGGGCCTAAGTAAAAACATTTATGCCCAAACACGGACCATTATAGAAGAAGTTTATAGACCCCATTATAGCCCTCTGGGTCAGCTTTGATTTGACATATTATGGGCCTCGTGGGTCAACTGATGCTTCCACGAACGTTCATTTGAAGCCCAAGTGCGAAAGCCCACTCTATCAAATCCATGGGACTAAATAAAAAAATTTGGGCCTGAAGACAGACTGCTATAGATGAATTTATAGCCCCTATTATAGCCCTCTCAATCAGCTTCAATTTGATATATTATGGGCCCCGTTGGTCAACCGATGCTGCCATGAACGTCCATTTGAAGCCCAAGTGCGAAAACCCACTCCATGAAATACATGGGCCTAAATAAAAAAATTGGGGCCCGAAGGTGGACTGCTATGGATGAAGTTGATAGCCCCCATTATATCCCTCTGAGTCAGCTTTGATTTGATATATTATAGGCCCCGTGGGTCAACTGATGCTGCCATGAACGTCCATTTGAAGCCCAAGTGCGAAAGCCCACTCTATTAAATCCATGGGCCTAAATAATGGTATTTGGGCTCGAATATGGATGACTATAGGTTGAGTTTATAGCCCCTATTATAGCCCTTTGCGTCAACTTCAATTTGATCTATTATGGGCCTCGTGGGTGAACCGATGCTGCCACGAACGTCCATTTGAATCCAAAGTATGAAAGCCCACTCTATCAAATCCATGAGCCTAAACAAATATATTTGGCCCCAAAGATGGATCGCTATGGATGAATTTTATAGCTCCCACTATAGCCCTCTGATTCAGCTTTGACTTGATATTTTATGGGCCCTGTGGTTCAATTGATTCTACCACGAACGTCCATTTAAATCTTAAGTGTGAAAGCCCACTCTATCAAATCAATGCACCTAGATAAAAATATTTAGGCCTAAAGATGGATTATTATAGATGAAGTTTATAGCTCCCACTCTAGCCCTCTGAGTCAGTTTGGTATATTATGGTCCCCGTGGGTCAACCAATGCTGCAATGAACGTCAATTTGATGCCCAAGTGCGAAAGCCCACTCTATCAAATCCATGGGCCTAAATAAAAAAATTTGGGCTCGAAGATGGACCGCTATAGACGAAATGTATAGCCCCCATTATAGCCCTCTGAATCAGCTTCGATTTGATATATTATGGACCCTATGGTTAAACTGATGCTGCCATGAACATCCATTTGAAGCCTAACTGCGAAAGCCCACTCTATGAAATCCAAGGGCTTAAACAAAGGTATGTGGCCTGAAGATAGACTACTATAGATGAAGTTTATAGCCCCTATTATAGCCCACTTAGTCAGCTTTGATTTGGTATATTATGGGCTTCGTGGGTCAACCGATGCTACCATGATCGTCCATTTGCAGCCCAAGTGCAAAAGCCCACTCTATTAAATCCATGGGACTAGACAAAAAAATTTGGGCCCGAAGACGGACTGCTATAGATGAAGTTTATAGTCCCCATTATATCCCTCTGATTCAGCTTCAATTTGATTTATTATAGGCCCTATGGGTCAACTGATGTTGCCACGAATTTCAATTTGATGCCTAAGTGCGAAAGCCCACTCTATCAAACCCATGGGCCTAAACAAAAAAATTTAGGCTCGATGATGGACCACTATATATGAAATTTATAGCCCCCATTATATCCTTCTGAATAATCTTTGATTTGATATATTATGGGCCCTGTGGGTCAACCGAAGCTGCCACGAACGTCGATTTAAAGCCCAAGTGCGAAAGCTCACTCTATCAAATCCATAGGCCTAAACAAAGGTATTTGGGCCCAAAGATGGACTGCTGTAGATGAAGTTTGTAGCTCCCATTATAGCCCTCTGAGTTAGCTTCGATTTGATATATTATGGGCCCCGTGGGTCAACCGATGCTGCCACGAACGTCCATTTGAATTCCAAGTGCGAAAGCCCACTCTATCAGATCCATGGGCCTAAACAAAAATATTTGGGTCCGACGATAGACTACTATAGATGAAGTTTATTGCTCCCATTTTAGCCCTTTGAGTTAGCTTTGATTTAATATATTATGGGCCCCGTGGGTAAACCGATGCTGGCATGAATGTCCATTTAAAGCCCAAGTACGAAAGCCCACTCTATCAAATCCATGGGCTTAAACGAAGGCATTTGGGCCTAAAGATGGACTGCTATAGATGAAGTTTATAGCCCCCATTAAGCCCTTTGAGTCAGCTTTGATTTAATATATTATGGGCCCTATAGGTAAACTGATGCTGCCATGAATGTCCATTTGAAGCCCAAGTATGAAAGGCCACTCTATCAAATCCAAGGGCTTAAACAAAGGCATTTAGGCCTGAAGATGGACTGCTATATATGAAGTTTATAGCCCCCACTATAGCCCTCTGAGTTAGCTTTGATTTGATATATTATGGGCCCCGTGGGTAAAATGATGCTGCCATGAATGTCTATTTGAAGCCCAAGTATGAAAGCCCACTCTATCAAATCCAAGGGCTTAAATAAAGGCATTTGGGCTTGAAGATGGACTACTATAGATGAATTGTAAGCTCCCATTATAGCCCTCTGAGTTAGCTTCGATTTGATATATTATCAGCCCCGTGTCAACCGATGCCGTCACAAACGTCCATTTGAAGGCCAAGTGCGAAAGCCCACTCTATCAAATCCATATGCATAAACAAAAAAAATTTGGGCCTGAAGATAGACCGCTATAGAAGAATTTATAGCTCCTATTATAGCCTTGTCATTCAGCTTCAATTTGATATATTATAGGCCCCGTGGGTCAACCAATGCTACCATGAACGTCTATTTGAAGCCCAAGTGCAAAAACCCACTTTATGAAATCCATGGACCTAAATAAAAAAAATTGAGCCTGAAAATAGATAACTAAGGATGAAGCTTATAGCCCCCATTATATCCCTTTGAGACAGCTTCGATTTGATATATTATGGGCCCAGTTGGTAAACTAATGTTGCCATGAACGTCCATTTAAAGCCCAAGTGTAAAAGCCCACTCTATTAAATCCATGGGACTAAAAAAAGGTAATTAGGCCAGAAAACGGATGGCTATACACAAAGTTTATAGCTCCCATTATAGCCCTCAGTGTCAGCTTCGATTTGATATATTATGGGCCCTGAGTTGATATATTATGGGCCCCTTGTGTCAACCGATGTTGCCATAAACATCCATTTAAAGCCCAAGTGTGAAAATCTACTTTATCAAATCCATAGGTCTAAATAAAAAAAATTGGGCCTGATCTATAGATGAAGTTTATAGCCCCCATTATATCCCTCTGAATCATCTTTGATTTGATATATTATGGGTGCTATGGGTCAACCAACGCTGTAATGAACGTCCATTTGAAGCCCAAGTGTGAAAACCCACTCTATCAAATCCACGAGCCTAAAGAAAGGTATTTGGGCTTGAAGATGGACCACTATAGATGAAGTTTATAGCTCCTATTATAGCCCTCTGAGTCATCGTCGATTTGATATATGATGGGCCCCGTGGGTCAACCAATGCTGCCACGAACGTCCATTTGAATACCAAGTGCGAAAGCCCAGTCTATCAAATCCATGGGCTTATACAAAAATACTCGGGCTTGATGATAGAATGCTATGGACAAATTTATAGCCCCCATTATAGCCCTCTGAGTCAACTTCAATTTGGTATACTATGGGCCTCGTGGGTCAACCGATGCTACCACGGACATCCATTTGAAGCCCTAGTGTGAAAGCTAATGCTATATAATCCATGGGCCTAAACAAAAATATTAGGGCCCCAAGACTGACTGCTATAGAAGAAGTTTATAGCTCCCATTATGACCCTCTGAGTCAGCTTTGATTTTATATATTATGGGCCTGTGGGCCAACCGATGTTGCCACGAACATCCATTTGAAGCCCAGGTGCGAAAGCCCACTCTATCAAATCAATGTGCATAGATAAAAATATTTAGGCATGAGGATGGACTACTATAGACAAAGTTTATAGCCCTCTGAGTCAGCTTCAATTTGATGTATTATGGGCCCCTTAGGTCAACCGATGCTGCTATAAACATCCATTTGAAGCCCAAGTGTGAAAGCCCACTTTATCAAATCCATGGGCCTAAACAAAAAAATTTAGGCTCAAAGATGGACTGCTATAGATGACTTTATAGCCCCTATTTTGAAGCCTAAGTATGAAAATCGACTCTATGAAATCCATGGGCCTAAATAAAAAAATTTGGGCCCAAAGAAGGACTACTATGCATGAAGCTTATAGCTCCCATTATATCCCTCTAAGTCAGCTTTGATTTGATATATTATGGGGCCCGTGGGTCAATCGATGCTGCCATAATGTCTATTAGAAGCCCAAGTGTGAAAGTCCACGCTATTAAATGCATGGGCATAAACAAAGGTATTTGAGCCTGAAGATGAACTACTAAAGATGAAGTGTATAGCACCCATTATAGCCCTCTGAGTCAGCTTTGATTTGATATTTTATGGGCCTCGTGGGTCAACAGATGCTGCCACGGACATCCACTTGAATGCTAAGTGCAAAAGCCCACTCTATCAAATCCATGGGCCTGAACAAAATTATTTGGGGCCGAAGATGGACCGCTATATACAATGTTTATAGCCCCCATTATAGCCCTGTGAGATAGCTTTGATTTGATATATTATGGGCCCGTGGGTCAACCCATGCTGCCATGAACGTCCATTTGAATCCCAAGTGTGAAAGCCCACTCTATCAAATTAATGGACTTCTATAGACATTTGTAGCCCCCATTATAGCCCTTTGAGTCAACTTTAATTTGAAATATTATGGGCCTTGTGGGTCAATCGATGTTGCCACAAATGTCCATTTGAAGGTCAAATGCGAAAGCCCACTCTATCGAATCAATAGGCCTAGTAAAAAATATTAGGGCCCGAAGATGGATTGTTATAGAAAAACTTTATAGCCCCACTATAGCCCTCTTAGTCAACTTCGATTTGATTTATTATAGGCCCTATGGGTAAACCGATGGTGCCACGAACGTCCATTTGAAGCATAAGTGTGAAAGCCTACTCTATCAAATCCTTGGGCTTAAACAAAGGTATTTGGGCCTGAAGACGGACCACTATAGATGAAATTTATAGCCCTCATTATAGCCCTCTGAGTCAGCTTCGATTTGATATATTATGGGCCCCGTGGGTCAACCTATACTACCACGAACGTCCATTTGAAGCCGAAGTACGAAAGCCCACTCTATCAAATCCATGGGACTAAATAAAAAAATTCAGCTCGAAAGACGGACTGCTATAGATGAAGTTTATAGCCCCCATTATATCCCTTTGATTCAACTTTGATTTGATATATTATGGGCCCCGTGGGTCAACCAATGCTGCCAAAAATGTCCATTTGAAGCCCAAGTTTGTAAGCCTGCTACATCAAATCCATAGACCTAAACAAAGGTATTTAGGCATGAAGTGTATAGCCCTCATTATATCCCTTTGAGTCTACTTTGATTTGATATATTATAGGCCCCGTGGGTTAACCAATGCTACCACGAATGTCCATTTGAAACCTAAATGCGAATGCCCACTCTATTAAATCAATGGGCCTACATAAAAACATTTAGGCCCGAAGATGGAATACTATAGACAAAGTTTATAACCCCTATTATAGCCCTCTAAGTCAGCTTCGATTTGATATATTATGGGCCTCGTGGGTCAACCGATGCAATCACGAATGTCCACTTGAAGGTTAAATGTAAAAGCCCACCCTATCGAATCAATGGGCCTAGTTAAAAATAATTGGGCCTGAAGACAGACTGCTATAGAAAAAGTTTATAGCCCCCAATACGGCCCTCTGAGTGAGCTTTGATTTGATATATTATGGGCCCCGTGGGCAAATTGATACTACAATGAACTTCCATTTGAAGCCTAAGTGCGAAATCCCACTCTATCAAATCCATGGGCTTAAACAAAGGTAATTAGGCTAGAAGACAGACTACTATAGATGAAGTTTATAGCCCCCATTATAGCCCTCTGAGTCAGCTTTGATTTGATATATTATAGGCCCTGTGGGTCAATCGATATTGCCACAAATGTCCATTTAAAGCCTAAGTGCAAAAGCTAACTCTATCAAATTCATGGGCTTAAATAAAAATATTTGGGCCTGAAGATAGACCGCTATAGAAGAAGTTTATGGCCCCTATTGTAGCTCTCGAAGTTACCTTCGATTTTATGTATTATCGGCCTGTAGGTCAACCAATGTTGCCATGAACGTCCATTTGAAGCCCAAGTGCAAAAGCCCACTATATCAAATCAATGCGTGTAGACAAAAATATTTGGGCCTGAAGATGGACTGCTATAGATGAAATTTATAGCCCCCATTATAGCCCACTGAGTCATGTTAGATTTGATATATTATGGGCTTCATGGGTCAACCGATGCTACCATGAACATCCATTTGAAGCCCAAGTGCAAAAGCCTACCCTATCAAATCAATGAGCTTAAACAAAGGTATTTAGGCCTGAAGATGGACAACTATAGGCAAAGTGTATAGCCCCCATTATAGCCCTCTGACTAATCTTCAATTTGATATATTATGGGCCCCGTGGGTCAAGCGTTGCTGCCATGAACGTCCGTTTGAAGCCCAAGTGCGAAAGCCCACTCTATCAAATCCATGGGCCTAAACAAAAATATTTAGGCCTGAAGACAGATTACTATAGAAAAATTTTATAGCCCTTATTATCGCCCTCTGATTCATATTTGATTTGATATATTATGGACCCCGTGGGTCAACCGATGTTGCCACGAACATCCATTTGAAGCCCAAGTGCGAAAGCCCACTCTATCAAATCAATGGGCCTAAACAAAGGTATTTAGGCTCGAAGACAGACCACTATAGGTGAAGTTTATAGCTCCCATTATAGCCCTTTGAGTTAGCTTCGATTTGATACGTTATGGGCCCCGTGGGACAACCTATGCTGCCACTAACGTCCATTTGAAGCCCAAGTGCGAAAGCCCACTCTATCAAATCCATGGGCCTAAACAAAATTTTTTTGGCTTGAAGATGGATTGCTATAGAAAAATTTTATGGCTTCCATTATAGCCCTATGAGTTAGGTTCAATTTGATATATTATGGGCCCTGTGGGTCAACTGATGCAGCCATGAACGTCCATTTGAAGCCCAAATACGAAAGCCCACTCTATCAAATTAATGGGCCTAGACAAAAATATTTGGGCTCGAAGATGGACTACTGTAGACAAAGCTCATAGCCCCTATTATAGCCCTTTGAGTCAACTTCAATTTAAAATATTATGGGCCTCGTGGGTCAACCGATGCTGCCACAAACGTCCATTTGAAGCCTAAGTGTGAAAGCCCACTCTATCAAATCAATGGGCCTTGAAAAAAATATTTGGGCCCAAAGATGGACTGCTATAGACAAAATTTATAGCCCCCATTATAGCCCTCTAAGTTAGCTTCGATTTGATATATTATGGGGCTCATGGGTCAACTGATGCTGCCACGAACGTCTATTCGAAGCCCAAGTTTGAAAGCCCACTCTATCAAATCAATAGGCATAAATAAAAACATTTGGCCTGAAGACAGACTGTTATAGACGAAGTTTATAGCCCCCATTATAGCCCTCTGAGTCAGCTTCAATTCGATATATTATGGGCACTGTGGGTCAACCGATGTTGCCGCGAACGTCCATTTAAAGCCTAAGTGCGGAAGCCTACTCTATCAAATCAATGGGCCTCAACAAAAATATTTGGGCCTGAAGATGGATTGCCATAGGCAAAGTTTATAGCCCCTATTATAGCCCCCATTATAGCCCTCTAAGATAGCTTCGATTTTATATATTATGGGACCCGTGGGTCAACCAATGTTGCCACGAACGTCCATTTGAAGCCTAAGTGCAAAAGCCCTCTCTATCAAATCCATGGGCCTAAACAAAAATATTTGAGCCTGAAGATGGAATGCTATAGACAAAGTTTATAGCCCTCAGAGTCAGCTTTGATTTGATATATTATGGGCCTCGTAGGTAAACCGATGCTGCTATGAATGTCCATTTGAAGCCCAAGTGTGAAAGCCCACTCTATCAAATCAATGGGACTAAAGAAAACATTTGGGCCCAAAGATGGACTGCTATAGACAAAGTTTCTAGCCCCCATTATAGCCCTTTGAGTCAACTTTGATTTGATAAATTATGGGCCCCGTGGGTCAATCGATGTTGCCACGAACGTCTATTTAAAGCCCAAGTGCAAAAGCCCACTTTATCAAATCCATAGGCTTAAATAAAAATATTTAGGCTCGAAGATGGATAGCTATAGACAAAGAGTATAGCCCTCATTCAAGCCCTCTTAGTTAGCTTTGATTTGATATATTATGGGCCCCGTGGTTCAACCGATGCTGCCACAAATGTTCATTTAAAGCCTAAGTGCGAAAGCCCACTCTATCAAATCCATGGACCTAAATAAAAATATTTGGGCTTGAAGATGGACCATTATGGACATAGTTTATAGCCCCCATTATAGCCCTCTGAGTCAGCTTCGATTTGATATATTATAGGCCCCGTGGGTCTACCGATGCTGCCACGAATGTCCATTTAAAGTCTAAGTGCGAAAGCCCACTCTATCAAATCAATGGGACTAAACAAAAACATTTGAGTCTGAAGATGGACTATTATAGGAAAAGTTTATAGCCCCCATTATAGCCCACTGAGATAGCTTCAATATTATATATTATGGGCCCCGTTGGTCAACCAGTGTTGCCACGAATGTCCATTTGAAGCCTAAGTGCAAAAGCCCTCTCTATCAAATCCATGGGACTAAATAAAAATATTTGAGCCTGAAGATAGATTGCTATAGAAAAAGTTTATAGTCCTCAAAGTCAGCTTTGATTTGATATATTATGGGCCTCGTAGGTCAACCGATGTTGCCATGAATGTCCTTTTGAAGCCCACGTGCATAAGCCCACTCTATCAAATCAATGGGCCTAAAGAAAACATTTGGGCCCAAAGATGGACAACTATAGACAAAGTTTATAGCCCCCATTATGGCCCTTTGAGTCAACTTTGATTTGATAAATTATAGGTCCTGTGGGTCAACCGATGTTGCCACGAACGTCCATTTGAAGCCCAAGTGCACAAGCCCACTCTATCATATCCATAGGCTTAAATAAAAATATTTGGGCTCGAAGATGGATAGCTATAGATAAAGTTTATAGGCCCCATTATAGCCCTCTCAGCCAGCTTCAATTTAATATATTATAGGCCTCGTGGGTCAACCGATGCTGTCACGAACGTCCATTTAAAGCCTAAGTGTGAAAGCCCACTCTATCAAATCCATGGACCTAAACAAAAAAATTTATGGTTGAAGATGGACCACTATGGACAAAATTTATAGCCCCTATTATAGTCCTCTGAGTCAACTTTGATTTGATATATTATAGGCCTCGTGGGTCTACCGATGTTGCCACGAACGTCTATTTAAAGCCCAAGTGTGAAAGCCCACTCTATCAAATCAATGGGCCTAGACAAAAATATCTGGGCTTAAAGATGGACTACTATAGACAAAGTTTATAGTCCCCATTATATCCCTCTAAGTCAGCTTTAATTTAATTTATTATGGGCCCCGTGGGTCAATCGATGCTGCCAAGAACGTCCATTTGAAGCCCTAGTGCGAAAGCCCACTCTATCAAATCAATGGGCCTAAACAAAGGTATTTGGTCTCGAAGAAGGATTGCGATAGATGAAGTGTATAGCCCCCATTATAGCCATCTGAGTCATCTTCGTTTTGATATATTATGGGCCCCGTGGGTCAACCGATGCTACCATGAACATCTATTTGAAGCCTAAGTGCGAAAGCCCACTCTATCAAAACCATGGGCCTAGACAAAATTTTTGGGCACAAAGATGGACTGCTATAGACAAAGTTTATAGACTCTATTATAGCCCTCTAAGTCAACATCAATTTGATATATTATGGGCCCTGTGGGTTAACCGATGCTGTGACGAACGTCCATGCAAAGCCCAAATGCGAATGTCTACTCTATCAAATCAATGGGCCGAGATAAAAAAATTTGGGCCTGAAGATGGACTACTATAGACAAATTTCATAGCTCCTATCATAGCCCTCTGAGTCAGCTTTGATTTAATATATTATGGGCCTCATCAGTCAATCGATGCTGCCACGAACATCCATTTGAAGCCCAAGTATGAAAGCCCACTCTATTAAATCAATGAGCCTAGCAAAAAATATTTAGGCCCAAAGATGGACTGCTATAGACAAAATTTTTAGCCCTCATTATATCCCTCTGATTAAGCTTCTATTTGATATATTATGGGCCCCGTGGGTTAACTGATGCTGCTATGAACGTCTATTTGAAGCCCAAGTTCAAAAGCCCACTCTATCAAATCAATGGGCCTAAACAAAAACATTTGGCCTGAAGACAGACTACTATAGTCAAAGTTCATAGCCCCTATTATAGCCCTCTGAGTCAGCTTTAATTTAATATATTATGGGCCCCGTGGGTCAATCGATGCTGCCACGAACATCCATTTAAAGCCCAGGAGCGAAAGCCCACTCTATCAAATTAATGGGCCTGAACAAAATATTTAGGCCCGAAGATGGACCACAATAGATGAATTTTATAGCCCCCATTATAGCCCTTTGAGTCAGCTTTGATTTGATATATTATAGGCCCCGTGGAATAACCGATGCTACCACGAACGTCCATTTGAAGCCCAAGTGCGAAAACCCACTGTATCAAATCCATGGGCCTAAACAAAGGTATTTGGGCATGAAGATGAACCGCTATAGATGAAGTTAATAGCCCCCATTATAGCCCTCTGAGTCAGCTTGATTTGATATAATATGGGCCTCGTGGGTCAACTATTGCTGCCATAAATGTCCATTTGAATCCTAAGTGTGAACTATAGCCCCCATTATAGCCCTCTGAGTCAGCTTCGATTTGATATATTATAGGTCCCGTGGGTCAACCGATGTTGCCAAAAATGTCCATTTGAAGCCCAAGTGCGAAAGCCCACTCTATCTAATCAATAGGCCTAAACAAAAACATTTGGGCCAGAAGACAGACTGCTATAGATGAAATTTATAGCCCCCATTATAGCGCTTTGGGTCGGCTTTGATTTGATATATTATAGGCCCCATGGGTCAACCAATGCTGCCACAAACGTCAATTTAAAGCCCAAGTGTGAAAGCCCACTCTATCAAATCAATCAACCTACACAAAAACATTTGGACCTGAAGATGGACTACTATAGACTAAGTTTATAGCACACATTATTGCCCTCTGAGTCAGCTTCGATTTGATATATTATGGGTCTTGTGGGTCAACCGATGTTGCCATGAACGTCCATTTGAAGCTCAAGTGCAATAGCCCACTTTGTCAAATCCATGGGCCTAAATAAAAATCTTTAAGCCTAAAGATGGACTACTACAGGCAAAGTTTATAGCCCCCATTATAGCCCTCTGAGTCAGCTTTGATTTGATATATTATCGGCAACGTGGGTCAACCGATGTTGCCATGAATGTCAATTTGAAGCCCAAGTGCGAAAGACCACTCTATCAAATCCATAGGACTAAACAAAGGTATTTGGGCCAAAGGCAGACTCCTATATATGAAATTTGTAGCCCCCACTATAGCCCTCTGATTCAACTTTGATTTGATATATTATGGGCCCTGTGGGTCAATCGATGTTGCCATGAACGTCCATTTAAAGCCCAAGTGCAATAGCCCACTTTATCAAATCCATGGACCTAAACAAAAATCTTTAAGCCCAAAGATGGACTACTACAGGCAAAGTTTATAGCCCCCATTATAGCCCTTTGAGTGAGCTTTGATTTGATATATTATCGGCACCGTGGGTCAATCGATGTTGTTATGAACGTCAATTTGAAGCCCAAGTGCGAAAGACCACTCTATAAAATCCATGAGCCTAAACAAAGGTATTTGGGCCAAAGGCAGACTCCTATATACGAAATTTGTAGCCCCCACTATAGCCCTCTGATTCAACTTCGATTTGATATATTATGGGCCCCGTGGGTTAACCGATGTTGTCACGAATGCCCATTTGAAGCCCAAGTGTAACAGCCTACTCTATTAAATTCATAGGCCTAAAAAAAATCTTTGGGCCCAAAGTTGGTCTTCTATAGAAAAATTTTATAGCCCCCATTATAGCCCTTTGAGTCAGCTTTGATTTGAGATATTTTGGGTGCCGTGGGTCAACCGATGCTACCATGAACGTCCATTTGAAGCCCAAGTGCAAAAGCCCACTCTATCAAATCCATCGATTTAAACAAAGGTATTTGGGCCAAAGATGGACCACTATATACAAAATTTATAGCCCCTATTATAGCCCTCTAATTCAGCTTCAATTTGATATATTAATCGATGTTGCCATGAACGCCCATTTGAAGTCCAAGTACAACAGCCCACTCTATCAAATCTATAGGCCTAAAAAAAAATTCTTTGGGTGCAAAGATGTACTGCTATAGATAAAATTTATAGCCCCTATTATAGCCCTCTGAGTTAACTTTGATTTGATATATTATGGGCCTCGTGAGTTTACAGATGTTGCCACGAACATCCATTTGAAGCCCAAGTGCAAAATCCCACTCCATCAAATCCCTGGGCCTAAATAAAAATATTTGAGCCCAAAGATGGATAGCTATAGACAAATTTTATAGGCCCTATTATAGCCCTCTAATTCAGCTTTGATTTGATATATTATGGGCGCCGTGGGTCAACCAATGCTGCCATGAACGTCAATTTGAAGCCTAAGTGCGAAAAACCACTCTATCAAATCCATGGACCTAAACAAAGGTTTTTTGGGCAAAGATGGACTACTATATACAAAATTTATAGTACCCACTATAGCCCTCTGATTCAGCTTCGATTTGATATATTATGGGCCCCATGGGTCAATCGATGTTGCCACAAACGTCCATTTGAAGCCTAAGTGCGAAAGACCACTCCATCAAATCTATCGGCCTAAATAAAGGTATTGGTGCCTGAAGCCAAACCGCTATATATGAAATTTATAGCCCCCACTATAGCGCTCTGATTCAGCTTCGATTTGATATATTATGGGTCCCATGGGTCAACCGATGTTGCCATGAACGTCCATTTGAAGCCCAAGTGCAATAGCCCACTCTATTAAATCCATGGGCCTAAATAAAAATCTTTGGGCCCAAAGATGGACTGCTATAGGCAAAGTTTATAGCCCCCATTATAGGCCTCTGAGTCAGCTTTGATTTGTTATATTGTGGGTGGCGTGGGTCAACCAATGCTGCCATGAATGTCCATTTGAAGCCCAAGTGCGAAAGACCACTCTATCAAATCCATGGGCCTGAACAAAGGTATTTGGGCTAAAGATGAACTGCTATATATGAAATTTATAGCCCATACTATACCCTATGATTCAACTTCGATTTGATATATTATGGGCCCCGTGGGTCAACCGATGTTGCCATGAATGCCCATTTGAAGCCCAAGTGCAATAGCCCACTCTATTAAATCCATAGGCCTAAATAAAAAACTTTAGGCCCAAAAATGGACTGCTATAGATAAATTTTATAGCCCCAATTATAGCCTTCTAAGTCAATTTTGATTTGAGATATTTTGGGCATCGTGGGTCAACTGATGCTGCCATGAACGTCCATTTGAAGCCCAAGTGCGAAAGCCCACTCTATTAAATCCATCGGCCTAAACAAAGGTATTTTGACCAAAGACGGATCTCTATATATGAAATTTATAGCCCCTACTATAGCCCTCTGATTCAGCTTTGATTTGATATATTATGGGCCCTGTGGGTTAACCGATGTTGCCATGAACGCCTATTTGAAGCCCAAGTGCAATAACCCACTCTATCAAATCCATGGGCCTAAAAAAAAATCTTTGGGTGTAAAGATGAACTGCTATAGACAAGGTTTATAGCACCCATTATAGCCCTCTGAGTCAGCTTTGATTTGATATATTATGGGCACTATGGGTCAACCGATGCTACCACAAACGTCCATTTGAAGCCCAAGTGTGAAAGCCCACTCTATTAAATCAACGGGCATAAACAAAAACATTTGGACCCGAAGACGAACTATAATAAATGAAGTTTATAACCCCCATTGTAGCTCTTTGAGTCAGCTTCGATTTGATATATTATGGGCCCCGTGGGTTAACCGATGTTTCCATGAACATCTATTTGAAGCCCAAGTCCAAAAGCCCAGTCTATCAAATCCATGGGCATAAACAAAAATATTTAGGCTCGAAGGACTACAATAGACAAAGTTTATAGCCCCCATTATAGTTCTCTAAGTCAGCTTTGATTTGATATATAATAGGCCCCGTGGGTCAGCCGATGCTGCCACGAATGTCCATTTGAAGCCCAAGTGTGAAAGCCCACTTTATCAAATCCATGGGCCTAAGCAAAGTTATTTAGGCTCCATGACAGACTGCTATAGATGAAGTTTATAGCCCCCATTATAGCCCTCTTAGTAAGCTATAATTTGATATATTATGGGTCCCGTGGGTTAACCGTTGCTGCCACTAACATCCATTTGAATCCAAGGTGCGAAAGCCCACTCCATCAAATGCATGGACCTAAACAAAAATATTTGGGCCCAAAAATGGACCGTTATGGACAAAGTTTATAGCCCTTATTATAGCCCTCTAAGTTAGCTTTGATTTGATATATTATGGGCCCTGTGGGTCAACCGATACTGCCACGAACGTCCATTCAAAGCCTAAGTGCGAAATTGCACTCTACCAAATCAGTGGGCGTAGACAAATGTCTTTTGGCCAGAAGATGGACTGCTAT
This sequence comes from Mallotus nudiflorus, assembly GCA_947683625.1. Lineage (NCBI taxonomy): Eukaryota > Viridiplantae > Streptophyta > Magnoliopsida > Malpighiales > Euphorbiaceae > Mallotus > Mallotus nudiflorus. The sequence continues at coordinate 1,902,372 of CANTUR010000125.1, forward strand.
AGACAAATTTTATACCCCCATTATAACCCTATGAGTCAGCTTTGATTTGTTATATTATGGGCCCCTTGGGTCAACCGATGATGCCACGAACGTCCATTTAAAAACCAAGTGCGAAAGCCCACTCTATCAAATCAATGGCCTTAGACAAAAATATATGGGTCGAAGATGGACTGCTATAGACAAAGTTTATAGCCCCCATTATAGCCCTGATTCTCCTTCAATTTGATATATTATGGGCCCCGTGGGTCAACCGATGCTACCATAAACATCCATTTGAAGCCTAAGCATGAAAGCCCACTCTATCAAATCAATGGGCCTAAACAAAGGTCTTTGTGTTGGAAGACGGACTACTCTAGACAATGTTAATAGCCCCTATTATAGCCCTCTGAGTCATCTTTGATTTGATATATTATTGGCCCTGTGGGTCAATCGATGCTACCACGACTATCCATTTGAAGCCTAAGTGCGAATGCCCACTCTATCAAATCCATGGGCCTAAACAAAAATATTTGGGCCCGAAGATGGACCACAATAGATGAAGTTTATAGCCCCTATTATAGCCTTCTGAGTCAGCTTCGATTTGATATATTATGGGTCCCGTGGGTCAACCGATGCTGCCACAAACATCCACTTAAAGCCTAACTATGAAAGCACACTCTATCAAATCCATGGGCCTAAATAAAGGTATTTGGGCTAGAAGATGCACTGCTATGAAGTTTATAGCCCCTATTATAGCCCTCTGAGTTAGCTTCGATTTGATATATTAAGGGCCCTATGGGTCAACCGTTGCTGCAAGGAACGTCCATTTGAATCCCAAGTGTGAAAGCCCACTCTATCAAATCCATGGACCTAAACAAAAATATTTAAGCCCAAAAATGGACTGCTATAGAAAAATTTATAGCCCCATTATAGCTCTCTGAGTCAGCTTTGTTTTGATATATTATGGTCCCTATGTGTCAACTGATGTTGCCACTAAAGTCCATTTGAAGCCCAAGTGCAAAACCACTCTATTAAATCAATGGGCCTGAACAAAAATCTTTGGGCCCAAACATGGACTGCTATAGACAAAGTTTATAGCCCCCATAATAGCCCTCTGAGTCAGCTTTGATTTGATATATTATGGGCCCTGTGGTTCAACCGATGCTACCACGAACGTCCATTTGAAGCCCAAGTGTGAAAGCCCACTCTATCAAATCCATGGGCATAAATAAAAATATTTGGACTCAAAGATGGATAGCAATAGACAAAGTTTATAGCCCCCAGTATAGCCCTCTAAGTCAGCTTTGATTTGATATATTATAGGCCCCATTGGTCAACCGATGCTGCCACAAACGTCCATTTGAAGCCCAAGTGCGAAAGCCCATTTCATCAAATCCATGGGCCTAAGCAAAGGTATTTGGGCCCGATGATGGACCGTTATAGACAAAATTTATAGCCCCCATTATAGCCCTCTTAGTCAGCTTCGATTTGATATATTATGGGCCTAGTGGGTCAACCGTTGCCACAAACGTCCATTTGAATCCCATATACAAAAGCCCACTCTACCAAATCCATGGGCCTAAACAGAGGTATTTAAGCCTGAAGACGGATCGCTATAGATGAAGTTTATAGCCCCTATTATAGCCCTCTGAGTCAGCATCGATTTGATATATTATGGTCCTCGTGGTCAACCGTTACTGCCACGAATGTCCATTTGAATCCTAAGTGCGGAAGCCCACTCCATCAAATCCATGGATCTAAATAAAAATATTTAGGCCCAAAGATGGACCGTTATGGAAAAATTTTATAGCCTCCATTATAGCCCTCTGAGTCAGCTTTGATTTGATATATTATGGGCCCTGTGGGTTAACTGATGCTACCACAAACGTCCATTCGAAGCCCAAGTGTGAATCCCACTCTACCAAATCATTGGGCCTAGACAAAAATATTTTGGCTAGAAGATGGACTGCTATAGACAAATTTTATGACCCCCATTATAGCCCTCTGAGTCAGCTTCAATTTGATATATTATGGGCCTCGTTGGTCAACGGATGACGCCATGAATGTCCATTTGAATCCTAAGTTTGAAAGCCCACTCTATCAAATCAATGGGCCTAAACAAAGATATATGGTCTCGAAGACAAACTGTTGTAGAAAATGTTTATAGCCCCCATTATAGCCCTCTAAGTTAGCTTTGGTTTGAGATATTATGGGCCTTGTGGGTCAACTGATATTGCCATGAATGTCCATTTGAAGCCTAAGCACGAATGCCCACTCTATCAAATCCATTGGCCTAAACAAAAATATTTGGGCCCAAAGATGGACTGCTATAGACAAAATTTATGGCCCCCATTACAACCCTCTGAGTCAACTTTTATTTGATATATTATAGGCCCTGTGGGTCAACCGATGCTGCCACGAATGTCCATTTCAAGCCTAAGTGCAAAAGCCTACTCTAGTAAATCCACGGGTCTAAACAAAATTATTTGGGCCTAAAGATGGACTGTAATAGTCAAAATTTATAGCCCCTTTATAGCCCTCTGAGTCAGCTTTTATTTGATATATTATAGACCCTGTGGGTCAACCGATGTTGCCATGAACGTCCATTTGAAGCCTAAGTGCGAAAGCCCACTCTATCAAATCCATGGGCCTAAACAAAGGTATTTGGGCCTAAAGATGAATCACTATGGATGAAGTTTATAGCCCCCTTTATAGACCTCTAAGTCAGCTTTGATTTAACATATTATAGGCCTCGTGGATCAACCGTTGCTACCACAAACGTCCATTTGAAGCCCAAGTGTGATAGCCCACTCTATCAAATCCATAGACCTAAATAAAAATATTTGGGCCTAAAGATGGACCATTATAGACAACGTCTATAGCTCCCATTATAGCCCTCTGAGTCATCTTCGATCTGATATATTATAGCCCTCATAGGTCAACCGATATTGCCATGAACATCCATTCGAAGGCCAAGTGCGAAAGCCCACTCCATCAAATCAGTGGGCCTAGATAAAAATATTTTGGCTAGAAGATGGACTGCTATAGACAAATTTTATAGCCCCCATTATAGCCCTCTGAGTTAGCTTTGATTTGATATATTATGGGCCCTGTGCATCAACCGATGCTGCCACGAACATCCATTTGAAGCCCAAGTGCGACAACCTACTCTATCAAATCAATAGGCCTAGACAAAAATATATAGGCCTGAAGATGGACTATTCTAGACAAAGTTTATAGCCCCCATTATAGCCCTTTAAGTCAGCTTTGATTTGATATATTAGGGGCCTCGTGGGTCAATTGATGTTGTAACGAATGTCCATTTGAAGCCCAAGCATGGAAGCCCACTCTATCAAATCAATGGGCCAAAACAAAGGTATTTGGGCCCGAAGACAGATTGCTATAGATGATGTTTATAGCCCTCATTATAGCCCTCTGAGTCATCTTTGATTTGATATATTATGCACCCCGTGGGTCAACCGATGTTGCCACGACTATCCATTTGAAGCCCAAGTGCGAAAGCCTACTCTATCAAATCCATGGGCTTAAACAAAAATATTTAAGCTCGAAGATGGAACGTAATAGATAAAGTTTATAGCCCCTATTATTGCCCTCTGAGTTAGCTTCAATTTGATATATTATGGGCCCCGTTGGTCAACCGATGCTACCACGAATGTCCATTTGAAGCCCAAGTATAAAAGCCCACTCTATCACATCCATGGGCCTAAACAAAAAAAATTAGGCCTAAAGATGGACTGCAATAGATGAATTTTATAGCCCCTATTATTGCTCTCTGAGTCAGCTTTTATTTGATATATTATGGTCCCTGATCGTCAATCGATGCTGCCACGAATGTCCATTTAAAGCCCAATTGCGAAAGCCCACTTTATCAAATCCATGGGCCTAAACAATGGTATTTGGGCTCAAAGACGGACCACTATAGATGAAGTTTATAGCCCCCTTTTATAGCCCTCTGAGTCAGCTTCATTTAATATATTAAGGGCCTCGTAGGTTAACCATTGCTGCCACGAACGTCCATTTGAATCCCAAGTGCGAAAGCCCACTTTATCAAATCCATGACCTAAAAAAAAATATTTGGGCCCAAAGTTGGACAGCTATAGAAAAATTTTATAGCCCCCATTATAGCCCTCAGAGTCAACTCCAATTTGATATATTATGGGTCCCGTGGGTCAACCGATGCTGCCACGAACGTCCAATCGAAGCCCAAGTGCAAAAGCCCACTCTATCAAATCAATTGGCCTAGAAAAAAATATTTGTGCTCGAAGATGAACAACTATAGACAAAGTTTATAGCTGCTATTATAGCCCTCTGAGTTAGCTTCACTTTGATATATTATGGGCCTCATGGGTCAATTGATGCTGCCATGAATGTCCATTTGAAGCCCAACTGTGAAACCCCACTCTATTAAATTAATGGGCCTAAAAAAATAATTGGGCCCAAAGACAGACTACTATAGACAAAGTTTATAGCCCCCATTATAGCCCTCTAAGTAAACTTTGATTTGACATATTATGGGCCTCGTGGGTTAACCGGTGTCGCCACGAACGTCCATTTGAAGCCCAAGTGCAAAACCCCACTCTATTAAATCCATGGGCCTAAACAAAAATATTTGGGCTCGAGGATGGATAGCTATAGACAAATTTTATAGCCCACATTATAGCTATCTGGGTAAGCTTTGATTTGATATATTATGGGCCCCGTGGGTAAACCGATGTTGCCACGAACATCCATTTGAAGCCCAAGTATGAAAGCCCACACTATCAAATGCATAGGCTTAGACAAAAATATTTGGTCCAAAGATGGACTGTTAAAGACAAAGTTTATAGCCCCCATTATAGTCCTCTGAGTCAGCTTCGATTTGTTATATTATGGGCCCCGTGGGTTAATCGATGCTACCACGAACGTCCATTTGAATCCCAAGTGCGAAAGCCCACTCTATCAAATCCATGGGCTTAAACAAAAGTATTTGGGACCAAAGATGGACAACTATAGATGAAGTTTATAGCCCCTATTATGGCCCTCTGAGTCAGATTCAGTTTGATATATTATGGGCCTCATGGGTCATCCGATGTTGCCACGAATGTCCATTTAAAGCCCAAGTGTGAAGCCCACTCTATCAAATCAATGGGCCTAAATAAAGGTATTTAGCCTTGAGGATAGACTGCTGTAGATGAAGTTAATAGTCTCCATTATAGCCCTCTCAGTCAGCTTTAATTTGATATATTATACGCCCCATGGGTCAACCGATGCTGCCATGAACGTCCATTTAAAGACTAAGTGCAAAAGCCCACACTATCAAATCCATGGCCGTAGAAAAAAAATATTTGTCCCCAAAGAGGGACTGCTATAGACAAAGTTTATAGCCCCCATTATAGCCCTCTGTGTTAGCTTCAATTTGATTTATTACATGCCCTGTGGATTAACCGATGCTGCCACGAATGTCCATTTGAAGCCCAAGTCTGAAAGCCTACTCCATCAAATCCATAGGCTTAAACAAAATATTTGGGCTTGAAGACAAACCGCTATAGACAAAGTTTATAGCCCTCTGAGTCAGGTTCGGTTTGAAATATTATGGGCCTTGTGGGTCAACCGATGCTGCCACGAGTGTCCATTTGAAGCCCAAGTGCGAAAGCCCACTCTATTAAATCAATGGGCCTAAACCAAAAACAGACTACTAGATAAAAATTTTATAGGTCCTATTATAGCCCTCTGAGTCAGCTTCGATTTGATATATTATGGACCCCGTGGGTCAACTGATGCTACCACGAACATCCATTTGAAGCCCAAGTGCGAAAGCCCACTCTATCAAATCAATGGGCCTAAATAAAGGTATTTGGGCCCGAAGACAGACAGCTATAGATGAAGTGTATAGCCCCATTATATCCCTTTGAGTCAGCTTCAATTTGATATATTATGGACCCTGTGGGTCAATCGATGCTGCCACGAACGTCCATTTGAAGCCCAAGTGCGAAAGCCTACATTATCAATTCCATGGACCTAGATAAAAATATTTAGGCCTATAGATATACTGCTATAGACAAAGTTTATAGCCCCTATTATAGCCCTCTGAATCAGCTTCGATTGATATATTATGTGCCCCGTGGGTCAACTGATGCTACCACGAATGTCCATTTAAAGCCCAAGTGTGAAAGCCCACTTATCAAATCCATGGGCCTAAATAAAAGTATTTAGGCCTGAAGACAAACCACTAGAGACAAAGTTTATAGCCACCATTATAGCCCTCTGAGTCAGCTTCAATGTGATATATTATTGGCCCCGTGGGTCAACAGATGCTGCCACGACTGTCCATTTGAAGCCTAAGTATGAAAGGCCACTCGATCAAATCCATAGGCCTAAACAAAAGTATTTGGGCCCTATGACGGACTGCTATAGACAAATTTTATAACCACCATTATAGCCCTTTGATTTAGCCTCGATTTGATATATTATGGGCCCCGTGGGGCAACCGATACTGCCATGAACGTCTATTTGAATCTCAAGTGCGGAAGCTTACTCGATCAAATCCATGGGCCTAAACAAAATTGTTTGGGCCTGAAGATGAATTGCTATAGAGAAAGTTTATAGCCCCCATTATAGCCCTCTGAGTCAGCTTCAATTTGATATGCACCTTGTGGGTCAACCGATGTTGCCATGAACGTCCATTTGAAGCCCAAGTGCGAAAGACCACTCTATCAAATCAATGGGCCTGAATAATGGTATTTTGGCCCAAAGACGGACAACTATAGAGGAACTTTATAGCCCTCATTATAGCGCTCTGAGTCAGCTTTGATTTGATATATTATGGGCCCTGTGGTTCAACTGATGCTGCCACGAACGTCCATTTAAAGCCCAAGTGTGAAAGCCCAGTCTATCAGATCCATGGGCCTAAATAAACGTATTTGGGACCAAAAATGGACCACTATAGATGAAGTTTACAACCACTATTATAGCCCTATGGGTTAGCTTTGATTTGATATATTATAGGCCCTGTGTGTCAACCGATGCTACCATAAAAGTCCATTTGAAGCCCAAGTGCGAAAGCCCATTGTATCAAATGCATGGGCCTAAACAAAAATATTTCCGCTTAAAGACGAACCGCTATAGACAAAGTTTATAGCCCCCTCTGAGTAAGCTTCGATTTGATTTATTATAGGGCCCATGGGTCAACCGATGCTGCCATGAACGTCCATTTGAAGCCCAAGTGTGAAAGCTTACTCTATCAAATTCATGGGCCTAAACAAAAATATTTGGGTCTGAAGACAGACTGCTATAGACAAAGTTTATAGCTCCCATTAAAGCCCTCTAAGTTAACTTCAATTTGATAAATTATGGGCCCCATGGGTCAACAGATACTGCCACGAACATCCATTTGAAGCCTAAATGGGAAAGTTCACTCTATCAAATTAATGGGCCTAAACCAAGGTATTTGGGCCTAAACATAGACAACTATAGATGAAGTTTATAGCCCCCATTATAGCCCTCTGAGTTACCTTCAATTTGATATATTATGGGCCCCGTGGGTCAACCGATGCTGCCACAAACATCAATTTGAAGTCCAAGTGCGAAAGCCCACTCAATTAAATCCATGGGCCTAAAAAGAATATTTGGTTATGAAGTCAGACCGCTATAAACAATTTTTATAGCCCTCATTAAAGTCCTCTAAGTTAGCTTCGATTTGATATATTATGGGCCCTATGGATCAACCGACACTGCCACGAACGTCCATTTGAAGCCCAAGTGCGAAAGCCCACTCTATTAAATCCATGGGCCTAAATAAAGGTATTTGGGATTGAAAATGGACTGCTATAGATGAAATTTGTAGCCCCCATTATAGCCCTCTAGTTAAGCTTTGATTTGATATATTATAGGCCCCATGGGTCAACCGATGCTGCCATGAACGTCCATTTGAAGCCCAAGTGCAAAAGCCCACTCTATTAAATTCATGGGCCTAAACAAAAGTATTTTAGTTTGAAGATGGACTGTTATAGACAAATTTTATAGCCCCCATTATAGCCCTCTGAGTCAGCTTTGATTTGATATATGATAGGTCCCGTGGGTTAACCGATGCTACCACGAATGTCCATTCAAAGCCCAAGTGTGAAAGCTAACTATATCAAATCAATGGGCTTAGAAAAAAATATTTGTGCTCAAATATGGATAGTTATAGACAAAGTTTATAGCTCCTATTATAGCCCTTTGAGTCAGCCTCGATTTGATATATTATGGGCCCCGTGTGTTAACCGGTGTCGCCATGAACGTCCATTTGAAGCCCAAGTGCAAAACCCCACTCTATTAAATCCATAGGCCTAAACAAAAATATTTGGGCCTAAGGATGGATAGCTATAGACAAAGTTTATAGCCCCCATTATAGTAATCTAAGAAAGCTTTGATTTGATGTATTATGGGCCCCGTGGGTAAACCGATGCTACCATAAACATCCATTTGAAGCCCAAGTATGAAAGCCCACATTATCAAATCCATGGGTCTAGAAAAAAATATTTGGTCTAAAGATGGACTACTAAAGACAAAGTTTATAGCCCCCATTATATTCCTTTGAGTCAGCTTCAATTTGATATATTATGGGCCCCATTGGTTAATCGATGCTGCCACGAACCGCCATTTGAAGCCGAAGTGTGAAAGCCCACTCCATCAAATCCATGGGCCAAAATAAAAATATTTAGGACTGAAGAGGGACAACTATAGATGAAGTTTATAGCCCTTATTATAGCTCTCTGAGTCAGCTTCGATTTGATATATTATGGGCCACGTGGGTCAACCGATGCTGCCATGAACGTCCATTTGAAGCCTAAGTATGAAAGCCCACTCTATTAAATCCATAGGCCTCAACAAAAATATTTATACCTGAAGATAAACTGTTATAGATAAATTTTATAGCCCCTATTATAGCCCTCTGAGTCAGCTTCAATTTGATATATTATGGGCCCCGTGGGTCAATCGTTGCTGCCACAAACGTCCATTTAAAGACTAAGTACGAAAGCCCACTCTATCAAATCCATGGGCCTAGACAAAATATTTGGGCCCAAATATGGACTGCTATAGACAAAGTTTATGGCCTCCATTATAGCCCTTTGATTCAACTTTGATTTGATATATTATGGGCCCCGTGGGTCAACTGATGCTACCATGAACGTCTATTTAAAACCTAAGTATGATAGCCTACTCTATCAAATCCATGGGCCTAAAGAAAATTATTAGGGTTTGAAGATGGACTGCTATAGAAAAATTTTATAGCCCCTATTATAGCCCTCTGTGTTTGCTTAGATTTGATATATTATGCGCCCCATGGGTCAACTGACGCTGCCACGAATGTCCATTTGAAGCCCAAGTGCGAAAGACCGCTCTATCAAATCAATGGGCCTAAAAAAAGGTATTTGGTCCCAAAGATGGACAACTATAGATGAAGTTTATAGCCCTTATTATAGACCTCTGAGTCAGCTTGGATTTGATATATTATGGGCCCCGTGGGTTAACCGATGCTGCCACGAACGTCCATTTGAAGCCCAAGTGTGAAAGCCTACTCTATCAAATCCATGGGCCTAACCAAAAGTATTTGGGACTGAAGATGGATAGCTATAGATGAAGTTTATAGCCCCACTATAAACCTCTAAGTCAGCTTCAATTTGATATATTATGGGCCCCATGGGTCAACCGATGTTGCCACGAACATCCAGTTGAAGCCTAAGTGCGAAAGGCCACTCTATTAACTCCGTGGGCCTGAACAAAAATATTTGTTCTTGAAGACGAACTGCTATAGACAAATTTTATAGCCCCTGTTATATTCCTCTAAGTCAACTTCAATTTGATATATTATAGGCCCGTGGGTCAACCGATGTTGCCACAAACGTCCATTTGAAGACCAAGTGTGAAAGCCCACTCTATTAAATCCATGGGCCTAGACAAAATATTTGGGCCCAAAGATGGACTGCTACAGACAAAGTTTATGGCCTCCATTATAACTCTTTGAGTTAGCTTTGATTTGATATATTATGGGTCCCATGGGTCAACCGATGCTGCCATGAACATCTATTTAAAACCTAAGTACGATAGCTTAGTCTATCAAATCCATGGGCGTAAAGAAAATTATTAAGGCCTGAAGACGGACTACTATAGACAAAGTTTATAGCCCCTATTATAGCCCTCTGATTCATCTTAGATTTGATATATTATACTCCCCATGGGTCAACCGATGTTGCCACGAACGTCCATTTGAAGCCCAAGTGCGAAAGACCACTATATCAAATCAATGGGCCTAAATAAAGGTATTTGGGCCCAGAGATGGATAGCTATAGATGAAGCTTATAGCCCCTATTATAGCCCTCTGATTCAGCTTTGATTTGATATATTATGGGCCCCGTGGGTCAACCGAAGCTGCCACGACCGTCCATTTGAATCCTAAGTGCGAAAGCCCACTCTATCAAACCCATGGGCCTAAATAAAAGTATTTGGGCTCGAAGATGGACTAGTATAGATAAATTTTATAGCCCCCATTATAGCCCTCTGAGTCAGCTTCAATTTGATATATTATGGGCCTCGTCGGTCATCCGATGCTGCCACGAACGTCCATTTGTAGACCAAGTGCAAAAGCCCACTCTATCAAATCCATGGGCCTAAACAAAAGTATTTGGGTTTGAAGATGGACTGCTATAGACAATGTTTATAGCCCCCATTAAATCCCTCTGAGTCAACATCGATTTGATATATTATGGGCCCCGTGGGTCAACCGAAGCTGCCACGACCTTCCATTTGAAGTCCAAGTGCGAAAGCCCACTCTATCAAACCCATAGGCCTAAACAAAAATATTTCCTCTCAAAGATGGACTGCTATGGAAAAATTTTATAGCCCCCATTATAGCCCTCTGAGTCAGATTCAATTTGATATATTATGGGCCCTGTGGGTCAACTGATGCTGCCACAACCGTCAATTTGGAGCCCTAGTGCGAAAGCCTACTCTATCAAACCCATGGGCCTAAACAAAAATATTTCCTCCTGAAGAAGGACCACTATAGGCAAAGTTTATAGCCTCTGTTATAGCCCTCTGTGTCAACTTCGATTTGATATATTATGGGCGTCATGGGTCAATCGATGCTGACACGACCGTCCATTTGGAGCCCAAGTGCAAAAGCCCACTCTATCAAACCCATGGGCCAAAGCAAAAATATTTAGGCCTGAAGATAGACTGCTATAGGAAAAGTTTATAGCCCCCATAATAGCCCTATGAGTCATCTTTGATTTGATTTATTATGGGCCTCGTGGGTTAACCGATGCTGCCATGAATGTCCATTTGAATCCCAAGTGTGAAAGCCTACTTTATCAAATCAATAGGCCTAGACAAAAATATTTGGGTCCAAAGATGGACTGCTGTAGACTAAGTTTATAGCCCTATTATAGCCCTTTGAGTCAGCTTTGATTTGATATATTATGTACCCCATGGGTTAATCGATGCTGTCACGAACATCCATTTGAAGCCTAAGTGTGAAAGCCTCCTCAATCAAATCCATGGGCCTAAACAAAATTATTTGGGCCTGAAGACGGACTACTATAGAAAAATTTTATAGTCCCCATTATAGTCCTCTGAGTTAGGTTTGATTTGATATATTATGTGCCCCGTGGGTCAACCGATGCTGCCACATACGTCCATTTGAAGCCCAAGTGTGAAAGCCCACTCTATCAAATCAATGGTGCTAAACAAAGGTATTTGGGCCCAAAGATGGACTACTATAGATGAAGTTTATAGCCCCTATTATGGCCCTCTGAGTCAGATTTAGTTTGATATATTATGGGCCTCGTGGGTCATCCGATGTTGCCATGAATGTCCATTTGAAGCCCAAGTGCGAAAGCCCATTCTATCAAATCAATGGGCCTAAATAAATGTATTTAGCCCCAAGGACAGACTGCTATAGATGAAGTTTATAGCCTCTATTATAGCCCTCTCAGTTAGCTTCAATTTGATATATTATAGGCCCCGTGGGTCAACCAATGTTGCCACGAACGTCCATTTAAAGACCAAGTATGAAAGCCCACACTATCAAATCCATAAGCGTAGAAAAAAATATTTTTCCCCAAAGAAGGACCACTACAGACAAAGTTTATAGCGCCCATTATAACCCTCTGAGTTAACTTCGATTTGATTTATTATGTGCCCTGTGGGTCAACCGATGCTGCCACGAATGTCCATTTGAAGCCCAAGTGCGAAATCCCACTCTATCAAATCCATAGGCCTAACAAAATATTTGGGCTCAAAGATGGATCGCTATAGACAAAGTTTATAGCCCCCATTACAGCCCTCTGAGTCAGGTTCAATTTGATATATTATGGGCCTTGTGGTTCAACCGATGCTGCCATAAACATCCATTTGAAGCCTAAGTGCGAAAGCCCACTCTATCAAATCAATGGGCCTAAACAAAAATATTTAGGCCTGAAGACAGACTACTATAGAAAAATTTTATAGCCCCATTATAGCCCTCTGAGTCAGCTTCAATTTCATATATTATGGGTCTCGTGGGTCAATCGATGCTGTCATGAACGTCCATTTGAAGCCCAAGTGTGAAAGCCCACACTATAAAATCCATGGACCTAGACAAAAATATTTGGGCCTAAAGATATGTTGTTATAGACAAAGTTTATAGCCCCCATTATATCCCTCTAAATCAGCTCTGATTGATATATTATATGCCCTGTGGGTCAACCGATGCTACCACAAACGTCCATTTGAAACCCAAGTGCGAAAGCCCACTTATCAAATCCATGTGCCTAAATAAAAGTATTTGGGCCTGAAGACGGACTGCTAGAGACAAAGTTTATAGCCACCATTATAGCCCTCTGATTCAGCTTTGGTGTCATATATTATGGGCCCCGTGGGCCAACCGATGCTACCACGAATGACCATTTGAAGTCCAAGTGCGAAAGGCCACTGTATCAAATCCATGGGCCTAAATAAAAGTATTTGGACTCGACGATGGACTACTATAGACAAATTTTATAGCCACCATTGTAGCCCTCTGAGTCAATCTCGATTTGATATATTATGGGCCCCGTGGGTCAACAGATACTGCCACGAACATCCATTTGAAGCCCAAATGGGAAAGTCCACTATGTCAAATCTAAGGGCCTAAACCAAGGTATTTGGGCCCAAAGATGGACAACTATAGATGAAGTTTATAGCCCCCATTATAGCCCTCTGAGTCAACTTTAATTTGATATATTATGGGCCCTGTGGGTCAATCGATGCTGCCATATACTTCCATTTAAAGCCCAAACTATCAAATCTATAGGCTTAGAAAAAATATTTGGGCCTAAAGATCGACTGCTATAGAGAAAACTTATAGCCCCCATTATAGCCCTCTGAGTCAGCTTCGATTTGATATATTATGTGCCCCGTGGGTCAACTGATGCTGCCATGAACGTCAATTTGAAGTCCAAGTGCGAAAGCCCAGTCTATCAAGTCCATCGGCCTAAATAAAAATATTTGGTTCTGAAGTTGGACTGCTATAAACAAAGTTTATAACCCCCATTAAATCCCTCTGAGTCAACTTTGATTTGATATATTATGGGCCCCATGGTTCAACTCATGCTGCCACAAACATCCATTTGAAGCCCAAGTGTGAAAGCCCAGTCCATCAAATTGATGGGCCTAAACAAAGGTATTTGGGATCAAAAATGGACCGCTATAGATGAAATTTTTAGCCCCCATTATAGCCCTCTAGTTCAACTTCAATTTGATATATTATATGCCCCATGGGTCAACCAATGCTGTCATGAACGTCCATTTGAAGCCCAAGTGTGAAAGCCCACTCTATCAAATCCATGGGCCTAAACAAAAGTATTTCGGTCTGAAGATGGACTGTTATAGATAATGTTTGTAGCCCCCATTATAGCCCTCTGAGTCAGCTTTGATTTGATATATTATGGGTCCCGTGGGTTAACCGATGCTGCCACGAACGTCCATTCGAAGCCCATTCTATCAAATTAATGGGCCTAGAAAAAAATATTTATGCTTAAAGATGGATAGCTATAGAAAAATTTTATAGCTCCTATTAGAGCCCTTTGAGTCAGCTTCAATTTGATATATTATGGGCCCCGTGGGTCAACCGATGCTGCCACGAATGTCCATTTGAAGCCCAAGTGTGAAAGCTTACTCTATCAAATCCATAGGCCTAACCAAAAGTATTTGGGACTGAAGATAGACTGCTATAGGCAAAGTTTATAACCCCTATTAAAGCCCTTTGAGTCAACTTCAATTTGATAAATTATGGGCCCCATGGGTTAACTGATACTGCCACGAACATCCATTTGAAGCCCAAATGGGAAAGTCTACTTTGTCAAATGAATAGGCCTAAACTAAGGTATTTGAGCCCAAAGACGGACAACTATAGATGATGTTTATAGCCCCCATTATAGCCCTCTGAGTCAGCTTCAATTTGATATATTATGGGCCCTGTGGGTCAACCGATGCTGCCATGTATGTCCATTTAAAGCCCTTGTGCAAAAGCCCACACTATCAAATCCATGGGCCTAGACAAAAATATTTAGGCCTAAAGATGGACTGCTATACAAAAAACTTATAGCCCCTATTATAGCCCTCTGAGTCAGCTTCAATTTGATATATTATGTGCCCCGTGGGTCAACCGATGCTGCCATGAACGTCAATTTGAAGTCCAAGTGTGAAAGCCCACTCTATCAAATCCATGGGCCTAAATAAAAATATTTAGTTCTGAAGTCGGACCGCTATAAAAAATGTTTATAGCCCCCATTAAAGCCCTCTGATTCAACTTCGATTTGATATATTATGGGCCCCGTGGATCAACCAATGTTGCCATGAACGTCCATTTGAAGCCCAAGTGTGAAAGCCCACTCTATCAAATTGATGCCCCCAAATAAAGGTATTTGGGATCAAAAATGGACCGCTATAGATGAAATTTGTAGCCCCCATTATATCCCTCTGGTTCAGCTTTGATTTGATATATTATAGGCCCCATGGGTCAACCGATGCTGCCACGAATGTCCATTTGAAGCCCAAGTGTGAAAGCCCACTCTATCAAATCCATGGGCCTAAACAAAAACATTTAGGCCCGAAGACTGACCGTTATAGACAAAGTTTATAGCCCCAATTATAGCACTTTGAGTCATCTTCGATTTTATATATTATATGCCCCGTGGGTCAACCAATGCTGCTATGAACGTCCATTTGAAGCCCAAGTGCGAAGGCTCACTTTATCAAATCCATGGGCCTAAATAAAATTATTTGGGCCTGAAGATGGATCCCTATAGAAAAATTTTATAGCCCCCATTATAGCCCTATGAATAAGCTTCGATTTGATATATTATGTGCCTTGTAGGTTAACAGATGCTGCCACATATTTCCATTCGATGCCAAAGTGCGAAAGCCCACTATATCAAATCAATGGGCCTAAACAAAGGTATTTGGGCTCAAAGATGGACTTCTATAGATGAAATTTATAGCCCCTATTATAGCCCTCTGAGTCAGCTTCTGTTTGATATATTATGGGCCCCGTAGGTCAACCGATGCTGCCATGAAGGTCCATTTGAAGCCTAAATTCAAAAGCCCACTCTATCAAACAATGGCCCTAAGTAAAAGTATTTAGCCCTAAGGATAGACTGCTATAAATAAGTTTATAGCCCCATTATAGCTCTCTTAGTCAGCTTCAATTTGATATATTATGGGCCCCGTGGGTCAACCGATGCTGCTATGAACGTCCATTTGAAGCTTAAGTGCGAAAGTTGACTCTACCAAATCAATGGGCCTAAACAAAGATATTTAGGCCTGAAGATGGACTGTTATAGATGAATTTTATAGCCCCTATTATAGCCCTCCAAATCAGCTTCGATTTGATATATTATAGGCCCCTTGGGATAACCGATGCTGCCACGAACATCCATTTGAAGCCTAAGTATGAAAGCCCACACTATCAAATCCATGGGCAAAGACAAAAATATTTGGGCCCAAAGATGGACTGCTATAGTCAAATTTTATAACCCCCATTATAGCCCTCTAAGTTATCTTTGATTTGATATATTATATCCCCCACAAGTCAACCGATGCTCCTATGAACGTCCATTTCAAGCCCAAGCATGAAAGCCTACTCTATCAAATCCATAGGCATAAACAAAATTATTTGGGCCTGAAGATGGACCACTATAGACAAAGTTTATAGCCCCCATTTTAGCCCTCTCAATCAGCTTTGATTTGATATTTTAATGGCCCCATGGGTCAACTAATGCTGCCATGAACGTCCATTTGAAGCGCATGTGCGACAGTATCAAATCCATGGGCCTAGACAAAAATATTTGGGCCTAAAGATAGACCACTATAGAAAAATTTTCTATCCCCCATTATACCCGTCTGAGTCAGCTTCGATTTAATATATTATGTCCCCCATGGGTCAATCAATGCTGTCACGAACGTCCATTTGAAGCCCCAGTGCGAAAGCCCATTCTATCAAATCAATGGACCTAAATAAAGGTATTAGGACTGAAGGATGGCTGCTATAGATAAAGTTTATAACCCTATCAGTCAGCTTCGATTTGATATATTATGGGCCCCGTGGGTCAACCAATGCTGCCACGAACATCCATTTGAAGCCCAAGTGCGAAAGCCCACTCTATCAAATCTATGAGCATAAACAAAATTATTTGGGCTTAAAGATGCATCGCTATAGACAACATTTGTAGCCCCCATTATACCCCTCTGAGTTAGCTTCGATTTGATATATTATGGGCCCCGTGGATCAACCGATGTTGCCACAAATATCCATTTGAAGCCCAAGTGCGAAAGCCCACTCTATCAAATCAATGGGCGTAAATAAAGGTATTTGGGCCCGAAGACGGATTGCTATAGACAAAGTTTATAGCTCCTATTATAGCCCTCTGAGTTAGCTTTTATTTGATATGTTATGGGCCCTGTGGGTCAACCGATGCTGCCACGAACGTCCATTTGAAGCCTAAGTATGAAAGCCCACACTATCAAATCCATGGGCCTAGATAAAAATATTTGGGCCTAAAGATGGACTGGACCACTATAGAAAAAGTTTATAGCCCCCATTATAGCCCTCTGAGTTAGCTTTAATTTGATATATTATAGGCCTCGTGGGATAACCGATGCTGCCATGAACATCCATTTAAAGCCCAAGTATGAAAGCCCACACTATCAAATCCATGGGCAAAGACAAAAATATTTGGGCCCAAAGATGGACTGCTATAGTCAAAGTTTATAGCCCCCATTATAACCCTCTAAGTCAGCTTCGATTTGATATATTATCTCCTCTATGGGTCAACCGATGCTTGCACGAACGTCCATTTCAAGCCCAAGTGAGAAAGCCCACTCTATCAAATCCATGGGCATAAACAAAATTATTTGGGTCTGAAGACGGACTGCTATAGACGAAGTTTATAGCCCCCATTTTAGCCCTCTCAGTCAGCTTCAATTTGATATATTATTTTCCCCGTGGGTCAATTGATGCTGCCACAAACGTCCATTTGAAGCCCATGTGTAAAAGGCCACAGTATCAAATCCATGGGCCTAGACAAAAATATTTGGGCCCAAAGATGGACCGCTATAGACAAAGTTTCTGAGTTAGCATCGATTTAATATATTATGTCCCCCATGGGTCAATCAATTCTGTCACGAACATCCATTTGAAACCCTAGTGCGAAAGCCCATTCTATCAAATCAATGGACCTAAATAAAGGTATTTGGGCCGAAGGATAGCTGCTATAGATGAAGTTTATAGCCACATTATATCCCTATCAGTCAGCTTCGATTTGATATATTATGGGCCCCGTGGGTCAACCGATGCTGCCACGAACGTGCATTTGAAGCCCAAGTGCGAAAGCCCACTCTATCAAATCTATAAGCATAAACAAAATTATTTGGGCTTAAAGACGCATCACTATAGACAAGATTTGTAGCCCCCATTATACCCCTCTGAGTTAGCTTCGATTTGATATATTATGGGCCCCATAAGTCAATCGATGCTGACACGAATGTCCATTTGAAGACCAAGTGCGAAAGCCCACTCTATCAAATCAATAGGCGTAAATAAAGGTATTTGGGCCTAAAGACGGACTGTTATAGACAAAGTTTAGAGCCCCATTATAGCCCTCTGAGTTAGCTTTTATTTGATATGTTATGGGCCCCGTGGGTCAATCGATGTTGCCATGAACGTCCATTTGAAGCCCAAGTATAAAAGCCCACACTATCAAATCCATAGGCCTAGACAAAAATATTTGGGCCTAAAGATGGATAGCTATAGACAAAGTTTATAGCCCCCATTATAGCCCTCTGAGTCAGCTTTAATTTGATATATTATGGCCTTGTGGGATAACTGATGCTACCACGAATGTCCATTTGAATTCCAAGTATGAAAGCCCACACTATCAAATCCATGGGCAAAGAAAAAAATATTTGGGCCCAAAGATGGATTGCTATAGTCAAAGTTTATAGCCCCCATTATAGCCCTCTAAGTCAACTTCGATTTGATATATTATCTCCCCCGTGGGTCAACCGATGCTTGCATGAACGTCCATTTCAAGCCCAAGTGCGAAAGCCCACTCTATCAAATCCATGGGCATAAATAAAATTATTTGGGCCTAAAGACGGACCGCTATAGATGAAGTTTATAGCTCCCATTTTAACCCTCTCAGTCAGCTTTGATTTGATATACTATTGGCCTCGTGGGTCAATTGATGCTGCCACGAACGTCCATTTGAAGCCCAAGTATGAAAGCTTACACTATCAAATGCATGGGCCTAAACAAAAATATTTGGGTGTAAAGATGGATCGCTATAGATAAAGTTTATAGCCCCCATTATAACCCTCTGAGTCAACTTTGATTTGATATATTATGTGCCCCGTATGTCAATCGATGCTGCCACGAACTTCCATTTGAAGCCCAAGTGCGAAATCCCACTCTATCGAATCCATGGGCCTAAATAAAATTATTTGGGCATGAAGACGGACCTCTATGGACAAAGTTTATAGCCTCCATTATAGCCCTCTGAGTCAGCTTTAATTTGATATATTATGTGCCCCATGGGTCAACTGATGCTACCACGAACGTCCATTTTAAGCCTAATTGCGAAAGCCCACTCTATCAAATCAATGGATCTAAACAAAGGTATTTGGGCTTGAAGCTGGACTGCTATAGATGATGTTTATTGCCCCAACTATAGCCCTCTGATTCAACACCAATTTGATATATTATGGGCCTCGTGGGTCAACCGATGCTGCCACAAATGTCCATTTGAAGCCCAAGTGTGAAAGCCCACTCTATCAAATCAATGGGCCTAAACAAAGGTATTTAGGCCCAAAGATGGACTGCTATAGATGATGTTTATAGCCCCTATTATAGCCCTCTCAGTCAACTTCGATTTGATACATTATGGGCCCCATAGGACAACTGATGCTGCCATGAATGTCCATTTGAAGCCTAAGTACAAAAGCCCACACTATCAAATCCATGGGCCTAGACAATAATATTTGGGCCCAAAGATGGACCGCTATAAAAAAAGTTTATAGCCCCCATTATAGCCCTCTGAGTCAACTTTGATTTTTTTTATTATGTGTCCCGTGGGTCAACCGATGCTGTCACAAATGTCCATTTGAAGCATAAGTGCGAAAACCCACTCTATCAAATCAATGGGCCTAAACAAAGGTATTTGGGCCTGGAGATGGACTGCTATAGACAAAATTTATAGCCCTCCTTATAGCCCTCTAAGTCTGCTTTGATTTGATATATTATGGGGCCTGTGGGTCAACTGATGCTGCCACAAGTGTCCATTTGAAGCCCAAGTGCAAAAGCCCACACTATCAAATCCATGGGCCCAAAGAGGGACCGCTATGGACAAAGTTTATAGCCCCCATTATAGCCCTCTATGTTAGCTTTGATTTGATTTATTATGTGCCCTGTGGGTCAGCCGATGCTACCATAAACATCCATTTGAAGCCCAAGTGCAAAAGCCCACTCTATGAAATCTATAGGCCCAAAAAAATATTTGGCTTGAAGACGGACCGCTATAGAAAAAGTTTATAGCCCTAATTATAGCCCTATGAGTCAGGTTCAATTTGATATATTATGGGCCCTGTGGGTCAACCGATGCTTCCATGAACATCCATTTGAAGCCCAAGTGCGAAAGCCCACTCTATCAAATTCATTGGCCTAAGCAAAAATATTTGGGCCCGAAGATGGACTGCTATGGACGAAGTTTAAATCCCCCATTATAGCCCATTGATTCAGCTTCGATTTGATATATTATGGGCCCCTTGGGTCGATGCTGCCACGAACATCCATTTGAAGCCCAAGTGCAAAAACCCACTCTATTAAATTGATGGGCTTAAACAAAAATATTTGGTCCTGAATATGGACTGCTATAGATAAATTTTATAGTCCCCATTATAGCCCTCTAAGTCGGCTTCGATTTGATATATTATGGACCACGTGGGTCAACCGATGCTGCCATAAACATCTATTTGAAGCGTAAGTGTCAAAGCTCACTCTATCAAATCAATGGGCCTAAACAAAGGTATTTGGACTAGAAGACAGACAACTAAAGATGAAGTTTATAGCCCTTATTATAGCCCTCTCAGTCAGCTTTGATTTGATATATTATGGGCCCCATGGAACAACCGATGCTGCCACAAACGTCCATTTGAAGCTCAAGTACGAAAGCCTATATAATCAAATCCATGGGCCTAGACAAAAATATTTGGGCCTAAAGATGGATCGCTATTGATAAAGTTTATAGCCCCCATTATAGCCCTTTGAGTAAGCCTTGATTTGTTATATTATGTGCCCCATGGGTCAACCGATGTTGCCACGAACGTCCGTTTGAAGCCTAATTGTGGAAGCCCACTCTATCAAATCAATGGGCCTAAACCAAGGTATTTGGGCTTGATGCTGGAATGATATAGATGAATTTTATAGCCCCCATTATAACTCTTTGATTCAGCTTCGATTTGACATATTATGGGCCTCGTGGGTCAACCGATGCTACCACAAACATCCATTTGAAGCCTAAGTGCAAAAGCCCACTCTATCAAATCAATGGGCCTAAATAAAGGTATTTTGGCTTGAAGATGGATTGCTATAGATGAAGTTAATAGCCCATATTACATCCCTCTCAATCAGCTTAAATTCGATATATTATGGGCCCCGGGGGACAATCGATGCTACCACGAACGTCCATTTGAAGCCCAAGTACGAAAGCCGACACTATCAAATCCAATGGCCTAGATAAAAATATTTAGGCCCAAAGATGGACTGCTATTGATAAAGTTTATAGCCATCATTATAGCGCTCTGAGTAAGGTCTGATTTGTTATATTATGTGCCTCTTGGGTCAACCGATACTGCCACAAATGTCCATTTGAAGCACAAGCGCAAAAGCCCAATATATCAAATCAATGGGCCTAAACAAAGGTATTCTGACCCGAAAAGGGATTGTTATAGAACAAGTTTATAGCCCTCTGAATCAGCTTTGATTTGATATATTATGGGCCTCGTGGGTCAACTGATGCTACCACAAACATCCATTTGAAGCCCAAGTGTGGAAGCCCACACTATCAAATCCATGGGCCTAGACAAAAATATTTGGGCCCAAAGAGCAACCACTATAGACAAACTTTATAGCCCCCATTATAGCCCTCTCTGTCAGCTTCAATTTCATATATTATGTGCCCTGCGGGTCAACCAATGCTGCCATGAACATCCATTCGAAGCCCAAGTGCGAAAGCCCACTCTATCAAATCAATAAGGCTAAAAAAAATATTTGGGCTCAAAGACGGACCGCTATAGACAAAGTTTATAGCTCATATTCTAGCCCTCTGAGTCAAGTTCGATTTGATATATTATGGGCCCCGTGGGTCAACTGATGCTGCCATGAACGTCCGTTTGAAGCACAAGTGCGAAAGCCCACTATATCAAATCAATAGGCCTAAACAAAGGTATTTGGGCTGGATGATGGACTCCTATAGATGAAGTTTGAATCCCCAACTATATCCCATTGAGTCAGCTTCGATTTGATATATTATGGGACCTATGGGTCAATCGATGCTGCCACGAACATCCATATGAAGCCTAAGTGCAAAAACCCACTCTATTAAATCCATGGGCTTAAACAAAATATTTGGGCCTGAATATGGACTACTATAGACAAATTTTATAGCCCCTATTATAGCACTTTGAGTTGGCTTCAATTTGATATGTTATGGGCCCCATTGGCCAACCGATGCTACCACGAATGTCCATTCGAAGCCCAAGTGTGAATGCCTACTCTGTCAAATTAATGGCCCTAAACAAAGGAATTTGGGCCCAAAGATGGATTGCTATAGGTGAAGTGTATAGTCCCCATTATAGCCCATTAAGTCAGCTTGGATTTGATATATTATGTGCCTCGTGGGACAATCAATGTTGCCATGAATGTCCATTTGAAGCCCAAGTGCGAAAGCCCATAATATCAAATCCATGGGCTTAGATAAAAATATTTAGGCCCAATGATGAACTGCTATAGAGAAAGTTTATAGCCCCCATTATAGCCCTCTGAGTTAGATTAGATTTGATATATATTATGTGCCCTGTGGGTCAAGCGATGCTGCTAGGAATGTCCATTTGAAGCCCAAGTGTGAAAGCTCACTCTATCAAATCCATGGGCCTAATCAAAATTCTTTGGGCTTGAAGATGGACCACTATAGACAAATTTTATAGCCCCTATTATAGCCCTCTGATTCAACTTCAATTTGATATATTATGGGCCCTGTGGGTCAACCGATGTTGCCATGAACATCCATTTGAAGCCCAAGTGCCAAAGCCTACTCTATCAAATCAATAGGCCTGAACAAAGGTATTTGGGCTGGAAGACAGACTGCTATAGACAAATTTTATAGCCCCCATTATAGCCCTCTGAGTCAGCTTCGATTTGATATATTATGTGCCCCGTGGGTAAACCGATGCTGCCACGAATGTCAATTTGAAGCCCAAGTGCCAAAGCCCACTCTATCAAATCAATGGGCCTAAACAAAGGTATTTGAACCTGAAGATGGACTGCTATAGATGAAGTTTATAGCCCCTATTATAGCCCTCTTAGTTAGCTTCGATTTGATATATTATGGGGCTTGTGGGACAACTGATGCTGCCACGAATGTCCATTTGAAGCCCTACTGCGAATGCCCAATCTATCAAATACATGGGCCTAGAAAAAAATATTTAGGCCCAAAGATGGATTGCTATAGACAAAGTTTATAGCCCATATTATATCCCTCTGAGTCAGCTTCAATTTGATATATTATGTGCCCTACAAGTGAACCAATGTTGCCACGAACGTCCATTTGAAGCCTAAGTGCGAAAGCGCACTCTATCAAGTACATTGGCCTAAAAAAAGGTATTTGGGATTAGAGACAGACTGATATAGATGAAGTTTATAGCCCCCATTATAGCCCTCTTAGTCAGCTTCGATTTGATATATTATGGGCCATGTGGATCAACTGATGCTGCCACGAATGTCCATTTGAAGCCCAGGTGCGAAAGCCCACACTATCAAATCAATAGGCCTAGGCTAAAATATTTGGGCCTGAAGATTGACTGCTATGGATGAAGTTTATTGCTTCCATTATAGCCCTCTCAATCAGCTTTGATTTAATATATTATGGGTCCTATGGGTCAATCGAGGCTGCCACGAATGTCCTTTTGAAGCCCAAGTGTGAAAGCCCACTCTATCAAATCCACGGGCCTAAATAAAATTATTTAGGCATAAAGACAGACCACAGTAGAAAAAGTTTGTAGTCCCTATTATAGCTCTATGAGTCAACTTTGATTTGATATATTATAGGCCTTATGGGTCAACCGATGATGCCACGAACGTCCATTTGAAGCCCATGTGTGAAAGCCCACTATATCAAATCAATGCACTTAAACAAAGGTATTTAGGCCTAAAGATGGACTACTATAGACAAATTTTATAGCCCTTATTATAGCCCTCTAAGTCAGCTTCAATTGATATATTATGGGTCCCGTGAGACAACCGATGCTGCCACAAACGTTCATTTTAAGCCCAAGTGCGAAAGCCCACACTATCAAATCCATGGGCCTAGACAAAAATATTTGGGCCAAAAGATGGATTGCTATAGAAAAAATTTATAGCCCTCCTTATAGTCGTCTAATTCAGATTCAATTTGATATATTATGTGCCCCGTGGGTTAATCGATGTTTCCACGAACGTCCATTTTAAGGCCAAGTGTGAAATCTCACTTTGTCAAATCCATCAGCCTAAACAAAATTATTTGGGCTTGAAGATGGACCACTATAGACAAATTTTATAGCCCCCATTATAGCCCTCTAGGTTAGCTTCGATTTGATATATTATGGGCCCCGTTGGTCAACCGATGCGGCCATGAATGTCCATTTGAAGCCCATGTGCGAAAGCCCACTCTATCAAATCAATGGGTCAGCTTTCAGTTGATATATTATGGGCCTCGTGAGTCAACCGATGCTACCACGAATGTCCATTTGAAGCCCAAGTATGAAAGCCCACTTTATCTAATTAGTGGGCCTAAATAAAGGTATTTGGGCCCGAAGATAGACTGCTATAGACGAAGTTTATAGCCTCCATTATAGCCCTCTGAGTCAGCTTTGATTTGATATATTATAGGACCCGTGGGTCAACCGATGCTGCCACGGATGTCCATTTGAATTCTAAGTATGAAAGCCCACTCTATCAAATCTATGGGCCTAGAAAAAAATATTTAGTCCTGAAGACGGATCACTATAGATGAAGTTTATAGCCCCCATTATAACCCTCTTAGTTAGCTTCGATTTGATATATTATAGGCCCTATGGGTCAACCGATGTCGCCACGAATGTCCATTTGAAGCCCAAGTGTCAAAGCCCACTCTATCAGGTCAATGGGTCAGCTTTCATTTGATATATTATGGGCCCCGTGGGTCAACTGATGTTGCCACGAACGTCCATTTGAAGCCTAAGTGTGAAAGCCCACTCTATCAAAACAATGGGCTTAAACAAAGGTATTTAGGTCCAAACATAAACTGCTATAGATGAAGTTTATAGCCCCCATTATAGCCCTCTCAGTCAGCTTTGATTTGATATATTATGGGTCCCGTGGGACAACCGATGCTGCTATGAACGTCCATTTAAAGCCCAAGTGTGAAAGCCTACACAATCAAATCCATGAGCCTAGATAAACATATTTGGGCCCAAATATATGCTGTTATGGATAAATTTTATAGCCCTTATTGTATCCCCCTAAGTCAACTTTGATTTGATATATTATGTGCCCCGTGGGTCAACTGATGCTACCACAAACGTCCATTTGAAGCCAAAGTGCAGAAGCCCACACTATAAAATCCATGGGCCTAAACAAAAATAGTTGGGCCCAAAGACAGATCACTAAAGACGATGTTTATAGCACCCATTACATCACTCTAAGTCAGCTTTGATTTGATATATTATGGGCACCGTGGGTCAACTGATGGCGCCACAAATGTCCATTTGAAGCCCACGTGCGAATGCCCACTCTATCAAATACATAGGCCTAAACAAAGGTATTTAGGACCGAAGGTGAACCACTATAGACAATGTTTATAGCTCCTATTATAGCCCTCTGAGTCAACTTTGATTTGATATATTATGGGCCCCATGGGTAAGCCGAAGCTACCACGAACGTCCATTTGAAGCCCAAGTGCAAAAGCCTACTCTATCGAATCAATGGGACTAAGCAAAGGTATTTGGGCATGAAGACAGACTGCTATAGATGAAGTTTATAGCCCCTATTATAGCCCTCTGAGTTAGCTTTGATTTGATATATTATGGGCCTCGTGGGTCAACAGATGCTGCCACGAATGTTCATTTGAAGTCCAAGTTCGAATGCTCACACTATCAAATCCATGGGCCTAGACAAAAATATTTGGGACCAAAGATGGATTGCTATAGAAAAATTTTATAGTCCTTATTATAGCCCTCTGAGTCAGCTTAGATTTGATATATTATGTGCCCTGTGGGTCAACCGATGCTGCCACAGACGTCCATTTAAAGCCCATGTGTGACAGCCCACACTATCAAATCTATGGGCCTTGAAAAAAATATTTAGGCCCAAAGATGGACTGCTATAGACAAAGTTTATAGCCCTTATTATATCCCTCTGAGTCAGCTTCGATTTGATATATTACATGTCGTATGGGTCAACCAATGCTGTTACGAATGTCCATTTAAAGCCCAAGAGTGAAAGCCCATTCTATCAAATTGATGGGCCTAAACAAAGGTATTTATGACCGAGGATGAATTGCTATAAATGAAGTTTATAGCCCCCATTGTAGCCCTCTCAGTTAGCTTTGATTTGATATATTATAGGCCCCGTGGGTCAACCGACGTTGCCATAAACGTCCATTTGAAGCCCAAGTGCGAAAGCCCACTCTATCAAATCTATAGGCATAAACAAAATTATTTGTGCCTAAACAGGCACCACTATAGACAAATTTTATAGCCCCCATTATACCCCTATGATTCAGCTTTGATTTGTTATATTCTGGGCCTCGTGGGTCAACTGATGCTGCCACGAATGTCCATTTGAAAACCAAGTGCGAAAGCCCACTCTATCAAATACATGGGCCTAAACAAAGGTCTTTGGAACCGAAGATGGACTGCTATAGATGAAGTTTATAGCCCCCATTATAGTCCTTTGAGTAAGCTTCGATTTCAAATATTATGGGCCCCGTGGTATAACAGATGCTGCCACGAACGTTCATTTAAAGCCCAAGTTCAAATGCCTACACTATCAAATCCATGGGCCTAGACAAAAATATTTGGGACCAAAGATGGATTGCTATAGACAAAGTTTATAGCCCATATATATCCCTTTGAGACAGCTTTGATTTGATATATTATGTGCCCTGTGGGTCAACCGATGCTGCCACAAACGTCCATTTAAAGCCCAATTATGAATGCCCACTCTATCAAATCCATGAGCATAAATAAAATTATTTGGGCCTGAAGATGGACCGTTATACACAAAGTTCATAGCCCCCATTATAGGCCTTTAAGTCAGCTTCAATTTGATATATTATGGGCCCCGTGGGTCAACAGATGCTGCTACGAATGTCCATTTGAAGCCCAAGTGCGAATGCCCACTCTATCAAATCAATGGGCCTAAACAAAGGTATTTGGGCCTAAAGACGGACTACTATAGATGAAGCTAATAGCCCCCATTATAGTCCTCTGAGTTAGCTTTGATTTGATAAATTATGCGCCTTATGGGTCAACCGATGCTGCCATGAACGTCCATTTGAAGCCCAAGTGCAAAAGCCCACTCAATCAAATCCATGGGCCTAAACAAAGGTATTTGGGCCTGAAGATAGATCACTATAGATGAAGTTTTTAGCCCCCATTTTAGGTCTCTGAGTCAGCTTTGATTTGATATATTATATGCCCTGTGGGTCAACCGATGCTGCCATGAACGTCCATTTGAATTGTGAAAGCCCACTCTATCAAATCCATGAGCCCAAACAAAATTATTTGGGCCTGAAGATGGACTGCTATAGAAAAAGTTTATATCCCTCTGAGTTAGCTTCGATTTGATATATTATGAGACCCGTGGGTCAACCGATGCTGCCATGAATGTGCATTTGAAGCCCAAGTGTGAAAGCCCACTCTATAAAATCAATGGGCCTAAACAAAGATATTTGGGCTTGAGGATGGATTGCTACATATGAAGTTCATAGCCCCCATTGCAACCCTCTCAATCAGCTTCAATTTGATATATTATGGGCCTTGTGGTTCAACCAATGCTGCCATGAATGTCCATTTGAATCCCTAATGCGAAAGCCCACTCTATCAAATCTATAGGCATAAACAAAATTATTTAGGCCTAAAGACGCATCACTATAGAGAAAGTTTGGAGCCCCCATTATACCCCTATGAGTTAGCTTTGATTTTATATATTATGGGCCCCGAGGTACAACCTAGGCTGCCACGAAAGTCCATTTGAACCCCAAGTGTGAAAGCCTATACTATCAAATCCATGAGCCTAGACAAAAATATTTAGGCCTAAAGATGGACTGCTATTGATAAACTTTATAGCCCTTATTATATCCCTTTAAGTCATCTTTTATTTGATATATTATGTGCCCCGTTGGTCAACTGATGCTACCACGAATGTCCATTTGAAGCCCAAGTGTAAAAGCTCACTCTCTCAAATCCATTGGCATAAATAAAAATATTTGGGACTGAATACATATCACTATAAACAAAGTTTATAGCGCTCTGATTTAGCTTCGATTTGATATATTATGGGCCCTATGGGTCAACCGATGCTACCACGAACGTCCATTTGAAGCCCATGTATGAAAGCCCACTCTATCAAATACATAGGCCAAAACAAAGGTATTTTGGATCGAAGGTGGACCACTATAGACAATGTTCATAGCTCCCATTATAGTCCTCTGAGTCAGCTTTGATTTAATATATTATAAGCCTCATGGGTCAATCGATGCTGCCACGAACATCCATTTGAAGCCTAGGTGCGAAAGCCCACTCTATCAAATCAATGGTCCTAAGCAAAGGTATTTGGGCCCGAAGATGGACTGCTATATATGAAGTTCATAGCCCCCTCAGTAAGCTTTGATTTGATATATTATGGGCCCCATGGGTCAACCGATGCAGCCACGAACGTCCATTTGAAGCCCAAGTGTGAAAGCCCACACTATCAAATCCATAGGCCTAAACAAAAATATTTGGGCCTAAAGATGGACTACTATAAACAATGTTTATAGCCCCTATTTTTGCCGTCTTAGTCAGCTTTGATTACATATATTACATGTCTCATGGGTCAACCCATGCTGCCACGAATGTCCATTTGAAGCCCAAGTCCAGAAGACCACTTTATCAATCCATGGGCCTGAAGAAAAATATTTAGGCCTGAAGATGGACTGCTATAGACAAAGTTTATAGCTCCTATTATAGCCCTCTCAGTTAGCTTCGATTTGATATATTATGGGCCCCGTGGGACAACATATGATGCCACAAACGTCCATTTGAAGCCCAAGTTTGAATGCCCACACTATCAAATCGATGGGCCTAGACAAAAATATTTAAGACCAAAGATGGACTGCTATAGACAAAGCTTATAGCCCCTATTATTGCCCTCTAAGTCAGCTTCGATTTGATATATTATGTGTTCAGTGGGTCAACCAATGCTGCCACGAACATCCATTTGAAGCCCATGTGTGAAAGCCTACACTATCAAATCCATGGGCCTAGAAAAAAAAATTTGGGCCCAATGGTGGACTGCTATAGACAAAGTTTATAGCCCTTATTATATCCCTCTGAGTCAGCTTCGATTTGATATATTATGTGCCCCATGGGTCAATGGATGCTGCCACAAATGTCCATTTCAAGCCTAAGTATGAAAGCCCACTCTATCAAATACATGGGCCTAAACAAAGGTATTTGGAGCAGAAGATGGACCGCTATAGATGAAGTTTATAGCCCCCATTATAGTCCTTTGAGTCAACTTCGATTTGATATATTATGGGCCCTGTGGGTCAACCGATGCTGCCATGAACGTCCATTTGAAGCCCAAGTGCGAAAGCCCACTCTATCAAATCTATATGCATAAATAAACTTATTTGGGCCTAAAGACGCACTGCTATAGAC
The DNA here is from genome assembly GCA_947683625.1 of Mallotus nudiflorus. Classification (NCBI taxonomy): domain Eukaryota; kingdom Viridiplantae; phylum Streptophyta; class Magnoliopsida; order Malpighiales; family Euphorbiaceae; genus Mallotus; species Mallotus nudiflorus. The sequence continues at coordinate 1,932,063 of CANTUR010000125.1, forward strand.
AAAGTTTGTGGCCACCATTATACCCTTCTGAGTAAGCTTTGATTTGATATATTATGGGCCTCGTGGGTCAACTGATACTGTCACAAACGTCCATTTGAAGTCTAAGTGCGAAGGCCCACCCTATCAGGTCAATGGGTCAGCTTTGATTTGATATATTATGGTCCTCATGGGTCAACTGATGCTACCATGAACATCCATTTGAAGCCAAAGTGCGAAAGCCCACTCTATCAAATCAATGGGCCTAAACAAAGGTATTTAGGCCCGAAGATGGACTGCTATAGACTAAGTGTATAGCACCCATTATAGCCCTCTCAGTCAGCTTTGATTTGATATATTATGGGCCCCGTGGGACAACCGATGCTGCCACGAACGTCCATTTGAAGCCCAAGTGTCAAAGCCAACATTATTAAATCCATGATCCTAGAAAAAAATATTTTGGCCCAAGGATAGACTACTATAGACAAAGTTTATATCCCTCTAAGTCAGCTTTGATTTGATATATTATGTGCCCCGTGGGTCAACCGATATTGCCACGAACGTCCATTTGAAGCCCAAGTATGAAAGCCCACTCTATCAAATCCATGGGCCAAAACAAAAGTATTTGGGCCCGAAGACAGATCACTATAGACAAAGTTTATAGCCCCCATTATAGTGTGCTCTGAGTCAACTTCGATTTGATATATCATGGGCCCCGTGGGTCAACCGATGCCGCCATGAATGTCCATTTGAAGCCCAAGTGTGAAAGCCTACTCTATCAAATACATGGGCCAAAATAAAGGTATTTTGGTCCGAAGGTGGACCGATATAGACAATGTTTATGGGTCCTATTATAGCCCTTTGAGTCAGCTTTGATTTGATATATTATGGGCCCCATGGGTCAACTGATGCTGCCATGAACATCCATTTGAAGCCCAAGTGTGAAAGCCCAATCTATCAAATCAACGAGCCTAAGTAAAGGTATTTCAGCCTGAGGACAGACTGTTATAAATGAAGTTTATAGCCCCCATTATAGCCCTCTCAGTCAGCTTTGATTTGATATATTATGGGCCCCGTGGGTCAACCGATGCAGCCACGAACGTCCATTTGAAGCCCAAGTGCGAAAGCCCACACTATCAAATCCATGGGCCTAAACAAAAATATTTGGGCCCAAAGATGGACTGTAATAGATATTATTTATGGCCCCCATTTTTTCCCTCTTAGTTAGCTTCAATTTCACATATTATGTGTCCCATGGGTCAATTGATACTGTCATGAACGTCCATTTGAAGCCTAAGTCCGAAAGCCACTCTATCAAATCCGTGGACCTAAAGAAAAATATTTGGGCCCAAAATTGGACTGCTATAGACAATGTTTATAGCCCCTATTATAGCCCTCTCAATCAGCTTTGATTTGATATATTATGGGCCCCGTGGGACAACAGATGTTGCCATGAATGTCCATTTGAAGCCCAAGTTCAAATGCCCACACTAACAAATCCATGGGCCTAGACAAAAATATTTAGGACCAAAGATGGACTACTATAGAAAAAGTTTATAGCCCCTATTATAGCCCTTTGAGTCAGCTTCGATTTGATGTATTGTGTGCCCCGTGGGTCAACAGATGCTGCCACGAACGTCTATTTGAAGCCCAATTGCGAAAGCCCACTCTATCAAATCCATGAGCATAAACAAAATTATTTGGGCTTAAAGATGGACCCCTATACACAAAGTTTATAGCCCTCTGAGTCAACTTCAATTTGATATATTATGGGCCCCGTGGGTCAACCGATGCTGCCACGAACGTCCATTTGAAGCCCTAGTGTGAAAGCCCGTACTTTCAAATTCATGGGCCTAAACAATGGTATTTAGGCCTGAGGATGGACTATTATAGATAAAGTTTATAGCTCCCATTATAGCCCTCTCAGTCAACTTCGATTTGATATATTATGGTCCCCATGGGACAACCAATGCTGCGTCGAATGTCCATTTGAAGCCCTAGTGTGAAAGCCTGCACTTTCAAATCCATGGGCCTTAACAAAAATATTTGGGCCCAAAGATAGACTGCTATAGACAATGTTTATAGCCCCTATTATATCCTCTGAGTCAGCTTTGATTTGTTATAATATATGCCCCGTGGGTCAACCGATGCCGGCACAAACGTCCGTTTGAAGACCAAATACAAAAGCCCACTTTATCAAATCCGTGGGCCTAAACAAAGGTATTTGGGCCCGAAGATGGATCATTAAAGATGAAGTTTATAACCCCCATTATAGCCCTCTGAGTCAGCTTTGATTTATTTATTATGGGCCCTGTGGGTCAACCAATGCTGCCACAAACGTCGATTTGAAGCCCAAGTGCCAAAGCCCACTCTATCAAATACATGGGCCTAAACAAAGGTATTTGGGACTGAAGTCAGCTTCGATTTGATATGTTATTAGCCCCGTGGGTCAACCGAAGTTGCCACGAACATCCATTTAAAGCATAATTGTGAAAGCCCACTCTATCAAATCTGTGGACTTAAACAAAGGTATTTAGGCTCGAAGACAGATCTCTAAAGATGAAGTTTATAACACCCATTATAGCCCTTTGATTCAGCTTTGATTTGATATATTATGGGCCCTGTGGGTCAACCGATGCCACCACGAATGTCCATTTGAAGCCCAAGTACGAAAGCCCACTCTATCAAATATGTGGGCCTAAACAAAGGTATTTAGGACCGAAGTCAGCTTCGATTTGATATGTTATTGGCCCCGTTGGTCAACCGATGCTGCCATGAACGTCCATTTAAAGCCTAATTACGAAAGCCTACTCTATCAAATACATAGGCCTAAACAAAGGTATTTGTTACTGATGATGGACCCCGATAGATGAAGTTTATAGCCCCCATTAAAGCCCTCTGGGTTAGCTTCGATTTGATATATTATGGGCCCAGTTGGTCAATCGATGTTGCCACGAACGTCCATTTAAAGCCTAAGTGCGAAAGCCCACTCTATTAAATCAATGGGCCTAAACAAAGGTATTTTGGTTCGAAGACATACTACTATAGATGAAGTTTATAGCCCCTATTATAGACCTCTCAGTCAACATCAATTTGATATATAATGGGCCTTATGGGTCAACCGATGCTGCCATGAACGTCCATTTAAAGCCCAAGTGCAAAAGCCCACTCTATCAAATACATGGGCTTAAACAAAGGTATTTGGGACTGAAGACGGATGGCTATAGATAAAGCTTATAACCCCTATTATAGCCCTCTGAGTCATCTTTGATTTGATATATTATAGGCCCCGTGGGTCAATCAATGCTGCCACAAATGTCCATTTAAAGCCCAAGTGCAAAAGCCCACACTATCAAATCCATGGCCCTAGACAAAAATATTTGGGCCCAAAGATGGACTACTATAGACAAAGTTTTTAGCCCCGATCATAGCCCTTTGAGTCAGCTTTGATTTGATATATTATGTGCCTCGTGGGTCAACCGATGCTGCCACGAACGTTCATTTGAAGCCAAAGTGCGAAAGCCCACTTTATCAAATCCATGGGTCTAAAAAAATATTTGGGCTCGAAGATGGACTACTATAGACAATGTTTATAGCCCCTATTAATGCCCTTTGAGTTAGGTTTGATTTGATATACTATAGTCCTTGTGGGTCAACCGATGTTGCCACGAACGTCCATTTGAAGCCCAAGTGCAAAAGCCCACTCTATCAAATCAATGGGCCTAAACAAAAATATTTGGACCCAAGGATGGACTGCTATAGATGAAATTTATAACCCCCATCGTAGCCCACTGATTCAGCTTTGATTTGATATATTATGTGCCTCGTGGGTCAACCGATGCTGCCATGAACATCCCTTTGAAGCCCATGTACGAAAGCACACTCTTTCAAATCCATGGGCCTAAATAAAATTATTTAGGCCTAAAGATGGACCGCTATAGACAAAATTTATAGCCCCTATTATAGCCCTCTGAGTCAGCTGTGATTTGATATATTATGGGCCCCGTGGGTCAACCAATGCTACCATGAACATCCATTTGAAGCCCAACTGTGAAAGCATACTCTATCAAATCAATGGGCCTAAACAAAGGTATTTGGGCCTGAATACGGATTGTTATATACAAATTTTATTGCTCCTATTATAGCCCTCTAATTCAGCTTCGATTTGATATATTATGGGCCTCATAGAACAATTGATGCTACCATGAACGTCCATTTGAAGCCTAGGTACGAAAGCCCACTCTATCAAATTCATGGGCCTAAAAAAATATTTGGACCCCAAGATAGACCACTATAGACAAAGTTTAAAGCCCCTAATATAGCCCTTTGAGTCAGCTTCGATTTGATATATCATGGGCCCCGTGGGTTAACCGATGCTGCCAAGAACGTCCATTTGAAGCCCAAGTGCAAAAGCCTAGTCTATCAAATCCATGGTCTTAAACAAAAATGTTTGGGCCTGAAGATGGAATGCTATAGAAAAATTTTATAGTCCCTATGATAGCCCTCTAAGTCGGATTTGATATATTATGGGCCCCATGGGTCAATCGTTGCTGCCACGAACGTCCATTTGAAGCCGAAGTGCCAAAGCCCGCTCTATCAAATCAATGGGCCTAAACAAAGGTATTTAGGCCCCAAGACGGACTACTATAGACAAAGTTTATAGCTCTTATTATAGCCTTCTCAGTCAGCTTCAATTTGGTATATTATGGGTCTCGTGGGACAACCGATGCTACCACGAACGTCCTTTTGAAGCCCATGTATGAAAGCCCACTCTATCAAATCCATGGGCCTAAAAAAAATTTTTGATCCTAAAGACGGACCACTATAGACAAAGTTTATAGCCCCCATTATAGCCCTCTGAGTCAAGTTCGATTTGATGCATTATGGGCTTCGTGGGTCAACTAATGCTGCCACGAACATCCAATTAAAGCCTAAGTGCGAAAACCCACTCTATCAAATCAATGGGCATAAACAAAGATTTTTGGGCCTGAAGTCAGACTGCTATAGACGAAGTATAAATCTCCTAATAGAGCCCTTTGACTCAACTTCATTTTATATATCATGGTCCCTATGGGTTAACCTCAAATAGAAGCTGACTCAGAAAGCTAAAATTGGGGCTATAAAATTTATCTATAGTAATCCATCTTCGGACCCAAATATTTTTGCCTAGGCCCATTGATTTGATAGAGTGGGCTTTCACATCAGAGGGCTATAATGGGGGCTATAAAATTTTTCTATAGTAGTCCATCTTTGGGCCTAAATACCTTTGTTTAGGCCCTTTTATTTGATAGAGTGGCCTTTTGCACTTGGGCTTTAAAAGGACATTCATAATAGCATCGGTAGACGCACGGGGCCTATAATATATCCAATCGAAGCTGACTCAGAGGACTATAATTGAGGCCATAAACTTTGTCTATACCAGTCCATCTTCAGGCCAAAATATTTTTGTTTAGGCCGATGGATTTGATAAAGTGGGCTTTCGTACTTAGGCTTTAAATTAACGTTCGTGGCAGCATCGGTTGACCGAAGGGTCCCATAATATATCAAATCGAAGTTGACTCAGTGGGCTATAATGCTGGCTATAAACTTCGTCTATAGCAGTCCATCTTTGAGCCCTAATATTTTTGTTTAGGCCCATTGATTTGATATAGTGGGCTTTCATAATTTGGCTTTAAATGGACATTCATGGCAGCATTGGTTGGCCCACGGGGCCAATAATATATCAAATCGAAGCTGACTTAGAAGGCTAGAATGGGGCTATAAACTTCATCTATAGTAGTCCATCTTCGGGCCCAAATACCTTTGTTTAAGCCCATGGATTTGATAGAGTGGGCTTTCACACTCGGGCTTCAAATGGACATTCGTGGCAGCATCGGTTAACCCACGGGGCCCATAATATATCAAATCAAAGCTTAATCAAAGGGCTATAATGGGGGGTTACAAACTTTGTTTATTGCAGTCCATCATTGGGCCCAAATATTTTTGTCTAGGCCCATTGATTTTATAGAGTGGGCTTTCGCACTTGGGCTTCAAATGGACATTTGTAGCAGCATCAGTTGACCCATAGGGCCCATAATATATTAAATCGAAGTTGACTCAGATGGCTATAATAGGGGCTATAAACTTTTTCTATAGCATTCCATATTTGGGGCCTAATATTTTTGTTTAGGCCCATGGATTTGATAGAGTAAGCCTTCGCACTTGGGCTTCAAATGGAAGTTTGTGGCAGCATCGGTTGACCCATGGGGCCCATAATATATCAAATAGAAGCTCAAAAAGAGGGCTATAATGGGTACTATAAATTTATATATAGCAGTCCATCTTCTGGCCTAAATATTTTTGTGTAGGCCCATTGATTTGATAGAGTAGGCTTTCACAATTGACCTTCAAATGGACGTTCATGGCCGCATCAGTTAACCCACAAGGCCCATAATATATCAAATCGAACCTAACTTAGAGGGCTATAATGGGAGCTATAAACTTTGTCTATAGCAGTGAATCTTTGGGCCTAAATATTTTTTTTAGGCCCATTGATTTGATATAGTGGGCTTTCGCACATGGGCTTCAAATGGACATTCATGGCAGTATCAGTTGACCCACGGGACCCTTAATATATCAAATCAAAGCTGACTTAGAGGGCTATAATGGGGGCTATAAACTTTGTCTATAGCAGTCTATGTTCGGGCCCCAATATTTTTTTTAGGTCCATGGATTTGATATAGTTAGCTTTCGCACTTGGACTTTAAATGGACGTTCGTGCGAGCATCGGTACACCTACGTGGCCCATTATATATTAAATCAAAGCTGGCTCAGAGGGCTATAATGGGTGCTACAAACTTTATCTATAGTAGTCCGTCTTTGGGCCCAAATACCTTTGTGGAGGCCCATTGATTTGATAGAGTGGGCTTTCGCACTTAGGCTTCAAATGGACATTCATGGCAGCATCAGTAGATCCACGAGGCTTATAATATGTCAAATCAAAGCTAACTAAGAGGGCTATAGTGGGGGCTATAAACTTTGTCTATAGCAATCCATCTTTGGTCCCAAATTTTTTGTCTAGGCACATTGATTTGATATAGTGGGCATTTGCACTTGGGCTTTAAATGGACGTTCATGGCAACATCAATTGACCCATAGGGCCCATAATATATCAAATCAAAGCTGACTCAGAGGGCTATAATGGGGCCTATAAACTTTGTCTATAGCAGTCCATCTTTGAGCCGTAATATTTTTATTTAGGCCCATCGATTTGATAGAGTGGGCTTTCGAACTTTGGCTTTAAATGGACATTCATGGAAACATTGGTTGACCCATGGGGCTAATAATATATCAAATCAAAGCTGACTCAGAGGGCTATAATGGGGGCTATAAACTTTGTATATAGTAGTCCATATTTAGGCCCTATTATTTTTGTTGAGGCCTATGGATTTGATAGAGGGAGTTTTCGCACTTGGGCTTTAAATGGACGTTCATGGCAGCATCGATAGACCCACATAGCCCATAATATATCAAATCGAAGCTAAATCAAAGGGTTATAATGGGCGCTATAAAATTTGTTTATAACAATTTGTCTTCAAGCCCAAATACCTTTGTGTAGGCCCATTGATTTGATAAAGTGGGCTTCGCATGTGGGCTTCAAATGGACATTCGTGGCAGCATCAGCAAATCCACGAGGCTCATAATATATCAAATCGAAGCTAACTGAGAGGGCTATAATGGGGGCTATAAATTTTTTCTATAGAAGTCCATCTTTGGGCCTAAATTTTTTTGTCTATGGACATCGATTTGATATAGTGGGCTTTTGCACTTGGGCTTCAAATGGACATTCGTGGCAACATCAGTTAACCCACGGGGCCTATAATATATCAAATCGAAGTTGACTCAGAAGGCTATAATGGGGGCTATAAACTTTGTCTATAGCAGTCCATCTTCATGCTCCAATATTTTTTTAGGCCTATGGATTTGATAGAGTGGGCTTTCACAGTTGGCATTTAAATGGACGTTCATGGCGGCATCGGTTGACCCACGGAGCCCATAATATATTAAATCAAAGCTGAATAAGAGGGCTATAATGGGAGCTATAAACTTTGTCTATAGCATTCCGTCTTCAGGCCCAAAAACCTTTGTGTAGGCCTAATGATTTGATAGAGTGGGCTTTCGCACTTGGGCTTCAAATGGACATTCGTGGCAGCATCAGCTAACCCACGAGGCTCATAATATATCAAATCGAAGATGAATTAGAGGGCTATAGTGGGGGCTATAAACTTTGTCTATAGCAGTTCATCTTCTGGCCCAAATGTTTTTATCTAGGCACATTGATTTAATATAGTGGGCTTTCACAATTGGGCTTTAAATGGACGGTCGTGGCAGTATCGATTAACCCACGAGGCCCATAATATATCAAATCAAAGTTGACTCAGAGGGCTATAGTGCGAGCTATAAACTTTATCTATAGCTGTCCATCTTTGGGCCCCATTATTTTTGTTTAGGCCCATGGATTTAATAGAGGGGGCTTTCGCACTTGGGCTTTAAATGGACGTTTGTGGCTGCATCGGTAGACCCACGGAGCCCATAATATATCAAATCAAAGCTTACTCATAGGGCTATAATGGGCGCTATAAAATTTTTCTATAGCAATCCATCTCTAGGCCCAAATACCTTTGTGTATGCCCATTGATTTAATAGAGTGGGCTTTCGCACTTGGGATTCAAATGGACATTTGTGGCGGCATCAGTAGATCCACGAGGCTCATAATATAACAATTGAAGCTGACTTAGAGGGCTATAGTAGGGGCTATAAATTTGTCTATACCAGTCCATCTTTGGGCCCAAATTTTTTTATCTAAGAACATTGACTTGATATAGTGGGCTTTCGCACTTGGGCTTCAAATGGACGTTCGTGGCAACATCGGTTGACCCACGGGGCCTATAATATATCAAATCAAAGCTGACTCAGAGGGCTATAATGGGACCTATAAACTTTGTCTATAGCAATCCATCTTTGAGCCCCAATATTTTTGTTTAGGCCCATCGATTTGATAGAGTGGGCTTTCGCACTTTGGCTTTAAATGGATGTTCGTGGCAGCATTAGTTCACCCACGGGGCCAATATTATATCAAATCAAAGTTGACTCAAAGAGCTAGAATGGGGGCTATAAACTTCATCTATAGGAGTCTGTCTTCAGGCCAAATACCTTTATTTAAGCCCATGGATTTAATAGAGTGGGCTTTCACACTTGGACTTCAAATGGACGTTCGTGGCAGCATCGGTTAACCCATGGCCCCCATAATATATCAAATTGAAGCTGACTTAGAGGGCTATAATCTTTGTCTATCCAGTCCATCTTCAGGCCCAAATACCTTTATTTAGGCCCATTGATTTGATAGAGTAGGCTTTTGCACTAGGGCTTCAAATAGACGTTCGTGGCAGCATAGGTTGACTCGTGGGGCCCATATTATGTCAAATCAAAGCTGACTCAAAGGACTATAATGGGCGGCTACAAACTTTTTCTATTGCAGTCCATCATCGGGCCCAAATATTTTTGTCTAGGCCCATTGATTTTATAGAGTGGGCTTTCATACTTGGGCTTCAAATGAACATATGTAGTAGCATCGATTGACCCACCAGGCCCATAATATATAAATCAAAGTTGACTCAGATGGTTATAAAGGGGGCTGTAAAATTTGTCTATAGCATTCCATCTTCAGGGCCTAATATTTTTGTTTAGGCCTATTGCATTGATAGAGTGGGTCTTCATACTTAGGCTTTAGATGGACGTTCGTGGCAGCATCGGCTGACCCACGAGGCCTATAATATATCAAATCAAAGCTGAATCAAGGGGCAATAATGGGGGCTATAAACTTTGTCTATAACAATCCATCTTTGGACCCAAATATTTTTGTTTAGGGCCAAGGATTTGATAGAGAGGGCTTTCGCACTTGGGCTTCAAATGGACATTTGTGGCAGCATCAGTTGACTCATAGGGCCCATAATATATAAAATCAAAGCTGACTCAGAGGGAAATAATGGTGGCTATAAACTTCATCTATAGTGGTCCGTCTTCAGGCTGAAATATTTTTGTTTAGGCCCATGGATTTGATAGAGTGTGCCTTCACACTTGGGCTTCAAATGGAAGTTTATGGCAGCATTGGTTGACCCATGGGGCCCATAATATATCAAATAAAAGATCACGCATAGGGCTATAATGGGTGCTGTAAATTTTTCTATAGCAGCCCATCTTCTGGCCCAAATATTTTTGTCTAGGCCCATTCATTTAATAGAGTAGGCTTTCACAGATGAGCTTTAAATAGACGTTTATGGCCGCATCGGTTCACTCTCAAGGCCCATAATATATCAAATTGAACCTGACTTAGAGGGCTATAATGGGGGCTATAAACTTTGTCTATAGCAGTCCATCTTCATGCCCCAATATTTTTGTCTATGCACATTGATTTGATATAGTGGGCTTTCACACATGGGCTTCAAATGGACATTCATGGCAGTATCGGTTGACCCACGGGGCCCATAATGTATCAAATTGAAGCTGACTTAGAGGGCTATAATAAGGGCTATAAACTTTGTCCATAGCAATCCATCTTCTGGCCCCAATATTTTTGTTTAGGTCCATGGATTTGATAGAGTAGGCTTTCACACTTGGACTTTAAATGGACATTCGTGGCAGCATCGGTAGACTAACGTGGCCCATTATATATCAAATCAAAGATGACTTAGAGGGCTATAATGGACACTATAAACTTTATCTATAGCAGTCCGTCTTCGGGGCCAAATACCTTTGTGTAGGCCCATTGATTTAATAGAGTGGGCTTTTGCACTTGGGCTTCAAATGGACATTCATGGCAGCATCAGCAGATCCATGAGGCTCATAATATGTTAAATCAAAGCTAACTTAGAGGGCTATAGTGGGGGTTATAAACTTTGTCTATAGCAACCCATCTTTGGGCCCAAATTTTTTTTTCTAGGCATGTTGATTTGATATTGTAGGCTTTCTCACTTGGGCTTCAAATGGACGTTCGTGGCAACATTGGTTGAACCATGGGGTTGATAATATATCAAATCAAAGTTGACTCAGAGGGCTATAATGAGGCCTATAAAATTTATCTATAGCAGTCCATCTTTGAGCCCCAATATTTTTGTTTAGGCCCATTGATTTGATATAGTGGGCTTTCATACTTTGGCTTTAAATTGACGTTCGTGGCAGCATTGGTTGACCCACGAGGCCAATAATATATCAAATCGAAGCTGACTCAAAGGGCTATAATGGGTGCTTTAAAATTTGTCCATAGCAGTCCATCTTCGGGCCCAAATACCTTTGTGTAGGCCCATTGATTTGATAGAGTGGGCTTTCACACTTAGGCTTCAATTGGACATTCGTGGCAGCATCAGCTGACCCAAAAGGCTCATAATATATGAAATCTAAGTTGACTTAGAGGGCTATAATGGGGGCTATAAACTTTGTCTATAGCAGTACATCTTTGGGCCCAAAATTTTTTGTCTAGGACCATTAATTTTATATAGTGGGCTTTCGCACTAGGGTTGCAAATGGACATTTGTGGCAGCATCAATTGACCCACAGGGCCCATAATATTTTAAATCGAAGCTGACTCAGAGGTCTATATTATGGGCTATAAACATTGTCTATAGCAGTCCATCTTCAGGCCCCAATATTTTTGTCTTGGCCCATTGATTTGATAGAGTGGGCTTTCACACTTGGGCTTCACATTGACATTCATGGCAACATTACTTAACACACGGGGGCCATAATATATTAAATCGAAGCTTACTCAAAGGGAAATAATGGAGGCTATAAAATTTATCTATAGCGGTCCATCTTTAGGCCAAAATATTTTTATTTAGGCCCATGGATTTGATAGAGTAGGCTTTTGCACTTGGGATTCAAATAGACATTCGTGGCTGCATCGGTTGACGCACGGGGCCCATAATATATCAAATTAAAGCTGACTCAGAGGGCTATAATGGGGGCTATAAAATTCATCTATAGTAGTCTTTCTTCATGCTCAAATACCTTTGTTTAAGCCAATGGATTTGATAGAGTGGGCTTTCGCTCTTAGGCTTCAAATGGACGTTCAAAGCAGCATCGGTTCACCTATAGGGCCCATAAAATATCAAATAGAAGCTGACTTAGAGGGCTATAATGGAGGCTATAAACTTGTCTATAGCAATCTGTCTTCAAGCCCAAATACATTTTTTTAGGCCCATTGATTTAATAGAGTAGGCTTTTACACTTGGGCTTCAAATGGACGTTCATGGCAGCATCGGTTGACCCATGGGGCCCATAATATATCATATCAAAGCTTACTTATAGGGCAATAATGGGGCTATAAACTTTGTCTATAGCAGTCCATCTTCAGGCCCCAATATTTTTGTCTATGCCCATTGATTTGATAGAATGGGCTTTCGCACTTAGGCTTCAAATGGATTTTCGTGGCAGCATCGGTTGACCCACAGGGCCTATAATATATTAAATCAAAGCTGACTCAGAGGGCTATAATGGGGACTATAATCTTTTTCTTTAACAGTCCATCTTTAAGCCCCAATATTTTTGTCTAGGCCAATTGATTTAAAAAAGTGGGCTTTCGCACTTGGGCTTCAAATTGTCGTTCGTGGCAGCATTGGTTGATCCATGAGGCCCATAATATATTAAATTGAAGCTGAATCAATGGGCAATAATGGGGGCTATAAACTTCATCTATAGTGGTCCCTCTTCGGGCCAAAATATTTTTATTTAGACCCATGGATTTGATAGAGTGGGCTTTCACACTTGGGCATTGAATGAATGTTCATGGCAGCATCAGTTGACCCACAGGGCCAATAATATATCAAATAGAAGCTGACCCAAAAGGTTATTGTGGGGGCTATAAACTTCGTATATAGTATTTTGTCTTCAAGCCCAAATACCTTTTTTTGAGCCGATGAATTTGATAGAGTGGGCTTTCGCACTTGGGCTTCAAATGGACGTTCGTGACAGCATCGGTTAACCCACAAGGCCCATAATATATCAAATCGAAGCTGACTCAAAGGGCTTTAATAGGGGCTATAAACTTTGTTTATAGCAGTCCATCTTCGGGCCCAAATATTTTTGTCTAGGCCCATTGATTTGATGGAGTGAGCTTTCACTTTTGAGGTTCAAATGGACATTCATGCCCGCATCGGTTGACCCACGAGGCCCATAATATTATTGTCTAGGCTAATGGCTTTAATAGAGTGGGCCTTTAAACTTGGGCTTCAAATGGACATTTGTGGCAGCATCAGTTGACCCACGGGGCCCATAATATATCAAATCGAAGATGTCTTAGAGGGCTATAAACTTTGTCTATAGTAGTCCATCTTTGGGCCCAAATATTTTTGTTCAGACCCATGGATTTAATAGAGTGGGCTTTCGCACTTGGGCTTCAAATGGACGTTCGTGGGCAGCATCGGTTGACCCACAAGGTGCATAATATATTAAATCGAAGCTGACTTAGAGAGCTATAATGGGGGTTAAAAACTTGGTTTGTACCAGTCCATCTTTGAGCCGAAATATTTTTTTAGCCCCATGGATTTGATAGAGTTGGCTTTCGCACTTGGGCTTCAAATGGATGTTTATAGCAGCATCGGTTGACCCACGAGGTCCATAATATATCAAATCGAAGATGTCTCAGAGGGCTATAATAGGGGCTATAGACTTTGTCTATAGTAGTCCATCTTTGGGCCTAAATATTTTTGTTCAGGCCCATGGATTTGATAGAGTGAGCTTTCGCACTTGGGCTTTAAATGGACGTTCGTGGCAACATTAGTTGACCCTTGGGGGGCATAATATATCAAATTGAAGTTGACTTAGAGAGCTATAATGGGGTTATAAACTTGGTCTGTACCAGTCCATCTTAGAGCCCAAATATTTTTTTAGGCCCATGGATTTGAGAGAGTTGGCTTTCGCACTTGGGCTTTAAATGGTCATTCGTGGCAGCATCGGTTGACCCACGAGGCCCATAATATATCAAATCAAAGCTGACTCAGAGGGATATAATGGGGGCAATAAACATTGTCTATAGCAGTCCATCTTCGGGGCTAAATATTTTTGTCTAGGCCCATTGATTTGATTAAGTAGGCTTTCGCACTTGGGCTTCACATAAGTGGCAACATCGGTTGACCCATGGGACCTATAATATATCAAATTGAAGCTGACTCAGAGGGCTATAATGGGGGCTATATGCTTCCTCTATAGTAGTCTATCTTTAGGGCCAAATACCTTTATTTAAGCCCATGGATTTGATAGAGAGGGCTTTCGCACTTGGGCTTCAAATGGAAGTTCATGACAGCATCGGTTAACCCACGGGGCCCATAATTTATGAATCAAACCTGATTCAGAGGGCTATAATAGGGGCTATAAACCTTGTCTATAACAATCTATCTTCGGGCCTAAATATTTTTTTCTGGGCCCATTGATTTGATAGAGTTGGCTTTCACAATTGAGCTTCAAATGGACATTCATGGCTGCATCGGTTAACCCATGAGGCCCATAATATATCAAATCAAAGCCGACTCAAAGGGCTATAATAGGGGCTATAAACTTTGTCTATAGTAGTGCATCTTCGAGGCCAAATATCTTTTTCTAGGCCCATTGATTTGATAAAGTGGGCTTTTGCACTTCAGCTTTAAATGGACGTTCATGGCAGCATCGGTTGACCCACAGGGCCCATAATATATGAAATTGAAGCTTTATCCATAGCAGTCCATCTTTGGGACCAAATATTTTTTTTTAGGCCCATGGATTTGATAGAGTGGGCTTTCACACTTGGGCTTCAAATGGATGTTCGTGGTGGCATCGATTGACCCACGGGGCCCATAATATATCAAATCGAAGCTCACTCAGAGGGCTATATTGGGGGGCTATACGCTTCCTCTATAGCAGTCCATCTTTAGGCCCAAATACCTTTATTTAAGCCCATGGATTTGATAGAGAGGGTTTTCACACTTGGACTTCAAACCGAACTTCATGGCAGCATCGGTTAACCCACAGGGCCCATAATTTATGAATCGAAGCTGACTCAGAGGGCTATAATGGGGGCTATAAACCTTGTCTATAATAGTCTATATTCAGGCCTAAATATTTTTTTCTGGGCCCATTGATTTGATAGAGTTGGCTTTCATAATTGAGCTTCAAATGGACATTCGTGGCTGCATCGGTTAACCCATGAGGCCCATAATATATCAAATCAAAGCCGACTCAAAGGGCTATAATAGGGGCTATAAACTTTGTCTATAGTAGTGCATCTTCGAGGCTAAATATCTTTTTCTAGCCCATTGATTTGATAAAGTGGGCTTTTGCACTTCAGCTTTAAATGGACGTTCATGGCAGCATCGGTTGACCCACAGGGCCGATAATATATGAAATTGAAGCTTTATCCATAGCAGTCCATCTTTGGGACCAAATATTTTTTTTTAGGCCCATGGATTTGATAGAGTGGGCTTTCACACTTGGGCTTCAAATGGATGTTCGTGGTAGCATCGATTGACCCACGGGGCCCATAATATATCAAATCGAAGCTCACTCAGAGGGCTATATTGGGGGGCTATACGCTTCCTCTATAGCAGTCCATCTTTAGGCCCAAATACCTTTATTTAAGCCCATGGATTTGATAGAGAGGGTTTTCACACTTGGACTTCAAACCGAACTTCATGGCAGCATCGGTTAACCCACAAGGCCCATAATTTATGAATCGAAGCTGACTCAGAGGGCTATAATGGGGGCTATAAACCTTGTCTATAATAGTCTATATTCAGGCCTAAATATTTTTTTAGGCCCATGGATTTGATAGACTTGGCTTTTGCAATTGAGCTTCAAATGGATGTTCGTGGTTGCATCGGGTAACCCATGAGGCCCATAATATATCAAATCAAAGCTGACTCAGAGGGCTATAATAGGGGCTATAAACTTTTTCTATAGTAGTGCATCTTCAGGGCCAAATATCTTTTTCTAGGCCCATTGATTTGATAGAGTGGGCTTTTGCACTTGAGCTTCAAATGGATGTTCGTGGTAGCAGCGGTTGACCGACGGGGCCCATAATATATCAAATCGAAGCTGACTCAGAGGGCTATAAAATTTTTCCATAGCAGTCCATCTTTGGGACCAAATATTTTATTTAGGCCTATGGATTTGATAGAGTGGGCTTTCACACTTGGCGTTCCAATGGACATTCGTGGGTAGCATCGATTGACCCACGGGGCCCATAATATATCAAATGGAAGCTTATTTAGAGGGCTATAGTAGGGCTATAAAATTTGTCTATAGCAGTCTATTTTTGGGCCCATATATTTTTGTTTAAGGCCCATGGATTTAATGAGTGGGCTTTCACACTTAGGCTTCAAATGGACATTGGTGGTAGCATTAGTTGACACACGGGGCCCATTATGTATCAAATCGAAGCTGATTGAGAGGGCTATAATGGGCACTATAAACTTTGTCTGTAGTAGCCATCTTCAGGCCCAAATATTTTTATCTAGGCCCATTGATTTGATAGAGTAGGATTTCATACTTGGGCTTCAAATGGAAGTTCGTGGCAGTGTCGGTTGACCCACAAGGTCCATAATACATTAAATCGTAGCTAAATCAAAGGGCTATAATAGAGGCTATAAAATTTTTCCATAGCAGTCCATCTTCTAGCCCAAATATTGTAGTCTAGGCCCATTGATTTGATAGAGTGGGCTTTCGCACTTGGGCTTCAAATGGATGTTCGTGGTAGCATCGAATGACCCACGGGGCGTACAATATATCAAATCGAAACTAACTTAAAGAGCTATAATGGGGCTATAAACTTGGTATATACTAGTCCATCTTCAAGCCCAAATAATTTTTTTAGGCCCATGGATTTGATAGAGTTGGCTTTCGCACTTGGGCTTCAAATGTACGTTAGTGGCAACATCAGTTGACCCATGGGGCCTATAATATATCAAATCACAACTTACTCAGAGGGGTATAATGGGGGCTATAAACATTGTCTTTAGCAGTCCATCTGTGGGCACAAATATTTTTGTCTAGGTCCATTGATTTGATAGAGTGGGCTTTCGCTCTTGGGCTTTAAATGGATGTTCCTGGCAGCATCGGTTGACCCATAGGGCCCATAATATATCAAATCAAAGCTAACTCAGAGGGCTATAATGGGGGCTATAAACTTTGTCTATTACAGTCCATCTTCGGGCCCCAATATTTTTATCTAGGCCAATTGATTTGGTAGAGTGGGCTTTCGCACTTGGGCTTTGAATGGATGTTCGTGGCAACATTGATTGACCCAGAGAGCCCATAATATATCAAATTGAAGCTGACTCAGAGGGAAATAATTAGATCTATAAAATTTGTCTATAGCAGTCCATCTTCAGGCCCAACTACCTTGGTTTAGGCCCATTGATTTAATAGAGTGGGCTTTCGCACTACAACTTCAAATGAACATTTGTGGCAAAATCGATTGACCCACAGGACCTATAATATATCAAATAGAAGCTGACTCAGAGGGTTAGAGTGGGGGCTGTAAACTTTATCGCCTAAATATATTTGTTTAGGCCCATGGATTTGATTGAGTGGGCTTTCACACTTGGGCTTCAAATGGGCATTCGTAGTAGCATCGGTTAACCCATGAGGCCCATAATATATCAAATCGAAGCTAACTTAGAGGGCTATAATGGGGACTATAAACATTGTCTATACTAGTCCATCTTCGAGCCCAAATATTATTGTCTACGCCTATTGATTTGGTAGAGTGGGCTTTTGCACTTGGGCTTTGAATGGACATTCATGGCATTATTGGTTGACCCACGGAGCCAATAATATATCAAATCGAAGCTGACTCAAAGGGCTATAATGGTGGCTATAAAATTTTTCTATAGCAGTCCATTTTTAGGCCCATATATTTTTGTTTAAGCCCATGGATTTGATAGAGTTGGCTTTTACACTTGGGCTTCAAATAGACGTTTATGGCAGCATCGGTCGACCCAAGGGTCCCATAATTTATCAAATCAAAGTTGACTCAGAGGGCTATAATGGTGGCTATAAACTTCCTTTATAGTGATTCGTCTATGGGCAAAAATATTTTTGTTTAGGCCCATGGATTTGATACATTGGGTTTTCACGCTTGGGTTTCAAATGGACATTCGTTGGCAGCATCTATTGACCCACAAGGCCTATAATATGTCAAATCAAAGTTGACTCAGAGGGCTATAATGGGGTCTATAAAATTTATCCATAGCAGTCCATCTTTGGGACCAAATATTTTTATTTAGGCCCATGGATTTGATAGAGTGGGGTTTTCACACTTGGGCTTCAAATGGACGTTCGTGGCAGCATCGGTCAACCCACGGAGCCTATACTATATCATATCGAAGCTGACTCTGAGGGCAATAATGGTGGCTATAAACTTCATCTATAGCAGTCCGTCTTTAGGCCCAACTACCTTTGTTTAGGCCTATTGATTTAATAGAGTGGGGTTTGCACGTGGGCTTCAAATAGACATTCGTGGCAGCATCGGTTGACCCATGGGGCCCATAATATATCAAATTAAAGCTGAATCAGAGGGCTATAATAGGGGCTATAAACTTTTTCCAATCAGTCCATCTTTGGGGCCCAAATATTTTTATTTAGGCCCATGGATTTGATAGAGTGGGCTTTCACACTTGGGCTTCAAATGGACGTTCGTGGTAGCATCGGTTAACCCACGGGGCCCGTAATATATCAAATTGAAGCTGACTCAAAGGGCTATAATGGGAGCTATAAAGTTTGTCTATAATAGTACATCTTTAGGCCCAAATATTTTTATCTAGGCCCATTGATTTGATAGAGTGGGCTTCCGTATTTGGGCTTCAAATGGGCGTTCGTGGCACCATTGGCTGACCCACGGGGCCCATAATATATTAAATCGAAGCTGACTCAGAGGGTTATAATGTGGGTTATAAACTTCATCTATAGCAGTCCATCTGTGGTCCCAAATACCTTTGTTTAGGCCCATTAATTTGATAGAGTGGGCTTTCACACTTAGGCTTCAAATTAACGTTCGTGGCAGCATCGGTTGACCCTCGAGGTCCATAATTTATCAAATCAAAGCTGACTTAAAGGGCTATAATTTGGGCTATAAACATCATCTATAGCAGTATTGTCAAGACCCAAATAGGGGCCATGACCGAGCTAGGGAATGGGAATTCTTTCAAATCCGGAACCCGTAGCAAGCCTAAAATAAAATAAACATGCAATAGTAATAATAATAACACAATTTAATAAAATATTATGCAACGGAATAAAATCATAAATGTCAAAATAATATTTCCGTAATGAAATTAAATCGAATTCTCATCTCATATATAGATAAATCCTTTAATACAAGTTTCAGTTCAAATTCTTAAAATACATAACTCACACAAATATAATACATAAAACCCACAATTTATTTACAACTACTGCAGTGTCTAGATTATAAAAATAAAACCTAAGTGAGCAGTTCACATAAACAAGCCGGAGCGGAAGAAATCCGGCGTACAGGCCTGCTACTGAGGTCTGAAGACGATGACTCTCTTGAAAAATAGTCAACGGAGGGGAGTCAGACCTCACTGAGTGAATTACTATAATATATATACATGCATACTAAATGACAATGCATACAGTCAACAATATGTATATAATATGTATGTATACATGCAATTACACACAGATGCAATAAAATCATTTTATATATTTTTATTGAAAATCACTGTTTATGAAGGATCAAGTAGAACCTTAAAATATCGCAACCTTAAAACAGTGTTAGAAAACACTCTAGCCACACAGGCTCACTTATTCCAAAATATTCACTTATTCCATTTAGACAGTAGACTGGCCCCGAGACACTAAGTCGATCGAGCTCCAGCAGTTTGACTGTCAGTGTGATTGGCCCCGAGACACTTGGTCAACCGAGCTCCAGCAATCACACTCCCAAATCATATCACACATCAAATAATCATATCCAATCAATATCCACAAATGGTTAGTAATATAGCCTAAACGTTATAAGCATACCGATACGTACTCGGTCCTAGTGCTGCCCAATAGGTAGCACGTTCTATTGATATCCTTCATTGAAATATAAAACATTCATTCATAAAAGTAAATGATGCATGAATTGAATAAAATAGCAACATAAACCATATATATACTAAAAATATACCAAAAGTAAACTAGATATATTTCAAGTATATATACATCAAATAAATCCAATATAATCGTAAAATAAACTAAATATATATTTAAAAACATTTTAAATATAAATGTTTAATAAAGCATGCATATAATTTAAGATATACCAAAATAAACCAAAGATAAACCAAAAATAAACTAAAAATAAACTTAAATACTAATTGAGTTATTCATGCATATTTAATCAATATAAAACATATATTTCTAAATCATGCACCTTAAGCATATATATATAGAATAGTAACTCACACTTAGTGCGCTCCTCGAGATGGGTCCGATGGGCCTGGTCCACTAGGCCTCGGTCTCAGTGCAACTAAACATAAAAAAATAACAGACATCAGAATAAACCTAATAGAAAATCCTAGAAACTCAATTTAGAATATTGAACACAGAATCAGAATTAGGGTTTGACTGGACATCACGTTTTACAAGAATTCTACAGAAAATCCGACAGAATCTCCCCTGTAAAATGGACATTGTAGCTAAATCAAAGGGCTATAATAGAGGCTATAAAATTTTTCCATAGCAGTCCATCTTCTAGCCCAAATATTGTAGTCTAGGCCCATTGATTTGATAGAGTGGGCTTTCACACTTGGGCTTCAAATGGACGTTTGTGGCAGCATCGGTTCACCCACGAGGCCTATAATATATCAAATCAAAGTTGACTCAGATGACAATAATGGCAGCTATAAACTTCATCTATAGCTATCCATCTTCAGGCTAAAGTATTTTGGTTTAGGCCCATGGGTTTGATAGAGTGGGATTTCGCACTTGAGCTTCAAATAGATGTTCATGGCAGCATCGGCCGACCCACGGGGCCCATAATCAATCAAATCAAAGCTAACTTAGAGGGTTATAATAGGAGCTATAAACATCATCTATAGCAGTCCATCTTCGGGCCCAAATACCTTTATTTAGGCCTATTGATTTGATAAAGTGGGCTTTCATATTTGGGCTTCAATGGATGTTTGTGGCAGCATCGGTTGACCTATTAGGCCCATACTATAACGAATCGATACTGACTCGGAGGGCTATAATGGGGTTTATAAATTTTGTCTATAGTAATCCATCTTCGAGCCTAAATATTTTTGTGTAGGCCCATTGATTTGATAAAGTGGGCTTTCACACTTGGGCTTCAAATGGACGTTTGTGGTAGCATCGGTTGACCTACGAGGCCCATAATATATCAAATTGAAGTTGACTCAGACAGAAATAATGGGGGCTATAAACATCATTTATAGTTGTCCGTCTTCGGGCCAAAATATTTTGGTTTAGGTCCATGGGTTAGATAGAGTGGGATTTTGCACTTGGGCTTTAAATGGATGTTCATGGCAGCATCGATTGATCCACGGGGCCCATAATCAATCAAATTGAAGCTAACTTAGAGGCCTATAATAGGTGCTATAAACATCATCTATAGCAATCCATCTTCGGGTCCAAATACCTTTATTTAGGCCTATTGATTTGATAAAGTGGGCTTTTACATTTGGGCTTCAATGGACGTTTATGGCAACATCAGTTGACCTATCAGGCCCATACTATATCAAATCGATATTGACTCAAAGGGCTATAATGGGGTTTATAAATTTTTTCTATAGCAATCCATCTTCGGGCCTAAATATTTTTTTCTTGGCCTATTGATTTGATAGAGTGGGCTTTCGCACTTAGGCTTCAAATGGACGTTCGTGGCAGTATTAGTTGACCCACGGGGCCTATAATATATCAAATCAAATCTGACTAAGAGGGAAATAATGGGGCTACAAACTTTATTTATAGTTGTCCATCTTTAAGCCAAAATATTTTTATTTAGGCCCATAGATTGGGTAGAGTGGGCTTTCGCACTTGGGCTTCAAATGGATGTTTGTGGTAGCATCGGTTGACCCATGAGACCCATAATATATCAAATTAAAGCTGACTCAGAAGGCTATAATGGGGGCTATACAATTTTTCTATAGCAGTCCATCTTCGAGCCTGAATATTTTAGTCAACGCTTTTTGATTTGTTAGAGTCGACATTCGCAATTGGGCTTCAAATGGACGTTTGTTGTAGTATCGGTTGACCGATGAGGCCCATAATATATCAAAACGAAGCTGACTCAAAGGGCCATAATGGGGGCTATAAAGTCTAACTAAAGCAACCCATCTTTGAGCCCAAATATTTTTTTCTAGGCCCATTGATTTGATAAGTGGGCTTTTGCACTTGGGCTTTAAATGGACTTTCGTGGCATCAACGGTTGACCCACGAGGCCCATAATATATCAAATTGAAGCTAACTCAAAGGGCTATATTGGGGGCTATAAACTTTGATTATAGCTATCCATCTTCGGGCCCAAACACCTTTGTTTAGGCCCATTGATTTGATAGAGTAGGCTTTCGCACTTGGGCTTCAATAGACGTTTGTGGCAACATCGGTTGACCCACGGGTCCTAGAATATATTAAATTGAACTTGACTCAGAGAGCTATAATATGGGCAATATACTTTGTGTATAGCAGTGCGTCTTCGGGCCCAAATATTTTTGTGTCCTATAGATTTGATAGAGTGCGCTTTCACACTTGGTCCTCAAATGGACATCCGTGGCAGCATTGGTTGACCCACGAGGCCCATAATATATCAAATCAAAGCTGACTTAGATTGCAATAATAGGGTCTATAAACTTCATCTATAATTGTCCGCCTTTAAGCCAAAATATTTTTAGTTAGGCCCTTGGATTTGATAGAGTGGGCTTTTGCACTTGGGCTTCAAATGGACGTTCTTGGCAGCAACAGTTGACCCACGGGGCCCATAATATATCAAATAGAAGCTGACTTAGAGGGCTATAATGGGCGCTATAAACTTTGGATATAGCAGTCTGTCTTTGGGCCTAAATACCTTTGTTTAGGCCTATTGATTTAATAGAGTGGGCTTTCGCACTTAGGCTTTAATGGACATTTATGGCAGCATTGGTTGACCCACGAGGCCCATTATATATCAAATTAAAGCTAACTCAAAGGGATATAAACTTTGTCTATAGCAGTCCATCTTCGAGCTCATATATTTTTGTTAAGGCCCATTGATTTAATAGAGTGGGCTTTCACACTTGGGCTTTAAATGAACGTTCGTGGCAGCATCAGTTAACCCATGAGGCCTAAAATATATCAAATCAAACCTGACTTAGAGGGCTATAATGGGGGCTATAAACTTTACCTTTAGCATTCCATGTTCGGACCTAAATATTTTTGTCTAGGCCCATTGATTTGATAGTGTGGGCTTCCACACTTGGACTTTAAATGGATGTTCATGGCAGCATCAGTGGATCCACGAGGCCCATAATATATATCAAATCAAAGCTGAATCAGAGGGCTATAAACTTTGTCTACAACAGTCCATCTTCGGGCCAAAATATTTTAGTCTATGCCTATTGATTTGTTAGAGTGGGCTTTCGCACCTGGGCTTCAAATGGACGTTTGTGGCAGCATCGGTTGACCCACGAGGCCCATAATATATCAAATTGAAGCTGAATTAAAGGACCATAATGGAGGCTATAAAGTCTATCTAAAGCAGTCCATGTGCGGGCCCAAATATTTTTATCTAGGCCCATTGATTTGATAGAGTGCACTTTTGCACTTAGGCTTCAAATGGATGTTTGTGGCAGCAACAGTTGATCCACGGGCCCATAACATATCAAATTAAAGCTCACTTAGAGTGCTATAATAGGGGCTATAAACTTTGTCTATAGCAGTCCATCTTTAGGCCCCAATATTTTTGTCTAAGCCCATTGATTTGATAGAGTGCGCTTTCGCACTTGGGCTTCAAATTGACATTTGTGGCAGCATCGGTTGACCCACGAGGCCTATAATATATCAAATCAATGCTGACTCATAGGGGTATAATGGGGGCTATAAACTTTGTCTATAGCAATCCATCTTTGGGCCCCACTATTTTTGTCTAGGCCCATTGATTTGATAGAGTGGGCTTTCACACTTGGGCTTCGAATGGACGTTTGTGGCAGCATTGGTTGACCCACAGGGCCCAAAATATATTAAATCGAAGCTGACTAAAAGGGCTAGAATGTGGACTATAAACTTCATCTATAGCAGTCCGTCTTCAGGCCCAAATACCTTTGTTTAAGCCCATGGATTTGATAGAGTGGGCTTTCGCTCTTGGGGTTCAAATTGAAGTTCATGGCAGCATCGGTTAACCCACGAGGCCCATATTATATCAAATTGAAGTTGACTCAGAGGGCTATAATGGGGGCTATAAACTTTTCTTATAGCAGTTTGTCTTCGGTCCCAAATACCTTTGTTTAGGCCCATTGATTTAATAGAGTAGGATTTTGCACTTAGGTTTCAAATGGATGTTCGTGGCAGCATAGGTTGACCCACGGGGCCCATATTATATCAAATCGATGCTGAGTCAGAGGGCCATAATGGGGGGCTATAAATTTTTTCTATAGCAATCCATCTCTGGGCCTAAATATTTTTTTCTAGGCCCATTGATTTTATAGAGTGGGCTTTCACACTTGGGCTTCAAATGGACATTTGTGGCAACATCAGTTGACCCACAGGGCCCATAATTTATCAAATAGAAGCCGACTAAGAAGACTATAATAGGGGCTATAAACTTTTTCCATAGCATTCCATCTTTGGGGCCTAATATTTTTGTTTAGGCCCAAGGATTTGATAGAGCGGGCTTTCACACTTGGTCTTTAAATGGACATTTATGGCAGCATCGGCTGACTCACAAGGCCCATAATATATCAAATCGAAGCTAACTCAAAGTGCAATAATGGGGGCTATAAACTTCATCTACAACGGTCCATCTTCGGGTTGAAATATTTTTATTTAGGCCCATGGATTTGATAGAGTGGGCCTTCGCACTTTGGCTTCAAATGGATGTTTATGGAAACATCGATTGACCCATAGGGCCCATAATATATCAAATAGAAGCTCACGCAGAGGGCTATAATAGGTGCTATAAACCTTGTTTATAGCAGTCCATCTTCTAGCCAAATATTTTTATCAAGGCCCATTGATTTGATAGAGTAGGCTTCCGTAATTGAGCTTCAAATGGACGTTCGTGGCCACATCGGTTTACCCACGAGGCCCATAATATATCAAATCGAAGCTGACTCAGAGCGCTATAGTGGGGGCTATAAACTTTGTCTATAGCAGTGCATCTTTGGGCCCAAATATTTTTATCTAGGCCAATTGATTTGATTAGTGGGCTTTCACACTTGGGCTTTAAATGGACGTTCGTGGCAGCATCGGTTGACCCACAGGACCCATAATATATCAAATCAAAGCTGACTCAGAGGGCTATAATGGGGCCATAAAATTTTTCTATAGCATTCCATCTTTGGGCCCCAATATTTTTGTTTAGGCCCATGGATTTGATAGAGTTGGTTTTCACACTTGGGCTTCCAATGTACATTCATGGCAACATCAGTTGACCCATAAGACCCATAATATATCAAATCAAAGCTTACTGAAAGGGCTATAATGGGGGCTATAAACTTTGTCTTTAGCAGTCGATCTTCGAGCATAAATATTTTTGTCTAGGTCCATTGATTTGATAGAGTGGGCTTTTGCACTTGGGCTTTAAATGGATGTTCGTGGCAGCATCAGTTGACTCACGAGGCCCATAATATATGAAATTGAAGCAGACTCAGAGGCCTATAATAGGGGCTATAAACTTTGTGTATAGCAGTCCATCTTCAGGCCTTAATATTTTTATCTAGGCTCATGGCTTTAATAGAGTGGGCCTTCACACTCGGGCTTCAAATGGACGTTCATGGCAGTATCAATTGACCCACGGGGCCCATAATATATCAAATCTAAGCTGACTCAGAAAGCTATAATAGGGGCTATAAAATTTATCTGTAGTAGTCCATCTTTGGGCCCCAATATTTTTTTCTAGGCCCATTGATTTGATAGAGTGGGCTTTTGTACTTAGGCTTTAAATGGATGTTCATGGCAGCATCGGTTGACCCACGGGGCCCATAATATATTAAATCAATGCTGACTCAGAGGGAAATAATGGGGGCTATAAGCTTCATCTATAGCAGTCCATCTTAAGGCCAAAATCATTTTGTTGAGGCCCACGGATATGATAGAGTGGGCTTTCGCACTTAGGCTTCAACTGGACGTTTATGGCAGTATCGGTTAACCCACGAGGCCCATAATGTATCAAATCAAAGCTGACTCAGAAGGCTATAATGGGGGCTATAAACTTCATCAACAATAGTCCATCTTCAGGCCTAAACACCTTTGTTTAAGCCAATGGATTTGATAGGGTGGGTTTTCACACTTGAGCTTCAAATGGACGTTCAAGGCAGCATCGGTTAATCCACGAGGCCCATAATATATAAAATCGAACCTACTCAGAGGGCTATAATGGGGGCTATAAATTTTTCTATAGCAGTCCATTTTTGGGGCCAAATATTTTTGTCTAGGCCCATTGATTTGATACATTTGATTTTAAAATGGACGTTCATGCCCACATCGGTTGACCCACAAGGCCCATAATATATCAAATTGAAGCTAACTCTAAGGGCTATAATGAGGGCTATACACTTTTTCTATAGTAGTCCATCTTTAGGCCCAAATACCTTTGTTTAGGACCATTGATTTGATAGAGTAGGCTTTCGCACTTGGGCTTCAAATGGACGTTCGTGGTAGCATCAATTAACCCATGGGGGCCCATAATATATCAAATCGAAGCTAACTCATAAGGCTATAATGGGAGCTATAAATTTAATCTATAGCAGTCTGTATTTAGGCCCAAATACCTTTGTTTAGGACAATTGATTTGATAAAATGGGTTTTTGCACTTAGGCTTCAAAAGGATGCTCGTGGCAACATGGATTAACCCACAGGGCACATAATATATCAAATCAAAGCTGACTTAGAGGGCTATAATGGGGGCTATAATATTTTTCTATAGCAGTCCATCTTCGAGCCCAATTATTTCTTTCCAGGCTCATTGATTTGATAGAGTGGGCTATCGCACTTGGGCTTCAAACGGACGTTCGTGGCAGCATTGGAATATATGAAATCGAAGCTGACTTAGAGGGCTATAATGGGGGCTATAAACTTTGTCTATAGTAGCCCATCTTTAGGCCTAAATATTTTTTATCTATGCCCATTGATTTGATAGAGTGGGCTTTCGCACTTAGGCTTCAAATGGACGTTCGTCGCGACATCGGTTGACCGACAGGGCCCATAATATATCAAATTGAAGCTAAATCAGAGGGCTATACTGGGGGCTATAAATTTTGTCTATAACAGTTCATCTTTAGGCCTAAATACCTTTGTTTAGGACCATTGATTGGATAGAGTAGGTTTTCGCACTTGGGCTTCAAATGGACGTTCGTGGCAGCATTGGTTGACCCACGGGGCCTATAATATATCAAATCAAAGTTGACTCAAAGGGCTATAATGGGAGCTATAAACTTCATCTATAGCAATTCATCTTCAAGCCTAAATATCTTTATTTAAGACCATTGATTTGATAGAGTGGGTTTTCGCACATGGGCTTCAAATGGACATTCGTGGCAGCATCGGTTGACCCACAGGGCCCATAATATATCAAATCGAAGCTGACTCAGAGGGCTATAATGGGGGCTATAAAATTTATCTATATGAGTCCATCTTTGGGCCTAAATATATTTTTCTAGGCTCATTGATTTAATAGAGTGGGCTTTCGCACTTGGGCTTCACATGGACATTTATGGCAGCATCAGTTGACCCATGGGGCCCATAACATATAAAATCGAAGCTGAATCAAAGGGTTATAATTGGGGCTATAAACTTTGTCTATAGCAGTCCATCTTTGGGCCCACTTATTTTTGTTTAGGCCCATTGATTTGATAAACTAGGCTTTTGATCTTGAGCTTCAAATGGACATTCATGCCCGCATCGGTTGACCCACGTGCCCCATAATATATCAAATTGAAGCTGACTCAGAGGGCTATAATGGGGGTTATAAACTTTATCTATAGTAGTTCATCTTTAGGCCCAAATACCTTTGTTTAGGCCCATTGATTTGATAGTGTGGATTTTCGCACTTGGGCTTCAAATGGACGTTCATGCTCGCATCGGTTGACCCACGAGGCTCATAATATATCAAATTGAAGCTAACTCAGATGGCTATATTGGGGGTTATAAAATTTGTCTATAGCAGTCCATCTTCAAGCCCAAATAACTTTGTTTAGGCCCATTGGTTTGATAGTGTGGGTTTTCACATTTGGGCTTCAAATGGACATTCATGGCAGCATCGGTTGACCCACGGGGCTCATATTATATCAAATCGAAGATGACTCAGAGAGCTATAATAGGGCTATAAAATTTCTCTATAGCAGTCGATCTTTAGGCCCAAATATTTTTTTTAAGGCTCATTGATTTGATAGAGTGGGCTTTCACACTTGGGCTTCAAATTGACGTTTGTGGCAGCATTGGTTGACCCACGAGGCCCATAATATATCAAATCGAAGCTGACTAAGAGGGATTTAATGGGGGCTATAAAATTTTTCTATAGTAGTCCATCTTTGGGCCTAAATATTTTTGTCTTGACCCATTGATTTGATAGAGTGGGCTTTCACACTTGGGCTTCAAATAGACATTCGTGGCAGCATCGGTTGACCCACGGGGCCCATAATATATCAAATTGAAGCTGACTATGAGGGCAATAATGGGGGCTATAAATTTTGTCTATAGCAGTTCGTCTTCAAGCCAAAATATTTTTTTAGGCCCATGGATTTGATAGAGTGGACTTTCACACTTGGGCTCTAAATGGAAGTTCATGGCAGCATCTGTTGACCCACGGGGCCCATAATATATCAAATCGAAGCTCATTCAAAGGGCTATAATGGGGGCTATACACTTCATGTATAGAATTTCATCTTTAGGCCCAAATACCTTTGTTTAATCCCATGGATTTGATAAAGAGGGCTTTCACACTTAGGCTTCAAATGGACATTCGTGGCAGCATCGGTTAACCCAAGGGGCCCATAATATATCAAATCAAAGATGAATCAGAGTGCTATAATAGGGGTTATAGACTTTGTCTATAGAAGTCTATCTTCGGGCCCAAATATTTTTGTCTAAGCCCATTGATTTGATAGAGTGGGCTTTCATAATTGAGGTTCAAATGGACGTTCATGGCCGCATCGGTTAACCCACGAGGCCCATAATATATCAAATTGAAGCTGACTCAATGTGCTATAATAGGGGCTATAAACTTTGTCTATTGCAGTGCATCTTCAGGTCCAAATATTTTTTCCCATCCTATTGCTTTGATAGAGTGGGCTTTTGCACTTGGGCTTCAAATGGACGTTTGTGGTAGCATCGGTTGACCCACGAGGCCCATAATATATCAATTTGAAGATGAATCAAAAGGCTATCATGGGGGCTATAAATTTTTTCCATAGCAGTCCATCTTTGGGCCTTAATATTTTTGTTTAGGCCCATGGATTTGATAGAGTGGGCTTTCGCACTTGGGCTTCAAATGGACATTCGTGGCAGCATCAGTTGACCCACGGGGCCCATAATATATCAAATCGAAGTGGACTTAGAGAGCTATAATAGGGGCTATAAACATAGTCTATACTAGCCTATCTTCGAGCCCAAATATTTTTATTTAGGCCCATGGTTTTGATAGACTAGGGTTTCACGCTTAGGCTTGAAATGGACGTTCATTGCAGCATCGGTTGACCCACGGGGCCCAAAATATATCAAATCAAAGCTGACTTATATGGCTATAATGGTGGCTATAAACATTGATTATAGTAGTCCATCTTCGGGCCTAAATATTTTTGTCTAGGCCCACTGATTTGATAGAGTGGGCTTTCGCACTTGGGCTTCAAATGGACGTTCGTGGCAGCATCGGTTGACCCACGTGGCCCATAATATATCAAATAGAAGATGAATCAGAGGCCTATAATGGGGGCTATTAACTTTGTCTATAGCAGTCCATCTTCTAGCCTAAATATTTTTATCTAGGCCTATTGATTTGGTAGAGTGGGCTTTCACACTTAGGCTTCTAATGGATGTTCGTGGCAATATCGGTTGACTCATGGAGCCTATAATATATCAAATCGAAGCTGACTCAGAGGGCAATATTGGGGGCTATAAACTTCATTTATAGCAGTCCATCTTCAGGCCCAACTACCTTTGTTTAGGCTTATTGATTTAATAGAGTGGGCTTTCGCACTTGCACTTCAAATGGACATTCATGGCAGCATCGGTTGAACCACGGGGCCCATAATATATCAAATCGAAGCTTACTCAGAGGGCTAGAATGGGGGCTATAAGCTTTGTCTATAAAAGTCTAACTTTAAGCCCAAATAATTTTTTTAGGCCCATAATATATCAAATCGAAGCTGACTCAAAGGGCTATAATAGGGGCTATAAACTTTGTCTATTGCAGTGCATCTTCAGGCCCAAATATTTTTTTCTAGGCCTATTGCCTTGATAGAGTGGGCTTTTGCACTTGGGCTTCAAATGGACATTCGTGGCAGCATCGGTTGACCCACAAGGCCCATAATATATCAAATCGAAGCTGTCTCAGAGAGCTATAATGGGGGCTATAAACTTGGTCTATACCAACCCATCTTTGAGCCTAAATATTTTTATTTAGGCCCATGGTTTTGATAGATTGGGCTTTCACACTTAGGCTTCAAATGGACATTCATTGCAGCATCAGTTGACCAATGGGGCCCATAATATATCAAATCAAAGCTGCTTAAAGGGCTACAATGGGGCCAATAAACTTTGTCTATAACAGTCCATCTTTGGGCCCAAATATTTTTGTCTAGGCCCATTGATTTGATAGAGTGGGCTTTCACATTTGAGCTTCAAATGGACATTTGTGGCAGCATCGATTGACCCATGTTCCCCATAATATATCAACTCAAAGCTGACTCAGAGGGTTATAATGGGGGCTATAAACTTTGTCTATAGCAGTCAAACTTCAGGACCAAATACCTTTTTTTAAGCATATGGATTTGATAGAGTGGGCTTTCGCACTTGGGCTTGAAATGGATGCTCATGGCAGCATCTATTGACCCATGTAGCCCATAATATATCAAATCGAAGATAACTCAGAGGGAAATAATAAGAGCTATATACTTCATCTACAGTAGTCCGTCTTCAAGCCTAACTACCTTTGTTTAGGCCCATTGATTTAAAAGAGTGTACTTTTGGACTTGGGCTTCAAATGGACGTTCATGACAGCATCGGTAAACCCATGGGGCCCATAATAAATCAAATCGAAGCTGACTCAGAGAGCTAAAATAGGGGCTATAAACTTTATCACATAGCAGTCCATCTTTGGACCCAAATATTTTCGTTTAGGCCTATGGATTTGATAGAGTAGGCTTTCAGACTTGGGCTTCAAATGGACATTCATAGCAGCATCGGTTGACCCACGGGGCCAATAATATATTAAATCAAAGCTGACTCAGAGGGCTATAATGGGGACTATAAACTTTGTCTATAGTTATCCGTCTTTGGGTCTATAATATATGAAATCGAAGCTGACTCAGAGGGCTATAATAGGGGCTATAAACTTTGTCTATAGTAGCCCATCTTTGGGCCTAAATATTTTTTATCTAAGCCCATTGATTTGATAGAGTGGGCTTTCGCTCTTGAGCTTCAAATGGAAGTTTATCGCGACATCGGTTGACCCACAGGGCCCATAATATATCAAATCGAAGCTGACTCAGAGCGTTATAATGGGGACTATAAATTTTGTCTATGACAGTTCATCTTCAGGCCCAAATACCTTTGTTTAGGACCATTGATTTGATATAGTAGGTTTTCACACTTGGGCTTCAAATGGACGTTCGTGACAACATCGGTTGACCCACGGGGCCCATAATATATCAAATCAAAGCTGACTCAGAGGGCTATAAACTTAATCTATAGCAGTCCATCTTCAAGCCCAAATACCTTTGTTTAAGTCCATTGTTTTGATAGAGTCGATTTTCGCACTTGGGCTTCAAATGGACGTTCGTGGCAGCATCAGTTGACCCACGAGGCCCATAATATCTTAAATCGAAGTTGACTCAGAGGGCTATAATGGGGGCTATAAAATTTATCTATATGAGTCCATCTTCGGGCCCAAATATATTTTTTTACGCTCACTGATTTGATAGAGTGGGCTTTCGCACTTGGGCTTCAAATGGACATTTGTGGCAGTATCGGTTGACCCACGGGGCCCATAATATATCAAATTGAAGCTAACTAAGAGGGCTTTAATGGGGGATATAAACTTTTTCTATAGCAATCCATCTTTGGGCCTAAATATTTTTGTCTCGGCCGATTGATTTGATAGAGTGGGCTTTCGCTCTTGGGCTCTAAATGGAAGTTCATGGCAGCATCTGTTGACTCACGGAGCCCATAATATATCAATTCAAAGCTCACTCAGAGGGCTATAATGGGGGATATACACTTCATGTATAGAATTCCATCTTCAGGCCCAAATACCTTTGTTTAAGCCCATGGATTTGATAGAGAGGGCTTTCACACTTGGGCTTTAAATGGACGTTCGTGGCAACATCGGTTAACCCAAGGGGCCCATAATATATCAAATCAAAGCTGATTCATATGGCTACAATGGTGGCTATAAACATTGTCTATAGCAGTCCATCTTTGGGTGTAAATATTTTTGTCTAGGCCTATTGATTTGATAGAGTGGGCTTTCGTACTTAGGCTTCAAATGGACGTTCGTGGTAGCATCGGTTGATCCACGAGGTCCATAATATATCAAATAGAAGCTGACTCAGAGGGCTATAATGGAGGCTATAAAATTTGTCTATATGAGTCCATCTTCGGGCCCAAATATATTTTTTTAGGCTCATTGATTTAATAGAGTAGGCTTTCGCACTTAGGCTTCAAATGGACGTTTGTGGCAGCATCGGTTGACCCATAGGGCCCATAACATATAAAATCGAAGCTGACTCAAAGGGCTATAATGGGGGCTATAAAACTTTGTCTGTAGCAATCCATCTTTGGGCCCACTTATTTTTTTCTAGGCCCATTGATTTGATAAAGTAGGCTTTTGCTCTTGAGCTTCAAATGGACGTTCATGCCCACATCAGTTGACCCACGAGGCCCATAATATATCAAATTGAAGCTAAATCAAAGGGCTATAATGGGGGTTATAAACTTTATTTATAGCAGTTCATTTTCAGGTCCAAATACCTTTGTTTAGGCCCATTGATTTGATAGCGTGGGTTTTCACACTTGGGCTTCAAATGGACGTTTGTGGCAGCATCAGTTGACCCATGGGGCCCATAATATATCAAATCGAAGCTGTATCAGAGCGCTATAATGGGGCTATAAAATTCATCTATAACAGTACAAATTTAGGCCCAAATACCTTTGTTTAAGACCATTAATTTGATAGAGTGGATTTTTGCACTTGGGCTTCAAATGGACATTCGTGGCAGCATTGGTTGACCTATGGGGCCCATAATATATCAAATCGAAGCTAACTTAGACGGCTATAAAATTTGTCTATAGCAGTCCATCTTCGGGCCCAAATATATTTTTTTAGGCTCATTGATTTGATAGAGTGGGCTTTTGCACATGGGCTTCAAATGGACGTTCGCGGCAGCATCGATTGACCCACGGGGCCCATAATATATAAAATTAAAGCTAACTCAAAGGGCTATAATGGGGGCTATAAAATTTTTCTGTAGCAGTCCATCTTCGTGCCCACACATTTTTGTTTAGGCCCATTGATTTGATAAAGTAGGCTTTCGCTCTTGAGCTCCAATTCATTTCTGCATCGGTTGACCCACGCAGCCCATAATATATCAAATTGAAGCTGACTCAGAGGGCTATAATGGGGGTTATAAACTTTGTCTATAGCTGACCATCTTCAAGGGCAAATACCTTTGTTTAGACCCATCAATTTGATAGTGTGGGTTTTCACACTTGGTCTTCAAATGGACATTCGTGGCAGCATCGGTTGACCCACGGGGCCCATAATATATCAAATCAAAGCTAACTCAGAGGGCTATAATAGGGGATATAAAATTTCTCTATAGCAATCCATCTTTAGGCCCAAATATTTTTTTCAAGGCTCATTGATTTGATAGAGTAGGCTTTCGCACTTGGGCTTTAAATGGACGTTCGTGGCAGCATCGGTTGACCCACGGGGCCCATAATATATCAAATCGAAGTTGACTAAGAGGGATTTAATGGGGGCTATAAACTTTGTCTATAGCAGTCCATCTTTGGGCCCAAATATTTTTATCTCGGACAATTGATTTGATAGAGTGGGCTTTCGCACTTAGGCTCTAAATGGAAGTTCATGGCAGCATCTGTTAACCCATAGGGCCCATAAATATATCAATTCGAAGCTCACTCAGAGGGCTATAATGGGGGCTATGCACTTCATGTATAGAATTCCATCTTTAGCCCAAGTACCTTTGTTTAATCCCATGGATTTGATAGAGGGCTTTCACACTTGGGCTTCAAATGGACGTTCGTGGCAGCATCGGTTAACCCAAGGGGCCCATAATATATCAAATCAAAGTTGAATCATATGGCTACAATGGTGGCTATAAACATTGTTTATAGCAATCCATCTTTGGGTGTAAATATTTTTATCTTGGCCCATTGATTTGATAGAGTGGGCTTTCATACTTGGGCTTCAAATGGACATTCGTGGCAGCATCGGTTGACCCACATGGCCCATAATATATTAAATCGAAGATGAATTAGAGGGCTACAATGGGAGCTATAAAGTTTTTCTATAGCAGTCCATCTTCGAGCCTATTTATTTTTGTCTAGGCCTATTGATTTGGTAGAGTGGACTTTCGCACTTGGGCTTCTAATGGACGTTCGTGGCAGCATCAGTTGACTCACAGAGCTCATAATATATCAAATCGAAGCCGACTCAGCGGGCAATATTAGGGGCTATAAACTTTGTCTATGGCTATCCATCTTCAGGCCTAACTACCTTTATTTAGGCCTATTGATTTAATAGAGTAGGATTTCGCACTTGCGCTTCAAATGGACATTCGTGGCAGCATCAGTTGACCACGGGGCCCATAATATATCAAATCAAAGATGGCTCAAAGGGTTAGAATGGGGGCTATAAACTTTTTCCATAGTAGTCTAACTTTCAGCCCAAATATTTTTGTTTAGGCCCATAATATATGAAATCGAAGCTGACTCAGAGGGCTATAATAAAGGCTATAAAATTTTTCTATTGCAGTGCATCTTCAAGCCCAAATATTTTTTTCTAGGCCCATTGCCTTGATAGAGTGGGCTTTTGCACTTGGGCTTCAAATGGACATTTATGGCAGCTTCGGTTGACTCACAAGGCCCATAATATATCAAATCAAAGCTAACTCAGAGAGCTATAATGGGGGCTATAAACTTGGTCTATACCAGCCCATCTTTGAGCCTAAATATTTTTGGTTAGGCTCTTAGTTTTGATAGACTAGGCTTTCACACTTGGGCTTCAGATGGACATTCATTGCAGCATCGGTTGACCCACAGGGCCCATAATATATCAAATCGAAGTTGGTCAGAGGGCTATAATTGGGGCGATAAACTTTTTTAATAACAGTCCATTTTCAAGCCCAAATATTTTTGTCTAGGCCCTTTGATTTGATAGAGTGGGCTTTCACATTTGAACTTCAAATGGACATTCGTGGCAGCATCAATTGACCTATGGTCCCCATAATATATCAACTCAAAGCTGACTCAGAGGGT
This sequence comes from Mallotus nudiflorus, assembly GCA_947683625.1. Classification (NCBI taxonomy): domain Eukaryota; kingdom Viridiplantae; phylum Streptophyta; class Magnoliopsida; order Malpighiales; family Euphorbiaceae; genus Mallotus; species Mallotus nudiflorus. Next base: position 1,967,979 of record CANTUR010000125.1, read on the forward strand.
TTTATTGGGGGCTATAAACTTCATCTATAGCAGTCTGTCTTCAGGACCAAATACCTTTTTTTAAGCCTATGGATTTGATAGAGTGGGCTTTCACACTTGCGCTTCGAATGGACGTTCATGGCAGTATCGGTTGACCCACAAAGCCCATAATATATCAAATCGAAGCTGACTCAGAGGACAATAATGGGGGCTTTAAACTTTATCTATAGCAGTCCATCTTCAAGCCAAAATATTTTTGCTAGGCCTATTGACTTGGTAGAGTGGACCCTCGCACTTGGGCTTCGAATGGACATTCGTGGCAGCATCGGTTGACCCATAGAGCCCATAATATATCAAATCGAAGCTAACTCATAAGGCAATAATGAGAGCTATAAAATTCATCTATAGCAGTCCGTCTTCAAGCCCAACTACCTTTGTTTAGGCCTATTGATTTAATGGAGTGGGCTTTCAGACTTGGGCTTCAAATGGACGTTCATAGCAACATTGGTTAACCCACGGGGCCCATAATATATCAAATCGAAGCTGACTCAGAGGGCTAGAATAGCGGCTATAAACTTTATCACATAGTAGCCCATCTTTGGGCCCAAATATTTTTGTTTAGGCCTATGGATTTGATAGAGTGGGCTTTCAGACTTGGGCTTCAAATGGACATTCGTAGCAGCATCGGTTGACCCACGGGGTCTATAATATATCAAATCGAAGCTGACTCAGAGGGCTATAATGGGGGCTATAAACTTTATCTATAACAGTCCATCTTTAGGCCCATAATGTATAAAATAGAAGCTGAATCTAAGGGCAATAGTGGGGGCTATAAACTTCATCTATAGCAGTCCGTCTTTAGGCCCAACTACCTTTGTTTAGCCCCATTGATTTAATAGAGTGGGCTTTCGCACTTGAGCTTCAAATGGACATTCATGGCAGCATCGGTTGACCCACTAGGCCTATAATATACAAAATCGAAGCTGACCCAGAGGGTTGTAATGGGGGCTATAAACTTTATCCATAGTAGTCCACCTTTGGGCCCAAATATTTTTGTTTAGGCTTATGGATTTGATAGAGTCAGCTTTCGTACTTGGGTTTCGAATGGACATTCGTAGCAGCATCAGTTGATCCATAGAGCCCATACAATATCAAATCAAAGCAGATTCTGCGGGCAATAATGTTGGCTATAAACTTCATCTATAGCAGTCCGTCTTCAAGCCCAAATACCTTTGTTTAAGCCCATGGATTTAATAGAGTGGGCTTTCACACTAGGGCTTCAAATGGACATTTGTGGCAGCATCGGTTGACTCACAGGGCCCATAATATATCAAATCGAAGCTGACTCACATGGCTATAATGAGGGCAATAAAATTCGTCTATTATAGTCCATATTCGGGCCTAAAATAATTTTGTTTAGGCCATTGATTTGATAGAGTGGGCTTTCACACTTGGGCTTTAAATGGATGTTCATGGCAGCATCGGTTGACCCACGGAGCCCAAAATATATCAAGTCAAAGTTGACTCAAAGGGTAATAATGGGGGCTATAAAATTTATTTATGGTGGTCCATCTTAGGGCCAAAATTGGTTGACCCACGGGGCCCATAATATATCAAATCGAAGCTGACTGAGAGGGTAATAATGGGCCCAAATAAACTTCATTTATAGCAGTCCATCTTTGGGCCAAAATAATTTTTTTGGACCCATGGATTTGATAGAGTAGGCTTTGACACTTGGCTTTCAAATGGACGTTCGTGACAACATTGGTTGACCCATAGGTCCCATAATATATCAAATCGAAGCTCACTCAGAGGGCTATAATGGTGGCTATACACTTCATCTATATCAGTCCGTCTTCAGGCCCAAATACCTTTGTTTAAGCCCATGGATTTGATAGAGTGGGCTTCCACACTTAGGCTTCTAATGGACGTTCATGGCAGTATGGGTTAACCCACGGAGCTCATAATATATGAAATTGAAGCTGACTCAAAGGGCTATAATGGAGGCTATAAACTTTTTCTATAGCAGTCCATCTTAGGGCCCAAATAATTTTGTCTAGGCCCATGGATTTGATAGAGTGGGCTTTCACACTTGGTCTTCAAATGGACATTCGTGGTAGCATCGGTTGACCTATGGGGCCCATAATATATCAAATTGAAGCTGACTGAGAGGGTAATAATGTGGGTTATAAACTTCATCTATAGTGGTCCGTCTTTGGGCCAAAATATTTTTGTTTAGGCCCATGGATTTGATAAAGTGGGATTTTGCACTTGGGCTTCAAATGGACGTTCATGGCAACATCGGTTGGCCGACGGGGACCATAATGTATCAAATCGAAACTCACTTAGAGGGCTATAATGGGCGCTATACACATCGTCTATAGCAATCCATCTTTAAGCCCAAAGAACTTTATTTAAGCCCATGGATTTGATAGAGTGGGCTTTTGCACTTAGGCTTCAAATGGACGTTCGTGGCCATATTGGTTGACCCACGGGGCCCATAATATATAAAATTGGAGCTTACTCAGAGGGCAATAATGGGGGCTATAAACTTTGTCTATAGCAGTCCATCTTCGGGCCTAAATATTTTTGTCTGGGCTCATTGATTTGATAGAGTGGGCTTTTACAATTAAGCTTCAAATGGACGTTCGTGGCCGCATCGGTTGACCCACAAGGCCCATACTATATCAAATCAAAGCTGACTTAGAGGGCTATAATGGGGGCTATAAACTTTATTTATAGCAATGCATCTTCGGACCTAAATATTTTTGTCTAGGCCCATTGATTTGATAGAGTAAGCCTTCGCACTTAGGTTTCAAATGGACTTTTGTGGCAGCATCGGTTGAACCATGGGGCCCATAATATATCAAATCGAAGTTGACTCAAAGGGCTACAATGGGGGCTATACACATTGTCTATAGCAGTCCATCTTAGGCCAAATACCTTTGTTTAGGCCCACTGATTTGATAAAGTGGGCTTTTGCTATTGGGCTTCAATTAGACATTTGTGGTAGCATCGGTTGGCCCACGGGGCCCATAATATATCAAATTGAAGCTAACTCAGAGGGTTATAATGAGGGCTATAAACTATGTTTATAGCAGTCCATCTTTGGGCCCAAATATTTTTGTCTAGCCCATTGATTTGATACAGTGGGCTTTTGCACTTGGGCTTAAAATGGACGTTCGTGGCAGCATCGGTTAACCCACGGGACCCATAATATATCAAGTTGAAGTTGGCTTAAAGGGTAATAATAGGGGCTATAAACTTCATCTATAGTGATCCGTCTTAGGGCCAAAATATCTTTGTTTAGGCCCATGGATTTAATACAGTAGGCTTTCACACTTGGGCTTCAAACGGACATTCGTGGCAGCATCGATTGACCCACGTGACCTATAATATAAAAAATCGAAGCTCACTCAGAGGGCTATAATGGGCGCTATGCACTTTGTCTATAGCAGTCCATATTTAGGCCCAAATATCTTTGTTTAAGCCCATGGATTTGATAGAGTGGGCTATTACACTTGCGCTTCAAATGGACATTCGTGGTAGCATCAGTTGACCCACGAGGCCCATAATATATCAAATCGAAGCCAACTCAGAGGGCAATAATGGGGGCTATAAACTTTGTTTATAGATGTCCATCTTCAGGCCCATAATGTACCAAATAAAAGCTGAATCTAAGGGCAATAGTGGGGGCTACAAAGTTCATCTATAGCAATCCGTCTTTAGGCCCAACTACCTTTGTTTAGCCCCATTGATTTTATAGAGTGGGCTTTCACACTTGAGCTTCAAATGGACATTCATGGTAGCATCGGTTGACCCACAGGGCCCATAATATACAAAATTGAAGCTGACCCAGAGGGCTATAATGGGGCTATAAACTTTATCCATAGTAGTCCACCTTTGGGCCCAAATATTTTTGTTTAGGCCCATGGATTTGATTGAGTCAGCTTTAGCACTTGGGCTTCGAATGGACATTCGTGGCAACGTCGGTTAATCCATATAGCCCATACAATATCAAATCGAAGCTGAATCTGAGGGTAATAATGTTGGCTATAAACTTCATCTATCGCAATCCATCTTTAGGCCCAAATACCTTTGTTTAAGCCCATGGATTTGATAGAGTGGGCTTTCACACTCGGGCTTCAAATGGACGTTCGTGGTAGCATCGGTTGACCCACGGGGCCCATAATATATTAAATCGAAGCTGACTCAGAGGGCTATAATGGGGGCAATGAACTTCATCTATTATAGTCCATATTCAGGCCCAAATAATTTTGTCTAGGCCATTGATTTGATAGAGTGGGCTTTCGCACTTGGGCTTTAAATGGACGTTCATGGCAGCATCGGTTGACCCACAGGGCCTAAAATGACCCACAGGGCCTAAAATATATCAAGTCAAAGTTGACTCAGAGGGTAATAATGGGGGCTATAAACTTCATTTATGGTGGTCTGTCTTAAGGCCAAAATATTTTTGTTTATGCCCATGGATTTGATAAGGTGGACTTTCGCACTTGGGCTTTAAATGGACATTCGTGGCAACATCGATTAACCCACAGGGCCTATAATATCTCAAATCGAAGTTCACTCAGAGGGCTATAAGGACCACTATACACTTCATCTATAGCAATCTATCTTCAATCCAAAATATTTTGGTTTAGGCCTACAACTTTGATAGAGTGGGCTTCGCATTTGGGCTTCAAATGGACATTCATGGCAGCATCAGTTGACCCTTGGGGCCTATAATATATCAAATCAAATTTGACTCAGAGCGCTATAATAGGGGCTATAAACTTTTTCTACAGCAGTCCATCTTCCGGCTTAAATATTTTTGTCTAGGCCAATTGATTTGATAGAGTAGGCACTCACACTGGAGCTTCAAATGGACATTTGTGGCAACATCGGTTGACCCACGGGGCCTATAATATAGTGAATCGAAGCTCACTTAGAGAACTATAATGGAGGCTATACACTTCCTCTATAGCAGTCCATCTTTAAGCATAAATACCTTTGTTTAAGCCCATTGATTTGGTAAATTAGGCTTTCGTTGTTGGGATTTAAATGGACATTCGTGGCAGCATCGGTTATCCAACAGGGCCCATAATATATCAAATTGAAGCTGACTCAGAAGGCTATAATGGGGGCTATAAAATTTGTCTATAGAAGTCCATCTTCGGGCCCAAATATTTTTGTTTAGGCCCATGGATTTTATAGAGTGGGCTTTCACACATGGGCTTCAAATGGACATTCGTGACAGCATCGATTAACCCACGGGACCCATAATATATCAAATTGAAGCTAACTCAGAGGACTATAGTGGGGGCTATAAACTTCATCTATAGCAGTCCATCTTCGAGCCCAAATACCTTTGTTTAGGCCCATTGATTAGATAGAGTGGGCTTTCGCACTTAGGCTTCAAATGGACCTTCGTGGCAGCATCGATTTACCTACAGGGCCCATAAGTTATTAAATCGAACCTAACTCAGAGGGCTATAAACTTTTTCTTTAGTAGTCCATCTTCGGGCCTAAATATTTTTTTCAAGGCCCTTTGATTTGATAGAGTGGGCTTCCGAACTTGGGCTTTAAATGGACGTTCGTGGCAGCATCAGTTGACCCACGGGACCCATAATATATCAAGTCAAAGTTGACTTAGAGGGTAATAATGAGGGCTATAAACTTCATCTATAGAGGTTCATCTTAGGGCCAAAATAACTTTGTGTAGGCCCATGGATTTGATAGAGTAGGCTTTCGCACTTGGGCTTTAAATGGACGTTCGTGCCAGTATCAATTGACCCACGGGACCTATAATATAACAAATCAAAGCTCACTCAGAGGGCTATAATGGGTGCTATACACTTTGTCTATAGCAATCCGTCTTCAGGCACAAATACCTTTGTTTAAGCCCATGGATTTGATAGAGTGGGCTTCCAATGGACGTTCGTGGAAGCATGGGTTAACCCACGGGGCCCATAATATATGAAATTGAAGCTGACTCATAAGGCTATAATGGAGGCTATAAATTTTTTCTATAGCAGTCCATCTTAGGACCCAAATAATTTTTTCTAGGCCCATGGATTTGATAGAGTGGGCTTTCACACTTGGTCTTCAAATGGACATTCGTGGCAGCATCGGTTGACCTATGAGGCCCATAATATATCAAATTGAAGCTGAATAAAAGGGAAATAGTGCAGGCTATAAAATTCATCTATAGTGGTCCATATTTGGGCCAAAATATTTTTGTTTAGGCCCATGGATTTAATAAAGTGGGCTTTCGCACTTGGGCTTCAAATGGACGTTCTTGACAGCATCGGTTGGTCGACGAGGACCATAATGTATCAAATCAAAACTCACTTAGAGGGCTATAATGGGTGCTATGCACATCATCTATAGCAGTCCATCTTCAGGCCCAAAGACCTTTGTTTAAGCCCATGGATTTGATAGAGTGCACTTTTACACTTAGGCTTCAAATGGACGTTCATCTCTGCATCGGTTGACCCACTGGGCCCATAATATATCAAATCAAAGCTTACTCAGAGGGCAATAATGGGGGCTATAAACTTTGTCTATAGTAGTCCATCTTCGGGCCTAAATATTTTTGTCTAGACCCATTAATTTGATAGAGTGGGCTTTCACAATTGAGCTTCAAATGGACATTCTTGGCCGCATCGATTGACCCATGAGGCCCATAATATATCAAAGCAAAGATGACTTAGAGGGCTATAATGGGGGCTATAAACTTTATCTATAGCAATGCATCTTCGGGCCTAAATATTTTTGTCTAGGCCTATTGATTTGATAGAGTAGGCCTTCGCACTTGGGCTTCAAATGGACTTTTATGGCAGCATCGGTTGACCCACGGGGCCCATAATATATTAAATCAAAGCTGACTCAAAGGGCCACAATGGGGGCTATACAATTTGTCTATAGCAATCCATCTTAGGGTCCAAATACCTTTGTTTAGGCCCACTGATTTGATAGAGTGGGCTTTCGCTATTGGGCTTCAATTAGACGTTTGTGGCAGCACCGGTTGGCCCACGGGGGAAATCAAATTAAAGCTAACTCAGAGGGTTATAATGGGGGCTATAAACTATGTTTATAGCAGTCCATCTTCAGGCCCAAATATTTTTGTCTAGGCCCATTGATTTGATACAGTGGGCTTTCACACTTGGGCTTAAAATGGACATTCGTGGCAACATCGGTTAACCCACAGGATCCATAATATTCAAGTTGAAGTTGACTCAGAGGGTAATAATGGGGGGGCTATAAACTTTATCTATAGTGATCCGTCTTAGGGCCAAAATATCTTTGTTTAGGCCCATGGATTTGATAGAGTAGGCTTTCGTACTTGGGCTTCAAATGGACGTTCATGGCAGCATCGATTGACCCACGGGGCCCATAATATAACAAATCAAAGCTCACTCAAAGGGCTATAATAGGTGCTATGTACTTTGTCTATATCAGTCCGTATTCATGCCCAAATACCTTTATTTAAGCCCATGGATTTGATAGAGTGGGCTTTTACACTTGCGTTTCAAATGGACATTCGTGGCAGCATCGGTTGACCCACGAGGCCCATAATATATCAAATCAAAGCTAACTCAGAGGGCAATAATGGGGGCTATAAACTTTGTCTATGGCTGTCCATCTAAGGTCCCACATATTTTTGTCTAAGCCCTTTGATTGGATAGAGTGGGATTTCACAATTGAGCTTCAAATTGATGTTCGTGGTCGTATCGGTAGACCGACGAGGCCCATAATATATCAAATTGAAGTTGACTTAGATGGGAACTATAAACTTTGTCTATAGCAATGAATCTTTGGTCCCAAATATTTTTCTTTTGGCCAATTGATTTGATAGAGTGGGCTTTCGCACTTAACCTTCAAATGGATGTTCGTGGCCAAAGGGGCCCATAATATATTAAATCGAAGCTCACTCAGAGGGCTATAATGGGGGTTGCACACTTTGTCTATAGTAGTCCATTTTTGGGCCCAGATAATTTTTTCTAGGCCCATGGATTTGATAGAGTTGGCTTTTGCACTTGGGCCTGAAATGGACGCTTTTGGCAACATCAATTAACCCACGGGGCCCATAATATATCAAATCGAAGCTTACTCAGAGGGATATAATTGGGGCTATAAACTTCATCTATAGTAGTTCATCTTTGGGCCCAAATACCTTTGTTTAGGCCAATTGATTTAATAGAGTGGGCTTTTGCATTTGGGCTTTAAATGGACATTCGTGGCAGCATCGGTTGACCCACGGGACACATAATATATCAAATTAAAGCTGACTCAGAGGGCTATAATGGGGGTTATAAACTTTGTCTATAGCAGTCCATCTTTAGGCCCAAATATTTTTATTTAAGCCCATTGATTTGATAGAGTAAGCTTGTGCACTTGGGCTTCAAATGGATGTTTGTGGCAATATTCGTTGACCCACGAGGCCCATAATATATCAAATCAAAGCTGACATAAAGGGCAGTAATATGGGCTATAAAATTTTTCTTTAGCTATTCGTCTTCAGGCCAAAATATATTTGTTTAGGCCCATGGATTTGCTAGTGTGGGCTTTCGCAGTTGGGCTTCAAATGGACGTTGGTGGCAGCATCGGTTGACCCACGAGGCCCATAATATATCAAATCATAGCCGACTGAGAGGAATATAATGGGGGCTATAAAATTTATCTATGGCAGTCCATCTTTAGGTCCAAATATTTTTATCTAGGCCCATTGATTTGATAGAATAGACTTTCACACTTGGGCTTCAAAAGGATGTTTATGGCAGCATCGACTGACCCACGGGGCCTATAATATATCAAATCAAAGCTAACTCAGAGGGTAGTAATGGAGGCTATAAACTTCATCTATAGCGGTCCCTCTTCAGGCCAAAATATATTTTCTTAGGCCCATGGATTTGATAGAGTGGGCTTTCGCACGTGGGCTTAACATGGACGTTCGTGGCAGCATTGGTTGACCCACAGGGCCCATAATATATCAAATCAATGCTCACTAAGAGGGCTATAATGGACGCTATACACCTCATCTATAACAGTCCATCTTCAAGCCCAAATACCTTTGTTTAAGCCCATGGATTTGATAGAGTGGGCTTTTACGCTTGCAATTCAAATAGACATTCGTGACAGCATCGGTTGACCCATGGGGCCCATAATATATCAAATCGAACTAGAATCTGAGGGAAATAATATGGGCTATAAACTTTTTCTATAGCAGTCCATCTTTGGGCCTAAATATTTTATCTACATCCATTGATTTGATAGAGTGGGCTTTCACAATTGAACTTCAAATGGACGTTCATGGCAGCAGCAGTTGACCCACAAGGCCCATAATATGTTAAATTGAAGTTGAGTCAGAGGGCTATAAACTTTATTTATAGCAATGCATCTTCGGGCCTAAATATTTTTTTCTGGGCCCATTGATTTGATAGAGTGGGCTTTTGCACTTTGGCTTTAAATGGATGTTCGTTTCAACATCGGTTAACCTCCAGGGCCCATAATACATCAAATCGAAGCTGACTCAGAGGACTATAATGGGGGCTCTAAACTTTGTCTATAGCAATCCATTTTTGGGCCTAGATGTATTTGTCTGGGCCCAATGATTTGATAGAGTTGGCTTTAGCACTTGGGCTTTAAATGGACATTTTTGGCATCATCAATTGACCCACGGGGCACATAATATATCAAATCAAAACTGACTCAGAGGACTATATTGGGGGCTATAAACTTCGCTTATAGCAGTCCATCTTTTGGCCCAAATACCATTGTTTAGGCCCATTGATTTGATAGAGTGGGCTTTTGCACTTGGGCTTCAAATGGACATTTGTGGCAACATCGGTTGACCCACGGGGCCCATAATATATCAAATTAAAGCTGACTCAGAGGTTTATAATGGGGGCTATAAACTTTGTCTATAACAGTCCATCTGTGGGCCTAAATATTTTAGTCTAGGGCCATTGATTTGATAGAGTGGGCTTTCTCACTTGGGCTTCAAATGGACGTTTGTGGTAGCATCGGTTGACCCACAGGACCTATAATATATCAAATCGAAGCTGACTCAGAGGGCAATAATAGGGGCTATAAACTTCATCTATAGCAGTCTGTCTTTAGGCCAAAATATATTTATTTAGGCCCACAAATTTGATAGAGTGGGCTTTCACACTTGGGCTTTAAATGGACGTTCGTGGCAACATCGTTTGACCCATGGGGACCACAATATGTTAAATTTTAACTAACTCAAAGGGCTATAATGGGGGGCTATAAACTTTGTCTATAGCAGTCCATCTTCAAGCCCAAATATTTTTATCTAGGCCCACTGATTTGATAGACTGGGCATTCGCACTAGGGCATCAAAAGGACGTTTGTGGTAGCATCGATTGACCCATAGGGTCCATAATACATCAAATTCAAGCTGACTCATAGGGCTATAAACTTCTTCTATAGTAGTTAATCTTCAGGGTCAAATACCTTTGTTTAGGCCCATTGATTTGATAGAGTAGGCTTTCGCACTTGGGCTTCAAATGGACGTTCGTGGCAACATCGGTTGACCCACGGTGCCCATAATTTATCAAATTAAAGATGTCTCAGAGGGTTATAATAAGGGATATAAACTATGTCTATAGCAGTCCATCTTCAGGTCCAAATATTTTTGTCTAGGCCCATTGATTTAATAGAGTGGGCTTTCATACTTGGGCTTCAAATGGACGTTCGTGGCAACATCAGCTGACCCATAGGGCCTATAATTTATCAAATCAAAGTTGACTCAGAGGATAATAATGGGGGCTATAAACATCATCTATAACGATCCGTCTTCGGGCCAAAATATTTTTGTCTAGGACCATGGATTTGATAGAGTAGGCTTTTGTACTTAGGCTTCAAATGGACGTTTATGGCAATATCGGATGACCCACGGGGCCTATAATATATCAAATTGAAGCTCATTCAGAGAGCTATGGTGGGGGCTATAAACTTTATCTATAGCAATCCATCTTCGAGCCTAAATATTTTTGTCTAGGCCCATTGATTTGATAGAGTGGGCTTTCATAATTGAGCTTCGAATGGACGTTCATGGCCGCATCGGTTGACCCACAAGGCCCATAATATATCAAATTGAAGCTAACTCAGAGGGCTATAATAGGGCCTATAAACTTTTTCTATAGTAGTGCATCTATGGGCCTAAATATTTTTACCTATGCCTATTGACTTGATTGAGTAGGCATTTGCACTGGGGCTTCAAAAGGACGTTTGTGGCAGCATCAGTTAACCCATAAGGCCCATAATATATTAAATTGAAGTTGACTTAGAGGCCTATAAACTTCTTCTATAGACGTCCATCTTTGGGCCCAAATACCTTTGTTTAGGCTTATGGATTTGATAGAGTGGGCTTTCGTACTTGGGCTTCAATTGGACGTTCGTGGCAGTGTTAGTTGACTCACGGGGCCCATAATATATCAAATCATAGCTGAATCAGAGGGCTATAATGGGGGCTAAATACCTTTTTTTAGGCTCATTGATTTGATAGAGTGGGCCTTTTGCAGTTGGGCTTCAAATGGACGTTCGTGGCAGCATCGATTGACCCATAGGGCTCATAATATATCAAATCAAAGCTGACTCAGAGGATAATAATAAGGATTATAAACTTCATCTATAGTGGTCCGTCTTCGGGACAAAATATTTTTGTTTAGGCCAATGGATTTGATAGAGTGGGCTTTTGCACTTGGGCTTCAAATGGACGTTCGTGGCAGCAACGGTTGACCCACGGGGCCCATAGTATATCAAATCGAAGCTCACTCAAAGGGCTATAATGGGGGCTATGAACTTGGTCTATAGCAGTCCGTCTTCAGACCCAAATACCTTTATTTAATCCCATGGATTTGATAGAGTGGGCTTTCACACTTGGGCTTCAAATGGACGTTTATGGCAACATCGGTTAACCCACGAGGCCCATAACATATAAAATCAAAGCTGACTCAAAGGACTATAATAAGGGCTATAAACTTTGTCTATAGCAGTCCATTTTTGGACCTAAATAGTTTTGTCTTAGGCCATGGATTTGATAGAGTTGGCTTTCACACTTGGGCTTCAAATGGACATTCGTGGCAGCATCGGTTGACCTATAGGGCCCATAATATATCAAATCGAAGCTGAATCAGAGGGCTATAATAAGGGCTATAAACTTTGTCTATGGCAATCCATCTTCGGGCCTAAACATTTTTATCTAGGCCCATTGATTTGATACAGTAGGCTTTCACACTTGGGCCTTAAATGGACGTTCATGGCAGCATCTGTTGACCAATGGGGCCTATAATATATAAAATCAAAGTTGACTCAAAGGGCTATGATAAGGGCTATGAACTTCATCTATAGCGGTCTGTCTTTGGGCCTAAATACCTTTGTTTAGGCCTATGGATTTAATAGAGTGGGCTTTCGCACTTAGGCTTTAAATGGACGTTTGTGGCAGCATCGGCTGACCCAATCAAAGCTGACTCAGAGGGATATGATAGGGGCTATAAACTTCTTCTATAGTGACATGTCTTTGGGCCCAAATTTTTTTGTATAGGCCCATGGATTAAATAGAATGGGCTTTCGCACTTAGGCTTCAAATGGACATTCATTGCAGCATCGATTGACCCACGGGGCCTATAATATATCAAATCGAAGTTGACTCTAAGGGCTATAATGGAGAATATAAACTTCATCTATAGCAATCCATCTTTAGGTCCAAATATTTTTGTTTAGGCCCATGGATTTGATAGAGTAGGCTTTTGCACTTGGGCTTCAAATTGACATTCGTGGCAGCATCGGTTGACCCATGGGTCCCATAATATATCAAATCAAAGCTAACTTAGAGGGCTATAATAGGGGCTATAAGCTTCATCTATAGCAATTCGTCTTTAACCCCAAATGCCTTTATTTAAGGCCATGAATTTGATAGAGTAGGCTTTCACACTTGGGCTTCAAATGGACAAGCATGGCAGCATCGGTTAACCCATGGGGCCCATAATATATATAAATCAAAGCTAACTTAGAGGGCTATAATGGGGGATATAAAATTCATTTATAGCAGTCCGTCTTTGGGCCCAAATACGTTTGTTTAGGGCTATGGATTTGATAGAGTGGGCTTTCACATTAGGGCTTCAAATCAACGTTCACGGCAGCATCGGTTGACCCACGGGGCCTATAATATATCAAATCAAAGCTAACTCAGAGGGCTATAAAGGGGGCTATAAGCTTTTTCTATACTAGTCCATCCTCAAGCCTAAATATTTTTGTTTAGAACCTTGGATTTGATAAAGTAGGCTTTCGCACTTGGGCTTCAAATGGATGTTCGTAGCAGCATGGGTAGACCGAGGGCCATAATATATCAAATCAAAGCTAACTTAAAGGGATATCATAGGGGCTATAAACTTCTTCTATAGCGATCCGTCTTTGGGCTCAAATTTTTTTATTTAGGCCCATGGATTAGATAGAATGGGCTTTCGTACTTAGGCTTCAAATGGACGTTCATTACAGCATCAATCGACCCATGGGGCCCATAATATATCAAATCAAAGCTAACTCAGAGAGCTATAATGGGGGCTATAAGCTTCATCTATAGCGGTCCATCTTCGGGCCCAAATACCTTTGTTTTGGCCCATGGATTTAATAGAGTAAGATTTCACACTTGGGCTTCAAATGGATGTTTATGGCACCAATGGTTAACTCACGGGGCCCATAATATATCAAATCAAAGCTAACTCAGAGGGAAATAATGGGGGTGATAAAATTTGTCTATAGTTGTCCATCCTCTGGCCAAACATTTTTGTCTATGCCCATTGATTTGATAGAGTGGGCTTTAACACTTGTGCTTCAAATGGACGTTAGTGGCAGTATTGGTTTACCCACGAGACCCATAATATATCAAATTGAAGCTAAGTTAGAGGGCTTTAATAGGGGCTATAAACTTTATCTATAGTAGTCCATCTTTGGGCCCAAATATTTTTGTCTAAGCCCACTGATTTTAGAGAGTTAGCTTTCGCATTTGAGCTTCAAATGGATGTTCGTGGCAGTATCAGTTGACCCACAAGACCCATAATATATCAATTTGAAGCTAACCCAGAGGGCTACAATGGGGGCTATAAAATTCATCTGTAGCAGTCCATGTTCGGGCCTAAATACCTTTGTTTAGGCCCATAGATTTGATAGAGTGGGCTTTCGCACTTGGCCTTTAAATGGATGTTCGTGGCAACATCGGTTGACCCTTGGGGCCTATAATATATCAAATCCAAGCTAAATCAGAGAGCTATAATAAGGGCTATAAACTTTGTCTGTATCAGTCCATCTTTGGGCCCAAATATTTTTGTCTAGGCTTATTGATTTGATAGAGTGGGCTTTCGCACTTGGGCTTCAAATGTACATTCATAGCAGCATCGGTAGACCCACGGGGCCCGTAATATATCAAATCAAAGCTGACTCAGAGGGCTATAATGGGGGATATAAGCTTCATCTATAGTTGTCCGTCTTTGGGCTCAAATACCTTTGTTTAGGCTCATGGATTTAATAGAGTAGGATTTAGCATTTGGGCTTCAAATGGACATTCATGGCAGCAATGGCTGACCCACGGTTCCCATAATTTATCAATCAAAGCCAAATTAGAGGGCTATAATGGGGCTATAAACTATATCTATCGTAGTCCATCCTCGAGCCCAAATACTTTTGTTTATGCCCATTGATTTGATAGAGTGGGCTTTCATACTTAGGTTCAAATGGACGTTCGTGGCAGTATCAATTTACCCACAAGACCCATAATATATCAAATCAAAGCTGAGTCAGTGGGCTATAATGGGGGCTATAAACTTCCTCTATAGTGGTTTGTCTTCGGGCCTAAATATTTTTTTCTAGGCCTATTGATTTGATAAAGTGGGCTTTCACACTTAAGCTTCAAATGGACGTTCGTGGTAGCATCGGTTGACCCACGGGGCCCATAATATATCAAATCAAAGCTGACTAAGAGGGTTATAATAGGGGCTATAAACTTTGTCTATAGCAGTCCATCTTCAAGCCCAAATATTTTTGTCCAGGCTCATTGATTTGATAGAGTGGGCTTTCATATTTAGGCTTCAAATGGACGTTTGTGGCAGTATAGGTTGACCCACGGGGCCCATAATATATCAAATCGAAGCTAACTCAGAGGGCTATAATGAGGGCTATAAATGCCATCTATAGGGATCCATGCTCGGGCCTAAATACCTTTGTTTAGGCCCATGGATTTGATAGAGTAGGCTTTCGTACTTGGGCTTCAAATGGACATTCATGGCAGTATCGGTTGACCACGAGGCGCATAATATATCAAATCGAAGCTGACTCAGAGGGCTATAATGGGGGCTATGAACTTCATCTATAGCGGTCCGTCTTTGAGCCCAAATACCTTTGTTTAGGTCCATGGATTTGATAGAGTGGGCTTTTGCAGTTGGGCTTCAAATGGACGTTCATGGGAGCATCGGTTGAACCATGGAGCCCATAATATATCAAATTGAAGCTAACTCAAAGGGCTATAATGTGACCTATAAAATTTTTCTACAGTGGTCTGTCTTTGGCCATAAATTTTTTTGTTTAGGCCCATGGAGATGATAGAGTGGGCTTTCGCACTTAGGCTTCAAATGGACGTTCATAGCAACATCGGTTGACGACGAGGCCCATAATATATCAAATCGAAGCTAACTCAAAGGGATATAAACTTCGTCTATAGCAGTTCTTCTTTGGGCCCAAAAACCTTTGTTTAGGCCCATGGATTTGATAGAGTGGGCTTTCGTACTTGGGCTTCAAATGAATGTTCGTGGCAGCACTGGTAGACCCACGGGGCCCATAATATATCAAATCGAAGTAGACTCAGAGGCTATAATGGGAGCTATGAACATTATTTGTTGTAGTCCATCTTCAGGGGTAATTATTTCTATCTAGGCCCATTGATTTTATTAAGTGGGCTTTCGTAGTTGAGCTTTAAATGGATGTACGTGGTAGTATCGGTTGACCCATAAGGCCCATAATATATCAAATCAAAGCTGACTCAGAGGGCTATAACAGGGGTTATAAACTTTGTCTATAGCAGTCCATCTTTGGGCCCAAATATTTTTGTCTACACCCATTGATTTGATAGAGTGGGCTTTCGCACTTAAGCTTCAAATGAACATTCGTATCAGCATCAGCTAAGCCACGGGGTCCATAATATATCAAATCAAAATTGACTCAGAGGGCTATAATAGGGGCTATAAATGTCATCTATAGCGATCCATCTTCATGCCAAAATGTTTTTGTTTAGGCCCTTGGATTTGATAGAGTGGGCTTTCACACTTAGGCTTTAAATGGACATTCGTGGCAACATCGGTTGACCCATGGGACCTATAATATATCAAATTGAAGCTACCTTAGAGGGCTATAATGGAGGCTATAAGCTTCATCTATAGCGGTCCATCTTTGGGCCAAAATACCTTTATTTAGGCCCATGGATTTGATAGAGTGGGCTTTCACACTTGGGCTTCAAATGGACATTCGTGGTAGCATCGATTGACCCACAGGGCCAATAATATATCAAATCAAAGCTAACTCAGAGGGCTATAATGGGGGCTATAAAATTTTTCTATAGCAGTCCATTCTTGGGCCCAAATATTTTTATCTAGGCCCATTGATTTGATAAGGTGGGCTTTCATTGGGCTTCAAATGGATGTTCGTGGCAACATCGATTAACTCACAAGGCCCATAATAAATCGAATCAAAGCTAACTCAAAGTGCTATAATGGGGGCTATAAATTTCATCCAAAGCTATCCATCTTCAGGCCCAAATACCTTTGTTCAGGCCCATGGATTTGATAGAGTGGGCTTTGGCACTTGGGCTTCAAATGGACGTTCATGGCAGCCTTAGCACGAGCCCTATAATATATCAAATCGAAGCTGACTTAGATTGCTATAATGGGGGCTATAATTATTGTCTATAGCAGTCCATCTTCAGGTCTAAATATTTTTGTCTAGGCCCACTGATTTGAGAGAGTGGGCTTTCGCACTTGGGCTTCAAATGGACTTTCATGGCAGCATCGGTTGAACCACGGGGCCCATAATATATCAAATCAAAGCTGACTCAGAGGGCTATAATGGGGGCTGTGAACTTGGTCTATAGCGATTTGTCTTCGGGCACAAATATTTTTGTCTAGGCCCATTGATTTGAGTGAATGGACTTTCATACTTGGGCTTCAAATGGACGTTTGTGGCAGCATTGGTTGGCCCACGAGGCACATAATATATCAAATAGAAGCTGAGTCAGAGGGCTATAATGGGGGCTATAAACTTTGTTTATAACAGCCCATCTTCAGGCCTAAATACCTTTGTTTAAGCCCATGAATTTAATAGAGTGGCTTACGCACTTGAACTTTAAATGGACGTTCGTGGAAACATCAGTTGACCCACGGGGCCCATAATATATGAAATTGAAGCTGACTCAGAGGCCTATAGTGGGGGATATAAACTTTTTCTATAGGAGTCTATCTTCAAGCCCAAATATTTTTGTCTAGGCCCATTCATTTGATAGAGTGGGCTTTTGCACTTGGGCTTCAAATGGACATTCATGGTAGCATCAGTTCACCCACGAGGCCCATAATATATCAAGTCAGAGCTGACTCAGAGGGCAATAATAGGAGCTATAAACTTTTTCTATAGCAGTCAATCCTTAGGCACAAATATTTTTGTGTAGGCCTATTGATTTAATAGAGTGGGCTTTCACTGGGATTGAAATGGATGCTCATGGCATTATCGGTTGACTCATGGGGCCTATAATAAATCAAATCGAAGTTGACTCATAAGGCTATAAATGGGGGCTATGAACTTTATCTATAGTGGTTCATCTTTGGGCCCAAATATTGTTGTTTAGGCCTATGGATTTGATAGAGTGGGCTTTCGCACTTGCGCTTCAAATGGACGTTTGTGGCAGCATCAATTGACCCACGTGGCCCATAATATATCAAATCAAAGCTAACTCAGAGGCCTATAATATGGGTGATAAACTTTGTCTTTAGCACTCCATCCTCGGGCCCAAATATTTTTGTCTAGGCCCATTGATTTGATAGAGTGGGCTTTCACACATGGGCTTCAAATGGACGTTCATGGCAGCATCGGTTGACCCACAGGGCCCATAATATATTAAATCAAAGCTGAATCAAAAGGCTATAATGGAGCCTATAAACTTTGTCTATAGCAGTCTGTCTTCGGGCCCAAATATTTTTGTCTAGGCCCATTAATTTTATAGAGTGGGCTTTCACACTTAAGCTTCAAATAGACATTCCTGGCTGCATCGGTTGACCCATGGGGCCCATAATATGTAATATCAAAGCTGAGTCAAAGGGCTATAATGGGGGCTATAAAATTTTTCTATAGCAGTCCATTTTTGGGCCTAGATATTTTTGTCTTGGCCCATTGATTTGATAGAGTTGGCTTCCACACTTGGGCTTCAAATGGACATTCATTGCAGCATCAGTTGACCTATGGGGCCCATAATATATCAAATTGAAGCTAACTCAGAGGGCTATAATAGGATCTTTAAACTTTGTCTATGGCAGTCCATCTTCAGGCCCAAATATTTTTGTCTAGGCTCATTGATTTGATAGAATGGGCTTTCACACTTCAACTTTAAATGGACGTTCGTTGCAGCATCTATTGACCAATAGGGCCTATAATATATCAAATTGAAGTAGACTCTGAGGGCTATAATGGGGCTATGAACTTCATTTATAACGAGGCGAAATACCTTTGTTTGGGCCTATGGATTTGATAGAGTGGGCTTTCACACTTAGGCTTCAAATGGATGTTCGTGGCAGCATCGGTTGACCCACGTGTCCCATAATATATCAAATCAAAGCTTACTCAGAGAAATAACATAGGGGCTATAAACTTCTTCTATAGTGGTCCGTCTTTGGGCCTAAATTTTTTTGTTTAGGCCATGGATTAGATAAAATGGGCTTTCGCACTTAGGCTTCAAAAGGACGTTCGTTGCAACATCAGTTGATCCACGGGGCCCATATATATCAAATCAAAGTTGACTCATAGGGCTATAAACTTCATCTATAGCGGTCCATCTTTGGGCTGAAATATTTTTGTTTAGCCCAATAGATTTAATAGAGTTGGGTTTCACACTTGGGCTTCAAATAGACGTTTATGGCAGCATCGGTTGACCCACGGGGCCCATAATATATCAAATCGAAGCTCACCCAGAGGGCTATAATGAAGGCTATAAATTTTGTCTATAGAAGTCCATCTTTAGGCCCAATTACCTTTATTTATGCCATGAATTTGATAGAGTGGGCTTTCACACTTGGCCTTCAAATGGACATTCATGGCAGCATCGGTTGACCCACGGGGCCCATAATATAACAAATTGAAGCTGAATCAGAGGGTTATAATGGGGCTTATAAACTTCATCTATAATGGTCCATCTTTGGGCCCAAATATTTTTATTTAGGCCTATTGATTTGATAGAGTGGGCTTTCACATATAGGCTTCAAATGGACGTTCGTGACAACATCGGTTGACCCACGAGGCCCATAATATATCAAATCAAATCTGACTCAGAGGACTATAATGGAGGCTATAAATTTTTTCTATAGAAGTTCGTCTTCAGGCCCAAATATTTTTATCTAGGCCGATTGATTAAATAGAGTGGGCTTTCGCACATGGGCTACAAATGGATGTTCGTGGCAGTATCTGTTAACCCACGAGGCCCAAAATATATCAAATCGAAGCTAACCCTGAGGGCTATACTCTTCATCTATAGCAGTCCATCTTTTGGCCTAAATACTTTTTTTATGCCCATTGATTTGATAGAGTGCGCGTTCGCACTTGGGATTCAAATGGACATTCATGGCATTATCGGTTGACCCACGGGGCCCATAATATATCAAATTGAAGTTGACTCAGAGGGCTACAATGGGGCTATAAACTTCATCTATACTGGTCCTTCTTCATACATAAATATTTTTATTTAGGCCTATGGATTTGATAGAGTGGACTTTCACACTTAGGATTCAAATGGACGTTCGTGGCAGCATCGGTTAACCCACGAGGCCCATAATATGTCAAATCGAAGCTGACTCAGTGGGCTATAATGGGGGCTATAAACTTTATCTATAGTGGTTCATTTTCAAACCTAAATATTTTTGTTTAAGCCCATGGATTTGATAGAGTGGGCTTTCACACTTAGGATTCAAATGGACGTTTGTGGTAGCATCGGTTGACCCACAAGGCCCATAATATATCAAATCGAAGCTGACTCAGAGGGCTATAATGGGCGCTATAAACTTCATCCATAGTTGTCAGTATTTGGGCCCAAATACCTATGTTTAGGCCCATGGATTTGATAAAGTGGGCTTTCGCACTTGAGCTTCAAATGGACAATAATGGCAACATCGGTTGACCCACAGGGCCCATAATTTATCAAATTGAGGCTGACTCAGAGGGCTTTGATAAGGACTATAAACTTTATCTATAGCAGTCTATCTTTAGGCCCAAATACCTTTCTTTAGGCCCATGGATTTGATAGAGTGGGCTTTCGCACCTGGGATTCAAATGGACGTTCGTGGCAACATCAGTTGAACCATGGGGCCCATAATATATTAAATCGAATATCACTCAGAGGGCTATAAAAAGGGCTTTAAACTTTATCTATAGCAGTTCGTCTTTGGGCCCAAATATTTTTGTCTAGGCCCATTGATTTGATACATTGGGCTTTCGTACTTGGGCTTCTAATAGACGTTCATGGTACATTGGCCTCAGTTGACCCAACGGGCCCATAATATATCAAATTGAAGCTGACTCATGGGGCTATAGTGGGGGCTATAAACTTTGTCTATAGCAGTCCATCTTCAGACCCAAATATTTTTGTTTAGGCCCATTTTTTTTTAGAGCGGGCTTTCATACTTAGGCTTCAAGTGGACGTTCGTGGCAGCATTGATTGACCCATGGCGCCTATAATATATCAAATCAAATCTGACTTAAAGGGCTATAATGGGGGCTATAAACATTGTCTATAGCAGTCCGTCTTTGGGCCCAATATTTTTATCTAGGCCCATTGATTTTATAGAGTGGGATTTGCCACTTGGCCCTCAAATGGATGTTCACGGCAACCTCAGTTGACCCACGGGGCCATAATATATCAAATTGAAGCTAACTCAGAGGGCTATAATGGGGGCTATAAACTTTGTCAATAGTAGTCCACTTTGGGCCGAAATAATTTTGTCTAGGCCCAATGACTTGATAGAGCGGGCTTTCACACTTGGGTTTTAAATGGACATTCATGACCCACAGGGCACATAATATATCGAATCAAAGCTGACTCAGGGGGATATAATGTGGGCTATAAACTTCATCTATAGTGGTCCATCCTCAATCCTAAATACCTTTGTTTAGGCCCATGGATTTGATATCATGGGCCTTCACACTTGGGCTTTAAATAGAGGTTCGTGGCAGCATCAGTTAACCCACGGGGCCCATAATATTTCAAATCAAAGCTGACTCAGAGGGCTACAATAGGGGCTATAAATTTTGTTGTTAGCGGTCCGCCTTTGAGCCTAAATACCTTTGTTTAGGCCTATGGATTTGATAGAGTGGGCTTTCATACTTGGGCTTCAAATGGACGTTCTTGGTAGCATCGATTGACCCACAAGGCCCATAATATATCAAATCAAAGCTAACTCATAGGGCTATAAACTTTGTCTATAGCAGTCCATCTTCAATCCCAAACATTTTTATTTAGGCCCATTGATTTGATAGAGTGGGCTTTTGCATTTAGGTTTCAAATGGACGTTCATGGCAGCATCTATTGACCTGTGGGGCCCATAATATATTCAATAAAATTTGACTCAGAGAGCTATAATGGGGGCTATAAACTTTGTCTATAACAGTCTGTCTTCATGCCCAAATATTTTTATCTAGGCCCATTGATTTGATAGAGTGGGCCTTCGTACTTTGGCTTTAAATGGATGTTCGTGGCAGCATCGGTTGGCCCACGGTGCACATAATATATCAAATTGAACCTGACTCAGAGGGCTATAATGGGGACTATAAACTTTATCTGTAGCAATCCATCTTCTAGCCCAAATACCTTTCTTTATCCCATTGATTTGATAGAGTGGGCTTTCGCACATGGGCTTCAAATGGACATTCGTGGCAGTATCAATAGACCCATGAGGCTCATAATATATCAAATCGAAGCTAACTCAGTGGGCTATAATGGGGGCTATACACTTCATCTATAGCGGTCTGTCTTTGGGCCCAAATATTTTTGTTTAGGCTCATGGATTTGATAGATTGGGCTTTCGCACTTGGGATTCAAATGGACGTTCGTGGCAGCATCAGTTGACCAACGAGGCCCATAATAAATGAAATCGAAGCTGACTCAAAAGACTATAATGGGGGCTATAAACTTCATCTATAGCGGTCCATCTTCAGGCTTAAAGACATTTATTTTGGACCATGGATTTGATAGACTAGGCTTTTACATTTGGGCTTCAAATGGACGTTTGTGGCAGCATCGGTTGACCCACAAGGCCCATAATATATCAAATTGAAGCTGACTCATAGGGCTATAATGGAGGCTTTAAACTTTGTCTATACCGATCCGTCTTTGGGCCCAATATTTTTTATTAAGGACCATGGATTTAATAGCGTGGGCTTTCACACGTGGGCTTCAAATGGATGTTTGTGGCAGCATCGATTGACCCATGGGGCCTATAATATATTAAATCAAATCTGACTTAGAGGGTTATAATAGGGGCTATAAACTTTGTCTATAGCAATCTATCTTAGAGCCCAAATATTTTTGTCAAGGCCCATTGATTTAATAGAGTGGGCTTTCGCACTTGGGCTTCAAATGGATGTTCGTGGCAGCCTCGAATGACCCACAGGACCTATAAAATATCAATTTGAAGCTAAATCATAGGGCTATAATGGGGGCTATAAAATTTATCTATAGTAGTCCATCTTCAATCCTAAATATTTTTATTTAAACCCATTGATTTGATAGAGTGGGCTTTTGCACTTGGGCTTCAAATGGACGTTCGTGGCAGCATCGGTTGATCCACGGGGCCTATACTATATCAAATCGAATCTGAATTAAAGGACTATAATGGGGGCTATAAACTTCATCTATAGCGGTCCGTCTTCAGGCCCCAATATTTTGTTTTAGGCCCATGGATTTTATAGAGTGGGCTTTCGCACTTGGGCTTTGAATGGACCTTCATGGCAGCATCGATGGATCCATGGGGCCCATGATATATCAAATCAAAATTTACTCATAGTGCTATAATGGGGGCTTTAAACTTTGTCTATAATGACCTGTCTTTGGGCCTAATATTTTTTATTAAGGCCCGTGGATTTGATAGTGTGGGCTTTTACACTTAGGCTTCAAATGGACGTTTGTGGCAGCGTCGGTTGACCCACGGGGCCCATAATATATCAAATTGAATCTAACTTAGAGGGATATAATAGGGGCTATAAACTTTTTCTATAGCATTCCATCTTCAAGCCTAAATATTTTTGTCTAGGCCCATTAATTTGATAGAGTGGGCTTTTGCACTTGGGCTTCAAACGGATGTTCGTGGTAGCCTCGATTGACCAACGAGGCCCATAAAATATCAAATCAAAGCTAACTCATAGGGCTATAATGGGGGCTATGAACTTTGTCTATAGCAGTCCATCTTTGGGCCCAAATATTTTTGTTTAGATCCATTGATTTGATAGAGTGGGCTTTTTCACTTGGGCTTCAAATGGACGTTCGTGGCAACATTAGTTGTTCCACGAGGCCTATAATATATCAAATTGAATCTGACTCAGAGGGCTATAATGGGAGCAATAAACTTTATCTATAGCAGTCCATCTTCGCATCCAAATATTTTTGTCTAGGCCCATTGTTGATAGAGTGGACTTTCGCACTTAGGCTTCAAATGGACATCCGTGGCAACCTCGGTTGACCCACGAGGCCCATAATATATTAAATCAAAGCTAACTCAAAGGGTTATAAACATTTTCAATAGTAGTCCATTTTGGGTCCAAATATTTTGGTCTAGGCCTAATGATTTGATAGAGTAGGCTTTCTTGGGTTCTAAATGGACGTTCATGGCTGCATCGGTTGACTATGGGGCCTAAATATAACAAATTGAAGCTGAATTCAGAGAGCTATAATAGGGGCTATAAACTTCGTCTATAGCGGTCTGTGTTCGGGCCCAAATACCTTTGTTTAGGCCCATTGATTTGATAGTGTGGGCTTTCACACTTAGGCTTTAAATGGACATTCGTGGCTCCATCGGTTGACCCACAAGGCCCATTATATATCAAATCGAAGCTGACTCAAAGGGCTACAGTGGAGGCTATAAACTTCATGTGTAGCAGTTCGTCTTTAGGCCCAAATTTTTTTATTTAGGCCCATGGATTTTATAGTGTGGGCTTTCGCACTTAGGCTTCAAATGGACATTTGTGAAAGCATCGGTTGACCCACAGGGCCCATAATATATTAAATCAAAGCTGACTCAAAGGGCTATAATGGGGGCTATACACTTCATTTATAACAATTCGTCATCAGGCCCAAATATTTTTGTTTAGGCCGATGGATTAGATAGAGTGGGCTTTCATACTTGGGATTCAAATGGACGTTCATGGTAGCATCCACTGACCCACGAGGCTATAATATATTAAATTGAAGATGACTTAGTGGGCTATAATGGGCACTATAAACTTCATTTACAATAGTCTGTCTTCGGGGCCAAATACCTTTGTTTAGCGCCATGGATTTGATAGAGCGAGCATTCACACTTGGGCTTCAAATGGACATTCATGGCAGCATCAATTGACCCACGGGGCCCATAATATATGAAATCATAGCTGAATCAGAGAGCTATAATAGGGCTATAAGCTTCATGTGTAGCGGTCCATCTTTGGGCACAAATTTTTTTATTTAGGCCTATGGATTTGATAGTGTGGGCTTTCGTACTTAGGCTTCAAATGGACTTTCGTGGTAGTATTGATTGACCCACGGGGCCCATAATATATCAGATCGAAGCTAACTCAGAGGGCTATAAACTTTTTCTATAGTAGTTCATCTTTAGGGCCAAATATTTTTATTTAGGACCATTGATTTTCTAGAGTGGGCTTTTGCACTTGGGCTTCAAATGGATGTTTGTGGCAACAAAGGTTGACCCACAGGGCCCATAATATATCAAATCAAAGCTTACTCAAAGGGCTATAGTGGGAGCTACAAACCTCATGTATAGCGGTCTGTCTTTGGGCCCAATTTTTTTTGTTTATGCCTATGGATTTGATAGTGTGGGCTTTTGCACTTAGGCTTCAAATGGACATTCGTGGCAGCATCGGTTGACCCACGAGGCCCATAATATATCAAATCGAAGCTGACTTAGATGGCTATAATGTGGACTATAAACTTTGTCTATAGTAATCCATCTTCGGGCCTAAATATTTTTTTAAGGTCCATTGATTTGTCAAAGTGGGCTTTTGCACTTGGGCTTCAAATAGACAAACATCACAGCATAGTTTGTCCCATAGGGCTCATAATTTATTAAATCAAAGTTGACTCATAATGCTATAATGAAGGCTATAAACTTTTTCTATAGTGGTCCGTCTTTAGGCCCAAATTTTTTTATTTAAGCCTATGGATTTGATATTATGGGCTTTCACACTTGGGCTTCAAATGGATGTTCATGGCAGCATCGATTGACCCATGGGGCCATAATATATCAAATTGAAGCTGACTCAGAGGGCTATAATGTGGGCTATAAACTTCATCTATAGTGGTTCATCTTTGGGCCTAAATATTTTTATGTAGGCCCATGGATTCAATAGAGTCGGCTTTCACACTTGGGCTTCAAATGGACATTCGTGGTAGCATCAGTTGACCCATGGGGCCCATAATATATCAAATTGAAGTTGACTCAATGGGCTATAGACTTTGTCTATAGCGGTCCATCTTCGAGCCCAAACACCTTTGTTTAGGCCTATGGATTTGATAGAGTTGGCTTTGACACTTGGGTTTCAAATGGACGTTCGTGGCAACATCAGTTGACCCACGGGGCCTATAATATATTAAATCAAAGCTGACTCATAGGGCTATAATTTGGGCTATAAACTTCATCTATAGCGGTCCATCTTCAAGCCCAAATATTTTTGTTTAGGCCCATTGATTTGATAGAGTGGGCTTTCACACTTGGGCTTTAAATGGACGTTAATGGCATAATCGGTTAACCCACGGGGCCCATAATATATCAAATCGAAGCTGACTCAAAGGGCTATAATGGGGGCTATAAACTTCATCTATAATGGTTCATCATTGGGCCCAAATATTTTTTTTAGGCCCATGGAGTAGATGGAGTGGGCTTTTGCACTTGGGATTCAAATGGACATTCGTGGCAACATCGGCTGACCCACGGAGCCCATAATACATCAAATCGAAGCTAACTTAGAGGGCTATAATAGGCACTATAAACATCATCTACAGTAGTTTGTCTTCGGGCTCAAATATCTTTATTTAGTCCAATGGATTTGATAGAGTGGGTATTCACACTTAGGCTTCAAATGGACATTCGTAGCAACATTGGTTGACCCACGGGGACCATAATATATAAAATCGTAGCTGACTCAGATGGCTATAATGGGGGCTATACACTTCATTTCTAGCAATCCATCTTCAGGCCCAAATATTTTTGTATTGACCCATTGATTTGATAGAGTGGGCTTTTGCACTTGGGCTTCAAATGGACATCCGTGGTAGCATTAGTTGACCCACGGGGCCCATAATATATCAAATCGAAGCTGACTCAGAGGGCTATAATTAGGGCTATACACTTTGTCAATAGCAATCCATCTTTAGGCCCAAATATTTTTGTATAGACCCATTGATTTAATAGAGTAGGCTTTCGCACTTGGGCTTCAAATGGATGTTCGTAGCAGTATCGGTTGACCCATAGGGCTCATAATATATCAAATCAAAGCTTACTCTTAAGGCTATAATAGGAGCTATAAACTTTGTCTATAGCATCCGTCTTCGGGCCCAAATTTTTATATTTATGCCTATGGATTTAACAGTGTGGGCTTTCAAACTTGGGCTTCAAATGGACATTTGTGGCAGCATCGGTTGACCAACGGGGCCCATAATATATCAGATTGAAGCTGACATAGAGGGCTATAATAGGGACTATAAACATTGTCTATAGCAGTCCATCTTCAGGCTCAAATATTTTTGTTTAGGCCCATGGATTTAATAGAGTGAGCTTTCACACTTGGGCTTTAAATGGACGTTCGTGGCAGCATCGATTGACCCACGAGGCCCATAATATATCAAATCAAAGCTTACTCAGAGGGATATAATGGGGGCTATCAACTTCATCTATAGTGGTCTGTCTTCGGGCCCAAATACCTTTGTTTAGGCCAATTGATTTTTTAGAGTGGGCTTTCACACTTGTGCTTCAAATGGACGTTCGTGGCAGTGTAGGTTGACCCACGGGGCCCATAATATATCAAATCAAAGCTGACTCAAAGGGCTATAGTGGGGGCTATAAACTTCATGTATAGTGGTCCGTCTTCAAGCCCAATTTTTTTTTGTTTATGCGCATGGATTTGATAGAGTGGGCTTTCACACTTAGTATTCAAATGGACGTTCATGGCAGCATTGGTTAACCCACGGGGCCCATAATATATCAAATCAAAGCTGACTCAAAGGGCTATAATAGGGGCAATAAACTTCGTCCATAACGGCCCGTCTTCGGGCTCAAATAGGCCCATGGATTTAATTGAGTGGGCTTTCACACTTAGGCTTCAAATGGATGTTCATGGCAGCATCGGTTGACCCTCAAGGCCTATAACTTATCAAATCGAAGCTGACTAAGAGGGATATCATGGGGGCTATAAAATTTTTCCATAGCGGTCCATCTTTGGGCCCAAATTCCTTTATTTAGGCCCATGGATTTGACACATTGGGCTTTCACACTTAGGCTTCAAATGGACATTCGTGGCAGCATCGGTTGACCCATAGGGCCCATAATATATCAAATCGAAGTTGACTCAAAGGGCTATAATGTGGGCTATGAAATTTTTCCATAACAGTCCATCTTCATGCCCAAATATTTTTGTTTAGGCCCATTGATTTAATCGAATGGGCTTTCGCCTTTGCGCTTCAAATGGACATTCGTGACAGCATCGGTTAACCCATGGGACCCATAATATATCATATCGAAGCTGACTCAAAGGGCTATAATGGTGGCTATAAACTTCATCTATAGTGATCCATCATAGGGCCCAAATACCTTTGCTTAGGCACATTGATTTGATAAAGTAGGCTTTCGCACTTGGACTTCAAATGGACGTTCGTGGCAACATTGGTTGAACCACGGGACCCGTAATATATCAAATCAAAGCCGAATTAGAGGGCTATAATGGGGGCTATAAACTCTATCTATAGTAGCCCATCTTTGAGCCTAAATATTTTTGTCTAGCGCCATGGATTTGATAGAGTGAGCTTTCACACTTGGGCTTCAAATGGATGTTTGTGGTAGCATTGACTGATCCATAGGGCCCATAATTTATCAAATCAAAGCTAACTCAGAGGGATATAATGGGGGCTAAAAACTTCATGTACAGTGATCCGTCTTTAGGCCTAAATTTTTTTGGTTAGGCACATGGATTTGATAGAGTGGGCTTTCACACTTAGGCTTCAAATGGACATTCGTAGCAGCATCGTTTGACCCACAGGGCCCATAATATATTAAATTGAAGCTGACTGAGAGGGCTATAATTGGGGCTATAAACTTTGTCTAGCCACGAACATCCATTTAAAGCCCAAATGCGAAAGCCCACTCTATCAAATCCATGTGCTTAAATAAAAATATTTAGGCCCGAAGATGGATTGTTATAGAAAAAGTTTATAGCCCCCATTATAGCCCTCTGATTCAGCTTTAATTTGATGTATTATAGGCCCCATGGGTCAACCAATGCTGCCACGAATGTCAATTTAAAGCCCAAGTGCGAAAGCCCACTCTATCAAATTCATGGGCCTAAAAAAAATATTTCGGCCCAAAGACAGATTGCTATAGAAAAAGTTTATAGCCCTCTAAGTTTGGTTTGATACGATATATTATAGGCCCCGTGGGTCAACTGATGCTGCCCCGAACGTCCATTTGAAGCCTAAGTGTGAAAGCCCACTCTATCAAATCAATGGGCCTAAACAAAGGTATTTGGCCCAGAAGATGGACTGTTATAAATGAAGTTTATAGCCCCCATTATAGCCCTCTGAGTCAGCTTAAATTTAATATATTATGGGCTCTATGGGTCAACCGATGCTACCACGAATGTCTATTTGAGGCCCACCTGCGAAAGAACACTCTATCAAATCCCTGGGCCTAAATAAATATATTTGAGCCTAATGATAGACTGCTATAGCTGATGTTTATAGCCCCCATTATAGCCCTTTGAGTCAGCTTCGATGTGATATGTTATGGGCCTTGTGGGTCAACTGATGCTGCTACAAACGTCCATTTGAAGCCCAAGTATGAAAGCCCACTCCATCAAATCAATGGGCCTAAAAAAAGGTATCTGAGCCTGAAGGTGGACTGCTATAGATGGAGTTTATGGCCCCTGCTATAGCCCTCTCAGTCAACTTCGATTTGAAATATTATAGGCCCCGTGGGATAACCAATGCTACCACGAACGTCCATTTGAAGCCCTAATATGAAAGCCCACACAATCAAATCCATGGGCCTAGATAAAAATATTTGTGCCCAAAGATGGACCACAATAGTTAAAGTTTATAGCCCTCTGAGTCAGCTTTGATTTGATATATTATGTGCACCGTGGGTCAACTGATGCTGCCACGAATGTCCATTTGAAGCCCAAGTGCGAAAGCCCACTCTATCAAATCAATGGGCCTAAACAAAGGTATTTAGCCCAGATGATGAACTACTATAGATGAATTTTAAAGCCCTAATTATAGCCTTTTGATTCAGCTTCGATTTGATATGTTATGGGCCCAGTGGGTCAGCCGATGCTGCAATCAACGTCCGTTTGAAGCCCAAGTGCAAAAGCCCACTCTATCAAATCCATGGGCTTAAACAAAAATATTTTGGCCTGAAGATGGACTGCTATAGACAAATTTTATTGCCCCCATTATTGCCCTCTGACTCGGCTTCGATTTGATATATAATGGGGCCCGTGGGTCAACCGATGCTGCCACGAACATCCATTTAAAGCGAAAGTGCCAAAGCGCACTCTATCAGACCAATGGGCCTAAACAAATGTATTTGGGCCTAAAGATCGACTGCTATAGACAAATTTTATAGCCCCTATTATATCCCTCTGAGTCAGCTTCAATTTGGTATATAGTATGTTCCCCGAGGGTCAACCGATGCTGCCATGAATGTCCATTTGAAGCCCAAGTGCGAAAGCCTAGTCTATCAAATCCATGGGCCTAAATAAAAATATTTATGCCCAAGATGGACTGCTATAGGCAAATTTTATAGCCCCCATCATAGTCCTCTTATTCAGCTCTGATTTGATATATTATGTGCCTCGTAGGACAACCGATGCTGCCACGAACGTCCATTTGAAGCCCAAGTGCAAAAGCCCACTCTATCAAATCCATGGGCTTAAATAAAAATATTTGGTCCCAAAGATGGACTACTATAGACAAAGTTTATAGCCCCTATTATAGCCCTCTGAGTCGGCTTCGATTTGATATATTATGGGCCTCATGGGTTAACTAATCTTGCCACGAACGTCCATTTGAAGTGAAAGTGCCAAAGCGTATTTTATCATACCAATAGGCCTAAACAAACATATTTGGGCCCAAAGATCGACTACTATAGAAAAAGTTTATAGCCCCCATTATAGCCCTCTAAGTTAGCTTCAATTTGATATATAGTATGTTCCCCATGGGTCAACCGATGCTGCCAAGAACGTCCATTTGAAGTCCAAGTGCGAAAACCCACTCTATCAATTCCATGGGCCTAAAAAAAATATTTAGGCCCAAAGATGGACTGCTATAGATAAATTTTATAGCCTCCATCATAGTCCTCTGATTTAGCTTCTATTTGATATATTATATGCCTCGTGGGTCAATCGATGCTGCCATGAATGTCCATTTGAAGCCCAAGTGTGAAAGCCCACTCTATTAAATTCGTGGACCTAAATAAAATTATTTTTGCCTGAAGACGGACCTCTATAAACAAAGTTTCTAGCCCCCATTATAGCCCTCTGAGTCAGCTTTTATTTGATATGTTATGGGCCCCATGGGTCAACCGATGCTACCACGAACGACCATTTGAAGCCCAATTGTAAAAGCCCATTCTATTAAATCAATGGGCCTAAATGAAGGTATTTAGGCCTGAACACGGACTGCTATAGATGAAGTTTATAGCTCCCATCATAGCTCGCTAAGTCAGCTTTGATTTGATATATTATGGGCCTTGAGGGTCAATCGATGCTGCCACGATTGTCCATTTAAAGCCCAAGTCTGAAAGCCCAATCTATCAAATCAATGGGCCTAAACAAAGGTATTTAGGTTTGAAGATGGACTGCTATAAATGAAGTTTATAGCCCCTATTATAGCCCACTCAGTCAGCTTTGATTTTATATATTATAGGCCCCGTGGGACAACCGATGCTGACACAAACGTCCATTTAAAGCCTAAGTTCGAAAGCTCACACTATCAAATCAATGGGCCTAGTAAAAAATATATGGGCTAAAAGATGGACCACTATAGACAAAGTTTATAGCCCCTATTATAGCCCTCTGAGTCAGCTTTGATTTGATATATTATGTGCCCTGTGGGTCAACTAATGCTGCCACGAACATCCATTTAAAGCCCAACTGCGAAAGCCCACTCTATCAAATCCATGGGCCTCAACAAAAATATTTGAGCTCGAAGATGGACTGCTATAGACAAAGTTTATAGCCCCCAACGTAGCCCTATGATTCAACTTCGATTTGATATATTATGTGCCCCGTGAGTGAACTGATGCTGCCACGAACGTCCATTTGAAGCCCAAGTGCAAAAGCCCACTCTGTTAAATCGATGGACCTAAAAAAAGGTAATTGGGCCAACAATAGACAAAGTTTATAGCCCTCTGATTCAACTTCGATTTGATGTATTATGGGCCCCAAGGAACAATTGATGCTGCCATGAATGTCCATTTGAAGCCTAAGTGTGACAGCCCGCACTATCAAATCCATGGGTCGAGACAAAAATATTTGGGCCCAAAGATGGACCGCTATAGACAAAGTTTATAGCCCCTATTATATCCCTATGAGTCAGCTTTGATTTCATATATTATATGTCTCTTGGGTGAACCGATACTGCCACGAACGTCCATTTCAAGCCCAAGGGCGATAGCCCACTCTATCAAATCAATGGGCCTAAACAAAGGTATTTGGGCCGGAGGATGGACTACTATAAATGAAGTGTATAGCCCCCACTATAGCCCTCTCAGTCAGCTTTGATTTGATATATTATGGGCCCCATGGGACTACTAATGCTGCCACGAACGTCCATTTGAAGCCCAAGTCTGAAAGCCCACACTATTAAATCCATGGGCTAGACAAAAATATTTGGGACCAAAGATGGACTGTTGTAGAAAAAGTTTATAGCCCCTATTATATCCCCCTGAGTCAGCTTTGAATTGATATATTATGTGCCTCGTGCATCAACCGATGCTGTCATGAATGTCCATTTGAAGCCCAAGTGCAAAAGCCCACTCTATCAATTCCATAGGCCTAAATAAAAATATTTGGGCATGAAGACGGATTGCTATAGACAAAGTTTATAGCCCCCAATATTGCCCTCTTAATCAGCTTCGATTTGATATATTATGGACCCCATGGATCAACTGTTGTTGCCTCGAACATCCATTTGAAGGCTAGGTATGAAAGCCCACTTTATCAAATCAATGGGCCTAAAGAAAGGTATTTGGGCCTAAAGAAAGGTATTTGGGCTCAAAGATGGACTGCTATAGATGAAGTTTAAACCCCCTATTATATCCCTTTGAGTCAGCTTTGATTTGATATATTATGGGCCTCGTGGGTTAACTGATGTCGCCACGAATGTCCATTTAAAGCCCAAGTGCGAAAGCCCACTCTATCAAATCCATGGGCCTAAAAAAACATATTTGGGCTTAAAGACATACCACTATAGAAAAATTTTATATCCCCCATTATAGCCCTCTGAGTCAGGTTCGATTTGATATATTATGGGCCCCGTGCCTCAACCGATGCTGCCATGAATGTCCATTTGAAGCCCAAATGCGAAAGCCCACTCTATCAAATCAATGGGCCTAAACAAAGGTATTTATGGTAGATGATGAACTGCTATAGATGAATTTTAAAGCCCCCATTATAGCCCTTTGAGTCAGCTTCAATTTCATATGTTATGGGCCCCGTGGGTCAACCGACGCTGCCATGAACGTCCATTTGAAGCCCAAGTGCGAAAGCCCACTCTATCAAATCCATTAGCTTAAACAAAAATATTTGGCCCCGAAGATGGATTGCTATAGACAAATTTTATAGCCCCCATTATAGCCCTCTGAGTCGGCTTCGATTTGATATATTATGGGCCCCGTGGGTCAATCCATGCTGCCACGAATGTCCATTTGAAGCGAAAGTTCCAAAGCCCACTCTATTAAACCAATGAGCCTAAACAAACGTATTTGGGCCCAAAGATGGACTGTTTATAGCTGAAGTGTATATCCCTTATTATAGCCCTCTCATTCAACTTTGATTTGATATATTATGGGCCCTGTGGGACAATCGATGCTGCCATGAACGTCCATATGAAGCCCAAGTATGAAAGCCCACACTATCAAATCCATGGGCCTAGATAAAAATATTCAGGCCCAAGGATGGACTGCTATAGACAAAGTTTATAACCCCCATTATAGCCCTCTGAGTCCGCTTCGATTTGATATATAGTATTTTTCCCCATGGGTCAACCAATGATGTCACGAATGTCCATTTGAAGCCCAAGTGCAAAAGCCCACTCTATTAAATCCATAGGCCTAAACAAAAATATTTAGGCCCAAAGATGGACTACTATAGACAAAGTTTATAGCCCACATTATAGACCTCTGATTCATCTTTGATTTGATATATTATGTGCCCCGTGGGTCAACCGATGCTGCCATAAACATCCATTTACAGCCCAAGTGCAAAAGCCCACTTTATCAAATCTGTGGGCGTAAATAAAAATATTTTGGCCTCAAGAAAAACATCTATAAACAAAGTTTTTAGCCCCCATTATAGCCATATGAGTCAGCTTCTATTTGATATGCTATGGGCTCCGTGGGTCTACCGATGCTGCCACGAATAACCATTTGAAGCCCAACTATAGAAGCCCACTCTATCAAATCAATGGGCCTAAACAAAGGTAGTTGAGCCCGAGGATGGATTGCTATAGATGAAGTTTGTATCCCCCATTATATCCCTCTAAGTTAGCTTCAATTTGATATATTATGGGCCTCGTGGGTCAACCAATGCCGTCATGAACGTTCATTTGAAGCCCAAGTGCGAAAGCCCACTCTATCAAATCCATCATACTAAACAAAGGTATTTGGACCTGAAGACAGATCACTATAGATGAATTTTATATCCCCCATTATAGCCCTTTGAGTCAGCTTCGATTTGATATATTATGGGCCCCGTGGGTTAACTGATGCCGCCACAAACATCCATTTGAAGCCCAAGTGCAAAAGCCTACTCTATCAAATACATGGGCCTAGACAAAGGTATTTTTCACTAATGGCGGACCGCTATAGATGAATTTTATGGCCCCTATTATAGCCCTCTGAGTCAGATTTGATTTGATATATTATGGGCCCCATGGGTCAACTGATGCTGCCATGAACGTCCATTTGAAGCCCAACTCCGAAAGGCCACTCTACCAAATCAATAGGTCTAAACAAAGGTATTTGCACCTGAAGATGGATTGCTATAGAGAATTTTTATAGCCCCTATTATAGCCCTCTGAGTCAGCTTCGATTTGCTATATTATGTGCCCTGTGGGTCAACCGATGCTGCCACGAATGCCCATTTGAAGCCTAAGTGTGAAAGCCCACTGTATCAAATCAATGGGCCTAAATAAAGGATTTAGGCCCAAAGATGGACTGCTATAGAAAAATTTTATAGCCCCCATGGGGCATCATCAGATATCTTTGGCCATATCTCCTTTGGAATAATACCATTTTTCTCGAACATGTGTCTTTGAAATTCTCTCCATGGTGAAGGATCTGTGGTATCTATGGTAATATAGTGCATCATTGAGTGTCTATAAGTCCCATAGATATTGAAACATGGTACATCAGTGAAAACACCTTTAGCTTTGAAGAAAGTTCTTTTGAAGGTGATGATAGTATGACATTCGAGAGGAGGTGCCACATGTTGAGTATAGGCTTCATTTGTCAAATAGGATTTCCATCTTGACAAATTCTGGAACCATTTGAGAAATGTTGACAAATGTGGATTCAGACCTTCGTTCTTCTCAAGCAGGCTGATATACCTTGCAAGCTTTAAGGGTTGAAGATCAAATGAAATCCAATATAGATGACAAAGATACCAAAATAGGATTAACAATTTAGGAGGCCAATAAAATTGGTTTCCAGGACTTTGGTTTAGGAAGCTAAAAATACAGGTGAAAGGATAGATAGGATGAAAGCCTAATTTGTGAAAAAATTCTGACCCATATTTTCTGATTAGTCCGGATTGAAGTTCAAAAATTTGAGTTCTTGCCTTCTGATTAAGGGTGGTCATGGAAATGTGTGATGGTAAGGATGGAGGAATACCTTTTTCAAGAAAGTTGACATTAATAGTTTGATACATGTATAACATGGGAAGAACTTTTAGCTGAAAGGGTTTTTCACAAGAGAAAGGTGGTCTGCTTAAAAGATCTGGTAATAGGTTATCCTCTCCTTTGATGTGTTCTACTTCAAAGTCATACTTACTGAACCATTCTTTCATTCTAAGAAGTTGAGGATGGGGCAGAGTCTTTCCTTTGAATTCAAGCATTTTTGGAAATGATGAGCAGTCCATCACAACTTTGAAATGATGACCAATTAGATGGAATTCGAACTTTTTTATGCCATATTTAACTGCTAAGACCTCTTTAAAGGTTGAGTGGTAATGGCATTCTGCATCTGTGAACTTTCCACTAGCATGAGCACAAATCCGTTTTTTCTTATTGTCATCTTCTTCTAAAAGAATAGCTCCCCAAAATTGATCACATGCATCTGTTTGAAGAATTCTTTTTCCTGTGGAGGGAATCTGGAGATCATGAAGATTCTTTGTGCAAATTCTGAGTTGTTCAAAAGCTTCTGTTTGTTCTGAGGACCATGGTGGAGGATTCTTTCTCATAAGAGCTCTGAGAGGGGCTGTCTTCTTTGTCAAGTGAGGAATAAAATCCCTGAGATAATTGATAATGCCAAGAACTTGTCTGATTTGTTTGACAGAAAGATTCTCTTTTGGAAATTTATCCAGTTCTGTTGCAACATGAGGACCTGGAAGATATTTCCCTTCTTTGAACTTCATTCCAAGAAAATCTATCTCTGTTTGGCCAATGAACATTTTGGTGGGTGAAAGCATAACACCATAATGTCGTACAAGATTAGCAAACTGTTGGAGCAGTTTCTCATGGGCTTTTATATCTGCAAAAAATAAAAGAATATCATCAATATAAACAAGAGCGCTGGAGAGGATGGGCTCAAAGATTTTGATCATAGCCCGTTGGAATAGTGATGGGGCTACTTTGAGTCCAAAAGGCAGCACATGCCATTGATAGTGTCTGTTTGGAATACAAAAGCCCGTTTTGTATCTGTCTTCCTCTTTAATTCCAAGTTGCCAAAATCCAGCCTTCAAGTCAAATTTTGAAAAGATTTTAGCTCCCGCCAAAAATGCAAATAATGAGGAAATTTTTGGCAAAGGGAATTTATCATCCCTGAGGAAGAAATTCAAAGGCTGATAGTCGATCACCAATCTTTTTTTCCCACGAACTTGTTCTGATCTTTTGTTTACATAAAAAGCTTGGCATGCCCATTCTGATTTTGTGGGAGCAACTAGGCCTTGGTCTTCCAATTGGTTACATTCTTCAATTGCCAATTTAAGATCAGAGGGAGTCATTCCTGGATGAGTTGCCTTTGTTGGGTTGACATCTTCATTTTGTTTGAAAGGTAAGGAGATGAAGAACTCTTCATTTTTCCACAATGGTGATGAGCATTTCTGAAGAAACTCCGTATGAGACTGAGCACTGCATTCTTTTAATAAGAACTCATGAATAGTTTGAAGGTTTGGTTGAGAAATGGTTTGGTCAACAAAAAGGATAGATGAAATATTGGTGAATGGTTGAAAGTATTTCTTGAACTTGAGTCCATTTGGAAGAATTCTCAAGTCTTTCATCTTCCAATAGACATCAAAGCCAATGACAATATCTTTTCCAGGTAAAGAAGATCCAAGAACATGTGTCCAGGTGTAACAATTTGGAAAGAATTGGATCTTTATTGGGCGTCTGGTTTTAAGGCTAGTTTCAAGTAATTCTCCATTAGCTGTAGAGAAATACTCAGAATGATGTTTCCAACATTCTTTAGGCAAGGCTTTTGGGTTGAGAATGGTAGTTTTGGCTCCAGTGTCGATTAAGGCCACGAGTTTTATGGGTTTGGAATAACTAGTTGGGTAAATTTGGATAAGGAACAAAGGTATTGGATGTTTTTCATGAGTTAGGGCTATCATGTCTCTATTATCACCACCAATTAAGAACTGGTCGTTCCAGGACTCTGTTTCAGAGCTGGAAATTTCTGAGTCTGTCTCTTGGCCTATAGCAAAAACACATTCTGGTCAAGCTTCTTCTTCTTCTGAAAAGAGAGACTCAAGATCAGCATCATTCAAATCTACTTTAGTAATCTGCTGAATTTATTGAATCATTTGCTCAGTCTTCTTTGTTTTTGAAGGGCAGCTTTTTGCAAAATGACCCTTTTTCCCACAAAGGTAGCATCTGTCAGTTTTTTCTTTGCCATGAAACTTTTTCTTTTTGTAATACTTCCACTTCTTAAACTTGGATCTTTTCCCTTTCTTCTTCAGTTTGAAGAAATGTTTCTTCTTCTTTGATGGACAAACACAAACATCAACATCTTTGCATTTGATCTGCAAATCAGGCCTATCACATGAAAGTTTTCCCAAAGGATTCTTCCTACTGCCTAGATACAGTTTAATCATCTTCCTTTGATCACATAACTGTGTATGAGCTTGAATCATGATCTGATACAAATGTCCCATTGGCACATCTCCAACTTTGTAATTTGATTATTGAAGGATTAAAAACATTCGAGAGGCAAGAATCTCAGGAATAGAAGCCAAAAAGGCTTGTTTTAAATCAGGATTAGCAGTGCCTCCTAACAAGTAAAATCTAGTAGACATATTTTGGAAATGTCTTTCTAGATCTTTTCTTTGTAGTGAACAACATTTCATCTGGTAATACTCCTTTCGTGCAACTTCAAGATCATCATCCCATTTTCCCAAGAACTCATAATGCAAGAGTCCTAGGAAATCTTCCGGTGATGTGGCATCCAACAATTGGGTTCTAGCATAAGCATTGAGAGAAGCATACCAGTTTGCTAGCTTTCCCACCATTTTTGCAAGAAATGTTTCAATAACTACTCTGATTTCTGCTCCAGGAATAAGCATTTGTCCAGCTATCCATGCTCTAAATTCTAGAAATCTATTCCTGTATTGTGAAGGAGGAACATCATCCAGGGTGAAGTAATTTCCAGTATTTTTTTGGAAATTTGTCTGCAGATTTGGTTGCGGTGTTTTGGACTGTTCAAATTCTTCTTCTGGATCATCAACTTCTTCAACTTGAGGTCCTCTAGAAGATGTAGCATCATCAGCCATCAATTGGTAGGGTATTTCATAATCCGAATCAAAGTCACTGTCTGAAGATTAAGAAGATGGACTTTCTTTTGAATCAGATTCAATTGAAAAGCTGGGCATGACATTTTCAGCACATTTTTCCAAAAAGGAAGAGATAGGATTCACCATCATTAGAGGGTGTTCTGGCTCTTTGGGTGATGAGGTCGGTGAGGTATTTTTGGGTAATGATTCAGAAGGTATTGTTTTAGGTTTCTCAGTTTGAGAGAAATGGACAGTTTTTCCTTTCTTTGCTGTTGTTTCATCAGAGGACTGTGTTTGAGAGGGGGTTTTTTATGAGGATTTGAATCCTTGAAAATTTGGAGGAATATTCAAGGGGGCTGTTGGTGCAGGAAATAAAGATTGGGTGGAAGAGGCTGCGTATGGTGAACTGGGAATTGAATAAGGGCTGTACAAAAGACCAAAAGGATCTGGAGAGAAGGATTTTGAAGAGGTTTGTGAGGACAACTCTTCTTTCTTTCTTTTAAGATCCTTTTCAAGTTGGTCAACCTGGGCTTTCAAGTTTAAAATTTTTGTTTCTTTCATTGAAATGCTATTCAATGTGCCTTTGTTGCTGATAATTCGCATAAGTTCCTGGTGCTTCATCTCTATTTGCCTTTGTAATTCTATATGAACGGCTGTCATTCGTTTTTCAAAGGCCTGGAACTTTTTTTCTGCTAAATTCATATGTTCAGCAACTCCATCAATCTTTCCTTCAATAAGCTTCAATTTTTGATTTTGAGCACAAGCATTTTGTGTCTGCCAGTTGACTACTGCCTCAGCCGGGGTTGTTTGTCTAGGTCTGCCATCTGCATCAACAATGTTTGATTCCAGGATAAAAGGTTGCAAGGTAATTTGGTTTTTTGTTTCTTTGGCTAAAGGAGGAAAATCTGTGGGTTGGAACATACAGATTTGGGGTAAAGACTTTGGCTTTTGAATCTCAGTTGAATTTTCTTTTCTTATCCATTTTAAAGCTTTTTTGTAACAGGGGAGAGGAGTTGCCTTAGGTTTTGGCTGGGAGGGAGGATTTTGAGGTTTGCAAGGCTTAGGAGGAATATTTTGAGTAGCTGGTGGTTTGTACCAAGCAGGAGGAGAATATGATACAAGATAATCATATTTTCCTGAAGGTTGTCCCAGAGTGCAGATGCTTGAATCTCCATCTTCATATCTTCTTCTGAATTCCTTTTCACTATATTTTCCTGGAGACTTCTTCTTTTTCTTTTTCTTCTCATCATCATCAAAGTAGGATGCAGCATAACAATCATCACAATCACAATAATCAAAATAACAGTGACCATTATGCTTAAAAGCATAGACTGGTCTTCCAGAATTATCAAAAGAGGCTATAGGGACGTTATCTTCTGGATCCCAAGGATTGATCATGAACTGTGTATTAAAAACTGTAGGAGTCTCTTATTTTCTCCTAAAGATCGTATCAACTGATCCATCAGATCTTTTGATATGCACAGGGTCTGTACCTTGAATTGGCTCCACTGTCTCATGCAACTTCTCATAATTGGTGATCCACTTTTCTGGGAATAATTTTAACAAATCATTCCTAGAAAGTTGTTTGGGTGTGTGAATGCACGTGGGAGTATTATGAGAGTCTGCTTTTATGAGCAAAGCATCATTTTGGACACATGGTAGTGACAAGTTGATAGCATGGTTTTGGAGACGGTAGACAATTTGGTAGTGAAGGGTGGCTACTTTGGCTGTGGAAATTTGTTCA
The DNA here is from genome assembly GCA_947683625.1 of Mallotus nudiflorus. Taxonomy (NCBI): domain Eukaryota; kingdom Viridiplantae; phylum Streptophyta; class Magnoliopsida; order Malpighiales; family Euphorbiaceae; genus Mallotus; species Mallotus nudiflorus. The sequence continues at coordinate 2,008,645 of CANTUR010000125.1, forward strand.
GCACCAAGGATTTGGAGTTGGACTTTTAAAGCTGTCAAGGCATGGGGATCAGAAAGGGCCAGATTATAATTTGGGAAAAATGTAAAGAATACTGAGCCAGCATTTAAAGATGTTTCTACGGTCCCAATTACAGCATGTTGATACTGTTTATATCTAGAATCCAAAAGAGCGATCCTAGAGAAAACAGGTTGCCCTGCTCTGCCATGATAGGAGAGTCCTAACCTTATTGCTCCAAAGTGGATATGAGTGTATCCCTGGTTTAGCCAAGTTCTTAGAAATTCTGGAGGAATTTCTAAGGTCACAAATTGTTCTGTCTGAGAGGCTGGTATATGGTGTTGATCAAAGCTGGAGGCTTGAACATATTCTTTTATAGAGGAAGTGGGTCAGTTTACAAGAGCTTTAAAAGATTGTTTCCAGTTTATTTTGGATTTTGAAAAGGCATCATAAGGGTTTAACAGGGGGAATTTTGATTCTTCAATCTTTTGATCTTTAGGAAGGTAAGTAAATTCATATAAGTAGTCGGTTTTTTTCTAGGTGGTTTGGTTGATGGGGGGTGATAGGGTTACGGCAACAGACTTAGTTGGCACATACTTATAATCACATATTACAGCGGGAGTAGAAGAGGGAACAGAAGAGCTTTCTGGTTCTGTCATGTTTAAGAATTTCTTCTCTTTCAATCTTCATATGAATTATAACAATTCCACCTTATGCAAAAACAAGGCTCTGATACCAATTTTCCAGAGCTCCATTAAAATTATATTTCATAGCTATACAGATTATATCATGGACTAGCCAAAGCCGTACTTATAGCATCACACAACCAATTTCCGGCCAGACAGCCTGTCCCCTTTTTATAATCTATACAACTATAAATTATAATCTTAATAGAGTAGGTTACTGGATCATCTTCTTAATTAAGTTTTTCATGTACCCGATCCTGGTATCAGAGCCTTGTTTACGGCAACAGACTTAGTTGGCACATACTTATAATCACATATTACAGCGGGAGTAGAAGAGGGAACAGAAGAGCTTTCCGGTTCTGTCATGTTTAAGAATTTCTTCTCTTTCAATCTTCATATGAATTATAACAATTCCACCTTATGCAAAAACAAGCCTCTGATACCAATTTTCCAGAGCTCCATTAAAATTATATTTCATAGCTATACAGATTATATCATGGACTAGCCAAAGCCGTACTTATAGCATCACACAACCAATTTCTGGCCAGACAGCCTGTCCCCTTTTTATAATCTATACAACTATAAATTATAATCTTAATAGAGTTGGTTACTGGATCATCTTCTTAATTAAGTTTCTGATGTACCAGATCCTTCATAGAGGCAAGTACAGAGCATACTCCTTAATTTAGATAGGTGGAAGAATTGTAATTCATAATCCAACTGCTAGAGAAGAAGAAAGACTCTTTAGAAGGCCATGGTTTATTTAGCTTCTGAAAATTTTTACAAGAGGGTTCTGCCTTTCAACTAAGACAGAAAGCTCCTTATATAGAGAAGGAGCTGAGATAAAAGAAGGCCTACAAACAAATAAACAAAGATAAACAGACAAACATGGATAGATATCTACTGATAAAAGTAACATCTTTAAATTACAACCATTTGTGACTAATTGGCTCGTGACTTGGAGACAGATTCTTATCTTCAACACTATTTTCACTATGATAAAAGTCTTCATCAGGATCCTGTGAGTGTCCTGCTATTGGCATACGTGGGTCCTCTAAATTATTTGATTTGAAAGAGTTTAACCATATCTGTTCTGCAGATGAGCTGGCTTGATAAGGATCAGATGAGCTGTCTTGACAAGGATTAGATGAGCTGGCTTGATAAGGATCAGATGAGGTGTCTTGATAAGGATTAGATGAGCTGGCTTGATAAGGATCATCAATTTGCATGTGGGACGGGATTGATGTAGTCCTTTGTGTTTTTTCCCAATATTCTTTGTCTGCTAACAGCTGTTTCCCATAATCAGGAGGAAATATTTCCCATGGGGCATCATCAGATATCTTTGGCCATATCTCCTTTGGAATAATACCATTTTTCTCGAACATGTGTCTTTGAAATTCTCTCCATGGTGAAGGATCTGTGGTATCTATGGTAATATAGTGCATCATTGAGTGTCTATAAGTCCCATAGATATTGAAACATGGTACATCAGTGAAAACACCTTTAGCTTTGAAGAAAGTTCTTTTGAAGGTGATGATAGTATGACATTCGAGAGGAGGTGCCACATGTTGAGTATAGGCTTCATTTGTCAAATAGGATTTCCATCTTGAAAAATTCTGGAACCATTTGAGAAATGTTGACAAATGTGGATTCAGACCTTCGTTCTTCTCAAGCAAGCTGATATACCTTGCAAGCTTTAAGGGTTGAAGATCAAATGAAATCCAATATAGATGACAAAGATACCAAAATAGGATTAACAATTCAGGAGGCCAATAAAATTGGTTTCCAGGACTTTGGTTTAGGAAGCTGAAAATACAGGTGAAAGGATAGATAGGATGAAAGCCTAATTTGTGAAAAAATTCTGACCCATATTTTCTGATTAGTCCGGATTGAAGTTCAAAAATTTGAGTTCTTGCCTTCTGATTAAGGGTGGTCATGGAAATGTGTGATGGTAAGGATGGAGGAATACCTTTTTCAAGAAAGTTGACATTAATAGTTTGATACATGTATAACATGGGAAGAACTTTTAGCTGAAAGGGTTTTTCACAAGAGAAAGGTGGTCTGCTTAAAAGATCTGGTAATAGGTTATCCTCTCCTTTGATGTGTTCTACTTCAAAGTCATACTTACTGAACCATTCTTTCATTCTGAGAAGTTGAGGATGGGGCAGAGTCTTTCCTTTGAATTCAAGCATTTTTGGAAATGATGAGCAGTCCATCACAACTTTGAAATGATGACCAATTAGATGGAATTCGAACTTTTTTATGCCATATTTAACTGCTAAGACCTCTTTAAAGGTTGAGTGGTAATGGCATTCTGCATCTGTGAACTTTCCACTAGCATGAGCACAAATCCATTTTTTCTTATTGTCATCTTCTTCTAAAAGAATAGCTCCCCAAAATTGATCGCTTGCATCTGTTTGAAGAATTCTTTTTCCTGTGGAGGGAATCTGGAGATCAGGAAGATTCTTTGTGCAAATTCTTAGTTGTTCAAAAGCTTCTGTTTGTTCTGAGGACCATGGTGGAGGATTCTTTCTCATAAGAGCTCTGAGAGGGGCTGTCTTCTTTGTCAAGTGAGGAATAAAATCCCTGAGATAATTCATAATGCCAAGAACTTATCTGATTTGTTTGACAGAAAGATTCTCTTTTGGAAATTTATCCAGTTCTGTTGCAACATGAGGACCTGGAAGATATTTCCCTTCTTTGAACTTCATTCCAAGAAAATCTATCTCTGTTTGGCCAATGAACATTTTGGTGGGTGAAAGCATAACACCATAATGTCGTACAAGATTAGCAAACTGTTGGAGCAGTTTCTCATGGGCTTTTATATCTGCAGAAAATAAAAGAATATCATCAATATAAACAAGAGCGCTGGAGAGGATGGGCTCAAAGATTTTTATCATAGCCCGTTGGAATAGTGATGGGGCTACTTTGAGTCCAAAAGGCAGCACATTCCATTGATAGTGTCTGTTTGGAATACAAAAGCCCGTTTTGTATCTGTCTTCCTCTTTAATTCCAAGTTGCCAAAATCCAGCCTTCAAGTCAAATTTTGAAAAGATTTTAGCTCCCGCCAAAAATGCAAATAATGAGGAAATTTTTGGCAAAGGGAATTTATCATCCCTGAGGAAGAAATTCAAAGGCTGATAGTCGATCACCAATCTTTTTTTCCCACGAACTTGTTCTGATCTTTTGTTTACATAAAAAGCTTGGCATGCCCATTCTGATTTTGTGGGAGCAACTAGGCCTTGGTCTTCCAATTGGTTACATTCTTCAATTGCCAATTTAAGATCAGAGGGAGTCATTCCTGGATGAGTTGCCTTTGTTGGGTTGACATCTTCATTTTGTTTGAAAGGTAAGGAGATGAAGAACTCTTCATTTTTCCACAATGGTGATGAGCATTTCTGAAGAAACTCCGTATGAGACTGAGCACTGCATTCTTTTAATAAGAACTCATGAATAGTTTGAAGGTTTGGTTGAGAAATGGTTTGGTCAACAAAAAGGATAGATGAAATATTGGTGAATGGTTGAAAGTATTTCTTGAACTTGAGTCCATTTGGAAGAATTCTCAAGTCTTTCATCTTCCAATAGACATCAAAGCCAATGACAATATCTTTTCCAGGTAAAGAAGATCCAAGAACATGTGTCCAGGTGTAACAATTTGGAAAGAATTGGATCTTTATTGGGCGTCTGGTTTTAAGGCTAGTTTCAAGTAATTCTCCATTAGCTGTAGAGAAATACTCAGAATGATGTTTCCAACATTCTTTAGGCAAGGCTTTTGGGTTGAGAATGGTAGTTTTGGCTCCAGTGTCGATTAAGGCCACGAGTTTTATGGGTTTGGAATAACTAGTTGGGTAAATTTGGATAAGGAACAAAGGTATTGGATGTTTTTCATGAGTTAGGGCTATCATGTCTCTATTATCACCACCAATTAAGAACTGGTCGTTCCAGGACTCTGTTTCAGAGCTGGAAATTTCTGAGTCTGTCTCTTGGCCTATAGCAAAAACACATTCTGGTGAAGCTTCTTCTTCTTCTAAAAAGAGAGACTCAAGATCAGCATCATTCAAATCTACTTTAGTAATCTGCTGAATTTGTTGAATCATTTGCTCAGTCTTCTTTGTTTTTGAAGGGTAGCTTTTTGTAAAATGACCCTTTTTCCCGCAAAGGTAGCATCAGTCAGTTTTTTCTTTGCCACGAAACTTTTTCTTTTTATAATACTTCCACTTCTTAAACTTGGATCTTTTCCCTTTCTTCTTCAGTTTGAAGAAATGTTTCTTCTTCTTTGATGGACAAACACAAACATCAACATCTTTGCATTTGATCTGTAAATCAGGCCTATCACATGAAAGTTTTCCCAAAGGATTCTTCCTACTGCCCAGATACAGTTTAATCATCTTCCTTTGATCACATAACTGTGTATGAGCCTGAATCATGATATGATACAAATGTCCCATTGGCACATCTCCAACTTTGTAATTTGATTGTTGAAGGATTAAACACATTCGAGAGGCAAGAATCTCAGGAATAGAAGCCAAAAAGGCTTGTTTTAAATCAGGATTAGCAGTGCCTCCTAACAAGTAAAATCTAGTAGACATATTTTGGAAATGTCTTTCTAGATCTTTTCTTTGTAGTGAACAACATTTCATCTGGTAATACTCCTTTCGTGCAACTTCAAGATCATCATCCCATTTTCCCAAGAACTCATAATGCAAGAGTCCTAGGAAATCTTCCGGTGATGTGGCATCTAACAATTGGGTTCTAGCATAAGCATTGAGAGAAGCATACCAGTTTGCTAGCTTTCCCACCATTTTTGCAAGAAATGTTTCAATAACTACTCTGATTTCTGCTCTAGGAATAAGCATTTGTCTAGCTATCCATGCTCTAAATTCTAGAAATCTATTCCTGTATTGTGAAGGAGGAACATCATCCAGGGTGAAGTAATTTCCAGTATTTTTTTGGAAATTTGTCTGCAGATTTGGTTGCGGTGTTCTGGGCTGTTCAAATTCTTCTTCTGGATCATCAACTTCTTCAACTTGAGGTCCTCTAGAAGATGTAGCATCATCAGCCATCAATTGGTAGGGTATTTCATAATCCGAATCAAAGTCACTTTCTGAAGATTCAGAAGATGGACTTTCTTTTGAATCAGATTCAATTGAAAAGCTGGGCATGACATTTTCAGCACATTTTTCCAAAAAGGAAGAGATAGGATTCACCATCATTAGAGGGTGTTCTGGCTCTTTGGGTGATGAGGTCGGTGAGGTATTTTTGGGTAATGATTCAGAAGGTGTTGTTTTAGGTTTCTCAGTTTGAGAGAAATGGACTATTTTTCCTTTCTTTGCTGTTGTTTCATCAGAGGACTGTGTTTGAGAGGGGGTTTTTGATGAGGATTTGAATCCTTGAAAATTTGGAGGAATATTCAAGGGGGCTGTTGGTGCAGGAAATAAAGATTGGGTGGAAGAGGCTGTGTATGGTGAACTGGGAATTGAATAAGGGCTGTACAAAAGACCAAAAGGATCTGGAGAGAAGGGTTTTGAAGAGGTTTGTGAGGACAACTCTTCTTTCTTTCTTTTAAGATCCTTTTCAAGTTGGTCAACCTGGGCTTTCAAGTTTAAAATTTCTGTTTCTTTCATTGAAATGCTATTCAATGTGCCTTTGTTGCTGATAATTCGCATAAGTTCCTGGTGCTTCATCTCTATCTGCCTTTGTAATTTTGTATGAACGGCTGTCATTCGTTTTTCAAAGGCCTGGAACTTTTTTTCTGCCAAATTCATATGTTCAGCAACTCCATCAATCTTTTCTTCAATAAGCTTCAATTTTTGATTTTGAGCACAAGCATTTTGTGTCTGCCAGTTGACTACTGCCTCAGCCGGGGTTGTTTGTCTAGGTCTGCCATCTGCATCAACAATGTTTGATTCCAGGATAAAAGGTTGCATGGTAATTTGGTTTTTTGTTTCTTTGGCTAAAGGAGGAAAATCTGTGGGTTGGAACATACAGATTTGGGGTAAAGACTTTGGCTTTTGAATCTCAGCTGAATTTTCTTTTCTTATCCATTTCAAAGCTTTTTTGTAACAGGGGAGAGGAGTTGCCTTAGGTTTTGGCTGGGACGGAGGATTTTGAGGTTTGCAAGGCTTAGGAGGAATATTTTGAGTAGCTGGTGGTTTGTACCAAGCAGGAGGAGAATATGATACAAGATAATCATATTTTCTTGAAGGTTGTCCCAGAGTGCAGATGCTTGAATCTCCATCTTCATATCTTCTTCTGAATTCCTTTTCACTATATTTTCCTGGAGACTTCTTCTTTTTCTTTTTCTTCTCATCATCATCAAAGTAGGATGCAGCATAACAATCATCACAATCACAATAATCAAAATAACAGTGACCATTACGCTTAAAAGCATAGACTGGTCTTCCAGAATTATCAAAAGAGGCTACAGGGACGTTATCTTCTAGATCCCAAGGATTGATCATGAACTGTGTATTAAAAACTGTAGGAGTCTCTTGTTTTCTCCTAAAGATCGTATCAACTGATCCATCAGATCTTTTGATACGCACAGGGTCTGTACCTTGAATTGGCTCCACTGTCTCATGCAACTTCTCATAATTGGTGATCCACTTTTCTGGGAATAATTTTAACAAATCATTCCTAGAAAGTTGTTTGGGTGTGTGAATGCACGTGGGAGTATTATGAGAGTCTGCTTTTATGAGCAAAGCATCATTTTGGACACATGGTAGTGACAAGTTGATAGCATGGTTTTAGAGACGGTAGACAATTTGGTAGTGAAGGGTGGCTACTTTGGCTGTGGAAATTTGTTCAGCACCAAGGATTTGGAGTTGGACTTTTAAAGCTGTCAAGGCATGGGGATCAGAAAGGGCCAGATTATAATTTGGGAAAAATGTAAAGAATACTGAGCCAGCATTTAAAGATGTTTCTACGGTCCCAATTACAGCATGTTGATACTGTTTATATCTAGAATCCAAAAGAGCGATCCTAGAGAAAACAGGTTGCCCTGCTCTGCCATGATAGGAGAGTCCTAACCTTATTGCTCCAAAGTGGATATGAGTGTATCCCTGGTTTAGCCAAGTTCTTAGAAATTCTGGAGGAATTTCTAAGGTCACAAATTGTTCTGTCTGAGAGGCTGGTATATGGTGTTGATCAAAGCTGGAGGCTTGAACATATTCTTTTATAGAGGAAGTGGGTCGGTTTACAAGAGCTTTAAAAGATTGTTTCTAGTTTATTTTGGATTTTGAAAAGGCATCATAAGGGTTTAACAGGGGGAATTTTGATTCTTCAATCTTTTGATCTTCAGGAAGGTAAGTAAATTCATATAAGTAGTCGGTTTTTTTCTGGGTGGTTTGGTTGATGGGGGGTGATAGGATTACGGCAACAGACTTAGTTGGCACATACTTATAATCACATATTACAGCGGGAGTAGAAGAGGGAACAGAAGAGCTTTCTGGTTCTGTCATGTTTAAGAATTTCTTCTCTTTCAATCTTCATATGAATAATAACAATTCCACCTTATGCAAAAAAAAGGCTCTGATACCAATTTTCCAGAGCTCCATTAAAATTATATTTCATAGCTATACAGATTATATCATGGACTAGCCAAAGCCGTACTTATAGCATCACACAACCAATTTCATCTTAATAGAGTTGGTTACTGGATCATCTTCTTAATTAAGTTTCTGATGTACCAGATCCTTCATAGAGGCAAGTACAGAGCATACTCCTTAATTTAGATAGGTGGAAGAATTGTAATTCATAATCCAACTGCTAGAGAAGAAGAAAGACTTTTTAGAAGGCCATGGTTTATTTAGCTTCTGAAAATTTTTACAAGAGGGTTCTGCCTTTCAACTAAGACAGAAGGCACCTTATATAGAGAAGGAGCTGAGATAAAAGAAGGCCTACAAACAAACAAACAAAGATAAACAGACAAACATGGATAGATATCTACTGATAAAAGTAACATCTTTAAATTACAACCATTTGTGACTAATTGGCTCGTGACTTGGAGACAGATTCTTATCTTCAACACTATCTTCACTATGATAAAAGTCTTCATCAGGATCCTGTGAGTGTCCTGCTATTGGCATACGTGGGTCCTCTGAATTATTTGATTTGAAAGAGTTTAACCATATTTGTTCTGCAGATGAGCTGGCTTGATAAGGATCAGATGAGCTGTCTTGATAAGGATTAGATGAGCTGGCTTGATAAGGATCAGATGAGCTGTCTTGATAAGGATTAGATGAGCTGGCTTGATAAGGATCATCAATTTGCATGTGGGACGGGATTAATGTAGTCCTTTGTGTTTTTTCCCAATATTCTTTGTCTGCTAACAGCTGTTTCCCATAATCAGGAGGAAATATTTCCCATGGGGCATCATCAGATATCTTTGGCCATATCTCCTTTGGAATAATACCATTTTTCTCGAACATGTGTCTTTGAAATTCTCTCCATGGTGAAGGATCTGTGGTATCTATGGTAATATAGTGCATCATTGAGTGTCTATAAGTCCCATAGATATTGAAACATGGTACATCAGTGAAAACACCTTTAGCTTTGAAGAAAGTTCTTTTGAAGGTGATGATAGTATGACATTCGAGAGGAGGTGCCACATGTTGAGTATAGGCTTCATTTGTCAAATAGGATTTCCATCTTGACAGATTCTGGAACCATTTGAGAAATGTTGACAAATGTGGATTCAGACCTTCGTTCTTCTCAAGCAGGCTGATATACCTTGCAAGCTTTAAGGGTTGAAGATCAAATGAAATCCAATATAGATGACAAAGATACCAAAATAGGATTAACAATTCAGGAGGCCAATAAAATTGGTTTCCAGGACTTTGGTTTAGGAAGCTAAAAATACAGGTGAAAGGATAGATAGGATGAAAGCCTAATTTGTGAAAAAATTCTGACCCATATTTTCTGATTAGTCCGGATTAAAGTTCAAAAATTTGAGTTCTTGCCTTTTGATTAAGGGTGGTCATGGAAATGTGTGATGGTAAGGATGGAGGAATACCTTTTTCAAGAAAGTTGACATTAATAGTTTGATACATGTATAACATGGGAAGAACTTTTAGCTGAAAGGGTTTTTCACAAGAGAAAGGTGGTCTGCTTAAAAGATCTGGTAATAGGTTATCCTCTCCTTTGATGTGTTCTACTTCAAAGTCATACTTACTAAACCATTCTTTCATTTTGAGAAGTTGGGGATGGGGCAGAGTCTTTCCTTTGAATTCAAGCATTTTTGGAAATGATGAGCAGTCCATCACAACTTTGAAATGATGACCAATTAGATGGAATTCGAACTTTTTTATGCCATATTTAACTGCTACGACCTCTTTAAAGGTTGAGTGGAAATGGCATTCTGCATCTGTGAACTTTCCACTAGCATGAGCATAAATCCGTTTTTTCTTATTGTCATCTTCTTCTAAAAGAATAGCTCCCCAAAATTGATCGCTTGCATCTGTTTGAAGAATTCTTTTTCCTGTGGAGGGAATCTGGAGATCAGGAAGATTCTTTGTGCAAATTTTGAGTTGTTCAAAAGCTTCTGTTTGTTCTGAGGACCATGGTGGAGGATTCTTTCTCAGAAGAGCTCTGAGAGGGGCTGTCTTCTTTGTCAAGTGAGGAATAAAATCCCTGAGATAATTGATAATGCCAAGAACTTATCTGATTTGTTTGACAGAAAGATTCTCTTTTGGAAATTTATCCAGTTCTGTTGCAACATGAGGACCTGGAAGATATTTCCCTTCTTTGAACTTCATTCCAAGAAAATCTATCTCTGTTTGGCCAATGAACATTTTGGTGGGTGAAAGCATAACACCATAATGTCGTACAAGATTAGCAAACTGTTGGAGCAGTTTCTCATGGGCTTTTATATCTGCAGAAAATAAAAGAATATCATCAATATAAACAAGAGCGCTGGAGAGGATGGGCTCAAAGATTTTGATCATAGCCCGTTGGAATAGTGATGGGGCTACTTTGAGTCCAAAAGGCAGCACATTCCATTGATAGTGTCTGTTTGGAATACAAAAGCCCGTTTTGTATCTGTCTTCCTCTTTAATTCCAAGTTGCCAAAATCCAGCCTTCAAGTCAAATTTTGAAAAGATTTTAGCTCCCGCCAAAAATGCAAATAATGAGGAAATTTTTGGCAAAGGGAATTTATCATCCCTGAGGAAGAAATCAAAGGCTGATAGTCCATCACCAATCTTTTTTTCCCACGAACTTGTTCTGATCTTTTGTTTATATAAAAAGCTTGGCATGCCCATTCTGATTTTGTGGGAGCAACTAGGCCTTGGTCTTCCAATTGGTTACATTCTTCAATTGCCAATTTAAGATCAGAGGGAGTCATTCTTGGATGAGTTGCCTTTGTTGGGTTGACATCTTCATTTTGTTTGAAAGGTAAGGAGATGAAGAACTCTTCATTTTTCCACAATGGTGATGAGCATTTCTGAAGAAACTCCGTATGAGACTGAGCACTGCATTCTTTTAATAAGAACTCATGAATAGTTTGAAGGTTTGGTTGAGAAATGGTTTGGTCAACAAAAAGGATAGATGAAATATTGGTGAATGGTTGAAAGTATTTCTTAAACTTGAGTCCATTTGGAAGAATTCTCAAGTCTTTCATCTTCCAATAGACATCAAAGCCAATGACAATATCTTTTCCAGGTAAAGAAGATCCAAGAACATGTGTCCAGGTGTAACAATTTGGAAAGAATTGGATCTTTATTGGGTGTCTGGTTTTAAGGCTAGTTTCAAGTAATTCTCCATTAGCTATAGAGAAATACTCAGAATGATGTTTCCAACATTCTTTAGGCAAGGCTTTTGGGTTGAGAATGGTAGTTTTGGCTCCAGTGTCGATTAAGGCCACGAGTTTTATGGGTTTGGAATAACTGGTTGGGTAAATTTGGATAAGGAACAAAGGTATTGGATGTTTTTCATGAGTTAGGGCTATCATGTCTCTATTATCACCACCAATTAAGAACTGGCGTTCCAGGACTCTGTTTCAGAGCTAGAAATTTCTGAGTCTGTCTCTTGGCCTATAGCAAAAACACATTCTGCTGAAGCTTCTTCTTCTTCTGAAAAGAGAGACTCAAGATCAGCATCATTCAAATCTACTTTAGTAATCTGCTGAATTTGTTGAATCATTTGCTCAGTCTTCTTTGTTTTTGAAGGGCAGCTTTTTGCAAAATGACCCTTTTTCCCGCAAAGGTAGCATCTGTCAATTTTTTCTTTGCCACGAAACTTTTTCTTTTTATAATACTTCCACTTCTTAAACTTGGATCTTTTCCCTTTCTTCTTCAGTTTGAAGAAATGTTTCTTCTTCTTTGATAGACAAACACAAACATCAACATCTTTGCATTTGATCTGCAAATCAGGCCTATCACATGAAAGTTTTCCTAAAGGATTCTTCCTACTGCCCAGATACAGTTTAATCATCTTCCTTTGATCATATAACTGTGTATGAGCCTGAATCATGATCTGATACAAATGTCCCATTGGCACATCTCCAACTTTGTAATTTGATTGTTGAAGGATTAAAAACATTCGAGAGGCAAGAATCTCAGGAATAAAAGCCAAAAAGGCTTGTTTTAAATCAGGATTAGCAGTGCCTCCTAACAAGTAAAATCTAGTAGACATATTTTGGAAATGTCTTTCTAGATCTTTTCTTTGTAGTGAACAACATTTCATCTGATAATACTCCTTTCATGCAACTTCAAGATCATCATCCCATTTTCCTAAGAACTCATAATGCAAGAGTCCTAGGAAATCTTCCGGTGATGTGGCATCCAACAATTGGGTTCTAGCATAAGCATTGAGAGAAGCATACCAGTTTGCTAGCTTTCCCACCATTTTTGCAAGAAATGTTTCAATAACTACTCTGATTTCTGCTCCAGGAATAAGCATTTGTCCAGCTATCCATGCTCTAAATTCTAGAAATCTATTCCTGTATTGTGAAGGAGGAACATCATCCAGGGTGAAGTAATTTCCAGTATTTTTTTGGAAATTTGTCTGCAGATTTGGTTGCGGTGTTCTGGGCTGTTCAAATTCTTCTTCTGGATCATCAACTTCTTCAACTTGAGGTCCTCTAGAAGATGTAGCATCATCAGCCATCAATTGGTAGGGTATTTCATAATCCGAATCAAAGTCACTTTCTGAAGATTCAGAAGATGGACTTTCTTTTGAATCAGATTCAATTGAAAAGCTGGGCATGACATTTTCAGCACATTTTTCCAAAAAGGAAGAGATAGGATTCACCATCATTAGAGGGTGTTCTGGCTCTTTGGGTGATGAGGTCGGTGAGGTATTTTTGGGTAATGATTCAGAAGGTGTTGTTTTAGGTTTCTCAGTTTGAGAGAAATGGACTATTTTTCCTTTCTTTGCTGTTGTTTCATCAGAGGACTGTGTTTGAGAGGGGGTTTTTGATGAGGATTTGAATCCTTGAAAATTTGGAGGAATATTCAAGGGGGCTGTTGGAGCAGGAAATAAAGATTGGGTGGAAGAGGCTGTGTATGGTGAACTGGGAATTGAATAAGGGCTGTACAAAAGACCAAAAGGATCTGGAGAGAAGGATTTTGAAGAGGTTTGTGAGGACAACTCTTCTTTCTTTCTTTTAAGATCCTTTTCAAGTTGGTCAACCTGGGCTTTCAAGTTTAAAATTTCTGTTTCTTTCATTGAAATGCTATTCAATGTGCCTTTGTTGCTGATAATTCGCATAAGTTCCTGGTGCTTCATCTCTATCTGCCTTTGTAATTCTGTATGAATGGCTGTCATTCGTTTTTCAAAGGCCTGGAACTTTTTTTCTGCCAAATTCATATGCTCAGCAACTCCATCAATCATTTCTTCAATAAGCTTCAATTTTTTATTTTGAGCACAAGCATTTTGTGTCTGCCAGTTGACTACTGCCTCAGCCGGGGTTGTTTGTCTAGGTCTGCCATCTGCATCAACAATGTTTGATTCCAGGATAAAAGGTTGCATGGTAATTTGGTTTTTTGTTTCTTTGGCTAAAGGAGGAAAATCTGTGGGTTGGAACATACAGATTTGGGGTAAAGACTTTGGCTTTTGAATCTCAGCTGAATTTTCTTTTCTTATCCATTTCAAAGCTTTTTTGTAACAGGGGAGAGGAGTTGCCTTAGGTTTTGGCTGGGAAGGAGGATTTTGAGGTTTGCAAGGCTTAGGAGGAATATTTTGAGTAGATGGTGGTTTGTACCAAGCAGGAGGAGAATATGATACAAGATAATCATATTTTCTTGAAGGTTGTCCCAGAGTGCAGATGCTTGAATCTCCATCTTCATATCTTCTTCTAAATTCCTTTTCACTATATTTTCCTGGAGACTTCTTCTTTTTCTTTTTCTTCTCATCATCATCAAAGTAGGATGCAGCATAACAATCATCACAATCACAATAATTAAAATAATAGTGACCGTTACGCTTAAAAGCATAGACTGGTCTTCTAGAATTATCAAAAGAGGCTACAGGGACGTTATCTTCTGGATCCCAAGGATTGATCATGAACTGTGTATTAAAAACTGTAGGAGTCTCTTGTTTTCTCCTAAAGATCGTATCAACTGATCCATCAGATCTTTTGATATGCACAGGGTCTGTACCTTGAATTGGCTCCACTGTCTCATGCAACTTCTCATAATTGGTGATCCACCTTTCTGGGAATAATTTTAACAAATCATTCCTAGAAAGTTGTTTGGGTGTGTGAATGCACGTGGGAGTATTATGAGAGTCTGCTTTTATGAGCAAAGCATCATTTTGGACACATGGTAGTGACAAGTTGATAGCATGGTTTTGGAGACGGTAGACAATTTGGTAGTGAAGGGTGGCTACTTTGGCTGTGGAAATTTGTTCAGCACCAAGGATTTGGAGTTGGACTTTTAAAGCTGTCAAGGCATGGGGATCAGAAAGGGCCAGATTATAATTTGGGAAAAATGTAAAGAATATTGAGCCAGCATTTAAAGATGTTTCTACGGTCCCAATTACAGCATGTTGATACTGTTTATATCTAGAATCCAAAAGAGCGATCCTAGAGAAAATAGGTTGCCCTGCTCTGCCATGATAGGAGAGTCCTAACCTTATTGCTCCAAAGTGGATATGAGTGTATCCCTGGTTTAGCCAAGTTCTTAGAAATTCTGGAGGAATTTCTAAGGTCACAAATTGTTCTGTCTGAGAGGCTGGTATATGGTGTTGATCAAAGCTGGAGGCTTGAACATATTCTTTTATAGAGGAAGTGGGTCGGTTTACAAGAGCTTTAAAAGATTGTTTCCAGTTTATTTTGGATTTTGAAAAGGCATTATAAGGGTTTAACAGGGGGAATTTTGATTCTTCAATCTTTTGATCTTCAGGAAGGTAAGTAAATTCATATAAGTAGTCGGTTTTTTTCTGGGTGGTTTGGTTGATGGGGGGTGATAGGATTACGGCAACATACTTAGTTGGCACATACTTATAATCACATATTACAGCGGGAGTAGAAGAGGGAACAGAAGAGCTTTCTGGTTCTGTCATGTTTAAGAATTTCTTCTCTTTCAATCTTCATATGAATTATAACAATTCCACCTTATGCAAAAACAAGGCTCTGATACCAATTTTCCAGAGCTCCATTAAAATTATATTTCATAGCTATACAGATTATATCATGGACTAGCCAAAGCCGTACTTATAGCATCACATAACCAATTTCCGGCCAGACAGCCTGTCCCCTTTTTATAATCTATACAGAAGAAAGGGAAAAGATCCAAGTTTAAGAAGTGGAAGTATTACAAAAAGAAAAAGTTTCGTGGCAAAGAAAAAACTGACAGATGCTACCTTTGCGGAGAAAAGGGTCATTTTGCAAAAAGCTGCCCTTCAAAAATAAAGAAGACTGAGCAAATGATTCAACAAATTCAGCAGATTACTAAAGTAGATTTGAATGATGCTGATCTTGAGTCTCTCTTTTCAGAAGAAGAAAAAGCTTCACCAGAATGTGTTTTTGCTATAAGCCAAGAGACAGACTCAGAAATTTCCAGCTCTGAAACAGAGTCCTGGAACGACCAGTTCTTAATTGGTGGTGATAATAGAGACATGATAGCCCTAACTCATGAAAAACATCCAATACCTTTGTTCCTTATCCAAATTTACCCAACCAGTTATTCCAAACCCATAAAACTCGTGGCCTTAATCGACACTGGAGCCAAAACTACCATTCTCAACCCAAAAGCCTTGCCTAAAGAATGTTGGAAACATCATTCTGAGTATTTCTCTACAGCTAATGGAGAATTACTTGAAACTAGCCTTAAAACCAGACACCCAATAAAGATCCAATTCTTTCCAAATTGTTACACCTGGACACATGTTCTTGGATCTTCTTTACCTGGAAAAGATATTGTCATTGGCTTTGATGTCTATTGGAAGATGAAAGACTTGAGAATTCTTCCAAATGGACTCAAGTTCAAGAAATACTTTCAACCATTCACCAATATTTCATCTATCCTTTTTGTTGACCAAACCATTTCTCAACCAAACCTTCAAACTATTCATGAGTTCTTATTAAAAGAATGCAGTGCTCAGTCTCATACGGAGTTTCTTCAGAAATGCTCATCACCATTGTGGAAAAATGAAGATTTCTTCATCTCCTTACCTTTCAAACAAAATGAAGATGTCAACCCAACAAAGGCAACTCATCCAAGAATGACTCCCTCTGATCTTAAATTGGCAATTGAAGAATGTAACCAATTGGAAGACCAAGGCCTAGTTGCTCCCACAAAATCAGAATGGGCATGCCAAGCTTTTTATGTAAACAAAAGATCAGAACAAGTTCGTGGGAAAAAAAGATTGGTGATCGACTATCAGCCTTTGAATTTCTTCCTCAGGGATGATAAATTCCCTTTGCCAAAAATTTCCTCATTATTTGCATTTTTGGTGGGAGCTAAAATCTTTTCAAAATTTGACTTGAAGGCTGGATTTTGGCAACTTGGAATTAAAGAGGAAGACAGATACAAAACGGGCTTTTGTATTCCAAACAGACACTATCAATGGAATGTGCTGCCTTTTGGACTCAAAGTAGCCCCATCACTATTCCAACGGGCTATGATCAAAATCTTTGAGCCCATCCTCTCCAGCGCTCTTGTTTATATTGATGATATTCTTTTATTTTCTGCAGATATAAAAGCCCATGAGAAACTGCTCCAACAGTTTGCTAATCTTGTACGACATTATGGTGTTATGCTTTCACCCACCAAAATGTTCATTGGCCAAACAGAGATAGATTTTCTTGGAATGAAGTTCAAAGAAGGGAAATATCTTCCATGTCCTCATGTTGCAACAGAACTGGATAAATTTCCAAAAGAGAATCTTTCTATCAAACAAACCAGACAAGTTCTTGGCATTATCAATTATCTCAGGGATTTTATTCCTCACTTGACAAAGAAGACAGCCCCTCTCAGAGCTCTTTTGAGAAAGAATCCTCCACCATGGTCCTCAGAACAAACAGAAGCTTTTGAACAACTCAGAATTTGCACAAAGAATCTTCCTGATCTCCAGATTCCCTCCACAGGAAAAAGAATTCTTCAAACAGATGCAAGCGATCAATTTTGGGGAGCTATTCTTTTAGAAGAAGATGACAATAAGAAAAAACAGATTTGTGCTCATGCTAGTGGAAAGTTCATAGATGTAGAATGCCATTACCACTCAACCTTTAAAGAGGTCTTAGCAGTTAAATATGGCATAAAAAAGTTCGAATTCCATCTAATTGGTCATCATTTCAAAGTTGTGATGGACTGCTCATCATTTCCAAAAATGCTTGAATTCAAAGGAAAGACTCTGCCCCATCCTCAACTTCTCAGAATGAAAGAATGGTTCAGTAAGTATGACTTTGAAGTAGAACACATCAAAGGAGAGGATAACCTATTACCAGATCTTTTAAGCAGACCACCTTTCTCTTGTGAAAAACCCTTTCAGCTAAAAGTTCTTCCCATGTTATACATGTATCAAACTATTAATGTCAACTTTCTTGAAGAAGGTATTCCTCCATCCTTACCATCACACATTTCCATGACCACCCTTAATCAGAAGGCAAGAACTCAAATTTTTGAACTTCAATCCGGACTAATCAGAAAATATGGGTCAGAAATTTTTCACAAATTAGGCTTTCATCCTATCTATCCTTTCACCTGTATTTTCAGCTTCCTAAACCAAAGTCCTGGAAACCAATTTTATTGGCCTCCTGAATTGTTAATCCTATTTTGGTATCTTTGTCATCTATATTGGATTTCATTTGATCTTCAACCCTTAAAGCTTGCAAGGTATATCAGCCTGCTTGAGAAGAACGAAGGTCTGAATCCACATTTGTCAACATTTCTCAAATGGTTCCAGAATTTGTCAAGATGGAAATCCTATTTGACAAATGAAGCCTATACTCAACATGTGGCACCTCCTCTCGAATGTCATACTATCATCACCTTCAAAAGAACTTTCTTCAAAGCTAAAGGTGTTTTCACTGATGTACCATGTTTCAATATCTATGGGACTTATAGACACTCAATGATGCACTATATTACCATAGATACCACAGATCCTTCACCATGGAGAGAATTTCAAAGACACATGTTCGAGAAAAATGGTATTATTCCAAAGGAGATATGGCCAAAGATATCTGATGATGCCCCATGGGAAATATTTCCTCCTGATTATGGGAAATAGCTGTTAGCAGACAAAGAATATTGGGAAAAAACACAAAGGACTACATCAATCCCGTCCCACATGCAAATTGATGATCCTTATCAAGCCAGCTCATCTAATCCTTATCAAGACAGCTCATCTGATCCTTATCAAGCCAGCTCATCTAATCCTTATCAAGACAGCTCATCTGATCCTTATCAAGCCAGCTCATCTGCAGAACAGATATGGTTAAACTCTTTCAAATCAAATAATTCAGAGGACCCACGTATGCCAATAGCAGGACACTCACAGGATCCTGATGAAGACTTTTATCATAGTGAAGATAGTGTTGAAGATAAGAATCTGTCTCCAAGTCACGAGCCAATTAGTCACAAATGGTTGTAATTTAAAGATGTTACTTTTATCAGTAGATATCTATCCATGTTTGTCTGTTTATCTTTGTTTGTTTGTTTGTAGGCCTTCTTTTATCTCAGCTCCTTCTCTATATAAGGACCTTCTGTCTTAGTTGAAAGGCAGAACCCTCTTGTAAAAATTTTCAGAAGCTAAATAAACCATGGCCTTCTAAAAAGTCTTTCTTCTTCTCTAGCAGTTGGATTATGAATTACAATTCTTCCACCTATCTAAATTAAGGAGTATGCTCTGTACTTGCCTCTATGAAGGATCTGGTACATCAGAAACTTAATTAAGAAGATGATCCAGTAACCAACTCTATTAAGATTATAATTTATAGTTGTATAGATTATAAAAAGGGGACAGGCTGTCTGGCCGGAAATTGGTTGAGTGATGCTATGAGTACGGCTTTGGCTAGTCCATGATATAATCTAAAATTCTGACCCATATTTTCTGATTAGTCTGGATTGAAGTTCAAAAATTTGAGGTCTTGCCTTCTAATTAAGGGTGGTCATGGAAATGTGTGATGGTAAGGATGGAGGAATACCTTTTTCAAGAAAGTTGACATTAATAGTTTGATACATGTATAACATGCGAAGAACTTTTAGCTGAAAGGGTTTTTCACAAGAGAAAGGTGGTCTGCTTAAAAGATTTGGTAATAGGTTATCATCTCCTTTGATGTGTTCTACTTCAAAGTCATACTTACTGAACCATTCTTTCATTCTGAGAAGTTGAGGATGGGGCAGAGTCTTTCCTTTGAATTCAAGCATTTTTGGAAATGATGAGCAGTCCATCACAACTTTGAAATGATGACCAATTAGATGGAATTCGAACTTTTTTATGCCATATTTAACTGCTAAGACCTCTTTAAAGGTTGAGTGGTAATGGCATTCTGCATCTGTGAACTTTCCACTAGCATGAGTACAAATCCGTTTTTTCTTATTGTCATCTTCTTCTAAAAGAATAGCTCCCCAAAATTGATCGCTTGCATCTGTTTGAAGAATTCTTTTTCCTGTGGAGGGAATCTGGAGATCAGGAAGATTCTTTGTGCAAATTCTGAGTTTTTCAAAAGCTTCTGTTTGTTCTGAGGACCATGGTGGAGGATTCTTTCTCAGAAGAGCTCTGAGAGGGGCTGTCTTCTTTGTCAAGTGAGGAATAAAATCCCTGAGATAATTGATAATGCCAAGAACTTGTCTGATTTGTTTGACAGAAAGATTCTCTTTTGGAAATTTATCCAGTTCTGTTGCAACATGAGGACCTGGAAGATATTTCCCTTCTTTGAACTTCATTCCAAGAAAATCTATCTCTGTTTGGCCAATGAACATTTTGGTGGGTGAAAGCATAACACCATAATGTCGTACAAGATTAGCAAACTGTTGGAGCAGTTTCTCATGGGCTTTTATATCTGCAGAAAATAAAAGAATATCATCAATATAAACAAGAGCGCTGGAGAGGATGGGCTCAAAGATTTTGATCATAGCCCGTTGGAATAGTGATGGGGCTACTTTGAGTCCAAAAGGCAGCACATTCCATTGATAGTGTCTGTTTGGAATACAAAAGCCCGTTTTGTATCTGTCTTCCTCTTTAATTCCAAGTTGCCAAAATCCAGCCTTCAAGTCAAATTTTGAAAAGATTTTAGCTCCCGCCAAAAATGCAAATAATGACGAAATTTTTGGCAAAGGGAATTTATCATCCCTGAGGAAGAAATTCAAAGGCTGATAGTCGATCACCAATCTTTTTTTCCTACGAACTTGTTCTGATCTTTTGTTTACATAAAAAGCTTGGCATGCCCATTCTGATTTTGTGGGAGCAACTAGGCCTTGGTCTTCCAATTGGTTACATTCTTCAATTGCCAATTTAAGATCAGAGGGAGTCATTCCTGGATGAGTTGCCTTTGTTGGGTTGACATCTTCATTTTGTTTGAAAGGTAAGGAGATGAAGAACTCTTCATTTTTCCACAATGGTGATGAGCATTTCTGAAGAAACTCCATATGAGACTGAGCATTGCATTCTTTTAATAAGAACTCATGAATAGTTTGAAGGCTTGGTTGAGAAATGGTTTGGTCAACAGAAAGGATAGATGAAATATTGGTGAATGGTTGAAAGTATTTCTTGAACTTGAGTCCATTTGGAAGAATTCTCAAGTCTTTCATCTTCCAATAGACATCAAAGCCAATGACAATATCTTTTCCAGGTAAAGAAGATCCAAGAACATGTGTCCAGGTGTAACAATTTGGAAAGAATTGGATCTTTATTGGGTGTCTGGTTTTAAGGCTAGTTTCAAGTAATTCTCCATTAGCTGTAGAGAAATACTCAGAATGATGTTTCCAACATTCTTTTGGCAAGGATTTTGGGTTGAGAATGGTAGTTTTGGCTCCAGTGTCGATTAAGGCCACGAGTTTTATGGGTTTGGAATAACTGGTTGGGTAAATTTGGATAAGGAACAAAGGTATTGGATGTTTTTCATGAGTTAGGGCTATCATGTCTCTATTATCACCACCAATTAAGAACTGGTCATTCCAGGACTCTGTTTCAGAGCTGGAAATTTCTGAGTCTGTCTCTTGGCCTATAGCAAAAACACATTCTGGTGAAGCTTCTTCTTCTTCTGAAAAGAGAGACTCAAGATCAGCATCATTCAAATCTACTTTAGTAATCTGCTGAATTTGTTGAATCATTTGCTCAGTCTTCTTTGTTTTTGAAGGGCAGCTTTTTGCAAAATGACCCTTTTTCCCGCAAAGGTAGCATTTGTCAGTTTTTTCTTTGCCATGAAACTTTTTCTTTTGGTAATACTTCCACTTCTTAAACTTGGATCTTTTCCCTTTCTTCTTCAGTTTGAAGAAATGTTTCTTCTTCTTTGATGGACAAACACAAACATCAACATCTTTGCATTTGATCTGCAAATCAGGCCTATCACATGAAAGTTTTCCCAAAGGATTCTTCCTACTGCCCAGATACAGTTTAATCATTTTCCTTTGATCACATAACTGTGTATGAGCCTGAATCATGATCTGATACAAATGTCCCATTGGAACATCTCCAACTTTGTAATTTGATTGTTGAAGGATTAAAAACATTCGAGAGGTAAGAATCTCAGGAATAGAAGCCAAAAAGGCTTGTTTTAAATCAGGATTAGCAGTGCCTCCTAACAAGTAAAATCTAGTAGACATATTTTGGAAATGTCTTTCTAGATCTTTTCTTTGTAGTGAACAACATTTCATCTGGTAATACTCCTTTCGTGCAACTTCAAGATCATCATCCCATTTTCCCAAGAACTCATAATGCAAGAGTCCTAGGAAATCTTCCGGTGATGTGGCATCCAACAATTGGGTTCTAGCATAAGCATTGAGAGAAGCATACCAGTTTGCTAGCTTTCCCACCATTTTTGCAAGAAATGTTTCAATAACTACTCTGATTTCTGCTCCAGGAATAAGCATTTGTCCAGCTATCCATGCTCTAAATTCTAGAAATCTATTCCTATATTGTGAAGGAGGAACATCATCCAGGGTGAAGTAATTTCCAGTATTTTTTTGGAAATTTTTCTGCAGATTTGGTTGCGGTGTTCTGGGCTGTTCAAATTCTTCTTCTGGATCATCAACTTCTTCAACTTGAGGTCCTCTAGAAGATGTAGCATCATCAGCCATCAATTGGTAGGGTATTTCATAATCCGAATCAAAGTCACTTTCTGAAGATTCAGAAGATGGACTTTCTTTTGAATCAGATTCAATTGAAAAGCTGGGCATGACATTTTCAGCACATTTTTCCAAAAAGGAAGAGATAGGATTCACCATCATTAGAGGGTGTTCTGGCTCTTTGGGTGATGAGGTCGATGAGGTATTTTTGGGTAATGATTCAGAAGGTGTTGTTTTAGGTTTCTCAGTTTGAGAGAAATGGACTGTTTTTCCTTTCTTTGCTGTTGTTTCATCAGAGGACTGTGTTTGAGAGGGGGTTTTTGATGAGGATTTGAATCCTTGAAAATTTGGAGGAATATTCAAGGGGGCTGTTGGTGCAGGAAATAAAGATTGGGTGGAAGAGGCTGTGTATGGTGAACTGGGAATTGAATAAGGGCTGTACAAAAGACCAAAAGGATCTGGAGAGAAGGATTTTGAAGAGGTTTGTGAGGACAACTCTTCTTTCTTTCTTTTAAGATCCTTTTCAAGTTGGTCAACCTGGGCTTTCAAGTTTAAAATTTCTGTTTCTTTCATTGAAATGCTATTCAATGTGCCTTTGTTGCTGATAATTCGCATAAGTTCCTGGTGCTTCATCTCTATCTGCCTTTGTAATTCTGTATGAACGGCTGTCATTCGTTTTTCAAAGGCCTGGAACTTTTTTTCTGCCAAATTCATATGTTCAGCAACTCCATCAATCTTTTCTTCAATAAGCTTCAATTTTTGATTTTGAGCACAAGCATTTTGTGTCTGCCAGTTGACTACTACCTCAGCCGGGGTTGTTTGTCTAGGTCTGCCATCTGCATCAACAATGTTTGATTCCAGGATAAAAGGTTGCATGGTAATTTGGTTTTTTGTTTCTTTGGCTAAAGGAGGAAAATCTGTGGGTTGGAACATACAGATTTGGGGTAAAGACTTTGGCTTTTGAATCTCAGCTGAATTTTCTTTTCTTATCCATTTCAAAGCTTTTTTGTAACAGGGGAGAGGAGTTGCCTTAGGTTTTGGCTGGGAAGGAGGATTTTGAGGTTTGCAAGGCTTAGGAGGAATATTTTGAGTAGCTGGTGGTTTGTACCAAGCAGGAGGAGAATATGATACAAGATAATCATATTTTCCTGAAGGTTGTCCCAGAGTGCAGATGCTTGAATCTCCATCTTCATATCTTCTTCTGAATTCCTTTTCACTATATTTTCCTGGAGACTTCTTCTTTTTCTTTTTCTTCTCATCATCATCAAAGTAGGATGCAGCATAACAATCATCACAATCACAATAATCAAAATAACAGTGACCATTACGCTTAAAAGCATAGACTGGTCTTCCAGAATTATCAAAAGAGGCTACAGGGACGTTATCTTCTGGATCCCAAGGATTGATCATGAACTGTGTATTAAAAACTGTAGTAGTCTCTTGTTTTCTCCTAAAGATCGTATCAACTGATCCATCAGATCTTTTGATATGCACAGGGTCTGTACCTTGAATTGGCTCCACTGTCTCATGCAACTTCTCATAATTAGTGATCCACTTTTCTGGGAATAATTTTAACAAATCATTCCTAGAAAGTTGTTTGGGTGTGTGAATGCACGTGGGAGTATTATGAGAGTCTGCTTTTATGAGCAAAGCATCATTTTGGACACATGGTAGTGACAAGTTGATAGCATGGTTTTGGAGACGGTAGACAATTTGGTAGTGAAGGGTGGCTACTTTGGCTGTGGAAATTTGTTCAGCACCAAGGATTTGGAGTTGGACTTTTAAAGCTGTCAAGGCATGGGGATCAGAAAGGGCCAGATTATAATTTGGGAAAAATGTAAAGAATACTGAGCCAGCATTTAAAGATGTTTCTACGGTCCCAATTACAGCATGTTGATACTGTTTATATCTAGAATCCAAAAGAGCGATCCTAGAGAAAACAGGTTGCCCTGCTCTGCCATGATAGGAGAGTCCTAACCTTATTGCTCCAAAGTGGATATGAGTGTATCCCTGGTTTAGCCAAGTTCTTAGAAATTCTGGAGGAATTTCTAAGGTCACAAATTGTTCTGTCTGAGAGGCTGGTATATGGTGTTGATCAAAGCTGGAGGCTTGAACATATTCTTTTATAGAGGAAGTGGGTCGGTTTACAAGAGCTTTAAAAGATTGTTTCCAGTTTATTTTGGATTTTGAAAAGGCATCATAAGGGTTTAACAGGGGGAATTTTGATTCTTCAATCTTTTGATCTTCAGGAAGGTAAGTAAATTCATATAAGTAGTCGGTTTTTTTCTGGGTGGTTTGGTCGATGGGGGGTGATAGGGTTACGGCAACAGACTTAGTTGGCACATACTTATAATCACATATTACAGCGGGAGTAGAAGAGGGAACAGAAGAGCTTTCTGGTTCTGTCATGTTTAAGAATTTCTTCTCTTTCAATCTTCATATGAATTATAACAATTCCACCTTATGCAAAAACAAGGCTCTGATACCAATTTTCCAGAGCTCCATTAAAATTATATTTCATAGCTATACAGATTATATCATGGACTAGCCAAAGCCGTACTTATAGCATCACACAACCAATTTCGGCCAGACAGCCTGTCCCCTTTTTATAATTTATACGTGGGTCAACCGATGCTGCAACGAACATCCATTTGAAGCCCAACTGCGAAAGCCCACATTATCAAATCCATAGGCCTAGAAAAAAATATTTTGGCCCAAATATGGACTACTATAGAAAAAGTTTATAGCTTCTATTATAGCCCTCTAAGTTAGCTTTGATTTGATATATTATGGGCCCCATGGGTCAACCGATGCTGCCACGAACATCCATTTGAAGCCCAAGTGCAAAAGCCCACACTATCAAATCCATCGGCCTAGATAAAAATATTTGGGCTTGAAGACAAACCGCTACAGACAAATTTTATAGCCCCTTTTATAGCCCTCTGAGTCATCTTTGATTTGATATATTATGGACCCAGTGGGTCAACTGATGTTGTCACGAATGTCCATTTAAAGCCTAAGTGTGCAAGCCCACTCTATCAAATCAATGGGCCTAAACATAGGTATTTGGGCTCAAAGACAGACTACTATAGACAAAGTTTATAGCCCCCATTTTAGACCTCTAAGTCAGCTTTTGATTTGATATATTATGGGCCTCGTGGGTCAACCAATGCTGCCACGAACGTCCATTTAAAGCCCAAGTGCGAAAGCCCACTCTATCAAATCAATGGGCCTAAACAAAGGTATTAAGAATTGACGTTGGACTGCTATAGATGAAGTTTATAGCCCCTATTATAGCCCTCTCAGTCAACTTTGATTTAATATATTATAAGGCCTATGGGACAGCCGGTGCTGCCACGAATGTCCATTTGTAGTCCAAGTGCGAAAGCCCACTCTATTAAATCCATGGTCCTAGACAAAATTATTTAAGCCTAAAGATGAACTGCTATAGATGAAGTTTAAAGCCCCTATTATAGCCCTCTAAGTTAGATTTGATTTGATATATTATGGACCCCATTGGTCAACCGATGTTTTCATGAACGTCTATTTAAAGCCCAAGAGCGAAAGCCCACTCTATAAAATCCATGGGCCTAAATAAAGGAATTTGGGCCCGATGACATATCACTATAGATGAAGTTTATAGCCATTATTATAGCCCTTTAAGTCAACTTTGATTTGATATATGGGCCCAGTAGGTCAACCGATGCCGCCACGAACGTCCATTCAAACCCAAGTGCGAAAGCCCACTGTATCAAATACATGGACCTAAACAAAGGTATTTTTGATTAAGGACGGACCACTATAGACAAAGTTTATGGCCCCCAAAATAGCCCTATGATTTAGCATCAATTTGATATATTATGGGCCCCATGGGTCAACCGATGCTGCCATGAACGTCCATTTAAAGGCCAAGTGCAAAAGCCCACTCTATCAAATCAAAGGGCCTAAACAAAAGGTTTTTAGGCCTGAAAAAGGACTCCTATAGATAAATTTTATATCCCCCATTATAGCTCTTTAATTCATATTCGATTTGATATATTATGGGCCTCGTGGGTCAATCGATGTTACCAAGAATGTCCATTTGAAGCCCAAGTGCGAAAGCCCACACTATCAAATCCATGGGCCAAGATAAATATTTGGGCCCGACAATGGACCGCTATAAATAAAGTTTATCATCCATATTTTATCCCTCTAGGTATGGTTCGATTTGATATATTATGGGTGCCATGGCTCAACCGATGCTAATATGAACATCCATTTGAAGCCTAATTGCGAAAGCCCACTCTATCAAATCAATGGGCCTAAACAAAGGTACTTGGGACTGAAGACAGACTACTATAGATGATGTTTAAAGCCCCCATTATAGCCCTTTATGTCAAATTCGCTTTGATATATTATGGGCCCCGTGGGTCAATCGATGCTGACACGAACGTCCATTTGAAGCCTAAGTGTGAAAGCCCACTTTATCAAATCAATGGGCCTGAAAAAAGGTATTTGGGCCCAAAGATAGACTACTATAGACAAATTTTATAGCCTCTATTATTGCCCTCTGAGTCAGCTTCGATTTTATATATTATGTGCCCTATGGGTCAACCGATGTGCCACAAACGTCCATTTGAAGCCTAAGTGTGAAAGCCCACTATATCAAATCCATGGGCCTCAATAAAAATATTTGGGCTCGAAGACAGATCACTATAGATGAATTCTATGGCCCCTATTATATCCCTCTGAGTTAGCTTTGATTTGATATGTTATACGCCTCGTGGATCAATCGATGCTGCCACACACATCCATTTGCAACATAAGTGCGAAAGCCAACTCTATCAAATTAAAGGACCTAAACAAAGGTATTTTGAACCAAAGATGGACTGCTATAGACTAAGTTTATAGCCCCCATTATAGCCCTCTGAGTCAGCTTTCATTTGATATATTATGGGCCCTGTGGGTCAACCGATGCTGCCATGAATGTCCATTTGAAGCCCAAGTACGAAAGCCCACTCTATCAAATCAATGGGCCTAAATAATGGTATTTGGGCCTAAAGACAGACTGCTATATATGAATTGTGTAGTCCCCATTATAGCCCTCTTAGTTAGCTTATATTTGATCTATTATGGGCCTTGTGGGACAACCGATGCTGCCACGAATGTCCATTTGAAGCCCAAGTGCGAAAGCCCACACTATCAAATCCATAGGCCTAGATAAAAATATTTGGGCCCAAAGATTGACTACTATAGATAAAGTTTATAGCCCCCATTATAGCTTTTTGAGTCAGCTTTGAATTGATATATTATGTGCCCCGTGGGTCAACCAATGCTGCCACGAATGTCCATTTGAAGCCCAAGTGCAAAAGCCCACTCTATCAAATCCATGGGCCTAAATAAAAATATTTGCACCCGAAAACAGATTACTATAGACAAAGTTTATAGCTCCTATTATATCCCTCTAAGTCAGCTTCGATTTGATATATTATAGGTCCCTTGGGTCAACTAATGCTGGCACGAATGTCCATTTAAAGCCCAAGTGCAAAAGCCCACTCTATCATATCAATGGGCCTAAAAAATGTATTTAGGACTGAAGACAGACCATTATAGATGATTTTTATAGCCCCCATTATAGCCCTTTAAGTCAGCTTTGATTTGATATATTATGGGCCTCGTGGGTCAACCTATGCTGCCACAAATGTCCATTTGAACCCCAAGTGCAAAAGCCCACTCTATCAAATCAATGGGCCTAAATAGAGGTATTTGGGAACAAAGATGGACCGCTATAGATAAAGTTTATAGCCCCCATTCTAGCCCTCTGGGTCAGCTTTGATTTGATATATTATGGGCCCCGTGGGCTAACCGATGCTACCACAAACATCCATTTGAAACCCAAGTGTGAAAGCCCACTCTATCAAATCCATGGTCCTAAACAAAAATATTTCAGCCCTAAGATAGACTATTATAGAAGAAGTTTATAGCCCCATTATTTCCCTTTGATTCAACTTCGATTAGATATATTATGGGCCCCACAGGTCAATCAATGCTGCCATGAATGTCCATTTGAAGACCAAGTGCGAAAGCCCACTCTATCAAACCCATGGGCCGCAACAAAAATATTTGGGCCCGAAGATGGATCACTATAAATGAAGTTTATAGCCCCCATTATAGCCCTCTGAGTCAGCTTTGACTTGATATATTATTGGCTCCGTGGGTCAACCGATGCTGCCACGAACGTTCAGTTAAAACCCAAGTGTGAAAGCCTAATCTATCAAATCAATAGGCCTAAACAAAGGTATTTGGGCCCGAGTACGGACTACTGTAAATGAAGTTAAAAGCCCCCATTATAGCCCTCTCCATTAGCTTTGATTTGATATGTTATAGGCCCCATGGGTCAAACAATGCTACCATAAATGTCCATTTGAAGCCCAAGTGCAAAAGCCCACTCTATAAAATCCATGGGCCTCAACAAAAATATTTGGGCCAAAAGATGGATCATTATAGATGAATTTTATAGCCCCCATTATAGCCCTCTGAGTCAGCTTCGATTTGATATATTATGGGCCATGTGGGTCAACCGATGCCACTATGAAGATCCATTTGAAGCCCAAGTATGAAAGCCCACTCTATCAAATACATGGGACCAAGTAAAGGTATTTGGGATAGAAGATAGACTATTATAGACAAACTTTATTACCCCCATTATTTCCCTCTAAGTCAACTTTGATTTGATATATTATGGGCCTCGTGGGTCAACCAATGTTGCCATGAACGTCCATTTGAACCCTAAGTTCGAGACCCCACTCTATTAAATCCATCAGCCTAAATAAAGGTATTTGGGACCAAAGACGAACCGCTATAGATGAAGTTTATAGCCCCCATTATAGCCCTCTGAGTTAGCATTGATTTGATATATTATGTGCCCCATGGGTCAACCGATGCTACCATGAACATCCATTGAAGCCCAAGTGCGAAAGCCCATTCTTTCAAATCCATGGGCCTAAACAAAGGTATTTAGGCCCAAAGACAGACTGCTATAGACAAAGTTTATAGCCTTTATTATGGCCCTCTAACTCAACTTCAATTTGATATTTTATGGGCCCCGTGGGACAACCGATCCTGCCATAAACGTCCATTTGAAATCAAAGTGTGAAAGCCCATACTATCAAATCCATGGGCCTAAAGACAGATCGCTATGGACAAAGTTTATAGCCCCCATTATAGCCCTCTGAGTCATTATTGATTTGATATATTATGTGCCCTGTCAGTCAACCGATGCTCCCATGAACATCCATTTGAAGCCCAAGTGCGAAAGCACACTCTTTCAAATCCATAGGCCCAAACAAAGGTATTTGGGCCCGAAGATAAACCGCTATAGAAAAATTTTATAGCCAAAATTATAGCCCTCTGAGTTAGCTTCAATTTGATATATTATGACCCCCTTGGGTCAACCGATGCTGCCATGAACGTCCATTTAAAGCCCAAGTGTGAAAGCCCACTCTTTCAAATCAATGGGATTAAATAAAGGAATTTGGGCCTGAAAGATGGATCACTATAGACAAAGTTTATAGCCCCTATTATAGCCCTCTCAATCATCTTCAATTTGATATATTATAGGCCCCGTGGGTCAATCGATGCTGCCACGAACATCTATTTGAAGCTTAAGTGCGAAAGCCCACACTATCAAATCCATGGGCCTAGACAAAAATATTTAGGCCCAAAGATGGACTGCCATAGATAAAGTTTAAAGGCCCCATTATAGCCCTCTGAGTTAGCTTTGATTTGATATATTATGTGCCCCGTGGGTCAACCGATATTGCCACGAATGTCCATTTCAAGCTCAAGTGAGAAAGCCCACTCTATCAAATCCATAGGCCTAAACAAAAATATTTGGGCTTGCAAATGAATCGCTATAGATGAAGTTTATAGCCCCCATTATAGCCCTCTAGGTCGGCTTCGATTTGATATATTATAGGCCCCGTGGGTCAACTGATGCTACCACGAACATCCATTTGAAGCCCAAGTGCCAAAGCCCACTCTATCAAATCAATGGGCCTAAACAAAGGTATTTGGGCCCGAAGACAAACTGGTATTGATGAAGTGTATAGCCCCTATTATAGCCCTCTCATTCAACTTTGATTTATTATATTATGGGCCCCGTGGGACAACTGATACTGCCACGAATGTCCATTTGAAGCCCAAGTATGAAACCCCACACTATCAAATCCATAGGCCTAGATAAAAATATTTGGGCCCAAAGATGGACTGTTATAGACAAAGTTTATAGCCCCCATTATAGTCCTCTGAGTTAGTTTTGATTTGATATATATTATGTGTCCCGTGGGTCAACCATGCTGCCATGAACATCCATTTAATGCTCAAGTGTAAAAGCCCACTCTATCAAATCTAGGGGCCTCAACAAAAATATTTGGACCCGAAGATGGATTGTTATAGATGAAGTTTATAGCCCCCATTATAGCCTAGTGAGCCAACTTTGATTTGATATATTATGGGCCCTGTGGGTCATCCTATGCTACCATGAATGTCCATTTGAAGCCCAAGTGCAAAAGCCCACTCTATCAAATCAATAGGCCTAAACAAAGGTATTTAGGATCGAAGACGGACCGCTATAGATGAAGTTTATAGCCCCCACTATAGCCCACTAGGTCAGCTTTGATTTGATATATTATGGGCCCCGAGGGTCAACTGATGCTACCATAAACATCCATTTAAAACCCAAGTGTGAATGCCCACTCTACAAAATCCATGGGCTTAAATAAAATTTTTTTAGGCCTAAGACGGATAGTTATAGAAGAAGTTTATAGCCCCCATTGTTGCCCTTTGAGTCAGCTTCAATTTGATATATTATGGGCCCCGTGGGTCAACCGATGCTACCATGAACGTCCATTTGAAGCCCAAGTATGAAAGCCCACTCTATCAAATACATGGGCCTCAACAAAAATATTTTTGCCTGAAGACGAATCATGATAGATGAAGTTTATAGCCCCCATTATAGCCCTCTGAGTCAGCTTTGACTTGATATATTATGGGCCCCGTGGGTCAACCGATGCTACCACAAACGTCCTTTTGTAGCCCAAGTACGAAAGCCCACTCTATCAAATCAATAGGCCTAAATAAAAGTATTTGGTCTCAAACACGGACTGCTATAAATGAAGTTCAAAGCCCCCATTATAGCCCTCTCCATTAGCTTCAATTTGATATATTATGGGCCCCATGGGTCAACTAATGCTGCCATGAATGTCCATTTGAAGCCCAAGTGCAAAAGCCCACTCTATCAAATCAATGGGCCTAAACAAAGCTACTTGGGACCGATAATGGAATGCTACAGATGAATTTTATATCCCCTATTATAGCCCTCTCAGTTAGCTTTGATTTGATATATTATAGGCCCTGTGGGACAACCAATTCTGCTATGAACGTCCATTTGAAGCCCTAGTGTGAAAACCCATACTATCAAATCCATGGACCTAGAAAATAATATTTGGGCCCAAAGATGGACTGCTATAGACAAAGTTTATAGCCCCTATAATATCCTTCTGATTCAGCTTTGATTTGATATCTTATGTGCCCCGTGGGTCAAGCGATGTTGCCACGAATTTCCATTTGAAGCCCAAGTGTGAAAGCCCACTCTATCAATCCATGAGCCTAAATGAAGGTATTTGGGATCGACAATAGACCGCAATGGATGAAGTTTATAGCCTCGATTATAGCCTTCTGAGTTAGCTTCAATTTGATATATTATGTGCCCCGTGGGTCAACCGATACTATCATGAACGTCCATTTAAAGCCCAAGTGCGAAAGCCCACTCTTTCAAATCCATAGGCCTAAACAAACGTATTTAGGCTTGAAGATAGACTGTTATAGACAAAGTTTATAGCCCTCATTCTGGCCCTCTAACTCAGCTTCGATTTGATATATTATGGGCCCCGTGGGACAACTAATGTTGCCACAAACGTCCATTTGAAGTCCAAGTGCGAAAGCCCACACTATCAAATCCATGGGCCTAAACAAAATTATTTAGGCCTGAAGACAAACTGCTATAGATAAATTTTATAGCCTCCATCATAGGACTCTGAGTCAGCTTTGATTTGATATATTATGTGCCCCATGGGTCAATCGTTGCTGCCACGAACGTCCATTTGAAGCCTAAGTGTGAAAGCACACTCTTTTAAATCCATGGGCCTAAATAAAGGTATTTGTGCCTGAAGACAGACTGTTATTGACAAAGTTTATAGCCAGCATTATTGCCCTCTGAGTCAACTTTGATTTAATATATTACGGGCACTGTGGGTCAACTGATGCTGCCACGAATGTTCATTTGAAGCCCAAGTGCGAAAGCCCACTCTTTCAAATCCATAGGCCTAAACAAAGGCATTTAGGCTTGAAGACATACCATTATAGACAAATTTTATAGCCTTTTTATGGCCCTGTGACTCAGCTTTGATTTGATATATTATGGGCCCCGTGGGACAACCGATGCTGCCACAAACATCCATTTGAAGTCAAAGTGCGAAAGCCCACACTATCAAATCCATGGGCCTAAAAAAAATTAATTGGGCCTAAAGATGGACCGCTATAGACAAAGTTTATAGCCCTTTGAGTCATCTTCAATTTGATATATTATGTGCCCCGCGGGTCAACCGATGCTCCCATGAACGTCCATTTAAATTGTGAAAGCACACTCTTTCAAATCCATGGGCCTAAACAAAGGTATTTGAGCCCGAAGATAGACCACTAGAGACAAAGTTTATAGCCAACATTATAGCCCTCTGAGTTAGCTTCGATTTGATATATTATGGGCCCCATGGGTCAACCAATGCTGCCACGAATGTCCATTTGAAACCCAAGTGCGAAAGCCCACTCTTTCAAATCCATAGGCCTAAATAAAGGTATTTGGGCCCAAAGATAGATCACTATAGACAAAGTTTATAGCCCCTATTATAGCCCTCTTAATTATCTTTGATTTGATATATTATTGGCCTCATGGGTCAATCGTTGCTGCCACGAATGTCTATTTAAAGCCCAAGTGGGAAAGCCCACACTATCAAATCCATAGGCCTAGACAAAAATATTTAGACCCAAAGATGGACTGCTATAGACAAAGTTTATAGCCCCTATTATATCCCTCTAAGTCAGCTTTGATTTGGTATATTATATGCCCCGTGGGTCAACCGATACTACCAGGAACGTCCATTTGAAGCCCAAGTGCGAAAGCCCACACTATCAAATCCATGGGCCTCAATAAAAATATTTGGGCCTGAAGACGGATTGCTATAGAGGAAGTTTATAGCCCCCATTATAGCCCTCTGAGTAAGCTTTGACTTGATATATTATGGGCCTCGTGGGTCAACTAATATTTCCATGAACGTCCTTTTGAAGCCCAAGTGTGAAAGCCCACTCTATCAAATCAATAAGCCTAAACAAAGGTATTTGGTCCCGAAGACATATTGCTATAAATGAAGTTCATAGCCCCAATTGTAGCCCTCTCCATTAGCTTTGATTTTAGACATTATCAGCCCCGTAGGTCAACCAATGCTGTCATGAATGTCCATTTGAAGCCCAAGTGCAAAAGCCCACTCTATCAAATTAACAGGCCTAAACAAAGGTATTTGGGACCGATGATGGACTATTATAGATGAAGTTTATAGCTCCCATTAAACCCCTCTTAGTCAACTTTGATTTGATATATTATGGGCCCCATGGGACAACCGATTCTGCCATGAACATCCATTTAAAGCCCAAGTGTGAAAGTCCACACTATCAAATCCATGGGCCTAGAAAATAATATTTGGGCCCAAAGATGGACTGCTATAGACAAAGTTTATAGTCCTTATTATATCCCTCTAAGTCAACTTCGATTTGATATATTATGCGCCTCGTGGGTCAACCGATGTTGCCACAAATGTCCATTTGAAGCCCAAGTACAAAAGCCCACTCTATCAAATCCATGAGCCTAAATAAAGGTATTTGGGATCGAAGAAAAATTGCTATAAATGATGTTTATAGCCCCTATTATAGCACTCTAAGTCATCATTGACTTGATATATTAAGTGCCCCATAGGTCAACCGATGCTGCCACGAACGTCCATTTGAAGCCCAAGTGCGAAAGTCCATTATTTCAAATCCATGTGCCTAAATAAAGGTATTTAGGCCTGAAGATGGACCGCTATAGACAAATTTTGTAGCCCCCATTATGGCCCTCTAACTCAGATTGAATTTGATATATTATGGGCCCCGTGGGACAACCGATACTGGCACGAATGTCCATTTGAATTCTAAGTGTGAAAGCCCACACTATCAAATCCATGGGCCTAAACAAAATTATTTAGGCCTAAGGACGGACCACTATAGACAAAGTTTATAGCCCTGATTATAGCCCTCTGAGTTAGCTTTGATTTGATATATTATGTGCCTCATGGGTCAACCAATGCTGCCATGAACGTCCATTTGAAGCCCAAGTGCGAAAGCACACTCTTTCAAATGCATAACCCTAAACAAAGGTATTTGGGCCCGAAGATAAACTGCTATTGACAAAGTTTATCGCCAGTATTATAGCCCTCTGAGTCAACTTCGATTTCACATATTATAGGCCCCGTGGGTCAACCAATGCTGCCATGAACGTCCATTAGAAGCCCAAGTGCGAAAGCCCACTCTTTCAAATCCATGGGCCTAAACAAAGGTACTTAGGCCTAAAGACGGATCACTATAGACAAAGTTTATAGCCCTTATTATAACCCTCTTAGTCATCTTCGATTTGATATATTATGGGCCCCGTGGGTTAATCGATGCTGCCACAAACGTCTATTTGAAGCCCAAGTGCGAAAGCCCACACTATCAAATCCATAGGCCTAGACAAAAATATTTGGGCCCAAAGATGGACTGCTATAGACAAAGTTTATAGCCCCCATTATAGCCCTCTGAGTCAGCTTCGATTTGACATATTATGTGCCCCGTGGGTCAATCTATACTGCCACAAACGTCAATTTAAGGCCCAAGTGTGAAAGCCCACTCTATTAAATACATGGGCCTAAGTAAAGGTATTTGGGACCGAACACAGACCACTATAGACAAAGTTTAAAAGCCCTATTATTTCCCTCTGGGTCAACTTCAATTGATATATTATAGGCCCCATGGCTCAACCGATGCTACCATGAACGTCCATTTGAAGACCAAGTGCGAAAGCCCACTCTATCAAATCCATAGGCCTAAAAAAATTACTTGGGCCTGAAGACGGACCGCTATTGACAAAGTTTATAGCCCCCATTGTATCCCTCTAAGTCAGCTTCAATTTGATATATTATAGGCCCCATGGCTCAACCGATGCTGCCATGAACGTCCATTTGAAGACTAAGTACGAAAGCCCACTCTATCAAATCCATGGGCCTAAAAAATTACTTGGGCCTAAAGACGGACCACTATTGACAAAGTTTATAGCCCCCATTATAGCCCTCTGAGTCAGCTTCGATTTAATATATTATAGGTCTCGTGGGTCAACCAATGCTGCCACGAACATCCATTTGAATCCCAAGTGTGAAAGCCCACTCTATCAAATCAATGGGCCTAAATAAAGGTATTTGGGCTTGTAGATGGACTACTATAAATGAAGTTTATAGCCCCCATTATAGCCCTCTCAGTCATCTTCGATTTGAAATATTATGGGTCCCTTGGGACAACCGATGCTGCCACGAATGTCCTTTTAAAGCCCACACTATCAAATCTATGGGCCTAAGCAAAAATATTTGAGCCCAAAGATGGACGGTTATAGACAAAGTTTATAGCCCTCTGAGTCAACTGATGCCGCCACAAACACCCATTTGAAGCCCAAGTTTAAAAGCCCACTCTGTCAAATCCATGGGCCTAAACAAAATTATTTGGGCCTGAAGATGAACTGCAATGATGAAGTTTATAGCCCCCATTATTGCCCTTTGAATAAGCTTTAATTTGAATTATTATGGGCCCTGTGGGTCAACTGATGCTGCCACAAATGTCCATTTGAAGCCCAAGTACGAAAGCCCACTCTATCAAATCCATAGGCCTAAATAAAATTACATGGGCTTAAAGACAAACTGATATAGACAAAGTTTATAGCCCCCATTATAGTCAGTCAACATCGATTTGATATATTATGGCCCCCGTGCATCAACCGATGTTGCCACGAACGTCCATTTGAAGCCCAAGTGCGAAACCCCACACTATTATATCAATGAGCCTAAACAAAGTTTTTTAGGCTTAAACATAGACTACTACAGACAAAGTTTATAACCCCCATTATAGCCCTCTCAATCAGCTTCGATTTGATATATTATGTGCTCTATGGTTCAATAGATGCTGCTACGAACGTCCATTTGAATCCCATGCGCAAAAGCTCACTCTATCAAATCCATGGACCTAAACAAAAATATTTAGGAATGAAGATGCATCGCTATAGATGAATTTTATAGCTGCAATTATATCCCTTTGAGTCAACTTCAATTTGATATATTATGGGCCCCGTGGGTCAACCGATGCAGCCACAAATGTCCGTTTAAAGCCCAAGTGCGAAAGCCCACTCTATCAAATCCATAGGCCTAAACAATTGTATTTAGGATCAAAGATAGACCACTATAGATGAAGTCTATAGCCCCAATTATAGCCCTCTGAGTCAGCTTTGATTTGATATATTATGGGCTCCATGGGTCAACCGATACTACCACAAATGTCCATTTGAAGCCCAAGTACGAAAGCCCACTCTATCAAATTCATGGCCCTAAACAAAAATATTTGGGCCTGAGGATGGATTGCTATAGACAAAGTTTATAGCTCCCATTATAGCCCTCTGACTGAGCTTCGATTTGATATATTATAGGCCCCGTGGGTTAACCGATGATGCCACGAATGTCCATTTAAAGCCCAAGTGCAAAAGCCCACCCTATCAAATCCATCTTCCTAAACAAAATATTTTAACCCAAAGATGGGCTCCTATAGACAAAATTTATAGCCCCCATTATTGCCCTCTAAGTCAGCTTTGATTTGATATATTATGTGCCCCGTGGGTCAACCGATGTTGCTACAAATGTCCATTTGAAGCCCAAGTGCAAAAGCCCACTCTATCAAATCCATGGGCCTAAACAAAATTATTTTTGCCTCAAGACAAACCGATATAGACAAAGTTTATAGCCCCATTATAGTTAGTCAGCTTTGATTTGATATATTATGGGCCCCGTGGGTCAACCGATGTTGCCACGAACGTCCATTTGACCCCCAAGTGCGAAAGCCCACACTATTAAATCAATAGGCCTTAACAAAGGTATTTGGGCTTGAAGATGGACTACTATAGACAAATTTATAACCCCCATTATAGCCCTTTTAGTCAACTTCGATTTGATATATTATGGGCCCGATGGGACAACAGATGCTGCCACGAACGTCCATTTTAAGCCCACACTATCAAATCCATGGGCCTAGAGAAAAATATTTAGGCCCAAAGATGGACAGTTATAGATAAAGTTTATAGCCCCCATTATAGCCCTTTGAGCCAGCTTCGATTTAATATATTATGTGCACCGTGGGTCAACCAATACTGCCACGAACGTCCATTTAAAGCCCAAGTGCGAAAGTCCACTCTTTCAAATCCATGGGCCAAAATAAAGGTTTTTGGGCCCAAAGATGGACTGCTATAGACAAATTTTATAGCCCCCATTATAGCCCTCTGAGTCAACATCAATTTAATATATTATGTGCCCGTGGGTAAACTGTTGATACCACGAACATCCATTTGAACCCCAAGTACAAAAGCCCACTCTTTCAAATCCATGGGCCAAAATATGGGCCTAAATAAAGGTATTTAGGCCCGAAGACGGATAAATTTTATAGCCCCCATTATGGCCCTTTGAGTTAGCTTCAATTTAATATATTATGGGCCCCGTGAGACAACCGATGTTGCCACGAACGTCCATTTAAAGCCCAAGTGCAAAAGCCAACACTATCAAATCCATGGACCTAAATGAAATTATTTGGGCCTGAAGATAGATTGCTATAGACAAAGTTTATAGCCCGCATTATAACCCCCTGAGTCAACTTTGATTTAATATATTATGTGCCCCGTGGGTCGACCAATGCTGTCACGAACATCCATTTAAAGCCCCAGTGCAAAAGCCTACTCTTCCAAATCCATTGGCCTAAAAAAAAGGTATTTGGGCCCAAAGACAGACCACTATAGACAAAGTTTATAGCCAACATTATAGCCCTCTAAGTCATCTTTGATTTGATATATTATGGGGCCCGTGGGTCAACCGATGCTGCCACGAACATCCATTTGAAGCCCATGTGTGAAAGCCCACTCTATCAAATCAAAGGGCCTAAACAAAGGTATTTAGGCTTGAAGATAAACTGCTATAAATGAAGTCTATAGCTCCTAGTATAGCCCTCTCAATCAGCTTCGATTTGATATATTATGTGCCTCGTGGGTCAACCAATGCTCCCACGAACGTCCATTTGAAGCCCAAGTGTGAAAGAACACTCTTTCAAATCCATGGGCCTAAACAAAGGTATTTAGGCCCAAAGACAGACCGCTATACACAAAGTTTATAGCGAACATTATAGCCCTCTGAGGCAACTTTGATTTGATATATTATGGGCCCCGTGGGTCAACTGATGCTGCCATGAATGTCCATTTGAAGCCCAAGTATGAAATCTCACTCTTTCAAATTCATGGGCCTAAACAAAGGTATTTAGGCCCAAAGATGGATCACTATAGACAAAGTTTATAGTCCTTATTATAGCCCTCTTATTCATCTTCTATTTGATATATTATGGGCCCCGTGGGTTAATCGATGCTGCCACAAACATCTATTTGAAGCCCAAGTGCGAAAGCCCACAGTATCAAATCCATAGGCCTAGACAAAAATATTTGGGCCCAAAGATGGACTGCTATAAACAAATTTTATAACCCCCATTATAGCCCTCTGAGTCAGCTTCGATTTGATATATTATGTGCCCCGTGGGTCAACCGATGCTACCACAAACATCCATTTAAAGCCCAAGTGTGAAAGCCTACTCTATCAAATACATGGGACTAAGTAAAGGTATTTGGGACCGAAGACAGATCGCTATAGACAAAGTTTAAAAGCCCCATTATTGCCCTCTAGGTCAGCTTCAATTGATATATTATGGGCCCCATGGCTCAACCAATACTGCCATGAACGTCCATTTGAAGACCAAGTACGAAAGCCCACTCTATCAAATCCATAGGCATAAAAAAATTACTTGGGCCTGAAGATGGACTGCTATTGATAAAGTTTATAGCCCCCATTATAGTCCTCTAAGTCAGCTTCAATTTGACATATTATGGGCCCTATGGATCAACCGATGCTGCAATGAACGTCCATTTGAAGACCAAGTGTGAAAGCCCACTCTATCAAATCCATGGGCCTAAAAAAATTACTTGGGCTTGAAGACAGACCACTATTGACAAAGTTTATAGCCCCCATTGTAGCCCTCTGAATCAACTTTGATTTGATATATTATGGGCCCCGTGTGTTAATCAATGCTACCATGAACGTCCATTTGAATCCCAAGTGCGAAAGCCCACTCTATCAAATCAATGGGCCTAAATAAAGGTATTTGGGCTCGTAGACAAACTTCTATAAATAAAGTTTATAGCCCCCATTATTACCCACTCAATCATATTCAATTTGATATATTATGGGTCCCTTGGGACAACTGATGCTACCACGAACATCCTTTTAAAGCCCACACTATCAAATCTATGGGCCTAAACAAAAATATTTGAGCCCAAAGATGGACGGCTATAGACAAAGTTTATAGCCCCCATTATAGCCCTTTGAATCAACTTCAATTTTATATATTATGTGCCCCATGGGTCAACCGATGCTGCCACGAACATCCATTTGAAGCCCAAGTTCGAAAGCCCACTCTGTCAAATCCATGGGCCTAAATAAAATTATTTGGGCCTGACGAACCACAATAGATGAAGTTTATAACCCCTACTATTGCCCTCTGAATAAGCTTTGACTTGATTTATTATGGGCCCTGTGGGTCAACCAATGCTGCCATGAATGTCCATTTGAAGCCCTAGTGCAAAAGCCCACTCTATCAAATCCATGGGCCTAAAAAAAATTATATAGGCTTGAAGATGGAACGATATAGACAAAGTTTATAGCCCCCATTATAGTCAGTCAACTTCGATTTGATATATTATGGCCCCCGTGCATCAACCGATGTTGCCATGAACGTCCATTTGAAGCCCAAGTGTGAAACCCCACACTATCATATCAATGAGCCTAAACAAAGGTATTTGGGCTCAAACATAAACTGCTACAGACAAAGTTTATAACCCCCATTATAGCCCTCTCAGTCAACTTCGATTTGATATATTATGGGCCCCATGGGACAACCGATGTTGCCACGAACGCCCATTTAAAGCCCAAGTACAAAAGCCCACACTATCAAATTCATGGGCCTAGACAAAAATATTTAGGCCCAAAGATGGACTGTTATAGATAGAGTTTATTGCCCCTATTATAGCCTTCTAAGTCAGCTTCGATATGATATATTATATGCACCGTGGGTAAACTGATGCTACCATGAACGTCAATTTAAAGCCCAAGTGCGAAAGCCCACTCTTTCAAATCCATGGGCTTAAATAAAGCCATTTGGAACCGAAGACAAATCGTTATAGACATAGTTTATAACCCCCATTATAGACCTTGGAGTCAGCATTGATGATATATTATGTGCCCTATGGGTCAACCGATGCTACCATGAACGTCCATTTGAACCCCAAGTCCCACTCTTTCAAATCCATAGGCCTAAATAAATGTATTTGAGCTCAAAGATAGACTACTATAGACAAAGTTTATAGCCCCCATTATGGCCCTTTGGGTCAGCTTTGATTTGATATATTATGGGCCCTGTGGGACAACCGATGATGCCATGAACATCCATTTGAGGCCCAAGTGTGAAAGCCCACACTATCAAATCCATGGGCCTAAACAAAATTATTTGGGCCTGAAGATGGATTGCTATAGACAAAGCTTATAGCCCCTACTATAGCCCTCTAAGTCAGCTTCAATTTGATATACTATGTGCCCCATGGGTCAACCGATGCTACCATGAATGTCCATTTGAAGCCCACTCTTTCAAATCCATGGGCCTAAATAAAGGTATTTGGGCCTGAAGATGGACCGCTATAAACCAAGTTTATAGCCAACATTATAGCCCTCTGAGTCAGCTTCAATTTGATATATTATGGACCCCATGGGTCAACCGATGCTGTTACGAGTGTCCATTTAAAGCCCAAGTGTGAAAGTCTACACTATCAAATCCATGGGCCTAGATAAAAATATTTGGGTCCAAAGATAGACTACTATAGACAAAGTTTATAGCCCCCATTATATCCTTCTAAGTCAGCTTTGATTTGATATATTATGTGCCCTATGGTTCAACAGATGCTGCCACGAACGTCCATTTGAATCCCATGCACAAAAGCTCACTCTATCAAATCCATAGACCTAAACAAAAATATTTGGGAATGAAGATGCACCACTATAGATGAATTGTATAGCTGCAATTATAGCTCTTTGAGTCAGCTTTAATTTGATATATTATGGGCCCCGTGGGTCAACCGATGCTGCCACAAACATCCATTTGACGCCCAAGTGCGAAAGCCCACTCTATCAAATCCATGGGTCTAAACAATGGTATTTAGGATCGAAGACAGACCACTATAGATGAATTTTATAGCCCCCATTATAGCCCTCTGAGTCAACTTTGATTTGATATATTATGGGCTTCATGGGTCAACCGATACTGCCACAAACGTCCATTTGAAGCCCAAGTACAAAAGCCCACTCTATCAAATCCATGGCCCTAAACAAAAATATTTAGGCCTGAAGACGGATTGCTATAGACAAAGTTTATAGCTCCCATTATAGCCCTATGACTGAGCTTCAATTTGATATATTATAGGCCTTGTGGGTTAACCGATGCTGCCACGAACATCCATTTAAAGCCCAAGTGCGAAAGCCTACCCTATCAAATCCATCAGCCTAGACAAAAATATTTTGACCCAAAGATGGACTGCTATAGACAAAGTTTATAGTCCCCATTATAGCCCTCTAAGTCAGCTTTGATTTGATATATTATATGCCTCGTGGGTCAACCGATGTTGCCACAAACATCCATTTGAAGCCCAAGTGCGAAAGCCCACTCTATCAAATCCTTGGGCCTAAACAAAATTATTTTTGCCTCAAGACAAACCGATATAGACAAAGTTTATAGCCCCCATTATAGTTAGTCAGCTTCGATTTGATATATTATGGGCCCCGTGGGTCAACCGATGTTGCCACGAACGTCCATTTGATGCCCAAGTGCGAAAGCCCACACTATTAAATCACTAGGCCTCAACAAAGATATTTGGGCTCGAAGACAGACTACTATAGACAAAATTTATAACCCTCATTATAGCCCTCTTAGTCAACTTCGATTTGATATATCATGGCCTGGTGGGACAACCAATGCTGCCATGAACGTCCATTTTAAGCCCATGTATGAAAGCCCACATTATCAAATCCATGGGCCTAAAGAAAAATATTTGGGCCCAAAGATGGACTGGCCTCATTATAGCTCTTTGAGTCAGCTTTGATTCGATATATTATGTGCACTGTGGGTCAACCGATGCTGCCATGAACGTCCATTTCAAGCCCAAGTGCGAAAGTCCACTCTTTCAAATCCATAGGCCTAAACAAAGGTTTTTGGACCCAAAGACGGACCGCTATAGACAAATTTTATAGCCCCCATTATAGCCCTCTCAGTCAGCATCGATTTGATATATTATGTGCCCCATGGGTAAACCGTTGATACCACGAACGTCCATTTGAAGCCCAAGTATGAAAGCCCACTCTTTCAAATCCATGGGCCAAAATATAGGTCAAAATAAAGGTATTTAGGCCCGAAGATGGACAAAGTTTATAGCCCTTTGAGTCAGCTTCGATTTGATAATTATGGGGCCCGTGAGACAACCGATGCTGCCAAAAACGTCCATTTAAAGCCCAAGTGTGAAAGCCCACACTATCAAATCCATGGGCCTAAATAAAATTATTTGGGCCTGAAGACGGATTGCTATAGACAAAGTTTATAGCCTTCATCATAACCCTCTGAGTCAAATTCGATTTGATATATTATGTGTCCCGTGGGTCAACCGATGCTGCCACGAACGTCCATTTAAAGCCTCAATGCAAAAGCCTACTCTTTCAAATCCATTGGCCTAAAAAAAGGTATTTGAGCCCGAAGACAGACTACTATAGACAAAGTTTATAGCCAAAATTATAGCCCTTTGAGTCATATTTGATTTGATATATTATGGGCCACGTGGGTCAACCGATGCTGCCACGAACGTCCATTTGAAACCCATGTGTGAAAGCCCACTCTATCAAATCAAATGGCCTAAACAAGGTATTTAGGCCTAAAGACAGACTGCTATAAAGGAAGCTTATAGCTCCTAGTATAGCCCTCTCAATCATATTCGATTTGATATATTATGGGCCCTATGGGTCAACCGATACTACCACGAACTTCTATTTGTAGCCCAAGTGTGAAAGCCCACACTATCAAATTCATGGGCCTAGATAAAAATGTTTGGACCCAAAGATAGACTGCTATAGACAAAGTTTATAGCCCTTATTATAGCCCTCTGAGTTAGCTTCGATTTGATATATTATGTGCCCTGTGGTTCAACCTATGCTTCCACGAACGTCCATTTGAAGCCCAAGTGCAAAATCCCACTCTTTCAAATACATGGGCCTAAATAAAAATATTTGGGCCTGAAGACAGACCGCTATAGATGAAGTTTATAGCTGCCATTATACCCCTCTGAGTCAGCTTCAATTTGATATATTATAGGCCTCGTGGGTCAACCGATGCTGCCATGAACATCCGTTTGAAGCCCAAGTGTGAAAGCCCACTCTAACAAATCCGTGGGCCTAAACAACGGTATTTGGGATCAAAGATAGACTGTTATAGATCTAGTGTATAGCCCCCATTATAGCCCTCTGAGTCAGCTTTGATTTGATATATTATGGTCCCCGTGGTTCAACCGATGCTACCACGAACGTCCATTTGAAGCCCAAGTACGAAAGCCCACTCTATCAAATCCATGAGCCTAGACAAAAATATTTGGGCCTAATGATGAACTGCAATAGATAAAGTTTATAGCTCCCATTATAGCCCTCT
Organism: Mallotus nudiflorus; assembly: GCA_947683625.1. Taxonomy (NCBI): domain Eukaryota; kingdom Viridiplantae; phylum Streptophyta; class Magnoliopsida; order Malpighiales; family Euphorbiaceae; genus Mallotus; species Mallotus nudiflorus. The sequence goes on from CANTUR010000125.1 coordinate 2,053,229, forward strand.
GACTCAGCTTCAATTTGATATATTATGGGCCCCGTGCCATGAATGCCCATTTAAAGCCCAAGTGCGAAAGCCCATTCTTTCAAATCCATTGGCCTAGACAAAAATATTTAGGCCTAAAGATGGACTGCTATAGGCAAAGTTTATAGCCTCCATTATAGCCCTCTAAGTCATTTTTGATTTGATATATTATGTGTCCCGTGGGTCAACTGATGCTACCATGAATGTCCATTTATAGCCCAAGTGCGAAAGCCCACTCTATCAAATCCATGGGACTAAACAAAAATATTTGGGCCTGAAGCTGGACCGCTATAGACAAAGTGTATAGCCCCTATTATAGCCCTCTGAGTCAACTTCGATTTGATATATTATGGGCTGCGTGGGTCAACCGAAACTGCCACGAACATTGATTAGAAGCTCAAGTGTAAAAGCCCACTCTATCAAATCAATGGACCTAAAGAAAGGTATTTGGGCCTGAAGATGGACTGCTATAGATGAATTTTATAGTCCCTATTATAGCCCTCTCAGTCAATTTTGATTTGATACATTATGGGCCCTATGGGTCAACTGATGCTTCCAGGAACGTGCATTTAAAGCCCTAGTGCGAAAGCCCACACTATCAAATCCTTAGGCCTAGATAAAAATATTTGGGCCCAAATATGGACTGCTATAGACAAAGTTTATAGGCCACATTATAGTCCTCTGAGTCAGCTTCAATTTGATATATTATGTGCCCCATGGGTCAACTGATGCTACCACAAACGTCCATTTAAAGCCCAAGTACGAAATCCTACTCTATCAAATCCATGGGCCTAAATAAAAATATTTGGGCCTGAAGATGAACCACTATAGACAAAGTTTATAGCCCTCTGACTCAGCTTCGATTTGATATATTATGGGCCCCGTGGGTTAACCGATGCTCCCACAAACTTCCATTTAAAGCCCAAGTGCGAAAGCCCACTCTATCAAATCCATGGGCCTAGACAAAAATATTTGGTCCCAAAGATGGAATGCTACAGACAAATTTGATAGCCCCCATTATAGCCCTCTAAGTCAAGTTTGATTTGATATATTATGTGCCCCATGCATCAACCGATGCTGCCATGAACGTCCATTTGAAGCCCAAGTGCAAAAGCCCACTCTATCAAATCCATGGGCTTAAATAAAAATATTTGGGCCTGAAGATGGACTGTTATAGACAAAGCTTACAGCCCCTATTATAGCCCTCTGAGTCAGCTTCGATTTGATATTTTATGGGCCATGTGGGTCAACTAAAACTGCCACGAACGTTGATTTGAAGCCTAAGTGTGGAAGCCCACTCTATCAAATCAATCGGCCTAAACAAATGTTTTTAGGACCAAAGATGGACTGCTATAGATGAAGTTTATAGTCCCCTTTATAGCCCTCTCAGTCAACTTCGATTTGATATATTATAGGCCCTGTGGGTCAACCGATGCTACCAAGAATGTGCATTTGAAGCCCAAAAGCAAAAGTCCAGACTATAAAATCCATAGGCCAAAACAAAAATATTTAGGCCCAAAGATGGACTACTATCAATGAAGATTATATTCCCCATTATAGCCCTCTCAGTCAGCTTTGATTTGATATATTATGGGCCCCATGGGTCAACCGATATTGCCACGAACGTCCATTTGAAGCCCAAGTGCGAAAGCCCACTCTATCAAATCCATTGGCCTAAACAACGGTATTTCAAACTGAAGACGGACTGCTATAGATGAAGTTTATAGCCCCCATTATAGCCCTTTTAATCAGCTTTGATTTCATATATTGTAGGCCTCGTGGGTCAACCGATGCTGCCATAAACGTCCATTTGAAGCCCAACTGTGAAAGCCCACTCTATCAAATCCATGAGCCTAAACAAAAATATTTGGGCCTAAAGATGGACCGTTATAGAAAAATTTTATAGCTCCTATTATAGCCCTCTGAGTTAGCTTCAATTTGATATATTATGGGCCCTATGGGTCAACCGATGCTGCCACAAACGTTCATTTGAATCCCAAGTACGAAAGCCCACACTATCAAATCCATAGGCCTAGATAAAAATATTTGGGCCCAAAGATAGACTGCTATAGACAAAGTTTATAGCCCCCATTATAGCCCTCTGAGTTAGCTTCGATTTAATATATTATGTGCCCTGTGGTTCAACCTATGCTTCCACGAACATCCATTTGAAGCCCAAGTGCAAAATCCCACTCTTTCAAATCCATGGGCCTAAACAAAAATATTTGGGCCTGAAGACAGACCGCTATAGATGAAGTTTATAGCTGCCATTATATCCCTCTGAGTCAGCTTCAATTTGATATATTATGGGCCCCGTGGGTCAACCGATGTTGCCATGAACATCCATTTGAAGCCCAAGTGTGAAAGCCCACTCTAACAAATCTGTGGGCCTAAACAATAGTATTTGGGATCAAAGATAGACTATTATAGATGTAGTGTATAGCCCCCATTATAGCCCTCTGAGTCAGCTTTGATTTGATATATTATGGTCCCCGTGGGTCAACCGATGCTACGACGAATGTCCATTTGAAGCCCAAGTACGAAAGCCCACTCTATCAAATCCATGAGCCTAAACAAAAATATTTGGGCCTAATGACAGACTGATATAGACAAAGTTTATAGCTCCCATTATAGCCCTCTGACTCAACTTCGATTTGATATATTATGGGCCCCATGGGTTAACCGATGCTGCTATGAACGTCCATTTAAAGCCCAAGTGCAAAAGCCCACTCTTTCAAATCCATTGGCCTAGACAAAAATATTTAAGCCCAAAGATGGACTGCTATAGACAAAGTTTATAGCCTCCATTATAGCCCTCTAAGTCAGTTTTGATTTGATATATTATGTGTCCCATGGGTCAATCGATGCTGCCATGAATGTCCATTTAAAGCCCAAGTGCGAAAGCCCACTCTATCAAATCCATGGGACTAAATAAAAATATTTGGGCCTGAAGATGGACCGCTATAGACAAAGTGTATAGCCCCTATTATAGCCCTCTGAGTCAGCTTCGATTTGATATATTATGGGCCACGTGGGTCAACCGAAACTACCACGAACATCGATTAGAAGCTCAAGTGTGAAAGCCCACTCTATCAAATCAATGAACCTAAAGAATGGTATTTGGGCCTGAAGATGGACTGCTATAGATGATTTTATAGTCCCTATTATAGCCCTCTCAGTCAATTTCGATTTGATACATTATGGGCCCTGTGGGTCAACTGATGCTTCCAGGAACGTGCATTTGAAGCCCTAGTGCGAAAGCCCATACTATCAAATCCTTAGGCCTAGATAAAAATATTTGGGCCTAAAGATGGACTGCTATAGACAAAGTTTATAGGCCACATTATAGTCCTCTGAGTCAGCTTCAATTTGATATATTATGTGCCTCATGGGTCAACTGATGCTACCACAAACGTCCATTTAAAGCCCAAGTACGAAATCCTACTCTATTAAATCCATGGGCCTAAATAAAAATATTTGGGCCTAAAGATGAACCACTATAGACAAAGTTTATAGCCCTCTAACTCAACTTTGATTTGATATATTATGGGCCCCGTGGGTTAATCGATGCTCCCACAACTTCCATTTAAAGCCCAAGTGCAAAAGCCCACTCTATTAAATCCATGGGCCTAGACAAAAATATTTGGGCCCAAAGATGGACTACTATAGACAAATTTGATAGCCCCCATTATAACCCTCTAAGTCAGGTTTGATTTGATATATTATGTGCCCCGTGGATTAACCGATGCTGCCATGAACGTCCATTTGAAGTCCAAGTGCGAAAGCCCACTCTATCAAATCCATGGGCCTAAATAAAAATATTTGGGCCTGAAGATGGACTGTTATAGACAAAGTTTATAGCCCCTATTATAGTCCTCTGAGTCAGCTTCGATTTGATATTTTATGGGCCCTATGGGTCAACCAAAACTGCCTCGAACGTCGATTTGAAGCCCAAGTGTGGAAGCCCACTCTATCAAATCAATCGGCCTAAACAAATGTTTTTAGGACCAAAGATGGACTGCTATAGATGAAGTTTATAGTCCCCTTTATAGCCCTCTCAATCAGCTTCGATTTGATATATTATAGGCCCCATGGGTCAACCGATGCTGCTAGGAACGTGCATTTGAAGTCTAAAAGCAAAAGCCCAGACTATAAAATCCATAGGCCAAAATAAAAATATTTAGGCCCAAAGATGGACTGCTATCAATGAAGATTATAGTCCCTATTATAGCCCTCTCAGTCAGCTTTGATTTGATATATTATGGGCCCCGTGGGTCAACCGATATTGCCACGAACGTCCATTTGAAGCCTAAGTGTGAAAGCCCACTCTATAAAATCCATCGGCCTAAACAATGGTATTTCAAACTAAAGATGGACGGCTATAGACAAAGTTTATAGCCCTCTTAGTCAACTTTGATTTCATATATTATGGTCCTCGTGGGTCAACTGATGCTACCATAAACGTCCATTTAAAGCCCAACTATGAAAGCCCACTTTATCAAATCCATGAGCCTAAGCAAAAATATTTGGGCCTAAAGATGGACCATTATAGACAAATTTTATAGCTCCCATTATAGCCCTCTGAGTTAGCTTCAATTTGATATATTATGGGCCCCGTGGGTCAACCGATGCTGCTACAAACGTCCATTTGAATCCCAAGTACGAAAGCCCACACTATTAAATCCATGGGCCTAGACAAAAATATTTATGCCCAAAGGTAGACTTCTATAGATAAAGTTTATAGCCCCCATTATAGCCCTCTGAGTCATTTTCGATTTGATATATTATGTGCCTCATGGGTCAACTGATGCTACCACGAACGTCCATTTGAAGCCCATGTGCGAAAGCCCACTCTATAAAATCCATAGGTCTAAACAAAAATATTTGGGTCTGAAGATGGACCACTATAGACAAAGTTTATAGCCTCCATTATAGCCCTCTAATTCAGCTTTGATTTGATATATTATGGGCCCCGTGGGTCAACCGATGTTGCCACAAATGTCCATTTGAAGCCCAAGTGCAAAAGCTCGCCCTATCAAACCAATGGGGCTAAGCAAAGGTATTTACGCCCGAAGATGGACTGCTATACATGAAGTTTATAGTCCTGATTATTACCCTCTCAATCAGCTTTGATTTGATATATTATGGGCCCCGTGGTTCAATCGATGCTACTAGGAACGTGCATTTGAAGTCCAAGTGCGAAAGTCCACACTATCAAATCCATAGGTCTAGAAAAAAATACTTAGGCCCAAAGATGGACTATAATAGATGAAGTTTATAGCCCATATTATAGCTCTTTAAGTTAGCTTCGATTTTATATATTATGGGCCCCGTGGGTCAACCAATGCTATCATGAATGTCCATTTGAAGCCTAAGTATAAAAGCCCACTCTATCAAATCCATGGGCCTAAAAAAATATTTGGACCTGAAGATGGATGTCTATAGATAAAGTTTATAGCCCCTATTATGGCCCTCTAAGTCAACTTTGATTTGATATATTATGGGCCCTGTGGGTCAACCAATGCTACTACTAATGTCCATTTAAAGCCAAAGTGCGAAAGCCTACTCTATCAAATCCATGGGCCTAAAAAAAATATTTGGGCCTGAGGATGGACCGCTATAGATGAATTTTATAGCCCCCATTATAGCCCTCTCAGTTAGCTTTCGTTTTATGGGCCTCGTGGGTCAACCGATGTTGCCACGAACGTCCATTTGAAGTTTAAGTGCAAAAGCCCACACTATCAAATCTTTGGGCCTAGATAAAAATATTTAGGCCTAATAATGGATTGCTATAGTCAAAGTTCATAGCCCCTATTATAGCCCTCTGAGTCAGCTTCGATTTGATATATTATGTGTCCCATGGGTCTACCGATCTTGCCACAAATGTCCATTTGAAGCCCAAGTGTGAAAGCTCACTCTATCAAATCCATGGGCCTAAAAAAATTTATTTGGGCCCAAGGATAGAGCATTATAGATGAAGTTTATAGCCCCCATTATAGCCCTCTAAGTCAGCTTTGATTTGATATATTATGGGCTCCGTGGGCTAACCGATGCTGCCATAAACGTCCATTTGAAGCCCAAATGTGAAAGCCCGCTCTATCAAATCCACGAGCCTAAAAAAATTTATTTGAGCCTGAAGATGGATCGCTATAGAAAAGTTTATGACCCCTATTATAGCCCTCTGAGTCGGCTTTGATTTGATATATTATGAGCCCCGTGGATCAACTGATGCTACCACAAACGTCCATTTAAAGCCCAAGTATGAAAGCCCACTTTATTAAATCAATGGGCCTAAACAAAGGTATTTGGGCCCTAAGATGGACTACTATAGATGAAGTTTATGTTCCCCATTATAGCCCACTCAGTTAGCTTTGATTTGATATACTATGGGTCCCGTAGGACAACCGATGCTGCCAGGAACGTCTGTTTGAAGCCCAAGTGCAAAAGCTCACACTATCAAATCCATGGACCTAGATAAAAATATTTTCCCAAAGATAGATTACTATAGGTAAAGTTTATAGCCCCCATTATAACCCTCTAAGTTAGCTTCGATTTGATATATTATGTGTCTTGTGGGTCAACCGATGTTGTCACGAACGTCCATTTGAAGCCAAAGTGTAAAAGCCTACTCTATCAAATCAATGGGCCTAAATAAAAATATTTGGGCCTAAAGATAGACTTTTATAGATGAAGTTTATAGCCCCCGTTATAGCCCTCTGAGTCAGCTTTGATTTGATATATCATAGATCCCGTGGATCAACTGATGCTACCACGAAATCCATTTGAAGCCCAAATGTGAAAGCCCACTCTATCAAATCCATGGGCCTAAACAAAAATATTTGGGCCTGAAGAAAAATTGCTATAGACAAAGTTTATAGCCCCCATTATAGTCCTATGAGTCAGCTTCGATTTGATATATAATGAGCCCCGTGGGCAACCGATGCTGCCACGAACGTCCATTTGAAGTCCAAGTGCGAAAGCCCACTCTATCAAATTCATAGGCCTAAACAACGATATTTAGGACCGAAGACAAACCGTTATAGACGAAGTTTATAGCCCCCATTATTGCCCTATGACTTAGCTTTGATTTGATATATTATGAGCCTCATGGGTCAGCCGATGCTGCCACGAACATCCATTTGAAGCCCAAGTGCGAAAGCCCACTCTATCTGGCAGAGTCTCCTTTGTAAAATGGACATCTCTCTACTAAAAGTAGAGCTGATCCTGCAAGCAAACACACTTCTAAAATCACAAATGCTCAACACCTCGGGTTGGAACCCCAAACTACACAATTTCCCAACCGAGGATCACAATTCACAATAAAATTAATATTTAATTATAATATAATAAAAATCATTAAAAATCCATAATCATCAATAATGAACCGCAATATAATATATTTATATAACAAAAACATTAAAGCTAATTATTTTTCAAATAGTTAATAAAATCTCAATAAATCATATAATACTAATAGGAAAATCCATTTTTCAATTATTCAAAATAAAATAGTAAAATTCACAATTAATCATTTAAATAGTTCAAATATATAATAACAATAGTTAAAAATTCATTTAATCACAAAAATAGTAAATAAATTACTATTCAAATATATTTTCAAAAATTACTATTAATTAGTTAAAAATAGTAAATAATTCGTAAAAATTATTTTAATACTATTTATTATTTCAAAATTATTAAGAACATAATAATTAACAATAATTGTAATTAAAACATCAAATTCACTAATTTATATTAATTTTTCCAAAAATTAATTTTTCACATAAACTTTCAATAATTCATAGTAAATAATTGGGACACAATTTTCATAAACTTCCTTCACAAACTATATTTCAAATAATTCAAAAAATTTATTAAAAATAAAAAGATTTTCTGGTAGGGGTCACCAGAACATTAACTTGCCGGAAAATTCAAACCTCAAAAATCAAATAATTCAAAAATATTCAACAAAAATATATATGCATGGATTAAGCTACACACTACAACTTTCCTAAAGAAACTTAGCCTAAAACACAAAAAAAATCAAGCTTAAAAAAATAAAAACTAAAATTAATCTAAATGAAAACTTGAATAAAACTCAAAAATGGAAGGATCTAAGCTTAAACCAAGCTTAGAGTTGGCTTGCCCGGAGCTAGAGGATTCCAAAGAGTCTAGAAACATGAGTTTTGGCCACCGGAATCAACACTGGTGATGATCGAAGCTCCCTGTTACTGCTGACAAGCATGTTAAAGGCAGCAGAAGGGAGAGGAGAAGAAGGGGAGGTGATGGTTGTAGGTGGTGGTGGCAAGTGGTGGCTCCAGCGAGTTGGGTGGCATTCTGCAGAATGATAGAAAGCAAAGGAAAACAGGAAAGAAGAAAGAAAAAGAAAGAGAAGAGAAGAAAGAAAATGTCTTGAAATTTGTACTGTCCTAACCCTATATATATATTAACTTAATAACTTTAACATATATATATAAACATATATATAATACACCACATAACACATGCATAATATAATAACACTAATAATAATAACAATAATAATAGTAATGATAATAATAATAATAATAATAATAATAATGATAATAACAATAATAATAATAATACTAACTTCCAAATAATTTCCTTTACGTAACAAAATATTTAAAATAAATAAATAAATACTATTCACAAATAATGATAATAATATTTATAAATGAATAAATAATCATATATATACTAAAATCAATTAACACACAATTAATTATAATATATAAAAAATTAAAATATTATTAACACTGCATATCTCAAAATAATTTTTAATAGTTTAGAATAAAGGGTCGTTACAAACTCTTTTAGATGACTTACTAGGTTCATGTTTAATTAGCAATGAGAAGATAATATCAACACTTGATATTATTTGAAACACCTTTCAAGTCTAAATATGAAAATCCTAATTATACACATTTAGTTCTCATAAGTTGTGAGTGACCTCTAGCATCGATATCACAACTATCCAACTAGAAATGAATGCATGTATTAATTCACATGAACCCTTTGGTCATAATTACTGTGCACTAAAATCCCTTCATTAAAATATCCTAATATACGCTAGAGTCATGGTTTAGTCAAACTCTAATAGTCGTATCATATGACCTTATCTCAAATTTTAATTTTTAATAAAACATAAAAAAAATACTAGAAACACATTTCTAGCACTGAAACTCTTTCAAATTGTGTTATGTTTATCTTGGCCAAGAACTTATTCTTAAGAATAAACTTAGATAACATATGATCTTATCCTCGTTCACTCTAGGCAATGAATCTCATCTTGGTCAAATACTCATCGTTACATTTAATCGACTAGAGCCACCACATGTCATATACCCATGTGTAATTAACACAGGTATGTAAGCAATAACAAGCCCTAACCGCTTAAATGTGGATGACTGTGTCACCTCATGTCAAAGAACTATATGCACCATTATGACCTAGATTGTGATTATTGACTACAAGTGAATATCCACATAATCATAAATCTAACATCACTGTTCGACCCACCCATCTCATAAGTATCTTCATATCTATACTGACATCTCATATCAATTAGTATGAGACTTACTACCTCTCACTATTAGTATCACATACTAATCAAAAAAAATAGATAAAGGTGATAATCAAATTAATATTACCCAAATATTAATTTATCAACTATGAACATTTTGTAGTATATGTACTAAATAAATTTGTAACTCTATTATTAATTCTTGATAATAAATTTATTTAACATATTGCTAATGGATAAATACTCAACTAAGCAAATACTTTATTTAAATGAATGTTATTTATTGTCATTTGGAATTATTTATAAAGTCAAAATATATGATTGGCATATTGGGCATACCACCTATACTAATAGCTTCATTAACAGTATCATTAATCCTTTGTTCGTTAGCACTATTTGAATTACGTGTTGATAAAGCATTCCTAAAAGCGTTTGCAATTTGAAATTTGGAATGGCTTTTTTTGGCAGGAACTGCTATCAGAGAAATACCATCGTCCATTTAACATCTAAGTTGCCTAGAGTATTTGAACCTCAGTAACTGTAAATATCTTGAGAGCCTTCCAAGATGTATCCATAAAATTCCTGTATTGAGACAATTGATATTAACCCCATGTCAAAGTATTCACTCCTCGCCAGAGCTTCCACCATCTTTAAACAGTCTAGATGCAAATAATTGCAATTCTCTCAATACCATGCCACCACTCAGCGTCACCAAATATTGCAATCTCGGATGCTGACGCTAGCAAAATGCTTAAGATTGGATCTAAAGACAGTCGTGATGGAGGCTCGTGACCAAATTTTAAAAGCAAGACAGAATTTTAAATTTCTTAATTTTTTGTTTGAAATTTTTGCATACTCTTGATTTACTGACTCTTAGGTGTAATACATATTTTTTTTATCTTTTTAACTCTAACAGTTCTTTTTTTTAAAAAAAAAAATTTGTAGTCTCGTGAAAAAGTTTCTTATCTTTATTCAAGAAGTGAAATTCCATGATGGTTCAGTAATCAAAGTATAGGAGCTTTAATTACCATGCAATTTCCTTCAAATATAGACCAGTTTAAAGGCATTGCTTTCTGCATTGTCTTTGAATTTAAGAAATCGTCGAGCAATCCAATTCAATCAGAACTTATTTTTTGCGATTCTTCCATTTTGGCTGAGATGGATAATGTGCTAATCTGGACAAGTTTCCATGGATTTTCAGGCATTGCAGGTTCAGTTATTTTTCGTCCCTATGCTTATATGGATAAATTTGATGAAAAAGAAATTGGAAAGTATTGCAAAATCAAAAAGTGTGGCTTCTGTTTGCTACAATAATGCCAGCATTTGGAAGGACAAGTGTAAGAAATTGGAAAGCATTGCAAAGTGATTGCATTTGATTAGCACTAGCTCTTACAAAATTCGTGCTGAATCTATTTGCTTCATGTCCATTTTCATTTTAGTTGACTGTTTCTTTCATACTTCTCTACATTATGACACTACAAAAAAAATTATGTTTTATAATAGCAAAATCCGTTACAAATCTGTTAAAAATGAGCATTTGTAACAGAAATATTTTGTTAAAAATTTGATGGTTACAAATTTTTTGTAACGGAAATAAAAATTCTGTTACAAATTTTGTAACAGATATTCCATTACTAATTTATAACGAAATTATAATCTGTTACAAATTACTTAGTAGCTAAATAGAGAAATCCATTACAAATTTATAATGGATTTGTAACAGATAAAATCTGTTGCAAAATTAGTAATAGAATTTTTCATTACAAATTTTTAACAGATTGAATTTGTTACACATTTGTTACAAATTTGTAACAAATTTTTTGTTATAAATCTGTTACAATTTGTAACAGATTATAACCGTTAAAAATTTGTAACTTAAGACCTGCGAAAAATCCGTTACAAATTTGTAAGAGATTTTTAATTTGTTACTACCTTCAAAAGAGTTATAACGGAATATTTGTTACAAAATTATAAAAAATTCATTACAAAAACATATATAAAAATTATTATTATTATTATTATTATTATTATTATTATTATTATTATTTGAACAAATAGAAAAATCACATAATATTAAAACATAAAAATATAATTGTCACACAATAGTATTTTAGCGATATAAAAAAAATAAACAGATTACAAAGTTCCTATAGGTAGTATGGGCTCACAGTCAAAACCTATCTAATTTCAAAATTTCAACCTTCATCCAATTGATTTTCCTTCCCTTCACTGGCTTATCAAATCATCTGCTACATCTCCACTGCTCTGATCCAAAGGATTTTCAAAGGATTTAAAAGTTGAAATTCAAAAGGTTTTTTTGGTTTATAATTTCTTATAGTTGTAGCAATACTCACATCCACTTGCTCGACCTCCCACTTAACCTTTGCAACAAAACCATCATGCACGGGCACATATTCCTAACAGTTTTTTTCTTTTTCAAAAATATATAATAATAATAAATAGAAGAAGAAGTAGAGGAAGAAAGGATAAAATAAATAATTAATGCGCTTAGAAAGGAAAATATTGATAACCCACCTCAAGTTTCTGAATGAGCTCTTTGGCGTTTGGAGCAGAAACAATAATGCTACATTGAGAAGGCATGATGAATCCATCATCCACGGCCTTGTCGATGAAAGTAAGCATAAGATTGTAGTAGCCATCAACATTAAGCAAGCCTACCTATTAAAATTATTAATTATAATTATGAACAAATTCAAGAGTTGACAATTTATTATTAATTGCTATGAAACATTGAATAAACCAGCTTTTAGAAAACTTAAATCTAATCCAATCTTATTAAGGACATGAAAGTTGATTTACAGGCTTATCGTGGATTCCATTAAATATTTTTTTTTTTAAAAGCCTAACATATTTTGTAACGGATTAGCAATCCATTACAAATTTGCAAGGCCAAATATTTTTTTTGAAAGCCTAACATATTTTGTAACTGATTAGAAATCCGTTACAAATTTGTAACAGCGTACATTCATTACAAATTTATAACCGCTATATCCATTATAAATTTGTTACAAATATTTGGCGCCGAATTAGCGCCTTTTTTGTATCAAATTTAGTAACGAAAAATTTTTGTTACTAAAGATCCGTTACAAATATGGTTACAAATCCGTTACAATTTTTATTTTGTAACAGATCTTTTGCTGTTGTAAAAATTTTGTTACTAATTCATTATTTCGTTACAAATCTGTTACAAATCCATTACAATTTAGTAACAAAAATAATTTGTTACAAAATAGATTTTTTCTTGAATCATGATGGTACTTAATTAATACAATAAACACAATGATTGTTATATATATATATATATATATATATATATATATATATATATATATATTTGTTTATTTATTTATTTTAATTTCAATGGAAATTTTGAATAAAATCACATGAATTTTCAAATACAACTAAAATTAATAAATAAATCTCTTTTAAACTCAATTTTTTACACAACATATATGTTTTACTGTTTTCTTCATTTATGCCAATTAAAGCATAATTCAATTCATTATGATGTTTTGAACTTTACAAGCTGATTTATTTATCGAAAATGATTTTTAGAGCGGCTTAGCTTGACTTATTTATACCCTATAATCATTTGATAGTTTGATAATTCAACATAACTGAATGGTTAACTTTTAATAATTACCTCAAACTTTCTCTTAAAGGTTCATTCTTGGAGCCAATTATGGTGATTTCCTTAGAATTCTCTGAAGGCTCATCAGCAATAGGTTTCGATAAAGTAACAGGCTTTGGACGAAACCTAGTACTAGTTTTTGAAACCTTAAAGAAACCCCATCTAAAATCCCTCTTTAAAAAAAAAAAAATCAAAGGGTTTTAAGTTGGTGTTTTGGAACATAAGAGAGAAGATACAAAAATGAAAGTACCACCAAGATAGAAAACTAAAGAAATTGAGGCCTTCGAGAGTGATTGGATGCCAAAAAATTGAAAGAAAATTGGAGAGTAGATTTTCTCTACCTCAAAAACCTCAAATTCTTCCGATAAAAATATCACCGTTTTTAAGATATTGAGTTATTTACACTCATAATCATTAACTTATTATTCATTTCTTATTATCATCTTAAAAAATTAATTGGACATATAAAAATCTCAAACTCATAATTTCAGTAATGGTAATCCCTCATTCATCAATTTCCAATGAAATTAATACCAAAATGTTAATGTTGGCGAATAAATGGATGACGATATGGTAAAGTAATTTTTACTAATGAACCAAAGATCACTCCACATGGAGTTTTTTATTTACATAGAAAAGTTTAACAGGGGCCACGTAGCCTCTAGTTTATTATTGAAAATAATTTTGTAACATCATCATCCCCTTATTTGTCCACTTCGGCAATCCGGTGTTGATTTAATCGGAAATCAACAAATGGGGCATCAACTTTATTAAAATTAAAAATCAAAAATTTTTATGTGTGCAATTAGTTTTTTGGGACAATAGTGAAAAATGAGTAATAAATTAGGGACTATAAGTATAAATAATCCCAAGATAGTTGAGGTGTAATATTCATGGGTGGATCTCTAAAAAAACACACACATTGCGTAGCGATGCTTAGTTCTAAAAAAATAATAATAATAATAAAAGCAACAAAAATCTAGAATCTTAAGATAGTCTTTGGATGCCAAGAAAGTGAAGGATCCTTGGATTAGAGAAAATATAAATTTGGAAGAGAAGGAAGAAGTGAGCGACGCGGGTACTAATAAGGCGAAATATTTCGCGAACACTCTTGTGAAGTTTTTTGAGAGTCAATGACACTTAACATCCAAATATCAGTAGCATTACCATGAGAATGAAGCAAAGTAGAAATTAAATTTTAGGATAAGGAATGAATTCGCAAGTTGGGTTCAGTGAGTATGAAGATGGTAAGAAATTAATTCGCAGATTAGGTGGCTATGATGTGGTGAGAGAGAGAAGTGAGTGACGGGTAACAGCGTGGTGTCAGGGAAAGGAAATGATGATGAGGGTGAAATCATGATGAAGAAGAAATGCTGTGGCAGAAAGCAAGCAAGGGGCGAAAGCAAAGATTAGGGTGGCACTAGGGTGAAAGGTGATGAAAAAGAAGCTCCAATCTACGTGAGATTAATTTTAATTTTTAACAGAAGGAACTTATCTTCTCCTTAGCTCGTGAAATACAAATAAATTATTTAAGTTGCAGGTATTTTGATCCAACGGTTCTAAATAGATTTTTTTAAATCTAATGGCTATTATACTTGTTGGCATCATATTATCATGACATCATTGAAATTACCGTGTCGATGATAATTGTCAAAATAAAGATCTATAAGAGAACTCTAGATTGTTTTTGGTAGGTTAGGATCTTGGAAGGAATTAGTTATTTAAAAACAATATTAAAGTTAATCTAATAATGGAAAGTCTAGCCACGTATACACTCTTAGGTCTTGGCAGTGGCCACAAGCAAACAAAAAACTTTGTTAGAATTTATTTTATATTATTTTTACGTACTGATTGAGTTTGTAATTATTCTTTTGATCAATAATAATCTGCCAATTTTTTATAATAAAAAATAATAATTTAGATAACTTTCTTAATTAGTTAAATGTGAAAGGTCCAGCTTCGTTTAAAATGGATGATATGGATTAATACATTAGTAGAAGTTGTGAGTTTAATTTCACATCATACTAAAAAAAAGTTAAATATTAAAAGAAAATATTGTATGTCACTGGTGGCGACAAATGATAAACATACTCCTTTTAATTTATATACTTTTGATATTATGACAGAATAAAAATATAATTAAAAAATTATATCATTAGTGGCTCATGAAGTCGTATTTCGCAACTTTGTAAGTATTTGCACAATTTTAAATCAATTTATTGTTTTTAAGGATTGCACATTTTTATTTTATTTTTTTTTAATTTAAGGTATACAACTTAAATTTGAAATTCAGTGTTGGAGAATTTATTTATAAACTTTTAAGCACATGACATTGCATAATTTTATGTTTTGCACACGAAGATATACAACCATACACAAATTATATGTTTGGCTTTGTTAATTTATTTTTGGTCGGAAATGCTGAACTGGGCATGGATAAAATATCTTCCATATTTTTCGGAGGTAAGAAACTCTCTCGCTCCCTCCCTCCCTCCCTCCCTCCCTCTAAAGTCAGCCTTCCCCTTCTATCTTCTTGAATATATATTTATATACTTAATTATATTTATAGATATTTATACTTAAAAATGAAATGTACAATCCGTAAAAATAATAAATTGATGTAGAATTGTGCATAAATACCTATAACCTCACGAATTGTAATATCACAGGTTGTATACTTTGCATAAATTTGCACACAAAGATATACAACCATACACGAATTATGTATTTGGCTTTGTTAATTTATTTTTTTTATCGTCTTGAATATATATTTCTAAAACTTAATTTTATATATATATATTTTTGGTTTTGATCATTATGTTAATAAATATTAGCCGTAATGAGAAAAACGTGGAACCACAGTGGACTTAAGACACTATAAATAGAGCCTATTTGAGTTCAAGAATTAGCAGAAATCAATGCAAAAAAAAAAAAAAAGGGCCCCTACATTCCCTTTTCATCTCTTTCACGGACACAAACCCAACAAAAGAAACAACAAAAGCAACAAGAAGAAGAAGAAGATAGTCTCATCATCAGGAGGCTCCATCATCAATTCACACTTCAGTAAAGAGAAGTGGAGAGAAGAGATGAAGGGCATGTTCAACAATGAGCATGGCCCTGATGAGCTTCAGCATCCTGTTTGCATTTTTCAAGTGCTTAAATCAGTTAAATCCAGCAACCCTGATGCTTCCACTCCTCAAACAATAGCATTAGGTCCTCACCATCATTTCTTGCCTAAGCTTTACTGCAGGATGCAAATATGAAAGTTTCAAAAAATGGAAGCTCTTCGTCAGCAACTCAACTACTTACCTAAACACCAATTTTTTATTGATCGAATGAAGGCCAACGTGAGAGATATTCGAGGGTATTACCTCGAGCACTTAGATGTTGATGATGATACCTTGTTATGGATTATGGTGATTGATGGTCTCTTCATGCTTCAGTTGATCTACCAGCAAACACTAAGGAATGAGAATCCTTTGCATTTTGCTGACTCATTAGGAAGAGAGATTCCAATGGATGCAATCCTCAGAGATGTAATGATCATTGAGAATCAAATTCCTTTTCTTGTCTTACAGCAACTTCATGGCCTGCTGGTGCATTCCTACTCCCCATGTGTGCTCGTGGAAGGAGTACCGTCGATGCCCGTCACCGCAATCTCCCTTAACACTGAAGCAGTTTGACTCATGAGGAGTGGCTCAGGTTCGCCCCTGCCAGATCCTGAAGTGGAAATACTCATGAACGGGGGCGCAGGTTCGCCCCTGCCAGATCCTGAAAAGGAAATGCTCATGAACGGTGGCAGGTTCGCCCCTGCCAGATCCTGAAGAGGAAATGCTCATGAACGGTGGCACAAGTTCGCCCCTGCCCGATCCTGAAGAGAAAATGCTCATGAGCGGTGGCTCAGGTTGGCCCCTAATAGCTCCACCATTTCTGCCCGAACTTGTATTTATATCCTTAACAGACACGAGTATCGAGCTCTGTGAGAAAATTCTCCAATAGAATTGCAGGGGTGGTTGTATTTCACGGCTGCGAAATCTCCATAAGTACCCTTTTCATCTGTTGGATCTTCTGTACAATTTAGTCTGGTTTGGAGAGCAAGAGGAACGGCCAAATCCATTTTACGAACTAACGATATGTTAGATTGTGGTGGTGGTTGTGGTGTTCACGAAGAAAACAACAGCAGCGGCAATATTGACTGTAACAGCTGGACTGGATTATGGAATTTGGTTAAGGATCTAAACGTCGAAGTATTAGATATGCCCCTAAAAATCATAGAGCCAGCTATAAATGTCTTGGATGTTCTTGGAATCTCTGTCACTCTTGACGAACAAGAGAAGAATTTGATTCCTACATCATCGCACTTGTCTCGTGTCAGGGTTCATTTCTGCAAGACTAGCCATGGTATAAAAGACATTGCTTTCAAAAAGGAGGAGCAGAGCGCTGACGATCTTCGCCTTCCAGTCCTCCATCTGAATGCTAATTCAGATGTGGTAATCAGAAACTTACCAGCATATGAAACTAACCCCAGGCCAGACCCTCAGAATCTTCCCAATTTCACTCGTTACATCGAAATGATGGCAGCCATGATTCATACGATGTGAAGCTGCACAAAACAAAGAAAATTTTGAAGCATAGATGATCATGATGACGTTGTGAAGCTATTTAGCAGGATTAAGAGTTCCTTTAGATCTGAAGGCAATTCGAGCTTTGATGATTCCATCAATAAAATTAACGAACATTATACAACGATTTCTGGAGGACCAAAGTGAAAAGACTGACGATGAAGTATGTGTACTCATCATGGAAGATGCTTACTACTCTTGCAACCGTCTTGCTCTTGGGTTTGATGGCTCTTCAGACTTTCTGCTCCATCTACAACTGCCATGGTATATTCAAGCCAACGTTGACTAGCTTGAACTTTGGCTTAGCTTCAAGCATCTAGCTGGCCCTCAGGTTCTTTAGCAGGTCATTATGTGTAATCTTGTAGTGACTTACCCAATAATTGATTACCTATCTACAAAATAATTGAAGACTTTCGTCCTCGTGATTAACTACATCTATCACTGTCCTTTCTGATAACATTATCTTCATAAATCATGTCCTTTCTGAAAACCCTTCATAATTTTTTATGATGACTTTTTCATCTGTTGATCTGTTCAACTTAGTTTCCTCGAATATGAAACTATTGTCAAGCCAGGATATTGAATTTTGCGCTTTACATTGAACTGTTGGTGACCATGATTTATAAATACGTTTCGTAGCAAAAGCTTGAAAAAAACTCCTGTAAAACGTTTTTGTTTGTTTATGTAAATATAAACATTATTATTTGTGTGCTCTGCCCATCATGGAAGATAAGATTGTAACCATCTTGCTCTTGGTGTTTGATGGCCCTTCAGAAGTTTTGCTCAATTAAGACATTATTCTGCCCCTATTTTATTGGGAATAAAATTTTTTTTTTTTCTTTTCCATGCCTATCTCGATCCTAAAGGATATTATTATTGTTGTTGTTGTTAAATATAATTCTCCCAATATGCAGTAATCATTAAGGCTCCAATTATTTTGGAATGTGAGTTGAATGGACTAAAAGGGGCAAACTTCTTCTAGCATCTATTTTTTCCATACACAACTCAAATTCAAGATTTTATCCGAAAGAATTTAAACTTTTTCCACTTAATACTAACACATATTGCTTACAAGTTATTATTTTAATTAACACATTTTTGTCTTACAAGCTAAAATTTGCAAGTCGTCGTTGGATTGAATTTGATAGATACAAAATAAGTAAGATTCGCATTTCTTTGCTTTGTGTCCTTAAGATGTAAGTTCAATAAAATTCCAATTTTCATATCAAATTATATTGTTAAGTGCTAAATAAATAAACCTCTCATTCTACATTTCATTTTATTTTAACCAGTAATTAAAAGGATGTAATCTTGCAATTACCATCATATTAGCATAACAATGCCATGGCTAGTCTTGCATAAACTAACCTTGACACAAGACAAGTGCGATGCTGTAGGAATCAAATTCTTCTCTTCTAGTTCTTGAAAAGAGACAGAAATTCCAACATTCAAGGCATCTATAACTACCTCTATGATTTTAATGGGGATGCTTAATGCTCCAATGTTTCAAGCCTTAACCCAACTCCATAATCGACTCCAGGGGGCAACATTGATATTGTTCATGAATTCTCCAGCTTTAAAAAATGAAATATGTAGCTGCTCACCGAAGCAAACTAAATTGTACAGAAGATCCAACAGATGAAAAGGGAGTGGAGATTCAGCCATGAACAACAGCCTCCCTTGCAATTCTATTGGAGAAATTTTCTTACAGAGAGTGATACTCCTTTCTGTTAATGATATAACCTCGAGTGTGGGAGGTATTGATGGCGCTCTCAGTAATTCCTTTCCAGGGTTACAGAAGTTGAAAGTAGTTTTATTGGATGATCTAGCTTAAAATGAAGGAGAAATTATTGAAGAATTGGTTAGAAATAGTAAGGAGAAGCCAATTGTTGCATTATTAAATGTTCATTGTTCTATTTACAAAATTAATTTTTTTTTATTTGAAATTTACAATAATTACTTTTAAATTTTAGTTCAAGGTATATGACTCCTTTTTCATTTTATTTAGGTGATCTTCAAGTGTCTACAAATCACATAACTATACTTCAAATTAATCCAAATATATTACAAGTGGATAAATCACGAGATTCGTAAATAAATATTTTAAATTATTTAATTGATATTTGTATATATTTAATGTGTTTTATTTTTTTAATTGTATTACTTATTTTAGTTATTATTTTTAATAGCTATAATTCAACTATATTGGAGAAAAGTGATTCATGTTTTCTATCAAATATAAAAAAGTAATATAAATCAAATTAGATAACATAACTTTATAAGTCTTACTATATTTAATTTAATAAGTAAATGTATTAAATTTAATAAGTAAATAATTAAAATTAAAATTAAAATTAATAATTTTATATAATAATCAATTATGAAAATATTAATGTAAAAAGTGTTGAAAGATTGTGTGTTGAAGTAAAAAATTCATAAGGAATGTAATAAATTATTATATTATGACTCTATCAAATTTTTAAAATTAGATTATTTAGATAAAAATATTGAAAGAATGTTGAATAATTTTACAAATAAAAAATTTATTAAAATTGTAATAAATTACTATGTTATAATGTAATCAAGATTGAAAAATTAGATGACATATAAATAAAATAATATCCTTATTATTTTTAAATACTTATTAATTTAAAGTTTATAAAGTAAAAAATTATAATTAAATTAATTTAAATCTTTTGTATGTCTTTCATTTATAATCATATTTTAAAAAATAGAGTATATAATTTATTTGATATTAGTATTTCTATAAGAAAAGTAGTATAATTATCATTTCTATATATTTTATAAAATTTAATAAAAAAAAGTCCAAATTAAATTAATTGATATTTATCATTTTATTATTAGTTGAAATTAAAAAAATTACATTAAATTACTTTTTGAGTAAATAAAGTATTAATATAAAAATATTGATCATTGCTCAAATAAACAATTTACTAAAATTGTAATAAACTATAAGTTTAATGAGATTGTAATATTTTAAACAAACATAAAATTAAGCATCCTCAATATAACCATAATATTTTTTTTAATGAGTAGAAAATATAACTTTTTATTTTTTAAAATTTTTATTAAGAATATAACTAATATTTTTTATTATCTTATGATTAATTATGACCATAATATTTTTATATAAAAATTGTTCTAGAGTTGAAAAAATATTAATTATAAAAATATGGAGGGAATATTATATAATTATCTAAATAAAAAATTTATTAAAATTGCAATGAATTATAATTATATTAAGATAATATAAAATTTTTTATATAGCCAAATAACACTTTTATTATTTTTAAAAATTTTATAATAATAATAATAATAATAATAATATCAAAATATATATTTAATAGTTTATTTATTATCACCAGTCTAAAAAAAATTTCACTACCGTGTGACAAACGCCGTTATTTACTAGAATATATATATAGAGCATTAAGGATATCTTGCTGCATGATGGAGAGTATTGTAAAAAGACTACATGTGCACTCTTCACGGACGGTAAACTTCTACAACACTACTAAATGCATTAAAGACATTGCTTTTGATAAGTGAGAGAGTAGATAAATGTTAACTTTTCTCTAGGGGTATTTGAGGTTTGTTGGAAAATAAAGTGGGAATCAATCCCATATTGAAAAGAAGAAGAAAAAGAGACAGACTTATAATTGAAGGGAAGCCACCATCTAAATGGCTAAAGTCATTTTGATAGAAGGTAAACCCATTGTAAAGCCAAATTCAACATTTTGGAGGTTTAATTGGAGATTATAAGTTCAAGCCAAATTAGTGCAAGGCCCAACACTCTAGCCCAGTTTAAAGTCCAAACATGTCAAAATCCATGGAGCCCAAATTTTTAACATGATATCAGAGCCCGCGAGTGTCCTAATAAGGCAAGAAGATCTTGAGGCCCGTGTGGATGTTGAATCCCAAATCAAGGCCCAAGTTGATGTTGGAAGGCTCAAGTAACAACCCAAAAAGAAGAGGTTGAACTTAGAGATTTGAAGGGCCCATGGACCATATGAAGACTAGAGAAGACCACAGAGTTAAAGAGGGTCAAGTCTGGACCAATGAAATTTGAAGGCTTGGCAATTTGGTGAAACTTAAGGGAGCCATGGAGTCCAAAGGAGAAGGCCAATTCAGATCAGTCATGATGAAACAAGTAACAACTAGGACCAATCAAAGTGAAGCCCAATTGCACAGGGGGGTGGGGGTTGGGAGTGTTGGAGAATGAAGTAGAAATGAATCCCACATTGAAAAGAAGAAGAAAATGAGAAATGTTTATAATTGAGGGGGAGCCACAATCTAAATGACTAAGGTCATTTTGGTGAAAAGCAAACCCATTGTGAAGTCCAATGCAACATTTTGGAGGCCCAATTGGAGATTACAAATCCATGGAGCCTGAATTCTTAACAAAACGTTTACTATCGTCAATTTAAAAATGAAAGGTTGTTATATGTCATATAATTAGAAACTTACTGCCATATGAAACATTTTGCCAAACCATAGACATTTAATACAAGAATCTGCAGTTGATGATGTAGAGCTACTAAAAAATAAGGAAATTTTTGAAGCATCATGAGGTTGTAAAGTCCTTTGGTGGATTAAAATTTTCATGCATTCAATATGAAGATGATTAAATTGGATTTTGATACTTCCATTAAAGAGCTTATTGCATATTGAGATTTTTTACCTACACTCAGTATGAATGCAGGAGGATAAAATTTAAAGTACTAACCACGAAGCATGTGTGCTTATCATGGAAGATAAGTTTGTAACCATCTTGCCCTTGGTGTTAGATGGCTCTTCAGAAGTTTCGCTCAATTAAGACATTATTCTGTCCCCATTTTATGGGGAGTGAAAATGATCTTTTTCTTTTGTTTTCAACGCCTATCTCAATCTTAAAGGATATTACTATTGTTGTTGTTTTTAAATATGATTCTCCTGCTATACAGTAATTATAAAAAGCTCTAATTATTTTGAAGTGTGAGTTGAATTGATCTATAAGCAAGACGAAACTCTCTGGACATCTATTTTTTCTATACATAATATTTAAATTCTATATTTTATTTAAAGAAATTCAAATTTCTTTCCACTGCTTACAAGTTATCATTTTAAAAAACACATTTTTCACTTACAAACTAAAATTTGCGAATCGTTGTTGGATTGAATTTATACAGAATAAACAAGCTTCACATTTCTTTACTTTTTGTCCCTAAGATGCAAGTTCAATAAAGTTCCAATTTTCATATCAAGTTCTATAGTTAAATGCTAAATAAATAAACCTCCCATTCTACGTTTCATTTTTTTTTAACCAGCAACTGAAAGAATGTAATCTTGCAATTACCCTCATATTAACATTGTAGTTATTTGCTAATTTAATGTTGTTTCATTAGTTTTCACTTGTGATAAAAGATTTAGTAAAATTTGTCATATTTATCATTTATTTCAATTACAGTGTGTACTTTGTAAAACAAACGCCCTATTATATAATTCACAAATTTCAGTCTGTTACTTATATGTTTAATGAGAGACTGTATAGTTGCTATTTTTTAAATGTTCCTTCACAATATAATAATTTCAACAATTTCTTTTGTGCTCATTTCAAACAAAAACTTTATATATATATATATAGTAATTTTTTATTATTGAATATAATACAACCGCATCAGTTAAAAATTTCTCTATTAGAGAGTTGATGAGGAAAAAGATTTAACAATTCATTAATCATATTTTCAGAAAACATTTTTCACATGTATAGCTTTTTCCTTTTTGAATTTTTCAATGATCACCACCCTATATATTAATTAATTAGGCTATCTATTGATAAGAAACATGTAACAAATCTGTAGGACCATCTATAAAATAATAAAAAACTTTGTAATTTCTTAATCTGATTACAGTGTTGATGATATATTGGTAAAAAGAAAGAAAGATTAGAGAACTTTAATGGAATTATTTAATAAAAACAACATAAAAGTTAATCTAACAACGGTAAAAATCCAGCCACGTACACTCCTGATTTTGGCAGTAGCAGCAAGCAAGCAAAAAAAAAAAAAAAACTCATTAGAATCCATTTTTATATTATTTGTATGTAGCGATTATGTTTGTTTTAATTCATTTGATCAATAAAATATTCTACCAATTCTTTTCATAGTGAAAAATTCATAATTGAGTAAACATTGTTAATTAGTTAAATGTGAAATTTTTTATAAAATAATGTATGAAATTTCAATCATAAAGGATGTTGAAATCCATTTACATAAATTAATTCATTTTATGTAATATGAACTCAATTCTATTTATAAATTCATATGTATATATGGGTTACTCTCAAAACTAGTGGACACATTTAGATGAAATCAAAGTGTTGCGTGAAATTTTATATTTTTCTTTTTTTTTTTACATGTTTACAAGTTTAATCAAATTTATGTATATTTTTTATTTTATTATTTTTTTAAATAATTATTAATATATCTTATCAAATCGAGATAAGTTCGAGTTCAAACTCATATTGAACTTATAATATTTTAAAATATATATTTTTAAAATTTAAAAGTTTTATTTAATTAATTAAATTGAACCAAATCAAGTCAAGTTCATGTATATGAGTCATTTAATCAAGTTGAGCTCGATCTTTGAAAAAAAACTCAATTGAGTTCAAACTTCAAATTTGAGAATTGAGCCAAGCTTGAGCTTGAAAGTATGTTAATTTAACTTAACTTGACTTGATTATATCTCTATTAACGATGAATACTAGTGATAGATACAAAATATATCGCAAAATTTTAAAGAAAAAAAATAATATCTAACAAAACTTTGTGACCGACTATAAATTTATCATTAATTCGTCACGAAATTAGTAACGATTATTATTCGTCACTAAATTTAGTTATGAATTTTAAATTTGCTAATAAATTAATAACAGATCGATTTGTCCATCATTGAATCAGTATTAGTGACATATGAGCCATCTGTTACTAACTTTATATATTAAGTTTTTGTATTATGAATTAATGACGCATAATTACTCTTCACTACTTTAGTAAGAGATGGAGTCATTGGTTATATTTATTAATTATTTTTTAGCAAACATTTTTCGCATGTGTAGTTTTTTTTAATTTACCAGCAATCACTGTGAATACCCGTTTTTTTTTTTTTATTAAAAAAAAATTCGACAAACACCTGTTTGGATAATGTGAAACAAATGTGTTGAACTCATCTACAAAATAATCGAAGACCTACAGTGTGGACGATATTTGTCAAATAAAGATCTATAAGAAAACTCCAGATTATCTTTGAAAGGAATCTTTTATTTAAGGATAAAGAGTTATGTGCGCCTCGCTACGCCATGACATTAATTATACCTTTGTTTTCCTTATGTATCTTTGAAAAGGAAATATATATGTAAAAGGAAATGTAAATGGCGATGTTTAGTGAGCGTCTCAGTGTTTGACGACTATGGTATTGTGTGGATTTGATATCCATTAAAAAATACGATATAGGTCATGGGTCTATTCGGAGATGGAGTCGTCATCCGGATAAAAGTCGGGACACACTTTACAGCAACTGGATCACACGGAGGTTTCCAGAAGCCGTCATCAGAAATCGGGTTCGGAAACTGAGTATGAGCGTTTGAATGCTCACCCAACCTTACGGTTGCCTCCGTTTATGTTTTGCATTTTATTACCGTTTAATTATTTAATTATTTCCTCATTTACCACAAGTAATGAAATTGCCTTTGGATAATTGCCAGATTTTATAATTAAGTCCGAGTTTGCACATTAGTCCAATTTCATGCCTTTATGTCCCAAAATTCAAAAAACATAGTAAATAAAATAAATAATAATTTACAACCATACATTCAAAATTAAATAGGGGGAAGGGATTAAGGATTACAACATTTTTTAACCAAATAAACGAAATAATATACAGAAAATAAACCAAATATATATCGAAAATAAATCATTAAAATAACATAAAGACGGCAATATACAAAGGATAAATAGCAAAAGTGATTGCTTGATGACAGAAATTATCAAGTAATTCCTGCAAATATCACACGATTAGCCTTTCTCTTTACAAAAAAAATGGAATCACGTATAACGACATTTACAAAGAGGTTGTCACATTATAAGTTAAAGAAAATATCGAACAATCAAGATAATCACCACCATGCAATCATACAGACATGTTTAAGGTCAAAATGGGACATGTTAAAGCAGGCATCACAGCAAATGAACAACGAAACAAAGAAGGAAACAGGTTAACCCTGCCAATAAGGCGGTCGCCTCATTGGGATGAGGCGATCGCCTCATTGATGAGGAGATCGCCTCATCAAAAGGGCTCTTATAGGCCTGAGACAAAACAGGTAACACACACACAAAAGATAGGCTCCTTGAGAGCCTATCAATGGGGCGATCGCCTCATTGATGAGGCGATCATCTCATTGAGATGAGGCGACGCCTCTTGACCGGCTCTGACTCCCAAGGCATGCAAACTTATACTCTAAGTAATCAAAACATGCATATACACACCCTACACTCATCATACTGTGACCACATTTAAAAATATTCAAAGATCCATCAATGAAATGAGATTTTAAACATGACACACTAGAGATAAACCTAAAATGTACTAATAGCTCAGTTACCCATAAGCAAGAATACACAAAATGATGAACATATCAAGTTTAAGTGCAGGTTTTATACTAAAATGAGAGGCCCTCAGAGCTGGTTTGGTTGAGATCCTTGCTAGGATGTAGTATCTCTTCTTGACACAAGTTTCTTCCCTCTTCTCTTGTGGGAAAGTGGACCTCCTCTTCTTCAACCTTCCTCCCCTTCTTCAGGACGTTTTTTCTTCCTTCTCTTTTTTTCTCCCTTTTTTTCAGAGCTGCTTCCCCTCTTTTTTTGTTCACACCCCTCCCTTCTTCTCTCTCTTTTTTTCTCTTTTATTCCTTAGCTTTCTCATGCCCCTAAGCCTCCTAGCCCATCATGAGCTCTCATAGCCTTTTTTCCTTTCCCAAAAGTCTTTTCCTCACGCAAGAAGAAAGTCCGGAGAGTGGGGCCTGCGCCACTTAATTGTCATGATTGTAGCTGCATTAAATGCAGTTGCAAGTGGGCTGCCAGAGGGGCGGCGCCTCATTGGTGAGGCGATCGCCTCATTACACTGAGGTGGTACCCCTTTGGCCCGAGCCTGCACTGGGCCGAGCGGGCTTGGGCCAAACTTGGGTAGTTGGGCTCAATTTTGGGTTTTCTAGGCTTTGGATTTTCAAGTCCACTTTCCACTTAGAGATTCAGGCTTCATCCTCATGTCCAAGTTCACATTCTCATCATTGGGCTTGACAACGGGCTGGTCAAACTGAGTAACCCTAATTCGTCCCCTAACATGGGCCGATCGAATTGGGTGTCTACAGTTTGCCCCCTAATTTTTTGAAAAATCAAATGCATGCAACGACCATTTTTCAAAAAATCACATGCACAACAACAATTGAACAATAAAACAATAAAGTAAGAAACGTACCTGACTCTCGGTTCTCACCCAAGAGATGAATTCTTTAATTCTGAAATGTGACCGTGATCCTCGGGTTTTCCTGGCCCAATCAGCCACTCATTAATATTTGATAGAGATATTTGAAAATTGCTAACCTCGGGTTGTCCTGGCCCTGCCCTTACAATATTGGAATTTGATTCTCAGGTTTTCCTGGCTCGGTCTTCGCAACACTGAAACTTGATTCTCGGGTTTTCCTGGCCCAATCTTCACTGGGGATGTGGTTTTCAGATTTTCCTAGTCTGATTATCACTCCTTTGGGGACATAAACTTCTGGGTTGTCCTTCGCTTCCGACTTCGGGGATACTACCCGAATAGCCCTATCTTTAAACTTTGGGGATTCGAACCCGAATAGCTCTATCTTCGAGCTTCGGGGATTCAAACCTGAACAGCCCTATCTTTGAGCTTCGGGGATTCAAACCCGAACATCCATGTCTTCGAGCTTCGAGGATTCAAACCCGAACAGCCTTATCTTCGAGCTTCAGGGATTCAAACCCGAACAGCCCTGTCCTTGAGCTTCGGGGATTCAAACCCGAACAACCTTATCTTTGAGCTTCGGGGATTCAAACCCGAACAGCCCTATCCTTGAGCTTCGGGGATTCAAACCCAAACAGCCCTGTCCTTGAGCTTCGGGGATTCAAACCCGAATAGCCCTGTCTTTGAGCTTCGGGGATTCAAACCCAAATAACCCTGTCTTTGAGCTTCGGCCTCTTAAAGATCCTTTCTCTTAATTCCGCCTCCCTAGTATGTAGTACTAACTTCCACCCATCATTCTCATCACCGTCATTCATTTATCATCATTTTTTTCGTTCATTTTTTTTTAGGGGAAACCCTACGCTCCTACTTGCTATAAAAACACTTTTTTCCTTTTGTCCTTTCTCCCTTCCATTACATATATTTTTTTCCTTTTTTTCTTTTCCTCTTTTTCTTATACTTCTTATACTCTCTGCATCTCTCCCCACTTTTCAGTCAATGGAGAATGATAGAACACCCCTTGTACCTCAGTGGGATCATATCCCGCCTCTCATTAACGCTTATAGGAGTCTGGGATTGACCCGTGGAGACTCGATTCCACTTCTGGCAGACCTAAGGTCTCACATCTGCTCTTCTACATCCAGAGAGGTTAGTACCCTAAAATTCCCTGTAAAATTACATCAAGTTAGGGATTAATCTTGCATAATTATCATTCTAGGACATTTATTTAATCAAACAAACCATAGAATTTATGCTTTATTACATCAAAAATTGACACTGCCCCCATCTGTGTTGTATAGAGGTGATCACCTCTTCGATGAGGCGATCATCTCATTGATGAGGCGATCGCCTCATCGATGAGACGATAGGCTTATGTGAAGAGGCAATTTCCTATCGCCCCTTCACAAAGCCAATCACCTCGTTAATGAGGCGATCGCCTCTAAGGTGAGGTGATCGCTTCATCAACAGAGAGGAACTTCACCATTTACATTTACATTCATTCTAAAATTCTCCCTGAGACCGCAAAACGCATAAATTTTACTTCCCTATCTCTTTGTTGCAACATGATTCTCAAACATTTAAGGGTGCTAGGAATTTCCATGAGCCCGGGTCTTTTTCAGTGATTTGACTGACGAGCAGAGGGACCGAATTCAGGAGACGGGGTTCGAGGACTTTGTACTCTCACTTCCATCTGAGCAAAGGCACACAGACTACCAGCCATTGCATGCCCTGATGGAGAGGTGGTTTGATACGACCCATACCTTCCACCTCCCGTTCGGCGAGCTTACTCTAGACCTGGTATCGTTTGCTGCCATCATGGGGATTACCTGCGC
This sequence comes from Mallotus nudiflorus, assembly GCA_947683625.1. Classification (NCBI taxonomy): domain Eukaryota; kingdom Viridiplantae; phylum Streptophyta; class Magnoliopsida; order Malpighiales; family Euphorbiaceae; genus Mallotus; species Mallotus nudiflorus. The sequence goes on from CANTUR010000125.1 coordinate 2,082,431, forward strand.
CGAGGATCCTATTCCTTTTGATGTGAGTCTACATCAGCTGTCTCCGAATAAGGCTGCATTTATTGAGCGGCTTTTGGGGATGACTCCTGACATGAAGGGGACTCATACCCTTAAGTTGGACTCGATCAGGAGCTTCTACACTCTAGACCGAGCCGCAACGATGACCTCTCCCCTTGAGATTGACCAGGTGGTGAGGGCCTTCTTGCTCTACCTACTCGGTACCACTCTCTTTACTGACACCACCAGCTCTATTGATCTGATGTTCCTACCAGCCCTTCGAGATCTTGATCAAATTCCTACATTCGATTGGGGTAGTTGTGCCCTGGCGTACTTGTACCGGAGCATGGACGAGGTGGTCCGAGGGGTTAGGAGGTTTTACGGATTTTGGCATGCCGTTCTGGTATGTCATGATCCCCTTCTTTTTTCTTTTACTCTGACCCCCATTACTTACATCAATTTTCTCAACTTCTCCTATTTTATTTTTCAAGTCTGGGCTCTGGAGCTAGAGTTGCTTGTGGGCGTTACCCAGGTGGGAGACCATTTCCCAGCCCTTGGTAGGTGGGGCGCTAACCGCGTCATGAAGAGGCATCTGGTGCGAGTTTATATCCACAGGCAGCACCTAAACTCGCTGACACAGGATGCGATACCTGCAAAGCACAAACCTACTCATTAGTGAATTATTCACATTCAATTTACTTACATATTGACATCTCTCTTTTCCTGTAGATCCGAAATGACTTGTGGGGGTCCAAGGACACTTGGACCATCGAGATGACTCGCTCCAGGCCTTTAGCCCAGAAGAGGGTACCCCTTTGTGGCCCAGGGTATCGAGCTTGGTACTTGGGAGGGTGGGTCCTAAACTGGAAGGCAGGCGTTAGGGCTAGGCGGGTCCCCAGGTCCCCTCCTGACAATATGCTTTAGGCTCATGAGCTAGAGGGCAACGACCTCGCTCAGGCTGTTACGGGTTCACCAGCTGTGGACCACACAGTTCGTGTGAAGAGATGGTACGCAGAGTTCATCCGCACCCACCTTCTACTGACGGTCCCCTTCCAGGCCGCTTCTACTTCTCAGGTAAATCCTTGAAAGTCCCCATTTTCTTTGCAAATTCATTGGATTCTTAACATGTTCCTCCTGTTTTCATCTTCAGGCTACTCCTGATAGGCCCGTAGCCCCGGTTAGGTCCCGAGTGCGGGAGAGAGAGCCCTTGAGGCATCGATTGGATCCGAGCAGGGAGGAGACTTCTGCTGCTGGTGAGGGAGCCATACCGACTGCTGCCCCCGGTTCTGAGTTTTCCCCAGGAAACTTCATCCACGTCCCTGACCCTCTAGCTTGATGTTGGGTTCCCCCTGGAGAGTTATCGTGCCAGTTCCTAGCCTTGGACGAGGACCTGACCCCTGTATGCACTCCTGTCGGTGCTACTCACGTATGTTCTTTTCCCTGACCTGTTTTCACTATAATTCTCCAACCAACTATTAGTTCTAATCTTTATTTTGATAATGTAGATTTCGCTGGAGCAAGGCCTATATATGTATCGCATGATAGAGGCCCTGAGAGACTACATGCTGGAGGTCACCCAGCAGTGGAGGGTAAGAATTTCATTATTTCCTACATGTATGCATGCTTGCATGGTTTACTGACCTATGATTTGTTTGAACAGGATCAAGATGAGGCTAGCAAGGCGAGGATCACTACCCTCGAGCATCAGATTGATGTATTCCATATTGATGAGGATGAAGATGGGAGCGGCAACGATGTCGGGGGAGAAGATGACCCTGAGGGTACGGGATCAGATGCTTGACGTTCCCGTACTAAAATTTGCATAGTCTCTGAGTAGCGAACATAAAATTTTATTGTTGTTTTTTTTTTAACAGAATGCTTGCAGAATTCAACATTTTCCTTGATTAAATTCATTTATTTTGCTTTTCTCATTCCTTCATATATGAGTTGATTTCACTGTTTGCATGTGTAATGTAACTGCTCCACCTGTTAGACTATGCGATCTGAAGAAACATAACCGGCCTATGCTGCTGATGAGGTGATCGCCTCATGCTGCTGAGGCGGCACCTCATTGATGAGGTGATCGCCTCATCGATGAGGCGACCACCTCAACAGCAGGTGGTCCAGCCCCTATAAAACCTTCATTTCTGCATTTAACCTAATTCTCGAATCCCTTTCATCCTCCCCTTTCTATTTCTCTCTCTGAGTGTCTCTGAAAGCCATAAATATGACAGAATAAAGTCTGAGGTCCTTACAGTCGATTCTAAAGGGTTGGACAATAAATCTTGGGCCGGTTTAGAGCCATTCCATCTTGAGGTCTTCAAATCACTCCATACTAGGAGAATCCATTACCCTTTTCTCCATGCTATGGTTCAATTTTAGGATCCCCAGAAACACGTTTTTCAGCTCAACACAATAGAAATATACCCCCTATCAGAGGAATTCGAGGCAATTCTTTGTCATCATATAGATTCTACTTGCCAACTTGCAATTCCTGCTCTTGAAAACCCGGATTCTTGTTTCATTCAACAACAAATGGCGCGTATGTTCAATCTTCCACCTCGGTCTTCCTTCCACTGTATTTTTGACTCAGAAATTAAATTGGAGTCCCTCCTTGAAGTCATCATAATTGTGGACAAAGGGGAAACTTACTGGCCCCGCATGTTAGCCCTCTATTTGTATGCTCAATTTCTACTGGTTTCCCCCTCAGGGCATTACGATATGAAGATCCTCTCCATCCTCGACCAAGTAGAGTCAGGGCTCAATCCCTTCCCTCTCATCTTAGTAGAAACCATCATTGGATTGGATGACTTCACAAGGATGCGACGATTCTCTGGAAGCCCCTTTTTGCTGGAGGTAAGTTTCTCGTTGCCCCCCTTTTCTTTCAACTGCCAATACCGCCTATATCTAACCATTTGCAATCCCGCATATGTGGTTTTATGAAAAGCTGGGCTTGATTGAACCTCCCCAAGACATTAGGCATTATCAAGCCAAACATTATCGAACAAGGAAACTACATCCCATCCCTGCGGATATTCACAGCTGGCTATCAACATTCCCTGATACACTGATTCGCTGGATGTGTCCCTGGTAGGGTTTACAGCATGTGACCCTCCGGTCTTATACGTATTGCATCATGATTGTCGGTCTCCATTTTTCCACTTTTTACAATCTATCTCGCCTCTGTCGCCAATATGGTCATAAACAACTGATTATGGAGCCTGTTCACAAATTCGAGCCAGGGCCGCTTTCTCAGAATTTTCTAGACCACCTGGTGGCAACTTTTCCTCGAAAAGTCATCGAAAGAAACTTAAGCTACGATAGTTATTAGAGCACCGATGATCATTACAAAGCGTGGGTTCGCTTACAACAGACAGAAAGAGACGAGTTTATTAAATACAAAAATACAAGAGAATTACAGATGTTAAGTTAACAGGGTAGGTAACAAAAGAAGAGAAGGAAAAACTAGCTCACAAAATGAAGTCATCGTTTTCCTTTTTGTTAGACGTAATTTCCCTTATGTACTAGTTAAACGGCTTGTAATGGACACATTATGCAATGTTTAACGACAATTAAAGCAATCCATTTCATTTCATTTCATTTAAGCACAAAACGTATATACATTTCACTTCTGGTACATCTCATGTTATTAGTTGGCTTACCCTTGCAAGTTTTCCAACTAACCATTTTGTGCCTCTCTCTCCCCTTTTATATGTCCTTAACTTTTGCCTGGACCGCCTCTTTCGAGGTTTTCAGTCCAGCATGACTCCTTTTTTCTTTTTTCTTTTTTCTTTTTGGTCTCTAATTTTTGCCTAGAAAGACTCTTTTCAAGGTTTTCTCCCTAGCAAGACTTTTTACAGAAAGTATTTCTTGAGTTTGTCTAGGTTGATGGGTTCTTTGAACTCGTTTCCCTCCATGTCAGACAAAATGGTAGCACCTTTTGAAAACAGCTTCTTTACTAGATACGATCCCTCCCAGTTGAGCTTAAACTTTCCTTGAGGATCGGTCGTGACTGATCTTGTGAGTTTCAACACTAGATCCCCCTCTCGAATCTTGCCTGGCTTGATCTTCTTATTGTAGGCACGGGCTATTCTTCTCTGATACAGCTGAGAATGATACATAGCCTTCATCCTCTTTTCATTTAGCAATGTCAGTTGGGCCAACTGACTTTTGATCCACTGATACTCGGGGAGTTTAGATTCCAGAAGGACTCTCAACGACCTTATCTCGACCTCTACGGGCAAAACTGCTTCACACCCATAAACTAAGGAGTATGGAGTGACCCCTGTCAAGGTTCTAGCAGTAGTTCGATACCCCCATAACGCGAATTGTAAGTATTCAGCCTAATCTCGATAATTTTTTAGCATCTTAGCCAAAATCTTCTTCACATTCTTATTTGCTGCTTTTACCGCTCCGTTTGCCTGTGGCCTATATGGAGATGATCTGTGATGCTTAATCTTATAGTCCTTTAGTAGCATGGCCGTCTTTGCTCGAAACTAAACACCGTTGTTTGTGACTATGTGGTGTGGTAGACCAAACCTGCAGATTATGTTCTTTTCGATGAATCTCAACATCTGCCTCGCCCCCACGGTAGCATAAGATTCAGACTCAACCTACTTGGAGAAGTAGTCGATGGCTACGATGATGTACCGATGACCATTAGTTGCCTTCGGCCTTATCTCCCCCATGATGTCAATCCCCCATACAGCAAATGGCCAAGGAGATGTCATTCCTTGAAGTTCCATAGATGGTAGGTGGTTAACATCACCATAGGTTTGGCAACTGTGACATTTCTTCACAAATCCAACACAATCTGCTTCTATAGTGAGCCAAAAATACCCCTGACGAGCTATTTTCTTTGCCAAGATAGTCCCATTCATATATGGCCTGCACACCTCTTCATGAATTACTTTCATGAGCTTCTGACCTTCACCCTTGTCGACACATCTGAGGTGTACCCCGACTGGCATTCTTTTGTATAACATCCCCCCATGGCTTATGAACTGTCAAGACAATATTTGTAGAGATATCCTTTCTTTCTTATCAACGTCATCCGGGAATTGCCCAATTTCTAGATACTTTTGTAAATCATAGAACCAAGGTTTCTCAGTGACATCAACTGGCGTTACTCTCACCTCTTCATAATAGGGGGATCAAGACTTTGTGAGGATTAAGGGTCTGGCCTCTGGTTGCTTCCTACTTTCCCACATGGAGGCCAGTATGGCTAAGGCATCAGCTACCTGGTTTCCTTCCCTCGGAAAATAGATGAATTTACATTGTGTGAAGGAGCACAGCATGGTGGTCAAGTGTTCCCAGTACAGCCGTAATATGTCTTCTTTTATCTCCCATTCTTTAGTGGCTTATTTTATAACCAGCATGGAATCCCCGTAGACAATGACATTTTCCATCCCTGCACTACACAATGCTTCTAAAGGCTTCATATTCTGCTTAGTTATTGGTTGCTTCAAATTCGAGCCTTTTTGCCATCAGGATCATTTCTCCTTCTGGCGTAACCAAAATTACTCCTATCCCAACTCCCTTGTTGTTGATAAATCTATCAAAGTACATTTCCTAATCTTGTATCTCTATTGCCCCTAAGTGCTCATCAGGGAACTCCAGCTTCCACTCTTGGGTGTCCCCAACCGGGCTTTGCGCCAAGAAGTCTGCTACTGCCCTTCCTTTTACTGTCTTTTTGGCCATATACTCTATATCAAATTATGTGAGCAAAACGAGCCACCTAGCCAATTTTCCAGTAAGAGACGAGGTCTGTTGGAGGTACCAGAGAGGATCATGTTTGGAAACTGCTTGCACCTTATACGAATGAAAGTAGTGTCAGAGTTTCCTCATTGCCCAGATCACTGCTAGATAAGTCTTCTCTACTAAATTGTAAGTAGCTTCATAGGGTAAGAGCTTCTTACTTAGGTAATATACAGCGTGCTCCATTTTCCCTTCACCTTCCTGCGCTAGCATCGCCCCCATTGCATCCTTTTCAATCACCAAATATAGGATTAAGACCTTACTTGGTTTCGACGGTTGTAAGACAGGGGGATTCATCAGGTAATCCTTGATAGTTTCAAAATCCTATTGACACTTCTCGTTCCACACAACAAGTTAGTCTTTCTTAAGAAAATTAAAGATAGGGTCGCAGATAGCTGTCAGTTTGGCTATGAATCTACTGATATATTGTAAGCGCCCCAGAAACCCTCAGACCTCTTTTTCATTTTTTAGCACGGGCATGTCCCTGATTGCTCTGATTTTATCTGGATCCATCTCTATTCCTTTCTAACTGACAATGTGTCCTAACAGCTTCCCAAATGTGACCCCAAAAACACACTTCTTTGGGTTCAACTTGAGATTATACTTTTCTGCCCTGGCCAAAAACTTGTCTAGTGCTTCAAAATGCCCTTCCCTAGTTATAGATTTCACCATCATATCATCTACATACAATTCAACCTCTTTATGGATCATGTCGTGCAGTAGGGCAGTTGCCATCCTCTGATAAGTGGCCCCCGCATTCTTCAACCCGAAAGGCATCACTTGGTAACAATACATGCCCCATTCGGTGATGAATGATGTCTTCAACCTATCCATTAATGCCATCGTGATTTGATTGTATCCTGAAAATCCATCCATAAAAGAGTAAATTGCATTGGAAGTCACACTATCAATTAATGTGTCAATATGCAGTAGGGGAAGGTCATCCTTAGGGCAGGCTTTATTCAAATCTCGGTAGTCCACACACACTCTGACCCTTCCGTCCTTCTTAGGAACTGGAACTATATTTGCTAACCACTAAGTGTCCTCTACCACTTCTAAAAACTTTGCCTTCAGTTACTTTTTGACTTCTTCCTTACCCAGAAGAGCCCATTCTAGCCTAAACCTTTTTTGCTTCTGCTTTATTAGCACTATGTGAGGGTATATGGGGATTCTGTGTTCTGAGATCTCCCTGTCAATCCCGGGCATGTCTTCATAACCCCAAGCAAATACTTTCTGTCTCTTTTTTAAGATTTCTTCTATTTTTTCTCTCTCACCATGAGTTAAATCAGAAGCAAGCAATATATTTTTAAGATTATCATCTGTGCCTAAATTAAATGATTCAGTTTGCATAGAATTAATGTCAAACATATGCATGAAATGATCATCACAAACAGAATAACCATTAGGGAATATATCACACAAATAAGCAAATTCAGATTTCATTGCATTCACTTTCGAAAAGAACAGATCGTCAGTCTCAAACAGAGAAGCAAGAGAAACATCACAGTCATCATAAAAGGTATCTATGATAGAATTGAGGATGTAGGTCTCAAATTCTAGGTCTTTGTTCTGATCATCAACGCCCTTCTGCCCCGAAGTAGCTTCATTCTCTTTAGACTCCTCTTTAGCCAGTACCAGCTCCTCAGTAAGGGCCTTTTCGATAGCAGCTTCCCCGGCTTTGTTCATAAATTCGGCAAATATCTCGAACCCTAGGATGACTTCCCCAGCCACCAGAAGAGGTTCCGGAGTCCCGCTATATGAATGCCCGGTGTCTTCCTTTACAAAGATTTCCCACAAAGTCTTCTTTCTAGCCTCGGTTTCCTCCTCCTTTTCTTCAAACCGGTTCGACATACCCATCTCTTTCCCATCTTTGTCAACCTCTCTAAACCTAACTCGTGCTTCAAAACAAGTACTTTGTTCCCCACAAACCTTGAAGGTCCGCTTTGATCTTTCCCTAATCCCATGTCGGGTAGAAACTTCATATTGTGCATCATTCTCAGAACCTTTTCATCCATCTCATCTTCATAAATCACACAAACTTCAAACTAGGGCTAAGGGAAATCTCCTTGGGGATCAACTTTAGTGCGGCTATGGCGACTTTAGTTTCGGCTGAGATGGTGACAACCCTCCCTTCGTGTGGAAACTTAACCTTTTGATGAACAGTGGATGGAACGCCACCCAGGGGGTGAAACCATGGCCTTCCTAATAAAATAGCAAAGGTTACCAGGATATCAAGCACAGGCAGGTCAACCCAAACTTCTATAGGCCCTGTTCTGACTAATGCCCTGAAAGGTCCCTCCACAGATCTTTTAGTGTCATCGTAAGCCTTGATAACTACTTCAGAAGGCTTTAAGTCAGCTACCGTCAGCCCCAGCTTTGGCAAAATCTTCAATGGACACACATTGATGACAGAACCATTATCAACCATCACGCAACAGGTCATCTTCCCTTTTACCTCGGCTTTGATAAACAGGGCCTCGTGGTGATCTCTCCCTTCTAGAGGCAGATCATCATTGGAAAAAGTTATCATTCCTTGAGGAGTTTCCATTAGTGACTGAACCATCTATTATGGAGTGAAACTAGTGGAAATTTTCCTTTGGTCTAGTGCTAGGACCAGGGCTTCCCTGTGATCCCTAGAATGCACGAGTAACTCCCAAACATTAGCAATGGTCCCTCTGCTTGGTTCTACCCCCTTTCCCTTCTCTGCATTTCCTACCTTTTCGGGCCCAGTCTTGGTAGCCTCAGTTCCTTTTCCCTTCTCTTCGACCTTCCCCATGGACTGATTCTATTTACACCCCTCGTTTTCCCATAGGTCAACTTGTTCTTTGCTTTCATCATCGGAACTCCATATGTCCAAGACTTGCACCTGTAACTCTGTGGGTTGTTCGATTGTTCTCGGATTTTCGGGCCTGAGTTGTCGAGAATTATGAGAGACATCAATAAATGAGTTTAGGACTTGTTCTTCTGTTAGGCCAGAGTTGACCATCAGAATGGATGGGTTAGGAGGTGGTACATTTCGAAAATTGGGTAATGGGTTGGTTTGAGTGTTTGGTTTTCTGTTTTCTAGGTCGGTGATTTTACCTGAGTCTATCAAATCTTGGATTTCATGCTTTAATAGGGCGCAGCTATCCGTGTCATGCCCAATGATTTGATAAAATTTACAGAAAAGCTTTGGGTTGGCTCCAGGCAAGGGTTATTGTGAAGGCAAAGGTCGTAACAGGTTCTTCTTAATGAGCTTATCGAGGACTTTGGACATAGGACGTCCCAGATTAGAAAATCTCCAGGGTTGTCTAACCGTACTGACTTGTACATTACTGCTCGATGGTCGAATAGCATGAATATGAACATTACTATTCGAGCTAGCTCCCTCTTTGCCCCCAGAACCTCTTCCGAAGAATTTCTTCTCTTGGGCCAAATCTGATTCTTTCTGGACCCCAAATTTGTATAACTCTTCAAAATTTTTGATCCCCAGATCCCTCAATTTCCTAGATAATGTAGGAATACACCCTTCTATTGCCAAGACCAACTGGTCGGACTCAACTGGCCTATGCCTCATCAAGGATAATTTTCCCCTCCAACGAGTTAGGTAATCAGCAAAAGGCTCTCTAAAGTTCTACTTTGTATTCTGCAAATCTCTCAAGGACACTTCTAGTTGGACGTTGAGACCATATTGCTTAACAAAAGCAGTGCACAATTATTTGCAATCCGACTGAACATGCGATTCCAAGGTGTAATACCAACGAATCGACGCTCCTTCCAGCGAAATAGGGAACTGCTTAACAATTTGGCTCTCAGTTAGCTTAGTAGCCTTCATGTATGTTACATATTGCTTCAAATGCAAATGGGGATCCTCAGCACCAGTGTACTTCTTCATGTCTGGGAATTTAAACTTATGGGGCAGCGGTTCATCACCCTTTTCCAAATTCATATCGTAATCCCCTTCTCTTTCATCATCACCTGTATTTGGTTCATCACTCTGGTCATATTCTTAGCCCACTCGGTCTGACCCACATCCTTAGCTTGGATGACATTTCTTTAATTCCCCAGATTGGCTAATATCGTTACATCATCTTCTTCCCTTCCCCTAATCGGTATTTCCTCGTTAAGGTCGACCGGATCGATTGGCGGTGCATTGGGTGGCTGTGTTGGCTGACCTTCTCTAATGAGCTTAGTAATCTCCCCCATCATTTCCCTCATCATAGCCCAGGTTTTCGCTATTACTTCTTCTTTCCACCGTCCCCCAAATGCTTCTAGATCAAACCCTCCTGCCATTCCTAATTCTGAATTTTTGATCAAATGACCTGAACTAGTTCAGACCCACCTTGCTGAGCTTAAAGGATCTATGATGCTGCAAAAAAGTTGGTTAGAATGATGCATGACGTGTATGCATGATATGCAAGTCTGTTATATTTAGAAATAAAAAGGTCACACATGAAAAGATATACAAGATCAAAACATGGAACTTAAACGTGCAAACTTCCGCCCTTATTTCTCCCACACACGTATTCAATGGCGAGTATCTTGTTCTAGGATTTTTGGCCTGGGTTTTAATTATCAGCGGGGGATAATAAAATCGACGTATGCAAGAAAACTCTCAAAATGATTCAAACAAGTAATGGTCCCTTTAAATAAAGCTCGAGTCCACTTTCTATGAGCCAAGATCCTTAGCACCATAAACTTGCTTGTCAAGGCCCATTTGAAATGGGTTATGAGTAGGCATGAGAGGCCTTTATTGACTAGCTTATTTATAATAGGCTTTGGTCTGACACGAGGGCCCATTTTATTTTGGACTGCTTATTGATGGGCTCAAGATTTATTTTAAAGGTCCATTATATGGCATAATACACATGCATGTGGAAAATTCCTAAGGATAGTTGCTAAGTCATTACATGGGCTTGAGTCTTGGGTAAAAAGGCTTCGGCTCCCACAACGATATACATCCATATACGTCTCCCCACTCAAGGGTCAAACAACGTGGATTAGTATGTGTCGTGAGTGACAATAATCAAATATTCCACCACCAGGTTTGAGTGAAACGTAGGTAGTGAAGTACTGACTATTGTCGGGTTTATTTGGGACCAAAGTGCTCATTGTGTGAAAAATGTGTAGTGAATGCATAAATGCAGGAAAAAATAAGAAAATAATTAAAGATGATAAAATGTGAAACACTGGAATCAGTTTCTCTATCCCCAATGGAGTCGCCACTGTAGGCGGCGGGGTTTAGCGCGTGCCCCAATGTTTGGCGACCACAGCACTGTGTGGGCTCGAGGCCCACTAGGAAATACGATATAGGTCATGGGCCTATTCAGAGATGGAGTCGCTACCCGGATAAAAGTCGGGACACACTTTACAACAACTGGATCCCACGGAGGTTCCCAGAAGCCGTCATTAATGATCGGGTTTGGAAACTAGGTATGAGCGTTTGAATGCTCACCCAACCTTGCGGTTGGCCTCCGTTTATGTTTTGCATTTTATTACCATTTAATTATTTAATTATTTCCTCATTTACCACAAGTAATGAAATTGCCTTCGGATAATTGCCAGATTTTATAATTAAGTCTGAGTTTGCACATTAGTCCAATTTCATGCCTTTATGTCCCAACATTCAAAAAACACAGTAAATAAAATAAATAATAATTTACAACCATACATTCAAAATTAAATAGGGGGAAAGGATTAAGGATTACAATGCTTTTTAACCAAATAAACGAAATAATATACAGAAAATAAACCAAACATATACCGAAATAAACTATTAAAATAATATAAAAACGGCAATATACAAAAGAATAAATAGCAAAAGTGATTGCTTGATGACAGAAATTATCAAGTAATTGCTACAAATATCACACGATTAGCCTTTCTCTTTACAAAAAAATGGAATCACGTATAACGACATTTATAAAGAGATCCTACAAAGAGGTTGTCACATTATAAGTTAAAGAAAATATTGAACAATCAAGATAATCACCACCATGCAATCATACAAACATGTTTAAGGTCAAAGGGAACATGTTAAAGCAGGCATCACAGTAAATGAACAACGAAACAAAGAAGGAAACAGGTTAACCCTGCCAATGAGGCGGTCGCCTCATTGATGAGGAGATCGCCTCATCAACAGGGCTCTTATAGGCCCAAGAAAAAATAGGTAACACACACATAAAAGATAGGCTCCCTGAGAGCCTATCAATGGGGCAATCGCCTCATTGGTGAGGCGATCATCTCATTGAGATGAGGCAACGCCTCTATGAAGAGGCGTCGCCTGACCACTAGATCGGCTCTGACTCCTAAGGCGTGCAGACTTCTACTCTAAGTAATCAAAACATGCATATACACACCCTACACTCATCATACTACGACTACATTCAAAAATATTCAAAGATCCATCAATGAAATGAGACATCAAACATGACACACTAGAGATAAACCTAAAATGTACTAATAGCTCAGTTACACATAAGCAAGAATACACAAAATGATGAACATATCAAGTTTAAGTGCAGGTTTTATACCAAAATGAGAGGCCCTCAGAGCTGGTTTGGTTAAGATCCTTGCTAGGATGTAGTATCTCTTCTTAACATAAGTTTCTTCCCTCTTCTCTTGTGGGAAAGTGGACCTCCTCTTCTTCAACCTTCCTCCCCTTCTACAGGACGTTTTTTCTTCCTTCTCTTTTTTCTCCCTTTTTTTCAGAGCTGCTTCCCCTCTTTTTTTGTTCACCCCCCCTCCCTTCTTCTCTCTCTTTTTTTTTCTTTTATTCCTTAACTTTCCCATGCCCCTAAGCCTCCTAACCCATCATGAGCTCTCATAGCCTTTTTTCCTTTCCCAAAAGTCTTTTCCTCACGCAAGAAAAAAGTCCAGAGAGTGAGGCTTGCACCACTTAATTGTCATGATTGCAGCTGCATTAAATGCAGTTGCAAGTGGGCTGCCAGAGGGGCAGCGCCTCATCGGTGAGGCGATCGCCTCATTACACTGAGGCGGTGCCCCTTTGGCTCGGGCCTGCGCTGGGCCGAGCGGGCTTGGACCAAACTTGGGTAGTTGGGCTCAATTTTGGATTTTATAGGCTTTGGATTTTCAAGTCCACTTTCCACTTAGAGATTCAGGCTTCATCCTCATGTTTAAGTTCACATTCTCATTATTGGACTTGACAACGGACCGATCAAACTGAGCAACCCTAATTCGTCCCCTAATACGAGCCGACCGAATCGAATGTCTACAGGAAATATATATATATATTAAATAAATATTTTAAATTATTGTACAACGTGCATATTAAATTTTAAATTCTAAAAAGTTTTAAAAAATAAAATTTTAAAGAATAAGTATTAATTGATATTAAGGTAATATTAAATTGCGCCAATTTTTTTTTTCCCTTTGACGATATTAGTTGGCTTCCTTTATTTAAAAATAACATTAAAGTCAATTTAACAATGCAAGTCTATCCGCGTATACACTTTAAGTCTTGGCAGTGGCACTAGCAAACAAAAAAATAATTGTTTGAATTTATTTTATATTATTAGTGACTGAGTTTGTAATCATTTTTTATCAATAAAATAATCTGCCAATTTTTTTATAATAAAAAATCATAATGTAGATAACCAATTCTTTTCATAGTGACAAAATCATAATTAATTAAACATTTTTAATTATAAAAGAATATATGAAATCTTATTAGTTGAATGTGAAATCTTATTATAAAATAATATATGAAATTTCAATCATAAAGAATATGTTTATATGTATTTATATACAATTTTACATTATTTATTGTTTCTGTATAATTACATAATTATATACGGATTTTATATTTCATTTTTTTTAATTTGATTTTAAATTTATGATTACAAGACTATATATTTATAAAATTGTAATTTCAACATTCGAGAATTTATTTATAAATTTTTATATATAATATTGCATAAATGTATGCTTCGAATATAAAGATTGATTTTGTTATATATATATATATATATATATATATATATATATATATATATATATATATATATATATATGTTGATTTTAATTTCGTAATCCTTGTAAATGTATTTTGTCCTTGCTAGACAAAGACCCCACGATTTTCGTTTTCCTGAGAAAGATATTAGAAAGTACAAATATATTACATTGAAATACTTTTTGTCTTGTAAGAGAAAATAATTAAACCTAAAAGATAATATAAAATAACACATTATATAGAAATTCTTTTCGATGAGGACAAAAAGAAAATTTTCACTAGTTATATGCATCTCGATTGTACTAATAGAGTCAAATTGAAACATAATCATACTACATTTTTCAAATTTTTGCTACCATATTAGTTTGATCTACCATTTACTGAGGATTTCAATCTTAGAAAACATACTTATAAATACTTAAAACGTAGTTGCATATAAGTTTATGTTTTTCACAAATTAATTAAATTGGATAAATTTGATTGATTTGAGATTTTATTTTATGGTCATCCACGAGTCATTTAAATGATAAAATGTATAGACATCCAGTTTGAGAAAAGTAGAATTCAAACTCTCATCTATCCCTTTCCACTTATAGTGTTAGGAATTAACTATTTGTATTAGCTCAACAAAAAACAATTTATTTTATGAATTTATCAATTAGATCAACCTTTAATAATGGTTGTTATTAGACATAGGATAAAAAAAATAAAGAGAGATGTGTTACTATTAAATTCTTTTATTTAATATTTTCGGCTTCTGGTAAACGTAAGAGTTCCGATAATATTAAAATATTTATTTGTTTGAACATAATGATTGCAATGGATTTTAATCATATTATTCTAATAAATTACAAGCTGCAATGAGAAACACATGGTATCTACTGCATTCACATTTTGCAGTGAACTCGGACACTATAAGTAGAGACTCTTTGATTTCAAATTGGCAGAAATCAGAGCAACAAACATGGCCTCAACAGACTACATTATCAACATAGATGCACACAACAACAACAACAACAACAACAACATAGCCTCATCATCAGGAGGTTCCATAATCACTTCACACTACAATGAGGAGAAGTGGAGAGAAAAGATGAAGGGCGTGCTCAGCAAAGAGCATGACCCTGATGAGCTTCACCGTCCTGTCTGCATATTTCAAGTGCCTAAATCAGTTAAGAATACCAATCCTGAAGCTTACACTCCTCAAACAGTAGCCTTAGGTCCTCACCGTCATTTCTTACCTAAGCTTTACTACAAGATGCAAAAGTGTAAGCTTTATCAAGTCCAAGTTCTTCATCAGCTACTCAACTTCCCTGAATTCCAGCTTATGGTTGATCAAATTAACGTGAGAGATATTCGCGGGTATTACCTTGAGCACTTGGACATCCATGATGATACCTTGTCATGGATTACGGTGATTGATGCTTTCTTCTTGCTCCAGTTAATCTATCGGGAAGCATCACATGGGAATGAAAATTCATTGGAGTTTGCTGACTCATTAGGAAGAACGATTCCAGTGGATGCAATCCTCAGAGATGTGATTATCCTTGAGAACCAACTTCGATTTCCTGTGTTAGAGCATCTTAATGGCCTCGTGATGCAGTACTATTTCCAATGTCGGCAAAGGGAAGGAGGACAGTGGGTGGCCGCGGCTCCAGCTGGGGCCTCCCTTAATATTGAAATAATGAGTACAAGCAGTGATCTCATGAACAATGGCTCAGGTTGCTCCCAGCCAAACCCTGGAGAGGAAATGCTCAAAGCGCCATCAATACCGCCCACAGTCGAAGTTATATCATTAACAGAAATGTGTATCATGCTCTGTAAGAAAATTTCTCCAATAGAATTGCAAGGGAGGTTGTTGTTCATGGCTGAGAAATCTGCACACCCTTTCATCTGTTGGATCTTCTGTACAATTTAGTTTGGTTAGGAGAGCAGCCGGATGTTTCATTTTTTAAAGCTGGAGAATTCATGAATAAGATCAATAATGACCCCTGGAGTCGATTATGGGGTTGGGTTAAGGCTCAAAACATCGGAGCATTAAGCATCCCCATCAAATTCATAGAACTAGTTATAGATGCCTTGGATGTTCTTGGAATTTCTGTCTCTTTTCAAGAACTAGAAGAGAAGAATTTGATTCCTACAGCATCACAGATGTATGGTGTCAAGGTTAATTTCTGCAACACTAGCCATGGCATCAAAGATATTGCTTTCAAAAAGAAGGAGCAGGGTGCTGCCGATCTTCGCCTTCCAGTGCTTCAGTTGAATGCTGTTTCAGAAGTGGTAATCAGAAACGTACTAGCTTATGAAACTATCGCCAGGCCAGACCCTCCAAATCTTCCCAAATTCGCTCGTTACATGGAAATGATGGCAGCCATGATTCATACTGTTGAGGATGTGCAGCTGCTCAAAGATAAGAAAATTTTAAAGAATGATGGGGATAATGGTGAAGTTGTGAAGCTCTTCAGCAGGATCAAGAATTCCATTCAATGTGAAGGTGAATCGAGCTTTGATAGTTGCATCAAAGATCTCAACAAGCATTACGACGATTACTGGAAGATAAAGGTAAAAAGACTAACAATGAAGTACTTGTGCTCATCATGGAAGGTACTTACTATTTTTGCAGTCATCTTGCTATTGGTGTTGATGGCTCTCCAGACTTTCTGCTCAATCTACAGTTGCCATGGTATATATAAGAAAGTATCAAACTAGCTTTACCTTTAGCTTAGCTTCAAGCCTCTATCTAGCTCTTATGTCTTTCGCCAGGTCATTATGTGTAACCTTGTATTGTATTGTTGGTCTGTCTGTTCAAGTTCATGCATGCATGGACGTTTGACTTGAAATGTATGTGATTTTACTTTGTATCTCAGTTACTTTAAATGTGTAGAAGGTACTTACAGTTCTTGCAACCATCTTGCTCTTGCTTCATCTTCTCATATGAAAGATTGACTAGCTTCAGCTTGAGCTTAGCTTCAAGCCTCTCTTTCTCAATGTTTTTTAATAGATCAACTCTCTTGTCTTTTAACAGGTCATTATAACTTACAGCTAACTAGATATAAATCTTGCCTTGCTGGTCTAATCCAAGTTCATGTAATCTTGTCTTGCTGGACTGATCCAGCTTCATGGATGTGTACCTTTTGTGCGCGTGATTCCACTTTCTTTTAACAATGATTAAATAAATAAACTAACAGATATTACTTACTAGTAACCGTTTTTGTGTGCGTGTTTCAGTAGTTTAATTGTTTTTGATGTTCAATAAATAACCCTTTTTGAATAATGATTTAGCCAAAATTTGATCAAACTAGCAAATCAAAATACTAATCAGATATAAAAATATAAATATGCATGTGTATTCTTATCTCTCTTACGCCAAAAAGTGGATATTCTAATGCTAAAAAATGTTCATTTGGTGTAGAGGAATCTTCCCCATGTTACAGGATTGAAATGGAAAATTAAAAACAAAATAGGCAACTGGGAACTTTCTAAGAGAAAGAAAGCAAATAGATCCATGGAGGGGAAGTGTTCTACAACAATCATTGTCTTTCTATACCAAACACAATTCCATCTTTGCCAAAAAAAACATATAATTAATTAATTTAGTGCCTAATTTATAAGTTCTGCGCATGCAACACATCTGGCTCTTACCAATTATTACAACATTTTTTTTTTAATAAGATAAGCATCTAAAATGAAAGAAAAGAGGGGGGGTAAGGCAATTAAAGGGTAATGATTCAAACCAAAATAATACATGGTGTAGAGGCTGGAGGCCATGTGCAAAAGGGCAACTTCCTTAGAACATGACTAGATTTTTTTTTCTTTTTCCATTATTGATTTTCTTGGGACATCCTCACATTGCAATTAGGAAGATAGATATAATAGTATCTTTTGCTATATATTTTGTGTTTGCCCATTTGAGAACCAATAAAAGAGTTGCAAAAATTACGTGCCCCACATGGGTTCATGCCAAAGCCACCTCCTTCTTCAATCATTATTTCTGATAAAGGAAAAGGAATTTTTTGTATATTTCTTTTGTATAATGAAAACTGATATTTATATAAGAGTTCGATAACTAGAATAGGAAAGAAAGAATAGGGCTTTCTAAAAATCTGCCTATTTACATCATAGAGGAAAGAAAAGCTATCAATACTTGTGATATACACATTCTAAAAATACTTCCTAAAAATCTGCCTATTTACATCATAGAATTAGGCAACTGATGTTATTGATTCCTATAATCACGTTAACACCCCCCCCCCCTAAAACTCAAGATGGCATAGTGGATGTCAACTTGAGTTTGCTTAGTAAATCTCGAAAATGTGTGGGTGGATGGGTTTTGGTGAAGATATCAGCGGCTTGGTTAGCAGAGGAGACGGGAACCAAAAGTATGGTGCCCTGAGTAACATGATGACAAACAAAATGGCAATCAAGTTCAATGTGTTTGGTACGCTCATGAAAAACGTCATTATGAGAGATCTGTATAGCACTTTGATTATCACAACGAAGCATAGTAGCAGAAGATTATGGGACACCCACATCAGATAACAACCAGCGTAACCAAAGTAATTCAGATGTAGCGTCAGCTAGAGCACGATACTCAGATTCGGTGCTGGAACGAGCAATGATTGTTTGCTTTTTACTACGCCAAGAGATAAGAGAATCGCCTAAGAAAAAACAATAACCAGTAGTAGAATGATGATCTGTGGGATCACCAGCCCAATCAGCATCAGAGTAGCCAGATAACACCAAAGAGGAGTGAGCAGAAAAATGGAGACCATGAAAAAGAGTGCCTTTAATATAGCGAAGTATCCGAAGAACTATAGAAAAATGCGATGAGCGAGGGGCAGACATGAACTGACTGACTAAGTGAACTGCATATGAGATATCAGGGCGAGTAATAGTGAGATAAACAAGACTACCAACAACTTATCGATATAAGGTAGGATCATCAAGAGGAGTGCCATCGAGAGGAGTAAGTTTGCAATTGAGTTCCAATGGGGTTGATATAGTTTTACCATCAGTAATGCCTGCTCGAGAAAGTAGATCAGATGCATACTTAGCTTGAGAGAGATAATAACCTTCAGAAGTATGAGAAACTTCAACACCCAAAAAATAACTGAGATGGCCAAGGTCCTTCATTTCAAAACATGGACTGAGAAAATGTTGTAATTTGGAGATACCAGATATATCATTCCCTGTTATGATCATATCATCAACATAAAGTAGCAGAAGTACAATACCATGGTCAATTTGACGAACGAACAATGCAGAATCGTGTGGACTAGAGATAAAGCCAAGTTGAGCAAGAGTAGAACTAAATTTGGCAAACCAGACTCGAGGAGCTTGTTTTAAGCCATACAAAGCTTGTCGGAGCTTGCAGACCTTATGAGGAGAATGATAGCCAGGGGGAGGATGGATATACACCTCTTCGGATAAATCACCATGGAGGAATGCATTTTTGACATCCATCTAGAGAAGCTTCCATTTGTGAACTGCAGCAATAGCTAATAAACTATGGACTGATGTCAATCGAGCAATCGGAGTGAAAGTTTCTTCATAATCGATCCTATATTCTTGAGTGTAACCTTTGGCTACTAAGCGAGCTTTGTAGCGCTCAATGGACCCATCAGAATGAGTCTTGATTTTATAAATCCATTTGTAGCCAATAAGGGACTTGTGAGGAGGAAGATTAACTAAGTCCCAGGTATGAGTTCTCTCTAAAGCCTGAAGTTCTTCAGACATAGCTTTCTGCAAAAGAGGGCCAGTACTTGCCTCACGATAAGAGCGAGGCTCATGAATGGTGGCAATAGCAGAATAACAATGGAAATCAGTAAGATAATGAGGAGTTTCTCTTACCTGGGTGGAATGAAGAAGAGTGGTGTTAAGGATAGGTGGAGGATCAACAGGTTCAGGATCAACAGCGGGAGTAGAATCACTAGGAGCAGGTGTGGAAGGCCTAATATTGAGCATATCAGAATTTTCTATGTCAGAACTTGAAAATAACTCAATAGAGGAATCAGTGAAAAACATAGAGTCAACATTAACAGAGTGGTGAAATTTAGAAAGAGATGAGAACATGGTATTTTCCCAGAAGGTAACATGACGAGATATGCGAAGTCTATTGGTAATAGGATCCCAATAACGATACCCTTTGTGTTCAATACCATATCCAAGAAAACAACATAAATGAGCACGTGGTTCTAATTTCGTACGTTTATGGGGTTGTAGAAGAACAAAACAGGCACAACCAAAAGGTTTAAGTCGAGAATAGTCAGGAGGCTTACCAAACAATTTTTCAAAAGGGGATAAATTTTAGAGAACTAAGGTAGGGACTCGATTAATGTTGTAGACTGTAGTAAGAGCGGCTTCAGCCCAAAATTTTTTGGGACAAGAGGCAGAAAGAAGAAGAGCACGAACAGAGTCAAGTATGTGATGATGTTTGCATTCAGCTCGTCCATTTTATTGGGAAGTGTAAGGACAAGAACGTTGAACCAAAGTACCTTATTGACTGACAAAATTGGAGTAAGGAAGAATCCCTATATTCCATAGCATTATCTGTTCGAAGAATTTTAATAGTAGAAGAAAATTGAGTGTTAATCATATTAGCGAATGAAGTGTAAATTTGTAGTAATTCATAGCGATTTTTCAAAAAATAGATCCATGTAAAACGAGAATAATCATCAATGAACAACACAAAATAACGAAAACCATTTATTGAAGAAATAGGGGAAGGACCCCAAATGTCCGAATGAATTAAGTCAAAAGGACTCTCTGAAATGGAATTGCTAAGATTGAAAGACAACGCTGGTTGTTTTGCAAGCTGACAATGTAAGCAATTAAATGACTCAAATTTTATAGATCCTAACAAGCCACAAGAAATTAAAGACTGAATTTTGCTAGTTGAGGCATGACCAAGACAAAGATGCCATTGGTGAATAGAAGAGTTGGTAGTTGTAGCAGCAGATAGAAATTTCTGAGGAAGATGAAGAGAGACAAGTTCAAATAATCGACCCACCCTGTGACCTGTCCCAAGAATCTATCCCATTTATGGATCCTGTACCTGATAACAAGAAGGGGAAAAGTTAACATTCAGCCCTTGTTCACACAACTGACCAACAGAGATAAGATTGAGGGCTAAATTAGGGATACAATAGGTTTCAGGAAGACTAAGATTGGAGGTAGATGCATGACCAGTGTGAGTGATATTCATTTTGCTACCATTGGCAATGTGGATCGGTGGCAGGGAAGAATTCGGTGAGGTAGAAGACAACAGGTTAGCATTATTAGTCATATGGTTACAACAGGCAAAGTCATAGAGCCAATGCGAGGTACCTGGAGTGACAGACATTGCAGTAGATGAATTGGAAGAGATAACCTGTTTGAATAGTGCTTCAAGATCACTCATAGTGATGGCAGCAGAGCCGTCAGTGGTAGCAGCGGATACAGAAGGAAGGCCAGGCTTCGAGACAGTCTTGGGTTTAAAGACCACACCTTTTGGTCATGGAAGACAAGCCAGGCAATTCTCAAGAATATGGCCAAGAGCATGACAATATCTGCATTCGATAGTCGAACAATTAATAAAAACGTGACCAGTTTTATTGTAATTCTTACAAGAGTTGTGGCTAGATTTCTGATATGAGGAACGAGTAGTTGCAAGAGCAATTTCAGAATTTGAGGTTTTATCAAGATTGAGGCAAGTTTCTTCGAAAATAATTTCTTGTATAGCCATATCCAATGTAGGAAGAGGATGTCAATGCAGTACAGAGGCTCGGACAGCTTCATATTCAGGTCGGAGAGCCATGAGAACTTGAATAAGATGAAGATGATCTTCACTTATTTTAGCCTGAGATAGTTGATTCCAAATCAGTTGAACTTGAGCAAGAAAATCATTCACAGATTGACCAGATTCTTATTTCAGATTATTAAGTGTAGTCCATAACTGAAAGTAATGAGCAAGTCCAATGGTTCGATATCTACTGGCTAAGAAATCCCAAATTTCTTTTGCAGTGTCATAATCAGCAAATTGGATGTGAATGGATGGAATAGAGGTGTTGCAAAACCAAGTAATAATCTGATGGTTTTTGCTATCCCAATCTTCAAGGCGGTCAGCAAATTTGTCATCAGTTTCATCTTGTTGTTTGGTTGGCTTATTGATATCTCCGGTAACAATATGCCAAAGCTTATGACCGATCAAGAAACTCTTCATTCCTTGGACCCACAGATTATAGTTTAAACCAGTCAAGACCGTTGCAATAGGTTTTGCAATATCAGATTTCTCCATTTGGAAGTGGAGGTGGTAGGGATCTTAAGAAATTATGCAAAACAAGGCACCAAAAATCACGAGCCAAGAACTAGAAAATTTGCAGAAAAGAAGAAAAGCTCTGATACCATGATAAAGGAAAAGGAATTTTTTGTATATTTCTTTTGTACAATGAAGACTGATATTTATACAAGAGTCCGATGATTAGAATAGGAAAGAAAGAATAGGGCTTCCTAAAAATCTGCCTATTTACATCATAGAGGAAAGAAAAGCTGTCAATACTTATGATATACACATTCTAAAAATACTTCCTAAAAATCTGCCTATTTACATCATAGAATTAGGCAACTGATGTTATTGACTCCTATAATCACGTTAATAATTTCGTCAATCAATTAGAGTCCTTAAACCAATACGAAGAGTTCTGACAATTAGTATATACGTGTTTGAACATAATGATTGTAATGGATCTTAATCATATCATGATTATAATTTATAAGTTGCAATAAGAAACACGTTATGTCTACTGCAACCACATTTTGCAATGAACTCAGATACTGTAAGTAGAGCCTCTCTGAATTCAGGAATTGGCAGAAATCAGAGCAACAAACATGGCCTCTACAGATTCCATTATCAACATAGATGCACACAACAACCACGACAACAACATACCCTCATCATCAGGAGGTTTCATAATCACTTCATGGTACAATGAAGAGAAGTGGAGAGAAGAGATGAAGGGCGTGTTTAGCAAAGAGCATGACCCTGACGAGCTTCACCATCCTGTTTGCATATTTCAATTGCCTAAATCAGTTAAAAATAGTAATCCTAAAGCTTAAACTCCTCAAGCAATAGCCTTAGATCCTCACCATCATTTCTTGCCTAAGCTTTACTACAAGATGCAAAAGTGTAAGCTTTATCGGGTGCAAGTTCTTCATCAGCTACTTAACTTCCCAGAATTCTGGCTTGTGCTTGATCAAATTAAGGCCAAAGTGAGAATTTCACGGGTATCACCTTGAGCACTTGGACATCCATGATGATACCTTGTCATGGACCATGGTGATTGATGCTCCCTTCTTATTCCAGTTGATCTATTAAGAAGCATCACATTAGAATGAAAATTCAATGGAGTTTGCTGACTCATTAGGAAGAAAGATTCCAATGGATCCAATCCTCAGATATGTGATGATCATTGAGGATCAAATTCCATTTCTTATGTTAGAGCATCATAATGGCCTCGTGATGCAGTACTAGTATTTCCAATGTCGGCCATGGGAAGGAGGACAGTGGGTGGCTACGGCTCCAGCTAGGGCCTCCTTTAATTCTGAAATACTTCAGAGTTGCTAGAGTTGAGACTTTTCTAAATACTTTAAAGTTGATGTATATTTTGCATTTTGTATGTACGAATTAACTAGATGTATAGGCTGGAAATATAGTATGGATGAACAGTAAACAGAGGGAAAAATGAAGATCAAATGGGAGGGAGGGAATTCAGCCATGGAGGGAATTTAACGTATTCTTGAATTTTAAATGTAAAGTTGTTGTAATGATTAGTATTAAGATTTTTTGTTAAAGAGCCAAAACATGTGGTTGAACTTGAATCAAATTATTGTTTATGTCTATAATTTTATTTTATATTAAACCTAGTATAAATGTAAGGACAAGTATGAAAAATGGATGGATAGAGAGAAATTTTAGTGTTAAATTCCAGCTCTATTTTTTTATCTTATTCTTGTTCACATTTATGGTTGTCTATGTATGAAATGTTCATATTTTGATGGTGAATGCTCCAACAATGGTATCAGAGTTGTATTCTTATGGGCTGTGAGTTCAAAACACCATTTTATTGAGAGATTTTGAGAGATCAAACACTTGTTAGTGATTAATGGCTTCCAGTAGCAATGCTACTCTTAGTGTTCCTCAATTTTCTAGGGAAAATTATGAAATATGGGTGGTGAAAATGAAGTCTTATTTAAACCCTTTAGGTTTATGGGAAATTGTAGATGAAGATAAACAAGTTCCTCCTTTAAGAGCTAATCCTACCATAGCTCAAATTAAATAACATGAAGAGGAGAAGCAAAGAAAGGATAAATTTGTTACATGCTTGCATTCAACTTTAACATATGGTAATATAGCTTAAACGAGACAGCATGAAGAGGAGAAGCAAAAAAGGGATAAAGTTGTTATATGCTTGCATTGAGCTTTAACATATGGTGCTTTTACAAGTATTATGCATCTTGAAATAGCCAAGAAAATATGGGATCAATTGAAGGAAAGGTATGAAGGAAATGAAAGGATTAAGGCTATAAAGTTGTTAACTCTCAAAAGGGAATTTGAAATGTTGATGATGAAGGAGAATGAATCTGTCAAAGATTATTCTTCAAAGCTAATGGAATTGGTGAACCAAATGAGACTTTATGGTGAGGTTATAGAAGATCATAAGGTGGTCAAGAAGATGTTAGTCAGCCTACCCAACAAATTTGAACCAAAAGTTATAGCCAATAAGGAGTCTTATGACCTAAAAAAACTAACCATTGCTAAAATGATCAAAAAATTGCAAGCTTAAGAGTAAAGGAATTCCATGAAAGCTAATGATGCAACCGAAGGTGCCTTTCAAGCAAGACAAACAAATGTGCAACCTTTAACAAAGGACAAAAAATGGCAGAAACATGAAAGAAATGGTGGTGATCAAAAGGAAAAAGGCAAAGTGGGTGAGAACTCAAGTGATTCCGCTACAAATGGCAACTTTCCTCTTTGTTCTATATGTAAAAGAACAAACCATTGAGCCAAAGATTTTTGGTACAAGAGGAAGCCACAAATTTGATGTTATCATTGTAAGAAATGGGGGGGCGTAAGGAGATGTTTAGCAAAGCCAAGCAAAATCAAACTCAAATGCAAGTTGCATAACAAGTTAACTTCATCGATGAATAGTCTAAAGCTAAAGAACAATTATTCATGGCTGCCAAAAACACGTCATTCAACTCTAAAGGATGTATAGTGTGTGGATAGTAGTTGTACGAATCACATGGCAAAGGATGAAAGCTTCTTCACTTCTCTTGATAGAGTTATTAGAAGAAAAGTAAAAACTTAGAAATGGAGATATTTTTCAAGCCAAGGAAAGAGGTACAATTTTTGTTCATACTAACCAAGGTTTAAAATTAATTCATGATTTGTTGTTAGTTCTTGAGTTAGATCAAAATATGATTAGTGTTGCTCAATTGTTGAAAGATGGCTATGGTGTTTTACTTTAAGGCTGATTAATATATAACTCTTGATTTATATGGAGGTGAGATTATTAAGGTTAAAATGGATGGGGATATCTTTTATCTAAAGCTTGATGTCATGAAAACTCATGGATGTGATGGTTGAATTAATGGAAGTATAGTCAGGTATAAGAGATTTGGAAATGAAAATGCAAAAACTCATACATGTATGGAAAATTATGGTATGGTTGTTAATTTTTTCAAAATGGTTGAATGTGATATGGTGAGCAAAGAATTTCATGTACATGGAAGTGCTTATTTAAATGGAAATAAGCAAAATGTCAAGAATGATGAGTTGGATGTTCTTTCTTCAACTAATTTTATGGATGATGATAGTATTACCGATGCTGAAAATGTGGAGATTAATGGTTTATGTCTGAAAATCAAGTTAATGGTTGATGTTTATGGAAGATGGAATTTATGTTTAGAAGAAACAACTGATTGCACAACACTTCTGAAAATTCAGGAGAAGTTTCATGTATGCGAATGGCTTATGGAGGCATCCAAATATTGGTGTAGTAAAATTAATATAGGAAAAAATTTTAAGAGGAACTAAGTTAGCTTTATTCTCTATGGAAGTGAAAAATTATTGATGGAGCCTACGTATGCTGATGATTTTTTATTATAGATGAAGATGTTCCTAAAATTCAAGAGGTTAAGAAGAATGAGAATGCTAAGTTAAAGTATTTCAGGTTTACAATGTTTGATGTTTTGATAAGTAAGCTTGGAGTCTTCAAGAAAAGTCTCAAGGAGGAGTGTCAGAGTTGAGACTTTTCTAAATACTCTAAAGCTGATGTATATTTTACATTTTCTAAATACTCTAAATTTGTTCACGTTTATGGTTGTTTATATATGAAATGTTCATGTTTTGATGGTGAATGCTCCAACAAGAGTACAAGAAGTGATCTAATGAGCAATGGCTTAGGTTGCTCCTAGCCAAACCCTAGAGAGGAAATGCTTAAAGCACCATCATTACCTCCCACACTCGAGGTTAGATCATTAATAGAAATGAGTATCCTTCTCTATAAGAAAAGTTCTCTAATAGAATTGTAGGGGAGCTTTATTGTTCATGGCTTTGAAATCTCTATGCCCTTTTTATCTATTGGATCTTATGTAAAATTCAATGGAGTTTGCTAACTCATTAGGAATCCTTCTTCTTAATAAGTCAGCAAACTTCTATGAATTTTCATTCCCATGTGATGCTTCCCAACAGATTAACTAAAGAAAAAAGAGAGAAATCACCATAATATATGATAAGGTATCATCATCGATGTCAAGTGCTCGAGGTAATATCCACGAATAGCTTTCACTTTGGCTTTGATTTCATCAACCAGAAGCTGGAATTCAAGGAAATTGAGTAGCTGATAAAGAACTTGCACTTGAATAAAGCTTACACTTTTGCATCTTATAGTAAATCTTAGGCAAGAAATAATAGTGAGGACCTAAGGCTATTGTTTGAGGAGTGTAAGCTTTAGAATTGCTAATTTTAACTGATTTAGGCAATTGAAATATGCAAACAAGATTGTGAAGCTCATCAAGGTCATGCTCTTTACTAAGCGCACCTTTCATCTCTTCTCTCCACTTCTCCTCATTGTAGTGTGAAGTGATTATGGAACCTCCTGATAATAAGGCTATGTTGTTGTTGTTGTTGTTGTTATTGTGTGCATCTATATTAATAATGGAGTCTACAAAGGCCATGTTTATTGCTCTGATTTCTACCAATTCCTGAATTCAAAAAGGCTTTACTTATAATGTCCTAGTTCACTGTAAAATCTGGTTGTAATAAATATAATGTGTTTCTCATTGCAACTTGTAATTATTATCATAATATGATTAAAATCCATTGCAATCATTATGTTCAAATAAATAAATATTAATAATTAGAACTCTTATATTTACCGGATACTAAAGGCATTAAATAAAAAATCTAATAATAACTGATAACTTGTTTTCGGAACTCTTAAGCTTAAGACCCTGCAATCAATGAACAAAGAGCAAGGTGAGAGGTGGAGAGAGTCCCCACAAACACTCTAATGTCTAAGTGAGAGAACAAAAAGAGAGTTTGTATAGAGAGCAAGGAACAATTAGAATATTAGAGAATGAGATGAGGTAGAATGAGAGGTATAGGGTCCTATTTATAGTAATGCTTGAACTGGAAAGGAGTAAGATTCCTTATGGGATAGGAATCCTAATCCTAGTAGGAGAGTATTCCCTATTTGCTTAGGAATCCTCTTCGGGATAGAGTCCTTTCCATGAACGGATTCTGCTACCTTCCCTATTTGAGTAACCCTATCCAGAAAACAAAAACCCTTTAATTAAATAGGAATATATATAAGCGGTATTAAAAGTCCCCCTCCTCCAGTATATTTAGATATTTATATTCATCGTATCTGAGTATAATAGAGCACTTATGCTTCCATTTAGAAAGTAGTTAGGTACTACATAGTGACATAGAAGGGTGAGCTGAGGTGGTCAGCCTCAGTCACAAGAAGAAAGTAAAGCTCGGTACCAAGTCTTGAAACCATCGTGTTGTTAAGGTGTCATCTGGACCTTTAAAGCACACTAAATTTATGAGATTAAGTGCAATAGATTAACTCATCCATGCAAAAATGATGTGACGGAACCAGTCGTCACTGGATTTTTTATGCTCAGTGCAAGGATGCGAGGCTTACGTACTCAGAACCTTAGTACTATAGAAGCGATATAAGGGTGCCAGCTTCAATCACTAGACTTAGATGCTCGGTGCAAGGACGCGAGGCTTACATGATCGGAACCTCAGTACTATAGAAGCGACCTAAGGGTGCCAGCTTTAGTCACTGGATTTAGATGCTCGAGGCTTAGATGCTCAGTGCAAGGATGTGAGGCTTACATGCTCGGAACCTCAGTACTATAAAAGCGACCTAAGGGTGCAAACTTCAGTCACTGGACTTAGATGCTCGAGGCTTAGATGCTCGGTGCAAGGACACAAGGCTTACATGCTCGGAACCTCAATACTATAGAAGTGACTGAGGGTGCTAGCTTTAGTCACTAGACTTAGATACTCTATGCATTCGAGGCATGGCTTGAGTGCCGAATAGTCAAAATGTGCTGAAAGCGTAACTCAAATGCTTATTCCGAGTAAATAGAAAAAGAGCTTGGTAAAGATGCGATCGAGCTAAGGTATGGCTATGTCGCTTCGATTCCTAGGGATTTGAAATTTGAATCACGTGAGTGATGCATCTTTTTGTGTGTCAGTCAATGAGACATTTTTGCTGCTGTAATAATGACCACTCGATTAATGGGTTTTACTTTTCCCAAATTGCCCTTAATGATATGGGGAGAAGCGAAGTAATGATGAGGGTAATTAATGGCGTGTTTCCAGATCCTTCTGTAACTCTATAAATATCTTTGTGCTCATCAGCTGATGCATTTTTCCCTTTTGTTTTGCCATGGTCACATTTGTGTTGCTACTGCCGCTTCATTTTTGTCTACTGTGATCTTTGCACTTTGTAACCAGGTGATATTTGTCTTTCTCCTTCTTTTTCCCATTTCTTTTTTCTTTTTTGCATTTTTTCTTCTTCATAGAAAACATTATGGCATTGAGGGAACAGGTTAGTTCCCACCTGTTTGTGTCGAAAATGGACAATGAACTGCTGGGTTGGTACCGGAGGCGGTTCTGTATTCCCGTCGATTACACCCTCCACACAGTAGATAGGAAGTTTAGGGCTCACACTCCTATGTTAGGGTTTAGTAGATTAGTGGTATATTTTGATAGCAAGAGGGGGGTTTAAAGTTTCCATTATATCCCTTTGTTAAGAGATTCATGAATAGGCATAACATAGCACCTGGTCAGCTCCATCTGAATAGCTATAGGATTCTGACTAGGTTCATCCAGTTGATGCACGAAGAGGGGAAGGAATCTGATTTAGAAATTTTTTGATATATATATAGTCTGGCTAGGAAGAAGGGAGAACTGATGGTTTCCTTGTCAGTCGTTCCTAACCATACCCTTTTTGTAAAACTTCCAGACCTCCATAAAAAGTGCAGGCATAAATTTTTTGTCATCGAGCACCCATCAGACTTCATGGATGTCCAGAGAATATGGTCTAATGAGTGCCACAGGGTAAAATGGCCTCTGAGACTTCCAGATTATGATGCGAAAATGGTTTTACGACTGCATCTCAATGGTCTTCCCGAAGCTCGATCGGCTGAGGACGGATCGGAGAGTCTATTCGGACTGTGTTCATTCTACTAGTATGTTTAGGTTATTTAAAGGTATCCTTCTAACTTGCTCTATCTTTTCGATTGTAAATGGCTAAATTTTTTAATTTTATGGACGGAATTTCCCTTCTAGCTAACGAGCCAATAGCTTCGAAGGAAGTACAGGCATCCCCTTCTCCGGAACTTAAAGCCCTTACAGCCCTTAAGGAGACAGGTATTGATCCTAATGGCAAAGCTATAGTTGAATCATCCCTGTACTAGGAAGGGAGGTCAGTAAAAAAGGCGGATGATCGATCAAGACTCTGATGTTGAGGGGCTCGACAAAGAGATATACATCCAATGAACAAGGCTATCCAGGCGTCTAGATATAAAGGGGTGGATACTGAATAAAATAAAGCCTCTAAGCATCTCAAATAATCAAGTGAGAGATCAGTTTGCAGAGTCACTGAGGCTGCCAGCGGATATGCAGCGCTGGTTTGAGAAGGGTCAGGAGGGGCTGCTTAATTCGATGATAGATCATTCGTTAGAAGTAAGTGAATGTTGTTACTTGCACTTTTTACCTACTCTTTTACTTGTGTTAACATGAAATTCTCTTGTCACAGATGACCCAGGCCTTGCTATTGGAAAAGGACCAATATTTCTATTTGAAAAGCCAGTATAGTCTGAAGGAGACGAAGGTCAGGACAATAGCTATTGACTTTGACAAGAAACTGGATGGCACCAAGGCAGCACTAGAACTCTACCAGATAAAATATGAAAAGGAAAAATCTGAGGCTGAGGCGAGCCAGAAGAAAATCGCTGATCTGGAGCATAGTCAAGGTCAATTGACGAGGAGGATTGAAGAGCAGGATCTTCAAATTGCAAATCTAGAGAAGAGGCTATCTGAGGTCGAGAAGTCCCGAGAAAATGATAAAAGATCCTACCAAAACAAGGGAAGGGGATTTCTTAAGGCCTACAAGTCTGAATGTAGGAGGATCCTACTTTCCTAGAATCTTGAGTTAGACTTAGAAGTGCTGGATTGAATAACACCGGTAGACCTTACAAAGATTGCTGCTAAGGAGGATGCTCATCTAAAGGCAAGTACCTCTCATACGAGAAATAATGTTGAGTCTGCTACTGCTGTTGAGCCTACTGCGCCTTCAAATGCCGCTGATGTTGTTTCCCCCTCCATCTCTAGACCAGATGGTCCGGATATACAAGTAGTAGAGTAGAGTTGTTTCCTCTTTTTGTTTGTAATCGATTTGTTGTAAAAACATTATTGTTTTAATGAATAGATATTTTATTGAATATCATTCTGAGTATAGTTTATTGATAGTATTTCTGAGGCAATCTAAGTTCCAAAATCATGGTAGCTCTTTACCTCCTCTGTCTCTTAGTTTGTATGCTCCCTTGGTTGTGTGTTCTGAGATTTGATATAGGCCTTCCCAATTTGGACCTAGCTTCCCAGTTCCTGAGTTGCCTTTGCCAATATCTGCCCTTTTAAGTACCCAGTCTCCTAATTTGAACTATCTTAGGCGACTCAGCCGAAGATGGTACCGTGCCACCTTCTGTCGATGTGCTTCAACCATAGCTGCTACCCGCTCTCACCTTTCCTCTAATAGGTCCAGACATATCCGAGCATTAATGTTTTTGATGTTGTGATCAAGACTGTGGCTGACCCTGTAACTTGGAGAACTAATCTCTACCAGTATTACTGCATCCATGCCATAAGTCAGTCTAAATGGTTTCTTCTCGGTGGATGATCTAGGAGTGGTTCTATAGGCCTAGATTACATTGTTAAGCTCTTCGACCCAATTTCTCTTTTTCTCATCAAGTCTCTTCTTTAATCCCTGTATGATAATTCTATTAGTGACTTTTGTTTGTTTGTTTATTTGCGGGTGGGCTACTGAGGTGAAACGAAGCTTTATTCCGAGGTCCGAACAAAAACCTCTAAACTTTTCATTATTAAACCATTTATCATTGTCCATAATCAGAGTGTGAGGGATGTTGAATCTGCAGATGATTTCTCTCTAGAAGAAATGTTGTATCCAAGCTTCTGTGATGGTTGGAACTTGCTCCACCTCTACCCATTTAGTAAAATGGTCTATAGCTACAATCAGGAACTTTTTTTATAAAGTGGAAGTTGGGAAGGGACCCAGGATGTCCATCCCCCACATGGCAAAGGGCCATGGGCTACTAATTGAATACAGGGGGTGGGAAGGCCTGTGATTGAGTCGAGAAAATTACTGGCACTTGTGGCATGCTTGAGTGAGCTTTTGGGCATCATTAGACATGGTAGGCCAATAGTATCCTTGGAGCAGTGTTTTCCGGGTTAGTGTGTAGTGGGATTCATGAGCTCCATAAATTCCTTCATGGATTTCCCTGAGTATGTAATTCCCTTCCTTTGGAGAGATGCACTTAGACTATGGGTGTGAAAGGGATTTTCTGTAAAGATCCCCTCGGTGGATAGAATAGTGGGTTGCTCTCATTTTTAGCTTTCAAGCTTTCAATTTATCTTCAAAGAGAGTTTCGTGTTCCAAGTATTGGACTATCGAACGCACCCATTCCAAGACTTCCTATATCTCCAAAACTTCAGGATCTTCCGTGCTGGGTTTTGTCAATGCCTCGGTGAATTCCATATCCTTAAATGCTTGATTATCTTTAGCTATCGATTTGGCCAAAAGGTCAGCCTCTGAGTTCTCCTATCTGAGTATCTAGATGATCTCCTACCAGCCCCCTTCTTGTTAAATTTTTTTTTTAAGAGTTGCCTGACTTTGTCCATGTACTTGGCAATGCTGGTGTCTTTGACCTGGAAAGTGCCATTAACCTGGTTTACTACCAGCTGGGAGTCTGAGTGTATTATAAGGTGTTCAGCTCTTACTTTGGCAGCTAATTTCAAGCCTGTGATGAGTGCCTCATATTCTATAACATTATTGGTTGCATTGTACTCTATTCGAATTGCATACCAGATGTGAACTTTATGCAGTCCTTTAAGAATCACTCCAGTGCCTGATCCTTGAGAAGAGGAAGCTCCATCAACATAGAGTTTCCATTCTGGTGCTTTGGTCATGGTGAGGTCTTCTGGAGCCATTTCTTGAATAAAATCTACTAATGCTTGGGCTTTCACTTGTTGGCAAGGCTTATAATTAATGTCAAATTTGCCGAGTAACACTGACCATTAAACCAGTCTGCCCGAGGTCTCCAGTCTTTGTAATATTTTCTATAGAGGGAAACAGGATTAGACAATGATAGGATGGGCTTGGAAATAATGTCGGAGCTTCCAAGATGCATGAACCACAACTATAGCCAACTTATCTAATATGGGATACC
This sequence comes from Mallotus nudiflorus, assembly GCA_947683625.1. Lineage (NCBI taxonomy): Eukaryota > Viridiplantae > Streptophyta > Magnoliopsida > Malpighiales > Euphorbiaceae > Mallotus > Mallotus nudiflorus. The sequence continues at coordinate 2,115,162 of CANTUR010000125.1, forward strand.
GGACTTCGGATCCTTAAAGCATTTTACTAATGTAATACACCAGGTTTTACTGGATTCCTTCTTCTCTTACTAGTATGGAAGCGATGTATTCTTGGCCTATAAAGAGATATAAATACAATATTTCATCTAGGACGAGCTTGTTGAGTAAGGGTGGTGAGGACAAGAACTTCTTGATGTCTTTAAAGGCTGTTTGGCAATCTGCAGACAAAATAAACTTTTTAAAATTTTTTAGCGCTTGGAATAATGGTAGACACCGTCTGGCTGAGCATGAAATGAAATGCCCCAATGTTGTGATTCTGTCATTTAGCTTTTGTGGTAGATATTTTTTGGGGCTTTCATATTAAGTATGGCTTCCATTTTCTCCGAGTTGGCCTCAATACCCCTGTGGGATATCATGAATCCCAGGAATTTTCCCACTTTGACTCTGAAGACACATTTTTCTAGATTTAGTTTAATAATTGGAGAACTTGATCCAGATCCATTGGGTGTTGTTCTGCATGCTTGCTCTTGATGATGATGTCATCTATATATACTTCCACACTTATGCCAATCTGGTCCTGGAGTACCTGGTTCATCATTCTTTAATATGTTGCTCCAGCATTCTTCAATCCGAAGGACATCACCTTATAGCAATATAGGCCTTCATGGGTGATGAAGGACATTTTCTCCTGATCTTCTTCCTTCACCAGTATCTGGTGATATCCTTGTGCTGCATCAATGAAACTATATAATCCATGGCCAGCAGTTAAGTCTATGAGCTGGTTGATTATGGGTAATGGGTAGCTATCTTTAGGACATGCCCAATTAAGGTTAGTATAGTCCACGCACATCCTATACTTTCTATTCGCTTTTTTAACAAGTACCATGTTAGCTACCCATTCTAGATAAGTAACTTCCTTGATGAATCCTGCTTCTAATAACTTCTTTGTTTCCTTAGAAATTATCCTCTGTCTCTCATAGGCAAATTTTCTTTTTGTCTAGGCCACTGGCTTTGCTCCCGGTCTGATTTTTAAACTGTGACAAGCAACTTGTGGATCCATGCCAATGATTTCAAACACCCACAAAGCAAAATCTTTCAAGTGTCTAGTGAGGACTTTCTTTATTCCTTCCTTAATGTCATGATCAAGTTTGTTATTGATCTTCACCACTTTTTCATCCATAATTTGTAGAGCTTATGTGTCATCAACTAGTTATGGACCTACGCCCCGTTTCTCTATTTCCTATGTTTCCAGGGGAAAGGCTTTCGCCTGAGGCTTTATGGCCATCTGGTAACACTATCTAGCCATATGTTGATCTCCTTGGATGGTAAAAGTTCCACTCTCAACTGGTATTTTCATAGTTAAGTGTCGAATACTAGTGACTGCATCTGCTTTATAGAGCGTCGGTCGTCCTATAATTCCATTGTATGCTAGTGGGAGATCCACCACGTTGAATATTGTTTTGATAACTTTCATTTTTTTGTCATCTCGACTCCCAAATTCTAGATTTAACTCCATGATTCCCATTAGTTGTACAGTTCCTCCACAGAAGCTTGTGATGGGGTTCTGGATGGTCTTCAGATTAGTGATAGAACCTCCCATCGCTTTATATGCATTCCAGGATAACGCGTTGATAGTGCTTCCATTGTCTACCAATAACCTATTTACCAAGTAATTGTCTATGTACGCATTAATCACGAAGGCATCATAGTGAGGATGGCGAACATTCAAACCATCTTCCGAATTGAATACGATCTCTCTTTTCTTGAAGACTGGCTTTTCTCCCCTACTCTGTTTCAATTTCTTCTCAAAATTTTCTCCGCCAATAATCATATTAATAATACCAACTGGCTCCTTCTGAGCTTTCTTCACTTCTAGCATGTCATTCCCATAGGCTTCCTAGTTTCTGCTTCTTCTAAATGTGTTCGTGAAATTATTAAGTTTACCATTCTGCACCAATATTTCTATGGTGTGCTTCAACTCTCTGCAAGCCTCAGTGTCGTGCCCATATTCTCGATGATGTTGGCAGCATTGTCCCGTGTCTTGTGTGGATCTTTGGCTGGGGCTAATTCTCTTAGTTAGGGTGATTCCAACACCATTCTGCCTGATCCACATGAGAATTATGGATCGAGAGGTGTTCAGGGGTATGTATCTATCTACTTCCCTATCAAATCTCTCTGTCGAGTTTCTAAAATTTATTTTTGGGAACCTTGCTCATCTGGGTCTTGGTCTTTCATCCTTGGCTGGTGGCTTTTCCTCCTCCCTTCGTATCCTTCTATCTTCATCCATTTTTATCATTCTGACTGCCATCGCTATTACTTCCGCAAAGGTGCCCAGTTCCTTGGTCATTATCTTGTCTTTAAGCTTTCTGAATCTAGTGCCATTTTTCAAAGCTTCTATGGCAACTTCATCAACGAGGCTTTTGATCTGCATAGCTGTTTTGTTAAACCGATCAATATAACTTCGCAGAGACTCATTGACTTCTTGCCTGCACATCTGAAGATTATTGATGTTTTTAGCTGGGGGAATATTAGTGATGAACCTAGTACAAAACTGCTCCACTAAATCCTCAAAAAAAGTGATGAAATTCTCTGAGAGTCGATGAAACCACTTTTAGGCATTCTTTGTGAGTGTTCTTAGAAAGACTCTACACATGATTCCATTATTCACATTATGGAGCAACATCCTTATTCTAAACTCTGATATATGGCTGACGAGAACTCCCGTCCTGTCATACTGATCAAGCGATGGAATTTTGAATTTAGTAGGGATCTCTATCTGAATTGTCCTTCTTATGAATGGAGTTCTGTTATCCATAACGCATTTGTCTTCCTTCTTGGTTTTGTAGGGGCTTTGTGTATAACCTCTTCAACTTTCTGAGTTAACTTTGAGTCATCAAGGGCCGAAATTATTGAACTACATTCCCCTTCCAGTGTTCTACCCTTTCCCCTACGTATTTCTGATTCCTATCGAGGTGTCGTGTTATTATTGATTTGAGCTGGTTCAGAGTTTCCACTTTGTATTAAAGCATTTAGCTATTGCTGCATTAAGGCTATCTACGCTTGGATATTTTGTATCATAACTTCCTTGTTGGTTTAGTTGAGGTTGATTTTTTGGTTTACAATGTTTAAGTTTGGTGTGGTTATTACTGGTGTGTCTGTTAAACTTAAAAAAGGTATGGAGGGTATTGAACGATGGTAATGTTGTAAAGGAGCATAATGTGGAAAGTCTATGCCCAAAGCTGGGCATCTCTGGGTATTGTCAGGAAGTGAATGTGTGTGTCCGAATAAAGTTCTGGCATACTGAAAAGTGGCTGGAAGCACTATTGTTGGAAGAGGGTTTGAGAGGTCAGTCAAAGGAATAGGTACAGAAGGATTGGTGTTAGTTTTAGGAGTCGAAGTTAGTGGTGGGCTAGAAGTCATGGTGTGGATGTCTTTAGCTTAGTAGGTATATGAATGGCTTTTTCTAAGAGTTCCCACAGACGGTGCCACTTGATAACTTATTTCCAAAACTCTTGAGCTTAATACCCTGTAATCAATGAATAAAGGGCAAGGTGAGAGGTGGGGAGAGTCCCCACAAACACTCCAATGCCTAAGTCAGAGAACAGAAAGAGAGTTTGTATAAAGAGCAAGGAACAATTAGAATATGAGAGAATGAGATGATGTAGAATGAGAGGTATAGGGTCCTATTTATAGTGATGCTTGAACTTGAAAGGAGTAAGATTCCTTATGGGATAGGAATCCTAATCCTAGTAGGAGAGTATTCCCTCTTTGCTTAGGAATCCTCTTTGGGGTAGAGTCCTTTCCATGAATGGATTTTACTACGTTCCCTGTCCGAGTAACCCTATCCACAAAACAAAAACCCTTTGATTAAATAGGAATATATATAAGCTGTATCAATAACACATCTTATTGTTTTTTTTATCTTATGTCTAATAATAACCATTACTAAAGGTTTATCTAATTGATGAATTTTCATAAAGAAAAACCTTAAATCAATTAAATTTATCCCATTTAATTAATTTACGCAAAACATAAACTTATATGAAACTACATTTAAGTATTTATAAGTATGTTTTCTAAGATTTAAATCATCGATCAATTCATTGGAATAGTAAAATGGTAGATAAAACTAATACGGTGTGAAAATCTAAAGAATATGGCCAAATTGTGTTCCTATTTGACTCTTTAGTACATTTGAGATGCAAATAGCCAGTGAAAGTTTTCTTTTTGTCTTTATCAAAAAATATTTCTATATTATGAGTTATTTTGTATTATATTTTAGGTTTAGTTATTCTTTTTTACATGAAAAAAGTATTTCAATATACTATTTGTACTCTCTTATATCTTTCTCATGATAAATCAAATTTCATCCATGTTAAACAAAAAAAATCATGGGGTCTTAGTCTAGCAAGGACAAAAAAAATTTCAAGGATTATGACATTAAATATCAAACTAATAAAATCAAATTATACAAAATTATGTATCTTTATATTCGAAGCATAAAGAATTTATGAGTAAGAGATGTGTCAAAAACCAATGGATTTTTTTCCAGTATGAGCGTCTCCCCAGCTTTGGCTATCTCTACAGTTTTTTCAACCACAGCACAAAGAATTGCAACATCCTTAAGACAGAGGAGGAGATCTCTCACAGAGTGAACAACCAAAAAGCTTATGGTCCATTGATACATCCATGGGCTGTAAAGAAATCATCCTTTCCTCTATTCCTAGAACAAATAATCAGTTAAAATTTGATTTCTCTATCTCAAAAAATTAAAAGACTATCCATGGGTTCAAGTAGTCTAGGGGTGTGTTAGGTCCAAATCTCCAGTTATGAGGATCTTTGTGCTTTAGAAAGACAATACTTATATGAAGAGAAATGAAGAAACATTGAAAATGAATATCACATCCCTGAAGCTACCTAATACAGCAATGATGATAGCTTGGGAAGCGAAAAATATGAAGTTGTCTAAGGCAAAGGATCACAATCCCAACTAGATTCTAAGGAAAGAGGAAGGAAATTTTAATTGAGCCCACAAAAGATGGTCTCCTAGCCCAAGGTTAAGGTTATGACATCCAACGAAAAAATAAATAAAGCAAATCTAATTGTTTCCCTATTTCTAAAAGCAAGTTCAAATTGGAAGCCCATCCAAAAGTATAAGCACTAAGGAAATCCCAAAGGAAAAATTCTACAACTCAACCCTTGTCTCCAAGTTGGAATCTGCTATGCTAACAATGGAAAATTATATCATGGACCCTTGTCCATATAGCAATATGGACAGGGGTCCATTATATGTGGGAGTAAAATGTAGCTTTTTTTTTTTTTTTGCATCTCTCTCTTACTGTCCTCCTCCTCCTTCTTCTCTAGCTTTTTAATTTTCTTTCAAGTAACTCAATAAGAATTCCTTAGCTTCTTCCATATTTTTTTTTGGGATATGGAAAAAACATGTTGTGAGGGCTATAAAAAGCCATACATATACGTTAAACATTTTCTTCCTTATGCATGGATTTAGCATAAGAAACTTGGTGACTATATCGTCTAAGAAGCATGAATCTCATAGTTGCATCATTAATATTTTCACATCAAGTTCTACAGTTAAATGCTAAATAAAATAAACCTTCCATTTTACATTTCATTTTTTTAACCAACAACTAAAAGGATGTAATCTTGCAATTACCCTCATATTAACATTATAGTTATTTGTTATAACTATTATTACCTAAACTATTAAGAGACTTGATTATAGTGGCAGGAGAATCATTACTTAGCACAAAGGAAAATTGAGTCTCGATAAGTACTGCTCGACTTATGGTAAGTGCAGCTTAGCTAGTGCTCTTATCTATATCTGCTTTACGTTTCTTTTTTAAATCTTCTCACCACTCAGGATACCCATGTAGTTTGAAGCAAGTTTCTAAAGTATGTTTAGTGTTCCCACAATGGGTACATCATTCTTCAACTCCCTTCACCTCTTCTTTCCACTGGTCACAGATGATGATCCAGTCTTGGTCATTTGGAAACTCAATGGGGAATCCTTGTATCCTTTAGAGACTATTATAGCACTCAGTATGGTCTTCGTTCTGCTCAGTATGATAGTTTGCTAGATATCTTCTCTTCTGACTTGAGCAAAGGATTGTTCAACCATATGGAATGGTTAGATTTGTAATACATCACTCTGAACCTTGTCTAAATGGTCATTTAGTCCATCCAAAAAGGTATCGACCCGATCTTCTTAGATATTAGCATTGTAGATATGGATATTGTAACACCCTAATTCTTTGCTATCAAAATGGTCCAAGTCTTTAATTAATATATTAATCCAACCATATCATGCTTAACAAAGTCCATATATTATTTAAACACATAAAAGATTACAAATTTTTTTATTCTTATAATAGACAAGAGTTATAATTAAAAATAAATACAAAACATGTCCTTTTTGTCTAAGTGAATGCTTATAATACAAGGAGAGAGAGAGTGAGGGTTCAGCCGGTGACCTTTGCTCCATACTTTATTTATAATGCAATATGCTTCAAACAGTCACACTTCAAACTTCACTATCTAAAAAAATAATTACGATTTGGTGAGTCATGACTCAATGAATATAAATATCAATTAAATTCTAAAGGCATAACAAGCAAAAAAATTGATATTAAATCACATTAGTAGTACAATTCATTCAAATGCAAGTGCTTATGAACTATTCATTGATTTTTGTTGTGGCCTGACAAGAAAAATTTTGCTCCAGGGATTCATGTGAAAAATTGCCATTTGATTTTGTTGACCAGCATATAACTTGTGTATCATATGATTTTCTTTTATCATTTGCACTTGCCATGTGATTTGCAAGTATTTGCCAAGTCGGTCACAACATCCTTTTATATCCATATGCAAATGCTCATGTGTGAATTTTCATTTAACTTGTAAAAACTTATGTATAGATATAATCAATCAATAAGAAAACCATATACATTTAAATAATCAAAAATAAATTCACCTTAATCACACAATTTTACCCAAGAATTCAATTAATATTTATACTCACTCTTTAAGATGTCAAACACTGTATGGAAAATTTGAATCGCCTTCTCAAGCTTCACAATACTTTGGGATCCTAAAATATAACATATATTTGATTAAAAAAATTATTTCTATGTTGAATTTTTATGTTTGGTATACAATTGAGATATGTTTTGTATATGTGTCAACTTAACATTTATGCATATTTTTCTCCTAATTAAGCAGTTTGACCATACTAGACCTAGGAGTAAATAACATTCACCAAATAACTTCAAATTACTTTATTCAATTTAAAAAAAAAAAACTAGACACTCAGGGATACAACATGTCCAAAAATCAACTCAATAAATTCCCTGCACAATAAATGGCAAATTTTTGAATTTAGATATGTGCTCTGCACAGAAACAGTTTGAGCAGGTCTCAATAAATTTAGAATTTCTCATGTTATACAAGTATAATTGCAAAAATAAAATTTCATGAACTTCATTGACACATAAATAAACAACTTTCATGTTTTATACTTCCCCTACTTTTGCTTTTATGGCCTCGAAAATTAGAGTGCAATCTACAATTCAGCATGAAGAGCACTATATTCATTATCAAATCAATTAACTTATTTTCCTTTTTAATTCTTCAATTAATTTGTTTCCCTTGATAATTCCTTCTAATTATCATGATCAACATATCTAGATAGAATAATTATACTAGAAAATAAGATGAATTTACTTACCTTCTCAAAATTAGAAAAACCTAAAATTTTTCCCTTTCTTCTTCTTCTTCCTTCTCTTCCTCTTTTCCTTATCCTTTCTTTCCTTTCTTTTTTTTGTTTCTTCCTTACACGTTTCCAGTCCCCTTTTCCTTACATTTATCTACTTATTTATTATATATATATATATTTTTTTTTTTTTTTTTGTCAAGAGACATATAGAAAGTGGACAAGTAGAGTTTTCTTTTTTTTCTTCCTCTCATACATATCCACTACTTAATATATTATTATTATTATTATTATTACTACTACTACTACTATTATTTTCATTATTATATTGTATTTTAATAAAATATGAAGCAAAAGTTCAAATCAATCCTCCTTCTATGCAAAAGCTTAATTTAGTCCCTAAAGTTACTTATGTAAATAAATCAACTAAATTCAATTCTTTACATATTTATTTATTGACTAAATTTCAATTTTATAATACTCCAAATACATTATATATTTCACATATTCAAGTATACCATTGCAATATACTAAAACAAATAAAAGGATGTGGAATTCACATAGTCAAATGAAATGATTTTAAATGCATATGTTCAAGTGAATTATATGTAATGCATGAAAATTTAAATGAAATATTTATGTTTAGGGTCAAGGATGTTATAGATATCCTCAAAACACTTCATCGGATTTGATCATCAAAAGTCTATCTCCCTCTACAGTCCTTAGAGGTTATTATAGTATGATTCAATGGATCCTCCAGCTTGCCTCATTCAAGCCACCTATCTTTTTAGCTCATACACCATTAGGAATCGATTATGCTACTTAGATATCAAATGTTAAGTAGGGCAATTTTAAAAATTTGCCTATCATAACCCTTGATCTCATCAAGAATTCTAATCCCTAAAATCCAAATTGCATTTAACACATAGCTAATACACAAACCATCACAAATTGACAACCAAGGAATTATAAGTTATAAGAAAAACTTACTAATATCCAAAGGTTAGTGTAGACCATAAAAAACTACTACAATGGTTGGTACACCTTTAATTCAACTCTTGAATCAACCTTGAGTCTCCTAATTATGAGATCTCTAGCTTAAAACACCAAGCTTTAGCAAATCTCTTCCTTGTCTTGATCTATTAGAAGCTTGAATCCTCTAACTTTGACCACTCAAGTTTTCTTCTTATGATCCTTACAAAAGCTCTAGGTTTTATATATATTTTTTGTCTTTTATGTCTCTACACTTTTCTCTTCACCAACCATCAATTAATATCCACTTTTTTATTTTAGATATACTTGGGTAGAGATTGAAGTAAAGATTAGTGACATGACCCATATGCCACTTGTCATAATTAATTAACAATTAAATAAGTTACTAGTGTCTAAACAAGGAGGATGTACAAATTACAACTCTTGTAATTCTCTACATCACCTAGGACTTACACATGTCAATTAATATTTTAATTAATATTTGATTTAATTAAAATCAAATATGTGACTTAATGGATTTGGGCTAAGTCATTAGGCCAACTCTTGACCCAAAGCTCATTCCATCAAAAAAGTGGACCTAAATAAGGTAAATGGGCTTTTTCATTTACTTGGTTTAATCTTTAGCCCAAAACTCTTTAGGGCCTAAGTCCATAACACTTGGGCCATTAATCCAAGTATAAAAGAAACAACATATATCCATTATTAATTTAATATCTTAATTAATATCTCATATTAATTAAGCATAAATCAATAATAAAAACCTTTCATTGAAATTAGATTTCATGATATGCTAGAATCATTGCTTTAAGAAAAAATCTAATTCAATTAATCTTAATTAATTGATGAAACTCTTTAATCAATAATTGGATTAATACAAAGAGATTTGGTAAAACCTTTTAAAGGTGTGACTTACTAGATTCATGTTTAGTTGGTAATGAGAAGATAATATCAACATTTGATATTATTTGAAATTCCTTTCAAATCTAAATATGAAAATCCCAATTATTCACATTTAGTTCTCATAAGTTTTAAGTGACCTCTAGCATCAATATCACAACTACCCAATTAGATATGAATGTATTCATTAATTCACACGAACCCTATGGTCATAATTATCATGCATTAAAATTCCTCCATTAGAAGATCCTAATATAGCCTAGAGTCAAGGATCAGTCAAACTATAATGGTTATATTATATGACCTCATCTTAAGTTCTATTTCTTGATTAAAACACAACAAATACTAGAAACTCTTTCTAGCACTAAAACTCTTTCAGACTGTTATATTTATCCTAGCTAGGAACTATTTCATTAAGAAAAGACTTAGATAGCATAGGATCTTATCCTGATTCACTCCAGGTAATGAATTCTATCTTGGTTGAACACTCATCCCTACATTTAACTGATAAAAGCCACCACATGCCATATACCTATGTGTGAATAACACAAGTATGTAAACGGTAACAAATTCTAACCACTTAAATGTGGATGATTATGTCACCTCAGGTCAAGGGACCACATGCACCATTATGACCTAAATTATAATTATTGACAATAAGTGAATATCCATGCAATCACATATCTAGCGTCACGATTCGATCAACCCATCACATGAGTTTCCACATGTTTATTTTGATATCTTATATAAAGTAGTATGACATTCACTGCCTCCCACTATTAGTATACATACTAACTAAGAAAAATAGACAGATGTGATAGTCTAATTAATATTACCCAAATATTAATTATATGACTATGAACATTTTATAGCATACGTACTAAATAAATTCGTAGCTCATATTATCAACTCTTGATAATGAATATATTTAACATGATGCTAATGGATAAATAATCAAATAAAAAAAACACTTTATTTAAATGAATATTATATTGCCACTAGGGATAATTTACAATGTCATTATACATTACAAGAATGGTACTAAGGTACATTAATGCTAACAATCTCCCACTAGCACTAGCACTATTCACTATAATATATAAGACTCATCTTCTTAAGATGACAGTCTAATTATAACTGAATAAGCGCCTTGGTCAATGGATCAACCACATTAGCAGTTAAAGCTACCTTTTGCATGATAATGTCACTTTTTCCAATAAGTTCTCTGATAATATGGAAGTACCTTTATATATGTTTGGATTTCTAGTGAGACCTCAATTCCTTTGCCAAAGTAATGGCTCCATTGACTTTTAGTTCAGTAATGAACTTCTTAATCTAAACAACTTCTTTTGCAGCATCTGATGCAGCTATATACTCGGCTCCTATAGTGGAATCAGTAATGACTCCTTGCTGAGAACTCTTCCAGCTCATTGCACCTCCATTATAAATAAAAATAAAACTAGAGATAGATTTTTTATCATCAATATCTAATTAGAAATTAGAATCTGTGAATCCATCAATTTATAAATCACCTCATCTATAAATTAAAATCAAATCTTTAGTCCTTCTCAAGTACTTAAAGATTGACTTAACTGTTATCCAGTGTTCCAAACCTAGATTGGATTGAAACCTTCTAGTCACACTAACAGCACAGGCAATATCAGGCCTTATACACAATATAGCATACATTAAGCTTCCTATAGCATAAGCATAAGGAACTTTGGCCATTTGCTCCATTTCCTTGGGTGTCTTAACCTTAGATAAATGGATACCATGCCTAAATGGTAACAATCCTCTCTTGGAATCAAGTATGTTGAACCTCTTCAACACCTTTTCTAAGTAAAGACTTTGGGATAAACCTATTATTCTTTTCAATCTATCTCTATAGACTCGAATGCTAAGAATACAAGTAGCCTCCTCTAAGTCTTTCATGGGGAAATTTTTACACAACCATAGTTTCACATTTGTAAGCATGCTAATGTCATTCCCAATTAATAAAATATCATCCACATATAATACAAGGAAAGTGAGTTGGCTCCCACTAACCTTCATGTATACACAAGGCTCATCCTCATTTTTTATAAAACTAAATGATCTATGGCGTCATCAAAATGATGATTCCAACTCCTTGAAGCTTGCTTTAGACCATAAATAGATCTATTAAGTTTAGACACTTTAGAACCTTCCTTAGATTCATAACCTTTAGGTTGTTCCATATAAATCTCTTCCTCAACATTACCATTGAGAAAAGTAGTTTTGACATCCATTTTCCAAATCTCATAATTATAGTGTGTAGAAATGGCAAGAAGTATCTAAATGGATTTAAGCATGGCTACAATAAGAAGGTCTCCTAATAGTCGACCCTTTGCCTATGGTGAAACCTTTTTGCTACAAACCTTGCTTTATAAGTATCAACGTTTCCATCTGCACCAATCTTTCTCTTGAAGATCTATTTATAACCTATAGGTACAATACCTTCAGGTAGATCAATAAGTGTCCAAACTTTGTTTGCATAAATAGAATCCATTTCAGATTTCATTGATTTAATCCATTTAAAAGAATCTTTATATGATAAAGCCTCTTCAAATGTTGTAGGATCATCATTATAATTGTCTTCTTCATGCATATGCAACTCTTGCATATCATATAGAAAACGATATCTCTCTAGTGGATGAGATACCTTACCTAACTTTCTAAGAGTTGGTGTGATGATATTTTCAATGGGATTAGAGTCTTAGGATTGATCTATGTCCATTTGACTAACTTGATTGACATCATTAAAAGACTCTTCTTCTAATGCTATCTTCCTTCCTTTACCACCTTCTTGAAGAAACTCTTTCTCAAGAAATATGGCATCTTTGCTTACAGCAATAACTTATTGAGTAGGAAGATAGAAATAATACCCTAAACTTTCTTTAAGATATCTAATAAATCTACCTTGAATTGATCTTGCATCTAATTTGTCTATTTTTAACCTTTTAATGTAGGCTAGGCATCCCCAAATCTTAACATGCTTGAGACTTGGTGCCTTACCATGTCATATCTCATATGGAGTGATGGAAACAGACTTAAATGAAATGTAATTTAATATGTAAATGGCAGTTTGCAATGCAAAACCCTGAAAGAAAGTAGGCAAATTTGTATAACTCATAATTGATCAAGCCATATCTAATAGAGTTCGATTCCTTCTTTCAAACATACCATTGAGTTGAGGTGTTCCAAGGGGAGTTAGTTATGATATAATGTCATGTTCCTTAAGGAAGTCCACAAATTGGTTATATATATTGGGATTCATGATTCAAAAACGCAGCAGAAATTAAAACTTTTAATCACAAACCCTAACCCGGATCCAAGTAATTCGATTAATTAATTTAAAACTAAGGTTTTCAAATCTTACCATAAACACAGATGAGGCAAGACTGTTAGAAGGCAAAGAGGAGGTTCACTCCAGTGACACCTTACCTCAAGCTTTTGATTTTGGTAGTTCGAATCAAGACGTCTCTAAAAAAATCCATCCTCCACAAGCGTCCACACAAATAGCCCTTGATTAAAATGAAAACTTTGTGTGCTAGCAATTCTCTTGATTTCTCATAAATCAAGAACAAAACTCTCTATGTTTTTTATTTTCCTAAAAGGAGAAAAATAAATTATAAGTGATGGCTAATCATTGAGTTAGTGAAACCCTAGAGAATATAACATATTTATATACCTCTAATTAGGGTTTCACTTACCAAAACAACTTTTTAGTAATTTCTTAATTATTATTATTCTAATTTTATTTAAAATTAAATCAGAAATAATATTCTATTTATTCAAGATAACCTTTACCTTAAATAAATAAAATATTTATTTATTTCCACAGAGCATATTTGGGCTTCTCAAACCCATATCTGTTTTTGGGCCTATTCTACATGTGTGACCCTATAGGTTCACATGACATTGGCAGTGGGCCTTAAATCTCTATTTAGGTCTACAAATCATAAGTGGCCTCTAGCAAGACATTATGATTACCCAAGTCATATGAAGTCAATAATCCAACATAACCTAATTTATAATAAATATTGTAACCCCTTTGTCACATGATATCTTGATTGAATAGAAAGCATAGTTTCTGTCATCCTTATATAATTCAATCATATTATTTTTTGACTCTAAATAGACTGAGAATGATAACTCTTTATCAATTCACTTTATCATGGACATGCATTTTCCTTAGTCTATCTTATCAAGGGGCCCATAAATATCTTACTCATATTAAATGAGGGATAAATTCCTTCTCAATCACTCACATAACTCATTTCATATCCAATAACAATCTATTTAATAATCCTATTAAAGAAAATGTTAGATTGTGTCAAAATATATAATAATTATGTAGAAATCCATGACAATTTCAAGGCCAAAGGACTAAATCAATATTATTATGATGAGAATTACTTATGACAATTATCTATGTAGTATTCTCATAATGGGTCAACCTAGTACATTATTTCCTAAATAAGTACCTATGAGTTGACTTAATATCTCATATTCATGATTAGTAAAACATAATTATCAATCAACATCATACTAGCCATAACTTATTGTTATGACTGGGGATAATTTGAATAGAACTCATATTTAATCTAAGGGTTTTACTATCAAGTCACATACTTGATGACCTTAGTAAGAATTAACTATTCAAGTAATTATCATAACACAAAATGATAATGAAGAATGCCTTTTTATTAAATAAAATGATAAAGTCAAAACATGGTCATACACGATTGACCTAGTGCATATCACTAACAATTTAAGTTTTCACCTCCTCGATCCGATCGAAGGATTTTAATACTTTTTCCCATTTGGTTCTCTACTTGGACCTTGAATTCCTTAAAATTTTTAAAGGATTCATTTTTATGTTTCATCAAATATAAATGTCCAAACCTTGATAGATTATCTATAAGGGTAATGAAGTAGTAGAACCCGCCTCTTGCCATTTAATTAAATGGCCCACATACATCACTATGTACGATTTCCAAAATTTCTTTAGCTCTTTCCATTTGTAAAATAAATGGTAACTGGGTCATCTTGCCTTAGATACATACCTCACAAGTCAGACTGGATGCGGATTAAAGATTTCTCAAGATTCCCATCCTTTCCAATTTTGTGATTCTGTCATTCGTAATATGACCTAATTGCAAGTGCCATAGATATTTTGGATTAGAGGCATTTTCAATTAGCATTGTATTAATAACATTCAAATTGATTGGATAATGATTATTATTGGATTTATTATTAATATAAAAAAGACTGTGTAATACATAACCTATGCCAACTATCTCATTATCAAAATAGATAGTACATACATCTTTTTCAAATAAAAATTTATATCCTTTTCTAGTCATACTAGAAATAGAGATAATGTTCTTATAAGCATTAGGTATATATAAAACATTGTCCAACAACAAAACATAATGATATAAGTCAATAGAGATGGTTCTCATAGCTTTAGCAGTAACACTTGCTCCACCTCCAAGCTTCAAAGTCACCTCATTTGACTTCGACTGTCTTTCACTTACTAGATCCTACAAGGAAGAACATATATGAGAACTAGCATCGGTATCCAATACCCATGCCTTAGATGAGCTATTAGAATATTTAGAAATAAATAAATTAGAGAAAGTCTCACCTTCTCCAATCTTGTCCTTTCCTTTAGTATAAAGAGACTGAAGGAACTTTGGACAATATCTTTTCTAATGTCCCTCTCCATCATAAAAGAAACACTTTCCCTTATTGGTATTCTTAACCTTCTTTTTTCCTCTATTCTTTTTCACACCTCCCAAAGCTTTAGGATCTTTTCCCTTGGCTTTCTCGCTTTTATGCCTTTACTCTTCTTAGTCCTACTACAAGAGGCAATCAAAGTTACATCCTTCCCTTTCTCATTGTGAATAGCCTTTTAGGCTATCACAAGCATGTTTAATAATTCTGCAAGGGTACACTCAATCTTATTCATATGAAAATTTGCAATAGATTGCCCAAATGAATCCAGAAGGGATTGTAAGATCAAATTTGTTTGAAGTTGAGCATCCATTGTGAAATCTAGACTCTCAAGTTCCCCAATGGAACGAATCATAAAATTCTCTTGTGCTCCAACATCATCACCTTTCATCATTTTAGTATGGAAAAGCTGCTTAGATATCTCATATCTAGTGGTCCTACTTTGTTCACCAAACAACTCTTATAGGTGAAGTAGGACTTCCCTTACATTAGTGTACTTCTCATGTTGCCTATGAATTTCATTGCTTATAGAAGCCCACATAATGCAACGTGCTTGCATATCATCATCTTTCCAATTTACAAGAGTGTCATGTTCCTCTTGGGAAGTATTAGGTTGAAGGGGTCCGGAAGGACTTTATTCCAAAATATATAGTATACGTTTAGAGGCTAATATAACTTCTAGATTACAAAGCCAATCAATAAGATTAGGCCCAATGATTATATTATTATTAAGAATGATGCTTAACAGGTTTGATGATCTCATATTATCAAATTTTTATAAAAGTATAATAAAATTGATTAGTCCCATGACATTGTAATAAAACCATTATATTTGGTTTTTAATTATAATGGCCTCCCACTAACTTAGCGAATTCTACACTTCCAAAGTAGAAAACAGAAATCCCTTGTAGGATGGATTTCTAGTGGGTGATGAAGTTCTTAATGAGTTACTAATATTCCTCATGTGCATATTGCCATTCTTGGAATATTAGTTCTTATTAAATGAATAACTCTTGTTCATCACATCTCATGTCAGATATCATTAATCCGGCTCCTAATGTTATGAGCCTCAGGTACATATTGCCATTCTTGGCCTTTGGCATTAGTTAGGTCTATACCATTGGATCAGTGAAATGTATAAACTTGAACACTACATACCTCAGGTACACCTATTTGCCATTCTTGGCATACAGTGTGTCTATACACCCATAACATCTCATGCTTAACAATAACACTATATGAATCTCTTGGATCTCATATACATCCCTATGTATCCATAGCCAATGCACACAGTCTAAAACCATGCAAGTTATTGCTCCAATGGAGAGGCTAGACCTAAATTTAGTTTAGAAGATTTTGGGGTCTATATTTGAGATCTCAATTTGCATAGTAGCCATTCTTCTATTGCATATATCATATATATACTTCACATGGCATACATATGCATATAATTTGTTGCACCTAATTACACATATCACATATGCATATTGCATGTTTTAACATATATACATTGAACATGCATAATGAATGTATAAATATAGAATGATCATTAGTCTTTTATAAACTTATTCTAACTTTTAGAATAAATAACATTGCCTCCATCTTGATGGATCTCCCACTTGAACTCTTCAAGCTCCATTTCATAATTCTTATGATGTACAATTATTCCTTGGCATTCCAAGGTGAATTTTACAACCTAGTTCTATGTAATTAACACTAAATTACATAACTAATAATAAAAAGAATAATTATTACAAACTTAGGACGTAATATAAAAACCATGATCATTCCATGCATGTATGTCAAACAAAAAACATGCATTTAAAGGCCCTAAAGTATCCTAATAAAGGATTTGGACATGACTCAGCACCACTGTGCCTCCTCAAGATTGACTCAACACATGCTGCCTCTGTCACAAATCGGCACAGGCACCCTCTGCCATGAGTCGATATGCCCGTGATGATTCAGCATGGCCACCCTCTATCACAAGTTAGCACGGCCACCCTCTATCATGAGTCGACATGGCCACCCTCTATCACGAGTCAGCATGGCCACCCTCTGTTATAAGTTGGCACGCCCATGATGAGTCGGCACGGGCACCCTCCGTCATGAGTCAGCACACCCGTGACAAGTCGACATAGCTACGATCTAGCATACAACTAAGGCCATTTTTACATATGTTTAGCCATAACACTTGCAACCAACACCAATTTTAATCACAACACTTGTAATTAACAACCAATATAGCATATGTTAAGTGCAAAAAGAAGCTCTAATACCACTGTTAGGAATCGATTATGCTACTTAGACATCAAATGCTAAGTAGGGCAAAATTCAAAAATTTGTATATCATAACCCTTGATCTCATCAAGAATTCCAATCCCTAGGATCCAATTTGGATTTAGCACATAGCTAATGCATAAACCATCATAAATTGACAACCAAGAAATTATAAGTTATAAGAAAAACTTACTAATACCCAAAGGTTGGTGTAGACCACAAAAATCTACTACAGTGGTTGGTACACCTTTTATTCAACTCTTAAGTCAACCTTAAATCTCCTAATTATGAGACCTCTAGCTTGAAACACCAAGCTTTAGAAAATCTCTTCCTTATCTTTATCAATTAGAAGCTTGAATCCTCTAACTTTGACCACTCAAGTTTTCTTCTTATGATCCTTATAAAAGCTCTAGGTTTTGTATATATTTTTTATCTTTTATGTCTCTATACTTTTCTCTTCACCAACCATTAATTAATATCCACTTTCTGTGTTTAGATATACTTAGGCAGAGATTAGTGACATGACCCATATGCCACTTGTCATAAATAATTAACAATTAAATAAGTCATTAATGTCCAAATAAGGAGGATGCAGAGATTATAACTCTTGTAATTCTCTACATCACCTAGGACTTACACATGTCAATTAATATTTGATTTAATTAAAATCATATATATGACTTGATGGATTTAGGCTAAGTCATTAGGCCAACTCTTGACCTAAAGCTCATTCCATCAAATAAGTGGACTTAAATAAGGTAAATGGGCTTTGTCATTCACTTGGTTTAATCTTTAGCCCCAAACTCTTTTGGGCCTAATTCCATAACACTTGGGTCATTAATCCAAGTATAAAAGAAACAACATATATCCATTATTAATTTAATATCTTAATTAATATCTCATATTAATTAAGCATAAATTAATAATAAAAACCTTTCATAGAAATTAGATTTTATGATATGCTAGAATCATTGCTTTAAGCAAAAATCCAATTTCATTAATCTTAATTAATTAATTAAGCTCTTTAATCAATAATTAGATTAATACAAAGAGATTTGGTAAAACCTTTTAGGTGTGACTTACTAGATTCATGTCTAGTTGGTAATGAGAAGATAATATCAAAACTTAATATTATTTGAAACTCCTTTCAAATCTAAATGTGAAGATCCCAATTATTCAAATTTAGTTCTCATAAGTAGTGAGTGACCCCTAACATCGATATCACAACTACCCAATTAGATATAAATGTATTCATTAAACGCCTTTATGGTCATAATTACCGTACACTAAAATCCCTCCATTAGAAGATCCCAATATAGCTTAGAGTCAAGGATTAGTCAAACTCTAATAGTTATATCTTATGACCTCATCTCAAGTTCTATTTCTTGATTAAAACACAACAAATACTATAAACTCTTTCTAGCACTGAAACTCTTTTAGACTATTATATTTGTCCTAGATAGGAACTATTTCATCAAAAAAAGACTTAGATAGTATATGATCTTATCCTAGTTCACTCCAGGTAATGAATCTCATCTTAGTCGAATACTTATCCCTACATTTAACTGATTAGAGCCATCACCCACCATATATCCATGTGTGAATAACACAAGTATATAAGCGGTAACAAACTCTAACCATTTAAATGTGGATGACCGTGTCAGCTCAGGTCAAAGGACCACATGCACCAGTATGACCTAGATTATGATCGTTGACAATAAGTGAATATCCATACGATCATATATCTAGCGCCACTATTCAATCGACCCATCACATGAGTATCCACATGTTTATTCTGATATCTCATATCAAGTAGTATAAGACTCACTACCTCCCACTATTAGTATCACATATTAATCAAGAAAAATAGACAGAGATGATAGTCTAATTAATATACCCAAATATTAATTATACGACTATGAACATTTTATAGCATATGTACTAAATAAATTTATAGCTCATATTATCAACTCTTGATAATGACTATATTTAACATAATGCTAATGGATAAATAATCAAATAAACAAACATTTTATTTAAATGAATATTATATTGCCATTAGGGATAATTTACAATGTCATTATACATTATAAGAATGGCACTAAGGCACATTAATGCTAACAATACTTGGGAAGTGTCTAATCCATCAAAAAAGGTAATGGCAATAGAGTCCCATACTTTCTTGATCGTAGGACACCGAATGAAGTTGCCAATCAAAAATGGTTCCGACGAGTTTATCAGTCATCCCTTCATAACAGCATTTTTAGTCCTCCATTTTTTAAAGGTTAGATCTGTTGACTCGGGCTATGGAGTGTCTCCAGTGATGTATCCGAGTTTGTCTTTGTCTTCTATGTACATCTCCATCACTTAAGACCAAGGGCATTGTTTGTTCCATTAGGTTTGATGCCCATCTCAGTACTGAAATTATCAAGACTTAAAGTCCTCAGGGTCAGGTTTTGGGTCAATGCTTGTTGCATTTTCATTGTTAATTCATTTACAATGATAGTAAAAGGTTTCTCTCCTTATGCCACCAGGTCTGTCAACTCTACCATTGTTCTTAGTTTTTAAGGCCTTAGGATTGTATGCTCTCATACCATGACAACAAGAGAGAATTGGGAAGAATAAAATTAATAGGGAATTTTTTTTTCTTGTATTTCTTTTTACATAATACACATGTATATATAGTATTTACACACACCTATCTTTGGTAACATAATCACTAATTTACATCAATCATTCCCTTAATATTCTCCCTCATTTTTCTCCTTTATTTTCTCACTTCCTAGTTCTCTAATTATTATATTCACACTATTCATTCCAACAACTAGTCACATGTATCATTGTCTATTCTGAAATAAATTTCTTAATTAAATTTTATTTAAACAAGATTGCAGGGATAGTCATGACTTTTCCGTAGTTGTCTGTATTTGCATGAATTTGTCATTTTGTTCCATACATACGTATATAACACGTTTATATAAATTTGTCAGTTTGCCACCATATGTATACTAATATGTCATCTCACATATTTTACTAGAAATTTAAACATATAATTATATAATAAACTATAAATAAATTGGGGTGTTAATTTGGTAAAATTGAAAGTATAATGGATAAAATAATAAATTTATATAAATTAATAATGAGCTGTAATATTATCTCCATAAATAATGAGCTGTAATGAGAAGGACGTGCTTCCTATTGCAGCTAAAAAAAATATTTATGACTGATGTACAATGTTTGCTTGAATATGAAACTATTGCCAAGTCAGGTCTTCGAATTTTGCTCGTTACATTGAACTAATGGCAGCCATGATTCATAAATAAATATGATTGCAAAGACAGGTTAAGTACACTATTAATTGATGTTAATAAATAAATATTTTCAATATATATATATATATATATTGAAAATATTTATTTATTGACATCAATTATTTATTTATTTATTTTTTAAAAAAGAATGTAGTGATTAAGTTTGTATTCATTCTAAGTAAAATATCAAAGACTTTTTATTTTCTTGAGAAAAATATCAAAGACTTTTTATTTGGTTAGGTTAATTATCTATTGATTAGAAACATGTAACAAATTGTTGGTGGGGACTTTTTAAAAAAGAATGTAGTGATTAAGTTTGTATTCATTCTAAGTAAAATATCAAAGACTTTTTATTTTCTTGAGAAAAATATCAAAGACTTTTTATTTGGTTAGGTTAATTATCTATTGATTAGAAACATGTAACAAATTGTTGGTGGGGACTTTTTAAAAAAGAATGTATGAAAATATTTATTTATTAACATCAATTATTTATTTATTTTTTTTTTATATTTTCCCCACATTTTTATTTTCTATATTTTTAGAAATATCATGTTACCTATTTTTATATTTTCGTATTTTTACATTTCAGTTCCATGCTACATAGGGTACTTAAGTAAAATATCAAAGAATTTTTATTTTCTTAAGAAAAATATCAAAGACTTTTTATTTGGTTAGGTTAATTATCTATTGATTAGAAACATGTAACAAATTGTTGGTGGGAACTTTTTAAAAAAGAATGTAGTGATTAGGTTTGTATTCATTCTTTTGATCAATGAAAAAGTTTGCCAATTTTTTTATAATAAGAAAATCATAATTAGTTAAATCTGAAATCATCCACAGAACAATATATGAAATCTTGATTATAAAGATATATTTATAATTATTTATACATAATTTTAGGTCAATTTTTTTTTGTCAGAACTTTACATCAATTATTATTTATACAGATAGAACATTTCATCTTCTTTTTTAACTTAAGTATAAGGTACATAACTTTAAATTTGTGATTTCCAAGTTGGAGAATTTCTTTATAAACTTTTAAGCACAGCATTGCATATATTAGTTGAGATAAAGATTTTTTTTCTCAACTCATCAATTAGATCAAACTTTGAGAATTTATTTAAGGTTTGCAATGGTTATTATTAGACAGGATAAAAAAAAATAATGTGATATTTTTTTTTTATAATGTTTTTTTATCTTGGGTTGCAATGGCTACAATGTCATTGTAATCCATGAAAAGACCATTATACCCTCCCTAACAGTAGAGAGTTCTCCTGTACTGGGGGATAAAAGAGGTGAAAAAAAAAAATTTTTACAGGTTGTAATAGCACTGTAACCGTCGCAACCCGCGACATGTATCGACATTCATTTGTTTTAGTTTAAATTAACAACTATTAATTTAATATAAAGTTTATTAACAACTATTAGACACAGTTATAAAGTTTATTAACAACTAATTTAATATAACTGTATATATTAAAATTTAATTCCAAGATTTAATTTAAGCAGTAACAGTATAAGTAGAGCCTCTTTGAGTTCAAGAATTAGCACAAATCAATGCAAAAAAAAAAAAAAAAAAAAAAAAAAAGGCCTCTGGAGAAGACACACACAGCAACAACAACAGAAAAATAGTCTCATCATCAGGAGGCTCCATCATCAATTGACACTTCAGTGAAGAGGATTCGAGAAAAGAGATGAAGGGCATGTTCAACAATGAGCATGTCGCCGATGAGCATCACCATCCTGTTTACATTTTTCAAGTGCCTAAATCAGTTAAATTCAGCAACCCTGATGCTTACACACCTCAAACAATAGCCTTAGGTCCTCACCATCATTTCTTGCCTAAGCCTTACTACAAGATGCAAAAATGCAAGTTTCATCAAGTACAAGCTCTTCGTCAGCCACTCAACTTCCCTGAACACCAACTTTTCTTTGATCAAATCAAGGCCAACGTGAGAGATATTCGAGGGTATTACCTCGAGCACTTGAAGGTTGATGATGATACCTTGTTATGGATTATGGTGATTGATGGTCTTTTCTTGCTTCAGTTGATCAACCAGCACTCACAAGGGAATGAGAATCCTTTGCTTCTTGCTGACTCATTAGGAACAGAATTCCAATGGATGAAATCCTCAGAGATGTAATGATCATTGAGAATCAAATTCCATTTCTTGTGTTGGAGCATCTTCATGACCTGCTGGTGCATTCCCCTTCCCCATGTTAGCTCGTGGAAGAAGTACCGTCGATGTCCATCACCGCAGTCTCTAACACTAAAGCAGTTCGATTTATGATCAGTGGCTCAGGTTGGCCCCTGCCAGATCCTGAAGAGAAAATGCTCATAGCCCCACCACTACTGCCCAAACTCGGAATTAGATCCTTAACGGGCGCGAGTGTCAAGCTCTGTAAGAAAATTTCCCCTACAGAATTGCAGGGGACGTTGTTCTTCAATGCTGCGAAATCTCCATACCCTTTTCATTTGTTGGATCTTCTGTACAATTTAGTGTGGTTTGGATAGCAAGAGCAACTGCCAATTCCATTTTTTCGAACTAGTGATGTGTTAGATGATGGTGTAGTTCACATAGAGCAGCGGCAAATTCCATGTTATAAAGCTAGAGTTTTCATGAACAAGAGCAATATTGACCCCTGGAGTCCATTATGGAGTTGGGTTAAGGCTCGAAACATCAGAGCATTAAGCATCCCCATTAAAATTAAAGAGCCAGTTATAGATGCCTTGAATGTTCTTGGAATTTCTGTCTCTTTTCAAGAACTAGAAGAGAAGAATTTGATTCCTACAGCACTACAGATGTCTGGTATCAAGGTTAATTTCTGCAACACTAGCCATGGCATCGAAGATATTGCTTTCAGAAAGGACGAGGGTGCTGCAGATCTTCGCCTTCCAGTCCTTCGTTGAATGCTGTTTCAGAAGTGGTAATCAGAAACTTACTAGCATATGAAACTATCGCCAGGCCGGACCCTCCAAATCTTCCCAATTTCGCTGGTTACATGGAAATGATGGCAGCCATGATTCATACTGTTGAAGATGTGCAGCTGCGCAAAAATAAGAAAATTTTGAAGCATGATGGGGATAATGGTGAAGTTGTGAAGCTCTTTACCAGGATTAAGAGTTCTATTCAATCTGAAGGCGAATCAAGCTTTGATAGTTGCATCAAAGATCTCAACGAGCATTACGACAATCATTGGAAGATAAAGATAACAAGAAAAAAAATGAAGTATTTGTGCTCATCATGGAAGATTCTTACTATTTTTGCAGTCATCTTACTATTGGTGTTGATGGCTCTTCAGACTTTCTGCTCAATCTACAGTTGCCATAGCATATATAAGAAAGTATCAAACTAGCTTTAGCCTTAGCTTAGCTTCAAGCCTCTATCTAGCTCTTATGTCTTTTGCCAGGTCATTATGTGTAACCTTGAATTGTGTTGTTGGTTTGTCTGTTCAAGTTCATGCAAGCATGGATGTTTGAGTTTAAACATATGTGATTTTACTTTGTATCTCAGTTACCTTAAATGTGTGGAAGGTACTTACAGTTCTTGCAACCATCTTGCCCTTGCTGTTGATGGCTCTTCAGACCTTTTGCTCAATCTACAGCTGCCATGGTATATTTAAAACAATATTGACCAGCTTCAGCTTGAGCTTAACTTTAAGCCTCTAGCTCTCAGTGTTTTTTAATAAAGCAACTGTCATGTCTTTTAACAGGTCACTATAACTTATAGTTAACTAGAAATAATCTTGCCTTGCTGGTCTGATCCAAGTTCATGTAATCTTGTTTTGTTGGACTGATCCAGCTTCATGGATCATGGATGTGTACCTTTTGTGTGCGTGATTCCACTTTTTTTTTTACAACGATTAAATAAATTTGCACCCGCCATTCTGTGCCTTCTTCAGCCACAGCTAGCAGCAAACAGGAAGAACTTCAATAGAGGTACTTGTGCATGATGACAATCACATATGGCCTGAGAAAATAACCAGAACAAGACTTGTATGCATAATTTAACTAAACTTCAAATATCTTTTAACAGAGCATTGCTGCAATCTTTAATAATATCCTCATTTAAAACCTACATATTCAAGGAATCCATAAATAAAACCCTTAACAAAGTTGGATCTATACTTGAGCACTAAAAAAACCACAAAACACTACTACTTGCAGAAAGCAGCTGACAAGATTTTAACCGTCATTTCCACCCAAAAAGACAGCCACCACTCACAAAGTCGATCCGTGAATTCCAATTCTTCTTACAATTTATTTGAGAAAGTGTGGACCAATCAACCCTGCAACCTCAAGAAATCCAACACGGTCCCAACCACCAAAAATCTTCTTCAGCTTCTCATCACATATTATGACCTTCTTGTCGTCAGGGTCCTAAAAATAGCAAGAAAAAACCATCTTAGTTCAAACAAAATGTAATGACATTGGCAACGAAAAAATGCTTCCTATTCAAAACCAAACTAAGATGGTTTTTTAACCTCAACAAAGAAGGTAAACATCGATCCAAAAAGGACACACCTCCCACAAATTAATCAATTTACCTTAGCATTTTCACGTTATCAAAATTTAATTACTGCCTGTCGAAAGAAATACATAGCAAACCACCTAAGAGTACTACAGAATCCTTAGGCATAAAAGGCAGAAATAACATAACTTGGCAGTTGATAGTGTTAGACATTTTGTTTTTACATCTTATGTCCTAAAATAATTTTACAAAAAAAGAAACCAGAGTGCAGATAATGATTTAGGCTAAGTGCATAAAAGCACAAATAAAATTGTATCCTCTAACATTAACTTTTATTTAAGTCATGCTCTCTGCATCCACTACACAACCATACCTCTTAATCTTCAAAACGATAAACATCTTTTAGCAATCAGGTTTCATACAATAACCATCAACCATGAATCCTCATATCATTTAAAGCCGAGAAAAAAAATCTAACTTTTATAAATTAAAGTAACTACAAGCACAGTATGCAAGACATTTGCTTAAAGTAACATATCATTATGTTTTATACTTCATATTCACCTTGAATTAAACACATTGTTGCAAGCTAACAATTAGCATAAGATACGAGGAACGTAAATAACAATCTCACACCATAAAAATACCCATAATGTGAAAGACATGAGTCAAGACACATAATTCACATGAAAATAAAGCATTAAAGACACCAAAAAAACATGTGTATTTACTTTTAAACACAAACAGATAGAAACACTCCTGGTAACACAAAATTTCCCAAATAGAACTAAAAACAGTGATATCA
The DNA here is from genome assembly GCA_947683625.1 of Mallotus nudiflorus. Classification (NCBI taxonomy): domain Eukaryota; kingdom Viridiplantae; phylum Streptophyta; class Magnoliopsida; order Malpighiales; family Euphorbiaceae; genus Mallotus; species Mallotus nudiflorus. The sequence goes on from CANTUR010000125.1 coordinate 2,141,392, forward strand.
ATACAAAAAGACACAAACTTTATAACAACATAAGACTATTCAAATGAAACCCATTAAAAAAATCTACCTAGCAACCACAGAAAAAGAGCCATTAAACAAAACCCATTAAGAAAATCTACCAAGCAACCACGATTTTTTTTTTTTTTAACTTAGATGACATTTGATTCATCCTCAGAAAGATATAAAAGAGAACAAATAGGATATTGAAATACTTTTTTCTTGCAAGAGATAATAACTAAACCTAAAAGATAATACAAAATAATACATAATATAGAAATTCTTTTTGATAAACACAAAAAGAAAACCTTCACTAGCTATATGCATCTCAAATGTACTGAAAGAATCAAATCGAAATATAATCTTATTGTATTCTTTAGATTTTCACCACCGTATCTATTTGATTTACCATTTTACTGCTCAAGTGAATTGATCAACGATTTCAATCTTACAAAACATACTTATAAATACTTAAATGTAGTTTCATATAAGTTCATAAATACTTAAATCTTTTGTTTGGCATGCATGCTCAGGCTTCATTCCAATAAGAGAGGCTCTGTTTATTAAGGGATGGGTGCAGAGAATAGTTGTGTCTTCTATGGTTCATATTGTGGGTCCCTCCTAGTGGAGCTTACAAGTTCAAAAAAATAATAATAATAATTGTTGTGGATCCTTTTTAGTGGAGTCCACAAGTTTGAAAAGAAAAAAAAGAATCAAATTTTGCAGCACCAAATTCGACGCAGCAAAGTTTGAAATTGAAAAATTTTGCTTTTGTTTTTTATGTACATTAATGACTATAAATAGCCATCTGCAAGGGAGAACCATAAGCAAGCAACAGAGCAAATAAAATAGAGGGGGAGAGAAAAACTTAAATGAGTGAGGTATGTGCTTATGAGGTGAGAGCCAAAGCAATTTTGCTTTGATGAGTGAGAAAGTATTTTAAAGGGTTTGGAAAATTTTTCTCAAATGGTGAGTAACAAAATAGTAGAGACATTATTTTTAGGGTGTGAAAAATACTTTGAGTGCCACTATTTTGGTGAGAATTTTTTTATTGTATGCCTTTAGTGTTGATTTAGAAAAGACTCTCTCTTGTACATACTATTTTATAGTGGAAGAATTATTTTATTTTTGTCTCGCAGACGTAACCCAAAAATTAAGGATGAACCACATTAAAATATTGGTGCCATTTTTATTAATTTTATTATTTATACGGCAGGTTTTACCGCCTATTTTACTTACTCATTGGCTAGTTTAACCGCCTCCATTTATTTATTTGTTAGATTATTTATGTAGTAATTTTATTTTATCTCTGTGAAAATTATTTCACTGCACAAACTTTGTTAATTTTCCCAACAAGTGGTATCAGAGCTGTTGGTTCGTGTTCTGGATAAATTCTTGACAATGAAATTCTTGCTCTTATGGTACTGGTTTCTCTACCAGAGTCATAGGAGACTTTGAAGATTTCACTTACAAAATATGCACTAAACAGTGTAGTAAATATGAAATTTGTCAAAAGCGGTATTATGAATAAAGAGATGAGATGTAGATCAAATGGTGCCTTTTCAACACATTCAGATATCCTTGTTGTAAATTCCAGGGGGAGAAGTGAGACTCAAAACTCAAAGCTCAAAGCAAAGGGATAAGAGTAGAGGAAAGTCAAACAAGTATGCAAATATTAAATGCCATTACTGTAAAAAGAAAGGTCACATCAAGAAGTTCTGTCGAAAGTTCAAGGACAAGAACAAAAGCAAAGATGTTGAAAAGATGACAATAGTGATGATGATGAAGCAAATATTCTCAGAGAATTCAATGTCCTTTTTATGATGATATTGTTAATCTTACTACCCATGAGACCAGCTGGGTGATTGACAGTGGTGCTTCCATTCATGCTACATCTCAAAGAAAATTCTTCTCATCCTACACTCCAAAAGATTATGGATTTGTGAAGATGGGAAATGGTAATCGAACAAGAGTTTCTGGTGAAGGAGATGTGTGTTTGGAAATGACAAATGGCATAAGACTAATCTTGAAGAATGTCAAGCATATTCCAGATATTCACCTAAATTTGATCTCTACAGGCAAGCTTGATGGTGAAGGTTTCTGTAACACCTTCCATAACGGTCAATGGAAACTCACTAAAGGCTCACTAGTGGTGGCTATAGGTAAAAAGGACTCAGCACTGTACTTTATGCATGCAAATATCTCCAAAGACATGGTGAATGCTGTGGAGAAAGACAATACAGTAGAGTTATGGCATAAAAGACTTGGCCACATAAGTGAGAAAGGGATGACAGTGCTAGTCAAGAAAAATGTATTATCTAGAGTAGATCTTGTGAATCTGGAGAAATGTGTCGATTATCTTGTAAGAAAGCAAAACAAGGTTACTTTCAGGAGTTCTCCTCCTTCCAAAATGAAGAATGTGCTAGATTTAATTCATTCAGACTTAAGTGGGCCAATGCTAAAGTCATTGGGTGGTTGTTAGTACTTTATGAATTTCATTGATGATCATTCTCAGAAGACATGGGCATACGCCTTGAAGTCAATAGATCAGGTGCTAAATGTCTTCAAGGAATTTCATACCCTGGTAGAAAGACAAACTGGTAAGAAACTGAAGTGCATCCAAACAAATAATGGTGGAGAGTATTCTGAACCATTTGATACTTATTGTAAAGAGCAAGGTATACGACATCAAATAACACCTCCAAAGATACCACAGTTGAATGGTTTAGTTGAGAGGATGAATAGAACTTTGATGGAGAGAGTCAAATCTTTGCTCTCACTTTTAAAGCTACCTAAGACATTTTGGGGTGAAGCTCTACTTACAGCAGTGCATGTACTGAACCTTTCACCATGTGTTCCTTTACAGTCTGACACTCCAAAGAGGGTATGGTTAGGAAAAGATGTTTCCTATGGTCATCTGCGAGTTTTTAGGTGTAAAGCCTTTGTGTATATTCCTAAAGATGAAAGGTCTAAGCTTAATGTCAAGACACGACAGTGTGTGTTCATTGGTTATGGTCAAGATCAACTTGGCTATAGATTTTATGATCCAATCTAGAAGAAGCTTGTCATAAGTCGTGATGCTATGTTTATTGAAGATAAGACAATTGAAGACATTGCCAAAGTTGAGAAGAACATCCCCAGCTCTAAAGATGATTCAAATTTGAAGTTAATTCCTCCAACAACGGTGCTAAAGGAAGTTGGAGATGAAAATGAAGCTATTCCGCCAAATGAAGGTGATGAAGATGCTCCCATTGAGATTCCATCTAAAATGATGATGATAGTGTTCATGATCAACCACTGGCAGATGAGGCTTCTCCAGTGCCAGTGAGGAGGTCTGATAGAATCAAATAATCTTCTACCAGATATCCTAGAGACCAGTTTGTGTTACTAACTAATGGGGGAGAGCCAAAAAGCATTGAAGAAGCTATAAATGATGAACACAAGTAGAAATGGTTTGAAGCCATGTAGGACAAGATGAAATCTTCATATGAAAATAAGACATTTGAGCTAGTGAAGTTGCCTAAAGGCAAAAGAACTTTGTAGAATAAGTGGGTGTTTAAGATCAAGCATAAAGAACACAGTTTCCAGCCACAATTCAAAGCTAGACTAGTTGTAAAAGGGTTCAACCAAAGAAAGGGCATAGACTTTGATGAGATTTTTTCTCCAGTAGTGAAAATGACATCTATCCGTACTGTGTTGGGTTTAGTAGCAAGTTTTGATTTAAAGATTGAGCAAATGGATATTAAAACTGCCTTCTTTCATGGTAAATTAGAAGAAGAAATATTTATGGAGCAGCCAGAGGGTTTTAAAGAAAAGGGAAAAGAGGACTATGTTTATAAATTGAAGAAAAGCTTGTACAACTTGAAACAGGCACCAAGACAATGGTATAAGAAGTTTGAGTCTGTTATGGGGGAGCAAGGCTATAAAAAGATCACTTGAGACCATTGTGTATTTATTCATAAATTCTCTGTTGATGATTTTATTGTGTTGTTGCTCTATGTGGATGACATGTTGATAGTTGGTTGGAATGTTTCCAAAATCACCATCTTAAAGAAGCAGTTGAGTAAGTCTTTTGCCATAAAAGATTTGGGACCAGCAAAGCAGATTCTTGGCATAAAGATTATCAGAGACAGAGGCGTTAAGAAACTATGGCTATCACAAGAAAAGTACATTGAGAAGGTACTTCAGAGGTTCAACATGTACAATGCTAAAGTAGTTAGTTATCCTCTTACTAATCACTTTAAATTGACTTCTCAGCAAAGCCCTTCCACTGATAATGAGAAGGAAGAGATGGATAGAGTTTCATATGCTTTAGCAGTTAATAATTTAATGTATGCCATGGTATATACACGGCCAGATTTTGCACACTCAGTTGGAGGTGTGAGTCGATTCCTTTCAAATCCTAGAAAGGAGCATTAAGCTGTAGTAAAATGGATTTTCAGGTATCTTCATCGAACATCCAAGATATGTTTGTGTTTTAGAGATGCCAAACCTATGTTAACTAGATACATAGATGTAGATATGGCGGGAGATGTTGATATAAGAAAATCAACCTCTAGTTACCTAATTACTTTTGTAAGGGGAGTTGTGTTATGGCAATCAAAATTATAAAAATGTGTTATTTTGTCTACCACTAAAGCGGAATTTATTGCAATAACTGAAGCTTGTAAAGAGTTGTTTGGACGAAGAAGTTCTTAAATGAACTTGGTTTTTAGCAAGACAAATACGTGCTATTTTATGATAGTCATAGTGCTATCCACCTTGGAAAGAATTCCTCATTTCATTCAAGATCAAAGCACATTAATGTGAGATATCACTGGATACGGAATGTATTGGAGAAGAAGCTATTGCAGCTAGAGAAGATGCATACTGATGAAAATGGATTAGACATGTTAACAAAAACTCTACCAAGGGAGAAGTTTGAATTCTGCCAATTGGCTACTGGAATGGTGATGACCTCCACATAATCGGGATGGGGAGAATTATTATGGATCCCTCATAGTGGAGCCCATAAGTTTGAAAAAATAATAATAATAATTGTTGTCGGTCCTTCCTAGTGGAGCCCACAAGTTTGAAAAGAAAAAAAAAGGAGTCAAATTTTACAGCACCGAATTCGGTGCTAAAAAGTTTAAAATTGAAAAATTTTTATTTTTATTTTTATTTTTTATGTACATTGCTGACTATAAATAGCCATCTGCAATAGAGAACCATAAGCAAGTAGCAGAGCAAATAAAATAGAGGGTGAGAGAAAAAGCTTAAGTGAGTGAGGTGAGAGCCAAAGCAATTTTGCTTTAATGAGTAAGAAAGTATTTTAAAGGATTTGAGAAATTTTTCTCGAAGGGTGAGTGACAAAATAGTAAGGAAATTATTTTTGGGATGTGGGAAACACTTTGAATGCAACTATTTTGGTGAGAATTTTTTTATTATATGCCTCTAGTGTTGATCTAGAGAAAACTCTCTCTTGTACCTACTATTTTATAGTCGAAAAAATATTCTATTTTTATCTCGTGGACGTAGCCTAAAAATTAAGGGTGAACCACATTAAAATATTGGTGCCATATTTATTAATTTTATTATTTATACAGCAGATTTTACCGTCTATTTTATTCACTCATTAACTAGTTTAACCGCCTCCATTTATTTATTTATTAGATTATTTCTGCAATAATTTTATTTTGACTCTGTAAAAATTATTTCGTTACACTAACTCTGTTAATTTTCCTAATAGTTCGTTGGGTGAGCATCGCTACCATGTCTTTGTGGATTGTAGATTTGCTATTGATTGTTCAAATGTTGCTGGTATAATCTTGCTTAATAATAATGAAGCTCACTTCACGATTCGGGTAACTTCAATGTTGACTTTGAATGATGGCCGGATTAAAGAGCTTTTTTGCATGATGTTGTGGCAGCGTGAGTTTATTAATGCTTCTCATTGTGTAATGCTAGTAAAAGACTTCCTCGGTGTTTCAAAACTCCAATAAGATTTATGTGGAAAGTTTGTCTTCAAGGAAGCATCTACCTTAGATTGGTTGGGTTATGCCCCCAATAGGTTTTACAAAGTCAAATATCGATGTAGATATAAATCTTTCCCAGCATCAAATTAGTTTTAGTGTGATTCTTTACGATGAAACAGACTTTGTTATTGGTAGCTCGTGAATTTGCTCGGTCATTTTCTCTCCTCACCTAGTAGAGGCATGTTGTGTCAAAGAAGCTCTTAGTTGGATTCAAGAATCTCACTAGTCGAACATTATGGTGGAAATGGATGCAAAGGCAGTGGTGGACATTCTTAATTCTTATGCTTCTTATCAGTCAGAATATGGGTGTGTTATTTCTCATTGTAAAACCTTGTTATATCAATGTATAAATGTTAGTGTTGTCTATGCTGGCAGGAAGGCTAACAAAGCTGACTAGTCTATTGCAATAGTGGGGGGTTCTTTCTCTAACCCAATGTTTTAGCAAGAGCTGCCCTCTTTCCACATATGTAATCCCCTTGTTTCGAAGTTTAAGGATTATACACTTAGATTAAGGAATATAATTAATATATGTATTAATACCATCCAGAATGTTCCCGTCTAATTAGAGGCTCCTTACCCCTTAAATAGGGACACTTGGATTAGCAAGAAGATAGATCCGTCTGAAATGGGGACTACCCCAAAAGGGGAGTCCTAAGCACATAATGAACACTCTCCTACCAAGATTATGATTCACTATCCCACACGGAATCTGACTCCTTCCAGATTTGAGTATTACTATATATAGAGCCCTACATCTCTCACAAAGAGGTATCTCATTTTCACATATTCTAGCTATCTTGTATTCTTCTTGCTTCTATTCTCTAACTTAGGCATCAGAGTGTTCATGGGAACTCTCCCCACCTCTCACCTTGCCATTTGTTCGTGGATTGCAGGATACCAAGCCCAAAAGTTCCGAAAACCAATTATCATGTACAAAATATTATATTACTTTCATAATAATTCTTTTAACCAATTATTAGATTTGTATATTTTTAAAAATATTATATTTATTCAATTAATTCTCCTATTTAAATAAGGATAAAATAAGAAAAATAATAGTTAAAATATATTGATATTTAAAAATGTTAAATAAAAAAATTCAACCTAAAACGTCAATTAATATGAAACATAGAGAGCATTGTTTTTTTATGATTTTCATTGGTGAGTTTTGTTGATTAATAAAAGCTTGACTTTTTTCCTAAAAAAAAAAGATTTTTTTTCAATCTTTTGATCAATAAAATATTCTCCCAATTTTTTTTATAGTGAAAAAAGAATCATAATTGAGTAAATGTTTTTAATTATTTTTAAACAATTTTGAAGTAGTTAATTTTCAATATTACAAAAACAAATAGAGAAAGAAGTAGGAATTTAATATCTACTCTGTTAATATAATATTTATATTTTTTACCATTTGACATACTCATTGAGAACTTAATAACTATATTAAAATATATATATTATTAAAAATTCATGCAATGAGCGAATTTACAACTAGTTCATATATAAATATCAATGAAATGAAACATTGCAAAGTAAATTTAGGAATACATATACATAAATCTAGATACAAAATAATTCATGTAAAAAAAATTAATTACCAAAAAATATTTACGGATAAACCTTAATAAGATGATGATGTAATGGAGCCTGAGTTCCTTAACGTCATCCATGACGCATTTATACAAATAGAAGACAGAACATGCAGCAGTTTGAGAGCATTTTCATAATAATTAATAAGTGGACTTTGAATTTGGTCTAAATTAATCCCTTAATTTCTCCGTCTGTTTAATTTTTAGTTGAGCTATTTAATTCCTGCATCGTACAAATTCATGCTTAATATATATTAAATATTAAATTTCAAAATTATTAAGCATAAATTCATTAGTAATTAAGAGTGTAATTAAATCAAGTTGATTTGTGAACTACTTAAAATCAATTTAGTTAAAATCAAAATCTATTTAATTATTATTAAGTCAAATTCAAACTTCTAAATATATGATTTAATAGACTTATGAGCTTGATCACGATTATATATATTTACCATTTTACTTTTTTATTTAATATAATTATAAATATATTTTATCGAATTAAGTCAAATTTGAATTTGAAAATTTAATTTGAATATTTTAAAAAATATATTTTTAAAATTTAAAAATTTTATTTAATTAATTGAGTTAAGTTGAATCGAATTTACATATATAAATCATTTAATTGAGTTATGTTTGGGATTAAAAAAACACTTAATTGAGTTCAAGTTGAGTTAAAATTTCAAGTTTAATAATTGTACCTTATTAAAAAAAATCTCTATTACAATGGGAAACTGTGAATATTTGTCAAAAGAATGATAATAAGTATTGCGACTCGCAATTTTGAATCCAACAAAAACTAATTTTGGGAAATTCTAAAATTGCCTCCAATATTATTTAATATTTTTTTGAATTTTAAATTTTTTAACTTCAAATTTATTTTTTTTCAAATTTATTTTTTTAATTCAAAATTTAAGATGTATATGGATAAATTTATTGTACAATATTATGAATGTGAATGAACAATATATTGCTTGTGAATGAACAATATATTGCTTGTGAGAGAATAGTACTCAAATAGTGAAAAGAAAATCTCTATATAAAGGGATTGAAATTCATTAATGAGGATGTTAAGATTAAGAAGAAGAAAAGATAGATTACTCTCCAAATTCTTTCAATATTATAGTTCTCTAAATTCTCTTCAAACTCTTTCTAAATTCTCTCAAAATCATTCTATTATAAAATATTTTTCTTCTAGTTAAATACTACTAAATTCAAGTTTAGTTCTATAACAAAATAAGTAATTCAATCTTTATTTCACAACACGTTATCAGCACGAGGAGCTCTCGATCAAAACAATAAGGTACATATTTCTTAATATTTAATATTTATGAATATATTAGTTGATTATATATTATCATGGATGGCTATGCCTCCTACTAATTTATATATTTATATTTATTTATTCAATCTAACTTTATATTAATTGTTATTTTTATTTTGTTTTACTAACTACACCATTGATGCAAATATTGCTAGAAATGGTTTTAACCTTATGGATGGCTATGCCTCCTACCAATTTATATTTATGCACATTTATTTTTTATTATTTATGTTAATGGAAGGCTATACCCCATTTTATATTAATGGACGGTTTTGCCCCATATTTATACATATCGTTATGTTAACTCACTTGCTATAAATAATCATATCAACATTATTTATTGATTTTACTTTATATAATTTATTTCTCAATATATTATATTAAAAATAAAAAAAAATTCTAACGGCTATATTTTTATTACCAACGGTAATATAACGGTAATAAACGGCTATATTTTTCATTATAAATAGATGAGCTATAAATGTTATTCATTCACACAAATTCATACATTTTCTCTTTCTCTCTTTACTCTACATTGTAAACATGATTTGGTATATTTATATTTGTGTTTTGATCATGACTATTATAATAGTTTTAGGAATAATTAATATGGAAGATGATTTTCTATTTGATATAATTTTAAGTATTATTGTATCATTTTTTGTACCACTATTATTTCTTGCAATATTCATTCATGATATAATTAATTAGTAAATTCTGATCATGTTTGATTTTTTTTAGTAGTCATCAAATTTATGAATTCTAATTGAGTTATTTTTTTTATTAGTTATCATAATGACAAATCTAGCAAAGCTTGAGTTCGTTGCTCTTGACATCACGGGAAAAAATTATATGTCTTGGATTCTAGATGTAGAGATGCATCTTCAATCAATGGGGTTAATTGATACCATGAAAGAAAATAATAACACCTCATTGCAAGATAAAGCCAAGTCTATAATTTTTCTCCGTCGTCATCTTGATGAAGGATTAAAATGTGAATATTTGACTGTCAAAGATCCAAGTGTTCTTTGGAAGGATCTAAAAGACAGATATGATCATCAAAGAGATGTAATACTACCAGTAGTCACTGATGAATGGAGAGCTTTACGCTTTCAAGATTTCAAAAAAGTGAGTGACTATAATTCTGCAATGTTCAGAATAGTATCACAATTAAAATTTTGTGGACAGACAGTCATAGATGAGGATATGATGGAGAAAACTTACTCCACATTTCATGCATCAAATGTTACACTGTAACAACAATACAGGATGCAGAGATTTAAAAAATATTTTGAACTAATTTCATGCCTACTGGTAGCTGAGAAAAATAATGAACTCTTGATGAAAAATCATCAATCCCATCCCACTGGCTCAATAGCATTTCCAGAAGCAAATGCTACAAATTATTCCAGATATAAAAATTACAATAGCCGTGGACGTGGGAGAGGTAGAGGTCGTGGACGTGGAAGAGGTCAATTCTTTGGCCATGGTCGTGGAAATAAATATAATAATACTCCACAACAAACTCAGACTCAACCTCAAAAGAAGTTAAAATCAGTCATCAGTGGTGTTCAAGAAAGGCCTCAATATAAGTCTGAAACTGTGTGTTTCAGATGTGGTAGTAAAGGACACTGGTCACGAATTTGTCGAACACCACCACATCTTTGCCAACTTTATAAGGCATCATTGAAAGGCAAAGAAAAGGAAATAAACTTCAATGAGCATCATACTCATGTTAATGATACAACTCATTTAGATGTTTCTGATTTTACTAATGATTTTACTGACAATGGAAATTGAGACATCTATAATTTTAAGTATATTGTTATTACTTATTTGATTCTGAAGAATATGTTATTGTTATGTATGTTATTTTTAAATTAAATAAAATGTCCTACTTTATAATTATTTTATGTTTTTACCTTAATTGATTAATTTTGTGTTTATCTATTTTGAAGTTTAAAATGGATTGTACTCAACATAAAGACAATATTGGAGATCTCTGCATACCAGATAGTGGTACTACACATACTATCTTGAAAAATAGAGATTATTTCTCTGAAATAAAGCCCACAAAGGCAGTTGTAAAAACAATATCAGTTCCTGTAGATCTGATTGAAGGAATTGGCAAAGCTAAATTTATGTTACCAAATGGAACAAAGTTTATAATTGATGAAGCTTTGTTTTCACCAAAATCAACAAGAAATTTGTTGAGTTTTGATGACATATATCGAAATGGGTGTGATACCCAATCTATTACTATAAATGGTAACAAAAATTTAAATATAGTTTCCTATGAATCAGGAAAAATGCAAGTATTGGAAAGACTGCCAAAACTCCCTACTGGATTGCATTACATGCATATACATGTAATTGAATCAAATATAGCAGTAAAAGAAAAATCTTATGATCCTTCAATAATAAATTTATGGCATGACAGATTAGGTCATCCTGGATCAGTAATGATGCGAAGGATAATTGAGAATTCACATGGGCATCCCTTGAAGGGGCAAAGAATTCCTCAATCAAATGAAATGCCATGTACAGCTTGTTCTCTTGGAAAATTAATCTTGAGACCTTCACCATCTAAAATTCAAAATGAATCACCTATGTTTCTTAAAAGAATTCAAGGTGATATATGTGGGCCAATTCACCCACCATGTGGACCATTCAGATATTTTATGGTATTAATTGATGCATCTAGTAGATGGTCACATGTTTGTCTATTGTCAACTCGTAATGTTGCATTTGCAAGGTTGCTTGCTGAAATTATTAAATTACGAGCACAATTCCCTAATTATACAATCAAGAGGGTAAGACTTGATAATGCTGGTGAATTTACATCTCAAGCATTCAATGATTATTGTATGTCTACTGGGATCATTGTTGAGCATCCCGTTGCCCATGTACATACTCAAAATGGTTTAGCTGAATCATTGATTAAACGACTTCAGTTTATTGCTAGACCATTAATAATGAGAACAAAGCTTCCCATTTCAGTTTGGGGTCATGCAATCCTACATGCTGCTTCATTAATTCGCATCAGACCTAGTGCATATCATAAATACTCCCCACTACAATTGGCATTTGGTCAAGAGCCAAATATTTCCCATCTCAAAATTTTTGGTTGTGCAGTATATGTACCCATTGCGCCACCTCAGCGCACAAAAATGGGTCCTCAACGAAGATTGGGAATTTATGTTGGGTTTGAAACACCCTCGATTATTAGATATCTTGAACCTCTAACTGGTGATGTTTTTACAGCACGTTTTGCTGATTGCCAATTTAATGAGGTTGTTTTCCCAACATTAGGAAAAGGGGAGAAAGAAGTGAAAAGGGATATTTCATGGAATGAACCATCATTATTGCATCTGGATCCTCACACAAAACAATGTGAATTAGAAGTGCAAAAGATTGTGCACTTACAAGCAATTGCAAATCAATTGCTAGATGCATTTACTGATACAAAAAGAGTGACTAAATCATATATACCAGCAGCCAATGCTCCTGCTCGTATTGAAATTCCATAAATAAAATCTGAGAATAAAGACACTCATGAGTCTAAAACACGCCAGAAGCGTGGAAGACCAATTGGTTCTAAGGATAAAAATCCTTGAAAGAGAAAGGGAGTAGATAATCATATTGATAGCGAGGAAAATATCCCTGAAGAAATAGAAAATAAAGAAAGTCATGAAACATTGTCATATACTGTTGCATGTGAAATCATTAATGACAAAGATGATCCTGAACCAAAATCAGTCATGGAATGTCAAAATAGGCATGATTGGATAAAATGGAAAGATGTTATGCAGGCTGAATTGGACTCACTAAACAAACAAAATGTTTTTGGGCCAATTATTCCTATGCCTAAAAATGTGAAACCTGTAGGATACAAGTGGGTCTTTGTACGAAAGAGAAATGAGAAAAATGAAATAATAAGGTACAAAGCTAGACTTGTAGCTCAAGGTTTTTCACAAAGGCCAGGAATTGATTATGATGAAACGTATTCTCCTGTTATGGATGCAATTACGTTCAGGTATCTGATTAGCCTAGTAGTTTCTAAGAAATTAGAAATGCGTCTTATGGATGTTGTGACTGCTTATTTGTATGGATCACTTGATAGTGACATTTATATGAAAATCCCTGAAGGATTTAAAATGCCTGAAGCATTAAGTACAAAACCCAAAGAAATGTATTCGATCAAGCTCCAGAGATCTTTATATGGGTTAAAACAGTCTGGGCGCATATGGTATAATCGTTTAAGCGATTATTTGATTAATAAAGGATATGTGAGTAATATTATTTGCCCATGCATTTTTATTAAGAAAACAATATCCGGATTTGTGATTATAGCTGTATATGTTGATGATTTGAATATCATTGGAACAGAAAATGAGATCCATGAAGCAACAGTATACTTAAAGGAAGAATTTGAAATGAAAGATCTTGGAAAAACCAAGTATTGTCTTAGTTTACAAATTGAGCAAATGCACAATGGGATATTTGTGCATCAATCAAATTACACAGAAAAGATCTTGAAATGCTTTAATATGGATAAAGCAAATCCTTTAAGTACTCCAATGGTCGTTAGATCACTCAATATTGAAACTGATCCATTTCGACCCTGTGAAGAAAATGAAGAAATTCTTGGTCCTGAATTTCCATATCTCAGTGCCATTGGAGCTCTAATGTATCTTGCTAATTGTACTAGACCTGACATTTCTTTTGCAGTTAATTTATTAGCGAGGTTCAGTTCAGCTCCAACAAAAAGGCATTGGAAAGGGGTCAAACATATACTTCGATACCTTCGAGGAAATGTTGATTTGGGTTTATTTTATTCTAACAATTCAAAACAAGAATTGATTGGTTATGCAGATGCAGGACATTTATCTGATCCTCATAAAGCGAAATCTCAAACAGGCTATGTGTTCACAAATAATGGAACTGCAATTTCTTGGCGTTCCCAGAAACAAACGCTTGTCACTACTTCCTCAAATCATTCTGAAATTATTGCACTACATGAAGCAAGTAGAGAGTGTGTGTGGCTTAGATCAATGACACATCATATTGAAGAATCTTATGGTTTTCCAGTCAACAAAAGTCCAACAATTTTATATGAAGATAATGCAGCATGCATTGCACAGTTAAGGGAAGGATATATCAAAAGTGATAGAACCAAACATATACCTCCAAGATTCTTTTCATACACTCAAGAGCTAATAAAAGACAATCATATAGATATCAAGTATATTCAGTCTAGCCAGAATTCAGCTGATCTTTTCACAAAGGCACTTCCAACTGCAATCTTTAGAAAGCACGTTCACGATATTGGAATGCGACATCTACATACTATGTGAAGGAAGATTATACATATCAACTTGAGGGGGAGAATATCATGCACTGTACTCTTTTTCCTTAAGCTAAAGTTTTTCCCACTGGGTTTTATTTAGCAAGGTTTTAACGAGGCAGTTGCAAAATATTGTTATTCAAGTGGGAGTATTATGAATGTGAATGAACAATATATTGCTTGTGAATGAACAATATATTGCTTATGAGAGAATAATACTCAAATAGTGAAAAGAAAATCTCTATATAAAGGGATTGAAATTCATTAATGAGGATGTTAAGATTAAGAAGAAGAAAAGATAGATTACTCTCCAAATTCTTTCAATATTATAGTTCTCTAAATTCTCTCCAAACTCTTTCTAAATTCTCTCAAAATCATTCTACTATAAAATATTTTTCTTCTAGTTAAATACTACTAAATTCAAGTTTAGTTCTATAACAAAATAAGTAATTCAATCTTTATTTCACAACATACAATATATAATTTGTAAATAATTTTTTAATAAAACAATAAAAAATTAAGGGCATGACCTTTTTTGTCACGCTTCGCCAAGCATTGTAACACTCGTGGGGCGCAACATAAAGAATTATTTTTGTCAAAATAAAGAAGAGAACTCTAAATTGTCTTTGGCAAGTTTGGTTCGGTGGAAGGGATTATTTATTTAAAGGATAGTAATTTGTAACACGGTTCATGATGTCGTAGTCCATAAGAAGACAAAAAAACTTTTAGAGACAATTATTATCCCTAATACTAATTAAAAAATATTTTTAATAATTAATTATATTGATAAAATTTAAAATTTTAAATGCACGGATTGGATTCATCATGTTATAATTTAAATATTTATAATTTAAAAATAATTTTATTATTATTTCCTCAATAATAAATAAAATTTATTTTTTAAAAAATTTTTAACAGTTAATTAAATTAATAATATTTAAAATCTAAAATATCTGAATAAAACTATTTGTATCATGATTTAAATATTTATAATTTAAAAAAATTCTTTTATTTGTTTAATAATGTAATTATAAAAAAATGATAAAAGTCGCCGTCCCGACTTATCTCGCAACAACAAACATTACGGTACTTGACAACAACAACATTAGCTTGGTAGTGGAAAGTCTAGCCACGTATGCACTCTTCAGTCTTTATATTGTAGAGGCCACAAGCAAACAAAAAAATAGTACTTAGAATTTATTTTATATTATTTTTACGCAAATTTGTAACCATTCTTTCGATTAATAAAATAATCTGCCAATTTTTTTATAATACAAAAAAATCATAATTTAGATAACCAGTTTTTTTTCATAGTGAAAAATCATAATTGATTTTAACCATATTATGATAATAAATTATAAGCTGCAATGAGAAACACCTGGTATCTACTGCAACCACATTTTGCAATGAACTCGGATACTATAAGTAGAGTCTCTCTGAATTCGGGAATCGGTAGAAATTAGAGTAACAAACATGACCCCTACAGACAATTTTAAAAAAAAAAAAATTATGGCCTCTACAGATTCCATTATCAACATAGATGCACACTGATATCATCTTGAATGTTCCCATTTAATTAGGAGTCCTCTACCCCCTAAATAGAAACACATGGACAAGGGAGAAAATAGATCCATCCAAAAAACTACCTCAAAGAGAAATTCTAACCGAAGAAGGAACACTCTCCTACAAAGATTATGATTCACTGACCCATAAGAAATCTCATTCCTCCCAGGTTTGAGTATCGCTATATATAGAACCATATACCCCTCATAAGGGGACATCTCATTCACACATATTCAAGCTATCTTTTCTCCTCCCGATTTCTATTCTCTAACTTAGGCATCGGAGTGTTTGTGGGGATTCCCCCCACCTCTCACCTTGCCCTCTATTCAGTGCTTTGCAGGACGTTCAGCCCAGGAGTTCCAAAAATTAGTTATCAAGTGGCACCGTCTGTGGGGAACTCCTTGGAAAAAGTCATTCATTCACTTACTAAGCTAAAGACACCTTCACTATGACTTATAGCCCACCTCCGGCCCAAATTCCTGAGGTCAGCACTAATCCTTATGCACCTATCCTCTCGACTGACCTTTCAAACCCTTTCCCAGTAATAATACCACCGCCCACCTTGCAGCTTGTTGGGGCCACATCCGGTTATGCACCTTTACTTCCGAAAAACACCCTGAGATACCCGTCCTTAGGCACAGATCTCCCATTTTATGCTCCGCTGCAGCACCATCAATCAATACCCTCAATACCTTTTCCAAGCCTACTGAAAACACCAGCAATAACGACTCCAAACCTAAACACAGTAACCCAAACACTCGGCCTTGACCAAGCAAGCAAAGAGGCCATGATAAAATATATTCAGGCACAAATAACCTTGATGCAACAACAGCTAAGCGCTATAATACAGAGCGAGCATACTGAATCGGCTCCAAATAATGATAATACGGCACCCCGACAAGCCCCAAGGACGAGCACAGGGAAGGGTAAAGCACCAGAAGGGGAGTGTAGTTCGTCCATCCCAGCTCTTGATGATTCGAAATTAGCACAGAAGGTTGAGGAAGCAATGAACAAAGCCCGGACTAAACCTAGGAAGGAAGAAGAATGGGTGATGGGTAGCAGAACTCCGTTTGTCAGCAGAATAATTCAAACGGAGATTCCTAGTAAGTTCAGAATCCCGCAGCTTGATCAGTACGATGGGACAGGAGACCCTATCAGTCATATATTTGCTTTCCAGACAAAGATGCTGCTCCAAAATGTGAACGATGAAATCATATGCAGAGTCTTCCCAAGTACACTCACAAAGAGCGCCTAAAAATGGTTTCATCGGCTCCCGAAGAATTCTGTCACTTCTTTTGAGGACCTAACGGAGCAGTTCCGTATCAGATTCATCATCAATATCCTTCCTGCAAAAAACATCAACGACCTCCGGATGTGTAGACAGGAGGCTGACAAATCTTTACGAAGTTACCTTGACCGTTTCAATAAAACAACTATGCAGATTGAGCACCTCGTTGATGAAGTTGCCATAGAAGCTTTGAAAAATGGCATCAGACTCGGAAAGCTAAAAGAAAAATTAATGAGTAAAGAACCGAGTACCTTTGCAGAGGCAATGGCTATAGCGGTTCGGATGATAAAGATGGACGAAGACAGGAGGATGCATGGGGAAGAAGACAGGCCATTGAACAAGGATGAACGACCAAAGCAGAGATGAGTAAGCTTCCCAAAAATGAATTTTAGAACTCTGGCAGATAGATTTGATAGGGAAGCGGACATATATAAACCCTTGAACACTTCTTGATCCAAGATCCTCATGTGGGTCAAGCAAAATGGAGTGGAGATTACACCGGTAAAGAGAATCAGCCCAAGCCAAAGATTTACTCATGATAGAAGCCAGTACTGCGAGTACCACAGAGAGTACGGCCATAACACAGAAGGATGTAGAGAACTGAAGAGTGCCATAGAAAAACTGTGCAGCGGGGAAAGCTTGATAATTTTACTGATGCACCAAGGAGATGCGGAAAGAAAGCTAGGAAAGAACCAATTGGGATTATCAACATGATTGTAGGAGGAGAAAACACCGGGAAACGGTTAAAACGCAGTAGAGGAGGAAAAATGATACATGGTAAAAGCGACAGTATTTTTAACCCGGAAGACAATTTGCATATACATCACCCTCACAATGATGCCTTAGTGATAACCGCATGCATAAATAAGTATCGGGTCAAAAGGCTATTGGTCGATAATGGGAGTGCTATCAATGTTTTATCTTGGAATGCGTACAAAGCTATGGGCGGCTCCATCACCAACTTAACGGCCATCCAAAACCCCATCACTAGCTTTTGTGGGGGAACAGTGCAACCAATGGGGATTGTCAATCTGGACCTAGAATTCAGAAACCAAGAGGATGGAAATAAAAATCGTTCGGACTCCATTCAACGTGGTAGACATACCACTAGCCTATAATGGGATAATAGGACAACCGATACTTTACGAAGTAGACACAGTCACCAGCATCCGGTAATTAACCATGAAAATTTCGATCAGGAAGGGGACCCTTACTATCAGGGGAGATCAGCAAATGGCCAGACAATGCTATCAGATGATCATGAAATCTCTGGCGGAGGCTTTTCATTTGGAAGCATGGGAAATTGAGAAGCAAGGTGTTGACCCACAACCGGTGGAAGACACGGAGACATTGCGAATCAGGGGAGGAAAATCTATGAAAATTGGTAATGCCCTTGATCAGAACATCAAAGACATATTAAGGGAAGTCCTTATTGGACACTCAGAAGATTTTTCTTCTCAAGCCTTCGAGATCATCGGCATGGACCCGTGGGTTGCCTGTCACTACCTAAACATTAAACCAGGAGCCAAGCCAATAGCACAGAAGAAAATAACTTTCGTCTATAAAAGATAAAAGATCATTACCGAGGAAACAGCGAAGCTATTAGCAGTCGGATTCATTAAAAAGGTTACCCACCCAGACTGGGTAGCCAACATAGTACTCATTAAAAAAGCAAATGGGAAATACAGAATGTGTGTAGACTACACCGACCTTAACCGAGCATGCCCTAAAGACAGCTACCCGTTACTAACGATTGATCAGCTCGTCGATTCCACCGCTGGCCATGGCTTATACAGCTTCATAGATGCTGCCCAAGGTTATCACCAGATCCATATGAAGAAAGAAGACCAGGAGAAAACGTCCTTCGTCACACACGAAAGGCTGTACTGCTACAAGGTGATGCCCTTCGGACTGAAAAATGTTGGAGCCATGTACCAAAGAATGATGAACCAAGTCCTCTAGAGCTAGATTAGAACCAACATAGAGGTATATATGGATGACATCATCATCAAAAGCAAGCACTCTGAGCACCACCCAGCAGACGTGGATCAAGTCCTCCAGTTACTAAGCCAATCCAGGATCAAGTTGAATCCTGACAAATGCGTCTTCGGAGTCTAGGCCGGCAAGTTCCTGGGGTTCATGATTTCTCACCGAGGCATTGAAGCCAACCCAGAAAAAATGGAAGCCATACTCAATATGGCAGCACCAAAGAGCATCCGCGATATATAAAAGCTAAATGGTAGAATAACCGCACTGGGGCATTTTATTTCTTGCTCGGCTAGGCGATGTCTACCATTGTTCCGAGCTCTCAAAAGTTTTGGCAAGTTCTAGTGGTCCGCTAATTGCCAAGCAGCATTTGAAGAAATTAAAAGATTCTTGTCTTCCCCACCATTTATCAACCGTCCGATACCGAACAAGACCTTATACTTATACCTCTCTGTTGGCCGAGAATGCATCGCTTCAGTATTGGTAAGGGAAGAGGGAAGTCAGCAAAGCCCTGTCTACTATGTCAGCAAGATGCTTCGAGGACCTGAAGTCCGATACCCCATGCTGGAAAAGTTAGCCTTAGTTGTGGTTCATGCTTCTCGAAAGCTTTGGCACTACTTCCAAGCTCACCATATCGTAGTCCAGTCCCGTTTCCCACTGCGAAAAATATTACAGAGACCAGAGACTTTAGGCAGGCTAGTGCAATGGTCAGTCTTACTCAACGAGTTTGATATTGATTACGAGCCTCGACAGCAGATGAAAGCCCAGGCCTTAGCTTAGCAGATTTTGTACAAGAAATGGCTCCGAAAGATATAACCTTGACCAAAGTACCAGAATGGAAGCTCTATATTGACGGAGCATCCTCAGCTCAGGGTTCCGGTTGCGGGAATAATCCTCAGGGGACCGCATAAAATTCATATCCAGTATGCAGTCCGTATAGAGTATAATTGTCACGACCCAAATCAGGGGCCATGACCGGCGCTAGGGAACGGGAATTCTTTTGAATCTGGAACCCGTAGCAAGCCTAAAAATAAAATAAAACATACAATAATAATAATAACAACACTTAATGCAGAGGAAATAAAATCATAAATATCAAAATAATAATCCACCACGGGATTTAAATCAAATCCATATCTCATATATATAAATAAACTTTTAATACAAATTCAGTCTAAATATTCAAAGTACATAACTCACATAAATATAATACATAAAACCCATAATTTATTTACAACTACTGCAGTGTCTAGATTATAAAAATAAAACTCAAGACTCAGATAAGCAGTTTACATAGAGAAGCCGGAGCGGAAGAAATCCGGCGTATAGGCCTGCTACTGAGGTCTAAAGACGATGACTCTCTTGAAAAATAGTCAACGGAGGGGAGTCAGACCTCACTGAGTGAATTACTATAAAATATATACATGCATACTAAATGCCAATGCACACAGTCAAAAGTATATATATAATATATATATAGGAAAATACACACAGATGCAATAAAATCATTTTTATATATTTTTTCTGAAAACCACTGGTTATGAAGGATCAAATAGAACCCTAGAAAATCGCAACCTCAAATCAGTGTCAGACAACACTCTAGCCACACAGGCTCACTTATTCTAAAATATTCACTTATTCTATTTAGACAGTAGACTGGCCCTGAGACACTAAGTCAACCGAGCTCCAGCAGTCTGACTGTCAGTGTGATTGGCCCCGAGACACTTGGTCAACCGAGCTCCAACAATCACACTCCCAAATCACATCACACATCAGATAAATCAATTCCAATCAATATCCTCAAACTGGTTAGTAATATAGCCTAAATGCTATAAGCGTATCGGTACGTACTCGGTCCTAGTGCTGCCCACTAGGTAGCACGTTCTATTGATATCCTTCATTAAAACATAAAACATACATTCATAAAAATAAATGATGCATGAACTTAAATAAAATAGCAACATAAACCATATATATACTAGAAATATACCAAAAATAAACCAGGTATATTTCGAGTATATATACGTCAAATAAATCCAATATAATTACAAAATAAGTTAGAAATATATTCAAAAACATTTTAAGCATAATTCATTAATAAGACATGCATATAGTTTAAAATATACAGAAAATAAAACCAAAAATAAACTAAGTATTGCTCAAATTATTTATGCATACTTAATCAAAATAAAACATACGTTTCTAAATCATGCACCCTAAAGCATATATATAAAAAATAGTAACTCACACTTAGTGCGCTCCTCGAGATAGGTCCGACAGGCCTGGTCCACCAGGCCTCGGTCTCGGCACAACTAAACATACAAAAATAACAGACATCAGAATAAACCTAATAGAAAATTCTAGAAACTTGATATAGAATATTAGACACAGAATCAGAATTAGGGTTCGACCGGATATCACGTTTTACGAGAATTCTATCAAAAATTCGACAGAACCTCCCCTGTAAAACGGACATCTCTCTACTCAAAGAGTAGAGCTGGCCCTGCAAAGAATCACACTTCAAAAATAAACACAAAACACAATCAAAATCCCTCAGTCGGACTCCAAACTACAAATCACCGACCGAGATCCACAATTCACTGAATATTCATAAAATACCGAAAATACCCTTGTATACTAAAAATAAATTTTATAAGTAGAAATTACATAATTAACCCTAAAACACATTAAAAACCGATAAAACTCATTTATTTAGAAAAATCGTATATTATATATATAATTTGAAAATAATTCACGAAAAATAGTTTTAATTAATTAAAAATACTAAATAATTTTTAGAAATCATTTTTATACCTTAAATAACTATTAAAACCAATTTAATTACATTTTTAGCCAACTTAGTATAAAATTACCAAAATACCCCTATATATATAAATATACTAAAATTACTCCAAAAATTCACCAAAAATAATATAATTGCACAAAATTTATTTTCTCAAAATATTTATCAATAATATCAACAATTAAACTCAATTAACTAATTAATTTCAATTAAAAACACAATTAACCTAATTTTCCAAAATTACATAAACCTAAATAAATTCAAAATAAATACATAAAAATTCATAAAAATTCCAAATAAATTTCTATAATTCATTTCAACACCTATATTTATCATAAAACACAATTTTATAATTTAATTAATTAATTTTCGAAAATTAGAAAATAATAATAAAATATTCAAAAATACCCAAAAATCAAAATAATCTCCAAAAATTCTACAAAAATTCACACATGTAGATTAAGCTAAGGGGAACAACATTTGTGAAGGAATTTTTCATGAATAAATCAATTAGAAGTTCAAAAAAATCAAGAACCCTAAAATGGCCGAATTACCAAAATCGAAACCTAAGCAAATCAAGACCATTTTAAGTGAAACAAAGCTTGGAATCACACTCACCGGAGCTCAAGGAGAAGAAATAGACCAGCAATGTCGAAAATGGTGGCCGAAAACACCGGTGAACGACGACGAGAAAGAATTTGGCTTCCCGAGCTTATTTCGGCCAAACCTCGACGGAATAGGACGCTGCTAGCGGCGAGGAAGGCTGGGGAAAGAGGTGGCACACCGGGAGGCACACCGACGATGAGGAAACGAGATGGCAGACGGTGGTTGGTGATCGGGCGTGCGTTGGGGAAGGAGAAGAAGAAGTTGGGGCAGAATGGTAATTTGGTAATAAATTTTAATTTTGACAATATAATATGTATATATATATACTTTACACTATATATTAAAATAATATAAAATCACACACATTAAATATACACCGCACACATATAATTTAATATTTTAAAATTTAATACACTTAAAAATAATTAAATAATATTAAAACTAATAATAAATAATAAAAATATTAGGGTAATTAATTAAACCCTAATTAAATAAATAAATACACATATATACGTTATTTAGTACTTCAAAAATATATGAGTTCATGCAAGTCCGGAAATCTATTTAATATAATTATTAGTAAATTATTTACGTGAAAATTTCCCCGAAAATAGAATTCTCGGGAAAATTTTACGTAAAGTACTTAAAATAATATACAATAATTAAAATAAGTTTTAAATACATATCAACTTGTAAAAAATATCATAATTATATATAAAATTATTAACACTGCATATCCCGATGAAATATTAAAATATTTAAAAAATACGGGATATTACAATAATGCCACCAATAATGCAGCTGAATACGAAGCACTCATCACAAGGTTAAAACTAGTCACTGAAGTCAGGGCCGAACACCTCATTATACACTCGGATTCCCAACTAGTAGTCAACTAAGTCAGCAGAGCATTTCAAGTCAAAGATGCCTGCATCGCCAAGTACGTAGACAAAGCCAGGTGACTTTTGCAACACATCGAGCAAGACGGAGGCCAATGGAATATCGTCCAGATTCCCAGAGAAGACAACAATGAGGCCGATTACCTTGCTAAATCCACAGTCGAGAATAACCAAGCATTTAAGGATATGAATTTCATCGAATCACTCACCAATCCCAGCACAGAGCACACTGAAGTTTTCAGAACATAAGTAGTCTCGGAATGGATACAGCCCACCATCCAATATCTTGAGCATGGCACACTTCCAGAAGACAAGCTGTAAGCTCGGAAGCTCAAGGCCAAAGTAGCCCACTATTTCTGAGGGAAGCTCTACCGAAAATCCCTGTCGCACCCCTGGTCAAAGTGAATTTCCCCAGAGAAGGGAAATTACATACTACGAGAAATCCATGAAGGAATCTGTGGTGCACATGAGTCCCACTATTCGCTCACTAGAAAAGGCCTTGCTCCAAGGGTATTATTGGCCCACCATGTCCAAGGATGCCCAGCAGCTAACACAATCATGTCACCAGTGCTAGCACTATGCCCGACATAGCCACAAATCTTCTCGGCCTCTGCATCCCATCGGCAGCTCATGGCCTTTCGCCATATGAGGGATGGACATCATGGGTCCTTTTCCTCCATCTACCTCGCAGAAAAAGTTCTTAATCGTGGCCATTGACCATTTCACGAAATGGGTAGAAGCAGAAGCAATCCCAACCATCACAGAAGCCCGGATACAACACTTTTTCTGGAAGAAGATCTTTTACAGATTCGGCATCCCCCACACTTTAATTATAGACAACGGTAAACAGTTCAATAACCATAAATTCAGAAGTTTCTGCTCTGACCTTAGTATAAAACTACGCTTTACCTCAGTAGCTCACCCGCAAACGAACGGACAAACTGAGGTCACCAACAGAATCCTCATGCAAGGGTTGAAGAAAAGACTCGATGACAAGAAAGGGAACTGGGTCGAAGAGCTGAACAATGTAATCTGGGCCTACAGAACCACACCCTGATCGTCCATTGGCGAAACGCCATTCAGACTGACTTACGGCATGGATGCAGTAATTCTAGTGGAGGTTGGGTTCCCAAGTTACCGGGTAAGCCAAGACCTCGACCACGCTATCAATAATGTCGACGCACGGATATGCCTTGACATACTAGAGGAACAAAGAGAATAAGCGGCAGCAACGGCGGAGGCACATCGACAAAGGATAACCGGGTACCACCATCTGCATAAACCAACAGAGAATTTTAGGACGGGTGACTGGGCACTCAGAAGAGCAGATATTGGCAAAGGCACCTCGGGTACCAGAAAATTAGGAAGGCCCGTATCAAATCTCAAAATGCACAACAAAGGGGGCGTATAAACTAAGAGAAAGAGGAGGCACAAAACTATCGAGGTTCTGGAACTTAAACTCTCTCAGGAAATATTATCAGTAATCTTTTACTCAAGCACACAATCTGATTCAATAATAAAAAAATATCTTCATTGATAAAGAATGTCTTTATACATGATTGGTTACAAAAAAAAATAAAAAAAATAAGATACACATAAACCTATACATATCTACTCTAGTATTTGTACACCCGGACCCCCTGTCTTAGAAACTGAGGGGGAAGCATCATCGACAGCCTCTGGACGCTCACCAGACCCAGCTGTATCAGCGGCCTCTTCAGACTCCCTAACAGGAAAGGAACTAGCTTTTCGACGGGCGTTATCCTCTGCAGCAAGCCTGCCAGATCGACTGGGGTTATCAGATCTAAGGCCCCCAAATCCAATCCTGAGTCTTGAGAGAGCAAGATCCTTTTGCACTCAGCCCGGTACGCTTTGAGAAACCCCCCTACCATGCTTTAATATGCCTTCTTATCGTTTGCACGAGATTTCTCAAGCTCCGCCAGCCTCTCTTGAAGTTCAGTAATCTGAAGATCCTGCTCCTCGATCCTCCTTGTCAGTTGGGCCTGGCTATGTTCCAGTTCGGAAACCTTTTTCTGATTCGCCTCCGCATCAGATTTGGCCTCCGCATATCTTGTCTAGCAGTGCTCCAGAGCTGCCTTGGCGCTATCCAGCTTCTTCTCAAAGTCTATAGCGATCGTCCCCACCTCAGTTTCCTTTAAGCTGTATTGGCTCTTCAAGTAGAAGTACTGATCCTTCACCAGCAGCAAGGCCTGAGTCATCTGCCAAAAATAACCAAGCAACTTAGCCAAGAATCCACTACAATAGTTATATCAAGTAACAGAAATTCCCTTACCTCCAGTGACTGGTCGATCATGGAATCGAGCAATCCATCCGGTCCCTCGTCCAACCAACGCTGCATGTCACCGGGTAACCTCAGCGACTCGGTGTACTGGTCCCATATTTGACTATTGGAGATGCTCGGGGGCTTCATTTTTTTCAATATCCAGCCTTGCATATCCAGAAAACCAGATAATAGGGGGCGCTTGACATAAATCTCTTCGTCCAACCCCTCTGCATCAGACCCTGTTTCGATCAGTCGCCTTTTTCTTCGTCCGACCGGCTCCGACCACTCACTTTCCACTGTTGCTTTGCCCTTAGGGTTGGCGGGAACGGCCTCCGAAGCTGGAGGAGCCTCAGTTTCCGGGGAAGGATAATTTCGGCCCTCCTCCACTGTAGCTGGCTCATCTACTAGGGAAATCCCGCCCTTCTTCCTAGTCAGCCTATACAAATACCGAATGACGTCTAGATTGGGAACCCTACCCTCCTCATGCATCAACTAGATGAACCCAGTCATTATCCTATAACTATTCGGATGAAGCTGACAGGGCACAATGTTATTCCTATTAAGAAAGTCCTTAACAAAGGGATCTAAGGGAAATTTCAGACCCCCCCTCTAACTGGTCGAAGTACACTACTAATCTACTTAGCCCCAATAAAGGGGTATGGGCCCTAAACCTTCTATCTATAATGTGGAGGGCATAATCGGTGGGGATGCAGAACCACCGTCGATACCACCCTAGCAATTCACTATCTACATTGGACACAAAGAGGTAAGAGCTAATCTCTTCCCGGGGAGCCATAGCAAAGAAGGGAACAAAAACCAAATGATAAAAAAGGGGCAAAAAAGAGGAGGAAGAAATGATGAAAAAAATTCACCTGGTAACCTCAAGCGAGAGCTATGGCAGGAAGGAATAGAAACAGTGGACGCAGTAGAAATGCAGCAAAAATAGAATGAAAGAGCGAAGAAAGAAAAATGTGCCAATTAGCAAGCATAGCAGTATTTATAAAGACATGGAAGGACCTGGAAGCACGCCATTAATTGCCCTCATTATTACTGTGCTCCTCCCTAGACCACTAAGGGCCTGTTGGGAATAAAATAAACCATTAGGCGAAGAGCCGCGATGATGGTTGTACGAGCATTTCGCTCACTGACATATAAAACGACACATCAATCACGTGATCTCAAGAGTTGAAATGAAATTACCCCGTGTTGGCCCACCCACATCTTTGAGTGGGCCGCCCCATCAAGCAAATCGGGAGACGTTTCAAGCATCACTCCCAGCCCATTTCGTTCACATAAGTCCAGTGACTGAAGCTGGTACCCTTAGGTCGCTTCTGTAGTACTGAGGTTCCGAGCATGTAAGTCTCGCGCCCCTAAGCCGAGCATCTAAGTCTCGTTCACATAAAGTCCAGTGACTGAAGCTGGCACCCTCAGGTCGCTTCCATAGTACTGAGGTTCCGAGCATGTAAGCCTCACACCCTTGAGCCGAGCATCTAAGTCTCGTTCACATAAAGTCCAGTGACTGAAGCCGGCACCCTCAAGTCACTTCTGTAGTATTGAGGTTCCGAGCATGTAAGCCTCACGCCCCTGAGCCAAGCATTTAAGTCTCGTTCACATAAAGTCCAATGACTGAAGCTGGCACCCTCAGGTCACTTCCGTAGTACTGAGGTTCCGAGCATGTAAGCCTCGTGCCCCTGAGCCGAGCATCTAAGCCTCATTCACATAAAGTCCAGTGACTAAAGCTGGCACCCTCAGGTCGCTTCCGTAGTACTAAGGTTCCGAGCATGTAAGCCTCGCCCCCCTAAGCCGAGCATCTAAGTCTCGTTCACATAACGTCCAGTGACTGAAGCTAGCACCCTCAGGTCACTTCCGTAGTACTGAGGTTCCGAGCATGTAAGCCTCGCGCCCCTGAACCGAGCATCTAAGCCTCGCTCACATAAAGTCCAGTGACTAAAGCTGGCACCCTCAGGTCGCTTCCGTAGTACTGAGGTTCCGAGCATGTAAGCGTCGCACCCCTGTGCCCAGCATCTACAAATCTAGTAATGACTGGTTCCATCTTATTCCAAAACAGACGGGTTAATCTATTGCGTTGATCATACTCACTCATCAGGTACCCCGGTTCCACAGATTACGATTCGATGACGATCAACCAAAATACTCGACACCAAGCTCTGCTTATTGTTACTAAGGCTGGCCACCTCAGCTCACTTGCATCTTATCACCCATATAAAGGCATCTGCATCTTACTCGGACACAACGGACATAAATATCCGCATACTTCTGGGGGGGACTCTTGATACCATCTAGAATATTCCCATCTAATTAGGGGTCCTTTACCCCCTTAAATAGGAACACATGGACAAGGGAGAAGACAGATCCGTCCAAGGAACTACCTCAAAGAGGAATCCTAACCGAAGAAGGAACACTCTCCTACAAAGACTATGATTCACTGACCCACAAGGAATCTCATTCCTCCCAGGTTTGAGTATCGTTATATATAGAACCATATACCCCTCATAAGGGGACATCTCATTCACACATATTTAAGCTATCTTTCCTCCTCTCGGTTTCTATTCTCTAACTTAGACATCGGAGTGTTTGTGGGAATTCCCCCCATCTCTCACCTTGCCCTCTGTTCAATATTTACAAGACGTTCAGCCCAGGAGTTCCGGAAATTAATTATCACACATGATAACAACAACGACATTGCCTCATCATCATGAGGTTCCATAATCACTTCACGCTACAATGAAAAAGCATGACCCTGATGAGCTTCACCATCCTGTTTGCATATTTCAAGTGCCTAAATTAGTTAAAAATAGCGATCCTGAAGCTTACACTCCTCAAACAATAGCCTTAGGTCCTCATCATCATTTCTTGCCTAAGCTTTACTACAAGATGCAAAAGTGTAAGCTTTATCGAGTGCAAGTTCTTCATCAGCTACTCAACTTCCCTGAATTACAGCTTCTGGTTGATCAAATCAAGGCCAGAGTGAGAGATATTCGCGGGTATTACCTCGAGCACTTGGACATCCATGATGATACCTTGTCATGGATTATGGTGATTGATGCTCTCTTCTTGCTCCAGTTGACCCATCGGGAAGCATCACATGGGAATGAAAATTCATTGGAGTTTGCTGACTCATTAGGAAGAAAGATTCCAATGGATGCAATCCTCGGAGATGTGATGATCATTGAGAATCAAATTCCATTTCTTGTGATAGAGCATCTTAATGGCCCGGTGATGCAGTACTATTCCCAATGTCGGCAGAGGGAAGGAGGACAATGGGTGGCTGCGGCTCCAGCTGGGGCCTCCCTTAACTCTGAAATACTTCAGAGTACAAGCAGCGATCTAGTGAGCAATGGCTCAGGTTGCTCCCAGCCGAACCCTGGAGAGGAAATGCTCAAAGCGCCATCAATACCGCCCACACTCAAGGTTAGATCATTAACAGAAATGAGTATCATGCTCTGTAAGAAAATTTCTCCAATAGAATTGCAGGGGAGATTGTTGTTCATGGCTGCCAAATCTCCACACCCTTTTCATCTGTTGGATCTTCTGTACAATTTAGTTTGGTTCGGAGAGCGGCGGCGGCGTGTTAAACGTCATGCAGAATATTTCACGTTCGAGATCAATTTTTACCCCAGTGACACCTGGAGTCGATTATGGAGTTCGGTTAAGGCTCTAAACATCGGAGCATTAAGCATCCCCATTAAAATCATAGGGCTAGTTATAGATGCCTTGAAGGTTCTTGGAATTTCTGTCTCTTTTCAAGAACTAGAAGAGAAGAATTTGATTCCTACAGCATCACAGATGTCTGGTGTCAAGGTTAATTTCTGCAACACTAGCCAAGGCATCAAAGACATTGGTTTCGAAAAGGAGGAGAACGGTGCTGCCAATCTTCGCCTTCCAGTCCTTCAATTGAATGCTGTTTCAGAAGTGGTAATCAGAAACTTACTAGCATATGAAACTATCTCCAGGCCAGACCCTCCAAATCTTCCCAATTTCGCTCGTTACATGGAAATTATGGCAGCCATGATTCATACTGTTGAAGATGTGCAGCTGCTCAAAAATAAGAAAATTTTGAAGCATGATGGGGATAACGGTGAAGTTGTGAAGCTCTTCAGCAGGATTAAGAGTTCCATTCAATCTGAAGGTGAATCGAGCTTTGACAGTTGCATCAAAGATCTCAACGAGCATTACGACAATTACTGGAAGATAAAGGTAAAAAGACTAACAATGAAGTATTTGTGCTCATCGTGGAAAATGCTTACCATTTTTGCAGTCCTCTTGCTATTGGTGTTGATGGCTCTTCCGACTTTCTGCTCAATCTACAATTGCCATGGTCTATATAAGACTATCAAACTAGATTTAGCTTTGGCTTAGCTTGAAGCCTCTAACTAGCTCTTACGTCTTTCGCGAGGTCATTACGTGTAACCTTGTATTGTATTGTTGGTCTGTCTGCTCAAGTTCATGCATGCATGGACGTTTGAGTTTAAATGTATGTGATTTTACTTTGTATCTCAGTTACTTTAAATATGTGGAAGGTACTTGCAGTTCTTGCAACCATCTTGCCCTTGCCGTTGATGGCTCTTCAGACCTGTTGCTCAATCTACAGCTGCCATGGTATCTTTAAGACAAGATTGACCAGCTTCAGCTTGAGCTTATCTTCAAGCCTCTAACTCTCAATGTTTTTTAATAAATCAACTCTCATGTCTTTTAACAGGTTATTATATTAACTAGATATATTACTGCCTTGCAGGTCTGATCCAAGTTCATGTAATCTTGCTTGTTGGACTGATCCAGTTTCATGGATGTCTACCTTTTGTGTGCGTGATTCCACTTTTTTTTACAACTATTAAATAAATTTGCACCCGCCATTCTGTGCCTTGTTTAGCCACAGCTAGCAGCAAACAGGAAGAACTTCTATAGAGGTACTTGTGCATGATGACAATCACATATGAACTGAGAAAATAACCAGAACAAGACTTGTATGCATAATTTTACCAAAATTAAAATGTGTTTTAACAAAGCATTGCTGCAATCTCTAAAAATATCCTCATTTAAAACCTACATATTCAAGGAATCCATAAATAAAACCCTTAACAAAGTTGGATCTCTAATTGAGCACCAAAAAAACCACAAAACACTACTACTTGCAGAAAGCAGCTGACATGATTTTAACCGTTATTTCCACTCAAAAAGACAGCCCCCACTCACAAAGTCGATTCGTGAATTCCAATTCTTCTTACAATTTATTTGAGAAAGTGTGGACTAATCAACCCTGCAACCTCAAGAAATCCAACACGGTCCCGACCACCAAAAATCTTCTTCAGCTTCTCATCACATATTATGATCTTCTTGTCCTCAGGGTCCTAAAAATAGCAAGAAAAAGCCACATTAGTTCAAACAAAATGTAATGACATTGGCAACGAAAAAATGCTTCCTACTCAAAACCAAATTCATTGCTATCTTAAGCAAATCATTCAGTCAAACATTTAACCTCAACAAAGAAGATAAACATCAATCCAAAAAGGACACACCTCCCACAAATTAATCAATTTACCTTAGCATTTTCACATTGTCAAAATCTAATTACTGCCTGTTGAAAGAAATACATAGCAAACCACTTAAGAGTGCAAATGAATCCATAGGCATAAAAGGCAGAAATAGAATAACTTGGGAGTTGATAGTGTTAAGACATTTTGTTTTTACATATTATGTCCTAAAACAATTTTGCAAACAAAGAAACCAGATTGCAGATAATTATTTAGGCTAAGCACATAAAAGCACCAACAAAATTGTATCCTCTAGCATTAACTTCTATTTAAATCATGCTCTCTGCAGCCATGACACAACCATACCTCTTAATCTTCAAAACGATAAACATCTTTTAGTAATCAGGTTTCATACAATAACCATCAACCATGAATCCTCATATCTTAAAAAAA
This sequence comes from Mallotus nudiflorus, assembly GCA_947683625.1. Lineage (NCBI taxonomy): Eukaryota > Viridiplantae > Streptophyta > Magnoliopsida > Malpighiales > Euphorbiaceae > Mallotus > Mallotus nudiflorus. Next base: position 2,173,034 of record CANTUR010000125.1, read on the forward strand.
AAAAATTCAAACTTTTATAAATTAGAGAAACTACAAACACAGCAGTGCAAGACATTTGCTTAAAGTAACATATCATTATGTTTTATACTTCATATTCACCTTGAATTAAACACATTGATGAAAGCTAACAATTAGCATAAGATACAGGGAACGTAAATAACAATCTCAAACCATAAAAATACCCAGTCTATTTGAAAGACATCAGTCAAGACACATAATTCACATGAATATAAAGCATTAAAAACACCAAAGAAAAAACATCTGAGTATCTACTTTTAAACGCAAAACAGAGAGAAACACTCCTGATAACACAAAATTTCCCAAATAGAACTAAATACAGTGATATTAATGCAAAAAGACACAAACTTTATAACAACATAAAACTATTCAAATGAAAACAACCACAGCAAAAACCCTTAAAAAAAACATTATCCCGATAAAACCCATTAAAAAAGTTCCCACATTTACACTGCATAAACCTTTATCCAAAAACATTGAACCCAACAAAAAAGTATACCCAAAATTAACTAAAACCCAGAAACTTAAATCAAGAATTCCATCTTTACCTGAAGATTGTTCTCTTTGATGTGAGCCCAAATGCGCTTAAGAGCTTGGGTACGAGGAATCTCCGAAGCACCAACAAGGTCAGCCATTTCCGGGGTAACACGGCGGGGCTTCATAATACCACGAGGACGGCGCTCCTGCTGCTGAGAAGAAGAGACGGTGGCGCAGGTGACTGTGCGCGCTGTGCGCAAGTTGGCAGAAGAGTTAGGACCGGCCAAGAGCATGGAAGAAGAAGAAGAGGTGAAAGGCCTGAGAAACGACACCGTTTGAGGAGACAATACAGAGGAGAAAACCCCAGAAGCAATCGCCATTTTCAAAACCTTTTTATCACTCAATTTGGGATTTTTTTTTTTTTTTTTTTCTTTTGGGAAGAAAATGTGTAGGTGAAGAGATAAAGGTTTTTTTGGTGCTTTGTGTGAGCGTCTGTAAGAGAGAGTGAAGTGGAGAATTGCTTGAGCCCGCCTTAATTTTCAGGGTGGTACTATTTGTTAATTGACGAAAATAGCCTTGTTATGGACTGTGGTTTCTTAAGTGTTGAGATTTTTAGGGGATAATTGTAGGGGTAGGAAGGTAAATTGGGTGGCTGTTGGAGGCCAGACATACTCCAGAAATTTGGTCAGCAGATTAAGAGCATAAAAGTGGTGGGAAATGGGGATTGGGCTTCAATGAGCGATGTCTTGTGAGAAGGAGAGGAGATGCTCTCTTCTAAAAGCCTGTCCAAAAATACCTAAGAAATAGGCCATGGACATGAGGGAATGTTGTTATCGAAACCCAATAGCATAAATGGACTAATGGCTTCTATTAGTTTTTTGGGTACTCAAATTTAGATAACATGGAAGAAAACGCCAACTTCGATTGTCTTCAGGCATAATCCAATTAACAATTCCTCAGGTACCCAAAGTGACAAAAGTGAAGCCCCACGCCTATAGCCATTGTGGTGAGGGCTCTCCGAGCCTTGTAGATGTGAAGGTTAGAATCCCCTCTCCACCTTCCCCTCCCCCCCTTTCCCTCTAATCTAATACTAACTACTAACAACTTTATCAAAAAAAAAAAGTGAGAAAAGTATAGATATGATGGGAGAGTAGAATTTGAACCTCTCGTCCCTTTTCTCTCATTTATGGTGTTAAAAATTATTCATTTATACTAATTGGTAAAAAAAAAATCTAATCAACAAATTTCTTTCTTAAAAGCATTAAAAAGTTTGTTTAATCTCTATTTTTTTAAAATAATAGGTATTTAAAAATTTATTAAATCTTAACTAATTTAATTTAAGTCAGATAAAATTATAAAAGCGGTAAATATTTTCCAATAGTTAATTTAATATTTTTTTACATATATCACATTTCAAATTTGAAAAGCATGAACAGCCTCTTCCAATAATTTTCAATGGTTATTGATTTTCATAAAATCGTTATTGAGTATTTCTTTCATTGGTGTTGGGTTGTTAACTAAAATTATTAATATCACGACCAATTGTTATTACCGTTAATAATAAAAATACACATTTTAGTTGTAAGTAAATCATATTTATGTTTTATAATCTAACAGTAAAATTTATTAGAATTCGAATTAATTCTAAAAATAAATTTATGGGTGCCACAAAAAAAAAATGGAATTGAAACCAAACTGGAGAGCTTTTCTCCTGGTGATATAAATGAAGAAAAAAAATTGACAAAGGGGAAGGTACTGTTTACAGCACATCATGAGGGAAAGGAAGAAAAGAATGTGACACCCTCCTCCTTCTCCCTGCATATGATTATTGATTATTGTAGTTATGAAACCAAACTTTTTGTTCTTTGTCACATACATTAATTTTTTTTAATTACGAGTTATTTTTACACCACATCTACTATATAAAATTAATATCTATTTGTACTTTATAATTGCAACTGATTTAAAAGAATCTTAATATGAAATTTCTCACCATAAAATGTTCTCATTCAAACATTTAATGAAACTTTATATTTACTAAATCAATCGTTTTTTTTTTTTCCCTTACATTGAAACCCCATCCCATGAAGTCAAAATCCTTTTTGAAAAAGAAAATTTTGTTAAGAAAGGGAAAAGAAGTCAAATTAACCTAAAGAAAAAAGAAATAGTCCAACAACAACAGAAGGAGGTTAGGCTAGCAAGTAAACATCATTTCCATATATTGCTGGAAATGAAATGATGGTTAAACTAACTATTTGGCCCCCTCCCACAAATTCCCTTTTACTCTACGCCTTGTTAGGAATCCAATCCAAACCCCTTTTGTTTTTGTGTTATGTGTGAGCTGTCCTCAGATGTTTTTTTTTTTTTTAACAATTTATAAAAATGATTAATTTCCAATATCATAAAAGGAAAAAAAAAGGAACAGAGAATTTAAATCTTAAAAAAAGGAGTATAAAGTTCGAATTTTAATATTATCGATAGAATGTTGTTACATTTTAAAACTGAAATTACTTGTGGATCATTATGTTCTCAAATGTTTTAATCTACTTTCTTGTGTAATATATCTTTTTTTTTTTTAAACAGCATATGCTTCATTTATGTACCCAAGTTATGTTATGTATGGTGTTGTTGTCATAACGTTCCACAACATGACTTTGTTCCATTTTCTCATGTGCAACAAGATAAATTGAGTAACCCATTACCACTTGACTTAGTGGTAATGAGGTGAACTCATAACCTTAGATCATGAGTTCAATCTCTTAAGGTCATGTTTTTAGAAAAAAAAGAAATTTAAAGTCACTCATTTAAGATTGGTTCGATTCAACCACGGAATTAGCTCCTATAATGTTAGTTTAAAACAAAACAAAACAAAACAAGATAAATAGAGTAATTGCTGATCAATTCACATCCCACTCCAACAAATTTAGGTTTTGAATTTGTCTTGCATATGCTTTTTTGGGCCCATTGAATGTTTTCTTTGTCTAAATTAAAGCTCTCCTTTTAATTTGTTAGACCTAATTGGCTTGCACAATTGTAATTTATTTTCATAAATCAATTTAATCGTTCACTTTTTTTTTCTAACCTATTCATATTCAAAACTCACTATATTCTAATTAATCTGGTTCAACCTGATTAATTGTTCACTTTTTATATTTAGTTCATCTATTTTAAATAATTTTACACAATAAAATTCTACATATTTAAGTTATTAAAAAAATGAAAGCATTGAGGTTTCATAAGTCATATTTGTATGTATTCAATATGCTATATACATTATAATTAGTAATTCAAAGATATAATTTAATATGAAAAAAAAATATTAGGAGAATTTTATCTTTTTATAAATGAGATTCATTTGATTGAAATCGGGTTAGTTAAATTTCTTATAATTTTTTCATATTAGAGTAATTGGCAAAAGAAATAATTTTCATTTGAATGTACCCAAGTTTGTAGGCTCAGAAACATAATGAAGGCATGGACAATATGTGCAATGTTTCATAAATATGGTGATCATGAGCAAATTATAGCAAAGGCATGCATTTCTCAATCAACCAGCTAAATCATCAGCATTTTTATTAATTTCATGGCCTTTCAATTTCAATAAAATTTGTTGAGAAGTCCCTATTTTCGGTCTATTGGAGAAGTAGACAGATCTTGGAAATGGACTCAATTTAATTAAGGTTTAGCAAGTAACCTATAGCAATGATTAGATATTTCTGGGAAAATCAATAGAAATCTGCAACTTATTGTTGATTTCCATTAATCTCTACCTTTCAATTTCTTTTCTTTTTTTAATGACTAGTATTTATAACTTATTAAATTATAACTAGTTAAATTTAATTCGGATTAAATCATAATAATAGTAAAGTTTTTTAAATAATTATTTAATATAATTGTATATATTAAAATTTGAACTTGAAATATTACATATACAAAAATAATTCTTGTTAACTGATCCGATTTTTTTTTTAATTTTGGTTTTCATGAAAATAACTATCGTTTGTATTGGAAATGATGTAGCACCTAAACTAAAATGAAATGTTTTCATCATATGAATGTTTTTGTCACGTGTACCCAATTGCTTAATGCTTAGGTTTTAGTTTGCTCGAGTTCTTACGTTATAGCTGTAAAACAATTTAATCATTTTACATTTCCTTTTTTTGCTATACAAGACATTCTATAATTTCATATCCTAAAATTCATCCCATGTTCAAATATTTCAAGAATGATTGTCTCCACTACTTCATAAAATCAATTAAATTAATAATATCAAGTATTGATGCTAATGTGCCACCATTTTTCCTACATTATAAAACTAAGACAATGTCGGTGTTAAGATTACACTTACATTCATATTCATAATTTGTTTTTATTTTTGGAAAAAAATAAATAAAAGAAAAATTCTTGGCTCGACAGTGCAAAATTTTTTCCGATTCAGTATAATTGTTTAATATGTATATAAATTATTAATCTAAAATGAAAAAGTTTATTATCAACTTTTTATTTTTTAGTGACATATTATTAGTTGTTCACATATTTAACAATTAAAATAGATAGTGGAATCGGATGACGGGAAACTATTTTAATTTAAGTGACATATTGAGTTTGAAATGCGATATATACCATAGTATTAAATTAATTGTTAGAATTTAAAAAAAAATTAATTATTCAAATTTTTTTACTATTTTTATGTCTTTAGCTGGGTTGAATAGAAAATTTTTCCAATAAAAAAATTTCTATCCTTTTTGATACTATCTAGAATGTTTCCACCTAATTAGGGGTCATCCACCCCCCTAAATAGGAACACAAGGACAAAGGAGAAGATAAATTCGTCCAAAGAACTACCTCAAAGAGGAATCCTAACTGAAGTAGGAACACTCTCCCACAAGGATTCCTATTCCTCCCAGGTTTGAGTATCACTATATATAACACCATATACCCCTCATTAGGGGACATCTCATCTCATTCACACATACTCAAGCTATCTTTCAGCCACCCGCTTTCTATTCTCTAACTTAGGCATCGGAGTGTTTGTGGGGATTCTCCCTACCTCTCACCTTGCCCTCTGTTCAGTGCTTTGCAGGACGTTCAGCCCAGGAGTCCCGGAAACCAGTTATCAAATGGCGCCGTCTGTGGGAAACTCCTTGGGAAAAACCATTCATTCACTTGCTAAGCTAAAGACACTTTCACCATGACTTCCAACCCACCTCCGGCCCAAATTCCTGAGGGCGACACTAATCCTTCCGCACCCATCCTTTCGACTGACCTTTCAAGCCCTTTCCCAGTAATAATACCACCACCCACCTTGCAACTTGTTGGGGCCACATCCAGTCATACATCTTTACCTCCGGAAAACACTCCGAGATACCCGTACTTGGGAACAGATCTCCCATATTACGCTCCGTTGCAGCACCATCGATCAATACCCTCAGTACCTTTTCCAAGCCTACTAGAAACGCCAGTAATAACCACTCCAAATCTAAACACAGTAACCCAAACACTCGGCCTTGACCAAGCAAGCAAAGACGCCATGATAAAAAATATTCAGGCACAAATAGCCTTGATGCAACAACAGCTAAGCGCTATAATACAAAGCGAGCATACTGAACCAGCTCCAAATAATGATAATGCAGCACCTCGACAGGCTCCAGGGACAAGTACAGGGAAGGGTAAAGCACCAGAAGGGGAGTGTAGTTCGTCCATCCCAGCTCTCGATGATTCAAAATTAGCACAAAAGGTTGAGGAAGCAATGAACAAGGCCCGGACTAAACCTAGAAAGGAAGAAGAATTGGTGATGGATAGCAAAACTCCGTTTGTCAGCAGAATAATTCAAACAGAGATTCCTAGTAAGTTCAGAATCTCACAGCTCGATCAGTACGATGGGACAGGAGACCCTATTAGTCATATATCTGCTTTCCGAACAAAGATGTTGCTCCAAAATGTAAACGATGGAATCATGTGCAGAGTCTTCCCAAGTACACTCATAAAAAGCGCTCAAAAATGGTTTCATCGGCTCCCAGAGAATACTGTCACTTCTTTTGAAGACTTAGCCGAGCAGCTCCGTATCAGATTTGTCACCAATATCCCTCCTGCAAAAAACATCAACGACCTTCGGGTGTGCCAGCAAGAAGCTGACGAGTCTCTACGAAGTTACCTTGACCGTTTCAACAAAACAACTATGCAGATTGAGCACCTCATTGATGAAGTCGCCATAGAAGCTTTAAAAAATGGCACTAGACTCAGCAAGCTAAAAGACAAATTAATGACTAAAGAACCGAGTACCTTTGCCGAAGCAATGGTGATAGCGGTTCGGATGATAAAGATGGACGAGGACAGGAGGATGCGTTCGGAAGAAGATAGGCCACCAACTAGAGATGAACGGCCAAAGCAGAGATGAGTAAGCTTCCCAAAAATAAATTTCAGAGTTCCAGCAGACAGGTTTGATAGGGAAGCAGATAGATATACACCCCTGAACACTTCTCGATCAAGGATCCTTATGTGGGTCAGGCAGAATGGAGTGGAAATTACACCGGCCAAAAGAATTAGCCCAAGCCAGAGATTTACTCATGATAGAAGCCAGTACTACGAGTACCACAGAGAATACGGCCATAACACAGAAGGTTGCAGAGAACTGAAGAGTGCCATAGAAAAACTAGTGCAGCGGGGAAAGCTTGATAATTTCACCGACGCACCAAGGAGACGCAAAAATATGGAAAACCATGACCGTGACAAAGCTGAGACAAAAAAAGCTAGGAAAGAACCGATCGGAACGATCAACATGATTGTGGGAGGAGAAAACACCGGGAAACGATTAAAACGCAGTAGGGAAAAAATAATACCCGATAAAAGCAACAACATTCTTAACTCAGAAGACAATTCGCCTATACATCACCCTCACAGTAATGCCCTGGTGATAACCGCATGCATAAATAAGTATCGAGTCAAAAAGCTATTGGTCGATAACGGGAGTGCTATCAATGTTTTATCTTGGAATGCGTACAAAGCTATGGGCGGCTCCATCACCAACTTAACGACCATTCAGAACCCCATCACTAGTTTTTATGGAGGAACGGTGCAACCAATGAGGACTGTCAATCTGGATCTAGAATTCAGAAACCAAGAGGATGAGGAAATAAAAATCGTCCGGACCCCATTCAACGTGGTAGACATACTACTAGCCTATAATGGGATAATAGGGTGACCGGCACTTTACGAAGCAGATGCAGTCATCAACATCCGGCAATTAACCATGAAAATTTCAGTCAGAACAGGGACCCTTACTATCAGGGGAGATCAGCAGATGGCTAGACAATGCTATCAGATGACCATGAAATCTCTGGCGAAAGCTTTTCATTTGGAAGCATGGGAAGTTGAGAAGCAAGGCGCTAATCCACAACCAGTGGAAGACACGGAGACATTGCAAATCAGGGGAGGAAAATCCGTGAAAATTGGTAATTCCCTTAATCAAGACATCAAAGACACATTAAGGAACGTCCTTGTTAGACACTCAGAAGATTTTTCTTCTCAAGCCTTCGAGATCATCGGCGTGGACTCGCGGGTTGCCTGTCACTGCCTAAACATCAAACTAAGGGCCAAGCCAGTAGCACAGAAGAAAAGAACTTTTGCCTACGAAAGACAAAAGATCATTACCGAGGAAACAGTGAAGCTTTTAGCAGCCGGATTCATTAAAGAGGTTACTCACCTGGACTGGGTAGCCAACGTAGTACTCGTCAAGAAAGCAAACGGGAAGTACAAAATGTGTGTAGACTACACCGACCTCAACTAGGCATGCCCCAAAGACAGCTACCTGCTACCAACGATTGATCAGCTCATCGATTCCACGGCTAGCCATGGCCTATATAGCTTCATAGATGCGGCCCAAGGTTATCACCAAATCCCCATGAAGAAAGAAGACCAGGAGAAAACGTCCTTCATCACACACGAAGGGTTGTACTGCTACAAGGTGATGCCCTTCGGGCTAAAAAAGGCTGGAGCCACATACCAAAGAATGATGAACCAAGTCCTTCAGAGCTAGATTGGGACCAGCATGGAGGTATATGTGGATGACATCATCATCAAAAGCAAACACTCTGAGGACCATCCAGCGGACGTGGATCAAGTCCTCTAGTTACTAAGCCAATATAGGATCAAGTTGAATCCTGATAAATGCGTCTTCGGAGTCCAAGCCAAAAAATTCCTGGGGTTCATGATTTCCCACCGAGGCACTGAAGCCAACCCAAAAAAAATGGAAGCCATACTCAACATGGCCGCACCAAAGAGCATCTGTGATATACAAAAGCTAAACGGAAGAATAACCGCATTGGGGCGCTTTATTTCTTGCTTAGCTAGGTGATGTCTACCATTATTTCGAGCTCTCAAAAGTTCCGGCAAGTTTCAATGGTCCGCTGATTACCAAGCATCATTTGAAGACATTAAAAGATTCTTATCTTCCCCACCATTAATCAGCCGTCCAATACCGAACGAGACCTTATACTTATACATGTCAGTTGGCCGAGAATGCATCGCTTCAGTACTGATAAGGGAAGAGGGAAGCCAGCAAAGCCCTATCTACTATGTCAGCAAGATGCTTCGAGGACCTGAAGTCCGGTACCCCATGCTGGACAAGTTAGCCTTAGCTGTGGTTCATACTTCTCGAAAGCTTCGTCACTACTTTCAAGCTCATCATATCGTGGTCCGGTCCCATTTTCCACTGCGCAAAATATTACAGAGACCAGAGACTTCAGGCAGGCTAGTGCAATGGTCGGTCTTACTTGGCGAGTTCGATATTGATTACGAACCTCGACAGTAGATGAAGGCATAGGCCTTAGCAGATTTTGTACAAGAAATGGCTCTGAAAGATATAACCTTGACCAAAATGCCAGAATGGAAGCTCTATGTCGACGGAGCATCCTTAGCTCATGGTTCTGGTGCAGGAATAATCCTCAAGGGACCACATAAAGTTCATATTCAGTACGCAATCCGCATAGAGTATAACGCTACCAACAATGCGGCTGAATATGAAGCACTCATTATAGGGTTGAAGCTAGCAGCGGAAGTCAGGGCCGAACACCTTATTATACACTCGGATTCCCAACTAGTAGTCAACCAAGTCAGCGGAGCATTTTAAGTCAAAGATGCCTGCATCGCCAAGTACGTAGACAAAGCCAGGCGACTTTTGCAACACATCGAGCAAGACGGAGGCCAATGGAATATCGTTCAGATTCTTAGAGAAGACAACCATAAGGCCGATTACCTTGCTAAATCCACAGCCGAGAACAGTCAAGCATTTAGGGATATGGATTTCATCGAATCACTCACCAATCCCAGCACAGAGGATAATGAAATTTTTAGAACACAAGCAGTCTCGGAATGGATACAGCCCATCATCCAATATCTTGAACATGGCACACTTCCGGAAGATAAGCTGCAAGCTCGGAAGCTCAAAGCCAAAGCAGCACACTATTCCATCCACCAAAGGGAGCTCTACCGAAAATCCCTCTCACACCCTTGGTCGAAATGCGTTTCCCCAGAGGAGGGAAATTACATACTAAGAGAAATCCATGAAGGAATCTATGGTGCACACGAGTCCCACTATTCGCTCACTAGAAAGGCCCTGCTCCAGGGATATTACTAGCCCACCATGTCCAAGGATGCCCAGCAACTAACACAATCATGTCACTAGTGCCAGCACCACGTCTGACTTAGCCACAAATCTTCTCGGCCTCTGCATCCCATTGGCAGCACATGGCCTTTTGCCATGTGTGGGATGGACATCTTGGGCCCTTTTCCTCTATCTACCTCACAGAAAAAGTTCTTAATCGTGGCCATTGACCATTTCATGAAATGGGTAGAAGCAGAAGCAGTCCCAACCATCACAGAAGCCCGGATATAGCACTTTTTCTGAAAGGAAATCATTTGTAGATTCAGCATCCCCCACACCTTAATTACAGACAATGGCAAATAGTTCGATAACCATAAATTCAGAAGTTTTTGCTCAGACCTTGGCATAAAACTGTGCTTCACCTCAGTAGCTCACCCGTAGACGAATGGACAAACTGAGGTCACAAACAGAATCCTTATGCAAGGGTTGAAGAAAAGACTCGATGATAAGAAAAGGAACTGGGTCGAAGAGCTGAACAATGTAATCTAGGCATACAGAACCACACCCCGATCATCCATTGGAGAAACGCCATTCAGACTAACTTACGACATGGATGCAGTAATTCCAGTAGAGGTTGGGTCCCCAAGTTACCGGGTAAGCCAAGACCTCGACCACGCCGTCAATAACGTCAATGCATTAATATGCCTTGACATACTAGAAGAATGAAGAGAACAAGTGGCAGCAATGGCAGAGGCACATCGGCAAAGGATAACTCGGTACCACCATCTGCGTAAAGCAATAGAGAATTTCAGGACAGGTGACTGGGTACTCAGAAGAGCAGATATAGGTAAAGGCACCTCCGAACTTGACAAGTTAGGCCCTAATTGGGAAGGTCTGTATCAGATCTCAGAATGCACAACAAAGGGGGCGTATAAACTAAGAGAGAGAGGAGGCAAAGAACTACCGAGGTTCTGGAACTCAGACTCCCTCAGAAAATATTATCAGTAATCTTGTATTCGAGCACATAATTTGATTCAATGAAAACTATCTTTATTGATCAAGAATATCTTTACAGCTGATTGATAAAAAAAAAAGATACATAAAACCTATCTACTATAGTATCTCTACACCCGGACCCCCCATCCCGAAAACTGAGGGGGAAGCATCATTAGCAGCCTTTGGATGCTCGCCAAACCCAGCTGTAGCAACGACCTCTTCAGACTCCCTTACAGAAAAGGAATCGGCCTTTCGATGGGCGTCATCCTCTACAGCAAGCCTTGCCAGATCGGCTGGGGTTATCCGATCTAAGGCCCCCAGATCCAATCCTGAGTCTTGAGAGAGCAAGATCCTTTTGCATTCTGCCCGGTATGCCTTAAGAAACCCCCCTACCATGCTCTGATATGTCTTCTTGTCATTGACATGAGATTTCTTAAGCTCAGCTAGCCTCTCATGAAGTCCAGCAATCTGAAGATCCTACTCCTCGATCCTCCTTGTCAGTTGAGCCTGGCTATGTTCCAACTCAGAAACCTTCTTTTGATTCGCCTCTGCATCAGATTTAGCCTCTGCGTAGCTTGTTTGGCAGTGCTCCAGAGCTGCTTTGGCGCTATCTAGTTTTTTCTCAAAATCTATGGCAATTGTCCCCACCTCCATTTCCTTCAAGCTGTACTGGCTCTTCAAAAAGAAGTACTGATCCTTAGCCAGCAGCAAGGCCTGAGTCATCTGCCAAAAACAACTAAACAATTTAGCCAAAATCCCACCATAAATAGTTATATCAAATACCAGAAACTCTATTACCTCTAGTGACTGACCGATCATAGAATCGAGCAATCCGTTTGGTCCCTCGTCCGACCAACGCTGCATGTCTCCGGGTAACCGCAGCGACTCGACGTACTGGTCTCATACTTGACTGTTGGAGATGCTCGGGGGCTTCATCTTCTTCAATATCCAGCCCCGCATATCTGGACAACCAGATAATCGGGGGCATTGGACATAAATCTCTTCATCCAGCCCCTCCGCATCTGACTCTGCTTCGATCAACCGCCTTTTTCGTCTTTCGACCCGCTCCGGCCGCTCACCTTCTATTATTGCTTTGCCCTTAGGATCGACAGGGACGGCCTCTGGAGCAGTGGGAGCCTCAGCTTGAGGGGAAGGATAATCCCGACACTCCTCCATTGCAGCTGGCTCATCTACTAGGGAAATCCTGCCCGCAAAATCAAAAAAGTCAGCCATCTATAGACAGAAAGATAAGACTAGTTAGACAAAACAAAACTCAAAACAAAATTCATACCAGAGCAATGGTCGCGACTTGGACAGACTCTCCACAAATATCTCCGGGATGCATCCTCTGTGGAATGAGCTTCAGCGAGTCCGTCTAGATGTAGCCGCAAAACTAATTTGGTATCCAGATCGGAAAGTTTTGCTGGACGGGTCATTTTGTGACACTTGTCCGACCACATCCTCCTTACATCCAGGAAGTCCGATTGATGCTCCACAACAAAAAAATGGTATCTCCACTTCTTGTGAAGATTCGACAGTTTAACAAAAAGGGAATGGTTGGGTATGGACGAAAGGGAGAACATCAGCTCTCCCTTCTTCCTAGTCAGCCTGTATAAATACCGGAGGACGTCTAGATCGGGAACCCTACCCTCCTCATGCATCAGCTGGATGAACCCGGTCAATATCCAATAACTATTCGGATGAAGCTGACTGGGTGTTATGTTATTTCTATTAAGGAAATCCTTGATAAAGGGATCCAAGGGAAATTTCATACCCCCCTCTAACTGGTCGAAATACACCACTAATCTACTTAGCCCCGATATAGGGGTATGGGCCCTAAACCTTCTATCTATAGTGTGGAGGGCGTAATCGGTGGGGATGCAGAACCACCGCCGGTACCACCCTAGCAATTCAATATCTACATTGGACACAAAGAGGTCAGAGCTAATCTCTTCCCGAGGAGCCATAGTAAAGAAGGGAACGAAAACCTAATGACAAAAAAGGAGAGGGGCAAAAAAGAGAAGGAAGAAATGATGAAAGAATCACTTGGCAACCTCAAGCAAGAGTTATGGCAGGAAGGAATAAAAATGGTGGATGCAGTAGAAACGCAGTAAAAACAGAATGAAAGAGCGCAAGAAAGTGTGCCAGTTAGCAAATGCAACAGTATTTATAGAGACATGGAAGGACCTGGAAGCATGCCATTAACTGCCTCCATTATTACTGCGCTCCTCCCTGGACTACTAAGGGCCTATTGGGAATAAAAAAAACCCATTAGGCAAAGAGTCACGATGACGGTTGTACGAGCATTTCGATCACTGACACACGAAACGACGCATCATTCAGAGTTGAAATGAAATCACCCCGTGATTGGCCCACTCACATTTTCGAATGGGCCGCTCCATCAAGCGAATCAGGAAACGCTCTAAGCATCACTCCCAAACCATTCCATACAAAGTCCAGTGACTGAAGCTAGCACCCTCAAGTCGCTTCCGTAGTACTGAGGATCCGAGCATGTAAGTCTTGCTCACATAAAGTCCAATGACTGAAGCTGGCACCCTCAGGTCGCTTCCGTAGTACTGAGGATCCGAGCATGTAAGCCTTGCGCCCCTGTGCCGAGCATGTAAGTCTCGCTCACATAAAGTCCAGTGACTGAAGTTGGCACCCTCAGGTCGCTTCCGTAGTACTGAGGATCCGAGCATGTGAGCCTCGTGCCCTGTGTCGAGCATCTAAGTCTCGCTCACATAAAGTCTAATGACTAAAGCTGGCACCCTTAGGTCGCTTCCATAGTACTGAGAATCCAAGCATGTAAGCCTCGCGCCCCTGTGCCGAGCATCTAAGTCTCACTCACATAAAGTCTAGTGACTGAAGCTGGCACCCTCAGGTCACTTTCGTAGTATTGAGGATCCGAGCATGTAAGCCTCATGCCCTTGTGTCGAGCATCTAAGTCTCGCTCACATAAAGTCCAGTGACTGAAGCTGGCACCCTCAGGTCGCTTCCGTAGTACTGAGGATCCAAGCATGTAAGCCTGGTGCCCCTGTGCCGAGCATCTAAGTCTCGCTCATATAAAGTCCAGTGACTAAAGCTGGCACCCTCAAGTCGCTTCCGTAGTACTGAGGATCCGAGCATGTAAACCTTGTGCCCCTGTGCTGAGCATCTAAGATGCTCACATAGTCCAATGACTGAAGCTGTCACCCTCAGGTCGCTTCCATAGTACTGAGGAACCAAGTATGTACCCCAGTTCTGCAGATTACGATTCGATGACAAATCAACCAAAAATACTCGGCACCAAGCTTTGCTTATTGCAATGAAGGCTGGCCACCTCAGCTTACTTGCATCTTATCACCCGTATAGAAGCACCACTACATCTTACTCGGACGCGACGGATATAAATATCCGCATACTCCAGGGGGGGACTCTTGATACCATCTAGAATGTTCCCACCTAATTAAGGGTCATCCACCCCCCTAAATAGGAACACATTGACAAAGGAGAAGACAGATTCGTCCAAGGAACTACCTTAAAGAGGAATTCTAACTGAAGTAGGAACACTCTCCCACAAGGATTCCTATTCCTCCCAAGTTTGAGTATCACTATATATAACACCATATACCCCTCATTAGGGGACATTTCATCTCATTCACACATACTCAAGCTATCTTTCAGCCACCCGCTTTTTATTCTCTAACTTAGGCATCAGAGTGTTTGTGGGGATTCCCCCCACTTCTCACCTTGCCCTCTGTTCAGTGCTTTACAGGACGTTCAGCCCAGGAGTCCCGGAAACCAGTTATCACTTTTAAAAATATACTATGAGCATACAAAATTAACTCAAAATCATATAAAAAAAATATAGTGTTATATTATGCGTCTCATATGTTATTATTTTTTTAATTTAACTGCCAGATGTTATTATCAATTACATTGGTTTAAAGGTAAATCGTTTGCACGACATTAAGAAATTCATCTAAAAAATTCTTTTATTTTAATTTTTGTCCATAATTTAATTCGACTACATAAAAAAATAATAATTAAATTCACTCAAGTTAACTGCACAACCCAAATTATTGTTGAACAAGTGTTAATCTCACTCAATGGATTTTCAAAATGTAATATCTTACAAGAATAATATTCTACCAACTGTAGAAAGCTGTAGGAATTACTTATGCATATAATCAATCTCCATGTTTGTTAATTTGTTATTATTATTATTTTATCTAAATTACTAATATTAAGAGTGCACTGAATTTTAATTAATCCAGTTCGAATTATGTAAAATTATAAAGACAATAATTTTTTTAACAATTAATTTACATAATTACATATATTACGAATCAAACCTAAATTATCGTTTAAATGAAAATCACTCTGTTAGCATATTGGTCGTTAAGCTATTTGTTTTAATGTAAGATGGGACTAAAAGCTAAGATCATGCGAGGAAGGTGATGGATCAATTGAATAAAAGGGACCCTATATATGATCAGGGCACACAAGTGATGATAGATTTAAACTGTGACCACAAAAAGAACACCTAACAAAGGATTAATTCATAAGCAAAGGTTAATCCCTTCAATTTCTTTTTCTAATTGAAATCAATTTGACTAAGACATGTCAACCCCTATTTTTAATAAATAATCATCTCCTCCAACATGGGTTAGGACCCATTTTCACTTAACTTGTACAGCTATTGTTTTGTGGCTTGGAACTCATTGCCAAAATGTTCATTTATTTTTGTATTTTTTTAAAATTTATTAGCAAACATGAAGCACTTTTCCTTTAATTAATAGGATTAAAAGTTCATTGATTTCAAACTAAAATTTCGAACATTCAAGGTGGGAATTAATTGATGTTTAAAGAAAAAGAAAACGTAGCAATTTGATTAGACAGCTCTTATTTCATGTTTCAATTAATTCGTAAAATTTTTATATTAAAAAGAATAGTTTATTTTTTTATATATATTTTTACTTTCTTAACTAGAATGCAATAGTAATTAATAGTTGAATAATGATAATTTACTAACCGATGGTTTAGTGCACATTGTTTCTTTTTTTTTTAACCATTCATAATTAAAATTTACTAAATTTTAATTAATTTCGTTCAATTTAGATAAGATTACAAGGATAATAAGTTTTTCAACAGTTAATTTAATATGACTACACACAATATGATTCATAAATTAAAATATCGTTACTAGTTTTAATGGCCATTAATTAAAAGATATTATAAAGGTAAGGTTCTAATTTTTAATGTTATTAATTTATAAAATTAATGTATATTTAATTTTTAAAAAGTAACTATTCTTTATTATAGCTTATCAAAATGTTAAATTTAGGCATTAAAATGCTAAAATTTTATTAGCTTTTTTGTTGTCTGCATTCCTGCTGTGATTGTATCTGTCTTTCGTGTTCATTGGCAAGGATGATGAAGAGTGGCAATCATGGCTTGACAGCTTAAGCATGGAGCTGGTTGGGGAAAAAAAAATTAAAGGCCGGTGGATCCAACATACCAACTAGAATTTGGCTGATTATGGCAAAAACTTAGCGTACAAATTACATTTTGCCAGTTGCCAAATGCTCAATGCAATGCTTATATATATGTATTTCACAATGACTGAGGTCCAGTATGCTTGAAGAATTGCATTGCAGTTCTTAAATAAAATAAAATAAAATAAAGTGCAGTTGAAGAATAATAATAATAAAGGACTAAGGTCCACTCATCATAGTCATGTTTCCTCTCTACCAAGAGGAATAATAATCATCATACTTTTAGAATATTGATGCTCCTACTCTAATTAGTTAGTTAGCCCCACGAACCTTGTAATTTTTTTTATCAAGTTTATAACATTTAAGTATGGCGTAATACATATATGGGTAATTCTTATATTTTGTCAGTTAAATACTTTAATTTATAATTTTATTATTTTAATATTTAAATTTGATTAAAATATAATTTTAAAACTCTTATTGATACATATAATATGAAATAGTAAATCAATATATATCATATTATAAGAGTTTAAATAATCAAAAATTACAAGTAAAGATATTAAACTGACAATAAATGATAAATACAGGGGTGATGTATGCATTATGTTATTATATTAATAGAAATTAATGCATTTTAACTAAATTTAGATATTAAAATGACAAAATTATAAGTTAAGAGATCAAAATAATAAAAAGTGATAAGTACAAGGAGTATGTATATATCATAATTCTAAATATTAATAAACTGTATAATAAAAAAAATAAAATTAATTTTATAAATTAGTAATGAAAATTAAATTTATGAATTAATAATAGTAGAATTCAAGTATTTTGATGTGATAAAATTTTATAATATTTTAGCCCATAATAAGAAAATATTCTTATTAATTCATTGATAATAATTAATGTATTTACATGTCAATTAAAAAAATCTGAAAAATATATAAAAATAAGTAATCTAATCACCAAAATGTCATATAGTAACGCTAAAATAAAAAGAGATGAAAATGATTATAATTATTATATATGTGAATTGATCATAAACCAAAAGTGATAAAAATATCTACAGATTATTGCTATTAAGCAAAATGAAATTCTAAATTGTGTAATTGGCAAATCTGTTATTGATATTATATACAAATGGATAGTTCATAACAATATTAAAAATGTTAAAATTTTAGCATTAACATTCAACATCATAATTTTTTTCATCAAATTTTTATCATTGAAGCAATAATTAATTAAGGAGTCTTCTCAATCTTTCAATTGGCTTTGACGATATGACTCACTAACTGCTGAAGTTAACGGCAAATGGTTTACCAAAGAGTGGCCTTCGTATCGTCTGTTTAGATTAATCCTATAAGCTAAGATCCATTGATCATATATACAAAGAAAACAAAAAAAAGACAATTTTATGTCATGTGTGTTACACATTTTAAATAGAAAAAGATGTATGTATTTGCCCATTTTAGGTCATTTTTGTGCATTATTTGCAAAACAATTTTAAAAAAGCACAATATATATTAGTAATTAATAACTATTTGATCAGTTGGGAGGAATTGTTCTGCTTAAATTATATTTATATTTGAATTATAGTACAAATAATTATATTAAATTAATTGTTAAAATTTTTCTTATTATTTTTCTAATATAAATCAAATTAAACTAAATTAATTAAAATTTAATAAATTTCAAGTATCTGTAATTTTTTTTAAAAAAACAACCCACAAAACATATGAAACACACAAACAACTCAAATTTTTACAAATCAAAATGCAAGGTAGCTAGTAAACTTCAATCATTTTAAGCACATCATTTATACGTATATTGACATGTGCTATTAAATTATTAAATTTTTATATTAAATCATAAAAATATATGATATATTGATTTAGTAGGACAGGTTAACTTATATAATAAAACTTTAAAAGTTATAACGAAAATTATAAGCAAATTAATGTTTATGTATCAATGTATAGGTTAATGATGATACATAATCACACTTTCTAACCATATAAAGTCAAAATTCAATGAATTAAAATGTAACAACCTACATTAATAATCATTTATAATCATCTACATAGCCCCCACTCCATAACCACCACCATTTTCTTTCTTTTACCTTGTATGTTAGAAACATTAACTTGAAAAATTAGATTATATTGGCTGACAGATGTTCTAGATTTGAATTATATTAAATTAGATGTTAAAAAACTTTTATTATTTTTATAATTTTATTTTAATCGTGTTAAATTAGTTAAAATTATAATAAATTATAAATACTAATAGTTACCGAATCAAAGACTAAGAAGGAATGATAACCCATTAATCATCATCATTAACACTAACACGAAAAGAACTACATGGCAACGTGGCGCCCAGACCGTAGATCCAGATCACATGCAATCATGATCCCACATCAAGTAACCAAGATCCGACGGTGCAGATTTGTTTGGTAGATTAAGGGTCCCATTCCAAAGATTAATCACTCTTGTTGCTCAAACACACTTGTCTTTGCTTTCTATTTATTCTCTTTCTCTTCGCTCTATGGTTTCACTCACTCACTCACTTCTCAAGAAACAAAGAAAGACAGACAGACACTAACCTTAAACAAAAACAAGAAACATGAGTTGTAGTAAAGCTATGATTCTTGTTTCTTTAGTCTGCATTGTTATCGCCGGTGGTGTTTCCGGCCAATCTCCATCAAGTCCTCCGAATGCAACTCCTGCTCCTCCTACTCCTACTACACCGCCACCCACTAGTACTCCTCCAGTTTCAGCTCCTCCTCCTGTAACTCAAGCTCCACCTCCAGCTACTCCTCCTCCCGTTAGTTCCCCACCACCTGCAACTCCACCTCCAGCTACTCCACCACCAGCTACACCACCTCCAGCTACACCACCACCTGCTACTCCTCCTCCAGCTACTCCACCACCCGCAACTCCACCACCTGCAACTCCACCTCCAGCTACTCCTCCTCCAGCTACTCCTCCACCAGCCACTCCACCACCAGCTTCTCCTCCTCCTGCTACTCCTCCTCCAGCTGTTCCTCCACCGGCTCCTCTTGCTGCTCCACCAGCTCAAGTTCCAGCCCCAGCTCCTAGTAAACCGAAAGTCAAGTCTCCTGCTCCTTCTCCATTAGGCTTGAGTCCACCTGCTCCACCTCTAGGTGCTCCTGCCCCTAGTTTGGGTTCCATTTCTCCTGGACCAGCCGGCACCGATTTGGTATGTATTCTCCATTGCATTTTCATAAAAGTACATTACAGAATTGTGAAGTTTTCGGGTTCGAATAATTTTTTAAATATATATTCCATTATATTGGTTCATGTCTCTCTTAGTTAGCTTCACTTTGACTTCATTCACATATGCATATCACCCTAGATCATCTTCATACACTTGATCCACCGTAATGTAGACGAAATGAAGTGTTGTTTGCTAACCCACGCATGCCCGGAATGTTTTCTTCTTGTCGACCTGGGTGTTCTTGGGCACTGTTTGGATGTTTCTTTTACCTACTAAATCAACAAATGATTGGATTTAAAATTTACATCTAAAGAAGAATTGGTTTTTATATTTTTTTTCTCGGTTTTTTACTATAGCACTTTTCTGTTTTTTTTTTTAATTTTTTTTTATGGGTGTATACAAAAGGGCATTTACGCAATGTAAAAAAAAGAAAAAAAGGTAAAAAACAGAACACGAGGTAAGGTATTCCAAGGAGTTTTGCTGCTGCAAGCCTGCAACTACTGATATGCTGCAGTAAACACGGTGACAGTAATGATATATGTAAAACAGAGATGGGCAGGTCTAGAAATGAGTAGCTTGAGGAAATATTTCTAGATGGATTGAAATTTATGTCTATAATTGTTAGGGCCCAAACCCAAAATTTTTTTTTCTGCTAAAAGGAAAAAAGAAATAATAATTCATGTAGGAGGATTGGGGTCCAATTCCATAATGCAGACACTCCAACTAACAACAATGGATGGTGCGAACTTTTCTTTGCAAAAGGTTGTGGGTGGGCTTCTTCATTGCATTGTATCAATAATTTCAAAAAAATAATGGAAATTATTGACTAGTGTTTAAAACATTACACAAAATTATGCATTGTTTGACTCATTGGCGAACGCGTTATAGATATTAAAATTTCACTTGCGCATCGAAATCCTCTTCCCCCTTATGAAATTGTAATAGTGGATAAAAAAATATTACATAAAAAAACTCAAACAATAACAGCGGTTATATATATATATATAGTCTGACTATTACATGTAATAATAAGTTCAAAATATACAATTTTAAAATAACTAATAATAATAATAATAATAATTACTAGTTTTAGTATTTCACTCATTGAATTAGTTAGGATGTTAATTTTTATGTTTTGCAACTAGAAAAATTGTTGGCCTAGGCTGAGTCCATTATATAGTTAAAGAAAGCAAATTTATGAACAAAGTTATAGTTAAGCCTTGTATGCACTAATTAGACTAGCCTACAACTAAATCAAATTTGCATAATATTAATGTTACGTTGCTCATTACTTGTAAGTTACACCTAACTTTTATTGCAAAAAAATGGCTTTTTTGCAGAGTGGAGCAGAAGGGTTATTGTCTATGCAAAAGATGGCTGGAAGCTTAGTCTCTGGATTGGCTTTCTTCTGGTTGCTACTTTAGACATGTCCATTTGTGCCTCAGCCTATCATTTTTTTTTGGTTAATTTTTGAATTTATGCTATTGGGTACTTTTTGATCGATTATATATATTGTATTATTATTATTGTTACTGGCTGCCATTTTAGCCCCACTACTCAGCTATGAGTTCCTTTGTTAATGGCCTGTGAGCTTACATATTATATATATATATATATATATACACACACACATTTGGTTGCATTCTTTGGGAGATTATTTTGGGGGATACCTTTTGTTGTTGGTGGAGAGTGTGGGGATAGAGAGTTTTTTTGTATCTTGAATGATTGTTGCTAGTAGTTTCATGTCAATCTCATCATTTATCATATTTCTTTGTCATTGGTACATTTTTTTCCTTCATTGTTAGTTTATTTCATAAATATTTCATACATTACTTGTTTTTTAATGTTTGTGTTATCGTGGAGCTAGAAAATTTTATTTGAAGCCAAAATTACCTACAAATTCCACAAACTAATAAATAATTATTTTTGAAGGGCCGATGGATTAAAGTGTGCGATAATTAACATTAGGAACCAAAAAAATATCCAAAGAAAGTTTTTTTTTTGGTAATTATTTTAAACTTTTAAAGTTTTAAACATTATAATGTTACTGGGTTTCTATTTCTGTTTGATAAATGTTTTTTTTGTATCTAATAGTTATAAGGATGGCAGCTAGATTGAATATGATGATTTTATAAGGGTATCTCCAACCATAAACCACTAAAATGGTGTTAAATTTACAATAAAATGCAGTTTTTATATAAATTTTCCTCCAAAATCCATTAGGAGCCGGCGTCAGTTAAGTACTTATATGTTAGAGTTATTAGCCTAGGGTCACCCTATCCAAGTTCTTTTGATGCGATCCACCATTTTTAACATCAAAAATAATATTCTCTATATATTTTTTATTTTTTTATATATCTTATTTTATAATATTTAAATATTTATCACATTACATTTATATTTATATTATTTTAATAAATTCATCCACTAATAAAATTTTAAACTAAATTAATAAAAAGTACGTCTATACAATAAGATATCAGACTAAATTGAATATTTTAAAAAATTACGGATACAAAAGAGACAAACTTAATCACTATAAATATGTGGGAATGCAAACCTAACAATACCTTGATACATAGTAGCTAGTTGGATAGCCTTGAACAGAAGACCTATGCATTCCACATAGTCCATCTCGTTTAAAAAGACATTGCAGCTCATGTACTATGGCTATATGGGCAACTGGAAACACCGTTTAAAATATCAACAAGATTTAGTTATCCAGCTCTAACTCGGCTGATTTTAATCCGAGTTCTTATGCCAGTCTTAAACCATAAACCACTCCGTAATAAGTTTAAGCTATCAACAAAGTTTGCACAAATGTCAATTTAATATTTATATAATTAATAGTAACATATTAACAGTAACAACTGACAATAATTATATATTATTTAGCTCTAATCAATTATATTAACAATAATAAAATTTTATTAGTTAGCAATTATCACAAACAGTTAGCATCCGATGGTATAAATGACAGTCACCGAGCAAAGTAGTTGGAGACCAGCTGTCTATGCCTCTTAAATAAAATTATCATGAACAAAATAAATTATTGGGTGAACTTCCTTCGTTATGGAAGATTATAAATTTTCAATTATATTTATAACATGTGTCATTGTTAATTAAAATTAATTGACTTTAATTTTAATAGTAACTATGATTAACTATGACATATGCATAATTAGCCCATGATTATACAGAATTAGAAAAAAGTCTATTAGTCTTCTACTAAAACTGCACAATGTTTTTTTCTAAAGACAAAAACAAAACAAAATCAACAAATTATAAATCTTATAATCCTTTTTTTTTTTTAATATTTTCCTTTATTATATTGTATTCAAAATGGAATTAATATTTTATTCATATATATATATATATATATATATATATATATTAGTCAAAATTTTAACAAGTGTCCTATTTTATTAATAAACGTACACTAATAAAATTATTTAATGTGTGAAACTAATACAAATTTTAATATTTAAAAAAATTAAAAATTATTCACAATCAACTTGTTTCAAAACTCTATAACTGATTTCTGTTTTCTATTCGACCTAAGTATTCCGTAAAAAAGATAAATAGATGAGATTTGAAAAAGTTATATAGAGTTTGAATTCTATGTATTAAAAAAAAAGTAAATAGATAATTTAATTAATAAAAAATTCAAAATGTTTAACTTTCACAAAATTTATTCCTCAATTAATGTTATTATTATAATTTTAAAAAATTATGGCAACAAAAATAAAAAATAAAATTATTATGATATGTTCCTTATTAGTTTATTTGTATTTATATTTTAGTAAAATTACTTATTTAATTATTATATACATATAATGAAAATATTTTTCTAATTATTTTTTATATATTAAAATTAGTATTATATATATTTATATATATAAAGGGATAATAATATTATTAGTCTTATAAATTATTGTAGGCGGCAGGATTTAGCGCACGTCCAAATGTTTGACGACAACGGCACTGTGTGGGCTCGAGGCCCACTAGGAAATACGATATAGGTCATGGGCTTATTCAGAGATGGAGTCGCTACCCGGATAAAAGCCGGGACACACTGTACAGCAATTGGATCCCACGGAGGTTCCTAGAAGCCGTCATCAGAGATCGGGTTCGGAAACTGGGTATGAGTGTTTGAATGCTCACCCAACCTTACGGTTGGCCTCCGTTTGTGTTTTACGTTTTATTACCATTTAATTATTTAATTATTTCCTCATTTACCACACGTGATGAAATTGCCTTCGGATAATTGCCAGATTTTATAATTAAGTCTGAGTTTGCACATTAGTCCAATTTCATTCCTTTAAGTCCCAACATTCAAAAAACGCAGTGAATAAAATAAATAATAATTTACAACCATTCATTCAAAATTAAATGGGGAAAGGGATTAAGGATTACAATGCTTTTTAAGCTAAATAAAAGAATAATATACAAAAAGTAAACCAAACATATACCGAAAATAAACCAATAAAATGACATAAAAACTGCAATGTACAAGGGAACAACTAACAACAGTGACTACTCAATGACAGGAATCATCAAGCAATTCCTGCAAATAGCACATGGTTAGCCCTTCCTTTCACAAAAACGAAGTTACGTGTAATGATACTCGTAAGGAGACTCTATATATATAAAAAGAGGGGTTTCACATTACGGACCAAAAAAAACCATCAAGTAATCAAGATAATCACCATCATGCAATCATGCAGACATATTTAAGGTCAAAAGGGGACATATTACAGTAGACGTCACAGCAAACAAACAACAAAGAAAACGAAGCAGGAAGCGGGTTGACCCTGCCAATGAGGCGGTCGCCTCATTGATGAGGCGATGCCTCATCAACAAGGGAACATGCCTCATTGCCAAAAACACGTGAGTCACATACAAAAAAGGGCCTCTTGGAGACCTGTCAATGGGGCGATCGCCTTATTGAGATGAGGCGACGCCTCTGTGAAGAGGAGTCGCCTGATCACCAGGCTGACTTTGACTCCCAAGACGTACAAACTTATACTCTAAGTAACCAAAACATGCATATACACACTCCACACTCATCATACTATGATTACATGCAAAAATATTCAAAGATTCATCAATAAAATGAGATATCAAGCATGACACACTAGAGATAAACCTAAAATGTACTAATAGCTCAGTTACACATAAGCAAGAACACACAAAATGATGAACATGTCAAGTTTAAGTGCAAATTTTATACCAAAATGAGAGGCCCTCAAAGTTATTTTGATTGAGATCCTTGTTAGGATGTAGTGTCTACCTTTGACACAAGTTTCTTCCTTCTTCCCTTATGGAGAAAGTGGACTCCTTTGCTTATACTTTCCTTCCCTTTCTTGAGGACGTTTTATTTTCTTTTCCCCTCTGTGTTTTTTTCTTTTTTCCAGAGCTCTCTCTCTCTCTTCTCTTTTTTTTCAACCCCCCCCAACCAAGAAAAAACCCCCTTTCTCTATTTTTTTTTTCTCTTTTATTCCTTAGCTTTCCCATCCCCCTAAGCCTCTTAGCCTATCATGAGCTCTCATAGCCTTTTTTCTTTCCCCAAAAATCTTTCCCTCATGGAAGGAAGAGGTCTGGAGAGTGGGGCCCATACCATTTGGCGGTCATGATTGTAGCTCCAAGTGGGCTGCCATAAGGGCAGCGCCTTATCGGTGAGGCGATCGCCTCATTGCACTGAGGCGATGCCCCTTTGGCCTGGGCCTGAACTGGGCCAAGCGGGCTTGGCCAAATTTGGGTAGTTGGGCTCGGTTTTGGGTTTTTCAGGCTTTGGGTTTTCAAGTCCACTTTCCACTTAGAGATTCAGGCTTCATCCTCATGTCCAAGTTTCACATTCTCATCATTGGGCTTGACAATGGACCGGTCAAACTGAGCAACCCTAATTCGTCCCCTAACATGGGCTGACCGAATCGGGTGTCTACAACTTACCCCCTGATTTTTGGAAAAATTGAATGCATGCAATGATAATTTTTTGAAAAATCACATGCATAACAACAATCAACAAGATAAGAAACATACCTGACTCTTGGGTCTCACCCGAGAGATGAATCCTTCAATTTTGAACCGTGACCGTGATCCTCGGGTTTTCCTGGCCCGATCAACCACTCATTAATATTTGATAAAGATATTTGAAAACTGCTAACCTCGGGTTTTCCTGGCCCGACCCTTACAGCATTAAAACTTAATTCTCAGGTTTTCCTAGCCCGATCTTCGCTGGGGATGTGGTTTTCAGATTTTCCTAGTGTGATTATCACTCCTTTAGGGACATAGACTTTCGGGTTTTCCTGGCCCAGTTGTCCTTTGCTTTTGACTTCGGGGATACTACCCGAACAATCATCTCGATCCTTTGAGCTTTGGGGATTCAAACCCGAACAGCCTTTTCTCTGAGCTTCAGGGATTCAAACCCGAATAGCCCTTTCTTTGAGCTTCGGGGATTCAAACCCGAACAGCCCTTTCTCTGAGCTTTGGGGATTTAAACTCGAATAGCCCTTTCTCTGAGCTTCGGGGATTCAAACCCGAACAACCCTTTCTCTGAGCTTCAAGGATTCAAACTCGAACAACCTTTTCTTTGAGCTTCAGGGATTCAAACCTGAACAGCCCTTTCTCTGAGCTTCGGGGATTCAAACCCGAATAACCCTTTCTTTGGAAACTTCATCTCAAGAATCCGTACTCTGAATTCTGCCTCCCTAGTATGCGGCACTAATTTCCAATCATCGTTTCATTTCATCATTTTTTTTAGAAGAAACCTTAACTCTTGCTTGCTATAAAAATAACTCTTTTCTCTTTTGTCCTTGTTCCCTTTTACTTTTTATCACTTTTTCTTTTTTCTTTTTTTTCCTCTTATACTTCCTGTACTCCCTGCATCTCTCCTCATTTTTTAGTCGATAGAGAATGACAGAACACCCCCTGTATTTGAGTGGGATCGCATCCCGCCTCTCGTTAGTGCTTCTAGGAGCTTGGGATTGACCCGCGGAGACTCATTCCTCTTTTGGCAGACCTAGGGTCCCACATCTGCTCGTCTGCATCCGGAGAGGTTAGTACACCATAATTTCCTGCAAAATTACATTGGGTCAGTAATTAATTAAACATGTTTATCAAATTAAGACATTAATTTATTAAGTAAATGAGAAATCCATGTTTTAATCACCAGAAATCGGGAACTGTACTCGTCCCGCCTCACAGAGGTGATCACCTCATCATAGAGGTGATCGTCTCATTGATGAGGCAATCGCCTCATCGATGAGATGATTAGCTTCTACGAAGAGGCGATAACATATCGCCCTTTCATAGAGCTGATCGCCTATTCAACGAGGCCATCACCTTTGTGGTGAGGCGATCGCTTCACCAACAGGGCAAACCGCACAATCAAAAAGTGTATTCATTCTGAATTCCTTTCTGAAGCCATAACATGCATAAATTTCACTTCCTTATTTATTGTTTATAGCATGACGCTCAGACGTTCAAGGGTGCCGAGAATTTTCATGGAGCCCAGGTCTTCTTCAGCGACTTGACTGATGAGCAGAGGGACCAAATTCATGAGATAGGGTTCGAGGACTTCGTACTCTCGCTTCCATCCGAGCAGGGGCACACGGATTGCCAACCACTGCATGCCCTGATGGAGAGGTGGTTTAATACAACCCATACCTTCCACCTCTCATTCAGTGAGCTTACTCTAGACCCGGTATCATTTGCTGCCATCATTGGGATTGCCTGTATCGAGGATCCTGTCCCCTTTGATGCGAGTCTACACCAGCTGTCTCCGGATAAGGCCACATATATCGAGCGACTTTTGGGGATGACTCCTGACATGAAGGGGACTCATACCCTTAAATTGGACTCAATCAGGAGCTTCTACACCCGGGATCAGGCCGTAGCGATGGTTTCTCCCCTTGAGATTGACTAGGTGGTGAGGGCTTTTTTGCTCTACCTGCTCGGTACCACCCTCTTTGCCGACTTTGCCAGCTTCATTGATTTGATGTTCCTACCGGCCCTTCGGGATCTTGACCAAATTCCCACATTTGATTGGGGTAGTTGTGCCCTGACATACTTATACCGGAGCATGGACGAGGTGGTCCGAGGGGCTAGGAGGTTTTGCGACTTTTGGCATGCTGTTCTAGTACGTCATGATCCCTTTTTTCCTTTATTTTGTTTTGACCCTCATTACTTACATCAGTCTTCTCAACTTCTCCTATTTTATTTTTTAGGTCTGGGCTCTAGAGCTAGAGTTGCTTGTGGACGTTACCCGAGTGGGAGACTATTTCCCGGCCCTCGGTAGGTGGGGCACCAGCTGCGTCATGAAGAGGCACCTTGCGTGAGTTCATATCCACAGACAGCACTTGAACTCTCTGACATAGGATACGGTACCTACAAAACATAAACCTTTTTATTAGTAAATTATTTACATTCAATTTACTTACATATTGACATCTTTTTTCTTTTCAGATCCGGAACGACTTGTGGGGGGTCCGAGGACACTTGGACCATTGAGATGACTCGCTCCAGGCCTTTAACCCAGAAGAGGGCACTCCTTTGTGGCCCTGGGTATCTAGCTTGGTACTTAGGAGAGTGGGTCCTGAACTGAAGGGCAGGCGTTAGAGCTAGGAGAGTCCCCAAGTCCCCTCCTGACAGTATGCTTTGGGCTCATGAGCTAGAGGGTGACGACCTCGCTCAAGCTGTTGCAGGCTCACCAGCTGTGGATCATACAGTTAGCGTGAAGAGCCGGTATACAGAGTTCATCCTGACCCACTTTCTATTGACAGTCCCCTTTCAGGCCGCTTCAACCTCTTAGGTAAATTCTTGTAAGTTCCCTTTTCTGTTGCGAATTGACTGTATTCCTAACATGTTCCTCGTATTTTTATTTTCAGGTTGTGCCTGTTGGGCCCATGGCCCCGGTTAGGTCTTGAGTGAGGGAGAGAGAGCCCTTGAGGCGTTGACTGGGTTCAGGCAGGGAGGAGAGTTATGCAGCTGGCGAGGAAGCCAGGCCGACTACTGCCCCCAGTTCTGAGTTTGTCCCAGGCAGCTTCATCCATGTCCCCGACCCTCTAGCTCGATGTTGGGTTCCCCCTGGAGAGTTTTCATGCCAATTCTTGGCTTTGAACGAGGACCTGACCCTTGCATGCACCCCTGGTGGTGCTACTCACGTATGTTTTTTTCCTGACCTACTTTTACCATAATTCTCAAATCAAATGTTAGTTCCAACATTTATTTCAATAATGCAGATTCCACTGGAGCAGGGCCTATATATGTATCACATGATAGAGGCCCAGAGAGACTACATGCTGGAGGTCACCCAGTAGTAGAGGGTAAGAATTTCATTATTTTCTACATGTATGCATGCTTGCATAGTTTACTAACCTGTGAGTTTTCTGAATAGGATCGGGATGAGGCTAGCAGGGTAAGGATCACCACCCTCGAGCGTCAGATTGACGTATTTCAGATTGATGAGGACGACGAGGATGAAGACAGGAGCGATAGCGGCATTGAGGGAGAAGATGACCCTGAGGGTACGGGATCAGATGCTTAATGTTCCAGGGTTAAAATTTATGTAGTCTCTGAGTAGTGAACGCGAAATTTCAGTTTTTGATTTTTATGAACAGAATGCTTGTAGAACTCAACATTTTCCTCTATTAAATCCGTTTGTTTTGCTTTTCTCATTTCTTCACATGTGAGTTGATTTCATTGTTTGCATGCGTAACTGTCCCATTGTATTCCAACGGCACTTGTTTAGACTGTGTGACTCAAAGAACGCAATCGGCCCATACTGGTGAAGAGGCGATCGCCTCTTACTACTGAGGCGGTGCCTCATTGATGAGGTGATCGCCTCATCAATGAGGCGACCACCTCAATAGCAAGCGGTCCTGCCCCTATAAAACCCACATTCCTGTGTTTGACCTAATTTTCAAGTCCCCTTCATCCTTCCCTTTCTGTTTCTCCCTCTAAATGTCTCTGAAAAGCCATAAACATGATAGAACAAAGTTTAAGGTCCCTATAGTCGATTTTGAAAGGTTTGGACAACAAATCCTAGGCCAGGCTAGAGCCGTTTCATCTTGCGGTCTTCAAATCATTCCATACTAGGAGAATTAACTACCCTTTTCTCCATGCCATGGTTCAATTTTAGGATCCTCAGAAACACATTTTTTGGCTCAACACAATAGAAATATGTCCCCTACTAGAGGAATTCGAGGCAATTCTTGGCCATCATACAGATTTCGCTTGCCAACTTGCAATTCCTGCACTTGAAAACCCGGATTCTCACTCCATTCAGTAACAAATGGTGCGTATGTTTAATCTTCCACCTCGGTCTTCCTTCCACTGTATCTCTGGCTCAGAAATCAAATTTGAGTCCCTCCTCCAAGTCATCATGATTGTGGATAAAGGGGAAACTTACTGGCCCCGCATGTTAGCCCTCTATTTGTATGCTCAATTTTTATTGGTTTCCCCCTCAGGGCACTGCGATATGAAGATCCTCTCCATCCTCGATCAAGTGGAGTCAGGGCTCAATCCCTTCCCCCTCATCTTAGCAGAAACCATCATTAGATTGGATGACTTCACAAGGACGTAATGATTCTCTGGAAGCCCTTTTTTGCTTGAGGTATGTTTCCCGTTGCCCCCCTTTTCTTTCAACTGCCAATACTGCCTGTACCTAAACATTTACAATCCTGTAGATGTGGTTTTATGAAAAACTGGGCTTGATCGAACCTCCCTAAGACATTAGGTGTTACCAAGCCAAGCATTATCGAACAAGAAAACTACATCCCATCCCTGCAGACATTCACGACTGGCTATCAACATTCCCTAATACACTGATTCTCTGGATGTGTCCCTGGTGGGGGTTGTAGCATGTGACCCTTCGGTCTTATACATATTGTGTCCAGATTGCCAGTCTCCATTTTGCTACTTTCTATAATCCAGCCTGCCTCTGTCGCCAATATGGTAGTAAACAACTGATTATGGAGCTTGTTCACGAGTTCGAGCCAAGGCCGCTTTCTCAGAATTTTCTAGACCACCTAGTGGAAACTTGGCCTTGAAGAGCCATCGAAAGAAACTTAAGTTACGATGGTGACCAGACCATCAATGATCATTACAAAGCGTGGGTTTGCTTATAACAGACAGAAAGAGATGAGTTTATTAAATATAAAAGGATAAGAGAATTACAAATGTTAAGTTCACAGGGTAGGCAACAAAAGAAGAGAAAACAAAACTAGCTCATGGAATGAAGTTGTTATTTTCCTTTTTGTTAGAAGTAATTTCCCTTTTGTACTAGTTAAACGGCTTGTAATGGACATATTATACAATGTTTAACGATAATTAAAGCAGCCCATTTCATTTCATTTAAGCGCAAAACGTATATACATTTCGCTTCTGGTACATCTCATGTTATTAGTTGGCTTACCCTTCTAAGTTTTTCAACTAACCATTTTGTGCCTCTCCTTCCCCTTTTACATGTCCTTAACTTTTGCCTGGACCGCCTCTTTCAAGGTTTTCAGTCCAGCAGGACCCCCCTTTTTTTCCTTTTGGTCTCTAACTTTTGCCTAGACAACCTCTTTTCAAGGTTTTCTCCATAGCGAAACTTTTCACATAACGTATTTCTTGAGCTTGTCTAGGTTGATGGGTTCTTTGAACTCATTTCCCTACATGTCAGACAAAATGGCAGCGCCTTTCAAAAATAGCTTCTTTACTAGATACTGTCCCTCCCAATTGGGCTTAAACTTTCCTCGAGGATCGATTATGACTAATCTTGTAAGTTTCAACACCAGATCCCCCTCTTGAATCTTGCCTGGCTTGATTTTCTCATTGTAGGCATAGGCAATTCTTCTCTGATACAACTGAGAATGATACATAGCCTTCATCCTTTTTTCGTCCAGCAGTGTTAACTGAGCCAACCAACTTTCAACCCACTAATACTTGGGGAGTTTAGATTCCAGAAGGACTCTCAATGACTTTATCTCAACCTTCAATGGTAAAATAACCTCAAACCCATAGACTAAAGAGTACAGAGTGGATCCTGTCGAAGTCCTAGCAGTAGTTCGATACCCCCACAATGCGAACTGTAAGTATTCAGCCCAATCTCGATAATTTTCTAGCGTCTTGGCCAAGATCTTTTTTACATTCTTATTTGCTACTTCCACCGGCCCATTTGCCTGTGGCCTATATGGAGATGATCTATGGTGCACAATCTTATAGTCCTTTAGTAGTGTGGCCGTCTCTGCTTGAAACTGAACACCATTGTCTATGACTACGTGGTGTGGTAGACCATATCTGCAGATTATGTTCTTTTCGATGAACCTCAACATTTGCCTCGCCCCCATGGTAGCATAAGATTCAGCCTCAACCCACTTAGAGAAGTAGTCAATGGCCACAATGATGTATCGATGGCCATTAGTTGCTTTTGGCCTTACCTCCCCTATGATGCCAATTCCCTATATAGCAAACGACCAAGGAGAAGTCATTCCTTGAAGCTCCATAGACGGTAGGTGGCTAACATCACGATATGTTTGGCAATTATGACATTTCTTCATAAATCCAACACAATCTGCTTCCATGGTGAGCCAGAAGTACCCATGGCAAGCTATTTTCTTTACCAAGATAGCCCCATTCATGTGTGGTCCACGCACCCCTTCATGAATTACTTCCATAAGTTTCTAACCTTCATCCTTGTCGATGCATCTGAGGTGTACCCCACTGGCATTCTTTTATATAACATCCCCTCGTGACTTATGAACTGTCGAGACAACATTTGTAGGGATATCCTTTCTTTCTTATCAGCGTCATCCAAAAAATGCCCAATTTCTAGATACCTTTGTAAATCATAAAACCAAGGTTTCTCAGTGGCATCAACTGGCGTTACTCTCACCTCTTTGTAACAGGGGACTTGAGACTTTGTGAGAATTAAGGGTCTGGCCTTTGGTTGTTTCCTACTTTCCCACATGGAGGCCAGTGTGGCTAGGGCATCAACTACCTAGTTTCCCTCCCATGGCAAATAAATAAATTTACACTGTATGAAGGAGCACAAGATGGTGGTCAAGTATTCCCAGTACAGCTGTAATCAGTCGTCTTTTATCTCCCATTCTTTAGTGGCTTGTTTTATAACTAGCATGGAATCCCCATAGACAGTGAAATTTTTCACCCTTGCGCTACGCAATACTTCTAAGCCAAAGATGCAGGCTTCATATTCTGCTTGGTTATTGGTTGCTTCAAATTTGAGCCTTTTTGCCATCGAGATCATTTCTCTTTCTGGCATAACCAAAATTACTCCTATCCCGACCCCCTTGTTAGTGACAGCTCCGTCAAAGTACATTTCCCAGTATTGTATCTCTATCACCCCTAAATGCTCGTTGGGGAATTATAGCTTCCACTCTTAGGCATCCCCTACCGGGCTTTGCACTAAGAAGTCTGCTACTGCTCTTCCTTTTACTGTCTTTTTGGCCACATACTCTATATCAAATTCTATGAGCAAAACGAGCCACCTAGCCAATTTTCCCATAAGAGACAGGGTTTTTTGGAGGTACCTGAGGGGATCATGTTTGGAAACTGCTTGCACTTTGTAAGACTGAAAGTAGTGTCAAAGCTTCCTCATTGCCCAAATCACTGCTAGACAAGTTTTCTTTACTAAACTATAAGTAGCTTCGTAGGGTAGAAGCTTTTTACTCAACTAATATACAACATGCTCTACCTTCCCTTCACCTTCCTATG
The DNA here is from genome assembly GCA_947683625.1 of Mallotus nudiflorus. Lineage (NCBI taxonomy): Eukaryota > Viridiplantae > Streptophyta > Magnoliopsida > Malpighiales > Euphorbiaceae > Mallotus > Mallotus nudiflorus. The sequence goes on from CANTUR010000125.1 coordinate 2,206,562, forward strand.
CTAGCATCGCCCCTATTGCATCCTTTTCAATTGCTAGATACATGATTAAGACTTTACCTGGTCTCGGCGGTTGTAAGATAGGGGGATTCATTAGATAATCCTTGATAGTTTCAAAAGCCTATTGACACCTCTCATTCCACACAACAGGTTGGTCTTTCTTCAGAAGCTTAAAGATAGGGTTGCAGATGGCTGTTAGTTTGGCTATGAATCTGCTGATATACCGTAAACGCCCCAGAAACCCTCGGACCTCTTTTTTGTTCTTTGGTGCAGGCATATCCCTAATTGCTCTTATCTTATCTGGACACATCTCTATTCCTTTCTGGCTGACTATGTGTCCCAACAGTTTCCCAGATGTGACCCCGAAAACACACTTTTTCGGGTTCAGTCTGAGATTATACTTTTCTGCTCTAGCCAGAAACTTGTCTAGAGCTTCAAAATGCCTTTCCCTGGTTACAGATTTCACCATCATATCATCCACATATACTTTGACCTCTTTATAGATCATGTCATGCAGTAAGGCAGTCGCCATCCTCTGATAAGTGGCCCCCGCATTCTTCAACCCGAAGGGCATCACTTGATAACAGTACACGCCCCATTCGATGATGAATGATGTCTTCAATATATCCATTACTGCCATCATGATCTGATTATATCCCAAAAATCCATCCATAAAAGAGTACATTGCATTGGAAGCCGCACTATCAATCAACGTATCGATATGCGGTAGGGGTAAGTCATCCTTAGGGCAGGCTTTATTCAAATCTCGGTAGTCCACACACACTCTAACCCTTCCATCCTTTTTAGGAACCGGAACTATATTTTCTAACCATTGAGTGTCCTCTACCACTTCTAAAAACTTTGCCTTTAGTTGCTTTTCGACTTCTTCCTTAACCAAGAGAGCCTATTTTGGCCTTAACCTCCTTTGCTTATGCTTTATTGGTGCTATGTGGGGGTATGTGGGGATTCTGTGTTCTGAGATCTCCCTGTCGATTTTGGGCATGTCTTTATAGCTCCAAGCAAATACTTTCTGTCTCTTTTTTAAGATTTCTTCCATTTTTTCTCTCTCACGATGAGTTAAACCAGAAGCAAGCAGTATATTTTTAGGATTATCATCTGTGACTAAATTAAATGATTCGGTTTGCATGGAATTAATGTCAAACATATGCATGAAATGATCATCACAAATAGAATAACCATTAGGGAACACATCACACAAATAAGCAAATTCAGATTTCATTGCATTCACTTTTGAAAAGAAAAGATCGTCAGTCTCAAACAAAGAAGCAAGAGAAACATCAAAGTCATTATAAAAGGTATCTATGATGGAATTGAAGATGTAGGTCTCAAAGTCTAGGTCTTTATTCTGATCATCAACGCCCTTATGCTCCGAAGTAGCTTCATCCTCTTTAGACTCCTCTTCAACTAGCACCAACTCCTCGGTAAGGGCCTTTTTGATAGCAGCTTCCCTGATTTTGTTCATAAATTCAGTAAAAATCTCGAACCCTGGGATGACTTCCCTAGCCACCAGGAGAGGTTCCGAAGCCCCGCTATATGGATGCCAGGTGCCTTCCCTTACAAAGATTTTCCACAGAGTTTTCTTTCTAGTCACGGTCTCCTTCTCCTTTTCTTTAGACCGGTTTGACATACCCATCTCTTTCCTAGCTTCGTCAACCTCTTTGAACCCTAACCCGTGCTTCAAAATAGGTACTTTGTTTCCCACAAACCCTGAAGGTCTGCTCTAATGTTTCCCTAATCCCATGCTGGGCAAAAACTTCATGTTGCGCATCATTCTTAAGACCCTTTCATCCATCTCATCTTCGTAGATCACGCAAACTTCAAAACTAGGGCCAAGGGAAATCTCCTTAGGGATAAACTTTAATATGACTATGGGGACTTCAGTTTCAGCTGAAATGGTGATAAGCCTCCCTTCGTGTGGAAACTTAACCTTTTGATGAACAGTGGACGGAACGCCACCGAGGGGGTGAAACCATGGCCTTCCCAATAAAATGGCAAAGGTTACCAGGATATCAAGCATATGCAGGTCAACCCAAACTTCTATAGGCCCTGTTCTGACTAACACCCTAAAAGTTCCTTCCATAGATCTTTTAGTGTCATCATAAGTCTTGATAATCACCTCAGAAGGCTTTAGGTCAGCTACCGTCAACCCTAGCTTCGGCAGAATCTTCAATGGACACACAGTGATGGCAGAACCGTTGTCAACCATCACACAGCAGGTCATCTTCCCTTTTACTTTGGCTTTGATAAACATAGCTTTATGGTGATCCCTCCCTTCTAGAGGTAGATCGTCATTAGAAAATGTTATCATTCCTTAAGGAGTTTCTATTAAGGACTGAACCATCTGTTCTAGAGTGGAACTAGTGGAGATCTTTCTTTGGTCTAGTACCAGGACCAAGGCTTCCCTATGATCCCTAGAATGCATGAGTAACTCTTAAATACTGGCAATGGTGTCTCTGCTTTGTTCTATCCCCTTTCCCTTTTCTGCACATCCTGCCTTTTTGGGCCTTGTCATGGTAGCCTTGGTTCCTTTTTCCTTTTCTTAAACCTTTCCCACAGATTGATTTCGCTCGCACCCCTCGTTGTCCCATAGGTCATCTCGTTCTTTACTTTTATCATCAGAACTCCATATGTCCAAAACTTGCACCTGTAACTCTGTGGGTTGTTTGCTTGTTCTAAAACTTTCAGGCTTGACTTGTTGGGGATTGGGAGAGACATTAATGAAGGAGTTTAGGACTTGTTCTTTTATTAGGCCAGAGCTGACCATTAGAATGGATGGGTTAGGAGGTGGTACATTTCAATAATTGGGTAATGGGTTAGTTTGAGTGTTTGGTTTTCTCTTTTCTGGGTCGATAATTTTGCCTGAGTCTATCAAATCTTGGATTTCATGCTTTAACCAGGCACAATTTTCTGTGTCATGCCCAATGGTCTGATGAAATTTATAGAAAAGCTTTGGGTTGGCTCCAATCAAGGGTTGTTGTGAAGGCAAGGGTTGTAGCAGGTTCTTCTCAATGAGCTTATCGAGGACTTTAGACATAGGATGTCCTAGATTAGAAAATCTCCGGGGTTGTCTGACTGCATTGACTTGTACATTACTGCTCGGTGGTTGAATAGCATGAATTTGAATGTTACTGCTCGAGCTGGCCCCCTCTTTGCCCCCAAATCCTGTTCCGAAGAACTTCTTCTCTTGAGCCAAATATGATTCTTTCTGGACCTCAAACCTGTATAATTCTTCAAAATTCATGATCCCTAAATCCCTTAATTTCCTAGACAATGCAGGAATACACCCTTCTATTGCTAGGACCAACTGGTCGGACTCAGTTGGCCTATGCCTCATCAAGGATAATTTTCCCCTTCAATGAGTCAGGTAATCAGCAAAAGGCTCGTTAAAGTTCTGTTTGGTATTCTGCAGATCTCTCAGGGACACCTCTAGTTGAACATTGAGACTATATTGCTTGACAAAAGCACTGCACAATTCTTTCCAATCCGATTGAACATGCGGTTCCAAGGTGTAATACCAACGAATTGGTGCTCCTTCCAATGAAATAATGAACTGCTTAACAATTTGGCTCTCAGTTAACTCAGTAGCCCTCATGTATGTTACATATTGCTTTAAATGCAAATGGGGATCCTCGACACCAGTATACTTCTTCATGTCTGGGAATTTAAACTTACGAGGCAACGGTTTATCACCCTTTTCCAGATTCAAGTTATAATCTAGAGGAGCAACCATACCCTTCTCCTTCATCATCACCTGCATCTGATTCATCACTCTGGTCATATTCTTAGCCCACTCAGTCTGACCTATATCTTTGGCTGGGATGACATTTCTTTGATTCCCTAGATTGGCCAATACCATCACATCGTCCTCTTCCCTTCCTCTAATCGGTATCTCCTCATCAAAATCAACCGGATTGATTGGCAGTGCATTGGGTGGCTGTGTTGGCTGACTTTATCTGATAAGTTTAGTAATCTCCCCCATCATTTCCCTCATAATAGCCCGAGTTTCTGTTATTACTTCTTCTTTCCACCGTGCCTTAAATTCTTTGGGATCAAACCCTCTTGCCATTCCTAATTCTGAATTTCTGATCAAGTGACCTGAACTAGTTCGGACCCACCCTGTTGAGCTTGAAGGATCTATAGTGCTGCCAAACAGCTGGTTAGAATGATGCATGACGTGTATGCATGATATTCAAGTTCATTTTATTTAGAAACAAAAAGGTCACACACAAAATGATATACAAGATCAAAACATGGAACTTAAACGTGCAAACTGTCGCCCTTATTTCTCCTACACACGTATTCAATGGCGAGTATCTTGTCTTAGGATTTTTTGCCTGAGTTTTAATTATCAGTGGGGGATAATAAAATCGACGTATGCAAGAAAACTCTCAAAATGATTCAGACAAGTAATGGTTCCTTTAAATAAAGCTCGAGTCCACTTTCTATAAGCCAAGATCCATAACACCATAAGCTTGCTTGTCAAGGCCCATTTGAAATGGGTTATGAGAGGCCTTTGTTGACTAGCTTATTTATAATGGGCTTTGGTCAGACACGAGGGCTCATTTTATTTTGGACTGCTTATTGATGGGCTCGAGATTTATTTTAAGGGTCCATTATAGAGCAAAATACACATGCATATGGGAAAAATTCCTAAGGATAGTTGCTAAGTCATTACATGGGCTTGAGTCTTGGGCAAAAAGGCTTCGGCTCCCACAATGATATACATCCATATACGTCTCCCCACTCAAGGGTCAAACAACGTGGATTAGTACGTGTTGTGAGTGACAATAATCAAATATTCCGCCACCAGGTTTGAGTGAAACGTAGGTGGCGAAGTACTGACTATTGTCGGGTTTATTTGGGACTGAAGTGCTCATTGTGTGCAAAATGTGTAATGAATGCATAAATGTAGGAAGAAATAAGAAAATAATTAAAGATGATAAAATATAAAACACTGGAATCAATTTCTTTATTCGCAGTGGAGTCGTCACTATAGGCGGCGGGGTTTAGTGCGTGCCCAAGTGTTTGGTGACTACGGCATTGTGTGGGCTCGAGGCCCACTAGGAAATACGATATAGGTCATGGGCCTATTCGGAGATGGAGTCGCCACCTGGATAAAAGCCGGGACACACTGTACAGTAACTGGATCCCACGGAGGTTCCCAGAAGTCATCATCAGAGATCGGGTTCAGAAACTGGGTATGAGTGTTTGAATGCTCACCCAACCTTACGATTGGCCTCCATTTATGTTTTACATTTTATTACCATTTAATTATTTAATTATTTCCTCATTTACCACACATGATGAAATTGTCTTTGGATAATTGCCAGATTTTATAATTAAGTTCAAGTTTGCACATTAGTCCAATTTCATGCCTTTAAGTCCCAACATTCAAAAAACGCAGTGAATAAAATAAATAATAATTTATAACCATTCATTTAAAATTAAATGGGGAAAGGGATTAAGGATTACAACGCTTTTTAGGCTAAATAAAAGAATAATATACAGAAAGTAAACCAAACATATACCGAAAATAAACCAATAAAATGACATAAAAACTGCAATGTATAAGGGAACAACTAACAAAAGTGACTACTTGATGATAGGAATCATCAAGAAATTCCTACAAATAGCACACGATTAGCCCTTCCTTTCACAAAAATGAAGTTACGTGTAATGATACTCGCAAGGAGACTCTATATATATAAAAAGAGGGGTTTCACATTACGGACCAAAAAAACCATTAAGTAATCAAGATAATCACCATCATGCAATCATGCAGACATATTTAAGGTCAAAAGGGGACATATTAAAGCAGACGTCACAGCAAACAAACAACAAAATAAAATGAAGCAGGAAGCGGGTTAACCCATCTCAATGAGGTGGTTGCCTCATGGTCAAAAGGGGACATATTAAACCGCCTCATTGGCAGGGTTAACCCGCTTCCTACTTCCTGTGGTGTGTGTTTATTGATTAATATATTATAAAGTTTATTATATTATAAAATAAAGTTTTATTAATATATATATATATACCTAAATTACGAAAACTATCCCCCTCTTTTTCCTCCCCCTCCCGACCCTCACCATCACCATCACCATCACCGTCACTACAACTCCAACCACCCACCGTCGGTGTGCCACCCGGACCTCCACCTCCTCCTCCAGCCAGCTCTACCACCATTTCTTTCCTTCTCTGGCGTCGTTGAAGCTCGATTTGGCCGAGAAACCAAAAATCCTCACCACCTCTGTTCCTCATGATTCCAGCCACCATTTTGGACACTGCCAGTCCCATTCTCTTCCTTTCTTGCCAGTGAGTGTGTTTCTAAGCTTTTTTCACTTGGTTTGGCCTAGATTTCAGTGGTGATCAATTTCTTCATTTCGATCAATTTTGGTTTCTTGAATTTTTTTGAGCTTCATTCCTTGTGATTCATGAGAAATTCCTTCACAAAAGTTGATCCCTCTAGTTTAATCTACATTCTAGAATTTTTTTGTAATTTTTGGAATTTATTTTGATTTTTGTGAATTTTTTATTATTTTATTATTATTTTATAATTTTCGTAAATTAATTAAATAAATTGTGAAATTGTGATTTTTGGTGTTTTTGGTGGTTGATATTAATTTTGGAATTTAATTTATAATTTTTTTGTAATTTTTATAATTATATTTAGTTTATGTCAATTTTGAAAATATAGGTTAAATATATATTTAGTTAGAAATAATTGGTTAATTGAGTGTATTTGTGGATTTTAGTGAATAATATGTTGAGAAAATAATTTTTGAGTAATTATATAATTTTTATTGAATTTTTGAATATTATTAGTATTTTATATGAATTTTTGTATATAAGGGGCATTTTGGTAATTTGGTGATGATTTTGGTAGAATATTAAATTTAATTGGTTTTAATAATTATTTGAGGTATAAAAATGATTTTTACAAATTATTTACTAATTTTAACTAATTAATACTATTTTTCAAAAATTATTTTCAAATTATATATAATATACTATTTTTATAAATAAATGGATTTATGGTAATTTTTAATATGTTTTTGGACTAATTAGTAATTTAGATTTATAAAATGAATTTTTATTAATATTTTTGAATTTATCGAGAAATATCAATTTTTATTAATATTATTTTAATATTAGGGTTTTTAAGTTATTATCGGTAAAATAATTACTTTTGGTATTTTTAATGTTTAAATTGCTATATGTTGGTATTTAAAAGGTATTTTTGGAACTTATTGGATTTTAATATATTTTATATATTTTGTTGTGAATTGTGAATCTCGGTCGGGGGAATTTGTAGTTTAGGGTCCCGACCGAGGAGTTTTGTGAATTTTGTTTCGAAGTGTATTTTTTTTTGCAAGACCGGCTCTACTTTTTAAGTAGAGAGATGTTCATTTTACAGAGGAGGTTCTGTCGAATTTTCGATAAAATTCTTGTAAAACATAACGTCGGGTCTAATTCCTATTATTTGTTTCTGTTTAGAATTCTAGATTGAGTCTCTAAAAGTCTAAGTTAAATTTATTATGATTTCGTGTTATTATTTTATTGTTAGTTGCGCCAAGACCGAGACTGAGATATAGTGGACCAAGCCCATCGGATCCGTCTCGAGGAGCGCACAACTATGAGTTATTATGATATATATGTATTGCTTTAGGGTGCATGTCTTAGAAATCATATGTTTTAAATGCAAATTTTACATATTTGCTTTATTAAATGCTTAAGTATATTTTTGGTATATTATTGGTATATTTAAAAATAAATACATATTTTCTTTTTGATTTATTTTCAAATTATATTAAGTATGTTATTGGTTGATTTTGAGTATATTACATGATTTAATTGAATTTATTATACGTATATATACCTAAAATATACTTATTTTATTTTAGATATATTTCTGGTATATATATAGTTTATTTGTTTATTTTAAATGTCATTATGCATTATTTATTTTTCTGAATGTATGTTTTAATATAAATGAAGGATATCGATAGAACGTGCTTCCTAGTGGGCAACACTAGAACCGTGTACGTACTGGTGCGTTAGATTAGAGCTAAGTGAAAATTAATTATGGTGATTATGGTTAATTAATTTTGATTTGATTGAGATTAATGTGATTGAGAGTGTGATTGCTGGAGCTCGGTTGACAAAGTGTCTTGGGGCCAATCACACTGACAGTCAGACTGCTGGAGCTCGATCGACTTAATGTCTCGGGGCCAGTCTACTGTCAATATGGATTAAGTGAATTTACTTGGAATTAAGTGAGCCTATATGTCTAGAGTACTTTCTATTGGTATTGAGGTTGCGATCATAAAAGGTTCTATTTGATCATTCATAACTGATGATTTTCAGTATTAAAATGATTTTCGTTGCATATGTGTGTATTTACCTGTATATATATTTATTATATATACTTTTGAGTGTCTGCATTAGACATTTAGCTATGTGTGTATATATATTATAATAATTCACTTAGTGAGGTCTGACTCTCCTCCATTGATGTTTTTATAGGAGAATCCTCTTCTTCAGACCTTAGCAGTAGACTTGTCCGCCGGATTTCTTCCGCTCCGGCTTTATTATGTAAATCGCTTAATTGAGTTTTACTTTATACTCTAGACACTGCAGTAGTAGTTGTATTTGATTCTGTCGAAAGTTGTTTCTAATTTGTGCATATATGAGATTTTAATTTAGAGTGTTACTCTGAAGTATTGTATTAAAAGATTTTATTTATGATATGCGATGTGATTTTATTATATTAAAGGAAGTTGAGAATTTATTTTATTATATGAGATTTAATTTTCGCTGAATAATATTTTATTTATTTTATTCTATTGCATGTGTTTTCTTTTAAGGCTTGCTACGGGTTTCGGATTCGAAAGAATTCTCGTTTCCTAGCGCCGGTCATGATCCTTTGTTTTGGGTCATGACAGAAATTAAAGAAAAATTAAAAGCAAATTAAAAGAATGATTAAGAGGAGATGAATACAAAAATTTAAGGCGTTCAGATTCTCAATGATTTTACGTCTCCACCTAACTTATCTTCAAGTTAGGATTTTGAAAACTCAATTCAATTTATTCCACTAGATTAAGTTCACACAAAAGTTTTTTAAGGCTCAACTCAAACTTTTACAATTTAAGTTTTCAAAACTCACTCAAAACATTTTCTTAAGTGTTTTCAAGGCTCACACTTAAATTTTGCACAAAAAGTTTTCTTGACTTACTCTTAAAACTAAAATTCAAGTGTTTTAATAGCTAATACTTAAACCAATTACTTTTAAACTTAGTTTCTTACTTCCTTTTTCATCCCAATAAATAAAAAGAAGAAGAATCTAAGTTAGAACATAAAACCCATACTTAATAAATAGAAATATAAAAGAGACTTAATGAACTTTACAAATGTTAAGGGTAAGTTACTTGCTAAATTAAAATGTGTAACTCTCTAATGAAGTTGCGAGACTTCCACTGTAAAAAAATTGACCTTTAGCAACCATATTTTTGCGAAAAATGTATATAATAGTCGCAATAAACATATCAATTGCAACCAAAATTATTAACGGTCACCTAAACCTAATAGAAAATAAATATTGTGATCGGTAAAATATCAGATAAATACTGTTTATTGATAATTACCCTCCCCAAATAAGAACAATTGTTCGAAAAAAAAAAACAACAATGTGGAGGGAATTTTTTTGATGTGGTCATTTCCCTCTAAAACCCAAAGAATAAAAAATATGTATAAAAAAATATCAGGGGATAATGTTCATTTAAGCTCCTCCTGTTCGAACCGAGACTTAACTATGCCCTCAATTTTTTTTTAGACTCAAATAACTTAGAGTTTATTTAAAAATAACTTTTTTGTCCCCTTATAATCGAAGACAAGATTGGAACATAAACCGCTGTTTTCTTTTTGTTGACATGGAACCAAAGTGGTCCCATTCCCTTAAGGGCAAAAGTAATTTGCTCTAAAATCTTCGACAAAACTCAAAGAATCTTAAATTATTGGTAGAGGACAAAATAATTCTTAATTAAAAGCAATTCCCTAATTTAGTCATCAGTACTAATTCAACCAAATCTCTTTGGTTGCGCATTGAAAAAAAGAAAGCAACAAAGAATGTTATAGCCCGCAACAGTTAAAGAAATCAAGTCGCACTAGTACAGCAAGTGTTACAGGTCTGCTAAGGGATGATTATAGGGAATGGATGAGAGGTTTTAAGGCAAATATATGTTCATATGAAGTGTTAGTTGCGGAAACTTACGCCGCGATCTATGGTCTGAGAATGGCTTGGCAGGTAGGGTGAAGGAAGATTCTCTTGGAGATAACCAGTGTTTAGTGGATATTTTTCATAATAAAAAAGAGTGTCCCGTGCGCAATTTAGCTCTTATCAGTGAAGTTAAAAGACTGCTGAATCTGAGTTGGGAAGTAAAGATCATCCATTACTACCGCTAGTACACCACCACCATCGCAACAGTGGCAATGGCAGAGGCAGTAAAGATCATCCATTACTCCCGCTATGTCCAACAGCTTCTCTTCTTTACTCATCCCAACCACCATCTTCTGCTGCAGCAAATTCTGATTCTGATGGACATGTTCAAGAGCTGCAAGTTGCCGATGATCATTTGAAGAAGTAATTAAACTAGTAAAACTTCTAATTTCTGAAAAGATCCCACAGTCCGATCCTTGCTCTAACAAACCGTGATCAAAGCTCGTGTTCATCTTCGAATGGACAAATAGTTTACATTCGCTAATTCCATTCAGCATATTATTTGAAGTAGAGCTCGAAGAATGCGCCGAGACTACTTCTAAACCAGCGTTCGTCCTTGTAGTATTTGTTGCTGTCAAACTTGAACTTTCGCTGCTCGAATGAGAGTTTGATTGCTGCTACTGTTGCTGTTGTGATGGCGGTGGTGTACTAGGGGCAGTAATAGTAGTAACGGCAGTAGTTGTGGTACAAGAGCTAAATTGACTCAACGACAATGGCAGTGCAGAGGCAGAGGTGGAGAAAGAGCGAGAGATGCAAAACTACGCTGATGAAGAAGAAGATGATAAGCAAGGGGAAGGAACGTGAAAGCACACGGCTTTTCATGTTGCCACAACTATCGCTACTCCTGCTGCGTATGCACCTTGAATTAACACCAACGCCACCAATTAAGTCCTAACCACCATCATCAACACAATAAACAAACAACTAAAAGGCCCTCTACAAACATCAATAAACAACTGCCACCCATTAAGCCATAACCAACAATGTAGCCACTACCCATTAACATCATAATTATAATCAACAATTGGGCTAAAAATCAATAGAAATTAGGGATATAAATTTATTACCCAGCTGAATTTAGCTTTCTTATTGTTTCGCTCACTCACCAAAACTTCCTCCACCATACCTCACCGCTCTTCCCAGCACCGATTCGGCAGCAAGATTCTCCGGCCCACGCAAACCGCTGCTTCGAAGACTCCGTATGACAATCCGAATCCACCTCTTCCTTGACTGTTGCCTGGCTCCGTATGACAGTAAAGTTGTTTCTGTCTTTCGATATGATTCTTCCTCTTGGGATCGTGATTTCAGTTTGGGTATTTCTCACGTTTCATGTTTTCCATTTAATTCACATTTTTCAATTAACTTTTTTTCACTGCTAAAAATTTAGTTTTAGGGATCAAGCTTTCTCTTCTTTTTAATTTAAAATACTTGTGTTTTCACCTTTGTTACTTTGCTCTGACCGTGGGTGTGTTTAGAGTTTAGAAATTACTGATGTTTTGGCAAATTAATTTTGCTTCTTTGTTTCTCTGGCGTCTGCTAATGAAATAAGCCTTGTCACATTTGGTTTCCAAAGTCTTGTTATTTGATGAATTTCATGATTGGGGTTTTAAAGGACCTATGCTACTTTTTCTCGGATTAGGGCCTTTATCATGTCAAAAAAACCTTATTTTTGCGGTTAAATTTGTAGCTAGCTTCTTGTTGGATAAATTATGAGGTGAAATTTGAGCAGAATCTATTGTTTACAAAGTTATTTGTTGTTTTAATTGCTTCCATGTTAGTCATTATATATAATTTTTCTGAATCTCTAATTGTCAAGCAGTATGTACGAAGCATGAGACATTTTATGCATAGAATGTTTTATATTTTTCCCTCATTTGCCCCAAACCCAAACCTATAGTTTCCATTTCTGACGCGATTACATTAATATAGAGCTAATATTTCTTCTTGATTCTACACTTTCAGTGCCGAATCTCACTCTCTCATGATTCACACCATTTGCGAGCACCATGTCACTAATCTCATTCTCCAGAGTTTCTGGTTTTAGGAATCTCATTCTCTCGCGATTCAGTGCTACCATCGATGCTTACGCTGAGGTATGTATGCGCGCGCGTATAGATATATATATATATATAAAATTTAATTTAAGGTACAGTAGCATCTGTTGTTGTACCTTTAGATTGTTGGACTGGCATTCAATTGAAGAAACTTTAAGTATTACTTGATCCAGATGCTGCTTTCCTTTTGATGCACTTCAAAATGTACGTTGCTCCATGAGTTGCAAAAATTTGCTTGGGTCATTTCCCTTTCCTTGGCAGAATGATGTATAAATTTATCAATGGATTCTTTCTTTTTCAATCTCATCTTAGGGAAAATTATATGATAATTGTGAACAGTGGGTGAATATCGGTGCTGAATTTGGTAGTTGTCACTTTTGCTGTAAGAAATTACACCCATTAGCTGCACTTTTCAGGCATGGGGGACCATACATTTGAACGTAGATTGCATTTTGTAGGGCCATTGTTTAGTAATACCCTATATTTTATTTAAATAAAATAATTTTCAAACTGTGTTACTAATAATTACTTTTGAATTATATTATATAATTATTAATTATTTTGCTATTTAATTGAGATATATTTATGTTAATATTCTTTTAAGGTTATTAATTTATGAAAGAATTATATGTGAGTATTATTTATTTATTGTTTAAAATTTCATTGTTTATTTTTATTTTTATTATTATTATTATTATTATTTTAAACTAAATTAACTTTATGGTTATTTTATGTGTTCCTATATACATGCATATGTACATATTTATATATACATACACATATATAATTAGGGTTTAATTATTATTTTATGTGTGTGTATTAATTTTTTTTTTTTGTGTATATGTGTGTATATATGTATGTAGTATACTTATGTGTGAATATATGTATCAACATATATATATGTATAATGTGTATATGTGTGGTGGAGAATTTATATGATATTATAATATAGTGTTTTAATATTAAGTAATTATTATATATATATATATATATACAAAAACAAAACAACTAGTAGCACCATCACCCTCAACCCTCTCTCACCGTGCGACATCCCCGACCACCACCATCACTGCGCCTCCCCCATCTCCGACCACCACCTGCTACCTTCTCCTCCTTCTTCCTTGCCTCCGGTCGCCAGCAGAGTCGCCGGAAACGGAGAAAACAAAGGAAGCCGAGAGTTGCCATTTTTATCGGCCAAGCTCCGTCCGGCCACCATTTCATGCCATTCCGGTGTCAATCCCCTCCTCTTGCACCGGTGAGACCCATTCCAAGCTTAGTTTAAGCTTTGATCTTGATTTGGTTGAGTTTTTGTTGATTGTTAGTTTTGAGCTCTAGGGTTTTGAATTTTTTTTTAGCTTGATTTGGCTTGATTCATGCAAACTCCCTTTACAAATGTGATTCCTAGTAGCTCAATCTACCTCTATGAATTTTTGTATGATTTTTTGGAATTTATTTTAATTTTTGTGAATTTTTGAATATTTTATTATTATTTTAGGAATTTTCGTAAATTAATTATTAAAAATATAATTTGGTATTTTTGGTGTTATTATAAGTTAATATTAATTTTAGAGTAAAGAAAATAATTTTTTAGAATATTATACAATTTTTAGGAATTTTCATAGTTATGCTAAAAATTGAATTATTAGGTTAAATTATATATTTTTTGAAGAAATTAGAAGTCATTTATGTGTTTTAATTATATGAAGTTGTTAATGTAGAGAAAATGATTTTTAGATATTTATAATTTTCAAGGATTTTTTTTTATATATATTAATGATGTATTATATAAGTTGTATATTATAAGGGTAGAAACGTAATTTTGTTAAATATAGTTAAAACAATAAGTTTTAGTTGGTTTTAATAATAATCAAGGAAATTAAAAAGGGTTTTACAAATTATCTACTAATTTAGACCAATTAATACTAATTTCTCAAAATTTATCTTAATAATATATATTAGGTATTATTTTGAATATTATGTGTATTTTTTTTAGGATAAATATGTAATTCTACGCTAATTATAATTAAAATATATATTAATTAGCTTTATTAACATTTAAGAGGTTTATAGATATATATATATTTTTCCATATGTAATAATAATAGGTAATTTTTATTAAGCAATATTAATTGTGAGTGTTGTTTCCATATATATATATGTTGGATTGTGAAATTTTGCTTTTAAATCTATTTTGAGAGATGATTTTCTAACTGGATAATCATATATGTGATGTGTATTTCTGGAGAAAATAAATGATTTAAATTGTGTGATGTTTTGTTGGATTATGATCTCGGTCGGGGCTAAGTGTAGTTCTGAAAGCCTGACTCAAGTGTGAATATCTGCGGTTATTAGAAGTGCGTTTTCTTTGCAGGTTTGGCTCTACTGATGGTAGAGAGATGTCCGTTTTATAGAGGAGACTCTGTCGAAATTTTGGTAGATTTTCTTGTAAAATGTGATATTCGTAACAAATTTCTATCGTTAGTTAGGTTTTATCCTGTCTATCGAGTCTTGTCCAGTCTTCCTCGAGTCAACCTGGAATTTCATTGTTTTGTTGCTTTTTGATTTTTATTTCATAATCATGTTTTAAAATCAATCTGTTAATTTCTTTTCTAGAGCATATCAGAGCAGAAGTCGTAAGACCAAGGCAGACGTGCTGTCGTCAGCCTTCTCATTCATCTTATAAGTCGATAATATGATTTGTGCGTGTGTTTTATTTAAAGATGCATGCACTCATATTTTTATGTTAATATTATATGATTTATTTAATTTAATGCTGCTATTGAAGGTTTAAAACGCATTTTTATTTATTTAAGGAATTTTGGTAGAACGCATTTTTATGCTATTGAAGGTTTAAAATGCATTTTGAGGAATTTTGGTAGAACGGGCTACCTGGTGGGCTTCATCAGGACCATGTGCACATGGTAGAGATTGAGAGGTGGATCCGAATTATATATGAATGATGAATGTTGAACTGGGGCGGGTGCCTCGGTGGAAGCCTATGCTCTCGGGGACCGCCAGTGATTGTAAGGTTAATAATGGACTGGGACGGGTGCCTTGGTTGATGCCCTAGCTCTCGGGGACCGCCAGTGCCATATATTTGGATTAAGTGAATGATTGCGACTTGGTGCCTCGGTTGATGCCTTTGCTCTCGGGGACCGGCAGTCTAGTTGGAACAAGTGGGCCTGATTGGCCATTTAGGATTTTGGGTTTAGGGTTCTGCCGAGATTTTTCAAAAGCTATATCTATATATTATAAATTATTTTTACTATCACTATATGGTTTTCAAAAAGGGTTTTCAAACCGTACAACTCTTATTATTGACTTACTCAGTGAGGTCTGATTCCCCTCAATTTATTTTTTTCAAGAGCTTAGGAGTTCGACCTCAGACTGCCTCCACGCTGGATTTCACTTTGTCACGACCCAAAACAAGGGCCATGACCGGCGCTAGGGAACGGAAATTCTTTCGAATCCGGAACCCGTAGCAAGCCTAAAATAAAATAAACATGCAATAGTAATAATAACAACACAATTAAGTAAAATATTATGCAGCGGAATAAAATCATAAATATTAAAATAATATTTTCATCAAACGAAATTAAATCAAATCCTCATCTCATATATAAAAAAATTTTTAATACAAGTCCAGTTCAAATATTTAAAGTACATATCTCATACAAATATAATACAATAATCTCACAATCGATCATAACTACTGCAGTGTCTAGATTATAAAATAAAACTCAAGTGAGCAGTTTACATAATAAAGCCGGGGCGAAAGAAATCCGGTGTACAGGCCTGCTACTGAGGTCTAATGAAGATGACTCTCCTGAAAAATAGTCAACGGAGGGGATTCAGACCTCACTGAGTGAATTACTATAGTATATATACATGCATACTAAATGACAATACATACAGTCAACAATATATATATAATAAGTATATATATAAGCAAATACACGCAGATGCAATAAAGTCATTTTATATATATATATTTTTTATTGAAAATCACAGTTTATGAAGGATCAAATAGAACCCTAGAAAATCGCAACCTCAAAACAGTGTTAAACAACACTCTAGCCATACAGGCTCACTTATTCCAAAATATTCACTTATTCCATTTAGACAGTAGACTGGCCCCGAGACACTAAGTCAACCGAGCTCCAGCAGTCTGATTGTCAGTGTGATTGGCCCTGAGACACTTGGTCAACCGAGCTCCAACAATCACACTCCCAAATCATATCTCACACATCAAATAATCATATCCAATCAATATCCACAAATGGTTAGTAATATAGCCTAAATGCTATAAGCGTACCAGTACGTACTCGGTCCTAGTGCTGCCCACTAGGTAGCACGTTCAATCGATATCCTTCATTATTAAATATAAAACATACATTCATAAAAATAAATGATGCATGAATTTAAATATAATAGCAACAATAACCAAAAATATATACTAGAAATATACCAAAAGTAAAGTAGGTATATTTTGAGTATTTATATGTCAAATAAATCCAATTAAATTACGAAATAAACTAGAAATATACCAAAAGCATTTTAAGAATGATTTATTAATAAAACATGCATATAATTTGAAAATATACAAAAAATAAACTAAAAATAAACTTAAGTACTAACTAAATCATTATGCATATTTAATCAAAATAAAACACATATTTCTAAAACATACACCCTAGAACATATATGTATAAAATAGTAACTCACAATTAGTGCACTCCTCGAGATGGGTCCGATGGGCCTGGTCCACTAGGCCTCGATCTCGGCGTAACTAAACAAACAATAATAATAGACATCAGAATAAACCTAACAGAAAATCCTAGAAACTCAATCTAGAGTATTAGACACAGAATAAAAATCAGAATCCGACCGGATATCACGTTTTATGAGAATTCTATCGAAAATCTGGCAGAACCTCCCCAGTAAAATGGACATCTCTCTACTCAAAGAGTAGAGCTGGCCCTGTAAAGAAACACACTTCAAAAAATAGACACAGAATCACAATCACAACCCCTCGATTGGATTCCAAGCTACAGTTTACTAAACGAAGTTCATAATTCACAGAACAATACAGAAATACCGAAAATACCTTTATATACCAAAAATATATTTAATAAGTAGAAATTACATAATTAACCCTAAAACACAGTAAAAACTGATGAAAACTCATTTATTAGAAAAATCGTATGTTATATATATAATTGAAAATAATTTATGAAAAATAGTTTTAATTAGTCAAAAATACTAAATAATTTGCAGAAATAATTTTTATACCCTAAATAACTATTAAAACCAATTTAATTACATTTTTAGCCAATTTAGGGTACAATTACCAAAATACCCCTATATATAAATATACTAAAATTAATTCAAAAATTCACCAAAAATAATATAATTGCAAAAAATTAATTTTCTCAACATATTTTTCAATAATATCACTAAATAAACTTAATTCACCAATTAATTTCAATTAAAAACATAATTAAACCTATTTTTCCAAAATTACATAAACTATATAAATTCAAAATAAATACATAAAAATTCACAAAAATTCCAAATAAATTTATATAATTCATTTCAACACCTATTTTTATCATAAAACACAATTTCATAATTTAATTAATTAATTTTCGAAAATTAGAAAATAATAATAAAATATTCAAAAAACCCAAAAATCAAAATAAATTCCAAAAATTCTACAAAAATTCACACATGAATATTAAGCTAAGGGGAACAACATTTTTGAAGGAATTTTTTCATGAATCAATCAATTGAAGCTCAAAAAAATTCGAAAATACTAATAGGCTGAAATTGCAAAATCGAAACCTAGGTAAATCTAGACCATTTTAAGTGAAACAAAGCTTGGAATCACACTCACCGGAGCTCAAGGAGAAGATAGAGACTGGCGGTGTCAAAAATGGTGGCCAGAAACGCTGTGAACGACGGTGGCTTCAAGTTTTGGTCTTCCGGCCAAAACAGAAGGAAACGGTGCCGGAGAAGAGGAGGAAAGGTGGCGGAGCTGCTGGCTGGGAAGGGCGGAGCTTAGGGCGGCACACCGACGGCCTGAAAATGAGATGGCAAGCGGTGGTGATGGTGGAAATCGATCAGGAAGAAGGGGAAGGGGAGAATGGCAAAATCATAATTTTTGTTAACTTTATTTTTTTTGTTAAATAAATAAGTATATATGTATTTATATATATCCCCAACCAAATATTATAATAATATAAATTTCCACACATATTAAATATACACCACACACATAATTTAATATATTAAATAATTTATACACTAAAAAAAATAATTAAATAATATTAAAACTAATAATAAATAATAAAAATTAGGGCAATTAATTAAACCCTAGTTTAATTTAAATATATACACATATATACACTCTATTTAGCACTTTAAAAATATATATGAGTTCATGCAAGTCCGTAAAATTGTTTAAAATAATTAATATAAAATTATTTACGTATTAATTTCCTCGAAAATAACATTCCTGGGAAAATTTTATGTAAGGTATTTAAAATAACATAAAATAATTAAAATAAGCTTTAATTAAATAACAAACTCATAAAATATCAATATTATATACAAAAATTATTAACACTGCATATACTGATGCAATATTAAAATATTTAAAAACACGGGATATTACAGATTTCTTCATCACCGACCATTTTATATAGGTCATTGTAAGCTGTACTGTTGTAATGTTCTAGGAAGCTGCAGTAGTAAATGTACTATGAATTGTAAGACTTAAGTGTATTTGTGTAATTTTATTTATATGCACCACGTTCATGTATAATAATTTAAGTTTGATTTATATATATGACGTTGGAAATATTTTAATTATGTATCCAATTATGTTTAAATTTTAGAAAAATCAATTTGATAATGTGCTCTATTTTAAAATAAAGTTTTAAAATTGTAAGGTTTATTTATCTTTTCTTTAAGGCTTACTACGGGTTTCGGGGGCCTTATGCCTTCCCATTCCCTAGTGCCGGTCACGTGCCCTCGGGTTTGGGTCGTGACAAAGTTGGTATCAGAGCATAAGTTCGATTAATTGTCCATGTCTGTCTTTCTACGTAACTACTACATCTTTAGGGTTGGTAATTGTCTATGAGATGTTCTTGTTTCTAATTTTACGTTGCGTCAAATATTCTTACCTTGTTTTGAATTCAATTTTCCTTGTCTTTTCAGAATGAGGCGTGTGCGTACCGACCTTGATGCCGATCCGACCCTTAGACTTGATGAGCAGTTTGTGCATGATGAGGATCCCTCTCTTACTCAATGTGTTAGGGGCAGAGGTAGAGGTAGAGGTCGAGCTAGGGTAGCTGCAGCTGAGATTCCTGATCAGCAGCCAGTCGAGCCTGAAGTCCAAGCTGTAGATCCCACAGCCTTTGCAGCTGGACTGGCAGGGATTAATCAAGGCCTTGTAGCATTAAATCAGGTGATGCCCCTTATACAGCAGATGCTACAGCAGAGTAATCAGGGGATGACAGATACTGAGGCAGCATTTCTTTACTCTCAGATCGGTAGAGTTTCTTTTGACGGTACGGGTGATGCCTTAGACTTCATTAATACTATTGAGGCACGTACTAGGATGGGACACACGGATTATCAGAGGATAATGATTGTGGAGTTATCAGTTCAAGCCACAGCTCAAGACTGGTTTATGCAGTCGATTCAGCCATCTATGCACGAGTTGACTTGGCCAGAGTTTAAGGACCGCTTCTTGAGATTTTTCTGTCCTCCAGCCACTAGAGATGCCTACAGGTGGCAGTTGCTCCATATCACAAGAGGGGATAGGTCAGTGGAGGACTACACCAGGGAGTTTAATAGGCTGTCCCATCTTGCTGAGGATATCAGGAGGGACCCTTACAGAGCAGTAGAGCTGTATGTTACTGGATTGAGACCCGCATTTATTGGTATACGTACGGAGGACCGCACCCTAGAGAGTGTGATTGAGGAGGCCCGTTTGATTAAGAGGCGACATATCCGCTAGGGCACTATGATAGATCCCTATTGTCACGACCCAAACTAAGAATCATGACCAGCGCTAGGGAACAGGAATTCTTTCAAATTCGGAACCTGTAGCAAGCCTTAGAAAATAAAATCATGCAATAATTAAATAAAAATACGACAAAATTAAAATTTTTTGAATTAATATATAATATAAATACTTTGAATCCTTCTTAATGAATACATCATCGTATAGTAATCAAAAATAAATTTTCAGAATATTAAATATCCACAACAAAATAATACTCCTTAGACATAATAACACAACTACTGCAATTCTAGAATACAAATCAGAAGTTCAAATTTTTTCATTATATAAAATAGCCGGGACTGAAGAACACCGGCGAGGAACTCTACGACTAAGGTCTGACGATAAAGGATCTCCTGAAAAAAAATAATTGAGGAGGGTTAGACCTCACTGAGTGAATTATTATACTATATATACATGCAATCTAAACCATAACAATCAGGCATCATTATATATATATATATGTATATACACACAATTCACACGAATGCCAAACTCTGCTTTTATAAATATACTAAATGTAGAAAATGTTTGTTTTAATTCATGAAGGATCCATAAAACCCTAATAATAGCAATCTCCAATCGACCCCATCATCACTCTAGCCATATAGGCTCACTTGATTCCAAATAGAACACTTATTCCAAACTGGACAGCAGACTGGCCCAAAACACTAAGTCGACCGAGCTCGAGCAGTCTGGCTATCAGTGTGATTGGCCCCGAGACACTTGGTCAACCGAGCTCCAACAACCACACTATCTATCACCTTACATCTCAATCAACCCAATAGATCATTCAATCCACCCAATAGATCATTCAATCCACTTATGGACAGTAGACTGACCCCGAGACACTAAGTCAACCGAGTTGCAACAGTCTGACTATCAGTGTGATTGGCCCCGCAATCACACTATCTAACATACCATTAATCTTAGTCAAATCAAGTAAATCAATTATAATCACCCAAAATTAACTCTCACTCAACCCTATTCTTTCGCATCGGTACGTACACGGCCCTAGTGTTGCCCACTAGGAAGCACGTTCTATTGATATTCTTCAATTAGAATAAATCATTTATTTTGAAAATAATTAATGTGGAACGATATTCATAATAATAATAAAATCAACCATATATATATATATATATACCAAAAATATGGTCAGTATATTTCGGATATATATATATCAAATCAAATATGAAATAAACTAAAGAGAAATCATTAATATGGTTAAAAATAATTTAAATGAGTAACAATAATATAACATGCATTTTCTTAAAAATATACCTAAATATACAAAAGATATATCCTAAGTACATAAATTACTTAATAAAACAATTATGTATAATCATTTATTTAAATATGTGTTTAGGTTAAACATATATTCAGAAACATACTAAAAATAAACCTAATTATCTAGCATGCATATAACAAAAATAAACCCTAAATATACCACTAATGTGTTAGGTTTAATTTAATAATAAAACATGTATTTATTTGGAAATATATCAAACATATACAAAAAAAATAAACTTAAAAATAATTTAAGTGTAGGTTTATAATATGGCATGCAATTATTTAAGAATAAACCTGTAATATCCCATGTTTTTAAATATTTTAATACTGTATCGGGATATGCAGTGTTAATAATTTATATATATATATATATATATATATATATATCTTTGATATTTTTACGAGTTGATATTTATTTAAAGTTTATTTTAATTGTTTATATTATTTTAAGTGCTTTACGTAAAATTTTCCTGGGAATTTTATTTTCGGGGAAATTAATACGTAAGTAATTTTATATTAATTATTTTAAACAATTTTATGAACTTGCATGAACTCATGTATATTTTTAAAGTGCTAAATAGAGTGTATATATGTGTATATATTTAAATTAAAATAGGATTTAATTAATTGCCCTAATTTTTATTATTTATTATTTAGTTTTAATATTATTTAATTATTTTTGAGCGTATAAAATTTTTAATATATTAAATTATATGTGTGTGGGAATTTATATTATTTTAATATATAGTGTGGATGTATATATATATACATATATATAGTTGAAAAATCAAAATTTATTGCCAAATTACCATTTTGCCCCAACCCCCTCTCCTTCTTCCCCAATCACCCAACCACCCTCAACCACCGTCTGTCACGCCATTCTCTTACAGTCAGTGTGCCTCCCGGCGTGCCACCTTCTTCCTCAGCCTTCCCTGCCACCTGTTGCAGCTGTTTCCGGCGTCAGGAAGCTCATTTTTGGTCGGAAAGCCGAAAGTTGAAGCTAACGTCGATTGACGTGATTCCGGCCACCGTTTTCGACACCGTCAGTCTCTATCTTCTTCTTGAGCTCCGGTGAGTGTGATTCCATGTTTTTTTTCACTTAAAATGGTCTAGATTTGCCTAGGTTTTGATTTTGCAATTTCGGCCTATTAGGGTTTTTATTTTTTTTGAGCTTCAATTGATTAATTCATGAAAAATTCCTTCACAAATATTGCTCCCCTTAGCTTAATATTCATGTGACAATTTTTTTAGAATTTTTGGAAATTATTTTGAATTTTGGGTATTTTTTATTATTTTATTATTATTTTCTAATTTTCGAAAATTAATTAATTAAATTATGAAATTGTGTTTTATGGTAATTATAGGTGTTAAAATGAATTATAGGAATTTATTTGGAATTTTTGTGAATTTTTATATATTTATTTTGAATTTATTTAGTTTATGTAATTTTGAGAAAATAGGGTTAATTATGTGTTTAATTGAAATTAATTAGTTAATTGAGTTTATTTATTGATATTATTGTTATATATGTTGATAAAATTAATTTTTAGCAATTATATTATTTTTGATGAATTTTTGGATTAATTTTAGTATATTTATATATATAGGGGTATTTTGGTAATTTTACCCTAAATTGGCTAAAAATGTAATTAAATTGGTTTTAATAGTTATTTAAGGTATAAAAATGATTTCTACAAATTATTTAGTATTTTTAATTAATTAAAACTATTTTTCGTAAATTATTTTTAATTATATATATAATATACGATTTTTCTAATAAAATGAATTTTTATCGGTTTTTTTTCTGTGTTTTAGGGTTAATTACCTAATTTTGAATTATAAAATGTATTTCTATGATACAAGGGTATTTTTGGTATTTTGTAAATACTCTGTGAATTGTGAACCTTGGTCGGTGATTTATAGTTTGGAGTCCGACCGAGGGATTGCGGTTGTGTTTTGTGTTTATTTTTGAAGTGTGTTTCTTTGCAGGGCCGGCTCTACTCTTTGAGTAGAGAGATGTCCATTTTACAGGGGAGGTTCTGTTGGATTTTCGGTAGAATTCTCATAAAACGTGATGTCCGGTCAGATTCTGATTTAATTATGTGTCTAGTAATCTAGATTGAGTCTTTAGAACTTCTGTTAGATTTGTTCCGATTCCTGTCATTTTTGTTTGTTTAGTTGCACCGAGACCGAGGCCTAGTGGACCAGGCCTATTGGACCCATCTCAAGGAGCGTAATAATTGTGAGTTACTATTCTATATATATATGCTTTAGGATGCATGATTTAGAAATGTATGTTTTATTTTGATTAATTATGCATAAATAATTCAATTAGTATTTAAGTTTATTTTTAGTTTATTTTGGTTTATTTTTGGTATATTTTCAATTATATGCATGTTTTGCTAATAAATTAAGTTTAAAATGTTTTTGAATATATTTCTAGTTTATTTCATAATCTATCTGGATTTCTTTGACGTATACATACTCGAAATATACCTGGTTTATTTTTGGTATATTTCTAGTATATATATGGTTTTTGTTGCTATTATATTTAAATTCATGCATCATTTATTTTTATGAATGTATGTTTTATATTTCAATGAAGGATATCAATAGAACGTGCTACCTAGTGGGCAACACTAGGACCAAGTACATACCGGTACGCTTATAGCATTTAGGCTGTATTACTAACCATTTGTGGATATTGATTGGATTTGATTATTTGATATGTGAGATATGATTTGGGAGTGTGATTGCTGGAGCTAAGTTGACCAAGTGTCTCGGGGCCAATCACACTGACAGTCAGACTGCTGGAGCTCGGTTGACTTAGTGTCTCGGGGCCAGTCTACTGTCCAAATGGATCAAGTGATTATATTTGGAATAAGTGAGCTTGTATGGCTAGAGTGTTGTCTAACACTGTTTGAGGTTGCGATTTTCTAAGGTTCTATTTGATCCTTCATAAACAGTGATTTTCAATAAAACCATATAAAATGATTTTATTGCATCTGTGTGTATTTGCTTGTATACATACATATTATATATACTTTTGATTGTGTGCATTGGCATTTAGTATGCATGTATATATATTATAATAATTCACTCAGTGAGGTTTGACTCCCCTCCGTTGACTATTTTTCAAGAGAGTCATCTTCATCAGACCTCAGTAGCAGGCCTATACGCCGGATTTCTTCCGCCTCGGCTTTATTATGTAAACTGCTTATCTGAGTTTTATTTTATAATCTAGACACTGCAGTAGTTATGGTCGACTGTGAGATTGTTGTATTATACTTATATGAGATATGTGCTTTAAATATTTAAACTAAAACTTGTATTAAAAGATTTATTTATATGTGAGATGAGGTTTTGATTTAATTTCATTTGGTGGAAATATTATTTTGATATTTATGATTTTATTCCGCTGCATAATATTTTACTTAAATGTGTTGTTATTATTTCTATTGCATGTTTTATTTTATTTTAGGCTTACTACGGGTTCCGGATTCGAAAGAATTCCCGTTCCCTAGCGCCGGTCATGGCCCCTGTTTTGGCTCGTGACAAAACCTAAATTATACTAATCATTTAATAAAACAATTATGGTTCGATGTACATTTAAATCATGTATAGATATTAAATTATAACAAACATAAACTTAAATATCTAACATACATATAAAAAAAATAAACTCTAAATATGCCAGTGATATATTAAATATATATAGAAAATATACAAACATTTATATATCAAGATATACTAAAAATAAACCAAAAATATACCAAATCATATTATAATTAAATTATTGTTTAAGCATATAATGAAAATAAAAATCCTAAGTCATGCATCCTATATGCAATGCATATATATATAGTATAATAACTCACATGTTAGTGCTCCACGAGATAAACTCGGCGGGCCTAATCCGTTAGGCCTTGGTCTCGGCACAGCTAAACAAACAAATGACAACATGAAATTAGAATAAATTTAACGAAAATTCTAAAGATTCGATCTAGAATTTTAGACACAAAATTAGAATAGGAATTTGACTGGACATCACGTTTTACAAGAATTCTACCGAAAATTCGGCAGAACCTCCCCTGTAAAATGGACATCTCTCTACTCAAAGAGTAAAGCCAGTCTTGCAAAGAAAACACACTTCGGAATAACACCAAATTCATAACCACAATCCCTCGGTTGGACTCCAAACTACAATTCACCGACCGAGGTTCACAATTCACAGAATATTACTGAAATACCAAAAATGCCCTTATATAATAAAATACATTTTATAAATCCAAATTACGTAATTAACCTTAAAACACGTTAAAAACCGATAAAAACTCATGTATTTAGAAAAATTGTATATTATATATATAATTTGAAAATAATTTACGAAAAATAGTTTTAATTAGTTGAAAATACTAAATAATTTGTAGAAATCATTTTTATACCCTAAATAACTATTAAAACCGATTTAATTACATTTTTAGCCAATTTAGCATAAAATTACCAAAATACCCCTATATATATAAATTTACTAAAATAAATCCAAAAATTCACCAAAAATAATATAATTACTCAAAATTAATTTTCTCAACATATATTTCAATAATATCAATAAATATACTCAATTAACCAATTTATTTCAATTAAACACATAATTAACCCTATTTTTCAAAATTACATAAACTTAATAAATTCAAAATAAATATATAAAAATTCACAAAAATTAAAAATAAATTTCTATAATTCATTTAAACTCCTATAATTGCCATAAAACACAATTTCATAATTTAATTAATTAATTTTCGAAAATTAGAAAATATTAATAAAATAATCAAAAATTCACAAAAATTAAAATAAATTCTAAAAATTATAAAAAAATTACAGCATGTAGATTAAGCTTCCAGGAACAAATTTTTTAAAGAAATTTTTCATGAATCAATCAAAGTGAAGCTAAAAAAAATTCGAAACCCAAAATGGCTGAAATGAAGAAATTGAAATCTAAACAATTATAAAACAAATAAAGTGAAACAAAGCTTGGAATCACACTCAACAAAGCTCAAGGAGAAGATAGAGACTGATGGCATCAAATTTGGCGGCCGAAAAGTGCTTGATCGGAGTTAGGAGCAACTTTCGGCCTCTTGATGAAAATCCAGTCAAACAATGCCGGAAATGGGAGTTTGGGACGTCGGGAATGGCTGGAAGGGAAGGTGGCACACCGGAAAGCACAGTGACAGTAAAGGAACAGACTTACAGTGCCCGGAGTTGAGGAAGAAATGGTCGGGAGGAAGGAAGAAGGCAAAATGGCAATTTCGTAATTTTTGTAAACTTTATAATTTTGATTAAATATTGTGTATATTTGTATATATATATATGTCCACACTATATTATACTAATATATATATTCCCACACACAAATAATACTCACCACACAAATATTTTAATATATTTAATAATTTATACACTTAAAATTAATTAATTAATACAAAAATTAAATAATAAAATTAAGGAAATTAATTAAGCTCTAATTAATTAAATAAATACACATATATACATTTTATTTAGCACTTAAAAATTATGTATGAGTTCATGCAAATTCGTAAAACTAGTCAAAATAATTAATATTAAATTATTTACTTGTCAATTTTCCCGAAAATACAATTCCCGGAAAAATTTTACGTAAAGTACTTAAAATAATATAAAATAATTAAAATTAGCTTTAAACAAATAACAACTCTTAAAATATCATAATTATATACAAAAATTATTAATACTGCATATCCCGATGCAATATAAAAATATTTAAAAACTTGGGATATTACACCTATATAGTTGGTGGTAGTGGATATGATGCAGCTCCCGGGTATCAACAGCCAGCATTTCACATTGGTAGTTCGAGTCAGCAGGCCGCGGGTAGTTCACAGCAGGGTGGTAGGAGGTCCAGGACCCACTGAGTTGGTCGTCATGGTTATGCCACGAACAAGAGAAGTGGTAGGGGTCACAGATTCAGTATTGGAGTCAGTAGCAGTAGTAGTGGGCAGAGCTCCGGACAGAGTAGTTCTGGGTCTGGGGCCAGTGCATGTGCGAGTTGTGGACGGTTTCATCAGGGCCCGTGTCATTTATTGTCAGGCACTTGCTTCAGATGTGGACAGGTTGGTCATCTTGCCAGAGCTTATCCTCACTCAGGATATCAGCCACAGTACGCTCAGGGTTCGTCTTCATCAGTGGCTCAACCCTACTATCCGATGCCCCAGTAGTTTAGAGCACCAATACGGCCATAGCAGAGACCGCCTCAGCTTATGGGCCAGTAGGGCTGAGGTTCAGTTGGTAGGCCTAATGGTCGTGGGTTTATGCAGCCCTCGACATCTCAACAGGCAGGTCGTGGCCAGGATCGAGTATTCACTTTGACACCACAGGATGCTCAGACTTCTAATGCAGTGGTAATAGGTATTCTCTCAGTTTGTGCATGTGATGATAGAGTATTGTTTGACCCCAGTGCTTCACATTCATTCATTTCTCCTGTGTTTGCTTCGAGAATCGAGTGGCAGCCTTCCAGGTTGTCCGTTCCTTTATCTGTGTCGACTCCTTTTAGTGACGAGTTGGAGACAGATATTTTCTTTCCTTCGTGTCTGGTGTTAGTTGATGGTAGAGAATTATTGGCAGATTTGATATTGCTTGATGTGTTGGAATTTGACATCATTTTAGGTATGGATTGGTTGTCGAGGTATTATGCTTCTGTGAATTACTAAGAGAAAGAAGTGGTGTTCAGAATTCCAAATGAAGAAGAAATTTATTTTAAAGGCAAAAAGTGCTCCATGCCTTGTAATCTCATTTCTACCATTGCAGCCCAGAAGATGCTTAGAAGGGGTTGTAAGGGTTATTTGGCAGTGGTAAGGGATGTTAATTAAGTGAATGAGGCGATTGAACAGGTGCCAGTGGTGTGTGAATTTCTGGATGTCTTTCCTGAAGAATTACCAGGATTACCACCAAACAGAGAGATAGAGTTCTTTATCGATGTCATACCTGGTACAGATCCTATTTCTATGCCACCCTACAGAATGGCACCAGCAGAATTACAGGAGCTGAACGAGCAGTTGCAGGAGTTGCTTGATAAGGGTTTCATAAGGCCCAGTACATCACCTTGGGGTGCTTCGGTCTTGTTTGTGAAGAAGAAGGATGGTAGCCTTCGACTCTATATTGATTACAGACAGTTGAACAAGGTCACCATCAAGAACAAGTATCCACTTCCAAGGATCGATGACCTGTTTGATCAACTTCAAGGTGCTACATACTTCTCTAAGATAGACTTGAGATCTGGGTATCACCAGTTGAGGATCAGAAGAGGTGATGAGCCCAAGATAACATTTTGAACGAGATATGGCCATTATGAGTTCTTAGTAATGTCCTTTGGGTTGACTAATACTCTAGCAGCCTTTATGGATTTGATGAATTAGGTATTCAGGCCATACTTGGACCAATTTGTAATAGTCTTCATTGATGATATCTTGGTTTATTCTAAGAGTGAAGCTGAGCATGTTATACATCTGAGAAGGGTGCTTCAAACTTTAAGGAAGCACAGGTTGCATGCCAAGTTTTTAAAGTGTGAGTTCTGGTTAAATCAAGTGGCATATTTAGGCCACGTAGTTTCTAGAGATGGCATACAGGTGGACCCTAAAAAGATAGAGGCTATTACGGAGTGGCTGAGGCCGACTACCGTTAGAGAGGTACGGAGTTTCCTGGGTCTAGCAGGCTATTACAGAAGATTTATGAAAGACTTCTATAAAATTACTGTACCTTTAACAAGGTTGACCCAGAAGAGTGCTAAGTTTGTGTGGACAGACAGATGTGAAGAGCACTTCCAGTTGTTGAAGGACTTGTTGACGTCAGCTCCAATTCTAACCTTGCCTTCTAGAAATGAAGGGTATACAGTGTATTGTGATGCTTCCAAAGTAGGATTAGGTTGTATGTTGATGCAAAATGGCCGAGTGATTGCTTATGCTCCGAGGCAGTTGAAGAAGCATGAGCAAAACTATCCTACTCATGACTTGGAAATGGTAGCCGTTGTGTTTGTTTTGAAAATATGGAGGCATTACTTGTATGGGGTGACATGTGAGATATACACTGATCACAAGAGCTTAAAATATATCTTTCAGCAGAGGGACTTGAATTTGAGGTAGAGAAGATGGATGGAACTCCTTAAAGATTATGATTGCTCCATTTTATACCATCCAGGAAAGGCGAATGTTGTTGCTGATGCTTTGAATAGGAAGTCAGTGGGCAGTCTTGCCCACATTAGCACAGAAAGGAGGCCCATTGTTAAAGAGTTGCATGGGTTGATTGATCAAGGGTTGCAGATGGAAGTTACCCGAGAGTGCCTTTTAGCTCAATTCAGGGTGCGATTGGTGTACTTAGATCGAGTTAAGGTAGCTCAAAATAGAGACCTACAGTTGCAGAGGATTATATATGAAGTGCAACAAGGGCAGTCAAGGGACTATGTGATTGATAGAGAAGGTGTGTTGCGGTTAGGCATTAGGATTTGTGTGCCAGATGTTGATGACTTGAGGAAGGAAATCATGGAAGAAGCACATTTTTTTGCTTATAGTATTCATCCAGGTTCTACCAAGATGTATCATGACTTGAAAGATACATATTGGTGGAATGGAATGAAGAGGGACATTGCAGAGTTTGTGTCTAGATGTCTGACTTGTCAACAAGTGAATCTTGAACATCAGAGACCCTCAGGATTGTTGCAGCCTATGCCAATTCCCAAATGGAAATGGGACATGATAGCTATGGACTTTGTGTCTGGGCTACCTCGGACTACTGGAGGTTATGATGCAATATGGGTGATTGTTGATAGGCTAACTAAGTCAGCACACTTTCTACCAATAAAGAAGATGTACTCTACTGATAGCCTGGCAAGACTTTATGTCAATAGGATTATTTGTTTACATGGAGTACCAGTGAGCATAGTGTAAGATAGAGGAGCCACATTCACCTCAGTCTTTTGGCAAGAGTTACATAAGGCCTTGGGTACCAGATTGGATTTCAGTATGGCCTTCCATTCTCAAACATATGGTTAGTCAGAGAGGACCATCCAGACATTAGAAGATATGTTGAGGATGTGTGTAATGGATTTTGGAGGACAGTGGGATTCGCACTTACCATTGATTAAGTTTGCTTACAATAACAGCTATCATGCTAGTATCGAGATGGCTCCGTAAGAGGCACTATATGGTAGGAAGTGTAGATCACCTTTATGTTGGGAGATTGGTGAAAGGCAGTTAACGGGACCAGAGTTGGTGTAAGTGACTTCAAAGAAGGTCCCCATTATACAGCAGAGATTGAAAATAGCCTTTAGCAGATAGAAGAACTATGCTGACCCTAGGAGGAAGGATGTATCCTTTATGGTTAGAGACATGGTGTTCCTGAAGGTGTCTCCAATGAAAGGAGTTATGAGATTTAGCAAGAAGGGTAAGCTAGCTCCTAGATACATTGGACCGTTTGAGATTCGGTCTAGAGTGGGCGAAGTGGCGTATAGGTTGGTGTTACCACAAGAACTGTCGAGAATCCATCCTGTATTTCATGTGTCCATGCTGAGGAAATACGTTCCTGATCCATCTCATGTGTTGCAACCTCAGACCGTAGAGCTTAGTGATGATCTGACTTACGAGGAGTACCCAGTGGCGATTGTGGATCGCCAAATCCGACAGTTACGGACTAAGGAGATACCGATGGTGAAGGTGCTATGGAGTAACCATTCTGTTGAAGATTGCACTTGGGAAACTGAAGCTGAGATGCGAGTTTCTTTCCCATATATATTTCCTTCTTAGCCTTGTAATTCTTCTATTCTTCTTTTCTTGAATTCGGGGATGAAATCTTATAAGGAGGGAAGACTGTAATACCCTATATTTTATTTAAATAAAGTAATTTCCAAACTGTGTTACTAATAATTACTTTTGAATTATATTATACAATTGTTAATTATTTTGCTATTTAATTGAGATATATTTATGTTAATATTATTTTAGGGTTATTAATTTATGAAAGAATTATATGTGAGTATTATTTATTTATTGTTTAAAATTTCATTGTTTATTTTTATTATTGTTATTATTATTATTATTATCATTATTATTATTATTTTAAACTACATTAACTTTATGGTTATTTTATGTGTTACTATGTACATGCATATATACATATTTATATATACATACACATATATAATTAGGGTTTAATTATTATTTTATGTGTGTGCATTAATTTATTTATTTTTTTGTGTATATGTATGTATATATGTATGTAGGATACTTGTGTGTGTGAATATATGTATAAACATATATATATGTATAATGTGTATATGTGTGGTGGAGAATTTATATGATATTATAATATAATGTTTTAATATTAAGTAATTATTATTTATATATATATATACAAAAACAAAACAACCCGTAGCACTATCACCCTCAACCCTCTCTCATCGTGCGACATCCCCGACCACCACCATCACTGCGCCTCCCCCATCTCCGACCACCACCTGCTACCTTCTCCTCCTTCTTCCTCGCCTTCGGTCGCCAGCAGAGTCGCCGGAAACGCAGAAAATAGAGGAAGCCGAGAGTTGCCATTTTTATTGGCCAAGCTCCGTCCGGCCACCATTTCATGCCATTTCGGAGTCAATCCCCTCCTCTTGCACTGGTGAGACCCATTTCAAGCTTAGTT
This sequence comes from Mallotus nudiflorus, assembly GCA_947683625.1. Lineage (NCBI taxonomy): Eukaryota > Viridiplantae > Streptophyta > Magnoliopsida > Malpighiales > Euphorbiaceae > Mallotus > Mallotus nudiflorus. The sequence continues at coordinate 2,238,993 of CANTUR010000125.1, forward strand.
TAAGCTTTGATCTTGATTTGGTTGAGTTTTTGTTGATTGTTAGTTTGGAGCTCTAGGGTTTTGAAATTTTTTAGCTTGATCTAGCTTGATTCATGCAAACTTCCTTTACAAATGTGATTCCTAGTAGCTCAATCTACCTCTATGAATTTTTGTATGATTTTTTGAAATTTATTTTAATTTTTGTGAATTTTTGAATATTTTATTATTATTTTAGGAATTTTCGTAAATTAATTATTAAAAATATAATTTGGTATTTTTGGTGTTATTATAAGTTAATATTAATTTTAGAGTAAAGAAAATAATTTTTTAGAATATTATATAATTTTTAGGAATTTTCATAGTTTTGCCAAAAATTGAATTATTAGGTTAAATTATATATTTTTTGAAGAAATTAGAAGTCATTTATAGGTTTTAATTATATTAAGTTTTTAATGTAGAGAAAATGATTTTTAGATATTTGTATAATTTTTAAGGATTTTTTTTATATATATTAATGATGTATTATATAAGTTGTATATTATAAGGGTAGAAACGTAATTTTTTTAAATATAGTTAAAACAATAAATTTTAGTTGGTTTTAATAATAATCAAGGAAATTAAAAAGGGTTTTACAAATTATCTACTAATTTAGACCAATTAACACTAATTTCTCAAAATTTATCTTAATAATATATATTAGGTATTATTTTAAATATTATGTGTATTTTTTTTAGGATAAATATGTAATTCTACGCTAATTATAATTAAAATATATATTAATTAGCTTTATTAACATTTAAGAGGTTTATAGATATATTTTTTTTTTCCATATGTAATAATAATAGGTAATTTTTATTAAGCAATATTAATTGTGAGTGTTGTTTTCATTTATATATATATATATATATATATGTTGGATTGTGAAATTTTTCTTTTAAATCTATTTTGAGAGATGATTTTTTGACTGGATAATCATATATGTGATGTGTATTTCTGGAGAAAATAAATGATTTAAATTGTGTTATGTTTTGTTGGATTGTGATCTCGGTCGAGACTAAGTGTAGTTCTGGAAGCTCAACTCGAGTGTGAATGTCTGTGGTTATTAGAAGTGCATTTTCTTTATAGGTTTGACTCTATCGATGGTAGAGAGATGTTCGTTTTATAGAGGAGACTCTGTCGAAATTTCGATAGATTTTCTCGTAAAACGTGATATTCGTAATAAATTTCTACCGTTAGTTAGGTTTTATCCTGTCTATCGAGTCTTTTCCAGTCTTCCTCGAGTCAACCTAGAATTTCATTGTTTTGTTGATTTTCGATTTTTATTTCATAATCATGTTTTAAAATCGATCTGTTAATTTCTTTTGTAGAGCATATCAGAGCAGAAGTCGTAAGACTGAGGCAGACGCACGGTCGTCAGTCTTCTCATTCATCTTGTAAGTTGATAATATGATTTGTGCGTGTGTTTTATTTAAAGATGCATGCGCTCATATTTTTATGTTAATATTATATGATTTATTTAATTTAATGATGCTATTGAAGGTTTAAAACGCATTTTTATTTATTTAAAAATCGATTTTGAGGAATTTTGGTAGAACGGACTACCTGGTGGGCTTCACCAGGACCGTGTGCATATGATAGAGATTGAGAGATGGATCCGAATTATATATGACTGATGAATGTTGAACTGGGATGGATGCCTCGGTGGAAGCCTATGCTCTCGGGGACTGCCAGTGATTGTAAGGTTAATAATGGACTGGGACGGGTGTCTCGGTTGATGCCCTAGCTCTCAGGGACCGCTAGTGCCATATATTTGGATTAAGTGAACGACTACGACTTGGTGCCTCGATTGATGCCTTTGCTCTCGGGGATCGACGGTCTAGTTGGAACAAGTGGGCCTGATTGACCATTTAGGATTTTGGGTTTAGGGTTCTGTCGAGATTTTTCAAAAGCTATATCTATATATTATAAATTATTTTTACTATCACTATATGGTTTTCAAAAAGGGTTTTCAAACCGTACCACTCTTATTATTGACTTACTCAATGAGGTTTGATTTCCCTTAATTTATTTTTTTCAGGAGCCTGAGAGTTCGACCTCAGACTGCCTCCACGCCGGATTTCTTCATCACTGGCCATTTTATGTAGGTCATTGTAAGTTGTACTATTGTAATGTTTTAGGAAGCTGCAGTAGTAAATGTACTATGAATTGTATGACTTAAGTGTATTTGTGTAATTTTATTTATATGTACCACGTTCATGTATAATAATTTAAGTTTGATTTATATATGTGACGCTGGAAATATTTTAATTATGTATCCAATTATGTTTAAATTTTAGAAAAATCAATTTGATAATGTGCTCTATTTTAAAATAAAGTTTTAAAATTATAAAGTTTGTTTATCTTTTCTTTAAGGCTTACTACGGGTTTTGGGGATCTTATACTTTTCCATTCCTTAATGCCGATCACGTGCCTTCAGGTTCAGATCGTGACAGAAAACATTGCAACCATGGTATTGGAAAGGTTAGAGCCAATCTTTTACTATTACAGTACTACTTCTAGAAGATGAAAGTTTTCTTTTTTAATTTTATTATAAACTCATAACGTTGGATTCAACTTATATATGGAACTCCAGCCCCTTCTATGGATAAAGATGCCTTATGCTGTAGAGTGGTGCAAAACTCTTTTGTATTAGTGACTTACTTTTTTTAGGTAGAGCAACCATTGAAGAGGCACAGAGTCTCTTACATTGGCTAGACATTGAAGCAGGGTTTAGCAAGATGGGTGTTTGTGGACTTAGCATGGGTAAAAACTATTTTACAATGCTCAAAATTATACTTGCCTTTAGTGAGTTGATATCTGGTCATCAACAGTTGGAATTCTACTTAAAAACAATACATATTTTGGAGAAACCAAAAATAACAATGTCTAAAAACATCTTACATTTTATTTATGACTTTGTTGCTTGTAAAATTTGATGATCCTCTTTAATTAAGAGGGAATTCATGCTGCCATGGTTGGATCTTTACATCCCACACCTGTCGCAACCTTACCATTTCTCTCCCCACATTCTGCTGCTGTGGCATTCTGTGAGGGGATATTGAGGCATGGCACTGCCTAGGAAATTTCCTTTATTAAATTAGTGAATCTTTTCAATTTTCTGCTGTTAATGTTTATTAATAGGTAATTTCTCTGTGCGCTAATGTTCCTGTTTATTAGACAAATCCTAGGGCAAACTTCAATCTCGCACAGGTCTGTTTTCAAAGTTGCATTGTTCTATTTGAACTATAAAAGAAAAATGGAATTAGATTTTGTCTCTGTTGGCAACTTAGCTCATACAAATAAGACTGGAATTATCTATAAAAACTGATTTTGTCTCTGTTTTCCTTTGCTCGATGTGTGTTAATGAAACCCAAACATTGTTTCCTTCTATTCTGTTCTTTTCTTGAACTTGTAGTGGGGACTGTCAACTGTATAATGTTTTTAAATGTTCTTTGCCAATTAATTTAGGAATTAATTTTGTTTGTTCTTTAAGAAAATTATCTTCAAATACTGAAATTGAAGAAGTAGGTTCTTCCAATCAAAAACTAAAAAAAAAAAAAAATTACCTGTGACTAGCCATGCATAAAGGTGAATGTCTCGACAGAACTTAACATGTTGCTTGATGATTGTACCGCTCATATTCTATTCGATGTTATGCTAGACTTTGAATAGATTCTCATGCATGGCACTAGCAGGTGTGGCAACTGAGTTATACTTGATGAAAAATTGGTTGTCAAGTTTAGACCCTAGAATTGCACATCTATCGAACCTGAAAAAATTCTCTCTTCAACAAAATCTTATAAATGATGCAGCAATTGGCCTTTCTTTGGTTGGGAAGCGTTATCGTGTCTTGAGGTAACCCAGTCACTATTTTTTTACCATTTTAAACTCAATGGCAGCAAATTGGCTTTTTATTTTGCTTTGCCTTTTGCTTCTAAGTTGAGAAAAAAAATTCCTGGCAACTATGATGGTTATAAGCGTGCAATTGAATCAATAGAATTGATATGGTTTCTTTTGAATGCAACAAATAGGTAAGCCTACTCCCTTCCCAAACAAAGCTAGCTCTAGATAGTGTTGAACAATTCAAGATGTTGGTTAAAGTGACAAAAGAATGAACTGAAACATTTCAATCCAATGGGAATTTAACTATTCTCTCTTGGAATTAAATCTGTAGGTTTTCTTTTGTTTGCATTTTTTGTCTGCTGCTCGGAATCCTTTCAAGTGAATGATCAACTTCAAGATAAAGTTTTATCAATTAGTTAGTGAGAAATACTATTTCATCTCAATTCTCCATTTATTTCTTTTGCATATTTAGAAATTTATTGTTTTTTTTTAAATGTCACTGCATACTTCTATAAGCTTCAGTCTACAATATTTGATAATTTTTATCCCTAAAAGAGAAAAGCAAAAAAAAAAAGTTTGCTTAATATTACTTTTATTGCATTTGCAATCAGAATTTATTCATAGATGGTTGACTGAATTGTTCCTATAATGGTATAGCATAAAAGGGCTAATATTTCAAGTAACAGTAAGGGGCTGCAGCTTGCAATTTAAATGTGCTTATCTTTTGCATAAAATTTTGTTGTGGGATTGATGTGTTTGTGGTTTTGAGGGATGTGTATGAACAATGGCCTACATTCTGAACCAAGACTTAGATAATATGTTAAGAGAAAAGCCACTTAGAATGAACTGAATGCTATCTTGTGTAGTCTAGATGGTGGAAGTCAAATTTACTATTTTTTTTACACCTGATATGTTAGACTTGCTGTCCTAAAATTCATTTTGGTTATATTCATTTATTCTCTCTTGTATACAGTACAGACTGAGGATGCTACTAAACCAAAGCGATGCCATTTATCATGAATAAGCCAGCAATTGACCAGTATGCATATTCCTGCCCTGGATAATATACTCTCATACTCAACTGTTGGTTTTCTTTTTTTGATTTAACCTCTTTGAGCAGTTTAGAAGATCTATGGCTCAATGATAGCCAAATAGAATCAGTTGAAGGCATTTTTGAGGTTGTTGTTGGTTCCAGAGAGAAATTAACTACAATCTACTTCGAAAACAACACGTGTATGAAATTATGCACCTTGAAATTCTAATTTGTTCAGATCCTTGCTGTTGCATTATGCTTGCATGCCAAAAACCATTGGATATATATATATTACCTTCTCTGATTATTCAACACATTAGGATTCTTTTTTATCTTTCTTGCTGTCTTGTTTGCTGATGATCATCCTTAAATAGCGGACGTGATTATCCCATTATTTTTCATTAATAAAGCTTATCAGGGGTCATGACATTTCTTATTTTCGATATCAATGTTAACGGAAATATCTTGTGTTGGATTTTCTAACAGCAACTTGTTTCATGACATTATGTTGTTCAAAGGCTGATATCTTGAAATTTGTTCGACAGTTTATTTTCTGGATCCTGGATTCTCTCTAACAAGGGAATGTAATTTTCTTTTTGCTGTTGTCCTTTTATTATTAGGGAATCTTAATTTCAATAGACAAGAAAACATTTGTTTTCATTGTGACAATATCTGTGCGTTTTAATTGATGATAGAAACAACAAAAATCAATTGCTTCAGCACTTGACATGCTTGTTTGATTCCTTGAAAAGGAACCTGTTGTGTTTTTTTGTTTTTTTTTTTTACTTGGCAACACATTTTCTTTTGATGTTATTAATGTATATACGTCTGTGTATGATGTAGCCTTAGTTTATAACTATTAACATATCTGATATATAAGAAATTGCATGCTATGAATATCTCTATAAACTTTTTGTTTTCCTATGACCATTACTAAATTAAAAAATCAACTTTTTCATTTAAAATCTCTTTCACCTGCCTTAATTTTTATTTTTGTTTTTTTACTGGTATGTAGATCTCACATGGTGGTGCATGTGACTTCACTCTATCATCTATCAACATAATTAAAGATGTTAGTATAGACACCCGATTCGATCGGTCCGTGTTAGGGGATGAATTATGGATGTTCGGTTTGATTGGCTCGTTGTCAAGCTCGATGATGAGAAAACTCGAAACTTGAATGCAAGTGAAATCCGAAATCTTTTTGAGAATGGACCTAAAAGCCTAAGCCCAAAGAACCTAAACCCATGCATGCCCAAACTTTTTGGCCCAAAAGGCCTAAACCTGATCGCCTCTTTGGCAGTTGAGTGAAGAGGCGCTTGTCTCTTCACCAGACTGACTACATACTGTTGCATTAAATGACATTTATCAAGGACAATAAGTTGGTGGGTCCCCACCTGTTCTTGCTCTGTAATTACAACAAGAATAGTTAGTTTTTGGGAAAAAGTGTGGGCTAAAAAGGGATGGTAATGATGAAGAGAGTAAGGGAGGGATTAGGTGGAGAAGAGATAAAATGAAAGGAGAGGAGGAAATCTAAAAAGGGGAAAAGGAAGAAAAAAGAGATCTGCAAAGCGACAACAGAGGGTTGACAGAAAAAAGAGGGGTTCACAAAAAGAAGAAAAAGCTGGGGGTTGACGGAAAAAAAAAAAAGAAAAATCTTAGAGGTTTAGAGAGGGAGAAGAAAGTGCAAGCTCTGAAACACAAAAAAAAAAAAGTTTTGGAAAAAAGGGAAGATTTTTGGGGAAGAAATCGGTCTTTAGAAGAAGAAAAAAAAACCTTGCATTTGAGTGTGCAAAAAAATCAAGTCTATACCTCTGAGGGTCAATTATTTTGAGAAAAATTCTTATTTCATTGTAAGATTCGTTTATTTACATTAGTTATTGATTATTTGAAAACTAAGTTTATTATCTGTGAGAGTCATCTGCATTTGTTGGTCAGACGATTGCCTCTCTGATCGTCTCTATGGAGAGGCGATCGCCTCTTTGATCATTCTGCAAAGAGGCGATCGCCTCACTACAGAGGTGATCGCCTTATTAGAGAGGGGATCGCCACTTTAAAAGTTAACTTTCTTTATTTTGCTATTACCAATATCACTGGTCATAAGAAAAAAAATTTTGTGCTCAAAATTTTTTTCCTTTTAGACATTTCATTAGAAGAGTGATACGAACATGACCATATATTTTGTTTGCTCCCATTTGGTGTGTTAGTCAAAATTTTACGTGGTTTTAGTTTAATATCATATTAGTGCATGTATTTTTGCTATTTCAAAAATTACTATTAATATAATTAGATTTTTGTACTCTGAATTTGTTCATTTTTCAACCATTTTACCAGTAGAATGACAGAAGTATTTCTGTATATTTTGTTGGTTAAAATTTGATATATTAATCAATTTTTTTACGTGAATATTATTTGGATTTGCATGGTTTTTATATTATTTTTTTCATGAGCACATCGCCTCTTTGCCATGAGGCAACGCCCCATGGATGAGGCGACGCCTCATGGCTAGAGGCGAGTCCTCTCATAGGCGACACCTCTTTGAAGAGGTGTCGCCATATCATTTTTTATTTATTTTTATTTTTTATTTTTTAAGAAAATTTATTTTTATAAATTTTCGTAGTTCTATATTTTCAGTCTCTTTTTTATACAATTATTTTATTATTATCTGGCTTAATTAAATATTTGTGTGCTTATTATTATTTTTACTTCTGGTTATTTTTGGTTTATTTTGGTTTGTTTTTCGTTTATTCTATTATGTTTTGTATAATAAAAATGTTGTAATCCTTAATCCATTTCCCCCATTTAATTTTGAATGTATGGTTGTAAATTATTATTTATTTTATTTACTGTGTTTTTTGAATTGTGGGACTTAAAGGCATGAAATTGGACTAATGTGCAAACTCGAACTTGATTATAAAATTTGGCAATTATCCAAAGGCAATTTTATTACTTGTGGTAAATGAGGAAATAATTAAATAATTAAATGGTTATAAAACGCAAAACACAAACGGAGGCCAACCGCAAGGTTGGGTGAGCATTCAAACGCTCATACCCAGTTTCCGAACCCGATTGCTGATGATGGCTTCTGGGAACCTCCGTGGGATCCATTTGTTGTACAGTGTGTCCCGATTTTTATCCGGGTGGCGACCCTATCTCCGAATAGGCTTAAGACCTATATCATATTTCCTAGTGGGCCTCGAGTCCACACAGTGCCGTGGTCGCCAAACACTTGGACGTGCACTAAATCTCGCCGCTTATAGTGGCGACTCCACTGGGGATAGAGAAACTGATTCCAGTGTTTTGATTTTTATCATGTTTAATTATTTTCTTATTTTTTCCTGCATTTATGCATTCACTACACATTTTGCACACAATGAGCACTTCAGTCCCGAATAAACCCGACAATAGTCAGTACTTCACTACCTACGTTTCACTCAAACCTGGTGATGGAATATTTGATTATTGTCACTCACGACACGTACTAATCCACGTTGTTTGACCCTTGAGTGAGGAGACGTATATGGATGTATATCGTTGTGGGAGCCAAAGCCTTTTTACCCAAGACTCAAGCCCATGTAATGACTTAACAACTACCCTTAGGAATTTTTCCACATGCATGTGTATTATGCCATATAATGGACCCTTAAAATAAATCTCGAGCCCATCAATAAGCAGTCCAAAATAAAATAGGCCCTCATGTCCGACCAAAGCCCATTATAAATAAGCTAGTCAATAAATACCTCTTATGCCTACTCATAACCCATTTCAAATGGGCCTTGACAAGTAAGTTTATGGTGCTAAGGATGGCTCATAAAAAGTGGACTTGGGCTTTATTTAAAGGACCCATTACTTATCTGAATCATTTTGAGAGTTTTCTTGCATACGTCAGTTTTATTATCCCCCGCTGATAATTAAAACCTAGGCCAAAAATCCTAGGACAAGATACTCACCATTGAATACGTGTATGGGAGAAATAAGGGCGGAAGTTTGCACGTTTAAGCTTCATGTTTTGGTATTGTGTATCTTTTTTATGTGATTATTTGTTTCTTAAATTTTCTTAAAAAAAATCCTTCATTTCATGCATACATGACATTCATTGCAACTTTCAAAAATGCATTTTTCTTAGCCATAAACCTCTTTTTATTTGGAAGCAGATCAAAGGAATTTGGCCCACTAATATCAAGGATCCAATTAGACAGTTGGGACCACTTAACAAAGGGGCAAAATGGCAAGACCCTCTAATTTTGATGTTGAAGCTTTCAAGAAAGAACTGTTGAAAGAGATCAAGGATAAGATGCGACAAGTGGTTAAGGACATGGTTGCCGAGATTAAAGGAAATATGCTTTCTAATGAAGATAATTCTAAAACCAGAACTATTTTGGGTGAACAATTGAAAGGAAAAGCACTAGTGGATTCTGCGGAGACCGAATGGATGAAAGACCTAACAAAACAGATGAATTAACTACAGATCGCATTGAAGAACCACGGGCTCAGTCTGAACTTTGCTGATGTTGACTTGGATTTGGGTTCTAGAGAACCACTACCCCCGAAATACAAATTCCCAAATATGAAGAAATACTCTAGTACTAATAACCCTTACTTGCATCTGAAGCAGTATGTCACTTACATGAAGGCCACTGAGTTGTCAGAAACTCAAATTGTCAAGCAATTTCCATTATCCTTAGAAGGAGCTGCTATCAATTAGTACTACACTTTGGACGCATATGTCCAACAAGACTGGAAGGAGTTATGTTCAATCTTTATCAAACAATATGGGCTAAACTTTCAATTTGAAGTTTCTCTTTAAGAGCTACATAATACAGTGCAAAGACCTAACGAGCCCTTAGTGAGCTTCTTAGATAGGTGGAGAGGAAAGTTAGCTCAGATGAAGCATAGACTTGCAGAGTCGAACCAGTTAATAATAGCCATAGAAGCCTGCATCCCTCCTCTAATCGACAAGTTGAAAGACATGGGCATAAGGTACTTTAAGGAGTTGTATCATTTTGGGGTGCAAGTTGAAACTGACTTGGATTTGGACACTAAAGAATAGTTATTGTTAGTTGTAATGGTTTCAAATAATGTTTTACTGCAATATTTTCTTTTATGCTAATGAATGTTTGGTTGTCTAATTTGCATGAATATTAATTTGTTATAATTGTGCATGCAATCTTATGCTTGAATGAGAGAGAGATTTGAAAAAAGAAAAAAAAGAAAGGAAAAAGAAAACCCCAAAAAATGAGAGGATTAAAATATCAGAATTGACATTCAAACTTTTCTTCGGGCACATTTAACTTCAGTTTTTTTCTAAAATAAATTCCTCATATTCATCAAAAAATGAAAGAACAAAAAAAATAGAAAACGAAAATGAAGAAAAAAAAACAAAAAAAGAAGAAGAAGAAAAAAAAAAGAAAATGAAAATAAAAATGATCGAAAGTGTGGGGAAAAAAGGGAAACCTTTGTTTATGCCACCAATATTTGAAAAGTCAATTTTAAGCAATCCTTGATAAATCCTTATCTTTTTTAATAAAACTCCCACTAATTGTGAATTGAAAAATGGTTGGTCAGAAAACCCACAAAGGGCTGATCAATAACAAGCATAATGTGGCATGCCTGATTATAACAAAAAAGTAATCATGTGAAGATAGTTATAACTGACATGTTGTTAGCACGTGAAGTGTCAACCATGGACTCATTAGTTTTGCAACAATCAACAATATCAGTAACATTAATGTCCAATGATTAGTAGTAAGAGCAATCAGCAGCTAAAGTGACAACATGAACATCGAGCGCAACAAAAGTGATTAACCTTCACCATGAATTTGCGACCACCCAACTAGGTTTGAAAACTCCTAGAAAAGGAGCGACCTAGGCAAAAAAGGGAAAATAGAAAAAATGAAAGACCTAGCTAGGTTCGAAAACTCCTAGAAAAGGAGCGACCTAGGCAAAAGAGGGAATATAAAATAAAATCGGTTACATTTTCATTCTGAGAAAAGACTTCAAAAGATCATAAGATTCTATTTGGTGGTGTGAAAGCGGGAGAGTCTATCAAGTCCTTGGCTGGGGGGGCAATTTTTAAGATGAGTTGAGCCTCATGAGTAATGGAGTTTTCAAATAAAGTCTCTTCCACACTAAGGGTCAAGCGTAACTGTCATATGACAATAAAGCATTCTAAGGAAGCAACTAAGCTGAGGGCATGAATCGTTATCATCATCCTGATTTGATCATGAGGGGGTCTTAAATTCTGCTTCATTTGGATAAGTTGGTCTCAATAGACTTAAATTCGGATTCTTTGATATGATAAGGACCGGTTCTTGAAGATTAATCCTAAATAGGAAGGGCATTTGGCTATTGAATGTTTTCTTAATTATTCATGCATACATGAAATTATTTTACGAAAATCATTTTTAGGTTTCATGCTTAGACGCATTGGAATAATGCATGTTTTCTATAAGCATTGCACACACCACACGAGCATGTGTTGTCAAAATAACTTTTGAGAGATTCCAAAAATCACATCCATGCATACATCGATTTTGGACTCTTTTTGGATGTGTAATAGAATAAGCTATCTCAAGTGCTTGGGATGCAGTTTTCTTGTTTGGTTTCGCCTGACGTCTTGTGAGGCTATATGGCTTATTTTGATTTACTTGTTTAGTTTGATTTTGTTTGACGCTTGTGAGGCTACATCATTTTATTATCTCCGCCTAACGCCTTAGAGGTTATATGGCACTTTTGTTTGTCTTTATTTGATTCGTGTTATTTGTTATTTGTTTAGCCTGATGCCCCAGAGGCTACATGGCTTATTTTGGTTGATTTTGCCTGATACCGGTGCAACTATATTGCCTAATATGATTTTCATCCGCCTGACACCTCAGAGGTTACATGGTGCTTTTTGTTTGATCTTATTTTATGCATGTTTTTGTCTATTTATTAGTCTTACCTGATGCCCCTGAGGCTATACGGTAGTCATTGTTGTTCCTGCCTGATGCTTGCATGGCTATATGATTTCCATGTTTGTTCTCTTCATTTGTTCTATTTGTTGATCGAAGTATCAGTGTTCATAAGCTTTCATTTCCCAGTTTGGTCGGCCCGTAACTGAGGGCGAGCTGTGGATTTTCTCTAATCGAAGTATCAAGATTAAGGGACTGCCTCTAGGGCCAGAAAAACCCAAGGATGACGGCGTAAGCTTCCTATTGTTGTTGGGGAATTACCTCTCAGGCCAGGAAAACCCGAGGATGACTGCGTGAGCTTCTTATTATTGTTGGGGAACTGCCTCTCGGGCTAGGAAAACCCGAGGATGATGGCGTGAGCTTCCTATTATTGTTGGGGAACTGCCTCTCGGGCCAGGAAAACCCGAGGATGACGACGTGAGCTTCCTATTATTGTTAAGGGACTGCCTTTTGGGCTAGGAAAACCCAAGGTTTATGTCTCGCAAAGAGAGGGTTGTTCGAGTTTGAATCCCTGAAGCTCAAAGAGAGGGCTGTTCGGGTTTGAATCCTTGAAGCTCAAGGACAGGGCTGTTCGGGTTTAAATCCCCGAAGCTCAGAGGACAAGGCTGTTCGGGTTTGAATCCCCAAAGCTCAAGGACATGGATGTTTGGGTTTGAATCACCGAAGCTCAAGGATAGGGCTATTTGGGTTTGAATCCCCGAAGCTCAAGGATCGAGATGACTGTTCGGGTAGTATTCCTGAAGTCGGAAGCGAATGACAACTGGGCCAGGAAAACCCGAAAGTTTATGTCCCCGAAGAAGTGATAATCGGACCAAGAAAATCTGAAAACCACATCCCCAGTGATGATCGGGCTAGGAAAACCCGAGAATTATGTTTCAGGTGATTGATGGTTGGGCCAGGAAAACCTATAAGTCTATGTCCCCAGCAAGACAGTAATTAAGCTAGGAAAACCCGAGGTTAACAGTCTTTGAATACTTTATCAAATATTAATGAGTGGCTGATCGGGCCAGGAAAACCAGAGGATCACGGTCACGTTTCAGAATTGAAGAATTCATCTCTCGGGTGAGACCCGTCAGGTACATTTTTTATCTTATTGTTTACTTATTGTTATGCATGTGATTTTTTGAAAAATGGTCATTGCATGCATTTGATTTTTTGAAAAATCAGGGGGCAAATTGTAGACACCCGATTCGATTGGCCCGTGTTAGGGGACGAATTAGGGATGCTTGGTTTGATTGGCCCGTTATTAAGCATGATGATGAGAAAACTCAAAACTCGAATGCAAGTGAAGCTCGAAATCTTTTTGAGAATGGACCTAAAAGCCTAAGCGCAAAGAACCTAAACCCATACAAGCCCAAAATTTTTGGCCCAAAAGGCCTAAACCTATGAGCCAAAGAGGCGATCGCCTTTTTGGCAGTTGAGTGAAGAGGCGATCACCTCTTCACAGAGGCGCTCGCCTCTTCACTAGACCACATACTGCTATATTAAATGACATTTATCAAGGACAACAAGTTGGTGGGTCCCCACCTGTTCTTGCTCTGCAATTACTATATGAATAATTGGTTTTTGGGGAAAAGTGTGGGCTAAAAAGGGATGGTAATGATGAAGAGAGTAGGGGAGGTATTAGGTGGAGAAGAGATAAAATGAAAGGAGAGGAGGAAATCTAAAAAAGGAGAAAAGGAAGAAAAAAGAAATCTGCAGAGCAACAGTAGAGGGTTGATAGAAAAAAGAGGGGTTCACAAAAAGAAGAAAAAGCTGGGGGTTGACGGAAAAAAAAAAAGAAAAATCTTAGAGATTTAGAGAGGGAGAAGAAAGTGCAAGCTCTAAAACACAAAAAAAAAAGGTTCTGGAAAAAAGGGAAGATTTTTGGGGAAGAAATCGGTCCTTAGAAGAATAAGGAAAAACCTTGCATTCGAGTGTGCAAACAAATCAAGTCCATACCTCTGAGGGTCAATTATTTTGAGAAGAATTCTTATTTCATTGTAAGTTTCATTTATTTACATTAGTTATTGATTATCTGAAAACTAAGTTTATTATCTGTGAGAGTCATCTGCATTTATTGGTCAGGCGATTGCCTCTTTGATCGTCTCTGTGGAGAGGTGATCGCCTCATTAGAGAGGGGATCGCCACTTTAAAAGTTAACTTTATTTATTTTGCTATTACCAATATTACTATTCATAAGAAAAAAAATTTTGTGCTAAATTTTTTTTTCCTTTCAGACATTTCATCAGAAGAGTGACACGAACATGACTATATATTTTGTTTGCTCCCATTTGGTGTGTTAGTCAAAATTTTACGTGGTTTTAGTTTAATGTCATATTAGTGTATGTATTTTTGCTATTTCAAAAATTAGTATTCATATAATTAGATTTTTGTATTAAGAATTTGTTAATTTTTCAGCCATTTTACCAGTAGAATGATAGAAGTATTTCTGTATATTTTGTTGGTTAAAATTTGATATATTAGTCAATTTTTTACGTGAATATTGTTTGGATTTGCATGGTTTTCATATTATTTTTTTCATGAGCCCATAGCCTCTTTGCCATGAGGCGACACCTCATGGCTAGAGGTGAGTCCTCTCATGGGCGACACCTCTTCATTTTTTTTATTTATTTTTATTTTTTATTTTTTAAGAAAATTTATTTTTATAAATTTTCGTATTTCCATATTTTCAGTCTCTTTTTTATACAGTTATTTTATTATTATCTGGCTTAATTAAATATTTGTGTGCTTATTATTATTTTTACTTCTGGTTATTTTCGGTTTATTCTATTATGTTTTGTATAATAAAAGCGTTGTAATCCTTAATCCATTTCCCTAATTTAATTTTGAATGTATGGTTGTAAATTATTATTTATTTTATTTACTATGTTTTTTGAATGTTGGGACTTAAAGGCATGAAATTGGACTAATGTGCAAACTCGAACTTGATTATAAAATTTGGCAATTATCCAAAGGCAATTTTATTACGTGTGGTAAATGAGAAAATAATTAAATGGTTATAAAACGCAAAACACAAACGGAGGCCAACCGCAAGGCTGGGTGAGCATTCAAACGCTCATACCCAGTTTCCGAACTCGATATCTGATGACGGCTTCTGGGAACCTCCGTGGGATCCGGTTGTTGTACAGTGTGTCTCGGCTTTTATCCGGATGACGACTTCATCTCCGAATAGGCTTAAATCCTATATCATATTTCCTAGTGGACCTCGAGCCCACATAGTACCGTGATCGCCAAATATTTGGACGTACACTAAACCTCACCGCTTACAATTAGGTTGCTTTTTTTTTCTCAACAATGTTTTTGATGTTTGGTTGATCATTTGAATAAGGTTGGATTTAGACTTAAAACTTTTCGTGAAAGTTCAATTTGGCTTAAAATGACTTTATTTGGCTCAAAATGAACTTTTTTTTGGCAACTCTGCCCGAAACTTACACTAAATGTGTCATTTAAACCTATTTTATCACAAATAATGGAGCGGGTAACCCACATTTGATTAAAGGTGCGTAAAATCAACAAAAAAACTGAATTAAAATAAAAATGAATTAGAAGCTTAATTAGCAAAATACCCAACTATTTATAAATACTGACCTTTCACAATTAATAAATGGATTACTGCCTTTCATAATCTCACATTCAAAATCCCTCTAGCTTCTCATCTAGTATCAAGTTCATCGTCAATCGTTGTTTCAATGAATTGCTCACCTGGTACGAAGTGGGTTGACACTGCATTTTTGGGTGGCTCTGTGAAGAAGATGGACTAACTGCTAATAGGAGTAAAGTGGGTTTTGGGCGGCTCTTGAATTGGGTTCTCCTTCTTTGCTCTCTTTCCTCCCCGCTTCAATCCCTATTGATTATGCCATTACCACCACTCACTTTCGCCTTACTCACACTGCTTCTTATGAAGCATCATCACATAGATTTGGGCTCGACTCATCTGCTGCATAGATTTGGAGCACATTATAATAGGTTTTGGTTTGATTTGTTTCCTAATTTTTATGGGGTTTTGGGATTTAGGAAATTTGGGATTGATACTAATGTGTTACGAAAAAGTAGCTGTTGGTTCAGGCATTGGTGGATTCCATGCAACAAGCTCCTTTCCTCTGCTACCAAATGCCAGTCTTATACTTTCTGCTGGATTAAACGTAACAAAATGGTGTTGTTTTGGTGCACAAGGTTCATGAGGGTTGAATGGAAAGGAATGGGGCATACTGTCCATGGAAACTGTAGGTAAATTTGTGCCCCCTGATCTTCATAATGAAGGTTTAGCTTTAAATATTCTGCACATACATCAAGTTGGGAGGTTAGTTTATATCCTGTCATTGGATGTGGTGGAAAGATTCGGGTTCTTAGAGAAAATAGGAATCTGAATTGTAAAGGATTGAATCATTCTCTTATTGAAAATCATGTTTTTGATGCTATAGAATGACCTAAAACTTATGGATTCACATCAGAGGGTGATTTGATTCATGTCTAGAGATATAATGAACTTTAAATGTGGGGTTAAATTCAAGAGAAAGTTTGACGTGGAAGAACCTTTTGCTTTGCTTGATGTAAATGCAAAGAAAATTTTTGCATAATGTCTCAACTCAACATTATGTTAGAGTAGGTGGACCTCAACTTTTGTCTTGTGCTGGATTAGATGAGATCAGGTCACTATTTTTAAATTAGTAGAGATAAGAAAGTGTTTAAAAATAGAGTTCATGGATGATACAAGGCGACCATGAAGCATTTCGGCTTTTCAGTTTTTCTTCCTTCAAGCGACATCATCCAAAAAGAGATCATATTCCATGTAAATATGTAAAACCCATTAATGCGTTCATTTTCTCTGAACTTTTATTTATTTTTTTGTGCTTCATTATGAGTTTTGCTTCAAAATGGGTCAGTTTGATTTTGCCTTGTTGTTTTACTTTAAAATGCTCAGTTGTAGTGTTCTTCCTGATAAGTATACTTTTCCTCCATTAATCAAGGCTTATGGCGGTTTCAATAATGTGAGATTGGGTAAGATAGTGCATGATACAATGCTACTGATGGGTTTTAATATAGATGTGTTTGTAGGTAGTTCATTGATTAAGTTGTATGCAGAGAATGGATGTATAAAAGATGCACATCATTTGTTCAGTAAAATGCCTCTGAAAGATTGTGTTTTATGGAACGTTATGCTTAGTGGTTTTGTTGGTGTTTATTTTTCAGGTGTGAAGCTATGTAAGGGAAGTGAAACACATGGCTGCATTATACTGTTGGGTACCGATGAGATTGGAGTTGTAGCTATCGTGGCGGCGATTCCGAAGAGTTAATTTTACTGTTGATAATGAGTTTATTTGAGCTTATTCTTAGGCTGTGAATATTGCTGCTGGTAGTGGTGTTGTAAATGAAGCTATTCAATTATTTAACCATTTTTAATTTCTTTTTAGTATTTAATCAGAATGTGCACTACACTCACCTTTACTTATGAGAAAATGGATTTAAATGACACATTAAGTGTAATTTTCAGGTTGAATTGTTAAAAAATATTATTTTGGGCTAAATTGAACTTTCACAAAAAATTCAAGGACCAAATCTAAACTTATTCCTCAATTTTTTTAATATTAATATTTTTAACGCTAGATTGAACATATTGATGTATTACAATTATTTCAATATAAATAATTTTTTTTATCATACATATTATTTATGTGTTGTTTAATAATATATGATTTTATTTGACTTATTATATAAATTAATATTTAAATTAATTAAAAGTAAAAAATTAAAAAAATAAAAAAGTTTGATGTGACCATAATATTTACGACTGAAAATCTGGCATTAATAATAAAACTCATTGCATTAACCATGGTTATGTTGGAGTTTGTAAAAGTATTTTTGGTCGCAACAAGTATTTGTAGTGGTCACAAAAAATACTTGTAGCGACCAAGATATTTCCTTTCACAAAAAGATTTTTGCAACCACTTACTTTTTCTAGTAGCAAAAGAGTTATAGCGGCGGAGCCAATTGCGACTGCATGCGACCGACATTTTTTGATCACACAATTTTTACATATTAGCGACTACATTTTTCCTTCGCTAATGATCATTTTTCTTGCAGTGTTCTACTTATACTTGGAGAGTAAATTATCGTTGTTGGAAGCCATTCATGCATCCCCAAGCTCCACTAATTTTTATTTATTAAAAATTATTATCAAAATTATTTATTATTTTAATAAATATTTTTATTAAAATATTTAATATTTATTTTATTAATTTATATATTTTGTTTTATTATTTAAAAATATATATTTTTTATAAATTTTGATAATATATTATAACATATAAATACTTAATCAATTTACAATTGATTCAACTTCATTCCAATACATCGAATCTAATACTATCTATCACGTGGAAAATGCTAAAACCTTCTCTTTAAAGTCCTATAATGTTTTTAATGTACACACCAAATCCACTGGGTCACCATGACTCAAGCAATTCAATCTTTTGTTGAACTCGTCAGACTCTGATGTGATTTCATTTATTAGGGGCAACTGTATAATCTTCACCCACCAATTGACATTTATTTTTTCTATTCAATTTTTTAAAGAATTAATTGTTGATCAAAATTTATGCCATTCAGATTTTTCAAAAGATTGATTGATAAGTTTACTGTTGGTGTAATCCAAAAATAATAAAATAATTTAAACAACAAAATTAATCTGTTAAAATAATTATTTCTGAAAGATATAAAAAAATTTAAATAAATATAAATTCACTTCTTGATATAATTATTTGATATGAGTAAGATAAATAAAAAAAATTATTCATTACAGTTGAATTTTGTTATTTAATAATAATAAAATTTAAATCTTACATCTCATGAGATTTTACAAAAATAATAGCTACTAAATTATACTCTTATTGATAATTTTTATTCATTTTCAATGATCATTGTTTCATATTTTGAGTATATTTTTATTTATAAAGATAGAAAGTCTTGCATATTTTATTTTATTTTTATTAATTAAATTTAAAATATAATCAATTGATAGAAATTATTTTTCGATAAATAATATCTTAAATTTTAACTATATTATATATAAAAATATTACATTAATTATTAAAAAATTTTCATGGTACTTATAACCCTACTTATCCAGCCATTTAGCATATTATTTCTAGAATATATAAAAAGAACGTTGTCACATGTAATGCACTGTGACATAATAAAAAAAATAATTTTTTACCTCAATAATAAAGAGAGATAATTAAATTAACAAAGAGCAAATTAGGTAGTTTCCATAACTCTTTTGTACCACTGTTCATCATCTTTCTCATTTTGTAGGCTAGAGAGACCAATTTCTGGCCATTTTTTGGTCAGATTTTGGTCTCCTCCTTAATTTCTCTTTGTATCTCGGATTGTTTTGCCTATAATAAATTATAATTTCTTAGGTTTAAATCCTACTTTGACTCCTTTTTGTGATGATTTTATCTCCTTTAATAGAGGAACTTTTTGGTCTCCATGGTATGAAGATTTGGATCAATTTTTTTATGATCAAAGCAAGAAGAAAAATTTTCCTGAGTTGTCACTTAAGCAATAGCCTACTGGAGCTATCAAAGGATCATTCCTCTTTCAGGCAGACTGAAAATCAGTCTTTAGCTGAAGCAGATCAGCAAACCTGTTTGAAAAGCTCCCTCTCCTGGAATTTCTCAAGTTCAATTGTGGTGTAAGTTACAGGCAAGAGTTAGGCTTATGAGTGGTTTTTGCTTTTCTAGACCTTCCCTTTCGGTTCTCCATGCAGAAGCTACGGCTATGCTTGTTGGTGTAATCTTTTTAGAATAGCTAATGGAGCTGCTGATTGGATTTCTAAACATTTTTCTGGTCTTCTTGTTAATTCCAGTTGGACTTGTAATATTTCAGCAGACTTACTTGCAGTGTTGTACTCAGATGTCCATGGATAATAGAGTTAATGAAAAATCTTTGTTGAAAAAAATAACAAAGAGCAAATTAGTAAAATATCGTAAGTAATAATAAAGTGTTCATGTCGGTAACGGAACATTAAACATTTTTCATTTTAAAATCCCTCTTCTTTTTGGGTTGCATGTGAGTAATGGAGTAGTATAGGCTCCGTACATGAGACAGCTCGTTTCAAGGGCAACATTTATTAATATTTTATAATTAAAAATTTAAAACTTATTTTATTTATTCAATTATTATTATTATTTCTATACATATTACAAATATATATATATATATAATCTTAATAAAAAAGTAATAAAAATAAAATTATCGCAATAATTTTTTAATTTTTGATTTTTATATTTAATTAAATTGTAATTTTAATTTATTAAAATTTTTAATTAATTATTTTCAAATATATACATTATTTATTTATGCAAAATTCATAGATTTACAACTAGTTAACATCGATTTTATTAATTCTAATTATGATTGGTTATGACAAATAATTAGCAGATGATTTTAGAATGTTTTTGTTAAGAAAAGGTCTTTTAGTCTTCTACTACAACAACATTATTTTTTTCCCCTAAAAACAAAGCCAAAACAAAATCAACAAATTCTAATGCTTATAACTTTTTTTTTTTTAATTTTCCTTTACCATATTGTATTTGTGAAGATTAAAAATATTTAGCAAAAATTTTAACAATCATATTATATTGGTTGATAAAATATTAAAAAATAAAGTCACCTGCCTCTAAACCACAAACGTTTTAAGTGAAAACTGATTCTACAATTTGTAGTGTATGCCTATTATTTTTTTAACCCTATTTGCTTTGTTCTGATTTTTCTAGCTGTTGTTTTTTGAACGAATTTCTTTATTATTCCAGTCTTTTAGTTTTATTTCTTTCAAGTGGTTTTTTCACTTAAATTAATAATTTTTTTTTGCTCATTAAAAAAAGAAAAAAAAAACATAATCTAGTTTTAGTTCTGGATCCGCAAACCGAGTGGACTCTTTTTTTTTTTTTTTACTAAATGCAAGGGGAGGTGGGTCTCGATGTCGCTCAACAGCCTAATCAGCTAGAACCTTTCCATGATATGTGACAATCTTCCTCAGATTTTTTAATAATCACATTAACAATCTTGTGGATAATGCTAAAACCTTATCTTTCTAGTCTTTTAACGCACACGCTAACCTACCACGTTACCATAACTCAAGCAGCCCAATCTTTTGTTGAACTCGTACTCTCATAGCGATTTCATTTCATTTATTTATTGTCGGTTACCAATATCTTAACTTTTTGAAATAATTATAAATTTAATATCTAAATTTTTCAATTTTTTATTTGAGTGCTTATTTTTTTAATTAAGTATTTAAATTTACAAAAATATATCAATACAATATTTTCAGTGAATTTAATATTAATTAAGTGTTGAATCAAATTAAATTAAATTTATTTTTATTTCAGTTATTAGTTATGTCATGTATCATATGTATTGTATTATTTAAAAAATAAAAATATCCTTATTACCTTATTAAATATTATGAATTGATAATACCATAGATGTAAAAGATGATAGAATAAGAGTAATTTTATCATTTAAATAATATAACACATGTGATAAAAAATATGATTAATGACTTAAATAAAAGTGGATCACATTTGATATGACTGAGCATACAGTCAGTATTAAATCAGTTAGAAACATTATATTAATATGTTTTTTTAAAATTCAGATATTTAATTGTAAAAAAAAAAATTAAACACTTAAATAGAAAAAATAGAAAAATTCAGATATTAAATTTATAATTTTTTATAATTTATTAAATTTTAATTAATTCACTTAGATAGAAAAATCATAAAGTTGATATATATTAATTTAATAATTAATTTAATATATATATACTTACTGTGGCTCAAGTCATTTATTGATAAAAAGTAATCTTCACCCATCAAAACTTCGTTAGCTAGTATGTCAATCAATTATTGTAATAAAACAAATAAACTTGTGTGAAGCTGACCTAGCCCACGTAGACACTTAAAAACTCAAAAAAAAAAAAGTATAGTTTTAAAAAATGTTATGATTTCATTTATTCCATTCAATGTTTTAAAGAATTAATTGTTGATCGAGGTATAAAAAATTATGCCATTCAATTTTAAAAAATTGATTCCTAATTTGGATGAATAGAAAAAATAATAAAATAGTTTAAACAAAAAAATTAATCGGTTAAAAAATTATTTCTAAAAAAATATAAATAATTTAGTCTAAACAAATACAAATTTACTTTTTAATATAAGTGAGACAAATAAAATTTTTTGTACCTTATGTTTAGATTTTGTAATACAATGACACTAAAATTTGAAACTTATATTTCATAAGATCTTTGCCGAAAAGTGACCACTAGACTACTTATTTATTGATAACTTTTATTAATTTTCCTTTCATTCAATGATCAATTATTTTCTATATTGAGTGTATCTTTTATTCATAAAGGTAGATATTCTTACTTATTTTATTTTATATTTTATTAATTAAATTTAACGAAATTTTAAATTTTAACCACAATTTTACACAAAAGTATTAAGTTAATTGTTAAAAATCTTTACTATTATTAAGGTACTACCCATCCATTCAGCGCAAACATGTAATGGATTACTATAAACTTTGTACATGCCATAATCGTTCTCGTTTGTTTGATAAAGGAGTGCCATAGACTAGATTACCAATTTTCTCCTAAAACTTGACCTAATTCACGGTATCCCCCTTTGTTTGAAAATTGAATAATTTCATCTCTTAGTTTGTCTTACGCTAATACTTTAGTTATTTTGATAACTTTTTATGGTGAGTCTTTTATATTAAAAAACATTTAGTTTTCTCTATTTTAAAAAATAAACAATTTAATCTCTATGTAAAAAATTGAGGAACTAAATTATTTTATAGCATTTAAATAAAGGGATTGAATTATTTTATCTTTATAAAATAGATGGGATTTAATTTTTTCGATATAAGATACTTACTAAAAATTTTATCGAAAGAACTAAAGTGTTTTTTTTTAACAACAAAAGATTACAACTGAAAATTACATTTTATATATTAGTATTCGATTTTAAAATAAAAAGGAAAATTATGTAAATTATGTAAAATCCTAAAAAAAAAAAAAGTAATTTGCTCTTTTATAAATACCGAACAGTTCTGCTATGGGATCTATTGTCTTCTTAACAAGAGACTTCTCTTTTTGCTCAAAAAAAAAAAAAAAAAAAAAAGGATACCTCTCTTTTGAATCATTTTAGCATATATCTTTTTGAATCATTTTGTGGGGACGTAGTAAGATGAAGCTCATAGTAAAAGAGTCCACCATGATAACTCCAGCACAAGATTTACCCAATAAGCATCTTTGGCTATCTAACTTGGACGTGATGCACGAAAAAATTCACATGCCTACACTTTATCTGTACAAGAAGTCGAATGGTTCTTGCTTTTCATTTGAAGTTAAAGCTCTAAAGGATGCAATGAGCAAAGTTCTTGTGCCATTTTATCCTGTGGCTGGAAGGTTGGGAAGGGATGATAATGGCAGGCTTGAAATATATTGTAACAACAAAGGAGTGATGTTTATAGCAGCTGAGACAGACTGTGCAATCGATGACCTTGGTGACTTTATGCGTAATATGGAACTTCTGCAACTCATCCCTACAGTAGATAATTCTTGTGGAATCTCTTCTTTCCCTCTTGCTATTTTCCAGGTACAAATTTCACTTTTTAATTTTTGGAAATTCTTATTAATTTTGATGTATCATATTTAAAGAAAAACACTTAGCTAATAGTCAGATTCATTACACATATTTAACATTTTACTAATAAAAATAAAACATGTATTTATGAGTTATAAATCTAACTGTTATGTTAAATATATATATATATATATATATCCCCACAGTAGATAATTCTTGTGGAATCTCTTCTTTCCCTCTTGCTGTTTTTCAGGTACAAATTTCACTTTTTTATTTTTGGAAATTCTTATTAATTTTGATGTATCATATTTAAAGAAAAACACTTAGCTAATAGTCAGATTCATTACACATATTTAACATTTTACTAACAAAAATAAAACATGTATTTATGAGTTATAAATCTAACTGTTATGTTATATATATATATATATATATATATATATATATAACCTTAATTTTCCTTACACTTTTATGTTGTTTCGGATTTTCCCATGTATTTTGATTTGTCTATATTGAGTCCCCATACTATTATTTTGGCATACATTAAATTTTTAATTTAAGATAAAATATAACGAAATATAATTAATTTAAGATAAAATATAAAAACATTTTGTATTTTATTTTAAATTAATTATATTTAATAATACAAATAAAATTATTAATTAAAATATATTATTTTTCAAATATTTATTGTAAAATAGTCTAATTTAAAGAAATAATTTTTAAATCATTTAATTGAAATATTATTGAGTTTAAAATTTATTTAAAATATAACATAAATTATAATGTTGACAAAACTAGTTGAGTTTATCCAAGTATAAAAAAATTTATTCATATAAGATATATTAATTAAAATTTATAGAATTTAATTCAGAAAAAGTTTTTTATAGGATTTAATTGAAAAATAATATAATAATTCATAAAACTACTGGTAATGTTGTTCCTAACCAACAGAAAATAGAAGACATAACTCCTATTTTATCCCCTGCACTTTTATTTTGGTCCGGATTTATCTCTACACTTTTATTTCTCTACATTGAGTCCCCATATTATTATTTTGGCATACATTGAATCCTTAATTTTAAGATCCATTTGAGAAATTGAAATTGCCGTTAAAATTAAAGACTCAATATATGCTAAAATAATAGTGTGAGGACTCAATGTAAGCAAATAAAAGTGCAGGGAAAAATTCAAAACAAAATAGAAGTGTAAGAGAGAAATTGGGGTTATGCCTAATATATCCAAAAGAGGTAATATTTAGTAAATGTTATATTTTAGAGTAAATTATAAAAATTCTCTAGTTAAATATATTAGTCAATATCTTCCTTTTAAAAAATATATATTAGGCTGAATACTCATTTTTCACACAATAACTTTACCCATTTGATCTATTGCATTTCTCAACTTTTAAATTTGTCTATTGCATATCTCAACTTCTATTTTGTACCTATATTACTCATGATTTAACATTTCAATTTTCTATTAAACATATGCATTACCAGCATAGATAAACGATTGAAATCAAACAAATTCAGGCGCGTCTGTCACTATAGCACCATGGGTGATATAGACACAAAATAAAAATCGAGATGTGCAATAGGTAATTTTTAAAAGTTGAAGGGTGCAATAGATCAAAATAATAAAGTTTAGGGGTGAAAATGAACATTCGGCCTATTGAAATATATCCATGATATTTGACATGTCAGCACATATTCTATACACGCGCTCTAATGCTCTGAATCATGAGTGATATAAATATAAAATATAAATTGAGATGTACAATAGACAAATTTAAAATTGAGGGGTGCAATAAAATAAAAAGATAAAAGTTCAAAAGTGAAAAGGAATATTTTGCCAAATATATTATGATGTTCTTAGATTTGTTTTTATTACACTAATTCATTCCTCCATTACTTTTACTGTCAATTATGGACTAAAGTGTAATTTTAACATAAAATAATTATTTTGGTCGTTAAGTTTTGTCTTTCTACAATTTATACTATTTTCACTTATTTGACAATCATGTTACATTTAAATAAATTTTAGATTTTTTGCAAACTTATTTGGTTAGATTTTTCTTTAGTGTCAATATTTTTATTTAGATTTGCTCCTGATCAAAATTTTGAATTTCTTAAATTATTTTAAAAATTTATTCAAATTTTATAATATGAAAACTTATTTGCAACAATTTAATTCAATTAATTATGAGTAAACATAAATCCAAAGATTAACATTTATGCAAGATCTGATCAAATAAATATCAAACAATATAAAATCTATATTTTATTTGAATTAGAAAGATAAAAAATTATGTTTTATCATTACGTCTTCCTTTTAATAATATCTTTCTTTAAAGAATTATAAATTTTGTTGAAAATAAAATTTGTATCATCCAAAATATTATGAATAGCAGTATTATGATCTTTGTTTATATTTCATTGCATGTTTGTTTATTTGTTTCTAGAATTTAAAATTATTTTAAAGATGCATATATAATTCATATTTTTAATTTAAAATATGAAAATATTACTTTATATAAAAATTTATATTTATATTGTTAATTTAAACTATAAAATTTAAAATAATTGCATTTATTTTTAATTGTTAAAAATTAAAAAGTGATATAGATAATAAAAAATAAAAAATGGTGTGACCATTAGAAATATAAAACTATAAGGATTAAAAAGAAATAATTTGTGTTAATATTATATTGTAGTCCATGACCTAACAACAAAATTGATGGAAAAATAAATTGGCATAACCTAAATGAAACTCATAAATGTTATAATGTATTTTTCAAAAAGAAGAGATCGACTAATATATTTAAGCAAATCTCAAAGATTTTAGTATGTTGATTAACTGAATGTATCTCGCGGTACATGGGCGACTATATGCTTACACGTGATTTGATAACATTACTAAGAACATATATTCTTCACTTAATGATAGGTAACAACATTCACATGTGGTGGAGTGTCTATTGGAATTCGATTTCACCATGTTTTAGGAGATGGTATTGCTGCTCTCAATTTCATCAACACATGGTGTGATGTAGCACGAGGAGCTCCTATGGCCTCTCCACCATTGATTGATCGGACCTTTCTTCGTAGCCAAGACCCACCAAAACCAAAATTTGAACACACTGGGTTTCTCCCTCCACTTACTATGAATGCCAGTTCCACTCAGAATCCAACTCAACGACAATCGACTTGTTTCGAAATCCTTAAAATCACACCTCGTCTGCTTGACACATTGAAGACAAAGGTTAACACCAAAGATGGCAAAACCAAGTACAGTAGCTATCTGGTCCTGACTGCGCATATATGGCGTTGCATAAGCAAAGCTCGCGGCTTGGCTGATGATCAAGCAACCAAGCTATTCATAGCTGTTGATGGTAGAGCTAGATTGCACCCTCCAGTTTCGCACAACTATTTTGGCAACACAGTGTTCCCTGCTGCACCAGTTGCTTTATCTGGGGAGCTATCCTCGGAGACGTTGAAAGGCACTGTTGAAAGAATCGACAGGGAAATAAAGAAAATGGATGACGAGTATTTAAGATCAGCCATTGATTACTTGGGGTTGTTAGATGATTTTACGCCTATACTGCGAGGACC
The DNA here is from genome assembly GCA_947683625.1 of Mallotus nudiflorus. Classification (NCBI taxonomy): domain Eukaryota; kingdom Viridiplantae; phylum Streptophyta; class Magnoliopsida; order Malpighiales; family Euphorbiaceae; genus Mallotus; species Mallotus nudiflorus. Next base: position 2,266,108 of record CANTUR010000125.1, read on the forward strand.
CGATAGCTTCCGAGGCCCAAACCTCAGCATTGTCAGCTGGATGAGGCTTCCATTTTATGAAGCTGATTTTGGGATGGGGAAGCCTGTGTTTGTCAGGTCAGCAAATCCACTTCCTGGCAAAGGATACATAATGCAAACTCCAACTCCAGACAAAGACGCTTGCTGGATATTGGTCATTTGCCTAGAACAAGATTATATGCAATCATTTCTGAAACTGTTTGATGAGGTTTCGATTTGACTTCTGATATATATGTTCAAGCTTTCAATAAGTTGTTGAATAATAAGAATCGAAAGATTCAAAGACTTGGGTTTCTCTTAACTTTCTTCTGTTCAAACAATGCTGTGATTTCTCCTTGTTAATTAAATTTATTTTCAGTAAATCTTTAATTTGCAACTTTTTCTTGTTGAAGTATAGTTTCTGAGAGTTTCTTAGCACGCTCGATGTTAATTTTTCTGCAATTTAAATAAGTTATTAAGATATTTTTACCGTTTTTATAATACTATTTAAATTGAACCGATCAAATCAGAATTCGACAAACTTTGAATATCAATTGTTTAGACAAAAAATATTTATCAGTATTATCAATATTGTTTATTATTCTTGAGTTATCAATTTCCAATTTCAATAATAATATTCTATCAGCTATATTAAAAAAAATTTAAATTTTATAATATATACAAAAATTAAATTTTAATTAAAGACAAATAAACACAAGCTATGGTAAAAACAAAAAATAATAAACATAAGCTTTTCTTAGGAACTCAACTAACTATATATATTGACACGTATCATCTTTCCATGCATGTAACATTATACAAATGTTGTAACTAGCTAGATTTCGAAAGTTAAATTCTCTCCCCTTTTAGTCCCTTCTTTTCTTCTTAGAAAACTTTTTTTTTAATAAGAATTTTTACATAAAATTATACAGCCCCTTTATTTAAAATGCCTCCTTTTTTATTTTATTTTATTTTTGCCAAAATGCCACCAAAATCCAAAAATATTAAAAAAAAAAAAAAAAAAACGTTGCTCTCTTCCTCTCACTCAGTGCTGCTCATTCATTCTCCTCCTCCTGTCAATTCTTCCTCAAATCACAATGAAAATCACCTCCAACTCCGAAAGATAAACAATCCATTCTCATCCCCACTACTCAATCCTTTATTTTCTAGCCTTGCCATCAGCTCTCCCACCTTCAATCTCTCAAACACGATGCAATCAGATTTGCTTTTTATCCGTTTTTATCCCATATCTAGAGAGTAGTAGTGCACCGATGCTCTGTTGGGCTCTCCTTAGATTTGCTTTCTTTTGAACAATATCACCACCAACCATTGTAAGCCACCGTTCTTGTCTTCTCTTTTTGTTTATGGGTTAACTCATTACTATTCAATCGTGCTTCAAAGTTTGTATATTTTTCTCACTACTATATATGCTCAATTTGTTACTTTTTTTGAATTTTTTGTGCTGACATCTCTACATATGTATAGTGTTTTTTAAAGTTATTTTGTTTCTTAATGCAGATTTGATTTGATTTATTTGTATTCTAGACATTCCATTCCATATAATTGATATCGTACATATATATTTCTGTTTAATTAAAAAGTTTTATTTATTGAATAGGGTTACTAGGAAAGGGAAAACAGCCGAATCCATTTAAAAAAAGGACCCTACCTCAAAAAAACTTCTAGACGAAGAATGATTACTTTCCTAGTTGGTTTAGAATTCCTATCTCAAGAGAAGTCCTACTCTTTTCAGGTCTAAGTATCACTATAAATAAGACCCCATATCTCTCATATCATCCTATTCTCTCATATTTTAATTGTCTCTTATTTTTTCTCTAAATTCTCTCTTTACTTTCTAACTTAGGCATTGAAGTGTTTATGAGGATCCACCCCATCTCTCACCTTACCCCTTGTTAGTTACTTGTAGAGTTCTGAAAACAAGTTATCAAGTGGCACCGTTTGTGGGAACTCTTAGGAAAAAGCCATTCATATATCTGCTAAGTTAAGACATCGACACCATGACTTCCAACCCATCGTCAATCTTGACTCCTGAAGCTGACATTAATCTCTTTACACCTATTCTTCTAATTAATCTGTCAACACCTCTCCTAACAGCAGTACTTCCAGCAACCTTCCAGTATGTTGGACCTTCATCCAAAAATATGTACTTACCTCTTGGGAATACCTAGGGCTGGCCAGCTTCGGGCACCGACTTCTAGTATTATGCTCCATTGCAACACCATCACCGTCCAATACCTTCCTTACCTTATCCAAGCCTAACAGATACACCAACTGTAATAACGCCAAACTTGAACACTATAACCCAAACACTCAACCTCACCCAAACCATTAAGGAAGTAATGATACAAAATATCCAAACCCAGATAGCTTTAATGCAATAACAGTTGAACACCTTAATTCAAGGTGGCAACCCTGGGTCGGCTCACATGGACAACAACATAACACCCTCGGAGATACTCGATGTGAATAAAGGGAAGAATAAAGTACCGGAAGGGGAATGTAGTTCAACAATTCTGGCTCTCGACGACTAAAAGTTAACTCATAAGGTAGAAAAGTTATACACAAAGCTCGTACAAAACCAAGGAAGGAAGATGAATGTATCATGGAAGGTAGAATGTCACTCATAAGAAGGATAATCCAGACAGAGATTCCTACCAAGTTTAAAATCCCATCACTTGATCAGTACAATGGGACCAGAGATCCCGTCAACCACATATCCATATTTAGAACAAGGATACTGCTCCAGAACGTGAACGATGGAATCATATGTAGAGTCTTTCCGAGCACACTCATAAAGAATGCCCAAAAGTGGTTTCATCGACTCTCGAAGAACTCCATCACCTTTTTGAGGATCTGACAAAAAAGTTCCGTACTAGGTTCGTCACCAACATTCCCCCTGCCAAAAACATCAATGATCTTTGGGTGTGCCGGTAAGAGGTCAACGAGTCCTTACAAAGCTATCTTAATTGATTCAATAAGGTAGCTATGCAGATCAAAAACCTTATAGACGAAGTTGCTATAGAAGCTTTGAAAAATGGCACTAGACTCGGAAAGCTCAAAGATAAGATAATGACAAAAGAACTTGACACTTTTACGGAGGTGATGGCTATGACAGTCAAGATGATAAAGATGAATGAAGATAGAAGGATATGAAGGGAAGAGGAAAAACCACCAACCAAAGATAAAAGATCAAGATCCAAATAAGTAAACTTCCCAAAAATAAATTTTAGAAACTCAGTAGGAAGATTTGATAGGGAAGCAGATAGGTACACACCCCTAAATACCTCTTGATCCAGAATTCTTATGTGGGTCAGACAGAATAGTATAGGAATTACCCAAGCTAGAAGAATAAGCTCAAGCTAGAGATCCACACAAGATAGGGGACATTATTGCTAGTATCATTAAGAATATGGGCATGATACTGAGGCCTACAGAGAACTGAAGAATGCCATAGAAAGACTAGTCCATAATGGTAAACTCAACAATTTCACGGACATGTCTAGAGGGAGTAGGAACCCAGAAGCTCATACGTGAGATAAGCCAGAAGTAAAGAAAGCTCAGAGTGAGCCGGCTGGTGTTATTAACATGATTATTGGTAGGGAAAACGCGGAGAAGAAACTTAAATGGAGCCATGGAAAAGGGCCAACCTTTAAGAAAAGAGAGATCGTATTCAATTTAGAAGATGGTTTGCATGTTCATCATCCCTACTGCGACACCCTGGTGATAAATGCATACATAAAGAATTATTTGGTGAAGAGGTTATTGGTTGACAATGGAAGCACCATCAATGCATTGTCTTGGAATGCTTACAAAGCAATAGGAGGCTCCGTCACCAATTTGAAAGCCATCCAGAATCCTATTACAAGATTTTATGGAGGAACTATACAACCAATGGGAGTTGTGGAGTTAAATATGGAATTTGGAAATCGGGACATTAAAGAAATGAAAGTTATTAAAACCCTATTCAATGTGTTGGATCTCCCATTGGCATATAATGGAATTATAGGATGACTAGTGCTCTACAAAGCAGATGCAGTCACCAGTATCCAACACTTAACTATGAAAATTTCAGTCGAGGGCGGAACTCTCACTATCCTTGGAGACCAGCATATAGCCAGACAATGTTACCGGATGGCCATAAAGCCTTAGACGGAGGCCTTCCCCCTAGAAGCATGGGAAATAGAGAAATAAGGTGATAGACCACAATCGGTTGACAACATTGAAACATTGTAAATTACTGATGGGAAAGCAGTGAAGATTGGTAATGAGCTTAACTATGACACCAAGGAAGGAATAAGGGAAGTCCTCACTAAACACTCGGAAGACTTCGCCTCTCGGGCATATGAAATAATTGGGGTAGATCCCTAGGTTACTTGTCATAGCTTAAACATTAGACCAGGGGCAAAGCCAGTAATCCAAAAAAAAAGAACCTTTGCATACAAGAGGCAGAAGATAATCACTGAGGAAATGAAGAAATTGTTAAAAGCCAGGTTTATCATGGAAGTTTCTCATCTAGAATGGGTGGCTAACGTGGTACTAGTCAAGAAATCGAACGGAAAGTATAGGATGTGTGTGGACTATACTGACCTTAATCAGGCATGCCCCAAGGATAACTACCCACTACCTACAATTAACCAAATCGTAGACTCCACTGCTGGCCACAGACTATATTATTTTATTGATGCAGTGCAAGAATATCACTAGATACCAATGAAGGGGGAAGATCAGGAGAAAACATCCTTCATCACCCATAAAGGTCTTTACTGCTACAAAGTGATGCCCTTCGGACTAAAGAATGTCAGAGCTACATATAAGAGAATGATGAATCATGTACTTTGAGACCAGATTGGGAAAAATGTGGAAGTATATGGATGACATTATTATTAAGAGCAAGTATGCAGAATAACACCCAGCGGATTTGGATCGAGTTCTCCAATTACTGAGCTAGTCTAGGATCAAACTAAATACATAAAAATGCATCTTCAGAGTCAAAGCTGGCAAATTCTTGAGATTCATGATATCCCACAGAGGTATTGAAGCCAACCCAAAAAAAATGGAAGCCATTCTCAACATGAAAGCCCCAAAGAATATCCACGAGTTACAAAAGCTAAATGGCAGAATCACGACTTTGGGACATTTCATTTCATGCTTAGCTAGATGGTGTCTACTACTATTTCGAGCTTTAAAAAATTCCAAGAAATTTGTTTGGACTGCAGACTGCCAAAAGGCCTTTGAAGATGTCAAAAATTTCTTGTCCTCACCACTTCTACTCAGCAGGTTAATCCTAGAGGAAACACTGTACTTATATCTCTCGGTAGGTCAAGAATGCATCGTTTCAGGTGCTAGTAAGAGAAGAAGAGAGCCAGCAAAACCCGATATATTACATCAGCAAAATACTCTGAGGATCCGAGGTTCGGTACCCAACATTGGATAAGCTGGCCATGGCAGTTGTCCACGGATCCCGAAAGCTCCGACACTACTTGCAGGCTCATCCCATCATTATTAGATCCTACTTCCCTTTGCAAAAAATCTTATAAATGCCTGAGACTTCGGGCAGATTAGTTCAATGGTCAATATTACTTGGAGAATTCAACATTGATTATGAGCTCCGTCAGTAAGTGAAAGCCCAAGCGTTAGTAGATTTCGTTCAAAAAATGATGCCAGAGGACCTCACCATGGCCAAAGCACTAGAATGGAAACTCTATATTGACGGAGCATACTCCACTCAAGGATCTGGTGCTGGAGTGATCCTCAAGGGACCACATAAAATCCACGTTCGGTATTTAGTTTGAATAGAGTACAACGTAACCAACAATGCCGAGGAATATGAGGCACTCATCACAGGATTGAAGTTGGCTACCGAAGTCAGAGCCGAACACCTCATCATACATTCAAACTCCTAGCTAGTACTAAACCAGGTTAACAAGACATTCCAGATCAAGGATCCAAGGATTGCTAGATATGCGGGCTGAGTCATGCAAATCTTGAAGAAGATCGAATAAGAAAGGGAGAGTGGGAGATAGTCCAGATAGCCAGACATGAAAACTCTGAGGCCAACCTCTTGGCCAAATCGATAGCTAAAGACAGTCAAGCATTTAAAGGTATGGAATTCACCGAAGCATTGATAAAACCCAGTACAGAAGACCTTGATATCTTGAAAGTACAGGAAGTCTCAGAATGGATGTGATCGATAGTCCAATACCTGGAACACGGAACGCTTCCAGAAGATAAACTGAAGGCTCAAAAACTGAAGATGAAGGCAGCTCACTACTTTATCCACCATGGGGAGCTCTATAGGAAATTCCTTTCACACCTATGGTCCAAATGCATATCCCCAAAGGAAAGGAATTACATACTTAGGGAAATTCATGAAGGAATTTATGGAGCGCATGAGTCCTACTACACATTAATTAGGAAAGTGCTTCTTCAAGGATACTATTGGCCCATCATGTTTAATGATGCTCGGAAGTTAACTCAAGAATGTCATAAGTGCTAGCAATTCACTCATCTTAATCACAAGCCTTCCTACCCCCTGCATCCGATCGGCAGCCCATGGCCCTTAACTATATGGGGAATGGACATCCTAGGTCCCTTCCTGACCTCCACTTCATAAAAAAAGTTCTTAATTATGGCTATAGACCATTTCACTAAGTGGATATAAGTGGAAGCAGTTCCAACCATCACAAAAGCTTAGATTCAACATTTATTCTAGAGAGAAATCATCTGCAGATTTGGCCTACCTCACACCCTGATCACAGACAACAGCAAGCAGTTTGACAATGAAAAGTTTAGAAGGATCTGCTCAGACCTTGGAATAAAGCTTCATTTCACCTCAGTAGCTCACCCGTAAATAAATGGTCAAACAGAGGTCGCCAACAGAACTATCATGCAGGGATTAAAGAAGAGACTCCATGAGAAAAAGGGAAACTAAGTCAAAGAGCTTAATAATGTAATTTGGGCTTACAGGATCACCCCCAGATCATCCACAGAGGAAACACCATTCAAACTAACTTATGGCATGGATGCGGTAACACCAGTAAAGATTGGTTCACCAAGTTATAGGATCAGCCACGACTTCGATCAAAACATCAACAAAAATGATGCCCGGATATGTCTGGACCTACTAGAAGAAAGACAAGATCGGGTGTCAGCTATAGTCGAAGCACATAGGCCGAGGGTAGCACAGTATCATCTCCGGCGTAGCCACCCAAGACAGTTCAAAGTAGGCAACTGGGTACTCAAAAGGGTAGATATTGGTAAAGGAAACTCTGGCACTGGCAAACTAGGTCCAGATTCGGAAGGCCCCTATCAGATCTTAGAGCATACATCTAAAGGGGCATACAAATTAAAAAATAGAGAAGGCAAAGAATTGCCATGATTTTGGAACTTGGAATGCCTCCGAAAATACTATCAATAAATGTATTTGAATGGTATTAAATAAAGTATCTATTCATTGAAGAAATAATCATCTTACAAATGTTCAATTATAAAAGAAAAATTTCTCTATTATACTAATTGTAAGTCTGAACCATCGGGCTTAGAGACAGGAGGGGGAACAACATTAGCAGCACTGATAGGCATAACAAGCATTGCAGAGGACCCTTCAGTAGATGTAGAAACATCCCTTGCATGAAAGGAAGCTGCCTTTTGTCGAGCATCCTCTTCAGCAACAATCTTTGCTAGGTCAGCCGGCGTTATTCGATCCAGCTCCGCCAAGTCTAGCTCCAAATTTTGAGAGAGTAGGATCCTCCTACATTTAGATTTGTAGGCTTTGAGAAATCCTCCCACCATGCTCTGGTAAGATCTTTTGTCATTTTCTCAAGATTTCTTGACCTCGGATAGCTTCTTCTCCAGATTTGCAATCTGAGAATCCTGCTCTTCAATCCTCTTAGTCAACTGACCCTGACTATGCTCCAGCTCAGAAATCTTTTTCTAGCCCACCTCGGCCTCAGATTTTGCCTCCATATTTTGTCTGGCAAAGCTCTAGTGTCGCCTTTGCACTATCCAGCTTCTTCTCAAAATTAATGGCTATTGCTCCAACCTATGTCTCTTTTAGGTTGTATTGGTTTTTAAGGTAGAAATACTGGTCCTTTACTAACAGTAAAGCCTGAGTCATATGTGAAAAGGGAAAATTCGCTTCATTCATTCAATATAAGAAAATGTTAAAGTAACAGAGAAATAACATTCTCTTACTTCTAGGGAATGACCAATCATTGAACTGAATAGCTCTTTCGGAGCCTCCTCAGACTAGCACTACATATCTGTTGGCAACCTCAACGACTTAGCATACTGATCTCGAACTTGGGTGTTCGAGACGCTTGGCGGCTTCACCTTACTCATGATCCAAGCCCTCATATTCGGACACCCAGATAGCCTTGGACGTTGGATGTATATTTTCTTATCTAACTCCTTAGCGTCTGAGCCTTGGTTGATCAGCTGTCTCTTTTGCCAACCATCCCTGCCAGAACGGGAAGATCCGACTACAGCTTTTCCCTTTGGATTGACTACCGCTTCCTCAGGGACTACAAGAGCTTCAGGCTTCGAGAGGAGTAGGAAATCCGTACTTCTATTAGCCCTGCTGGTTCATCAGCTAGAAGTGGAATTTCTTCCGCCAAAGTAAAAAAGTTAACCATCTACAATTGAAAAAAATAAAAAGCAAGTCAGAAAGATACCTCTCGGTAATCCAAACATACTAGTAGATTGAACACGATTCGGACAGACTCTCCACAGGTATCTTCTGGATATGTCCTTAGCAGACCAAGCCTCGGCCAGGCCATCAAGATATAGCCTTAAGACCATCTTTGTATCAAGGTTTGATAGTTTCGGAGGCCATCTTACTCTGTGGCACTCATCAGACCACATTCGTTGGACATCCAGGAAGTTCGCAGAGTGCTCAATAATAAAAAAGTTATGCCTCCACTTCTTATGAAGATCCGGAAGCTTTATAAATAGAGTGTGGTTGGGAACAACTGACAGGGAGAACATCAGCTCTCCCTTCTTCCTGGTCAGGCTATACAGATACAGATATCGTAGGACATCTAAGTCTAGTTCCTTACCCTAGTTCATGCATCAACTGGATAAACCCAGTTAGAATCTGGTAGTTTTTAGGGTAAAGCTGACCGGGCGCTATGTTATACCTATTCATAAATCTTTTTACAAAGGGATCTAATGGAAACTTTAAACCTCCTTCTAGTTGGTCAAAATATACCACTAGCCTATTGAGACCTAGCAAGGGGGTATGAGCCCCTAAACTTCCTATCTACAGTATGAAGGGCATAATCGACGGGAATGCATAACTGCCTTCGGTACCACCCTAATAATTTCTCATATATTTTAGACACAAACATGTCAGAGCTATCCTGTTCCCTCAGTGCTATAAGACTATCTATAAAAAGAAATAGAGCGAGAACAAAAAAGAAAAAAGGAAGGAAAAGATCACCTATTGCAAAATGGGGGAGTCACGGTAGAAAAAGAGTAGTAATAATGGCAAAGCAAATGCGACACCGGTGAAATAAAAGAGCAAAATGCATCAACTTGAAGCAGAAGGGATATTTATAGAGCAATAGAAGGCTCTAGAGTAAACCATTTATTGCCCTCATCATTACTTCGCTTCTCCCCACACTATTTTGGGCAGTTTGGGAAATGAAAAACCCATTAATCGAGTGGTCATCATTATGGCAATAGAATTGTCTCATCTTCTGACACACATAAGGACGCATCAGTTACGCAATTCAAATTTTAAAATCTAGGCATCGAGGCGACATAGCTGTTACCTAACCTAGGCACACCTCTGCCAGCTCTTTTTTCCAGCTTGGCACAATAAGATCCAGCATCAGCCACCAACAATTGAAGTTAGCACCCTCAAGTCGCTTCTATAGTACTGAGGTTCCGAGCATCCATGCCTCATACATTAAGACCAGTAACTGAAGCTAGCTCCCTCAGGTTGCTTCTATAGTGTTGAGGACAGGCATCTGAGCCATACTTGCAAGACACCCAGACTATCTGGCACTTGGGCTGCACTTCTAATGCACCGAGACTATACGACACTTGGGTCGTGCTTTTAATGCACCAAGCTTAAATCTAGTGACTGAAGCTGGCACCATCAGGTCACTTCTATAGTACTGAGGTTCCGAGCATGTAAGCCTCGCATCCTTGTACCGAGTGTCTAAGCCTCGCACATTAGTCCAGTGACTGAAGTTAGCACCCTTAGGTCACTTCTATAGTACTGAAGTTTAGCACTCGGGCCATGCTTTTAATGCACCGAGCATCAAAACTCCAGTAATGATTTTGGTATACCTCGGACTTGAAAAAGGAAGAAAAGAAGCAGCAAATATTAAGAAAGATAAAAGCACATGCATAAGTCATAATTAGGTAGTTGCTTTAGTTTATAGTCTTGTGTATATTCTCTTGTTAGCATTTACACTTATATTCGAACCATTATTCAATTGAGAAAGAGAGGTTTTGCCAAATTTAGTCAATATGTTACTTGTTTTCCATTTCAGATGATTTATAATGTAGGTATGTAGATAAATTTATGTTGATTTGTGGTTATTTTATTTGTTTAATAACTATGATGCCTCTGCTGTCAAGAAAAATATGACTAAAAACACAAAATAATTAGCCTAAAAAAAAAGGACAAACAACATGCTTTGTTGTATATTATGTTCATGTTATGGTCTTTTTCTCCTATTTCAGGAGTAGCTCCAACACCACCAGTGTTTGTGCTAAGATCAGGTATGCCTCCTTCATCGTCATCATCATCTGGGTCCATTTCCCAGATTTGATATGACGCCACTTTTATGGTCTACTAGGAAAAAAAATGGAAGGTACTAAGATGGTATATTTTAGGGCAAAGGTTCATTTTGGCCCCTAAGGTTTTTAGCAAGGCCCAAATAAGTCTCTCACCAATTTTTAGGCTAAAAAAATGAGGGTTTCATGTTTTTGAGTTGTTTTGGCCTCTCACTAACGATTGCCAAACTTGAAATTCAATCTCTTGTTTAATGGGCAAGTGATGTGGTACATATGTGCCAACTTCTGGACCTACACCAACCACGTAAGCAAAAAGTTCCTATAAAGGAAAAAATTTTGGTGGTATGAAATGGGGTGATGGTATGCAAACCTAATAGTGCTTTTATCAAGCACCTTATGGGCATGAAAATAATACAACAACTAAATGACTTTTGCAAAAGAAATCTATTTCTAAACCATACAAAATAAGCCAAACAAATAGATTATTCTAAAATCATTACATTAAAACACCCACTTGATAAAATTCAAAAGAAATAAGTTATAAAAGTAAAAGAGACCTTTTTAAGATAGTCTCTTTTTGAAAGAAATGGCCTCAATTCCTATTCCACGAAAAACTCTAGTACAATAATCCTTTAAAGAATCATTAATCATATTCATATGTTGAGATATGTAATATGTTCAGTATTTTTTTTGAACTTACTCTCCAAAAATTTTAATGGTTATTGGTTAATAACTCAAAAACTGACCCTTATATGAATGTGAAAGTTGAACCTGAATCCATTATAGTTCCTCTATTAACATTAGATCCCAAAACCAAGAAATTGTATAAAATTGTCACATGATGTTTATCGACAATGATTTTTCGTAGCATCGTTTGACCCACCAGCAAGATTCTTTTAAAATGGTATGTAATTAAGCCCTAGTGTTTTTGCATCATCGGAGCTTGGATCTATGTCCAAGATAAAGTCACTACTTACAGGAGTGTCATCAAAATGGCGAGAAACTAGATAGCAAGAGAATTTCTTAACACCAAGTTGCAGAGGCAGAGACTTTTGACTTCGATCGAACCTAACAATTCCTTTAAGTTGGCGTGTGGAGAGGAGGAGCACTGCTAATCAATGTAAGATATGTCCATATTTCCAAATTAGTAATACCTTAGTGACCTCCCTAATCTTTTTCTCTGATATTGCATGTGCTTGTGGTGCCCTTCTAAAAATAAAACAGAATCTCCTCCTCTGCAAACCCTATTTCCCTCAAAAGCTTTAACTTGAGCTTTTAATTTTCCCATCTCATCAACGCTTTTAACATAACCCTTAATACTCTCCGTGTTCATAAGAAAAAACCTCTCCTAATGTTTTTGACTCTAGCGAAGCTAATTGGCCATGAGATTTGGCACGTGTAGAGGCTTGAAGGTACCATAACTGCCACCGACCCCTGGTGCCACCGTGGACTTCGGATCTCCACCACTATAACAATTACCTTCACTACCAACAACCAATACCACTTGTTGCTCCATAAGGCACATGTACTCCAATCAATTCCAATACCATTCATCACCAAAAGCTTCGTCTCCCCACTCTCCATCTCATCCTCTGCCTCAGAAAATGCAGTGGATTTGGGATTTATAAGATTGATGAATTGATATTTAGCATGGAATTGGATGAAAAGGTCATTATTAAAGTAATCAAAAGTTGAAACCTCAACATAATTGGAAGTAGAGAAAGAAGATTAGGGTGGGAGGCATGAGAGGAGATCGCTGAGCAGGTGATGTTTGATAAAATTTAAATCAGATGCTAGCTGAGCTCTGAAGAAAAAGAAGAAGATGGAGAAGAGCAGAGAAGAGTAATGGATTTGGGTTCTTTAGCTTTAACGGACACCAACGCCATCTATCTAGCATGGTAGAGAGGGGCCAAAACAGCTAAAAAACATGAACCCCTCGAGGGGCTTATTTGAGCCTCCTTAAAACCCTTAGGGGCCAAAAAAAAACCTTTGCCCTATATTTTACAAAGACAAGAAATGGGTAAAAGAGACAAAAAAGAATAAGTTCAAGGAAGTGTTTATTCCCAAGGAAAATTATACTAAAGTGGTTGCCCTTTTTTTCTCTTCATTTTTGGTTTGGTTTGGTGCATAATGGTAAAGAACAATTATATTTGTATAGAAAGAAAAAAGGATAAAAGATTAGAATTTTTGTAAGATAATATATGATGATGATGTTTGGGTCATCAAACCGATGGGATAAGATCATGGAAATTGTATGGCTAAAAACGTGTCAAGATTTGATTGTAATGACACCACATATATTTTTGTCAAAACAAATATATATGGTTAATAATTACAATAGAGAATGAAATATTTACCATATATGATTCGTATCTGGTCAGTTTATTTTTCGTATCTGATCAGTATATGATCAAATATAAGAAATTAAATTTTATGATTTCTACAAAATAAATTATTAATTTTATTCTTGACTTTTAAAATATGTACATACCCCATTAAAACAAGTTCTTTTTTCGGTTGGATGCTTAATCATGTACATTTTCTTTTTCTTTTTCAAATCTATGTATGCTTGTTACTTTGCTCAACAACAATAAGAATTTAGTAAAGCAATGAACAAATTGTATGTTTATTAAGGATGGAGTCCCTTTTCGTGATTTGATTTGCAAACTCTAAACCTTAAATAAAAAAAAGGATAACTGACAATAAGAAAAAAATAAGAAAAAATAAAAATAAATAAAAGAGAGAAAATAAAATAATAAAGCATTTTTCGTATATGATTAGTATATTATCCCTATATTATATATATATGTTCAGTATATTATTCATATATGATCAGTATACTAGATTCTTACACTTTTATTAAGCTTCATAAGGAATATTAAACAATTTCATTTTATTTTTCAATTGTTTATATATCAAATGATATTTATTTATGAATAAAAATAATAAATTATAACTATAAGAAACTATTTCTTATACTTTTTTATTTTAGCTTCATGAACAATATATTATTAGCATCATGACTGCTATGTTAACGATTTTGTTCATTATGACTAGAATATAAATTTAAAATGCATAAAAATTGAAATATTTTTCATTTATTTCTATTTTATTATTTGTATATTTTTGTTTTTTTTTTGTGTATGAAACAAATAACATAATATTAGCCTAATATACACATAGACATACAAACACAAATGTATATTTCAAAATATTTTTCTAGGATCATAAAAAAAAATTACATATCTAAAACTTTAATTATTTATTAAAACTTAAATGAGTTTAATAATTTAAATATGTTAATTATAATCTCTACAAAAGAGCACACACACTATATATATACCCAAAACCAAAAATAAAAAAAAAATATAAGAATGAGAAAAAATAAAAAAATTTGAAAAAAAGGATAACAGAGAATAATGAAAAAAAATACAAAGATATGAAAAAATAAAAAAAAAGAGAAAATAAAAAAAAGAAAGGATAAAATAAAAATAAAAAAAAGAAAAGAAAAAAAGGGGAAAAAAATTAAAAAAAGGGAAATAAAGATAAATAAAAAAGAGAGAAAAGAAAAAATTAAATAAAAAATAAAGAAAAAAAATAAGGAAGAAGAGGAAAAGAAAAAAAGATGGAAAAAAGAGAAAACAAAAGGGGTAAAAAAGTAAACAAAAATAAAAATTAAAGAAGGGCAAGACAAAAGAAAGATTAAGATAAAAATATAATAAATTCAAATTAGGTATATTTTAATAAATTAATTTAAAAATAGCACATTTTTAATAAATTTCTCTCAAAAATAATCCTTTTTGGGCTTTAAACCTACCTAAGGACTTGACTAAAATCTTGTATGCTGACTTTTTTTCTATTTAACTGAAAGGTTTACTTGTTGAAAAAAACAAAAAAAATCTGACTTGATTAATTTTCCTATATTATATTTGATGTGATGTGTAGCAGAAATTCTAAATTTGAGTTTTTCTATCCCCCGATGATTATCACTTTTTAGTGAATATTTTGTAAAATAAAAAATTACCCTGCTACGTATATATATTATAGTATTGTAGACACCCGATTTGATATTCTCGTGTTAAGGGACGAATTAAGAGCGCTCGGTTTGATCGGTCTGTTGTTAAGCCCAATGATAAGAATGTGAAACTTGGACATGAGAATGAGGCCTGAATCTTTAATGAAAAGTGGACTTGAAAACCTAAAGCCTAAAAAAGCCAAAAACCCATCCTAACTATCCAAATTCGGCCCAAGCCCACCTGGCCCAATGCAGGCCTGGGCCAAAGGGGCATCGCCTCAATGCAATGAGGCACCGCCTCTCTGGTAGCTCACTTGCAGCTGCATTTAATGTAGCTGCAATTATGACAGCCAAGTGGTGCGGGGCCCACTCTCTATACCTGTTGCTTGTGTGAAGAAAATATTTTTGAGGAAGGAAAAAAAAGGCTATGGAGGCTCATGATGAGCTAGAGGGCTTAGGGGCACAAAAAAAAAGCTAAGTAATAAAAGGAAAAGGAGAGAGGGAAAAGGGGGGTTGGTGTGAAAAAAAATAGAAGGAAGAGAGGAACTCTGGAAAATAAAAGAGAAAAGGAAAAAGGGAAGAGGGAAGAAAAAACGTCCTAAAAGGAAGAAGGGGGAGGGAAGCAAAAGAGTCCACATCTCCATAAGAGAAGAAGGAAAACTTGTGTCAAAGGTGGATATCACATCCTAGCAAGGATCTCAACCAAAACATTTCTGAGGGCCTCTCATTTTGGTATAAAACTTGCATTTAAACTTGAGATGCTCATAATTTTGTGTGTTCTTGCTTATGTGTAACTAAGTCATTAGTATATTTTAGGTATTTCTAGTTTATCTTGTTCAATATCCCATTTTATTGACGTAATCTTTAAATGCTCTTGCATGTGGTCGTGATTTAATGATTATAGAGTGTATATATGCATGCTTGGTTACTTAGAATAGAAGTATAAGTGTGTGGGAGTTGGTTTTTGGCCTTCTGACCAGGTGACTCTTGTCAATGAGGCGATCGCCTTATCAATGAAGCGATCGCCCCATTGACAAGCCTCTAGGAAGTCCTGCCCTCACGTGTGCGCATTATCTTTTTTTTTTACTAGAAGGTATAAAGATCCCTGTTGATGATGCGTCGTCTCATCAATGAGGCGATTGCCTCATCTTAATGAGGTGACCGCCTCATTGACAGGTTTAGTCCGTTTGTTGTTCTGTTTGTTTGTGCTCATCGTGATGTCCGCTTTGACATGCATTCTTTCGACCTTAAACATGGCTATTTCATTGCATGATGACGTTCATCTTGATTGTTTGATGCTTTCTTTAATTCATAATGTGAAAACCCTTTTTTTATAGAGTCTTTTTTATAAATATCATTATATGGGATTTCATTTTTTTTTTAAAAGAAGGACTAACTGTGTGTTATTTATAGGAATTACCTGATGACTTCCATAATTTGAGTAGTCATCAATGTTAGTCACCCCTTTTATATTATTGCATTTATGTTATTTATTAGTTTATTCTTGGTATATGTTTAGTTTATTTTCTGTATATTATTCTTTTGTGTAGTCTAAAAAATGTTGTAATCCTTAATCCCTTTCCCCATTTAATTTTGAATGTATGGTTGTAAATTATTATTTATTTTATTTTTATTGAATGATGGGACTTAAAAGCATGAAATTGGATTAATGTGCAAACTTGGACTTAATTGTAAAATTTAGCAATTATCCGAAGGTAATTTCATTATGTGTGGTAAATGAGGAAATAATTAAATAATTAAATGGTAATAAAATGCAAAACACAAACGGAGGCCAACCGCAAGGTTGGGTGAGCATTCAAATGCTCATACCCAGTTTTCGAACCCGATCTCTGATGATAGCTTTTGGGAACCTCCATGGGATCCAGTTGCTATACAGTGTGTCCCGGCTTTTATCCGGGTGGCGACTCCATCTCCTAATAGGCCCATGACCTATATCATATTTTCTAGTAGGCCTCGAGCCCATATAGTGCCATGGTCGCTAAATACTTGGGCGCGTGCTAAACCTCGCCGCCTATAGTGGCGACTCCACTGGGGATAGAGAAGCTGATTCCAGTGTTTTTATTTTATCATTTTTATTTTTTTTCTTTTTTCTTTTGCATTTATGCATTCACTACACATTTTGCACACAATGAGCACTTCAGTCTTGAATAAACTTGGCAATAGTCAGTACTTCGCTACTTATGTTTCACTCAAACCTGATGGTGGAATATTTGATTATTGTCACTCACGACATGTACTAATCCACGTTGTTTGACCCTTGAGTGGGGAGACGTATATGGATGTATATCGTTGTGGGAGCCGAAACCTTTTTACCCAAGACTTAAGCCCATGTAATGACTTAGCAACTATCCTTAGGAATTTTTTCCCACATGCATGTGTATTATGCCATATAATGGATCTTTAAAATAAATCTCAAGCCTGTCAATAGGTGAACCAAGTTAAAATGGGCCCTCATGTCTAACTAAAGCCCATTATAAACAAACTAGTCAACAAAGGCCTCTCATGCCTATTCACGACCCATCTTAAGTGGGCCTTGACAATTAAGTTTATGGTGTTAAGGATCTTGGCTCATAGAAAGTGGAATCGGGCTTTATTTAAAGGAACCATTACTTGTCTGAATCATTTTGAGAGTTTTCTTGTATACATCTGTTTTATTATCCCCCATTGATGGTTAAAACCCAAGCCAAAAATCCTAGGACAAGATACTCGCCATTGAATACGTGTGTGGGAGAAATGAGGGTGAAGTTTTCATATTTAAGCTTCATGTTTTGGTCTTGTGTAATTTTTTTTTTGTGACCTTTTGTTTCTCAAATTTTAAAAATAAAATGAACTTGCATATCATGCATACATGTCATGCATCATTCTAACCTACTTGCAAACACCCGATTCGGTCGGTCCGTGTTAGGGGACGAATTAGGGGCGCTCAGTTTGACCGGCCCGTTGTCAAGCCTAATGATGAGAATATGAAACTTGGATATGAGAATGAAGCCTGAATCTCTAGTGGAATGTGGACTTGAAAACCCAAAGCCTGAAAAAACCAAAATTGAGCCCAACCATCCAAATTTGGCCTAGGCTTGCTTGGCCCAACGCAGGCCTAGGCCAAAGGGGCATCACCTCAGTGCAATGAGGCAATCGCCTCATCGATGAGGCACCACCTCTATAGCAGCCCAGTTACAGCTGCATTTAATGCAGCTGTAATCATAATGGCCAAATGTCACGAGCCCCACTCTCTAGACCTGTTATTTGCATGAAGAAAATATTTTTGGGGAAATAAAAAAGGCTAGGAAGGCTCATGATGAGCCTAGAGGCTGGGGGGCAGGAGGAAAAGGAGATAAGAGAGGAAAAAGAAAAAGGAGAGAGGGGGGGAGAAAGGAAGGAGGGGCTCGGAGAAAAAAAGAAAATGGAGAGAGAAAGAAAAAGAAGAAAAATGTCCTGAAAGGAAGAAGGAGACAGGGAAGCCAAGGAAGCCACATCTCCATAAGAGAAGAAGAAAGAAACTTATGTCAAAGGTAGATACCAAATCCTAGCAAGAATCTCAATCAAAAACACTTATGAGGGCCTTTCATTTTTGGTAAAAACTTGCACTTAAACCTAACATGTGCATCATTTTATGATTTCTTACTTGTGTGACTAAGTTCTTAGTACATTTTAGGTTTATCTCTAGTGTGTCTTGCTTGATATCTTACTTTATTGATGGATCCTTGAATAATTTTGCATGTAGTCATAGTCTGATGATTGTAGAGTGTTTGTATATGCATGTATTGTTACTTAGAGTAAAAGTTTGCACATCTTGGGAGTCGGAGCTAGCCTGTTGATCAGGCAACGCCTCTTCATAGAGGCATCGCCTCCTCTCAATAAGGCGATCACCTCATCAATGAGGCCATCGCCCCATTGATAGGCCTCTAGGGAGTCTACCTTTTATGTGTGTGTTATATCCTTTTTTTTGCCTTGGAATCGTAAGAGCCCCTGTTGATGTGGCGTCGCCCCATCAATGAGGCGATCACCTCATTGATGAGGCAACTGCCTCATTGACAGAGTTAACCTATTTCCTGCTTCATTTTTTTATGTTTTTTAGGACGTCTGCTTTAATATGTCATCTCTTGGCCTTAAACATGTTTGTATTGTTGCATGATGATGTTTAACCTTGATTGTTCGATGCTTCCTTTAGTTCATAATGTGAAAACCCCCTTTTATAGAGCCTTTTGTAAGTATCGTTATATGTGACATCATTTCTTTTTTTTCTTGAAAATAAGGACTAACTATATGTTATTTGTAGGAATTACTTGATGATTTTTATCATCGAGTAGTCACTTTTGCTATTTATCCCTTGTGCATTGCTGTTTTTATGCTATTTTATTAGTTTATTTTCAGTATATGTTTGGTTTATTTTCTATATATTATTCGTTTATTTAGCTAATAAGCGTTATAATTCCTAATCCCTTTCCCATTTGATTTTGAATGTATGGTTGTAAATTATTATTTATTTTCTTTTTGTTGAATGATGGGACTTAAAGGCATGAAATTGGACTAATGTGCAAACTCAGATTTGATTATAAAATTTGGCAATTATCTGAAGGCAATTTTATTACATATGGTAAATGAGGAAATAATTAAATAATTAAATGGTAATAAAATGAAAAACACAAACGGAGGCCAACCGCAAGGTTGGGTGAGCATTCAAATGCTCATACCCAGTTTTCGAACCCGATCTCTGATGACGGCTTCTGGGAACCTCCATGGGATCCAGTTGCTGTACAGTGTGTCTCACTTTTATCCGAGTGGCGACTCTATCTTTGAATAGGCCCAAGACCTATATCATATTTCCTAGTGGGCCTCGAGCCCATACAGTGCCATGGTCGCCAAACACTTGGGCGCGCGCTAAACCCCGCCGCCTACAGTGGCAACTCCACTGGGGATAGAGAAACTGATTCCAGTGTTTTGCATTTTATCATCTTTAATTATTTTCTTATTTCTTCCTGCATTTATGCATTTACTACACATTTTACACACAATGAGCACTTCAGTCCCGAATAAACCCGACAATAGTTAGTACTTTGCTACCTACATTTCACTCAAACTTAGTGGTGGAATATTTGATTATTGTCACTCATAACACATACTAATCCACATTGTTTGACCCTTGAGTGGGGAGATGTGTATGGATGTATATCATTGTGGGAGTCGAAGCCTTTTTACCCAAGACTTAAGCCTATGTAATAACCTAGCAACTATCTTTAGGAATTTTCCCACATGCATGTGTATTATGCCATATAATGGACCCTTAAAATAAATCTTGAGCCCATCAATAAGCAGTCCAAAATAAAATGGGCCCTCATGTCCAACCGAAAGCCCATCATAAATAAGCTAGTCAACAAAGGCCTCTCATGCCTACTCATAACCCATTTCAAATGGGCCTTGACTAGTAAGTTTATAGTGCTAAGGATCTTGGCTCATCAAAAGTGGACTCGGGCTTTATTTAAAGGAACCATTACTTGAATAAATCATTTTGAGGGTTATCTTGTATACATCGATTTTATTATCCCCTACTGATAATTAAAACCCAGGCAAAAAATCCTAGGGCAAGATACTTGCCATTGAACACATGTGTGGGAGAAATAAGGGTGAAAGTTTGCACATTTGAGCTTCTTGTTTTGATTTTGTATATCTTTTTTGTGTGTGACCTTTTTTTTCTTAAATTTCTAAATAAAATGAACTTACATATCATGCATCATTCTAACCAACTGTTTTGTAGCGCTATAGATCCTTCAAGCTCAACGGGGTGGGTCCGAGCTAGTTTAGGTCGTTTGGTCAGAAATTCAAAAATAGGAATGGCAGGGGGGTTCGATCTAGAAGCATTTAGGGCACGGTTGAAGGAAGAAATAATGATAGAAACCCGAGCTATGATGAGGGATATGATGGGAAAAATTGCTAAGCTCGTCAAAGAGAGTCAGCCAGCACAGCCACCTAATGCACTGCCTATCGATCTGGTGGATCTTGATGAGGAGATACCGATTAGAGGAAGGGAAGAGGATGATGTGACAGTGTTGGCCAACCCAGTAAATCAAAGAACTGCCTTTGTGGTTCAAGATGTGGGTCAGACTGAGTGGGCTAAGAATGTGACCAAAGTGATGAACTAGATGTAGGTGATGATGAAGGAGAAGGGTATGGTCGCTCCTTTAGATTACGATCTGAATATGGAAAAGGGTGATGAGCCATTGCCTAGTAAGTTTAAATTCCCAGACATGAAGAAGTATACCAGTGTCGAGGATCCCCACTTGCATTTGAAGCAGTATGTAACATGCATGAAGGCTACTGAGCTAACTGAGAGCCAAATTATCAAGTAGTTCCCTATTTCATTGGAAGGAGCGCCGATTCGTTGGTATTACACCTTGGAGCTGCATGTTCAGTCATATTGGAAAGAATTGTGCACTGCTTTTGTCAAGTAATATGCTCTTAATGTTCAATTAGAGGTGTCCTTGAGAGATCTACAGAATACCAAACAGAACTTTAACGAGCCTTTTGCTTATTACCTGACTCAATGGAGGGGAAAGTTATCCTTGATGAGGTATAGGCTAGCTGAGTCCGACCAGTTGGTCCTGGCAATAGAAGGGTGTATTCCCGCATTGTCTAGGAAATTAAGGGA
This sequence comes from Mallotus nudiflorus, assembly GCA_947683625.1. Taxonomy (NCBI): domain Eukaryota; kingdom Viridiplantae; phylum Streptophyta; class Magnoliopsida; order Malpighiales; family Euphorbiaceae; genus Mallotus; species Mallotus nudiflorus. Next base: position 2,287,554 of record CANTUR010000125.1, read on the forward strand.
TCTGGGGATCAGAAATTTTAAAGAATTATATAGATTTGGGGTCCAGAAAGAAGCAGATTTGGCTCAGAGAAGAAATTCTTCAAAAGAGGTTCTAGGGGCAAAAAGGGGGCCAGCTCAAGCAATAATGTTCAGATTCATGCTATTCAACTACCGAGTAGTAATGTAAAAGTCAGTGCAGTTAGACAGCCCCAGAGATTTTCAAATCTGGGATGTCCTATGTCTAAAGTCCTCGATAAGCTCATTGAGAAGAACCTGCTATGACTTTTGCCTTCACAACAACCCTTGCCTGGAGCCAACCCAAAGCTTTTCTATAAATTTGATCAGACCATCGGGCATTACACAGACAGCTGTGCCCGATTAAAGCATAAAATCCAAGATTTAATAGACTCGGGAAAAATTATCGACCCAGAAAACAGAAATCCAAACACTCAAACCAACCCATTACCCAATTTCCAAAATGTACCACCTCATAACCCATCCATTCTGACGGTCAACTCTGCCCTAACAAAAGACCAAGTCCTAAACTCCTTCATTGATGTCTCTCACAATTCCTAATAGACCAAGCCTGAAAACTTAAATCCAAGTAGACGACCCATGGAGTTACAAGTACAAGTCCTAGACATATGGAGTTTCGATGATGAAAGTAGAGAACAAGTTGACCTAAGGGACAATGAGGGGTATGGGCCAAGGCAGTATGTGAGGAAGGTTGAGGAAAAGAAAGAGAAACCTGGGGTTATCGGGTCTAAATCTGAAAAGGCAGGATGTGCAGCAAAGGGACATGAGGTAAGACAAAGCAAAGAGACCATTACCAGTGTTTAGGAGTTACTCATGCATTCTAGGGATCACAGGGAAGCTCTGGTCCTGGCACTATATCAGAGAAAGATTATAACTAATTCCACTCCAGAACAGATGGTCCAGTCATTAACGAAAACTCCTCAAGGAATGATAACATTTTCCAATGACAATTTGCCTCTAGAAGGGAGGGATCACCACAAAGCTTTGTTTATCAAAGCCAAAGTAAAAGGGAAGATGACCTGTTGTGTGATGGTTGACAATGGTTCTGCCATTAATGTGTCTCCACTAAAGATTCTGCCGAAACTAGGGTTGACAGTAGCCGACCTAAAGCCTTCTGAGGTAGTTATCAAGGCTTATGATGACACCAAGAGATCTATGGAGGGAACTTTCAAGGTGTTGGTCAGAACAGGGCCTATAGAAGTCTGGGTTGATCTGCATGTGATTGATATCCTGGTAACATTTGCCATTTTATTAAGGAGGCCATGGTTTCACCCTCTAGGTGGCGTTCCATCCACTGTTCATCAAAAGGTTAAGTTTCCACATGAAGGAAGGGTTGTCACCATCTCAGCTGAAACTGATGTCGCCATAGCCGCACTGAAGTTAATCCCTAAGGAGATTTCCCTTAGCCCTAGTTTTGAAGTCTATGTGATCTATGAGGATGAGATGGATGAAAAGGTTCCGAGAATGATGCGCAATATGAAATTTCTGCCCAACATGAGATTAGGGAAAAATCAAAGTGAACCTTTAGAGTTTATGGAAAACAAGGTACCTATTCTGAAGCATGGGTTAGGATTCAAAGAGGTTGACAAAGCTGGGAAGGAAATGAGTTTGTCGGACCAGTCTGAAGAAAAGGGAAAGGAGACCATGACTAGAAAGAAAACTATATAGGAAATCTTTACAAAGGAAGGCACTAGGCATTCATATAGCGGGACTCCAGAACTCCTCCTGGTGGCTGGGGAAGTCATCCTGGGGTTCGAGATTTTTGCTCAATTTATTGGCAAAATCGAGGAAGTCGCTATTGAAAAGGCCCCTACTAAGGAGCTGGTATTGGCTAAAGAGGAGTTTAAAAAAGATGAAGCTACTTTGGAGCAGAAGGGCATTGATGATCAGAACAAAGACCTAAAGTTTGAGACATACATCCTCAATTCCATCATAGATACCTTTTATAATGACTTTGATGTTTCCCTGGCTTCTCTATTTGAAACTAACGATATTTTCTTTTCAAAAGTGAATGCAATGAAATCTGAATTTGCTTATTTGTGTGATGTGTTTCCTAATGGTTATTCTATTTATGATGATCATTTCATGCATATGTTTGATGTTAATTCCACGCTAACTGAATCATTTAATTTAGGCACAGACGATAGTCCTAAAAATATATTGTTTGCTTCTAGTTTAACTCATGGTGAGAGAGGAAAAATGGAAGAAATCTTAAAAAAAGGACAGAAAGTATTTGCTTGGGGTTATAAAGATATGCCCAGAATCGATAGAGAGATCTCAGAACACAAAATCCCCACATACCCTCACATAGCACCAATAAAGCAGAAGCAAAGGAGGGTAAGGCTAGAATGGGCTCTCTTGGTTAAGGAAGAAGTTGAAAAGCAACTGAAGGAAAAGTTCTTAGAAGTGGTAGAGGACACTTAGTGGTTAGAAAATATAGTTCCAGTTCCTAAGAAGGATGGAAGGGTCAGAGTGTGTGTGGACTATCGAGATTTGAATAAAGCTTACCTTAAGGATGACTTTCCCCTACCGCATATCAATACATTGATTGATAGTGCAACTTCCAATGCAATGTACTCTTTTATGGATGGATTTTTGGGATACAATCAGATCATAATGGCAGTAATAGATAGATTAAAGACATCATTCATCACCAAATGGGGGTGTACTGTTACCAAGTGATGCCCGTCAGGTTGAAGAATGCAGGGGCCATTTATCAAAGGATGGCGACTACCTTGTTGCACGACATGATCCATAAATAGGTCAAAGTGTATATGGATGATATGATGGTGAAATCTGCAACTAGGGAAGGACATTTTAAAGCACTAGAAAAGTTTTTGGCTAGAGCAAAAAAGTATAATCTCAGACTGAACCGGAAGAAGTGTGTTTTTGGGGTCACATCTGGGAAAATGTTGGGACACATTGTCAGCCATAACGGAATAGAGGTGGATCCAGATAAGATCAGCGCAATTATGGATATGCCTACACCAAAGAATGAAAGAGAGGTCTTAGGGTTTCTGGGGTGTTTACAGTATATTAACAGATTCATAGCCAAACTAACAGCCATCTGCAATCCTATCTTTAAGCTTCTGAAGAAAGACCAACCTGTTGTGTGGAATGAGAGATGTCAACAGGCTTTTGAAACTATCAAGGATTATTTGATGAATCCCCTTGTCTTACAACCACCCAGACTAGGTAAAGCCTTAATCCTATATCTGGAAATTGAAAAGGATGCAATAGGGGCAATGTTAACACAAAAAGGTGAAAGGAAGATAGAACATGTTGTATATTACCTGAGTAAAAAGCTTCTACCCTATGAAGCTACTTATAGTTTAGTAGAGAAAACTTGTCTAGTAGTGATTTGGGCAGCGAGGAAGCTCTGACACTACTTTCAATCTTACAAAGTGCAGGTAGTTTCTAAACATGATCCCCTCAGGTACCTCCAACAGACCACGTCTCTTATGGAAAAATTGGCTAGGTAGATCATTTTGCTCATAGAATTTGACATATAGTATATGGCCAAAAAGATAGTAAAAGGAAGAGCAGTAGCAGACTTCTTAGTGCAAAGCCCAGTGGATGATGACCAAGAGTGGAAGTTGGAGTTCCCCGACTAGCATTTAGGTGCGATAGGGATACAAGATTGGAAAATGTACTTTGATGTAGTTGTCAATAACAAGGGGGCTAGAATAGGGGTAATTTTGGTTACGCCAGAAGGAGTAATCATCCCGATGGCAAAAAAGCTTGATTTTGAAGCAACAAATAACCAAGCAGAATATGAAGCCTGCATCTTTGGTTTAGAAGCATTGCATAGCGCAGGGGCGGAAAATGTCATTATCTATGGGAATTCCATGCTAGTTATAAAACAAGCCACCAAAGAATGGGAGATAAAAGAAGACAGATTACGGCTGTACTGGGAATACTTGACCACCATCTTGTGCTCTTTCACACAGTGTAAATTTGTCCATTTGCCAAGGGAAGGAAACCAGGTAGCTGACGCCCTAGCCACACTAGCCTCTATGTAGGAAAGTGGGAAACAACCAAAGGCCAGACCATTAATTCTCATAAAGTCTCGAGCTCCCTATTACGAAGAGTTGAGAGTAACGCCAATTGATGCCACTGAGAAACCTTGGTTCTATGATTTACGAAGGTATCTAGAAACTGGGCAATTTTTAGGTGACGCTGATAAGAAAGAAAGGATATCACTGCAAATATTGTCTCGACAGTTCATAAGCCACAATGGGATGTTATACAAAAGAATGCCAATCGGGATACACCTTAGGTGCGTCAATAAGGATGAAGGTCGAAAGCTTATGGAAGTAATTCATGAAGAGGTGTGTGGGCCACACATGAATGGGATTGTCTTGGCAAAGAAAATAGCCTGCCAGGGGTACTTTTGGCTCACCATGGAAGCGGATTGTGTTGGATTTGTGAAGAAATGTCACAATTGCCAAACATATGGTGATGTTAGCCACCTACCATCTATGGAACTTTAAGGAATGATGTCTCTTTGGCCGTTTGCTGTATGGGGAATTGACATCATAGGGGAGGTAAGGCCAAAAGAAACTAATAGCCATCGGTACATCATTGTGGCTATCAACTACTTCTCCAAATAGGTTGAGGCTAAATCTTATGCTACTGTGGGGGCAAAGCAGATGTCAAGGTTCATCGAAAAGAACATAATCTGCAGATATGGTCTGCCACACCACGTAGTTACAGACAATGGTGTTTAGTTTCGAGTAGAGACGACCACACTACTAAAGGACTATAAGATTGAGCACCATAGATTATCTCCATTTAGGCCACAGCCAAATGGAGTGGTGGAAGTAGCAAATAAGAATGTAAAAAAGATCTTGGCCAAGACGCTAGAATACTTGTAATTCACATTGTGAGGGTACCGAGCTACTGCTATAACCTTGACGAGAATCACTCCGTACTCTTTAGTCTATGGGTGTGAGGCTATTTTACCAGTGGAGGTTGAGATAAGGTTATTGAGAGTCCTTTTGGAATCTAAACTCCCCGAGTATCAGTGGGTCGAAAGTCGATTGACTCAGTTGGCATTGTTGGATGAAAAGAGGATGAAGGCTATGTATCATTCTCAGTTGTATCAGAGAAGAATACCCTATGCCTATAATAAGAAGATCAGGCCAGGTAAGATTTGAGAAGGGGATATGGTATCGAAACTTACAAGATCACTTATGACCGATCCTCGAGGGAAATTAAAGCCCAAATGGGAGGGACCGTATTTGGTAAAAAAGTTATTTTTAAAAGGCACTGCCATTTTGTTTGACATGGAGGGGAACGAGTTCAAGGAACCCATAAACCTAGACAAGCTCAAGAAATACTTTATGTAAAATGTCTCGCTAGGCAGAAAACCTTGAAAAGAGGCTGTCTAGGCAAAAGTTAGAGACTAAAAAGAAAAAAGAAGGGTCCTACTGGATTAAAAACCTCAAAAGAGGTGGTCCAAGTAAAAGTTAAGGACATGTAAAAGGGGAGAGAGAGGCACAAAGTGGTTTGTTGGAAAACTTGCAAGGGCAAGCCAACTAATAACATGAGATGTACCAGAAGTGAAATGTATATATATTTTGTGCTTAAATAAAATGAAATGGATTGCTTTAATTATCATTAAACATTGGATAATGTGTCCATTAAAAGCCATTTAACTAGTACAAAAGGGAAATTACTTCTAACAAAAGGGAAAATGACAACTTCATTCCATGAGCTAATTTTGTTTTCTCTTCTTTTATTGCCTACCCTATGAACTTAACATTTGTAATTCTCTTGTCCTTTTATATTTAATAAATTTGTCTCTTTCTATCTGTTGCAAGCAAACCCATGTTTTGTAATAATCAGTTGTTTATGACTGTATTGGCGACAGAGGCGGGCTGGATTGTAGAAAGTGGCAAAATGGAGACCGACAGTCAGGATGCAATATGTATAAGATCAAAAGGTCACATGCTGCAACCCTCACTAGGGGCACATCTAGCGGATCAGTGTATCAGGGAATGTTGATAGCCAGCCATGAATGTCTGCTGGGATGGGATGTAGTTTCCTTATTCGATAATGCTAGGCTTGGTAATGCCTAATGTCTTGGGGAGGTTCGATTAAGCCCAAATTTTCATAAAACCACATCTATGAGATTGCAAATGATTAGATACAGGCAGTATGGCAGTTGGAAGTGAAGGAGAGATAACAGGAAACTTACCTCCAACAGGAAGGGGCTTCCTGAGAATCATCGCATCTTCGTGAAGTCATCCAATCCAATGATAGTTTCTGCTAAGATGAGAGGGAAGGGATTGAGTCCTGACTCCACTTAATTAAGGATGGAGAGGATCTTCGTATTGTAGTGCCCTGAGGGAGAGACCAATAGAAATTAAGCAAACAAATAGAGAGCTAACATGCAGGGCCAGTAAGTTTCCCCTTTGTCCACATTCATGATGACTTCGAGGAAGGACTCTAGTTTGATTTTCGAGCTAGAGATACAGTGAAAGGAAGACTGGGGTGGAAGATTGAACATACACGCCATTTATTACTGAATAAAGCAAGAGTCCGGGTTTTCAAGAGTAGGAATCGCAAGTTAGCAAGCGGAATCTGTATGATGGCCGAGAATTGCCTCAAATTCCTCTGGTAGGTGACATATTTCTATTGTGTTAAGCCAAAAAAATATGTTTATGGGGATCCCAAAATTGAACCATGGCATGTAGAAAAAGGAAATTGATTCTCCTAGTGTGGAGTGATTTGAAGACCGCGAGGTGAAACGGCTTTAACCCTACCTAAGATTTATTATCCAAACCTTTTAAAATCGATTGTAGGGGCCTCAGACTTTGTTCTGTCATGTTTATGGCTTTTCAGAGATGCTTAGAGGGAGAAATAGAAAGGGAAGGACGAAGGGAATTTAAGAATTAAGTCAAACATGGAAATGTGGGTTTTTATAGGGGTAAGACCGCCTGTTGCTGAGGTGATCACCTCGTTGATGAGGTGATCGCCTCATCAATGAGGCGTCGCCTTAGCAGCAAGAGGCGATCGCCTCTTCACCAACGTTTGATGAGGCGATCGCCTCATCAGCTGTATGGGTTATTTATGCTTCTTCAAATCATACAATCTGAGCAAGTGCCGTCAGAATATAGTGGGACAGTTACGTATGCAAACATTGAAATCAACTCACATGTGAAGAAATGAGAAAAGCAAAATAAATGAATTTAATCGAGGAAAATGTTGAGTTTTGTAAACATTCTGTTCATAAAGCCAAAAACCAAAATTTTGTGTTTACTACTTAGAGACTACACAAGTTTTAACCTTGGAACATCAAGCCTCTGATCCTGTACCCTAAGGGTCATCCCTTCCTCTGGCACTGCTGCCACTCTTGTCTTCATCCTCGTCATCCTCATTGATCTAAAATATATCAATTTGACACTCGAGAGTAGCGATCCTCGCCCTGTTGGCCACATCTTGATCTTGTTCAGACAAATCATAGGTTAGCAAGCCATGCAAGCATGCATACATGTAGGAAATAAGGAAATTCTTACCCTCCACTATTGAGTGATCTCCAACATATAATCTCTTTGGGCCCCTATCATGCGACACATGTATAGGCCCTACTCTATAGGAATTTGCATTATTAAAAGTAAATATTAAAACTAACGGTTGGTTCGAGAATCACAATGTAATCAGGTCAGGAAAAGAACTTACATAAGTAGCACCATCAGGGGTGCATACAGGGGTCAGGTCCTCGTCCAAGGCCAAGAACTAGCACGATAACTCTCCAGGAGGAACCCAATATCGAGCTAAAGGGTCGGGGACTTAAGTAAAGTTGCCTGGGACAAACACAGAACCGGGGGCAATAGTCGACCTAGCTTCCTCACTAGCCACAGAAGTCTCCTCCCTGCCCGGATCCAGTCGATGCCTCAAGGGCTCTTTCTCCCGCACTCGGGACCTAATTGGGGCCACAGGCCTAGCAGGCGTAGCCTAAAGACAAAAACAGGAGGAACATGTTAAGAATGTAGTCAATTTAGAATAAAAGGGGAACCAAAAAGGATTTACCTGAGAGGTAGAAGTGGCCTAGGAGGGGACCATCAGTAGAAGGTGGTTATAGATAAACTCCGCATACTGGCTCTTCACGTGAACTATGCGATCCACAGATGGTGAGCTTGCAGCAGCCTGAGCGAGGTCATCACCCTCTAGCTCATGAGCCCAAAGCATACTATCAGGAGGGGAGCTGGGGACCCACCTAGCTCTAACGCCTGCCCTCCACTTCAAGACCCGCTCCCCTAAGTACCAAGCTCGATACCTAGGGCCACAGAAGAGTGCCCTCTTTAGAGATAAGGGCCTGGAGCGAGTCATCTCGATGGTCCAAGCGTCTTTGGACCCCTACAAGTTATTTCGGATCTGCGAAAAAAAAGAGATGTCAATATGAATTTATAGGGTACTAACCTCTCCGGATGCAGACGAGTAAATGTGGGACCCTAAGTCTGCCAGAAGAGGAATTGAGTCTCCGCGGGTCAATCCCAAGCCCCTAAAAGCACTAACAAAAGGCGAGATGTGATCCCACTTAGGCACAAGGGGTGTTCTCTCATTCTCCATTGACTGTAAAAGGGGGGAACATGCAAGGAATACAAGAAGTGTAGAGGGAGGAAAGAGGAAAAGAAAAGGTGACAAAAAGTAAAAGAGAGTAAGGACAAGAGGAAGAAGTTATTTTTATAGCAAGTAAGGATGTAGGGTTTTCCTCTAAAAAAAATGAAATGATAGGTGGAAATTAGTGTCGCATATTAGGGAGGCGAAATTAGAGTATGAATTTTCGAGATGAAGTTTCTAGAGAAATGGGCTAGGAAAAACCCACATCGAAAAGAGAGGGCTGTTCGGGTTTGAATCCCCGAAGCTCAAGGACAGGGCTGTTTGGGTTTGAATCCCCAAAACTCAAGGATAGGGCTATTCGAGTTTGAATCCTCAAAGCTCATAAAGAGAGGGATGTTCGGGTTTGAATCCCCAAAGCTCAAAGAGAGGGTCGTTCGGGTTTGAATCCCCGAAGCTCAAAGGATCAAGATATGACTGTTCGGGTAGTATCCTCAAAGTCGGAAGTGAAGGACAACTGGGCCAGGAAAACTCAGAAGTCTATGTCCATAGGGGGTGATAATCGAACCAAAAAATCTAAAAACTACATCCCCAGTGATGATCGGACCAGGAAAACCCGAGAATCAAGTTTCAGTGTTGCGATGATCGAGCCAGGAAAACCCGAGAATCAAATTCCAGTGTTGTAAGGGTCGGGCCAGGAAAACCCGAGGTCAACAGTTTTCAAATATCTTTATCAAATATTAATGAGTGGCTGATCGGGCCAAGAAAACCTGAGGATCATGGTCACGTTTTAGAATTGAAGAATTCATCTCTTGAGTAAGACCCGAGAGTGAGGTACATTTCTTATCTCATTGTTGGTTTGTTTTTTTGCATGTGATTTTTTAAAAAATGATCATTGCATGCATTTGATTTTTTGAAAAATTAGGAGGCAAACTGTAGACACCTGATTCGATCGGCCTATGTTAGGGGACGAATTAGGGGCACTCGGTTTGACCGGCCCGTTGTTAAGCCCAATAATGAGAATGTGAAACTTGGACATGAGAATGATGCTTGAATATCTAGTGAAAAGTGGACTTGGAAACCCAAAGCTTGAAAAAACCAAAACCGAGCCCAACCATCCAAATTTGGCCCAGGCTTGCCTGGCCCAATGCAGGCTCGTGCCAAAGGGGCATCGCCTTAGTGTAATGAGGCGATTGCCTCTTTGGCAGCTGCTGATGAGGTGATTGCCTCATCACAGAGGCGCCGCCTCTATAGCAGCCCACTTGCAGCTGTAATCATGATGGCCAAGTGTCACAGGCCCCACTCTCCAGACCTATTGTTTGCATGAAGAAAAGATTTTTAGGGAAAGAAAAAAGGCTAGGAAGGCTCATGATGAGCCTAGAGGCTGGGGGCAGGAAGAAAAGGAGATAAGAAAGGAAAAAGAAAAAGGAGAGAGGGGGGAGAAAGGAAGGAGGGGCTCGGAGAAAAAAAGGAAACAGAGAGAGAAAAGAAAAAGAAGAAAAACGTCCTGAAAGGAAGAAGGGGTGGGGGAAGCCAAAGAAGCCATATATCTATAAGAGAAGAAGGAAGAAACTTATGTCAAAGGTAGATACCACATCCTAGCAAGGATCTCAATCAAAAACACCTCTGAGGGCCTCTCATTTTTGGTAAAAAACTTGCACTTAAACCTGACATGTGCATCATTTTGTGAGTTCCTCCTTGTGTGACTAAGTTCTTAGTACATTTTAGGTTTATCTCTAGTGTGTCTTGCTTGATATCTTACTTTATCGATGGATCCTTGAATACTTTTGCATGTAGTCATAATCTAATGATTGTAGAGTGTGTGTATATGCATGTATTGTTACTTAGAGTAGAAGTTTGCATGTCTTAGGAGTCAGAGCTAGCCTGTTGATTAAAGGCGTCGCCTCATCTTAATGAGGCGATCACCCATTTGAAAGACCTCTAGGGAGTCTATCTTTTATGTGTGTTATATCCTTTTTTTTACCTCGGAATTGTAAGAGCCCCTGTTGATGAGGCGACTGCCTCGTTGATAGAGTTAACCTATTTCCTGGTTCATTTTTTGATGTTTGTCATGACGTCTGCTTTAATATGTCATCTCTTGGCCTTAAACATGTCCATATCATTGCATGATGATGTTTAACCTTGATTGTTCGATGCTTCCTTTAGTTCATAATGTGAAAACCCCTTTTTAATGAGCCTTTTGTAAGTATCATTATATGTGACATCATTTCTTTTTTTTTTCTTAAAAAAAAGGACTAACTATGTGTTATTTGCAGGAATTACTTGATGTTTCTGCATTGAGTAGTCACTTTTGGTATTTATCCCTTGTACATTGTCGCTTTTATGCTATTTTATTGGTTTATTTTCGGTATATGTTTGGTTTATTTTCTGTATATTATTCATTTATTTAGCTAAGAAGCGTTGTAATCCCTAATCCCTTTCCCATTTGATTTTGAATGTATGGTTGTGAATTATTATTTATTTTATTTTTATTGAATGATGGGACTTAAAGGCATGAAATTGGACTGATGTGCAAACTCGAATTTGATTATAAAATTTGGCAATTATCCGAAGGCAATTTTATTGCGTGTGGTAAATGAGGAAATAATTAAATAATTAAATGGTAATAAAACATAAAACACAAATAGAGGCCAACAGTAAGGTTGGGTGAGCATTCAAATGCTCATACCCAGTTTCCGAACTCGATCTCCGATTATGGCTTCTAGGAACCTCCGTGGGATCCAGTTGGTGTACAGTGTGTCCCAACTTTTATCCGGGGTGGCGACTCCATCTCTGAATAGGACCAAGACCTATATCATATTTCTTAGTGGACCTCAAGCCCACACAGTGCCGTAGTCGCCAAACACTTGGGCACATGCTAAACTCCGCCACCTACATTACTGTCTTACAACACTATAGATCCTTCAAGCTCAGCAGGGTGGATCTGTGCTAGTTCAGGTCATTTGGTTAGAAATTCAGAGATAGTAATGATAGGAGAGTTCAATCCAAAAGCATTTGGGGCATGGTTGAAAGAAGAATCAATGATAGAAACTCGGACTATGATGAGAGAAATGATAGGGGAAATTGCTAAGCTCATCAGAGAGAGTCAGCCAGCACCTAATGCACTGCCTATCAATCCGGTGGATCTTGATGAGGAGATACTGATTAGAGGAAAGGAAGAAGATGATGTGATAGTGTTGGCTAATCTGGTAAATCAGAGAAATATGATTTCGACTGAAGATGTGAGTCAGACTGAGTGGGCTAAGAACATGACCAAGGTGATGAACCAGATACAGGTGATGATGAAGGAGAAGGGTATAGTTGCTCCTATAGATTACGATCTGAATTTGGAAAAGGGTGATGAACCACTGCCCTATAAGTTTAAATTCCCAGACATGAAGAAGTATACTGGTGCCGAGGATCCCCATTTGCATTTGAAGTAGTATGTAACTTACATAAGGGCTACCGAGCTAACTGAGAGCCAAATTATCAAGCAATTCCCTATCTCGTTAGAAGGGGCACTAATCCGTTGGTATTACACCTAGAACCACATGTACAGTCAGACTAGAAAGAATTGTGTGCTGCTTTTGTTAAGCAATATGGTCTTAATGTTCAACTAGAGGTGTCCTTTAGAGATCTGCAAAATACCAAGTAGAACTTTAACTAGCCTTTTGTTGATTACTTGACTCGTTGGAGGGGAAAGTTGTCCTTGATGAGGCATAGGCCTGCTGAGTCCAATTAGTTAGTCCTAGCAATAGAAGGGTGAGTTCCAACACTATCTAGGAAACTGAGGGATCTAAGAATCAGGAACTTTGAAGAATTGTATAGATTCGGGGTCCAAAAAGAGTCAGATTTGGCTTAAGAGAAGAAATTCTTTGGAAGAGGATCTAGGGGCAAAGAGGGGGCTAGCTCAAACGATAACATTCAAATTCATGCTATTCAACCACCAAGCAACTGTGTGCAAGTCAGTGCAGTTAGACAACCTCGAAGATTTTCAAATTTGGGATGCCCTATGTCCAAGGTCCTCAATAACCTTTTGAGAAGAACCTGCTACGACCTTTTCCTTCACAACAACCCCTGCCTGGATCCAACCCAAAGCTTTTCTATAAATTTCATTAGACCATCAGGCATGACATAGACAGCTATGCCCGGTTAAAGCATGAAATCCAAGACTTAATAGACTCAGCAAAAAGAAAACCAAACACATAGACCAACCCATTACCCAACTACCGAAATGTATCGCCATTAAATACACCCATTCTGATGGTCAACTCTGGCCTAATAGAAGAGCAAGTCCTAAATTCCTTCATTGATGCCTCTCATGATTCCTTAAAGACCAAACCTAAAAACCTGAAACTAGACAAACAACCCTTAGAGCTACGGGTGCACATCTTGGACATATGGAGTTCCAATGATGAGAGTAAAGAACAAGTTGACCTGTGGGACAACGAGGGGTGTGAGCCAAGTTAGTCTGTGGGGAAGGTTAAAGAAAAGAAAGAAGAAATCGAGGTTGCCAAGATTGAGCTCGAAAAGGTAGAACGCATAGAGAAGGGAAAGGAGATAGAACAAAGCAATGAGACCATTGCTAGTGTCTGAGAATTACTCATGCATTCTAGGGATCACAGGGAAGCCCTGGTCCTGGCACTAGATCAGAGAAAGGTCTCTACTGATTCCACTCCAGAGCAGATGGTTCAGTCCCTAATGGAAACTCCTCAAGGGGTGATAACATTTTCCAATAATGATTTGCCTCTAGAAGGGAGGGATCACCACAAAGCTTTGTTCATTAAAGACGAGGTAAAAGAGAAGATGACCTGCTGTATGATGGTTGACAATGGTTCTGCCATCAATGTGTGTCCATTATAGATTCTACCAAAGTTGGGGTTAACGATGGCTAACTTAAAGCCTTCTGAAGTAGTTATCAAGGCTTATGATGACACCAAAAGGTTAGTGGAAGGAACCTTCAGGGTGTTAGTTAAAACAGGGCCTATAGAAGTTTGGGTTAACCTACATATGATTGACATCCCAGTGACATTCGCCATTTTATTGGGAAGGACATAGTTTCACCCCCTAGGTGGCGTTCCATCCACTGTTCATCAAAAGATTAAATTTCCACATGAAGGAAGGGTTGTCACCATCTCTGCTGAAACTGAGGTCGTCGTAGCTGCGCTAAAGTTGATCCCTAAGGAGATTTCCCTCAGCCCTAGCTTTAAAGTCTGCGTGATCTATGAGGATGAGATGGATGAAAAGCTTCTGAGAATGATGTGCAATATGAAATTTTTGCCTGGCATGGGATTGGGGAAAGATCAGAGCGGACCTTCAGAGTTTATGGGAAATAAAGTACCTATTTTGAAGAACCGGTTAGGGTTCAAAGGGGTTTACGAAGCTGGGAAAGAGGTCAGTATGCGGGACCAGTCTAAAGAAAAGAAAAAGGGGACCGTGACTAGGGAGAAAACTCTGTGGGAAACCTTTGTAAAGGAAGCCACTAGGAACCCATACAATGGGGCTCCAGAACCTCTCCTGATGGCTGGGGAAATTATCCCAGGGTTCAAGATTTTTGCTGAATTTATGATCAAAGCCAAGGAAGTCGGTGTTGAAAAGGCCTTTACAAAAGAGCTGGTACTGGTTGAAGAGGAGTTTGAGAAGGATAAAGCTACCCCGGACCAGAAAGGCATTGATGATTAAAGCAAAGACCTTGACTTTGAAACCTATGTCCTCAAATCCATCATAGATAGCCCTTATAGTGACTTTGATGTTTCTTTTGCTTCTCTGTTTGAGATCGACGATCTTTTTTTTTCAAAAGTAAATGCAATAAAGTCTGAATTTGATTATTTGTGTGACGTGTTTCCTAATGGTTATTCTGTTTGTGATGATCATTTCATGCATATGTTTGACATTAATTTCATGTAAACTGAATCATTAATTTAGGCACAAATGATAATCCTAAAAATATATTGGTTGCTTATGGTTTAACTCATGATGAGAGAGAAAAAATGAAAGAAATCTTAAGAAAGAGACAGAAAGTGTTTGCTTGGGGTTATGAAGACATGCCTGGAATCGATAGGGAGTTCTTAGAACATAGGATCCCCACGTACCCTCACGTAGCACCAATAAAGCAGAAGCAAAGAAGGTTAAGGCCAGAGTGGGCTCTCTTGGTTAAGGAAGAGATTGAAAAGTAGTTGAAGGCAAAGTTCCTTGAAGTGGTAGAAGACACTCAGTGACTAGCAAATATAGTTCCTGTTCCTAAGAAGGATGGAAGGGTCAGAGTGTGTGAAGACTAGCGAGATTTGAATAAAGCCTGCCCCAAGGATGACTTTCCCCTACCGCATATCGATACGTTAATTGACAATGCGGCTTCCAATGCGATGTATTCTTTCATGGATGGGTTCTCGGGGTACAATTAAATTATGATGGCAGTAATAGATAAATTAAAGACATCTTTCATCACCAGATGGGGAGTGTACTGTTATCTAGTGATGCCTTTTGGGTTGAAAAATGCAGGGGCCATTTATGAGAGGATGACAACTACCTTGTTGCACAACATGATCCATAAAGAGGTAGAAGTGTATATGGATAATATAATGGTGAAGTTTGCAACTAGGGAAGGGCATTTCGAAGTGCTAGACAAGTTTCTGGCCAGAGCATAAAAGTACAATCTCAGACTGAACCTGAAGAAGTGTGTTTCTGGGGTCACATCTGGGAAACTGTTGGGACACATTGTCAGCCAGAAAGGGATAAAGGTGGATCCAGATAAGATCAAAGCAATCAGGGATATGCCGACACCAAAGAATGTAAAAGAGGTCCGAGGGTTTCTAGGGTGTTTACAGTATATCAGCAGATTTATAGCCAAACTAACAACCGTCTGCAATCCCATCTTTAAGCTTCTAAAGAAAGACTAACCTGTTGTGTGGAATGAGAGATGTCAATAAGCCTTTGAAGCTATTAAGGATTATATGATGAATCCCCCAATTTTACAGTCGCCGACACCGGGTAAAGCTTTAATTTTGTATCTAGCAATTGAAGATGATGCAATAGGGGCAATGTTGGCACAGGAAGGTGAAAAGAAGATAGAGCATGTTGTGTATTACTTGAGTAAGAAGCTCCTACCCTACGAAGCTACTTATAGTTTGGTGGAGAAAATGTGCCTAGCAATAATTTGGGTGACGAAAAAACTCTGACACTATTTTCATTCTTATAAAGTGCAGGCGGTCTCTGAACATAATCCTCTTAAGTACCTCCAACAGACCTCATCTCTTGCAGTAAAATTGGCTAGGTGGCTCATTCTACTCACGGAGTTTGACATAGAGTATATGGATAAAAAGACAGTAAAAGGAAGAGCAAGTAGCAGACTTCTTGGCGCAAAACCCGGTGGATGATGACCAAGAATGGGAGTTGGAGTTTCTCGACGAGCATCTAGGGGAGATAGAGATATAAGGTTAGGAAACATACTTTGACAAAGCTATCAATAATAAAGGGGTCGGAGTAGGGGTAATTTTGGTTACTCCAGAGGGAGAAATGATCCTAATGGTAAAAAGACTTGAGTTTGAAGCAACCAATAACCAAGCAGAATATGAAGCCTGCATCTTTGGTTTAGAAGCATTAAGTAGCACATGGGCAGAAAATGTCACTGTCTATGGGGATTCCATGCTAGTTATAAAATAAGCCACTAAAGAATGGGAGATAAAAGAGGACAGATTACTAGGGAATACCTGGCCACCATCCTGTGCTCCTTCACTCAGTGTAAATATGTCCATTTTCTAAAGGAAGGAAATAAAGTAGCTGATGCCCTAGCCATGTTGGCCTCCATGTGGGAAAGTGGGAAACAACCAGAAGCCAGACCCTTAATCCTCATAAAGTCTCGAGTCCCCTATTATGAAGAGGTGAGAGTAACGCCAGTTGACACTATTGAGAAACCTTGGTTCTATGATTTACAAAGGTATCTAGAAACTGGGCAATTTTCGGATGACGCTGATAAGAAAGAAAGGATATCCCTGCAAATGTTATCTTGACAGTTCATAAGCCATAATGGGATGCTATACAAAAGAATGCCAGTCGGGGTACACCTCAGGTGCGTTGATAAGGATGAAGGCTGAAAGCTTATGGAGGCGATTCATGAAGGGGTGTGTGGGCCACACATGAATGGAACCATCTTGGCAAAGAAAATAGTCTGCCAAGGGTACTTTTGGCTTACCATGGAAGCGAATTGTGTTGGATTTATGAAGAAATGCCACAGTTGCCAAACATATGGTGATGTTAGCCACCTACCATCTATGAAGCTGCAAGGAATGATGTCTCCTTGGCTGTTTGCTGTATAGGGAATTTGACATCATAAGGGAGGTAAGGCCAAAAGTAATTAATGGCCATTGGTACATCATTGTGGCTATCGACTACTTCTCCAAATGGGTTGAGGCTGAATCTTATGCTACTGTGGGGTCGAAGCAGATGTCGAGGTTCATCAAAAAGAACATAATCTACAGATATGGTCTATCGCACCATATAGTTACAGACAATGGTGTTCAATTTTGAGAAAAGATGGCCACACTACTGAAGGACTATAAGATTGAGCACCACAAATCATCTCCATATAGGCCATAGGTAAATGGAGCGGTGGAAGCAGCAAATAAGAATGTAAAAATGATCTTGGCCAAGACGCTAGAAAATTACTGAGATTGGGCTGAATACTTACAATTCGCATTATGGGGGTACCAAACTACTGCTAGAACTTTAACAGGAGCCACTCCATACTCTTTGGTTTATGGGTGTGAGGCTGTTTTGCCAGTAGAGGTTGAGATAAGGTCCTTAAGAGTCCTTCTAGAATCTAAACTCCCCGAGTATCAGTAGGTCAAAAGTTGGTTGGCGTTGACATTGTTGGATGAAAAGAGGATAAAGGCTATGTATCATTCTCAGCTATATCAGAGAAGAATAGCCCATGCCTACAATAAGAAGATCAAGCTAGGCAAGATTCAAGAAGGGGATCTAGTGTTGAAACTTATAAGATCACTCATGACCGATCCTCGAGGAAAGTTCAAGCCCAATTGGGAGGGACCATATATGGTAAAAAAGTTATTTTCAAAAGGCGCTTCCATTTTGTTTGACATGGAGGGGAACGAGTTTAAGGAACCCATAAACCTAGACAAGCTCAAGAAATACTTTCTATAAAAAGTCTCATTAGGGAGAAAACCTTGAAAAGAGGATGGCTAGGCAAAAATTAGAGACTAAAAAGAAAAAAAAAGGTCCTGCTGGATTGAAAACCTCAAAAGAGGCGGTCCAGGCAAAAGTTAAGGACATGTAAAAGGAGAGAGAGAGGCACAAAATGGTTAGTTGAAAAACTTGCAAGGGCAAGCCAACTAATAACATGAGATGTACCAGAAGTGAAATGTATATAAGTTTTGTGCTTAAATGAAATAAAACGGATTGCTTTAATTATCATTAAACATTGCATAATGTGTCCATTACAAGTCGTTTAACTAGTACAAAAGGGAAATTACTTCTAGTAAAAGGAGAAATGACGACTTCATTCCATGAGGTAATTTTTTTTTCTCTTCTTTTATTGCCTACCCTATAAACTTAACATTTGTAATTCTCTTGTCCTTTTATATTTAATAAATTTGTCTCTCTCTGTCTGTTGCAAGCAAACCCACGCTTTATAAGGATCATCGGTGGTCTGATCACCATCATAGCTTAAATTTCTTTCGATGACTCTTCGAGGCCAAGTTGCCGCCAAGTGGTCTAAAAAATTTTGAGAAAGCGGCCCTAGCTCGAACTCATGAACGGGCTCCATAATCAGTTGTTTATGATCGTATTAGCGCTAGAGGCTGGCTGGATTGTACAAAGTGGCAAAATAGAGATCGGCAGCCGGGATGCAATATGTATAAGACCGAATGGTCACATACTACAACCCCCACTAGGGGCACATCCAGCGAATCAGTGTATTAGGGAATGTTGATAGCCAACCATGAATGTCTGCAGGGATGGGATGTAGTTTCCTTGTTCGATAATGCTTGGCTTGGTAACACCTAATGTCTTGAGGAGGTTCGATCAGGCCCAACTTTTCATAAAACCACATATGCGAGATTGAAAATGATTAGATATAGGTAGTATAGTAGTTGGACGTGAAGGGAGGGACAAAAGGAAACGTACTTCCAGTAGGAAGGGGCTTCCTGAGAATCGTCGCGTCTTTGTGAAGTCATCCAATCCGATGACAGTTTCTGCTAAGATGAGAGGGAAGGGATTGAACCCTGACTCCACTTGATCGAGGATGGAGAGGATCTTTATAACACAATGCCCTGAGGGAGAAACCAGCAAAAATTGAGCATACAAGCAGAGGGCTAACATGCGGGGCCAGTAAGTTTTCCCTTTGTCCACATTCATGGTGACCTCGAGGAAGGACTCTAGTTTGATTTCTGAATCGGAGATATAGTGAAGAGAAGATCGGGGTGGAAGGTTGAACATACGCGCCATTTGGTACTGAATGGAGTGAGAATCCGAGTTTTTAAGGACAGGAATTGTAAGTTGGCAAGCGAAATCTATATGATGGCTGAGAATTGCCTCGAATTCCTCTGGTAGGGGACATACTTCTATTGTGTTGAACCAGAAAATATGTTTATGAGGATCCTAAAATTAAGCCATGGCATGGAGAAAAGGGAAATTGATTCTCCTAGTGTGGAGTGATTTGAAGACCACAAGGTGAAATGGCTCTCGACGTAAGATTTATTGTCCAAACCTTTTAAAATTAATTGTAGGGGCCTCAGACTTTGTTCTGTCATGTTTGTGGCTTTTTAGAGATGCCTAAAGGGAGAAACAGAAAGGGAGGGATGAAAGGAATTTAAGAATTAGGTCAAGCACAAGGATGTGGGTTTTTATAGGGTAGGACTGCCTACTGCTGAGGTGATCGCCTTATCAATGAGCCGATTGCCTCATCAATGAGGCGCCGCCTCAGCAGTAAGAGGCAATCACCTCTTCACCAGGGTTTGATGAGGCGATCACCTCATCAGCAGTACGGGCCGATTGCACTTTTGCAAATCACACAGTCTAAACAAGTGTCGTCATAATATAGTGGGACAGTTACGTATACAAACATTGAAATTAACTCACATGTGAAGAAATGAGAAAAGTAAAACAAACAAATTTAATCAAGGAAAATGTTGAATTCTACAAATATTTTGTCTATAAAATCAAAAACCAAAATTTTGTGTTCACTATTCAAAGACTACACAAGTTTTAGCCCCGGTACATCAAGCATCTGATCCAGTACCCTTAGGGTCAACCTCTCCTCCGGCTCCGCTGCCACTCTTGTCTTCATCCTTGTCATCCTTATCAATTTAAAATACATCAATTTGACACTCGAGAGTGGCGATCCTCACCCTGCTAGCCTTGTCTCGATCCTGTTTAGACGAATCACAGGTTAGTAAACCATGCTAGGATGCATACGTGTAGGAAATAAGGAAATTCTTACCCTCCACTGCTAAGTGATCTCCAACATGTAATCTCTCTGGGCCTCTATCATGTGATACATATATAGGCCCTGCTCTAGAGGAATCTGCATTATTCAAATAAATGTTAAAACTAACGGTTGGGTTGAGAATCACAATGTAAGCAGGTCATGAAAAGAACTTACGTGAGTAGCACCACCGAGGGTGCATGCAGGGGTTAGGTCCTCGTCCAAGGTCAAGAACTGATGTGACAACTCTCTGAGAGGAACCCAACATCAGGCTAAAGGGTCGGGGACATGAATAAAGCTACCTAGAATGAACTCAGAACCAGGGGCAGTAGTCGGCCCAACTTGCTCGCCAGTCTCAAATGTCTCCTCCCTGCCCGGATCCAGTCGACGTCTCAAGGGCTCTCTCTCCTACACTCGGGACTTAACCGGGGCCATGGGCCTAGCAGGTGCAGCTTGAAGACAAAAATAGGAGAAACATGTTGAGAACGCAGTCAATTTACAAGGAAAGGGAAGCTGACAAGGATATACCTGGGAGGTAGAAGCGGCCTGGAAGGGGACCGTCAGTAAAAGGTGGGTGCGGATGAACTCTACATACCAACTCTGCACGCGAACTATATGATCCACGGCTGGTGAGCCCGCAATAGCCTGAGTGAGGTCGTCACCCTCCAACTCATAAGCCTAAAGCATACTGTCAGGAGGGGACCTGGGGACTCGTCTAGCTCTAACACCTACCCTCCAGTTCAGGAACCGCTCTCCCAAATACCAAGCTCGATACCCAGGGCCACAGAGGAGTGCCCTCTTCCTGGCTAAGGGCCTGGAGTGAGTCATCTCAATGGTCCAAGTGTCCTTGTACCCCCATAAGTCGCTCCGAATCTACAAAAAGGGAGTTGTCAATATGTAAGTGAGCTGAGTATGCATAATTTACTAACAAGAAAGGTTATGTTTTGTAGGTACTGCATCATGTGTCAGGGAGTTTAGATGTTGTCTGTGGATGTGAACTCGCGCAAGGTTCCTCTTTACAACACGGTTGGCGCCCCACCTGCCGAGGGCCGGGAAGTGGTCCCCCACTCAGGTGACGCCCACTAGAAACTCTAACTCCAGAGCCCAGACTTGGAAAGAATGAAACAGGAGAATTTAAGAGAGTTGATGTAAATATTAGAGGTTAAAATAAGGTAAGGAAAGAGAGAATCATGATGTACCAAAATAACATACCAGAAATCATAGAATCTCTTAGCCCCTCGGACTACCTCGTCCATACTCCGGTACAAGCATGCTAGAGCACAACTGCCCCAATCAAATGCAGGAACCTGATCAAGATCCCGAAGAGCCGATAAAAACATCAGGTCGATGGAGCTGGCAATATCAACAAAGAGGTGGTGCACAGTAGGTAAAGTAAGAAGGCCCTCACCACTTGGTCAATCTCACGGGGAGTAGTCATCGCTGCGGCCCGCTCCTGAGTGTAGAAACTCCTAATTGAGTCCAACTTGAGGGTATGAGTCCTCTTCATGTTAGGAGTCATCCCCAAAAGTCGCTCGATGTGTGCAGCCTTATCGGAAGACAACTGGTGTAGACTTGCATTAAGGGGAACGGGATCCCCGGCACAGGTAATCCCCGTGATGGCACTAAATGACACTGGGTCTAAAGTAAGCTCACCGAATGGGAGGTGGAAAGTGTGAGTCATGTCAAGACTCCTCTCCATCAGAGCGTGCAATGGCTGATAGTCCGTGCGCCCCTACTTAGATGGGAGCAAGAGCACGAAGTCCTCGAACCCCGTCTGGTGAATTCGATCCCTCTTTCACCAGGCTCCATGGAAATTCCCGGCACCCTTGAATGTTTAAGCGTCATGCTGAAAATAAAGAGAGAGGGAAGTAAAATTTACGCATATTATGATTTTAAGGAGAAATTCATAATGAATGTACATGTAAATAGCACAGTTCGCTCTGTTGATGAACCATAGAGGTGATTGCCTCATCACAGAGGCGATCACCTCATTAAAGAGGCCATCAGCTCTGTGAAGGGGCGACAGGAAATCACAACTTCATAAAAGCCTATCACCTCATCGATGAGGTGATCACCTCATCAAAGAGACGATGGCCTCATCGAAGAGGCGATCGCCTCTGTGGGGTGCAGGTAAGGATAATTTTTAATTTTTAACAATTAAAACACAAATTTCACATTCTATTCAATTAAGCAATGTTTTAGAACAATAATTATGCAAGACTAATCCCTAACCCAATGTGATTTTGCAGGAAATTTTAGGGTACTAACCTCTCTGGATGCAGAAGAGCAGATGTGAGACCCTAGGTCTACCAGAAGAGAAATCAAGTCTCCATGGGTCAATCCCAGACTCCTAGAAGCACTAATAGGAGGTGGGATGTGATCCCACTTAGACACAAGTGGTGTTCTCTCATTCTCCATTGACTGTAAAGGGAGGAAAGATGTAGGGAGTACAGGAAGTGCAGGGGAAGGAAAAATGAGAACAAGAAAGATGACAAAAAGAAAAAGAGAGAAAGGACAAGGGAAAATTTATTTTTATAGCAGGAGAGGGTGCATGGTTTTCCCAAAAAAAAAAAAGTGTTGAATGAATAAAAAATGATGAATAGAAAATAATGGTTGGCGTCTCATACTAGGAAGACAGAATCTAGAGGTTGAGATTTTCAAGATAAAGTTTTGGGAAGAGTGGGCCAGGAAAACCCACGCCGTTAACGGGATAGGGCTGTTTAGGTTTGAATCCCCGAAGCTCAAGGATAGGGCTATTCGGGTTTGAATCCTTGAAGCTCATAAGGATGAGATGGTTATTGGGGTAGTATCCCCGAAGTTGGAAGTGAATGACAACTGGGCCAGGAAAACTCAGAAGTCTACATCCTTGGAGGAGTGATAATCAAACCAGGAAAATCTAAAAACCACACCCCTAGTGAGGATCGGGCCAGGAAAACTCGAGAATCAGGTTTCAGAGCTACAAGGATCGGGCCAGGAAAACCCGAGAATTAGGTTTCAGAGGTACAAGGATCGGGGCAGGAAAACCCGAGAATTGAGTTTCAACATTATATGGATTAGGCCAGGAAAACCCAAGAATTATGTTTCAGGTGATTAATGGTTGGGCCAGGAAAACCCATAAGTCTATGTCCCCAGGGAAATAGTAATTAGTCTAGAAAAACCTGAGGTTAATAGTTCTCAGATATTTCTATCAAATATTAATGAGTGGCTGATCGGGCCAGGACAACTCGACGATCACGGTCACATTTTAAAATAGAAGAATTCATCTCTCTGGTGAGACCTGAGAGTCAGGTATGTTTCTTATCTTATCTTATTATTTATTGTTGTGCATGTGATTTTTTGAAAAATGGTCATTGCATGCATTTGATTTTTCAAAAAATCGGGGGGGAAACTGTAGACACCCAATTTGGTCAGCCCGTGTTAGGGGACAAATTAGGGGCGCTCGGTTTGACCGGCCCATTGTCAAGCCCAATGATGAGAATGTGACACTTAGACATGAGAATGAAGCCTAAATCTCTAATGGAAAGTGGACTTAAAAACCTAAAGCCTAAAAAAGCCAAAAACCCAGCCCAACTATCCAAATTCGTCCCAAGGTCACCGGCCCAATGCAGGCCCGGGCCAAAGGGGCATCACCTCAGTGTAATGAGGCGATTGCCTCTTTGGCAACTACCAATGATGAGGTGATTGCCTCATCGATGAGGCACCGCCTCTATAGCAGCCCACTTGCAACTGCATTTAATGCAACTGCAATCATGATGGCCAAGTGGTGTGGGCCCCACTCTCCAGACCCGTTGCTTACGTGAAGAAAAGATTTTTGGGGAAGGAAAAAAAGGCTATGAAGGCTCATGATGAGCTAGAGGGCTTAGGGGCACAAAAAAAAGCTAAGTAATAAAAGGAAAATGAGAGAGAGAAAAGGGGGGGGGGTTAGTGAGAAAAAAACAAAAGGAAGAGAGGAACTTTGGAAAAGAAAAGAGAAAAGGAAAAAGAGAAGAGGAAAAAAAAGTCCTAAAAGGAAGAAGGGTGGGGAAGCAAAAGAGTCCACATCTCCATAAGAGAAGAAGGAAAACTTGTGTCAAAGGTGGATATCACATCCTAGCAAGGATTTCAACCAAAACATTTTTTACGACCTCTCATTTTGGTATAAAACCTGCATTTAAACTTGAGATGCTCATCATTTTGTGTGTTCTTGCTTATGTGTAACTAAGTCATTAGTATATTTTAGGTATTTCTAGTTTATCTTGTTCAATATCCTATTTTATTGATGTAATCTTTAAATGTTCTTGCATGTAGTCATGATTTAATGATTATAGAGTGTATATATGCATGCTTGGTTACTTAGAGTAGAAGTATAAGTGTGTGGGAGTCAGTTTTTGGCCTTCTGAGAGGCATCGCCTCTTGTCAATTAGGCGATTGCCTCATCAGTGAAGTGATCACCCCATTGACAGGCCTCTAAGAAGTCCTGCCCTCACGTGTGCGCTTTATCTTTTTTTTGACTAGAAGGTATAAGGATCCCTGTTGATGAGGCGTCACCTCATCAATGAGGCGACTGCACCATTGACATGTTTAGTCCGTTTGCTGTTTTGTTTGTTTGTGCTCGTCGTGATGTCCGCTTTGACATGCATTCTTTCGACCTTAAACATGGCTATTTCATTGCATGATAACATTCATCTTGATTTTTTGATGCTTTCTTTAATTCATAATATGAAAACCCTTTTTTTATAGTCTTTTTTGTAAATATCGTTATATGGGATTTCATTTTTTTTTTAAAAGAAGGACTAACTGTGTGTTATTTACAGGAATTACCTGATGACTTCCATAATTTGAGTAGTCATCAGTGTTAGCCACCCCTTTTATATTATTGCATTTATGTTATTTATTAGTTTATTCTCGGTATATGTTTATTTTATTTTTTGTATATTATTCTTTTGTTTAGTCTAAAAAGCGTTGTAATCCTTAATCCCTTTCCCCATTTAATTTTGAATGTATGGTTTTAAATTATTATTTATTTTATTTTTATTGAATGATAGGACTTAAAAGCATGAAATTGGATTAATGTGCAAACTTGGACTTAATTGTAAAATTTGGCAATTATCCGAAGGCAATTTCATTACGTGTGGTAAATTAGGAAATAAATAAATAATTAAATGGTAATAAAATGCAAAACACAAACGGAGGCCAACCGTAAGGTTGGGTGAGCATTCAAACGCTCATACCTAATTTCCGAACCCGATCTCTAATGACGGCTTCTAGGAACCTCCGTGGGATCCAATTGCTGTACAGTATGTTTCGACTTTTATCTGGGTGGCGACTCCATCTCCGAATAGGCCCAAGACCTATATCGTATTTCGTAGTGGGCCTCGAGCCCACACAGTGCCATGGTTGCCAAACACTTGGGCGCGCGCTAAACACCGCCGCCTGCAAGTATACAATGAATATATTTTTAATACATTATACGAGTATAAAACAATTAAAATGCATAATCAAAAATATTTCTAAATAATTAATTTTTACAAATTTTATGTCTTGACAATAACATACATTTTCTATATTCAAATACAAAAATTCATTAGTATAGACAACAAAAAAAAATATAAGAAAAAATTTAAAACACATGAACAAAACTATATTATAAGATATTATTCGTATATTAAAAATAGTATATAAAAAGTATACTATTCATACATTGTTTTACTTCATATACATTTCAAAAAAAAAAAATCTAATAATTTGAGTAAATATATATTGTTAGAAAAATTGTCAAAGAAATAGTTTGCCTAAGTGTGTATTAAATAAATAAATAAATAAATTGTATTTTATTAATTAAATAAAGAAATAAAAATACTATTCGTATATTAAAAATAGTATACAATAAATATACTATTTGTATATCTTTTTTTTTTGTTTCTTATACACTTCAAAACATTAAAAAAATCTTATAATTTGTGTAAGTATATATCATTAGAAAAACTATCAAAAAAAAAAGTTGGCCTTAAGCGTGTACTTAATAGTATACTATTCATATGTTAAAAATATACTAATCTAATTAACCTGACTGAAACAAAAATTAATTATGGATTATGAGTACGAAGTCATAATGTTGGAAACTGGTCTCAAATAATGCATCCTTAGTGGTCTTCATATTCATATATTATACAAATAACATATAATTTGCATATTATTTGTGTATTATTCGTATATTAAAATTACTATACAACAAGTATACTATTTGTATATTTTTTGTTTCTTATACACTTCAAAACATTAAAAAAAATGATTTGAGTAAGTGTATATTGTTAGAAAAATTATCAAAGAAATAGTTGGCCTTTAGCGTGTATTTAATTAACATAAAAATATTTGAATTCGAATTAATTAAAATAAAAAATAAATAAAAATACTATTCATTTCTTTAAAATAAATAAAAATAAATATAATTACCTCCATCATCAACTTCTACTTTTTTTTTTGTCTAAAGATCAAATTAAAGAAAGAATTTAAGAGAAGCTAAACACAATTAGATCATATAATATACATCTATGGATGGATTTCTTACAAAACTCCTGGTCTTTAATTTTCTTCTACCTCAATTGTTTCTTCAAAATTTTAATTATTTATTAAAAGTTATTTTTGGTTTTATAATTTGAATATGTAAATTGTAATTTTTTTCAAAACTAAGTCATGTATATTTTTTATTCATTAAATTTTTTAATAATAATAATAATAATAATAATAATAATAAATACTTTTATTTTGCATTAATGGGTCTTGCATTGCTTTTTATAAAAAAATTATATGAAGCACTTGTTGAGTATCATAAATATCATCATGCAAAAAGGGAATGAAATGAGAAGCGGAAATGAGAAGGGGAGGAGGAAAAAAACATTAAAAAAAAAGGGACAAAATAAAAATGAAAAAGAAAAAAGAATATAGAAAGGGAAAAGAAACAAATAATGATGGAGAAATAGAAAAAATAAGAAAAAAATAAAAAAGGAGGAAAAAAGGAGAAAATAAAAATAAGTAAAAAAAATAATTGAAAAATAAAAATAAAAATGAAAGAAAAGAGGAAATAAAAAAAAGGGAAGGAAAAAGAAGAAAAAAATAAAAAAGGGAAAATAAAAATTTATCTTCCATATATATATAGATGGAAAATTTTTACACCAACCAATAAATAAGATACATTTAAAAAAGTTGACCTATTATATTCCTCTCTAATATTTAATTTAATTTAATTATTATTTTTTTTTTAAATAAAACTTCATTCAAACGGGAGAATCAAAAGTAATTACATTAGAGATAAAAGATGGAGGAGTTTGAAACCACTCCATGGAATTTAGGGTTGTGCATTCGGTTGGATTGGTCGGTTTTGAGCTATTTTTTGTTCGAATCAAATCAAACCAAACCAAAATAACCTAATTTTTAGAATAAAAACCTGTTATAACCCAAATTTTTTATAAATTATAAAATTAAATTTTTGAAATTTATAGTGTTAATAATATTATTTTATTATTTGTGAAATTAAATTTGAAATTTTACGCCAAATATTATTTTAATAATAATATTATTATTTTGGGATTAATTAGTGTCAATAAATATTTGTGTATTATTGTTTGTGTAATTGTATTAAATTTAAATGTATATATTTGTGTATATATTTGTGTAATTGTATTAAATGTTTGTGTATATATATATATTTTGTGGTGAGAAATAATTAAGGAAATATATTTTAATATTAAATATTATTTCATTTGTCCTTTGTACCTTTTTTTGAAAAAAAAACGTGCAGTATTGAATTTTTCCCCTTCTTCTTCTTCTTCTTCTTCTTCTTCTTCTTCTTTCTTCTTTTCTCTTATCCTTCCCCACACCCGACGCCACCACCTCCCATCCACCAACTAGCAACGCCACCTTCGGTCACTACCAACTCATCCTCCACCAGTCGACGACGTCCCCTAGCTCTGGCGAAGCCCCCTTCTCTCTCTCCTCTTCTCGATTCGTTTTGGTCGGATTTTCTTTCCTTAATCGGTGTCAATTCCGGCATTCTCATGCCAAATTTTGATTCAATCTCTTCCTTATGTCTTAGGATTCATTTCCTCCAAGGTAATTCGTCCAAACAACCTCGGATTCAACTTCAATTTTGGATGATTAGTTCTAGGTTTTGGAATTTTTATTTGTTAATTTTGTGTTAAATTTGGTTGTTTTATGTTAAATTGATTTTATATTATTTTTGTAGAAATTGTCAGCTTTTCAAAAATGTATTTAGATTTAATTTTGGGATTGATTCTCGAAATGACATTATTCTGAGCACAAATACTATTTATGGTTACTGTTCATAACTTGAGAAAATTTTATATTTTTAATAAATTCTTTGATGTATTTTGGGAAAACCTCATGAAAAAAATTTATTGAAATTACATACCGAATTTTTATTATAAATTTTTGAATGTTTATGTGAAAAATGAATTTTTGGAAAAATTAGAATAAATTAGTAATTTTTATATTTTAGTTAAAAGTATTATTAATTATTATATTTTGGATAATTTTTGAGTAATAAATAGTATTAAAATAATTTTTATAAATTATTTCCTATTTTTAGCTAATTACTAGTAATTTCTGGAAATATATTCAATTAATAAATTTATTTATTATTTTTAAGTTTAAATGTGTTATTGGCCATTTTTATTATATATTTGAAAATTTTAAATAATTATTGTAATTTATGCTGTTTAATTTCTGAATTTGAAGAATAGATTTTAGTAATATAATTTAATTATAAATTAGAATTTTATTAGATATTTTGGAAATAAATATCTTTTATGCTTTTATTATGTAAATAAATTGATTTAGGTATTTAAATGAATTTTATGATTTCTGGTGAATTATTGGCATTTACATTATTTTATTAATTATGAATTTTGTTGATTCTCGGTTGGGCAATAAACGTAGTTCGGGGGCCCAACCCGAGAAGTTGATCTTTGTGGTTGTTTGAAGTGTGTTTGCGTGCAAGATTAGCTTTACTTTTAGTTGAGAGATTTCCATTTTACAGAGAAGACTTTGTCAAATTTTAGGTAGAATTTTCGTAAAACGTGACATCGGATCAGTTTTAAGTTTTGAGTTTTAGTCGAGTCGTGTCCTAGATCAAGTCATTCTTTAAAAATTCTAAAAGTATAAAATTGGGAATTTAATTCTAATAATAATACTATTGTCACGACCCAAAACAGGGGCCATGACCGGCGCTAGGGAACGAGAATTCTTTTGAATCCGGAACCCTTAGCAAGCCTAAAAATAAAATAAAACATACAGTGATAATAATAATCACACTTAATGCAGTGAAAATAAAATCATAATTATCAAAATAAAAATCCATATTCATATATAGATAAATCCTTTGGTATAAGTCTCAGTTCAACTTCTTAAAATACATAACTCACACAAATATAATACATAAGACCCACAATTTATTTACAACTACTGCAGTGTCTAGATTATAAAAATAAAACTCAAGACTCAGATAAGCAGTTTACATAAAGAAGTCGGGGCGGAAGAAATCCGACGTACAGGCCTGCTACTGAGGTCTGAAGACAATGACTCTCCTGAAAAATGGTCAACAGAGGGGAGTCAGACCTCAATGAGTGAATTACTATAATATATATACATGCATACTAAATGCCGATGCACACAGTCAACAGTATATATATAATAAGCATATATACAGGCAAATACACACAAATGCAATAAAATCATTTTATATATATTTATTGAAAATCACAGTTCATGAAGGATCAAATAGAACCCTAGAATATCACAACCTCAAAACAGTATTAGACAACACTCTAGCCATACAGGCTCACTTATTCCAATATATTCACTTGATCCATTTGGACAGTAGACTGGCCCCGAGACACTAAGTCAACCGAGCTCCAGCAGTCTGACTGTCAGTGTGATTGGCCCTGAGACACTTGGTCAACCGAGCTTCAACAATCACACTCCCAAATCTCATCACACATCAGATAAATCAATTCCAATCAATATTCTCAAACTGGTTAGTAATATAGCCTACATGCTATAAGTGTACCAGTACGTACTCGGTCCTAGTGCTGCCCACTAGGTAGCACGTTCTATCGATATCCTTCATTATAATATAAAGCATACATTCATAAAAGTAAATGATGCATGAATTTGAAATAAATTACAACATAAACCATATATATATACTAGAAATATACCAAAAGTAAACCAGGTATATTTTGAGTATATATATGTCAAATAAATCCAAATAGATTATGAAATAAACTAGATATATATTCAAAAACATTTTAAACTTAATTTATTAGCAACACATGCATATAATTGAAAATATACCGAAAATAAACCAAAAATAAACTATAAATAAACTTAAATACTAATCAAATTACTTATGCATATTTAATTAAAACAAAACATACATTTCTAAATCATGCATCCTAAAACATATATATATATAAAATAGTAACTCACACTTAGTGCGCTCCTCGAGATAGGTCCGACGGGCCTGGTCCACTAAGCCTTGGTCTCGGTGCAACTAAACAAACAATAAATAACGGACATCAGAATAAACCTAACAGAAAACCCTAGAAACTCAATCTAGCATATTAGAGATAGAATTAAAAATCAAAATTAGGGTTTGAACGAATATCACGTTTTACGAGAATTCTACCGAAAATTCGGCAGAACCTCCCCTGTAAAACGGACATCTCTCTACTCAAAGAGTAGAGTCAGCCCTGCAAAGAAATACACTTCAAAAAATAGACACAAAAACACATCCATAACCCCTTAGTCGGACTCCAAACTACAGTTTACCGACCGGGGTCCACAGTCATAGAATAATTATGAAAATACCAAAAATGTCCTTATATCACAGAAATACATTTTATAAGTAGAAATTACTTAATTAACCCCTAAACACAGTAAAAATCGATAAAACTCATTTTATTTAGAAAAGTCGTATATTATATATATAATTGAAAATAATTCACGAAAAATAGTTTTAATTAATTAAAAATACTAAATAATTTGTGGAAATCATTTTTATACCTTAAATAACTGTTAAAACCAATTTAATTACATTTTTAGTCAATTTAGGGTAAAATTACCAAAATACCCCTATATATATAAATATACTAAAATTCATTCAAAAATTCATCAAAAATAGTATAATTATCCAAAATTAATTTTCTCCACATATTTATCAATAATATCAATAATTAAATTCAATTAAATAATTAAATTCAATTAAAAACATAATTAACCTAATTTTCCAAAATTACATAAACGTAAATAAATTCAAAATAAATACATAGAAATTCATAAAAATTCCAAATAAATTTCTATAATTCATTTTAACATCTATATTTATCATAAAACACAATTTCATAATTTATTTAATTAATTTTCGAAAATTAGAAAATAATATTAAAATATTCAAAAATACCCAAAAATCAAAATAATCTCCAAAAATTCCACAAAAATTCACACATGTAGATTAAGCTAAGGGGAACAATATTTGTGAAGGAATTTTTCATGAGTCAATCATTTGTAGCTCAAAAAAAATTGAAAACCCTAAGATGGCCGAATTGAAAAATTGACAAAAACCTTACCAAATCAAGTTTTAAGCTTAAACAAAGCTTGGAATCATCTTCTATGGCTTCAGGGGAGTCCAATGACACTGGAATGAAGGAATTTGGTGGCCAGAATAGTGAGGTGTGAAGAAAATGGGACTTTCGGCCAAAAAAATGGAAGAAAACAAGCTGACCGGCGCCGGGGAAGATGACCGGAGCGGCGAGGCAGCGGAGGAGGACAGTGACTCACATGGGAGGCACTCTGAACGGCAGTGAATGAATGGCGAGGGTGAGGGGATGGGTTGTCGGGGGAAGGAGAAGGAAATAGAAGAGAAAGGAAAAAAAAAAGAAAAAAAAAAGAAAAGAAAAGAAGAAAAAAAATAAAACAATTATATATATATATATATTATAGTATAGTATATTAATATAATACTTGGAAAAATTACCCACCACACACATATAATTTAATATTTTAAAATTTAATACTAAATAAAAATAATTAAATAACAATAAAAATAATTAATAAATAATAAAATATTAGGGTAATTAATTAAACCCTAATTAAATAAACAAGTACACATATACACGTTATTTAGTATTTTAAAAATATATATGAGTTCATGCAAGTCCGTAAATCTAATTAAAATAATTAATAGTAAATTATTTATGTGAAAATTTCCCCGAAAATGCAAGTCCTGGGAAAATTTTACGTAAAATACCATAAAGAATAAACAATAATTAAAATATGTTTTAAATACATATCAACTCTTAAAAATATCATAATTATATACAAAATTATTAACACTGCATATCCCGATGCAGTATTAAAATATTTAAACAAATACGGGATATTACAAATATTATTATTTTTTTTTTCCTTAACTTTACCACGAGCTAGGCCTATCCGACTAGGCTAACTGAGCCAAGGTAGAGGATCGCACTTGAACTGTGAGTTATTATTATATATATGCATGACATTTAGAAATCATAGTTGGCATCCATATTTTTATGATGTGAATTTTTTGCATCAAATTTTATTTAATTATTAATTATTATTATCATGTATGCACTTATATAAGATTTCATATATATATTTAAATGCCAACTTTATGTTTGGAATTTATATGCCTTTCACATTTATATGATTTCTTTTAATTAATTATTTATGATAAATGTTTTAGAGGATTGCTGTAGAATGAGCCACATAGTAGGTTACACTGGAATTGTTACACAACAATATGCTAGATGATAGACCATAAATTTTGATTAAATTGATATATGAATACAATGATTACTTTGAATGATGGGAAGGGAGTGTGACTACAAATTCTCAATTAACCTACAGTGTACTCGGGGCCAGTTATACTAGTAGTGGAACTGCGGATCCTTAATTGACCTTTTTGTGTACTCGGGCTAGTCCACTGCCAAAAATTGGACAAGAGATATATTTTTGGAGTTATGGAAAGTCTGTTGGCTAATGAAATACAGTGATCGAGGTTGTGAAAAATTTTAGAGTTCTACTCCGATCCTCCACTTAAACCTTTCTACATTAAATTATTTTGAAGTAATGTGATTTCAAGCATCTGTATAAAATGCATATATACATTAAATAAAAATAAATATATAATTATTATACTGATGCTTGAATGTCTGTGTCTTTAGGTTGCGTGCATATATATAATAATAATTCATTCAGTGAGGTCTGACTTCCATGAAATATTTTTTCAAGACTTTCTACTTCAGACCTCCATATTAGTTCTCTTTGTCAAACTCTTCTTCACCAACCGGCTTATGTAAATATTTAACTATCATTTGCCTTGTATTGTATTATACGTTGCAATAGTAGTGCATTTTTGTTGTAGTATTAGATGTTGTTTTAGACTGAGATTCTATATTTGAATAATTGTATAAATATATTTTATTATATTATATGAAGATTTCTTTATATTAATTAAAAATTTAATTTTGAGGTATTTTTATGGTATAATTTGTATGAGTTTTTATTTTAAGGCTTGTTATAGGTTTCAAATTCGTGTGAATTCTCGTTCTTTAGTGTCAGTCATAACTTCTCGGTTTGGATCGTGACAAAACCGAACCGACCAAAATATTTTAAAAATATTAATTTTTAAATTTTTATTACATTATTATAATATTTAAAAATAAAAAAATTAAAATTCAGTTAATTTAGTTAACCAAATTTTTTTAGTAGAAAATTGAACTATATAAAACTAAAATTTTGGTTCAGTTTAAAAAATTTAAAATTTTACTCAAAGAGACCAAACTAAACCGAATTGAGTCGGTTTGATTAATTTGAAAGGCTTACACACTCTTAATGGAATCTAACATAAAACCTAAAACTCTAACAAGAGAATGAGCCACTTGGTTTGTCGACCTCCTATAAAAGCCAAACTTGATACCAATAAGTTCTGAAGCTAAAGTTAAACAATCATTAACTACTAAACCATAACTGGAATTGTCAGTAACTCTACTGTGAAGAGCCTAAACTGCTTCTAATGAATCAGATTCTAAAAACAACATTATAAATGCTCAGCTTCTTAACCCAGCTAATAGCTTCTCGCACACCCAAAACCTTCACCATCCTAGCTTCCTGCAAACTTGACAGACTATAATAATGAGCAATAATAAATTGACCTTTGTTATTACGCATAACAAAACCTACACTAGACTTATTTGCTCCCGCAAATGTAGCAACATCTACATTTAATTTCAACACTTCTTCCCTTGGCTTTGTCCAATTCACATTGCCACCTAGTAGCCTCATCCCACCTAGTTCATAATAGTTCTAATAGTAACGAGCTATAGCAGCTTTGTCTTGCCACACTACTTGGTTTCGATAGTTCCATATATATATATGATACCTCCACTCTGTTGAGATTTTCCTGTATCATAGATGTTCCTATTTTAGACATTCCTTGTTTAGCTTTATTTTCTATATTTCTTGCTTCCTATTTGCTTCCTATTCTTTAGGCGCAAGCTTAGTTTTTTTCCTATATTGGATGTACAGATGCTTGTATATATAACACACATTATAATCAATAAAGATTATCTTTTTTCCAATAATATTTTCTCATGGTATCAGAGCCTGATTCAAAAAAATTGAACCAGAATCCATCTTGTTAATAACATCAATGGGAGATCAAGAAGGAAGTTCAGAAAAGTCACAAAGTTCAATGAAAGGGGGAGAAATTATAATGCAGAATTATGATGATTCACCACATATTCTTCACCCTTCAGATCATCCAGGACTTGTGTTTATCACCACACCTTTCACAAGAGAAAATTTTGCTTCATGGAAAAACTCCATGGAAATAGCCTTGTATGCAAAAAGCAAGGGTGGATTCATTGACGGAAGTCTACAACTGCCGAACTCAGACTCACTAGATTTTGGGCGATGGAAAAGGAATGATGTTATGGTTATGTATGCAAACATAACACAAGAGATATGGGCAAAGTAATGCACCTCGTCTTTACAAAATAAAAAAGGAGTTCTCTAACCTTAGTCAAGAAGATGGACAACCCTTAACCCAATAATATACCAAATTCAAAACCTTGTGGCAGGAATTACAAATTTGTGATCCTTTGCCCCATTGCAAGTGTGAAGCAGCAAAGGGATTTCAAGAGCACCGAGAAAGGGAAAAAGCTCACCAGTTCTTACTGGGTTTGAACAGCAGTTTTGATAGGCTAAGGTCTTATGTGTTATCAATAGAGCCAACACCACAACTCAATAAAATTTTCTCTTTGGCACTGCAAGAAGAACAACAATTTCTTATGCAAAAGAACACAGATCAGCCATCAACTATAGAAGGTGTAGCATTCGCAATAAAGCTAAACGGTGATGAAAAGAACTACTCAAATAGAGGCCAGAATTCAACAAATCGGTTTAAAAAAATGTGTACATTGTGGCAAAAATGGACATCTTAAAGAAGAATGTTTTGAGATCATAGGGCATTCTCCCAATTGGAAAACTAATCAACAAAACCATGGAAGCAATGGAAAAGGTGCCTTGAGGCAGCAACAAGGCTACAACAATATAGCCACAATAGGATCCCGATCATCAAGTCCTGGTAAACAGCAATGGCATAATTCAGAACCAGGAAATCATGAACTTAATGTCGTGCAACATCAAGTTCAATAAACTCTAGGACTAACATCATATCAATGCTCCAAATTGCTGTCTTTTCTCACATCCTCTGCCAATCAGAAAATGGTAATTAAGGTTTAGCAAACCTTGTAGGTAAAAGTTCCATGACTAATGATCCTTGGATTGTTGATAGTGGCGCCTCCGATCATACGATTGGAGATAAGAGGCAATTTGACCACTATGTGCATATTTTGACACACCCAAATGTAAAAATACCAAATGGCTCTTCCCTTTCAGTCACTCATATTGTGATGTATGCATAACACCAAACATTGAGTTAAAGAAATTCCTCTGCATACCTGGTTTTAAATATAACCTCCTCTCAATTTCTAAGATAACCAATGACCTAAATTGCTCGGCTACATTCTTTCCTAATTTTTGTTTCTTTCAGGACCTACGTACGAGGACGCTGATTGGAGCGGGTAAGCTGAAAGATGGCATTTATCAAATGGAAGAAAGATATGGAATGGCAAGTCGAAGTATTCTTGAAACTGATTATGCTTTATGGCACATGCGACTAGGACATTATCCCTTTAGCAAGTTTAAATTTATTTTTGAGAAATTCCCTCTAGTGATTTTCATGAAGTTTGTGATGCATGTCATAAAGCAAAACAAACTCATTTACCTTTTTCTATCAACAATAAAAAAGCATCAATTGTTTTGACCTCATTCATGTGGATGTTTGGAGTCTTTATTGAATTCCTTCATTAAGTGGTGCTAATTTTTTCTTGACCATAGTGGATGATTGTTCTAGATGTACTTGGGTTTATCTTATGAAAAATAAATCACAAACCTATGATTACCTAACCATATTTTACCATCTTGTGCAAAACCAATTTCATTCCAGGATCAAGGTGATAAGAAGTGATAATGGGGGAGATTTTTTTCAAACAGAATGAGAGATTTCCTTCCTAATCATGGGATAGAACACCAAACTACATGTGCCTATACACCACAACAAAATGGGAGCGTGGAATGAAAGCACCGTCATATACTTGAGATAGCACGTTCTTTACGTTTCCATGCACATTTGCCATTAAAATTTTAAGGAGAATGTGTTCTTACTATAGTTTATCTCATAAATTTAATGCCCATACCCATCTTTTCAAATAAAAGTCCCTATGAAGTTTTATTTCATAAGAAACCTGATTATGAGCACTTGAGAGTTTTTGGCTCTCTATGTTATGTCCATGATAAACCAAAAGATAAATTTTCACCTAGAGCACATCGTTGTATCTTCTTAGGATATCCATATGGAAAAAGGGGATATAAGGTTTATAATCTTAAAAAATAGAAATTGCTTGTGTCCAGAGATGTGATATTCCATGAAAAGATTTTTCCTTTCCAAACTAACACAAACCTGAATACACCCGTTCCATCACCATTGGTTAACCAACCACCTGATCTCATTTACCAGTCGACACATTCTTCAGATTCTGCTACCTTAGACCAAATTGAGCCTATTCAGATTGACAATTATCCAAATGATGAAGCAAGCAAAGAAACTACCACAATGATCTTACAGGTCAGACCTCTATCTATCAACCAAAACACACCTGAAATTCATCATTGCAGTCCCTAAACCAATAATCCCACATAACCTGAACCAATCAGCAATAATGAAAATAGCTCTTCGCCCTTTCAACGATCAGTCAGGTCCCGACATGTGTCCATAAAGCTTTCTAGTTTCTACTATGAGCTATTACCATCCTTAGCGCCATCACAAGGCTCCCCTCCATCAGTGAACTCAGGTATGTCCTATCCTCTTTCAAATTGTCTCTCTTATTCTTGTTTTACTAATAGCCATAAAGCTTTCTTGGCATCCATTTCTTCACTAGATGAACCTAAATTTTTCCATCAAGCTGTCAAAGACCTTAGATGGCAACATACGATGCAGTAAGAAATTCGTGCATTAGAGGAGAATCATACATGGACTTTGGAACCTTTACCACCAGGCAAACATGCTATTGACTCTAAATGGGTCTATAAAATTAAATATCAATCTGATGGTACTGTTGAGCACTTTAAGGTGCATTTGGTTACTAAAGGATTCATGCAAATTGAAGGGTTAGACTACCATGATACATTTGCATCGATTGCCAAGATTACAACCTTGCAATGTTTGCTTTCAGTTACTACCATACGTCATTGGGAATTGCACCAACTAGACGTAAACAATGCCTTCCTTCATAGAGACTTGCATGAGGAGGTATACATGAAAGTCTTATAAGGTTTTGCTAAACTAGGTGATAATAGTATTTGCAGGTTAAGAAAACCCCTTTACGGACTTAAACAAGCATCACGAAATTGGTTCCAAACACTTTCTAAGTCCCTTCAAAGGTTTGGTTTTCAACAAAGTGCAGCAGATAACTCTTTGTTTACATTGGTGCGAGATAATCATTTTATAGCTTTGCTGGTTTACGTTGATGATGTTGTTATAATAGGAAATGATATGCATATTATAAGTCAAGTAAAGGACTATTTGAACTCAGCTTTTTGCATTAAAGATCTTGGGACCCTCAAATATTTGCTCGGCATTGAAGTAGCATGCAACAAAGAAGGGATAACTCTTAGCCAATAAAAATATGCACTAGATCTTCTTGAAGAGGTGGGCTTATTAGATGCTAAACTAGCAAGCTTCCCTATGGAATCACGACACAATCTTGCTGCAAATGTTGGAGATCCAGTATCAGATGTGGGACAATATCGCCGGCTTATTGGTAGACTATTGTATTTGACCATTACATGCCCTGACATCACTTACCCTATACAAGTTCTAAGCCAATTCATGCAAGACCCTTGAGTGCCTCATTTGAATACAGCATTTTGCATTCTTCGTTACTTAAAGTCTGTGCCAGGCCAAGACATTTTTCTTTCTTCTTCAAACTCATTATATTTGATAGCTTATTGTGATTCAGATTGCGCAAGTTATCCTACAACTAGACGATCGACCACTGGCTACATTGTCTTCCTTGGATAGAGTCCCATATCTTGGAAATCAAAGAAGCAAATTATGGTTTCTTGCTCTTCAACTGAAGTAGAATATCGGGCAATGGCAAATGCCATAAGTGAGTTATTATGGTTACGCTCCTTGTTTCTGGAACTCAAAGTCACATTATCCTCGCCTATGTCTCTCATATGTGACAACCAAGCTGCTCTCTATATTGCTACCAATCCAGTTTTCCACGAACGAACAAAGCACATCGAGATTGATTGTCACTTCATACGTGATCATTTGATTAGTAATGAGATACGCACTTCTCATGTTCGTTCAAGTGATCAAGTTGGAGATCTTTTTTCAAACAGTTCCACCACTTGTTAGGCAAGTTGGGCATCTGTAATCTTCATGCTCTAACTTGAGGGGGAATGTTGAGATTTTCCTGTATCATAAATGTTCCTATTTTTGATGTTCCTTGTTTAGCTTTATTTTCTATATTTCTTGCTTCCTATTCTTTAGGCGCAAGCTTAGTTTTTTTCCTATATTGGATATACAGATGCTTGTATATATAGCACACATTATAATCAATAGAGATTATCTTTTTCCCATTAATATTTTCTCACACTCATCTCAAGTGCAGAAGATCCCTCATCGGAAGACACCTTGCACAAGCTCTCCACATTAGATTTCATACCTTAGAAGGAACAACAACATTCCAAATTTTATTCCATACCCTTTTATAACCCCTAGTTTGCACCTCAGGTTTTTGTAATTTATATCCACTCCTAACAGTATATCGACCTTTTTTATCATATATCCAACACCATTAATCTTTATTAACTCCGCTACTTAAAGGGATATGAAAAATAAAATCTCTATCCCTCTAATTAAAAGCTTCATTAATAGTAGTGACACCCATACCCTTTGCCCCGGAACCATTAACTGATCTACTATCTCGTTAGCAAGATCTTCTTCTAACTCCATTGTAATAAATCCATTCTGCCTAACAAGCAACCATGGTTTTGATCTAACCCGAATAGAACTACCTCCTCCAATCCTTAGCCTATAGCCTTTCTTTACCAATGATTGAGTTAACATAATATTCCTCCAAATAAAACTCAGGTTATAACCAATTTTAGCATGTAAGAAGGAAGATTTAGGAAAATATCGAGCTTTATAAAATTGGGAAACTAAGGAAGAAGGCTCTACTAATAATTTCCAACCTTGCTTTCTCAAGAGATTAAGATTAAAATCATGTAATTTCTTGAACCCGATGCCACCTTTCTTATTCAGAAGACACAAATAATCCCAACTCTTCCACTAAAAACTACCTCCTCCATTTTGCTCTTTCCCCTACTAGCAAGAGTCATCATCCATTCCAGCTCAGCACATAACTCAAGCGGAATGAGAAAAATACTCATAGCATAATTAAGAATGGCTTGGGTAATAGTATCTAATAAAATTTCCTTACCCGCATGAGAAAGAAACCTCATATTCCACTATTGAATTCTATTCCACACTCTATCCTTAATAAAAACAAAAATCTCATTTTTCTTTCTCCTAATCATACAAGGAAGACCTAAGTAATTTCCTTTATATTATAACCCAAATTTTAATTTTTTTTATTAAATAAAATTATGAGATTACTATTATTTGGACTTAATTGTAAGTAAAGAAAATTTGAGGATTAAAGTGAAGAAAAAAAATAAGACATAGGGTGCAGGTGTCATTTTCTTAGAGGTTTAATATATAATTCTAGAATTTTCTTTGAGAATATCTTCTCCCCTAAGCCTTTCTCCACCATCCATTTCACGTAAAAAAAAAAAGAGGAGAATGCGAGGGGAAGAACAAATTGGGTGAGTGAACATCTTCCTTTTCTCCGTTTGAATTCTCAATTCTTTGATGCTAAATCACATGGTATTGTGAGTGAACTTCATCTTCTCCTTTAGACCAATTTTGAGATTTATTTCCTTTGAATTCCTTCTTGTTGTTGAAATTATGAACTCTTGATATTATTTTCTAAATTCTTCTTGTTGCTGGGACTTGAATTTTTGTTTACTTCTTGAAATTTTGTGTTTTAGTATTGCCTTTCTTATAATGTTTGATTATTATGAATGATTCTTTTGAGCGAGTTCAATGTTCTTAATGTTGTCCCCTTCTTGTTGAAAATTAATTTCTAGAACAACCCTAAATATGTTGCTTTTAGTATTGATTCCTTTGATTTTTTATCACATAAATTGCCTCTCAAAACAAGTCAAGCTATCTAGTTTGAATTACTATAAATCTTGTAGCTTTATGATGTTGATTTGCTGCTGCACTACATTTAATTTATTGATAAATTTTGAATCTGTAAGTGTCCCAAAATCCATTCCTAAGTCTCTTCACGTGTTACCTATTCAAGAATAAACTCTTTGTCTTGTGATGAGCTAGAGTTGTGAGTGGTTCTTATCAATCCTTGTTGCAGAATTCTAATTCTTGATTATGCTATTTCTTGAGTTTCGGTGTTACCCATGTTTGAGATGTTTAAATGTTGAGCTTGGCTCATTTGCTTCGGTTAAATGTTGAGTTTTATTTCATTCTTATATCGTTGATCTTTGAATATTCTTTGGCTTGAGCTATGTCATTTGTCTTCGCAAAAATTCCTTTTAGTTTTCATTTCAATAAACATGATAATTGTTTATTTTAAACCATCGAGTTATCACCAAAGGAATTATTGTTGTATTATGTCCAATTTATCATGGAAATTTGATTTTAAAACAATCTTGAAACTCACTTGTTTCTGTGCTACATCTTAACAAATTCCGTGGTTTAAATTTCCATTTGAAGCAAGCTAAATTAAAACTCTTTTTTTGCTGAAATTATGCAGCTTTATCAACTTGTTTGCTGCTAAAATTCAATTCCTAAGCAGCCCTAAACTAAGTTATACTGTCCTTTAAATGCAAGATGAGATAACCTTCTTAAATCACCACAAAACCTGAGCTTTTCGTTAACAATTCATTGTTGTTCGCATACAATTTAAAGTGCAGTATTCTGTGTATTAAAGTGCAATATTGTGTTTGTTAAAGTGCAGATTTTTATGTGTTTCAGTGCAGAATTCTCTAGGTTTTAAATGCAGAATTCTATATGATTAATGAAAAATTTTGTGAGTTGAAGGTGCAGGATTTTTACTGCTTAAACAATTTAATTGCAATGCTTTGTAACTGAATTGAGCCGCAAGTTTTATAAGATTAAGTGGTACTTTTCTAGAGCTTAAAATTTAATTTTTAAGTAAGTTTACTTGTCTATTTTTAATTATAATTGGTTTGACCGTGTCCTTGTATATTTTTACATGAAGAAATCGAATAAGTTTAAGGAAAATTGTTGGAAATAAGTAAATTATTTGATTTTAATTGAAATTGTTAATTATTCAGTTTTAGACTATTTTTTATTAATAAAGGTATGAAAAATAATTTTTATAGTTATTTCCAATTAATTGTTAATTAGTGATAATTTTGGGAAAATATATGAAAAATAACTTATTTATTATTTTTAAGTTTAAATGAGCATTATATTATTTTTATAATATTAATAAGTAATTTTAATAATTATTTACAATTTATGTTAATCTAATTGTAAAATGAAAATTTTATACTATTAATGGATTTTATTAGCAAATATTATTTATGAACTAGAATTTTATTATTTATTTGAAAAATAAATTTCTTTAATATTTTATGATATATTTTGGGTGATTTAAGAAAATTATTTATTTATTATATATTTTTATACAAATTGTGATATTGATTATTGATTGGGCGTAATTTATATCTTGGGGGCCCAACTTGAAACGTTGAGCTTTGTGAATTATTAGAAGTGTATTTTTTGTACAGG
Organism: Mallotus nudiflorus; assembly: GCA_947683625.1. Taxonomy (NCBI): domain Eukaryota; kingdom Viridiplantae; phylum Streptophyta; class Magnoliopsida; order Malpighiales; family Euphorbiaceae; genus Mallotus; species Mallotus nudiflorus. The sequence goes on from CANTUR010000125.1 coordinate 2,330,126, forward strand.
ATTGATCATACTTTTGTAGGGAGATGTCTGTTTTATAGAGGAGATTCTATCAAATTTTTGGTAGATTTTTCGTCAAACGTGACACCGGTCTGAATCTAATGTTGGAATTTTGATTGAGTTGTGTTTAGAGCGAATTATTGCTATTAAATAAGAGATTTTATTCTAATAATTATATTATTTTTATTTTTATTTAGTTGCATTGAAACCGAGATCTTCATGATCAGGCCAGTCAGGTCATTCTCAAGGAGTGCATGTGAACTGTGAGTTATGATTATATGTATACATTGCATATAAATAAATATTATGAGCATCTATATGTTTTTAATAAATATGAATTTTATTATGTCATGTCGTATTAAAAATTAATTGTTATTGTTAATATATATGTATGTTTGTTTGCATATATATAAATATATATATAAGTTGAATATTTATTTGTATAAATTGGATGCTTTACATATTTAATATGATTTCATTTATTTAATTATTTTTAATAATTATAAGTATGATTTGGAGGATAGTTGTAGAACGTGCTACCTAATAGGATACGCTAGGACTGTTGTGCGACAGTATGATAGTTTTTAGGCTAAGAATCTGATTATTTGATTATGAAATAGAATATTGAGATTAATGGTTATTGGTAAGGGTGGCTGTGAATCCTCGGTTGACCTTGTGAACTCAGGGCTAGTCATGTCAATAGTGAAATTATGGATCCTCGGTTAACCTAGTGTACTCGAGGCCAGTTTATTACCTTAAGTTGGATAAATAAATATTTGGAGTTATGGATAAACCAATTGACTATTGGTTATGTGATCGAGGTTATAGACTATTTAGGGTTATGTTCCGATCCTCCACTTAAAAATTTTTCTATATTAATTATTGCATTGAAAAAATGATTTTTGGCATGTGTATGAAATGCATGTATATATTATATATAAATATAGATATACGAATATTACATAGATGTTTGTGTATGCCCGTGCATTTAGTTACATGTATATATATAATAATGATTCACTCAGTGAGGTCTGATTCCTCTCAATTATTTTTTTTAGGATTCTTTACAGACCTCACCTAGATATTCACTTCGTTGAACTCTTTCTTCTCCAGCTGATTTATGTAAATCTTGAACTCTTATGTCATTGTAATTTAGACGTTGCGGTAGTAGAGTAATTGGTTTGTTGTTAGTCTAAATATTGTGTATTATGTTGTAACTGATGTGACATGGAATTTTTACAAGATATTTATTTTGATATATTTGATAAGTTCATATTTTGTGCATATTTATAGTTAGTTTTTCATTAGTTTTTACTTCATATGGTATATTTATTTAGTTTATCATAGTTAAAATAAGTTAGTTTAGGGTTATAAGTTAGTATCTTGCATTTTATGTTAATAAGAGCATATTTCATGTTAGTTTACTTAGGTTTGCATTTGCATATAGGTTTAGGTTCTTTAGAGTTTGATTTAATAAGTTTATATGTGGAATTTAGTTATGTTTTCTTATGTTTCTCCTTATTTTTTTTAGGTTTGGAGGCTTGGAGTTTGAATCGGGAGCTTTGGAACATGAATTGGAGCTTAAAATCCAAGGATGAGTTGCCTAGAGAAGGGTAACGGTCGTTACATATCCATAATGGTCGTTACCAAGCACCTAAGAGGAAGGAAAAATAGGACTGAAGACCTTAACGGGCGTTATATATATGCAACGCCCGTTATGGGTTGGCTGCGAGTTGGGTAATGGGCGTTACACTTGGATAACGGTCGTTACCGGGCGATTGCACAATTCAGCTTTGAGCACACTTGAGTATTTCAAATATAAATTTTTGTCCCAAAGTCAGATTAAGGCGATTCAAGATGAGTTGGAAAGCTAAGAAGGAATGTTATGACTTTTATAAAGATTCCAAGACCTATTTAGTTCATCTTAAAGGGATAAAGTTTTAAGGAAGTTAGCTAACCTGCATAGAGTGAGAAACAATCCTAATTTGACTAGGATTGTGTTTTTTTTGGAAACCTAACTTATTCCTATTCTAAGAGGGACGAATTTGGGGGACTTCATATATAAGGAAAAAGATGGGAAAGAAGAAAGGGACACACATAGGAGGCATAATCAAGAAACAACCAAGAGACAAGGGAAGATCAAGGAGACTAGAAGATCAAAAAGAGTTTTTATTTAATTTCTTCCTCATCTTTCTATTATTCTTTTGGAACTTGTTTTTATTATCCACCATAACTATGTGTGGCTAAGTTTTATATTTAGGGTTTGGGAATAGGAGTAGCCATTCCAATTTTTAATGAACACAAGATTTTATTAATGTAATTTGAATTTTCAGTTAATCTTATAAGTTATGATTATTTCATGCTTTCATTATTGGCCGGCTTGTTGCATGTTATGGATGATTTTCACCAATAAGAGTTAGGGAATTTCATTAGCTTAAATCTTATAAGACTTAAATAGCTTGACTATGAGAGTAGGCAAGCTTTAAGGGGAACCATGACTGTGGATAGGGTTTACGGTGGTAGAATAATTGTTTGAGAGCTTAATGAGCTTAGATTAATTCCTTAATCACGAGAGTAGGTTAATTCTTAATCTTTGCATGCTTAATTGAATTTGAGAGAATCATTAGATGTTTAAGAATAATTGCCCTTAACTAAATTCAAATGCCCTTTTTATTGAATTGTGTTCATGAACATACTGGAATGGTGAAACTAGACCTAGGCTCTAAGATTTAATTATTTAATTTTACCTTATGTTAGATTGCTGAATTATTTAATTTAATTTTACTTATATTTAATTTGCTAACTGAGAATTTAAATAAGAATATTGGTAATTAGTATCTAGTCTTCGAGGGAACGATATCTATTGTACTACACATCTCGATCCGTGCACTTACGGGTTTTGTAGACAACAATATTATGAAAGATTCAGCAGTTATGGTTCTATTTATGAAAGTATTTTTTTATTATTATGTTTTCATTTAAATTGAAGATATCATTTATGTTTATAAATTTTTAAATTTCTTGGTATTTTATGCATGACATTGGAGTGTGCTCGATGTTTAAGGCTTGCTACAAGTTTTGAATTCGAAAGAACTCCCATTCCCTAGCACTGGTCATGATCCTTAGTTTAGGTCGTGATACTTTAGCACTATGAAGAGGAGCTTCAAAGACATTCCTGATAGCACCTTGCATCTTAAGAGAAACATTAGCACTAAAACTCAAAATTAACTTCTGCAAATTCACTGTCTGACTTAAGCCTGTTCATACACACGCAAGACATCCTTCACCATTAAGCTCTCTACCAAGTTTTGGAAGAAAAGCACACTAACATTTGCAAAGAAAAGGTGTGAAACTTTAGGGGTACCCCTAGCAATAGCACAACCATGAATCAGACCCATCCTCTCCTTATGAGCAAACAAGGATAACAAACCCTCATCACAAAGTAAAAATAAGTAAGGAGATAATGGATCTCCTTGCCTTATGCCTTTATAAGGAATAATAGGACCTAATTATTTTCCATTATAAACCATATGATACTAAATAATAGAGACACACATCATTATCAGCTAAACCTACCATTGATGAAAACCCAACTGAAGCATCATGCGCTTTAAAAATTCCCACTAAGCAACAAACCCATTTCTGCCTTGCTTCTTTCTTATTAGGTAATGCATAATCTTAAAAGCTATCATAATGTTATCCATAATCATATGCCTGGGCACAAAAGCATATTGGGAATATGCAATAATAGTAGGAAGGAGCACTTTCAATCAATTAGTAAGCAATTTGACAACTATTTTATAAAGAATATTTCATCTTATCCTTAAGTCTCATATATAAATAAGCTTATCCATTTTAGGAATCAAACAAATAGTTGTATCATTCAAACCAACAAGCAACCAAACGTTATGAATAAAATCCTTACAAGCCGATATCACATCCAGCCCAACAATGTCCTAGAATGGAAAAGCACAAATAAATACCTTATGGTTTAACTCATTTTTAGATAAAGGATTGTGATTTATTTCATGACAAAGGATTACTCTGTAGTATACGTTAGCATCTAACGATATTTCTAAGTAACTTCGTTACGTTTGTTGATGCAGCAGGGACAAAATTGAATTTTTGCCTTTAATAGTCATGTGGATTGTCTACTTCTGATTTTGACCTAACCCCACCTTTTCCCACTACCCACCTTCTTATCCTTCTTACATTTATTCAAGACTTGCCTTAATTATATAACCTAACATTGTTAAAATGCATTACTTGATTTCTTTTTCTTTAACATACAAATTTTGTAATTCTTATAATGTTTGATTGCCTATAGGAGCAGATGATGTTGGTGTTATTTACACTCATAAATTGTTTAAGTATAAATTATTTACATCTCATAATTTTAAAATAAAATTTATATTTATACTATGTTGCAGGGTGTTATTTTCACCTTTTAATTAAACAATTTTTGTACCCTAAAATTTAAAAATTATTTTAAATAATTAAAACATTATTTATATTCTTAATAATTTATATAAAAATTTTAAAAGTATTATCTAAAATATTTTATAAGTATACAATTTAAAAATAAAATATTAAATTCTTAATTTTTTTAAATTAAAAAATGAAAATTTAAACTCTTAATTTAATAGTATTTTAAAAAAATTATAAGCATCAATCTATCTTTTGCCAAATTCCTGAAGTTAACCTTAATAGAAAATTTTTAAGGTATATCTTTTTTTGGCACTTGCCATTGCTCTCCTCTCAGCACATCTATGCTATTTTGACACCTCCTCCTCTTCCACTATTTCCATAAAATTACCAACAATTTACCTATTTTTATTCATTTTTTAATTTTTTTTAAATATCAATACTTAATATGTCAATAAAATCTAATTATCCATTTAAAATAAAAAAAATATCCACCATCAAATGACATCCAATCAATGATTATAAATAGGCCTTTTCTTCACCTCCCTCCAACATTCACATGCACACCAAAAGCCAAAAACTAGACACCATTTCTTGTTGGGTTTTTGTGATTCATACTATTGACCCTTTATATGATCAAGATCATGATCAATCTCAAAATAACCTTGGTTTTGACTTTAATAATTAATTTTGATTGCTAATATTTATATTTAAGTATGTTTATAAGTTAGGAACAAAAGGATACATTTGGAGGCTTAAAAGTCAAGTTTTCTCAGCCAAAAGTGCTCCTTATGAGCTCCCCTCATAACCAGGGGCCATGGTCACAAGCAGAAGGTTGAAATAAGTAGGAATTGAGTAAAGGGACAGTGCCGCTCATGAGCACTATTGATGAGCATTTTTTTTTATCTCATGAGCAGCTTGTAAGGAATAGTCTTGACAGTCTCGAATGGTTATTTGAAGCTTCAACGACTATATAATTGACCCTTATGAGCGTCTTGCCCTCACGATCATTAGTAGCAAAAATCATGCAAAAAGTGAAAGAAAACATCAATTAAAGATAGAGAAATGTTGGGAAAAAAATCAAAGTTCCAATAGACATATTTTTCCTCCTCTACTATAAATACAAGCTTAAGACTTCATTTGAAGGATAAGAGAGTTTGTGGAGCAAATTCATTTTGAAAACTCACTGAGCCAAATTTGAATTCTTTCATTTTTCTTATATATTCATCTCTTGTAAATAAAATCTTGTTGAGTTATAACTACTCATCTAATGAGTATGGTTGAGTACTCTAGCTTAGGATTTCTCTTCTTCTTATTTCTTAGGATTAAGAAAGGGAAGTGGGGATCTAAGTAAAAGAATTAGTTTAAGTGTTTACCACTGAAACACTTGGGTTTTTAGGTTTAAGAGTGAGATAAAAAAAACTCTTATTGTAAGGTTTTTGAGTGAGTCTTGAAAACTCAAATTGTAAAGGTTTTGAGTTGAGCTTTTGAAAACTCTTGTGTAAACTCAATCTAGTGGGATAGATTGGAGTGGGTGTTGAAAATCCTAACTTGCGGATAAGTTAGGTGAAGACGTAGGATTATTGAGAATCTAAACTCCTCAAATTCTTGTGTTCATCATTCTTCCTTCTAAACATTCTTTCAATTCTTTTAATTTCTATTTAGTGTTCATTTGCCTTATTCACCCCCCCCCTCTAAGGCATTTTCTTATACATTCAGTGGAAATTAAAAACTTTTAATCACAAAATCCTCACAAGATCCATGTAATTCGAATAAATCAATTGAGAGGGTATCCAAAACTTACCAAGACGATTTTAAGGCAAGAAAGTTGGAAGGAAGAGAGGGGGTTCACACTGATGACACCCTACCTTAATCTTTTCATGTATGCTTATTAGATTGAGATACTGTTAATAAAACTACATCCTTTACCGGTATCCACACGAACAGGGTGACCAAAGCAATGTTGGTGTGCTAGCACATTTTCAAAGATAAATCTTTTCTTTTCTCTCTATGTGTATTTTTCTTTTCTTAAAAAGAAGTGGAAAAAGAAGGAGGAGAATTAAAAGAGAGTAGCAAACCCTAAAAAAAGCGATGTATATATAGACATCCTATCTAAGGTTTTTTAAACCACTTACTTACTAATGATAATTTTGGTAAGATTAAACTTCCTTTTTCTATTTTGATTCTAATTCCAAAATTAAAATCATTTCCAATTTATTTAAGATAACAATTATCTTAAAAATGAATAAGGAAATAAATAAATAAATTTAAATATATACATATATATATTTATTTATTCTTTCAAAAAGATTATCATTGGATTAATTAACCCAAGTCTACTTTGGACCTGTTTTATATGCATCCCTGTAGGTTCACATAATGTTGGCAATGGGCCTAAAATTTTCATTTTGGCCCACAAGTCATAAGTGGCCTCTAATAAGACATTATGACTACCCAAGTTATGTGAAGGCCGATAATTTGACATAACCTAATTAATAGTGTGTAATATAGTCCTTTTGTGATGCGATATCTTGATTGAACATAAGGTATGGATCTCATCCTTACATTATTCAGTTATATTATTTCTCAATCCCAAGTAGACTAATACTAATAACTCTTTTTCTGATATTAATAACTCTTTATCAACTCATCCTAGTATGGCCATGCATTTCTCTTTAGTCTAACTTATCGAGGGGTCTACAAATATCTTCTTATAATGAATGAGCGACACATTCCTCATATAACTCATTTTATATATAATCATAACCTGTCAAGACACATAATTTATTATACAGGAAACTATTATGATTTTAGGTTGGAGGATTAAAATAATACTATTTTGATGAAAATTACTTATGACAATTATCCATGTATTATTTTTATAGTGGGTCAATCCAATACATCATTTCTTTAAATACATACCTTGAGTTTGACTCAATATCTCATATACATGAACAATAAAACATAATCATCAGTTAACCTCATACTAGTCTTTCTTTATTATTTTTCCCCCAACAATAATCGACTAGAGATATTTTAGATTAGAATTCAAGTATCACCTAAAAGTTTTACTATCCAGTCACATACTCAATAACTTTAGGTTGAATTAACTAATCATGGAACATTATTAGAATTAGTTAGTAATAATGAAAATGCCTTTTTATTAATAAAATAGAAATATGACAAAGTCAAAGTATGGTCATTACATAATTAGCTTAGGCCATATCCTTAACATTTCTAACTCAACTTCTCTTTCTACTCCAAGGTTGTGGTGCTTTGATCCTACAAACTCTTAACATTATGGAACCCATGATCATGTTTACAAGCTTTAATCCTATAAACCATGATCAATTGGAATCAGCTCCATTTGCCAACGCGGTTAAGCTTCCTTCCAATAAGGTTTCCAACATGTCTATCCAAGTTAAAAATCCTAATATCTAATATCCTAATACGATACATAGTAAAAACTAGAAAGCTAGATGTCCCATGATCACTTGCATTAAAATCATATGGTATAAATTATTAGGAAAATGCAACATTGCTTACTTGCATCTTATTGTGAGATTTATTACCATTAACTCCATCATTGACATTGAAAACAGAGTGAGTGATCTTCACTACGACAGTTAGAGGCAAATTAGCAAAATGATCATAATCAAGGAGATAAGCTGTAACTTCCCTGAACCCTGTCTCCCCAACCCTTATAGAACATTTTAAACTTGGTTGCCTAAAAGTTGTACCAATAAAGCCTTTTGGGTTGTTTGGTGCAAAATTTTTTCATCTGTTGGCTTCATAATTGTAACACTCTCACGTTTGTTGTTCCTAAAATAATATGCACCTCTAAGCCTACTATGGACAGAAAGGGGATCAACACCAATCTTGATGGCCTTAACACTTTCCTTGACCAAATGTTTCATTTTAGCAAAGCTATTTAACTATTTATTGGATATCCTTGCTCATTGGTGAAAGGCATGGAGTAGATGAGCTTCGATATTGATAGCTCTGTGTTAACAGAAGAGGTGAATCATTACAGACAACACTAAAGTCATTATTCAACACCATATCCCCAAATGTTAAGGAGCTCTGCTTAGTTGGGACATGAAGGACAATTTTCAACCTTCTTTTTACTATATAAGCATTGTCTCTATGATCCAATTCCATTTCTAAGACACATCCAGTCTTAGTTTGGACAAAAACCTATCTCCTTCCAGTAGGTCTCAGTTTGGGCGAGTTGGTTGAACGAGTGTGCAATGAAGGAGAGTTATGGTAAGTTTGTAAAGGGTGGCATGTGGAGAAATAAAGGTGGATTACATGGTGGGTAGCAAGTAGAGAGGAACAGATGACGAAAATGGTGAAGAAGAGAAATTTGAAGAGTATAAAATATTTTGGTTGGTTAAGAGATGTGCAGAGTTTTTGTTTGTATTTTATAGGGGTTTGGTTTTTTTTTTTTGTAATGTTGATTAAGAGGGTTTTTGGAAAGAGGGAATCTTTGAACTATGAAGGTCATCAATCCATGTGGCTATCAAAGGAAAATTTTCAATTTTATCCTTGCCACGTCAGTAGACATAACGGAGTTGCTGAGAAATGATGTTAAATGCTAACAATGTATACTACAGGGTAGCTCTTTGTCACGAAACAAACCACAGTCCTCAATTTAAAATTAGGTCAAACCATAAGGTATTTTTTTGAATTTTTTCCAATCTACAATATACAAAAAGAATGCTTTTACAGGTAACGAATTGTGACATAATAAAAAAGATAAAATAAAATTTTATATTTACCTCCATAATACAAAGAATAAATTAATTAAAAAAGAGCAAATTAGTAAAATGTCACAAATAAGATTCATTATTCATGTCCTACCTGGAACATTAAACATTTCTCACTCAAAAATCCAAACAAAATCCATTTTTAAGCCCCTGAACTATAACAATTTTTTCTATTGAGCCCCTATTATTTTATTGCATTCCATTGAACCTTTTTGCTTTTATTTATGTAGCTATTGAATCTCAATTTGATAAATTAATTGAATGGTGTTAAATATTGAATATTTTAATAATAAAAATGCCATGTCAGACGGTCATTATTGACATGTGTTATATTAAAAAATAAAATTTAATAATAGTGAGGGATGTATTTGGTATTTAAATAAGTAATATTTGTTTTCTCCAACTTTTAACTCTCAACTCTCCTTTGAGAGCATCTTCTTGTTGAGTAACTCTCAGCTCATAGACGCAATAGTTCAAAACATGACGCTACCAACCACTATCATATAAGAGACAAATATAAAGAAATATAATGATAATTAGGGTTCATCAGTCAAGAACTATAAACACAATTTGGGCGCCCATAAAAAAAAAAGGTTCATCAATCAAATTCACACACACACCCAAATTCACAATTACACCTCACTAGCTAGTTGAGTAAAATATCTCTAAAGAAACACCAAAATCACACATTGTTGAAGAAATATAAATAAAGAATCAAACAATTACACTTCATAAAAGTGTGTCGAATCAATTACTAATGGAATTTATCAATTTAGTAACGGAAAGTATCCATTTTTAATTAGAAACAAAATTGAAACGAAAAGAAGATAGCATCATTATGAATATAAATTAAAAATGAAATTTCAATTTCATTTCTAAATTAGACATGAAATCTTATTTCCGTTTCTAATTTAAAAATAGAATTGATATAATTTGATTCTATTTTTAAATTTAAAATGTAATTAATATATGTTTCTAAATTAGAAAATAAAATTTGATTATACATCTAAGTAAGAAACGAAACTAATATCCGTTTCTAATTCAGAAACAAAATTTAGTTCCATTTCTAATATTATGATGTTAAATAGAAAAAAATATATAATCCATTTCTAAATTGAAATGGAATTTAGATCCATTCCTAATGGAAAAATGAACCCTAAAATCCTCCCTTTTTTTTCCTTTTTGATATTTGTTTTCTCTTTAATCCATAAACCCTAACTTCCTTTACTCATATTCCACTAAAATCCTCTCCTTTTCAAAGCTTCTCCACTCTAACCAATCGTCTCCGTCACTCATGAGGAGGAGCGTCGCCACCGGAGTTGGTAGAATCGAAAACAAAATCTGGCGACTTCATTAACCTACCATCTTCTTCTTAACAGAAGCATTTGAAGAAGATGGTAGCGAAACTGGAGCAAGAGAAGCAGATGCTGAAAGAAAAACCCCTAACATTTTGAATCCTCTTACTTTCAGCCCTCCATTTCCACGTCATTCCTTTCTCTTCTCCCTTTCTTCCAGATTGTTGTTGCACATATGTCGGTTCAAGTTAGATCGGTTCGGCTTGTAGATGAACCCATTCAATTCATCACCAGGAATGTTCAAATCGCAGCAGCTCACAAAAACCCAAGCTTCCACTGGTAATAGCTTTCGTTTCAGGTGAACCCACTAAATTTTTTATTATATTTTATGCAAGTTAGATTGTGTTTGAAGGGGCTTCATTTTCTATTTTCAAATTGCGGAAATTGATTTTCTGTAGAGTTACTGCTTTGCCTCCTCCTATCACAGTCACTATCTCAGACCTTTTACAATCATCTCAGGGTATGGGCTGACTGGTGTTAGTGGTTTGATTTCCTTTTTTTTTTTTTTTCCTGAAGCTACTTTATAGTGATAGATTCATTCAAACGTTTTTGCCATATTCTTACTATTATTTTTCCTTTTCAAAAACTAATGGAGAGCCAGAGCCCCTATGGCTTTGAGAATATGATATGATTAATAAAGCAACTTCCAAAATTTGTGTAATTGGAATTTGGAATTTTTTTTTTCATCATAAAATGCTTCCTTCCTATTCTTAATGTATCCCCTTCCATTGGATTGCTAATTTAATCTCACATTATTAATAATAATAAAATTGACTAAATAATGCTTTTATGATAACAAGTTGTTCCATATACTCTGTTTAGTAGAAATAAAAATAACACTACAAGCACATGGTCTGGTTTGGTACAAATACAAGTACAAGTAGAAGGAAGTAAAGAAAACATGTTGCCTTGGTTGTTCATTTTAGAATTTCTTTTTCCTTTTGTTCCACAAATGGAATAAGTCCATTCCATAGTACTATTTTGATGGTGAATCAAAATATGGTTGGTGAATGGCAAGTGGGGTTGTGGCAAAGTGCAAACAAACAGAGTGGCATGTAGCACTAGTAGTGCTACATGAGAAGATAATTTGATTGTCAGAAAAATCAGTACTTTAATGGTTTGGGTGATGTTTAGAATTCCTTGTTGATTTTCACAGCTTGAAGGGTTTGCTTTCAGTTTCAGCTTATGCTCAACTGTAGTCGAGTCTATGGGAATTTATTACTAACTACCTGATGTTGATTGAGGGACTTCTTTATATTTTGGCTTATCATTCTTCTTTTGTTTTCTTCTCGATTATATCTAGTTGGATAAGAATCTGTTAATGTTTTGACTTGACTCTGTATTCTGTATTACAGCTGGTCTTTGGTTGCCCTTTTAATATATAACTTGTTTTCACTAATTATTTAGGGTTAGAATACGTTTGCTGATGCAAATGGTTTATAGCCTGTTGACTAGTCTGTAGATTCAATAAAACAATTATATGGAACTAATATTATTCTTAAAAGAAATGTTTTTTTGGATTCTTGAACTTTCTTTGTAATAACATGGTCCTTTGGTCATTGTACTTGAGTTGAAGTAATTTTAGTTCAAGAAAACAGTAAGCAGGTTCAAGTATTGAGTTGCAGTGTATAGGTTAGACAAAATTCAGGATGAGAGTCGGCATTTTGATGCTTATAGTTATTGATGTTGAGATAATTTTATACCAGCTTTGATGATGGTATCGAAAAGTTAGGAATTTGGAAACAACAAAGCAAGGATTTGATTTCTTTTTTCATAATTTCAAAGGTATAATTTTAAACTTGGCAAATTTTACCGGATTGTACTCTTCTGTATTTGTTTCTTGTAAAATGGAAAAGGAAGAGTTGAAAACAATAACATTGTATGTCTAACAGTAACATAGTAAAAGTTGAATCATCATTATGATCAGTCATCTTTGTTAAAAAAATCAATGACTTTAAATCATTGAATTATAACTTAAATTTCAAATTCGACAATTGTTGTTGCATAGTGTGTGACCATTAGCAATCACTTTCTTGAGTTTTTTTTTTTTTTTTTTGAGCTCTTGATATTTAGATTCTTAGAGAGATCTAGTGCAGCAATTGGTATTGATGGATGCTTGGTTGAATAAATTTATATGATAGAATTAAGTTATATTGATGTTGTGTTCCAAATAATTGAGTAGTTTTATGGCCGATAGAGATTCTGCATAGATGAACTTCTGTGTTTTCTTTCTTCTTCTTTTGATTTTGGTTTTTAACTTTTTCTTGTTTTTTAATCTGATGTTGATTCATTTTTGGGATTTTATGCATAAAAATGAGCAAAATTAAGTTGAAGAATATATATATATATATATATCAGTAAGAGGACTTCATTCATTTTTTTAACTTTGCTGGTACAACTTATAACATTCTAATAAAATATCTATTTTGGATCTATTGACAGAATCATTATGTGACGCAATATGTTGTTGAAATTGGTTATTCTTAGGATTTCCAAAAACAAGTTTCTTGAGTACTCATGCATGCACTTATCAAATTTAACAGATCATACCAATATATATATATATATATATATATATATATATATATATATATATGAGACAGAAATGAACAAGAAAAGCATAAATTCTTTAACCTGGTGCCTTAATTTTTTTTTTTCTTGGTTATAAATCAGTAATAGCTAGTTGCTGGGTAATATATGACATGCTTATATATATATATATATATATATATATATATATATATATATATATAGACATGGACATAATAGTAGTTATAGAGATTCATGAAGCAACCACGCTAGATAATATTTCCCTTTTTTATGTTATTCTTAGTTTCAATTGGTCCAATATGACTTATATCATCTTTTATAATTAAATTTTTGAGATAGATACATCATCTATCTTCTATATGAATGCAGATTTTTGAGATGATGACCATATAGTTGGTTGCCTACATATTATAGAAAAAGCTTATGATGTTTTATTGTTGTGATCTATAGGTTGAACAGTTGGAGCAAGAGGTATTTTGAGTTGCGGAGGGCTTTTTCTGATAAGCAGGAACAAGAAAATGTCATGCTTCAGGTTTAATTGTTATCCCGTTTGATATGTCAGCCACTTGAGTCTTCTCTAGAACAGTTTGATGCTCATGTTCAGATCTCTGAAACAACGAGAGGGAGATGGGGAAATAGAATCTTAGTTTTTTCTATCAAGTTTATATTGTATTTACTCTAGTTAAATGTTAACTTTGATGTATGGGCTCATACTTTGTAGAATTATTGTAATTTATATGCAATCATATTTTTTTATCAAAATTTAGTTGTGTATTGTTAATATTATTGAATAATATTTTACTCAAATTGATTTAAATAGTTTTGTCTCTTAGGAAACTACAAATATATAAAAAAAAAATGAATTTTAAAATTAGAAATGGATTACAAAAATTTGTTTCTAAATTAGAAACAAAAATTTTGTTGTTGCTAAAATGGAAACGGAATCAATTTCTGAATATGGAGTTGGATCTCTTGAAATTAGAAACGGAATGCAGTATTCCATTTTTAATTTAGAAACAGAACATGATATTCCATTTCTAAATTAGAAACGGAAATTAGAAATGGAAATATTCCGTTTCTAATTTAGAAATGGAAGCTTTTCGTTACAATTTTGTTTCTAATTAGAAACGGAACTTTAAATTGTGCTTCTAAATTGAATTGCAACGAGCAATATACCAACAGTCGAATTTTGTTTCTAATTCCGTTTCTAAAATAATTAGAAACGGATTTATTAATATTAAAAATGAAATTTTTCTGTTTCTAAACAATTTTTTTCTTGTAGTGAATTCTCAATAAAGCATAATCAAATATTAGAAACAAATTGAAGAAAGATAAACTTCCGTCTTGATTGCATAGCAGTATCACTGGGCCTCTTGCCAGTTGAGAGAAACTTTGGTATTGCACAATTGTCACTTGAGATTTGTGTTTGTCATTACTTTGATGGCGATGAGAATGTGACAAGGCACCTATGTGGGAGTCAATGCTTACATAGTATACAGATCCCTGCATGTGCTGCTCTATCAGCCAATGTCCAAATTGTGACACATGGAATTATCAAATAACACAAATAAACTAATTCACTTGTCCATTCCCATAGAAAATGAGTTGACCAGTGTGATCATGGTCCATAGAGGTAAATTTAGCATCAAATACTGCTTTATGTATGATTCTACCAGTGCTGCAATTGAGTACCTGATTACCCATAAAGAATTTAAATGATCAATGCTAGACTAATCAATTCATTGCATTCTGAAAGCGTATATGACCACCAAAACCACATGATCACTCATTTGATAGATAAATAACACAAGTGGGTCTTCTATAAAAAGGTAGACAATAAGCCAAAGAGAAAATGTAAGCATGAGAAGGTTCAAAGTGATTGGTGATCCGATGAGTGAAGCAGCGATGCATAAGGAGACGATGATGGCAAAGTTGATAAAAAAGTAGCAAAAGTTTTTATGGAGACGAGTTAGGTGGAGGAAATGGAATCAAGGCAGGAGAAAAGTGTTTAATGAGTTCGGGCCAAGGGTGATGGCCGAGAGGGTGGTGGTAAAGTTGTAAAGTGATCGAGAAATAACATCAGTGGTAAAGGAATATATAGGGATGGATGTGTAGGTCTTTGAGGTGGTGGTTGGTTGCATTAATTTTTGAGCAAGTGTTATTTGATCAAATGCCGCAAGTGCACAGGTTGAATAAGTAATAAAGTGATGAGTAGAGTATCATCTCCATAGAGATTGGAGACTAAGCACCTATTAATCTCTATTGTATTTTTTTAGAGTAATCAATTATTGTTTAATTAAAGCAAATAAAGAACTAAAATAATAACTAAACAAAGGAAAATAAGTAATACGATTGGTAATTAAAATAACAAAAGAAATGATCATTGGGAAAGACATGTTGTTGGGGAAATTATACACCACATTGTCATTAAGCCAAGTAATACATTAGCTTAAGTTATATTGCACGCCTCAAGTTTTCATAAACCAAATAACAATCTCTCTCGAGCAATGCTAATCTCTCTAACAAGCACAAATCAAATATCATAATATGACTTAATTCTCATCATCATCATCATTATCATACAATAAGATATAAAATAATTTGCAAGGCATTCAACAAACTTAAAGAGGATTAGATCTACACAAGCTTTCTTAAGTCATTGATAGATCTAACAAGTATTCGTGGGTCTATTGAATCCACCATTTTTCAATGTATAGATTCAAATATAGATTGCATTTGGCCACAATACAATACTCAACAAGCTCAAGAAACGCAATATGAAATTTAGAAACAAGAACTAATATATTAAATAAACTTAAATCAAATGGGTTTCCAAAATCCTAACAACATATAAAAAACTTAGCCACTCATGGCTATTAACTTCATAATTCAATATTCAAACTACACAATTAGGGAATAGAAGAGGATAAAGAATGAGAAATGTTATGGAGCTTGAATCTTTTAAATAGGTCTCTCCTTCAGCTTCTTTTTTTCCACTGTTTTCTTCTCTCCTTTCCTCCTCTTCTCTTCTTATGTCTCTTCTCTCTTCTTATATGTTTCTTGTGTATGAGAGAATGTGTGTGTAAATCTGGCCTCTTCCCCAAGTAATGCATGCCTTTTGTCTTTTTTAACCGTTTCTAGAATATGTCCTGTCACCTCCCTTAGATATTTTTCTTAAATCAGTACACCTCAACATGTTCTGTGCTGGAAATGAGTTGCCCATGATGCCCACAAACTGCTCTTACGTAAAAAGGCCTCTCATGATAGGGTCATGATCGCGCAACAATCGTTCTCGTGATAAAAACTTGGCTTGCTAGACACCTACGATCATGCTTCAGGCCATGCTCGTGAAGGGCCCGACATCATTAGCTGTCATCTTTAGGCATCCCGTGATCACGCTTCAACTGCACTCACGTCTATTTCTTGCTCTGTTGCACTTTGCTCCTTTTCCTCTTCTTCTTGCTTCCCTCATTCACCAACTACCTCCATAACTCAATTTCTCTATAAAAATAAAGAAAACACAAAAGTATCTATTTCTATATCCTTTTCTACACTAAATGCTAATGAAGATATGCAAATGCATACAAATTAAATACCTAAAACTATACATAATTTGACACCAATAACAAGTAAATGCTTAATTAATTAGGTTTCTTATTTGTTCAATTTGGGGAGGGTATTCTTGCCATTTAACATGCTTAGTAAGCATTACTAAGCTAAGTCAACCAACTTTCGACCATTTAACGTAGGAACGAATTGTCACTCGCCACGTAACAGAGCATGACCAACACGTGCAATTATTCTGTCAAATTAGGGCTTAATAGCTACATAAATAAAAGTATAAGAGCTCAATGAAATGCAATGCAATAAAATAATAGGAGGCTCAATAGAAAAACTGTTATAGTTCAAGGGCTTAAAAATGGATTTTACCTAAAAATCCATCTTCTTTTTAGGTTCCATGTGTTGGGATTTCATGATACAAATGCAGCAGAAAAATTAAAATTTATCACGTTCCCAAACCCGGATCCATGTAATTCGACTACTTGATTAAATCTAGGGTTTCAAGAATCTCATAAAAATGCAGAAGAGGCAAGATTTTCTGGAAGGATGAGAGGAGGTTCACACCGGTGACACCTTACCTCGAGCTTTTTGCTTTGGTTGTTCAGATCTAGACGTCTCCAAAAGGATGCGTCCTCTATAGGTATCCACACAAACAACCCTTCACAAAATGAATTGGAGTGTGTGCTGGCAACCTTCTTGATTGTCTCACAAATCAAGAACAAAAGAAAAACTCTATATTTATTTTCTAAGAAGAGAGAAAATTGTTTTGGAGGCAAGGAAAAACAACACTTATTAAACCCTAGAGAATATAACATATTTATAGACTCCAAATTAGGATTTCACCTACCAAAACCTTTTTAGTAATTTCCATTTATTACATTCTAATTTTGTTTTAAAAATAAATCAGAAATAATATCTTATTTATTTATTTAAAATAACATTTATCTTAAATAAATAAACAAATAAATAAATAAATAAAACACTTTAATTATTTATTTTCATAAAGTTTATTTTGGGCTTATTAAACCTATAATCGTTTTGGGCTTGTTCTAAGTGTGTGACCCTGTAGGTTCACATAACATTGGCAGTGGGTCTAAATCTCTATTTAGGCCTACAAGTCATAAGTGGTCTCTAACAAGACATTATGACTACCCAAGTCATGTGAAGTCAATAATCCGGCATAACCTAATTACAGTGAATTTTATCGTCCCTTTATCACATGATATCTTAATTGAACATAAGGCATAGAATGTCATCCTTATATAGTTCAATATTCTGACTTGATTCCAAGTAGACTGAAAATGATAACTTTTATCAATTCATATCAGCATGGCCATGCATTTTCCTTCAGTCTATCTCATCAAGGGGCCCATAGATATCTTTCTCATATTAATGAGGGATAAATTCTTTCTTAATCACTCACATTCCTCACATAACTAATTTCACATCCAACAACATCTTATTTAATCGTCCGGTTAAAGACAATGTTAGAATATGTCAAAACATAAAATAGTTATGTAGAAATCCATGATGATTTCAAGGTCAAAGGACCGAAATAAAATTACTGTGATGAGAAATACTTATGACAATATTCTATGCAGTATTCTCATGGTGGGTCAATCCAGTACATGATCTCTCATCATGTACCTATGAGTTGACTTAATATCCCATATTCATGATTAGTAAAACATAACCATCAGTCAACATCATACTAGCCTTAATACTTTAATATTTATATAATGAATAAATAGCTAGGAATAATTAGAATATAACTCTTTTTTTAATCTAAGGATTTTACTATCAAGTCACACATTTGATAGCCTTAGTAAAAATTAACTATTCATATAATTATCATAAAATCAAATGATAATGAAATACCTCTTTATTAATAAAATAAGAAAGTCAATGTATAATCAAATGATTGACCTAGTGTATATCACTAACACCATGTAATGCACATGCGACGGAGTACTACAAGCTTCGTACATGAACACAGTAAGTTTTGTAAAGAGCAACATTCTTTGTTGTTAAGAGCAACATTATTTGCCACCTAATTTACATTTTTTCTCATTGTTTTTGAAAATCCTTCAATTTTTATTTCACCATCACTTTAGTCTTTTTAATACATTTATCAATGAGTTTTTTAAATTTAACCTCCTCTATTGTATAAAAATGAACAATTTAATCCATTAATTTTAATAAATTATCAATATTTTATAATTAGAAATTAAATTATAATTTTAGTGAACTCATTAATTTGGTTGATTTCATTTTGAAAATCAAGTTATTTACTTTTTTAGTGTTTGATATAAAAAATTATAATTTTTTAAGGTTATTTAAAAGAAAATTAATTAAATTAAGTGTAAAATGTAAATATAAAATAAAATTATTGAGAATTTATAACTTGATTTTTAATTTAATTAATATATCTATAAAGATATGTATAGATGTTAAACATTTAATCAACATTAAATTATAAACTTAAAACAATTTAAAAATTAAGGGCTAAATTATTTTATAGTATTTAAATAGAAGGATTGAATTATTTTATCTTCATAAAATAGATAAGGCTAAATTTTTTTGATATAAGATACTTATTGAAAAATTTATTAAAAAAATTAAAATATTAATAAAAAAATTTAAATGTTTGAAATAAGAGATAAAAATATGAATTAGATAAAATATTAGGAGGAAAAAAAAAAGTAATTTGCTCTTTTATAAACACGAAATAGCTCAGCCATGGGAATTTATTATCTTCTTACAAGAGACTTCTCTTTTTGCTCAAAATTTAAAATAAAAAATATTATAAAAATAATTATTTATTTGTTTGCATGTGGCCACTGCTAAGACTCAATATGACTGAAAGTAAGACTGAGTACGGGATGAAAAAAATACTGAATTGAACTGAAAAATAGTAAAATCATATCGAACTGAATAAATTTAATTAAGAACCGAACTATACCGAATTTTATAACTAGTTTGGTACGGTAATGGATATTTACAAAAAAATCGAACTGAAAACCGTACCGAAACAAAAATTAAATATAGTACCAAATATTAATTCAATAAATAATATATAGATATTTATAAATAGTAGTGAACTTAAGTATATACTTTTAATTTTTAAGGAATGTACATATGTATAATAATATATGATAAAAATTAATAGTTTTGTTGTGTTTAAAATATAATAAATAAATTATTAACAAAATATTTTTATTAATTTTATTATTATTAATATTATTACCATTGTTGCTACTACTGTTAGTACTACTATTATTATTTAATTAACAAGTAAAAATGTGAAATGTCTATTACAATTTGAACTTAAAATATAAAAATAAAAAATTCACATTGTATAGTTTCAAATAATTCAATTAACAAATAAGAATGTGGAATGTCCATTACAACACACTTTAAATTTAAAAGATGAGAAATAAGAAAATTATTATTGTTATCAATAACAAGTAAAAATTGTGGACAACACATTATATTTCAATTTAAAATAAAAAATAAGAAAGTTAACATTGTATGATTTTAAATATTATAATTTTTAACTAATTATTATATTTGATAACTTATTATATACAACATTATTAGAGTTATTATTATTATTGTATATTAATACATAGAGACATATAATAACCAAAACGATATTGTAGGCGACGGGGTTTAGCGCGCATCCAAGTGTTTGGTGACTACAGCACTATGTGGACTCAAGGCCCACTAGGAAATACGATATAGGTCTTAGGCCTATTCGGAGATGAAGTCGCCACTCGGATAAAAGCCGGGACATACTATACAGCAACTGGATCCCACGGAGGTTCTCAGAAGCCGTCATCAGAGATCGGGTTCGAAAACTGAGTATGAGCGTTTGAATGCTCACCCAACCTTGCGGTTGGCCTCTGTTTATATTTTGTGTGTTATTACCATTTAATTATTTGATTAGTTCCTCATTTACATTCAAAATTGCATTTGCCTTCATTTACTTTCCAAGTTTTATAGTTAAGTCCAAGTTTGCACATTAATCCTATTTCATGCTTTTAAGTCCCAACGTTCAACAGGAATAAAATAAATAATTATTTACAACCATACAGTCAAAATCAAATGGGGGAAAGGGATTAAGGATTACAACGCTTTTAGGCTAAATAAAAGAATAATATACAGAAAATAAACTAAACATATATTGAAAATAAATCAATAAAATAACATAAATGCGGTAATATAAAAGGGATAACTAACAAAGGTGACTACTCAATGATGGAAATCATCAAGTAATTCCTACAAATAACACATAGTTAGTCCTTCCTTTTAAAAAAAATGAAATCACATATAACGATACTTGCAAGGAGACTTTATAAAAAAGGGTCTTACATTATGAACTAAAGAAAGCATCAAACAATCAAGATTAAACATCATCACGCAATGATACAGGCATGTTTAAGGTCAAAAAGGGACATACCAAAGCGGACATCATAACAAACATTAATAAAAATGAAATAGAAAGCAGGCTATACTTGTCAATATGGTGATCGCCTCATTGATGAGGCGACGCCTCATCAACAGGGATCCCTATATCTCTGAGTCAAAAAAGCATAAAACACACATACAAAAAGAAGACTTCCTAGAGGCATGTTAATAGGGCGATCGCCTCACTCATTGACAAGAGGCGATGCCTCTGATCAACAGGCCGATTCCGACTCTCAAACGTTTAGACTTTTATTTTAAGTAATAATACATGCATATACACACTCTACAATCATTCAAACCACAACTACATGCAAAAGTATTCAAGGATTGCTTCAATAAAACAGGATTTTAAAGCAAGATAAACTAGGAGTATACTTGAAATATACTAATGACTTAGTCACTTATAAGCAAGAACACATGTAATAAAGAACATGTTAAGTTTGAGTGCAAGTTTTCTACCAAAATGAGAGACCCTCAGAGATGTTTTTTTGATGGTGATCCTTGATAGGACTTGATCTTTACTTTTGATATAAGCTTCTTCCTTCTTCTCTTGGAAAAATGGACTTTTTTGCTTCCATCTTCCCCCCTTTCTTGAGGATGTTTTTCTTTGCTTTTCTCTCTGTTTTTTTTCTTCCTCTTCAGAGATCTTCTTTCTTTTTTTTTTTTCTCTTTTTTTTTCCAACCAAAATGGCCAACCCTTTTTCTCTCTCTCTTTTCTTTCTTTTTATTTCCTAACTTCCCCATGCCCTTAAGCCCTCTAGCTCATCATGAGCCTCCATAGCCTTTTTCTCTTCCCCAAAAATCTCTTTCTCACGCAAGAATCAGGTCTAGAGGCTGGGGCCCACCCCACTTGACAACCATGGTTACAGCTGCAAGTGGGTTGCCATAGAGGCGGCACCTCTTCGATGAGGTGATCGCCTCTATGATGAGGCGATCGCCTCATTGGTAGCTACCAAAGAGGTGATCGCCTCATTGCACTAAGGTGATGCCCCTTTGGCCTAGGCTTGCGCTGGGCCAGGCGGGCTTGGGCTAAATTTTGGATAATTGGGCTGGGTTTTGAGCTTTTTAGGCTTTGGGCTTTCAAGTCCACTTTCCACTAGAGATTCAGACTTCATTCTTATGTCCAAGTTTCACATTTTCATCATTGGGCTTGACAACGGGCCGGTCAAACTGAGCATCCCTAATTCATCCCTTAACACGGGCCAATTGAATCAGGTGTCTACATATATATTTTTACCCAAAACTACATCATTTGATTAAAGGTGTAAACGAGTTAAGGGATATTAAGTGAATAAAATTTAAATTACTAAACATAGCAAAAAATAACTAGTGACATTAGCCTAATGATAGTTACTGCCAATTTTTTTTTCTTGATCAAATAGTTATCGCACATTTATAATTTTACAAGTGTCTTGTATTCGTATTTGAGTATTCACTCTAAAAACTAATATGTCAAACCATTAAATATCCTAATTTTTTATTAAAAAAATATTTACCATATTTATTTAGTATTTTTTTAACTAAAATACTATTATACATATCTCATTATCACTTAAATTCTAAAATTATTTGTATACTACATATTTTTGATAAAAAAAAATATTTAGTAATATTGTATTTGTGATTATAAAAACTATTTAGTTCATTTAAGGGCATCTCTAATGATGCTCTTTAAAATAAAGAGTATATTCTAGATAATAAAGAGCATTTTAAAATATAAAGAGCAAATAATTTTATTTAAGTACAATATACTATTTAGATTTTACTATTCATTTTAATTTATTTTAGAAGTATTTAATTTTAATTTTTTTCTCTCCTCTTTACAAGAAAAGATTCCCTCCTCTTTACAAGAAAAAAAGCTAATAGAAAACAATGATATGTATGGTAAATAGATATATATTAATTAATCTTTGTATAGAGAGTGAATTTTAACTTTTCACATGTTCACACTCTAATATATAATTTAAATTTAGAGAATGAGTTGAAGTTCTATTTTTCACAATCACTCTTTATAAAAAAGAGTTTAGGTTAAATAAAAAGTGAGTTTGAGATACTCGAAAATGTTAAAAAAATAAAATCATATACCTCTAAATCACAAGCATTTAAGTGTGAACTGATTCTACAATTTGTA
Source organism: Mallotus nudiflorus (assembly GCA_947683625.1). Taxonomy (NCBI): domain Eukaryota; kingdom Viridiplantae; phylum Streptophyta; class Magnoliopsida; order Malpighiales; family Euphorbiaceae; genus Mallotus; species Mallotus nudiflorus. The sequence continues at coordinate 2,353,384 of CANTUR010000125.1, forward strand.
GTGAATGCCTATTAATTTTTAACCCTATTTGCTTTGTTTTGTTCTGATTTTTCTTGCTGTTGTTCTTTAAACGAATTTCTTTGTTATTCAAGTCTTGTAGTTTTATTTTTTTCAAGTGGTTTTTTCCCATAAATTAATAATTATCGAGTTATAGTTCTAGGTCCGCAAACCGAGCGAACTCTTTCCTTTCCATGATATTTTTTTCTGAAATATTTCCTTTCCATGATATGTAACAATCTTCTTCTGTCTTTCTAATAATCACATTAACAATCTTATGGATGATGCTAAAACCTGCTCTTTCTAGTCTTTTAATTATGTTCTTTAATGCACACACTAACTCTACCAGGTTACCATAATTCAAGCAAACCAATCTTTTGTTGAACTCGTCGTACTCTCATAGTGATTTCATTTCATTTATTTATTTATTTTCAATTATCGATATACAAAGTTTATTAGAATCTAATTAATTCAATTTGATTCATAAAGAATCATAAAGACAATAAATATCTCTCATAGTGATTTCATTTCAATTCATTTATTTATTTTTAATCATTGATATACATAGTTTATTATACTTTAAATCATAAAGACGATAAGTATCTCTCATCAATTAATTTAACGTGATTACATACACTGTAACTCAAATAGTGTATTAATAACAAGTAATCTTCACCCATCAAACTTATGACCTAGTCTGTCAATCAATTGCACCTTTCAAATGCGTCACATTCATTTGTCCATCACGGTCTATTGAAAGTAGGGTTGAGCACGGAACGAAAAAAATACATAACCGAAATGAAAGATATTAAAATCGTATCGAATCGAATAATTTTAATCCCGAACTAAATCAAATCAATTTTTATGACTAATTTAGTACGGTACTGGATGTTTACAAAAAACAGAACCAAGAACTATATCAAATCGAAGACTGAATATTAATTTAATAAGTAATACCTAGACATTAATAAATAGTAGTAAGTAGAAACTTAATTATATACTTTTAATTATATTATCAAGTAATATACATATGTATAATAATATGTAATAAAAAAATTAGTACGATTTGTGATTAAAATTTAATAAATAAATTATTTACAAAATATTTTTATTAATTTTATTATTATCATTGTTACTACTAGTTTAGTACTACTACTGCTACTACTACTACTACTACTACTACTACTATTATTATTCTTATTAACAAGTAAAAATCTGAAATGTCTATTATATTACAATTCGAACTTAAAATATAAATATAAAAAAATCACATTGCATAGTTAAATAATTCAATTAACAAATAAAAATGTGGAATGTCCATTACAACACTTTTAAGCTTAAATTATGAGAAATAAAAAAATTATTATTATTATCAATAACGAGTAAAAATGTGGAATGGAATGTCCATTATATTTCAATTTAAACTAAAAATATGAAAATAAGAAAATTAACATTGTATGATTTCAAATTTTATAATTTTTAATCAATGTATGATGTTATTATTATATTTGATAACTTATTAATTGTTATTTTTAATAAGTAATCTAATCTTATTGATGTTATTTAAAATTAATGAGCTAAATAATATTATTATATTTAATAACTTATTAATTATTATTGTTATCAAGTAATATAATCTTATTGATATTATCTAAAATTAATGAGCTAAATAATATTATTATAATTATTATTTTATGACATAATAATATATAGACATATATTATAGATAACCAAAATGACATAGTGTCACGACCCAAAACAGGGGCAATGACCGGCGCTAGGGAACGGGAATTCTTTCGAATCCGGAACCCGTAGCAAGCCTAAAAATAAAATAAAGCATGCCATAATAACGGTAACAGTATAATATGCAGCGGAAAATAAAAATCATAATATCATAATATCATCCATATCAACTGGATTTAATTCAAAACTCATCTCATCACATATATATAATATTTAATACAAATCCAGTTTCAACATAGAACATCTCTTTAAAATAAAGTACATAAAATCCAACACTTTAATTCACAACTACTGCAGTGTCTAGATAGAATAAATAAGACTCAAGTAGACAATTTACATAAAGAAGCCGGGGCGGAAGAAATCCGGCGAATCGACCTGCTACTGAGGTCTGAGGAAGTTGACTCTCCTGAAAAATAGTCAACGGAGGGGAGTCAGACCTCACTGAGTGAATTACTATAATATATATACATGCACACTAAGTGATAATGCATACAGTCAACAGTATATATATAATGTGTATATATACAGGCAAATTCATACAGATGCGGAAAAATCATTTTTTATATATTTTACTGAAAAATCCCAGTTTATGAAGGATCACATAGAACCCTAGAATATCGCAACCTCAGAAAATAGTGTTAAACAACACTCTGGCCATACAGGCTCACTTATTCCAATATATCCACTTAATCCATTTGGACAGTAAACTGGCCCCGAGACACTAAGTCAACCGAGCTCCAGCAGTCTGACTGCCAGTGTGATTGGTCCCGAGACACTTGGTCAACCGAGCTCCAGCAATCACACCCAAACCACATCTCACACATATCAATAATCATAATCAAATCAATATCTACAAATAGTTAGTAATATAGCCTAAAGCTATAGGCGTACCGGTACGTACTCGGTCCTAGTGCTGCCCACTAGGTAGCACGTTCTATTGATATCCTTCATCATTAATAATGTAAAACATTCATTCATAAAAATAAATGATGCATGAATGTAAATGAAATAACAATATAATCCATATATATACCGGAAATATACCAAAAGTAAACCAGGTATATTTCGAGTATATATACGTCAAATAAATTCAATCAAATTATAAATTAAGCTGGAAATATATTTAAAAACATTTTAAATATATTTTATTTACAAAACATGCATATAATTTAATATATACCAAAAATAAACCGAAAATATACTTAATATAAACTTAAGAAATAATCAACTTATTTATGCATATTTAATCAACATAAAACATGCATTTCTAAATCATGCATCCTAAGCATATATATATAGTATAGTAACTCACCTAATGCGCTCCACGAGACAGGTCCGACGGGCCTGGTCCACTAGCCCTCGGTCTCGGCGCAACTAAACAAGAAATAAATAACCGATATCAGAGTAACCCTAATAGAAATCCTAGAATTCAATCTAGAGTATTAAAATACGAAAACAGAATTAGGGTTCGACTGGACATCACGTTTTACGAGAATTCTACCGAAAATTCGGCAGAACCTCCCCTGTAAAACGGACATCTCTCTACTTAAAAGATTAGAGCCGACCCTGCAAAGAAAATACACTTCGAAAAACAAGCTCAACACTCAACCACAACCCCTCGGTCGGACTCCAACTATAGTCTACCGACCGGGGTCCACAAACACAGAATAATTCCAGATATAACAAAAATATCCTCACAACATAGTAATACATCTTATAGGTAAAAATTACATAATTGACCTTAAAACACTATAAAAACTGATTAAAACTCATTTTATTAGAAAAACCGTATATTATATATATAATTGAAAATAATTCACGAAAAATAGTTTTAATTAGTTAAAAATACCAAATATTTTGTAGAAATCATTTTTATACCTTAAATAACTATTAAAACCAATTAAATTACATTTTTAGACAATTTAGGGTAAAATTACCAAAATACCCCTATATATATAAATATACTTAAATTACTTCAAAAATTCACCAAAAATCATACAATTATCCAAAATTAATTTTCTCAACATATTTATCAATAATATTAATAATTAAACTCAATTAACCAATTAAATTTAATTTAAAACACATTTAACCTAATTTTTCCAAAATTACATAAACTTCAATAATTCAAAATAAATACTTAGAAATTCATAAAAATTCCAAATAAATTCCTATAATTCATTTCAACACCTAATTCAACCATAAACTCCAATTTCATAATTTAAATAATTAATTTCCGAAAATTAGAAAATAATATTAAAATATTCAAAAATACCCAAAAATCCAAACAATCTCCAAAAATTATACAAAAATTTATACATGTAGATTAAGCTACTAGGAACAACATTTGTGAAGGAAGTTTTCATGAATCAATCAATTCGGAGCTCAAAAAAATCGAAAACCCTAATAGGCCGAAATTGACAAATCGAAAACTAAGCAATTCTAGACCATTTTAGCTCAAACCAAAGCTAGAATCACACTCACCGGAGCTCAAGGAGAAGAAAGAGACCGGTGGTGTCAAAAACGGTGGCCAGAATCGGCATGATCGACGGTGGCCGGAATCGGCGTGATCGACGGTGGATCGATTTTCGGCTTCTCCGGCCAAAATCGATCTCCCGACGCCGGAAACGGCCTCCTCAGGCGGCGAAATTGGTCGGGGAAGACGGTGGCACACCCACGGTGAAGGAACGGCACGGCAGCGACCGGAAATGGAGAAGGGAGAATCGGGAGGAAGAAGGAGACTCGGGGGGCAAAATGGTAATTTTCCAAACTTTTTGATTTTTGACAAATATATGTATATATATATACTTTATACTATATATTAAAATAATATTAAATTACACACATCAAAAATACACCACACACATAAAATATTAATATTTTAATAATTTATACTAAATAAAATTAATTAAATAACAATAAAACAAATAAATACTTAATAAAATATTAGGGTAATAATAAACCCTAATTAAATAATTATACACACACAGACTTTATTTAATAATTTAAAAATATGTATGAGTTCATGCAAGTCCGTAAATACATCTAAAATAATTAATGATACATTGTTTACGTGAAAATTTCCCCGGAAATGCAAGTCTCGGGAAAATTTTACGTGAAACACTGAAAATAATATACAGTAATTAAAATAGGTTTAAAATACATATTAACTCGTAAAAATATCATATAATGTACAGAGATTATTAACACTGCATATCCCGGTACAGTGTAAAAATATTTTTAAAAACACGGGATATTACAGTCTCCCCCCCTTACAAGAATTCGTCCCCGAATTCCAGAAAATAATATCAAGAAGGAAAGAGATACGGGTAAGAAGCTCGCATCTCAGCTTCAGTCTCCCACGTATGCTCTTCAACTCTGTCGCTACGCCACAGAACCTTGACCATCGGAATCTGCTTTGATCTCAACTGTCGAACTTGAAAATCAACGATCGCCACAGGTTCTTCCACAAACGTCAAATCTTCACTCACTTCCACACTGTCAGGTTGTAACACGTGTGAAGGATCTGAGATATACTTCCTCAACATCGAGATATGAAATACTGGATGCACCTGTGACATACTCGGAGGCAAATCCAACCGATATGCAACAGTGCCAACTCTCTCCAGAATCTCAAACGGTCCAATATATCTCGGTGCTAACTTACCCTTCCTGCCAAATCTCATCACACCCTTCATCGGAGATACTTTCAGAAAAACGAAATCTCCAACCTGAAACTCCACATCTCTGCGCCTAGGATCCGTATAACTCTTCTGTCTGCTAACTGCGGTCTCTAATCTGCGCTTGATCACGGTGACTTTCTCTGCAGCATCCTGAACCATCTCTGGTCCAGTCAATGCTCTCTCACCAATCTCATCCCAACTCAACGGGGATCTACACTTCCTTCCATACAACGCCTCATATGGTGCCATGCCAATACTGCTATGGTAGCTGTTATTATATGCAAACTCAACGAGTGGCAAATGATCATCCCAGCTACCTCCCAAATCCAAGACACACATCCTCAACATATCTTCCAGTGTCTGGATCGTCCTCTCAGACTGACCATCTGTCTGAGGATGAAAAGCAGTACTGAAATCCAACCTAGTGCCCATCGCTTCCTGTAACTTCTGCCAAAAACGAGAAGTAAACACCGAACCTCTATCTGACACAATGGACACAAGTACTCTATGAAGGCACACAATATGCTTCACATACAACTTCGCCAATCTAGCAATTGAATATGTGGCTTTCACAGGCAAGAAATGTGCAGACTTCGTCAACCTGTCTACAATCACCCAGATGGAATCGTATCCATCCTTCGAACGAGGTAAACCGACTACAAAATCCATAGCTATCCTTTCCCACTTCCACTCGGGAATAGGAAGAGGCTAAAGCTTCCCAGAAGGCTTCTGATGTTCGGCTTTCACTTGCTGACACGTCAAGCACTTAGCAACATAATCAGCGACATCCTTCTTCAATCCATCCCACCAGTATAGATCTCTGATACTGTGGTACATCTTAGTAACACCTGGATGAACGCTGTAAGCTGTAGAATGTGCTTCCTCTAAAATCTCCTCTCTCAAGTCATCCACATCTGGAACACACAATCTACCACTGATCCACAACACACCATCATCATCAAGTGTGAAATCAGTGAACTTCCCTGCTCTGACATTCTCTGCAAGCTCTTCCAGAATAGGATCTCGGCTCTGAGCTGCTTTAATCCTATCCCTCAGCACAGATCGTACTTTAAACTGAGCTAACAGTCCACCTGATCTACTAATCTTCATCATCAGACCTTGATCCACCAACAAATGCAACTCCTGGATCAATGGTCTCCTCTCAACACCGATGTGAGCAAGACTACCTGAGGACTTCCTACTCAAGGCATCTGCTATAACATTAGCTTTACCCGGATGGTAAAGAATCTCGCAATCATAATCCTTCAACAATTCCAACCATCTCCTCTGCCTCAAATTCAGATCTCGCTGCTGAAAAATGTACTTAAGGCTCTTGTGATCAGTAAATATCTCACAAGTCACCCCGTACAAATAATGTCTCCAAATCTTCAAAGCAAAGATCACTGCAGCCATCTCTAGGTCATGTGTAGGATAATTCTGCTCATGCTTCTTCAACTGCCTCGAAGCATAGGCTATCACCCTTCCATTCTGCATCAACACACAACCAAGACCAATTCTAGAGGCATCACAGTAAACTGTGAACTTATCCACACTATTAGGCAAAGCTAATACTGGCGCTGTGGTCAACTTCTCCTTCAATAACTGAAAACTATTCTCACAAGCTTCTGACCACTCGAATCTAACATTCTTCTGAGTCAAACGAGTCATAGGGGCTGCAATCCTGGAAAAATCCTGCACAAACTGCCTATAATACCCGGCTAAACCCAGAAAACTTCGAATCTCCGTAACAGAAGTAGGTCTAGGCCACTCAGATACTGCCTCAACCTTCTGTGGATCAACCTGAATACCTTCTTTAGACACTACGTGTCCAAGAAAAGAAACACTCTCCATCCAAAAATCACACTTCGAGAATTTAGCATAAAGCTGATGATCTCTCAGTGTCTGTAGTACAATCCTCAAGTGATATACATGCTCTTCCATACTCCTCGAATATACTAGTATATCATCAATGAAGACTACTACAAACTGATCCACATACGGTCTGAATACTCTGTTCATCAGGTCCATAAAAGCTACTGGTGCATTAGTCAAACCAAAAGACATCACCAGAAACTCATAATGACCATATCGAGTGCGGAACGCTGTCTTAGGAATATCGGATTCACTAATCCGCAACTGATGATAACCTGACCTCAAGTCAACCTTAGAAAAGAACTGTGCACCCTGTAACTGATCAAACAAGTCATCTATCCTCGGGAGAGGATACTTGTTCTTCACTGTCACCTTATTCAACTCTCTGTAGTCAATGCACAGTCTCAAGGTACCATCCTTCTTCTTCATAAACAAGACTGGTGCACCCCAAGGAGAAACACTAGGTCTAATAAAACCCTTATCCAACAACTCTTGCAACTGCTCCTTCAACTCTCTCAACTCTGCAGGAGCCATACGATAGGGTGGCATAGATATAGGAGTAGTACCTGGAACCACATCTATACAGAACTCAATCTCTCTGTGAGGTGGTAAACCTGGAAACTCCTCGGGAAAAACATCAGGAAACTCACAAGCAACAGGAACATCTATGAGTAACAACTTCTCCACTGACGTATCCTTAACCAATGCCAAAAACCCCTGACAACCTTTCCTCAACAACTTCCTAGCTGAAATAGCAGAAATAAGATTCTGAGGTGCTGAACTCCTATCACCAACAAACTTAAACTCTACTTCACCAGGAATTCTGAAAGTCACCTCCTTATTCCTGCAATCTACCACGACAAAGTGCTGAGATAACCAATCCATTCCCAAAATAACATCGAACTCCATCACATCCAACAAAATCAAATCAGCGGGTAATTCTCTATCTCCCACGAGAACTGGACAACCAGAAAGAACAATATCGGCGTCCAAAGAATCGCTCAGAGGAGTGGCAACAGACAAAGGAAAAGCCATCCTCGAAGCTTGCCAACAAGATTTAGAAGCAAAAACAGGAGAAACAAACGAATGCGTGGCACCCAGATCAAACAAAACCCATGCATCCAGGTAACAAACAGAAACAATACCTGCCACGACTGCATTAGATGCCTGAGCATCCTGCTGAGTCAGATGGAAGACTCTGGCCTGACCTCGACCTCCCTGCTGACTGGTAGATGCCTGGCCAACACCTCTGGCACCTCCTCTCATACCTCTACCACGACTCTGCTGTGGAATAAACTGAGTGGAACTCTGATGCTGGGCTGGTGGTAACTGAAATGGCACGGGTGCTGCACTAGCAATCGACTGCTATGGGAATCACGGAATCTGCTGCTGCTGATACCCGGAATAAGGACACGATCTAGCAAAATATCCTGTCTGCCCGCATCTGAAACATGTCAGCGGTGTCAGATAACACGGTCCCTGATGGACTCTACCACAAGTCTGACAAACACTGGCCGCTGATCCAGAACTACGACCACTGTTACTGCTCGAAGCACCTGACCCAAATCTGAATGATCTACGCTGAACTCCACGGCCATGTCTACTGCTCCGATGCACTCACTGCTGCTGTCTCTGACTCTGCTGAGTCGAACCTCGCTGCTGACTACTCGAACCAACATGAAAACTCGAATATGGAGTAGCCTGCAATCCACTCGACTGAACTCCCAACTGGTAATAATCAGGCATCGCTCCCTGCCTAACTAACCTCAGCTCAATCTCCTTAGCCAGCTCAATCACAGACTCGAGAGTAAGGCCTGCTGTAGGCATACCAGCAAAAGCAGAACCCAAACCAGTAACATATGTAGTAACCGTGAAATACTGATCTCGCATCAGATCCTCAGCATATCTACCCAGACGAAGAAACTCTCGGGTATACTCCTCTACAGATCGATCTCCATGAGAAATACTAGTCAAACGAAGACGATAACTCAAACGAAGAGGCTCTGGACAAAATCTCCTCATGAATCGCTCTCGAAACTGAGCCCACGTCATCGTCATCATAAAGGGCTGGATCATCTGAATGAACCAATCCAAGGCTGGTCCCTCAACAAACAACTCAACGATCATGATCCTCTGGTACTCGGTATGAGCAGTCTGAGTCCTAGTCTCAATCGCATGCAGAAAATCTAAAGGATCAGAAGTACCATCAAAAGCAATCCTGCCAACTCGGGCATAGAACAAAGCTGCCTTAGGGTCAGACATACCCTGCTGATAGGCAGGCTGAACAGGCTGAACAACTGGAGGAACAGGAACATCAAACTCAGGCTCAACAGGCTCCTCGTCCTGTAACTCTCTCTGCCTACGGCGACCTGTCGCTCTTCGAGGTCTAGCTCTGCCACGACCTCTACGTCTAACTGGCTGCTCAGGAGGTAAAACCTCATCCTGAAAAGACTCATCATCCTCGGCCTCAACGACCGGTGGAGCGACACGCGCTCGCCTCCTCATTCTGAAAAGACAAACGGAAAGATTCAGACAAAATAAACAACGGAGGAATAACGCTGAAAACTACAGCAAGGAATACTTATCAAGACATACTCGAACCTAATACACTACAGTAGTCCAACAGAAAACACAACTTTAAAACTAGGGCCACAACTCACATAACTAAGCCCTGACACAGAACTCCGCTCTGATACCAACTTTGTCAAGACCCAAAACAGGGGCCATGACCGGCGCTAGGGAACGGGAATTCTTTCGAATCCGGAACCCGTAGCAAGCCTAAAAATAAAATAAAGCATGCCATAATAACAGTAACAGTATAATATGCAGCGGAAAATAAAAATCATAATATCATAATATCATCCATATCAACTGGATTTAATTCAAAACTCATCTCATCACATATATATAATATTTAATACAAATCCAGTTTCAACATAGAACATCTCTTTAAAATAAAGTACATAAAATCCAACACTTTAATTCATAACTACTGCAGTGTCTAGATAGAATAAATAAGACTCAAGTAGACAATTTACATAAAGAAGCCGGGGCGAAAGAAATCCGGCGAATCGACCTGCTACTGAGGTCTGAGGAAGTTGACTCTCCTGAAAAATAGTCAACGGAGGGGAGTCAGACCTCACTGAGTGAATTACTATAATATATATACATGCACACTAAGTGATAATGCATACAGTCAACAGTATATATATAATGTGTATATATACAGGCAAATTCATACAGATGTGGAAAAATCATTTTTTATATATTTTACTGAAAAATCCCAGTTTATGAAGGATCACATAGAACCCTAGAATATCGCAACCTCAGAAAATAGTGTTAAACAACACTCTGGCCATACAGGCTCACTTATTCCAATATATCCACTTAATCCATTTGGACAGTAGACTGGCCCCGAGACATTAAGTCAACCGAGCTCCAGCAGTCTGACTGCCAGTGTGATTGGTCCCGAGACACTTGGTCAACCGAGCTCCAGCAATCACACCCAAACCACATCTCACACATATCAATAATCATAATCAAATCAATATCCACAAATAGTTAGTAATATAGCCTAAAGCTATAGGCGTACCGGTACGTACTCGGTCCTAGTGCTGCCCACTAGGTAGCACGTTCTATTGATATCCTTCATCATTAATAATGTAAAACATTCATTCATAAAAATAAATGATGCATGAATGTAAATGAAATAACAATATAATCCATATATATACCGGAAATATACCAAAAGTAAACCAGGTATATTTCGAGTATATATACGTCAAATAAATTCAATCAAATTATAAATTAAGCTGGAAATATATTTAAAAACATTTTAAATATATTTTATTTACAAAACATGCATATAATTTAATATATACCAAAAATAAACCGAAAATATACTTAATATAAACTTAAGAAATAATCAACTTATTTATGCATATTTAATCAACATAAAACATGCATTTCTAAATCATGCATCCTAAGCATATATATATAGTATAGTAACTCACCTAATGCGCTCCACGAGACAGGTCCGACGGGCCTGGTCCACTAGCCCTCGGTCTCGGCGCAACTAAACAAGAAATAAATAACCGATATCAGAGTAACCCTAATAGAAATCCTAGAATTCAATCTAGAGTATTAAAATACGAAAACAGAATTAGGGTTCGACTGGACATCACGTTTTACGAGAATTCTACTGAAAATTCGGCAGAACCTCCCCTGTAAAACGGACATCTCTCTACTCAAAAGAGTAGAGCCGACCCTGCAAAGAAAATACACTTCGAAAAACAAGCTCAACACTCAACCACAACCCCTCGGTCGGACTCCAACTATAGTCTACCGACCGGGGTCCACAAACACAGAATAATTCCAGATATAACAAAAATATCCTCACAACATAGTAATACATCTTATAGGTAAAAATTACATAATTGACCTTAAAACACTATAAAAACTGATTAAAACTCATTTTATTAGAAAAACCGTATATTATATATATAATTGAAAATAATTCACGAAAAATAGTTTTAATTAGTTAAAAATACCAAATATTTTGTAGAAATCATTTTTATACCTTAAATAACTATTAAAACCAATTAAATTACATTTTTAGACAATTTAGGGTAAAATTACCAAAATACCCCTATATATATAAATATACTTAAATTACTTCAAAAATTCACCAAAAATCATACAATTATCCAAAATTAATTTTCTCAACATATTTATCAATAATATTAATAATTAAACTCAATTAACCAATTAAATTCAATTTAAAACACATTTAACCTAATTTTTCCAAAATTACATAAACTTCAATAATTCAAAATAAATACTTAGAAATTCATAAAAATTCCAAATAAATTCCTATAATTCATTTCAACACCTAATTCAACCATAAACTCCAATTTCATAATTTAAATAATTAATTTCCGAAAATTAGAAAATAATATTAAAATATTCAAAAATACCCAAAAATCCAAACAATCTCCAAAAATTATACAAAAATTTATACATGTAGATTAAGCTACTAGGAACAACATTTGTGAAGGAAGTTTTCATTAATCAATCAATTAGAAGCTCAAAAAAATCGAAAATCCTAATAGGCTGAAATTGACAAATCGAAAACTAAGCAATTCTAGACCATTTTAGCTCAAACCAAAGCTAGAATCACACTCACCGGAGCTCAAGGAGAAGAAAGAGACCGGCGGTGTCAAAAACGGTGGCCGAAATCGGCGTGATCGATGGTGGATCGATTTTCGGCTTCTCCGGCCAAAATCGATCTCCCGACGCCGGAAACGGCCTCCTCAGGCGGCGAAATTGGTCGGGGAAGACGGTGACACACCGAAAGGCACACCCATGGTGAAGGAACGGCACGGCAGCGACCGGAAATGGAGAAGGGAGAATCGGGAGGAAGAAGGAGACTCGGGGGGCAAAATGGTAATTTTCCAAACTTTTTGATTTTTGACAAATATATGTATATATATATACTTTATACTATATATTAAAATAATATTAAATTACACACATCAAATATACACCACACACATAAAATATTAATATTTTAATAATTTATACTAAATAAAATTAATTAAATAACAATAAAACAAATAAATACTTAATAAAATATTAGGGTAATAATAAACCCTAATTAAATAATTATACACACACAGACTTTATTTAATAATTTAAAAATATGTATGAGTTCATGCAAGTCCGTAAATACATCTAAAATAATTAATGATACATTGTTTACGTGAAAATTTCCCCGGAAATGCAAGTCTCGGGAAAATTTTACGTGAAACACTGAAAATAATATACAGTAATTAAAATAGGTTTAAAATACATATTAACTTGTAAAAATATCATATAATGTACAGAGATTATTAACACTGCATATCCCGGTACAGTGTAAAAATATTTTTAAAAACACGGGATATTACACATAGTTTTTCCAAAATTACATCAAAACTATGTCATTTTAATTAAAATACGTAGTTATTTTACAAACAAAAATAAGATAAGATAAGTCATTTTTATTAATTAAAATTTATTGTTATTATTATATTTAATAACTTATTAATTATTTTTGTTATTAAGTAATTTAATCTTATTGATATTATTTAAAAGAAATGAGATAAATAATATCAATAGAATTATTATTATTATTATTTTATATATATATATATATATAACCAAATCGACATATTTTTATACAAAACTATATCATTTTGATTTGTGAATAATAAATATAATTTTAGTTTATTTAAGAACAATAAATATAATTTTAATTAGTAATATAAATTTATCTAGTACATAAATTTTCAAATTGCTGTTTTGGACCGTATCATACCAATCCATTTCGATAAAACCGAATTCCTGTACTGGACCATCCCAAAAAATGAGATGATACTAGTATGCAAATTTTTAAATTAGATACTAATATAAAAAATTTTATTTTTAAAATTTTTAAAATATTGTATAGTGCCTAAGATTTTAAATTTCTGAATTTTTCCCAGCTTTGCTCACCCCTAATTGAAAGGTTCCAAGCAAATTAATTGTAATAAAACAAAGGAATAACCCATATTTACCCCCTGTACTTTTATTGTTTTCTTGATTTACCCCCTTTACTTTTATTTGCATAGATTGAGTCTTTGTACTTTTATTTTTTTATTTTCTCCCCCATTTTTATTTTTATTTACATTAACCCCTTATACTTTTATTTTTGTCAACATTAAGTCTTTTTATTTTTATTTTAGCAAGATTAACCACTTTAATAAATACAATTCTAAAAATCTTCATCAACTATGTTATAATTTAATTACTTATATTTTATTTTTAATATAAATATTATAAAAATACTATTTTATTTAAATTTAAATTATATAATAGCAATTAATTGGTTAACTAAAATTGTATATAATATTATAAAATAAAAACTTTAGCAAAATTCTACTAAATTTTTATTTTTGTTTATTCTACTAAAACAAAATTTAGTAGAATCTTGCTTAAGTTTTTATTTTTATAATATTAGATACAATTTTTGTTAACCAATAAATTATAATTATATAATTTACGTTTAATTTTTATAAGAGTATTTGACATTTAATAGTATTTTTATAATCTTTATATTAAAAATAAAATATAAATAATTAAATTATAACATAGTTGATCAAAATCTTTATAATTATATTTATTGAAGGAGTTAATAAAAATATAAAAATTTAATGTGAATAAAAATAAAAAATATACAAATAAAAGTTGAGAGAATAAATTGAGAAAAAAAAATTGCAGGAGCAAATTATGGAAGCAAATAAACATGTGTGAAGCTGACCTAAGCCACGTAGACACTTTAAAACTCCCAATAAAAAATGTGTGGTTTTAAAAGATGTTATGATTTTATTTATTCCATTCAATATTTTAAAGAATTAATTGTTGGTCTGGGTATTAAAAATTATGCCATTCAATTTGAAAAGATTGATTGCTAATTTGTATGAATAGAAAAAAAAATTTTAACAAAAAGTTTAATCGGACAATTTGTGTAGAGTCCATATTTTATTTATTTATTATTATTATTATTATTTTAAAAGACTCTGCATCATATATATATATATATATATATATATATATATATATATATATAGTTAACAGTCATGTCTCTTCAAGAATTAGATTACAAAATTTCTATATATTTTGGAGAGAGATATTATCTTTTGCATTTTATCTCTAAAAGTATTTGTGAAATCTTGAAAGGAATTACCATTTAATTTGGGGCAAAATTTCAAAAAAACAGTGATTATATCACGCACAAATCTTTGATTCTATACAGTTTGTTATTTAATTTTTTTATTTTTTTTCTAACAACACTAACAACTAACAATTGTGATCTTACGAGGTATTAATAAACTATACTTTTAAAAAAAATCCCTTCATTTGAGTGTAATACATGCAATGGGTTACTTTTAAACTCTCTACATGACATAATCATTCTCGTTTGTTTCATAAAGGAGCACCATTCTCGTTTGTTTCATAAAGCAGTACCAAACACTAGATTACAATTTTCCCCTAAAAATGGACCTAATTTATAGTCTCCCCCTCTTTATTTGAAAATTGAACAATTTCATCCCTTACTTTGCATTCCATTAATATTTTAGTCATTTTAATGAATTTTCTGGTGAGTCTTGACTTAAATATTAATGTTCTGTATAATAAGAGGCATTTGTTCCTATTTTAAAACAAATCTCATCCATTCAATGACTTAAATATTTATGCATTTATCCCATCCATTCTCCGTTAATTTGTATACTTTTATTTTCTTGTGAATAATTGGTGTTAATGTCTATCATAATGTTCTTGTATGATATTTGTTTTTATTTCTCTTTCACTTTAAATCTAATGACCCACTCCAACAACTAATGAGGTTGTGGTTTGGGGATGAGGTACATATCTATTGATAATAAATTTAATATAAGATAAATCAATATTTATCTTCTATTATTAAACGGGATAGCCAATGAAATCTAGCTCAAATGACATTATGGTCATGGGTTTAATTCTTAGAGTATCCAAATCAAGATTCTTGCTCTTTAATGTACTATTAAGTTGAATTTTCACACTCTATTATATAACTAATAATAGTAGTATAGGGATTTTTAAACCCCTGAACTATAGTGATATTTTTTGTTGAGTTCATATTCTTTTATTACATTATATTAAACCCCTATGCTATTATTTATACAACTATTGAGCTTCAATTTGAAAAATTTTATAGATATATCCTTCATGCTGTAGGGACTCAATGCATTATATAAATAATAGTATAAGGATTCAATGCATATATAAATAATAGTATAGGGGTTCAATACAATGAAATTAAAAGATAGAGACTCATTAGAAAAAATCACTATAGTTGAATAGCTTAAAATAATTTTTGCCATTAAAGAAATGTTAGCTGCCACAAAACCAAATATGATTGGTGTAAATGTGCGAGTAGACAAGCGAAACCGTAATCTCATGTAGCTTAAAGACAAAGGCACTCGGATTATTTCTATTTATTGTTATTAGAAAAAACCGTAATTTAGGTCAACTTTTCAAATTTCTTTTTTCATCAATTCGCTATCATTCAATTTCATTTTTTGTGATCCTATACTTTTTTTTTTCTTCATTAAATTCTTATACTTTATTTTTTTTACATTAAATCCCTCTGTAAAAATTTTAGTTCCTGGTTTTTACACTACACCTAATTTAGTCCTTACAAAATATATAATTGAATCCCTATATTTTAAATTATACTACTTAAATCCTTACAATTTTTATTTTTAGTCAATAAAATCCTTATTTTTAAATTTTTTTAAGTTGATTGTTAAAATCTTAAAATGCATATTCTTTTATTTTTTTATCTAGCTAAAAATATATATTATTAATTTCTAATAAAGTTCTATTGATAAAATTGTCTAAGGTTTTTTAAAATATGTATAATACAAATTTAAATGACGAAAAATTTTATATTTTTTATTCAAAAATATTTTAGCTGGTTATTAGTGTTTGTATAGAAAATTAATAAATTTGGGATTTCACTAATTTAAAATTCTAATTAATTATGTAACTAATAGAACTTTTGAACACATAAAAAATTTAAATTTTAGATCATCATTAATTAAAATATAAAGATTTAATAAATAAAAAATCATATTAACCAAATTTTTTTTACTAACCAAATATTTTATAATTCATATGACCTTAAAGCGACAATAATTCATGCATACAATTAAGATACAAATGATTTTATTTACTAAATTTACCTATCAATTAGCAAAAATATGAAAAAAAATTATAACATTATATATATATATATGTGTGTGTGTGTGTTGTATAATTGAGAGAGGAGATATTTTTATTTTAAAATAATAAAAGTTGTACTTATATATATATATACAATTTTTTTTTCTTTCCTTCTCTCCCTCTTTTCTTTTTCTTTTCCCTTATTTTCTTCCTTCTCCTTCTTCCCACGCTGCCACCACCCACCACTATCACTGTCGGCATTGACCACCACCACCTTAGCCTCGCCAGCTATCGCCATCCTTTCCCTCTCCCTTTTGTCGCTGATTGTCGCCTCCATCTCTTTCTCTCGGTTGGTTATTGTTGGATTGCTTAGGGAGTCGCCAGCACTGCCTCCAGCCACTCCAAGGCTCGTTGCTGGTCTCAAAATGCTCCTCATCCTCTAGGCTTTAAAAGCCCTCTGTCAATTTCGAATTCCAACTCTGGTAAGTCCCTCAATTTTGAGTAATTGATTTTAGGCTATTTTTAGTTATTTGGTTAAATTGAGCTTTAATTCGATTTTATTAGATATAGTTACTTTGAGATGAAATGATCTAGAAGTTGTGATCTTGCTTCTTGTGATTTTTATTTAATTTTTCAAATTTTTCGGGCAATGGGGATCTATTCACGACACTATTCCAGATAGTTCTGGGTCAGGTAATTTTTATATTTTTATTAAATCTTAAAAATTATGTAGATTAAACTTTGTGAAGGAAGTTTTGTTAAATTAGTTTTAGAATTTAAGATATGAATTTTTGAAGTTTATGTATTAATATATGTTTTTGGAAAATTATTAGAAATTGGTGAATTGTTTAATTTTAATTGAAATTATTGTTAATTATATTTTTTTAGACTATTTTGAATGATAGAGGTATAAAAAAATAATTTTTATAATTTTTTCTAATTTTAATTAATAAGTGGTAATTTTGGGAAAATATATGAAAAATGAGTTTATTTATTATTTTTCCAAGCTTAAATGAGCATTTTATTATTTTTATAATATAATTGAATGATTTTGATAATTATTTAAAATTTATGCTAATTTGAATGTAAAATGGAATTTTATTCCATTAACGGATTTTATTAGTAAAATATTATTTATAAACTAGAATTTTATTAGTAAAATATTATTTATAAACTAGAATTTTATTATTTCTTTGAAAAATGATTTCTTTAATATTTTTATGAATTATTAGTGATTTGAGATAAATTATATATTTTTTATTATGTGTGGTGAATTGTGGTTCTCGATTGAGAATAAGTGTAGTGTGGGACCCAACTCGAATTGTTGAGTTGTGAAACTGTTAGAAGTACTGTTTTTATGTAGAAATGACTCTATTTCAGTAAAGAGATGTCCATTTTACAGAAGAGACTCTTCCAAATTTTTGATAGATTTTTCGTAAAACATGATATTTGTAGGTGTTAATTTCGAGTGTGTATAACATTTAGTCTTTGATTGAGTCATTATGTATGTCATTTAATTTGAATATTATGTAATCAAATTTTAGATACCGCAATAGTTGATTATGAAACTTGTATTATTAATATTATGGATTTGTGTTGTGTTGAAATATTATTAAAATGACTAATGTATTTGATATTAATGAATTATTCATGGGATTATTGTTAAGTGATTGTTATTTATTTGCGAAAAACTTTCAAGGCTTACTACGGGTGTTGGTTGGATTTTTGTATTTCCCATTCCCTAGTGTCGTTTACATACCTCTGGATTTGGGTCGTGATATAAACGATTTAAAGGTAAAGTAGATAAAAATAATAATTAAAAAATAATGATTTAGATTCTTAATATTTTTATTAGGTTACTTTAGTGAAAAAAATTAATGAAATTAAAAATTTATTAATTAGGTATATAAATGATGATGATAATTAAAATATTTTATATCAAAATAGATAAAAAAAATTATCATATATATATATATATATATATATATATATATATATATATATATATATATATATATATATAATTTGGATTTCTAGTATACATATTTTTAAATTATTTTTTAATATTATATATATCTTTTATTAATAGAATTTTTTTATAAATAAAAGACCTATATTTTAACTATATAAGAAAAAAAATTAATAAAAGAATATGTCTTTTAAGATTTTAATAATTAAGATAGAGAAGTAAAAAATAAAGATTTAACTGGTAAAAATAAAATTTTAGAGGATTTATTGAGTAAAATTTAAAAATATAGAGAGTCAATTATATATATTACAAGAACTAAATTAAATAAAATATTAAAATATAAGAACTGAAATTTTAAAAAAGAGATTTAATGTATAAAAAAAAGTATACAAATTTAATGAAAAAAATATATAAAATTACATAACGCGAAATTAAAAGATATAAACTAATAATAAAAGAAAAAAAGTTGAGAGATCTTAAGTACGGTTTTGCCTTGTTATTGTCACTATAAGATGACAGATATACTTTATTGTCACAATAAGATAAAAAATAAATACATTTATTGATATTTTTGTGACGAGGAGAAAAGCTAAAATATCTTCAGCCTCTAAAATAACAAGAAAGAGAAGGTAGGCCAAGAATTGGGAGGATGAGACACCCGGATACTACATTAATACATTTTTTTTAAATAAAAAAATGTACAAAATAAAGCAAATACAAATATTATCAATATAAAATTTAAAAATTCAAAAAATTTTAAATTCTAACATCGCCAGATAAGCTACACACATATCAAACTAATATAAATGTTGAGTTTTAAAGTTATTAAGTAAAAACTTTTACGAATAGCTTATATTCGTATTTAAATACTCATTCTAAAAACTAATATATCAAACCATTAAATATCTTAATTTTTTTATTAAAAATAAAATATTTATCATATTTATTTAATATTTTTTTATGTAAAATACTATTATACATATCTCAATATCACTTAAATTCTAAAATTATTTATATACTACGTATTTTTAATAAAAAAATTTTAGTGATATTGTATTTGTGATGATAAAAACTATTTAGTTCATTTAAGAGCATCTCTAATGATACTCTTTAAAATAAAGAGCAAACGATTTTATTTAAGTACAATACATTATTTATATTTCACTCTTCATTTTAATTTGTTTTAGAAGGATTTAATTTTAATTTTTTTTCTCTTCTCTTTGCAAGAAAAGATTCCCTCCTCTTTACAAGAAAAGAAGATACTAAAAAACTATGATATGTATGGTAAATATATATATATATTAATTAACCTTTGCATAGAGAGTGAATTTTTGCTCTCTACATACTCACACTTTAATATATAAGTTAGATTTAGAGAGTGCGTTTAAATCTTATTTTTTATAATTACTCTTTATGATAAAGAGTTTAAATTAAATAAAGAGTGAGTTTGAGATGTTCAAAAAAGTTAAAAAATACAAGCGTTTAAGTGTGAACTGATCCTACAATTTGTAGTGAATGCCTATTAATTTTTAACCCTATTTGCTTTGTTTTGTTCTGATTTTTCTTGTTGTTGTTCTTTGAACGAATTTCTTTGTTATTCAAGTCTTGTAGTTTTTTTTTTAAGTGGTTTTTTCCATAAATTAATAATTGATAATTGGTTTCTGGAACTCTTGAGCTTGGTATCCTGTAATCTACGAACAGAAGGTAAGGTGAAAGGTGGGGAGGGTCCCCACAAACACTCCAATGCCTAAGTTAGAGAACAGAAGTAGGGGAATATGGAACAACTAGAATATGAGAGAATGAGATGTCCCTCTGTGAGGGGTATGAGTTCTTATTTATAGTAATACTTTAACCTGAGAGGAGTCAGATTCCTTGTGAGATAGGAGTCCTAATCCTGGTAGGAGAGTGTTCCCTCTTTACTTAGGATTTCTCTTTGGGGTAGAGTTCTTTTCCTGGATGGATTTTGCTACCTTCATAGTCCGAGTGTCCCTATTTAGGAAATAAAGACCTTTTAATTAGGCAAGAATATGTATAGGCGGTATCAAGAGTCTCCCTTTGGGCATACTCGGATATTTATGTCCGCTGTGCCTGAATAAAGTAGGGCGCTGATGCTTTCATATAGGAGTGCTGCACAGTGATATAGAGGGGTGAGCTGAGGTGGCTTGCCTCAGTCACAGTAAGAGAGTAGAGCTCGATGTCGAGTCTTGGAACCATCGTGTTAAATGGAATTAGTGGAGCTTTAATGTCTGTCAAGTTTGTCAGATTGAAAACAATAGAGTAAACCATCCGTGTAGAATTGACGTGACGAAACCAGTTGTCACTAGATTTTTTATGCTCGGTGTAAGGACGCAAGGCTTATGAGCTTGGAACCTCAGTATTACAGAAGTGGCCTGAGGGTGCCAACTTCAATCATTGGACTTAGATGCTCGAGGCTTAGATGCTCGGTGTAGGGGCGCAAGGCTTACATGCTCGGAACCTTAGTACTACGGAAGCAACCTGAGGGTGCCAGCTTTAGTCACTGGACTTAAATGCTTGAGGCTTAGATGCTCAGTGTAGGGATGCAAGGCTTACATGCTCGAAACTTTAGTACTACGAAAGCGACCTAAGGGTGCCAGTTTCAATCACTAGACTTATATGCTCGTAGCTTAGATGCTCGGTGCAGGGATACGAGGCTTACATGCTCAGAACCTCAGTACTATGGAAGTGACCTAAGGGTGGCAGCTTCAGTCACTGGACTTAGATGCTCGAGGCTTAGATGTTCGGTGCAGGGATGTAAGGCTTACATGCTCGGAACCTCAGTACTACGAAAATGACCTGAGGGTGCCAGCTTCAATCACTAGACTTAGATGCTCGGATACGTGGAATGGGCTAGAAGCGTAGCTTGGATGCTTTTAAAGCAGCTTGATGAAGGAGCCCAATCGAGATGTGGGCGAGCCGACACATGACGGTGTAACTTCAACTCCTAAGGATTTAAAATTTAAATCACGTGAGTTACGCATCTTTTCGTGTGTCAATAAATGGAGCGTTTCTACTGCTGTTGTAGTGACCCCTTGTTCAATGGGCTTATTTTCCCCAAAATACGCTTAATGACCTAGGGAGTAGTGAAGTAATAATGAGGGAAGCTAATGGCATGTTTTTAGGTCCTTTCGCTTCTTTATAAGTACTGATGTGCTTGTTAACTGGTGCATTTTGCTCTTTTATTTTTGCCTTTATCGCAGTTGTATTTCCACTGCTGTGTTTCTTTCTCTTCGTCGTGATTCTCTCCTCTTGTAACTAGGTGATTTTTTATTTTTTCTTCTTCTTTTTCCTGCTTCTATTGTCTGTTGTGCATCTTCCTTTTTAGAAATCATTATGGCACTGAGGGAATAGGTTAGTTCTGACCTTTTTGTCTTGAACATAGATAACGATTTACTAGGGTGGTATTGGAAGCGGTTCTGTATTCCCGCCGATTATACCTTTCACACCGTAGATAGGAAGTTTAGGGCTCACACCCCCATATTGGTTGTCTTCAGCTGCCGACTTGGCCAGGAGGTCAGCTTCAAAGTTTTCCTTCCTAGGAATCTGAATGATCTCCCACCGGCCCCCTTCTTGTCCAATCTGCATCAAGAGCTACCTGACTTTGTCCACGTACTTGGCAATGCTAGTGTCATTGACTTAGAACGTTACGCTGACTTGGTTGACAACCAGCTGGGAGTCCGAATGTATGATAAGGTGTTCAACTCTAACTTCGATAGCTATTTTTAGGCCTGTGATGAATGCTTCATACTCGATAACATTGTTGGTTGCGTTATACTCAATTCGGACTGCATACTGGATGTAAACCTTGTGCGGTCCCTTAAGAATTATTGTAGCACTGAATCCCTGAGCGGAAGATGCTTCGTCAATATAGAGTTTCCATTTCGGTGCTCTGGACAAGGAAAGGTCTTTCAGAGCCATTTCTTGTACAAAATCTGCTAATGCTTGGTCCTTCATTTGTTGGCGGGGTTCATAATCAATGTCGAATTCGTCGAGTAATACCGAGCACTATACTAGCCTGCCTGAGGTCTCTGGTCTTTGCAAGATTTTCCTCAGTGGGAAATAGGATCAAACGATGATATGGTGGGCTTGGAAGTAATGTTGGAGTTTTCAAGACGCGTGGACCACGACCATAGTTAGCTTGTCCAACATAGGATATCAAACTTCAGATCCTTAGAGTTATTTATTAATGTAATAAACTGGGCTTTACTAGCTCCCTTCTTCTCTTACTAGTACGGAGGTGATGCATTCTTGGCCTATCGAGAGGTATAAGTATAGTGTTTCATCTGGGACAGGGCGGCTGAGTAGGGGTGGTAATGACAAGAATCTCTTAATGTCTTCGAATGCCGCCTGACAATCTGTGGACCACTCAAACTTTTTGGAATTTTTAAGAGCTTAAAATAATGGTAGACATCGTTTGGTCGAGCATGAAATGAAACGCCCTAATGCAGTGATTCTGCCATTTAACTTTTATACTTTGTGGATATTTTTTTATGCTTCCATATTGAGTATGGCTTTGATCTTTTCTGGATTGGCTTTAATGCCCCTGTGGGATATTATGAATCCCAAGAATTTTCCTGCTCTAACTCCGAAGACACATTTTTATGGATTCAGTTTGATCTTGGATTTGCTTAATAGCTAGAGAGCCTGGTCTATATCTACTAGGTGCTATTCAGGATGCTTGCTCTTGATGATGATGTCGTCTACATATACTTCTACGCTCATGCCAATATGGTCTTGGAGGACCTGTTTCATCATTCTTTGATATGTGGCTCCTGCGTTCTTAAGTCCGAAGGGCATCACCTTATAACAATACAAACCTTCATGGGTAATGAAGGACTTCTTCTCCTGATCCTCTTCCTTCATCGGGATCTGGAAATAACCTTGTACCGCATCGACGAAACTGTATAATTCATGACCAGTGGTAGAGTCAACGAGCTGGTCGATCATGGGCAATGGGTAGCTATCTTTGGGACATACTCGGTTGAGGTCAGTATAGTCTACACACATCCTGTATTTCCTATTTTCTTTTTTAACAAGTACCACATTAGCTACCCACTTCGGGTTAGTAACTTCTTTTATGAACCCGGCTGTCGTTGTTTCTTCAACAATTTTTCTTTATCTTTTATAGGCAAAGGTTCTTTTTTTCTGGGAAACTGGTTTGGCTCCTGGTTTGATGTTTAGACAGTGACAAGCAACTTGCGGATCCACGCTAATGATTTCAGAGGCTTGTGAAGCAAAATCTTCTGAGTGTCTAGCAAAGACCTCCCTTATTCCTTCTCTGATGCTCTGGCTGAGTTCATTGCTAATCTTCATGGTCTTACTATCTGTGATTTATAAGGTCTCTGTATTTTTTACTGGTAGTGGATCGGCGCCTTGCTTCTCAATTTCCCATGCTTCTAGAGGAAAAGCCTCCGCCTGAGGCTCCATGGCCATCTGGTAACACTGTCTAGCCATATGCTGATCTCCCCAAATGGTAAGGGTTCCATTCTTAACTAGAACTTTTATAGTTAAGTGCCGGATACTGGTGACTGCATCTGCTTTATAGATTGTCGACCGTCCTATAATCCCATTATACGCCAGTGGTATATCCACCACGTTAAATATTTCTCAGATAACTTTTGTTTCTTTATCGTCTTGATTTCCAAATTCTAGGCTCAGTTTGACAATTCCTATTGGTTGTACAATTCCTCCATAGAAACTCGTGATGGGGTTTTGGATGACCTTCAGGTTAGTGACGGAGCCTCCCATTGCCTTATACGCATTCTGGGATAATGTGTTGATAGCACTTCCGTTGTCCACCAATAACCTTTTTACCAAATACTTGTCTATGCACGCAGTTATTACCAGGGCATCACAATAGGGGTGGTGAACGTGCGAATCATCTTCCAAATTGAACACAATATCGCTTTGCTTAGATACTGGCTTTTCTCCTCTACTCCATTTTAATATTTTCTCAGTGTTTTCTCCCCCGATGATCATGTTGATTGTGCCAATTGGCTCCCTCCAGATTTTCTTTGCCTTCAACTTGTCATGCTCCTAGTTTTTGGAGTTTCCGCTTCTTCTCGATGCATCTATGAAATTATTGAGTTTTTCCCTCTGTACCAGTCTCTCTATGGCATTCTTCAGCTCTCTGTAACCCTCTATGTCGTGCCCGTATTCCCGGTGATACTGGCAGTATTGTCCCCTGTCTTGGGTAGATCTTCGGCTTGGGCTTATTCTCTTAGCTGAGGTGATTCCAACTCCATTCTGCCTGATCCACATAAGGATTTTGGATTGAGAGGTGCTCAGGGGTGTGTATATTTTTGCTTCCCTGTCAAATATTTCTGCTGGATTTCAGAAATTTATTTTTAGGAAGCTTGCTTGTTTGTGTTTGGGTCGTTCATCCTTGATCGGTGGCTTCTCTTCCTCCCGTCGCATCCTTCTATCCTCGTCCATCTTTATCATCTTAACTACCATTGCCATTGCCTCTTCAAAGGTACTCGGTTCTTTGGTCATTATTTTATCTTTAAGCTTACCGAGTCTAGTGCCATTTTTCAAAGCTTCTATGGCAACTTCATCTATGAGATGCTCAATTTGCATGGCTGTTTTATTGAAACTGTCAAGATAACTTTGTAAAGATTCATCAACTTCTTGCCGGCACATCTGAAGGTCGTTGATGTTTTTAGCTAGAGAAATATTGGTGACGAATCTAATACGAAATTATTCCGCCAGATCCTCGAAAGAAGAGACAAAATTCTCTAGGAGTCGACAAAACCACTTTTGAGCATTCTTTGTGAGTGTGCTTGGAAAAACTCTACACATGATTCTATCATTTACATTTTGGAGTAGCATCTTTGTTCAGAATGCCGATATATGGCTGATAAGATCTTTCGTCTTGTCATACTGATCAAGCGGCAGGATTCTGAACTTAGTAGGGATCTCCGTCTGAATTATTCTTTTAACAAATGGAGTTCTGCTGTCCATAACGCATTCGTCTTATTTTCTTCGTTTAGTCTGGGCTTTGTACATTGCCTCTTTAACCTTCTGAGCTATCTTTGAATCATTAAGGGATGAAATTATTGAACTACACTCCCCTTTCGGAGCTTTGCCCTTTCCATTGCTCGTTCTCGAGGCTTGCCGAGGTATTATGTTATTATCATTTTAAGCCGGTTCAGAATTCTCGCTTTGCATTATAGCGTTCATCTGTTATTGCATTAAAGCTATCTGCGCCTGGATACTTTTTTATCATAATTTCCTTGCTAGTTTGGTCGAGGTTGAGTGTTTGGTTTATGGTGTTTAAATTTGGTGTGTCTGTTAAACTTGGAAAAGGTATGGAAGGTATTGAACAATGGTGTTGTGGAGGAGCGTAATATGGGAGGTCTACACCTAAAGCTGGGTATCTTAAGGTGTTGTCAGGGAGTGGATGCGTGTGTCCGGATGAAGTTCCAGTATATGGAAAAGTGGCTGAAAGCACTATTGCTAGGAGAGGGTTTAAAAGGTCGTTTGAAGGGATAGGTGCGGAAGGGTTGGTGCCAGTTTTGGGAGTCAAGGCCGGTGGTGGGCTGGAGGTCATGGTGAGGATGTCTTTAGCTTAGCAGGTAAACGAATGGCTTTTCCCAAGAGTTCCCACAGACGGTGCCACTTGATAATTAGTTTTCGAAACTCTTGAGCTTGGTATCTTGCAATCCACGAACAGAAGGCAAGGTGAAAGGTGGGGAGGGTCCCCACAAACACTCTGATGCCTAAGTTAGAGAATAAAAGTAGGGGAATATGAAACAACTAGAATATGAGACAATGAGATGTCCCT
Source organism: Mallotus nudiflorus (assembly GCA_947683625.1). Classification (NCBI taxonomy): domain Eukaryota; kingdom Viridiplantae; phylum Streptophyta; class Magnoliopsida; order Malpighiales; family Euphorbiaceae; genus Mallotus; species Mallotus nudiflorus. The sequence goes on from CANTUR010000125.1 coordinate 2,380,238, forward strand.
CTGTGAGGGGTATGAGGTACTATTTATAGTAATACTTTAACCTGAGAGGAGTCGGATTCCTTGTGAGATGGGAGTCCTAATCCTGGTAGGAGAGTATTCTCTCTTTGCTTAAGATTCCTCTTTGGGATAGAGTATTTTTCCTGGATGGATTCTGCTACCTTCATAGTCCAAGTGTCTCTGTTTAGAAAATAAAGACCTTTTAGTTAGGCAGGAATATGTATAGGCGGTATCAATATTATAATTTGAACTTAAAATATAAATATAAAAAATTAACATATATAAATATAAAAAATTAACATTGCATAGTTAAATAATTCAATTAATAAATAAAAATGTGGAATTTCCATTACAACACTCTTTAAACTTAAAATATGAGAAACAAGAAAATTATTATTATTATCAATAGCAAGTAAAAATGTGAAATGTCCATTATATTTCAATTTAAACTAAAAATATGAAAATAAGAAAAATTAACATTATATGATTTCAAATTTTATAATTTTTAAGCAAAATATGATGTTATGATCATATTTGATAACTTATTAATTATTATCTTTAGTAAGTAATTTAATCTTATTAATGTTATTTAAAATTAATGAGCTAAATAATATTATTATATTTAATAACTTATTAATTATTATTGTTATCAAGCAATATAATTTTATTGATATTATTTAAAATTAATGAGCTAAATAATATTATTATAATTATTATTTTACTATATCATAATACATAGATATATATTATAGATAATAAAAATGGTGTAGTTTTTCCAAAATTACGTCAAAATTATGTCGTTTTGATTAAAATAAGTAGTTATCTTAAAATATATTGCTATTATTATATTTAATAACTAATTATTAATGATTATTGTTGTTAAGTAATTTAATCTTATTGATATTATCTAAAAGAAATGAGGTAAATAATATTAGTAGAATTATTATTATTATTATTATTATGCATGTGTATATACATATATACGCATATAATAACCAAAACGACATATTTTTATAAAAAATTATATTGTTTTGATTTATGAATAATAAATATAATTTTAGTTTATTTGAGGATAATAAAGATAATTTTAATTAGTAATATAAATCTATCTATTATTTAAATTTTTGAATTTTTATTTTAGATTGTACCATATTAATCTGTTTTGATAAAACTAAATTCCTATACCCAATCATAAAAAAAATAAAATAATACTAATATAGAGATTTTTAAAATTTTCAAAATATAATATAATTTCAAAGATTTTAAATTTTTCTAAACTGTGGTCACCCCTAACTGAAATTTGAAAGGTTCTAAGCAAATTAATTGTAATAAAACAAATAAACTTGTGTGAAGCTAACCTAGCCCACGTAGACACTTTAAAACTCCCAATAAAAAATGTGTGGTTTTAAAAAATGTCATGATTTTATTTATTCCATTCAATATTTTAAAGAATTAACTGTTGATCTGGGCATTAAAAATTATGCCATTCAATTTTAAAATATTGATTGCTAATTTGTATGAATAGAAAAAAAATAATAAAATAATTTAAACAAAAAATTTAATCTGTTAAAATAATTATTTCTAAAAAATACAAATAATTTAGTCTAAACAAATACAAATTCACTTTTTAATATAATTATTTAATATAAGTGGGATAAATAAAAAATTTTATTCCTTATGATTATATTTTGTAATATAACAATAATACATCATAAGATTTTTACTGAAAAGTGGCTATTAGACTACTCTTTTATTGGTAATTTTTATTCATTCAATGATCAATTATTTTCTATTTTGAGTATATCTTTTATTTATAAAGGAAGATATTATATTTTATATTTTTATTAATTAAATTTAAAATATTTAGATTATAACTAATAAATCATTGAAATTAGTTGGTGGAGAATTATTCTTGCTTTAATAATATCACGAGATCAAACCATAATTTTACATAAAAATATTAAATTAATTATTTAAATTTTTTTACCATTTTTATGTTTCTAATCCCTTCATTGCCTATGATGCCTAGACCAATTAATCAACGGCTGAAGCCTTGGGACATATCCCAGTTCAATCCGTGGCAATATCAAGATTAATTATTGGTTGATCTCACGGGTGGGATTCTCATTTGTAGGTTCTACATCCTTAATTAGGATAATACCTCTTTCATGCTAACATTAACGATTAATAGTTGTAATTTTATGAGATATTAATAAATGTTACTTTAAAAAAAATCCCTTCATTTCAGTGTAATACATGCAATGGTTTACCTTTAAACTCTCTATATGACATAATCATTATCGTTTGTTTCATCAAGGAGTACCATTCTCGTTTGTTTCATAAAGGAGTACCATACACTAGATCACCTTTTCCCCTAAAAATTGACCTAATTTATAGTCTCCCCCTCTTTATTTGAAAATGAACAATTTCGTCTCTTAGTTTGCATTTCATTAATATTTTAGTCATTTTAATGAATTTTTCTAGTGAATCTTGTATATTAAAAAAAATATGAGATTGCCGTTGGTGATATGACTTAAATATTAATGTTCTTTATAATAATAGATATTCTTTCCTATTTTAAAACAAATCTCATCCATTCATTGACTTAAATATTTATGCATTTATCCCATCCATTCTCCATTAAATTGTATACTTTTATTTTCTTGTGAATAATTAGTGTTACCATCTATCATAATTTTCTTTTCTGATATTTGTTTTCATTTCTCTTTCACTTTAAATCTAATGCCCCACTCCAACAACTAGTGAGGTTGTGGTTTGGGGAGGAGGTCCATATCTATTGATAATAAATTTGATATAAAATAAATCAATATCTATCTTCTATTATTAGGTTCAATTCTTAAGGTATTCAAATCAAGGCATTTGGTCTTTAATGTACTACTAGGTTAAATTCTCACACTCTATTATATAACTAATAATAATAATAATAGAAAAATAAGATATATATATATATATATATATATAGTGTTTTGATTGTAATTACACCCTTAACTTTATTATAAATTTTATATTTAACTTTTTATTGTGTTAATAGATTTTTTTAGATTAAACTATTAAATTTTTTTTTCAAAAATTTTTATAACTTGATTTTATAAAAATTAAAAATTTTAATTTTAGAAATTAACTAATAAAAAATTTATTCAACTAACAAAGAGAACATGAAAAAGATTATATTAATTTACTGTATTTATTTTTGTGAACAGATATCTATACATATTTGGCCTATCCTCAAAAACAATTGTTTTTTTTTTTACCAAAAAACAATTGTTTTCACTGTCCCACCACAATCAAGAAAATGTTGAATGATTTTGTTGAACTTCCAAATTCTTTCTCCCGATGTCTTGGGCTATTTAGTAGATGTCCCAGGTTTTAACTAATTAAAATTGGGATTTTTTATAGTATCATCACGACAATATCCTACAAATATTAAATTATTAAATTTCGGCCATAAAATTTTATTTCATTTAGTAACAAAGTAATATATACTCTTTCAAAAAATTGTCTTTATAAGTTGTTGTTATCTTACAAAAATATAGTTGAAATCAATTCAAATTAATCATAATTAAATTAGATAATAAATCATGTGTTCATGGTTGTATTCTAATTTTTATGCCATCTAATTTTTTTTGTTAAAAAAAAAAACTTGTGAAGGAAGGAGGGTTTTAGATTCAATAAACGCTCATAACATCAAGAAAAGTCTGCTGTTAGTATCTTCCATTACATATTCTCTAGAATAATTGATTTCAGTATCCCACCACAATCACAATTTCTCTGAAAATTATTGATAAGTTTATCTAATATGAAATCTCTCGAGGGTGTGCAAAAAAAAAAAAAAAAATCAAACATCAAAATTAGAAAAGTTAAAAAGTTCAGATATCAATTTATGCATTTATCCCATCCATTCTCAGTTAATTTGTATAATTATGTTTTCTTGTGAATAATGAGTGTTATTGTCTATCTTAATTTTCTTGTCTGATATTTGTTTTCAGTTGTCTTTCTCTTTAACTAGACGAAATCTCGTGTTATAGGCAGAAATAATTAATATGCTAGAGAATTAAAATAATTTTATTAAAAAAATATTTTTATACAATCAAAACAACAATTTTTTTATGTAATAAATGAATAAAAATTGTTCAAAATTTTTAAAAAAATGCTAAGCAATGTTCATTAAATTGTGATAATAACAACTTAATCCTCTATTGTTATAATTTTTTGTTTCTTTTTTATAAAATTTCAAATTCTATAAATATAATGGATACCAAAATGTATATACAGGATAAAAATTAATAAAAAACATAAAATATAACCAAATGTTACTATATATTTTTGGAGAAATTAAATAACATTAAATAATTCTAATAACTTTTAATTTCATTGATATAAATACTTTGTTAATGTAAAAGAATATTCTACAAAATAATCTATCTTTCATTAAAATTTCGTTAGAATTCAAGTTCAAAACATTCAAAAAGAAAGAAAAAAAAAATCCATTTATATTTGAAAAAAGAAAAACAAAATTGAAATGGCCCTCTTCTTTGATCATTATTATTGTTTATCACATCAATATTTTCTTTTCATTAATGAATTTGTTTGAATTATATATATATATATAAAGTGAAGACATATAAAATACTTTAGAAAAAAGAAAAAAAAAGACTAAAAAGAAAAATTAACTCACTTACAATATAAATTTGAAACTTCAGTAAGAATAGCAAATAAGGTGCCAAATTATTCATATATATGAGGAATATAAGGAAAAAAAAAATAGAAAAATCAGCAACAAACAGCAAAAATTTATATCTTATTTTTTCATCAATGCGGATGATCATAAGAAAAAATATATATATATGAGAAATATGATAAATAAAGAAAGAAAAAATTACAAAAATTAGAAAAAAAATTATATTTTATTACCAACTAAATGTGGATGATCATAAGGAAAAAAGAGAAAAAAAATGTGGGAATAAGAGTTTCTGAAATTGCAGAGAAGATTGTGGTTATTTACTAAATAGGTGTCAATTAGTTTTTTTAATGGTTATTTACTAAATAGGTGTCTATTAGTTTTTTTTTGAAACATTGTTTTCTAAAATTGAAATGACACTTTTTTTTTAATTAACTGTATGAGAATTTAAAGTGTTTAATTGGGAAAAAACAACTGTTATAGTAATGTGATATATTTTATTGTCAAGTGTTATAACGTGGTAAAATAAGACATTTTGCTTCTCCTTTTAATATATATATATAGATTAGCCTTTTCTTTTTTATAAAAATGAACAGTTTATAATTTCCTCTCTAAAGAATTGAAGAATTAAATTATTTTATATTATTTAAATAAAGGGATTGAATTATTTTATCTTTATAAAATAGATGAGGCTAAATATTTTTAATATAAGACATTTATTAAAAAATTCATCCGAAGAAATGAAATGTTAAAAGAAGAAAATTGAGAGATATTAGTGTTCAATTTTTGAATAAAAGGAAAAATTTTAAATTACGTCAAATCTTTTTTTTTTTAAAAAAGCACTTTGCTCTTTTATAAATACCAAACAGCTCTGCTATGAAAATCTATTATCTTCCTACCAAGAGACTTCCCTTTTTGCTAAAAAAAAAAATAATAATAAAAAAAGAAAAAAACCTCCTTTGAATCATTTTAGCACATATCTTTTTGAATCATTTTGTGGGTACTTAGTACCTAAAGAAGATGAAGTTCATAGTAAAAGAGTCGACCATGATACCTCCAGCTCAAGATTTGCCTCATGAACATCTTTGGCTATCTAACTTGGACTTAATTCATGAAAAAATCATCACGCCTACACTTTTTCTGTACAAGAAGTCGAATGTTTCTTGCTTTTCATTTGAAGTAAAAGCTCTAAAGGATGCTATGAGCAAAGTTCTTGTGCCATTTTATCCTGCGGCTGGAAGGTTGGAAAGGGATGATAAAGGCAGGCTTCAAATATATTGTAACAACAAAGGAGTGTTGTTCATAGAAGCTGAGGCAGACTGTGCAATCGATGACCTTGGTGACCTTATGCGTAATGGGGAATTTCTGCAACTCATGATCCCCACAGTCGATTGTTCTTGTGGAATATCGTCTTTCCCTCTTGTTGTTTTTCAGGTACAAATCTCCATTTTTTTCCTTTGGAAATTAATAAATTTCAAAATTCAATTAATAAAAATCAAACATGTGTCTACATATTATATAGGCCTAATTATTTAAAAAATTCTGAAATTTATGAGTTTTAATAATTTTAGCATATTCTTTCAACTTTTATTTAAAAAATCTTAAACTTTACATATTTTAACAAATTTCAAACTTTTTTTTAAATTTATAAAATATCATAAATTTTATAGTTTTTTAACAATTTTAGTATATATTTTTAAAATTTATCAACAAAAAAATTTATTTCAATATTTAACTATATTTTTTTAATCAATATATTAATTTCTGATAAAATATTATGTTAATATAACATCAAACACCTTTTAATTTTAAAAGCAAGAATTTGAAGATTTAGCAAAAATTTTCTCCTTAATTATACTATTTTAAAATTAAAAAAATTATTTTAATTTTTCATAAATTTGTAGTTATTTATATAATACTGAAATATTTTTTTCCCTTTAATATTGTAAACTTTACACATTTAAATGATTTTAACATGTTCTTAATTAAAAAATTCATTTTAATATTGTATAAGTAATTCTAAATTTATAACAAATTAAAATATTATTTTCTATCTTAAAATAGTATATTTTAAGAAGAAAAATTTTATTAACACATTAAATTCTTTTTTGTTAATTAAAATAAATTTAGTGTCACATCAACATTAAATACTACAATATTTTATAAGATGTTAAGAGATTGATTGAATGGATATAATTTAATATTGACCTAATTATCTAAAAAAATCATGAATTTTACAAGTTTTAACAATTTTGTTGATAAATTTTTTTAAAAAATATGTTAAAATTGTTAAATGTTGTAAAGTTTATGATTGTTAAAATTGTTAAAAGATGTAAAGTTTAAGAATTTTTAAATAGAAATTGAAAAAAACATGTTAAAATTATTAAAACTCGTATAATTTAAGATTTTTTAAAGTAATTAGACCTATTATAAATCTCGTTGTTGTATTGAATACATCCGAAATAGTTAAGAATCTTCCTACATTCAATAATTAGGCTATAATATTTAGCATGTAATATTTTAGAGTAAATTACTAAAATCCCTTGAGATTTAGTCAAATATATGAATTGATCTCTTTATTTAAGAAATATATTATGACATTCTTAAGATTTGTTTTTGTTACACTTCCATTAGTTTGCTGTCAATTATGGGCTAAAGTACAATTTTTAACATAAAATATTTCGCTTTGATCCTTTATCTTTTTACCATTTATACTCTTTATACTTATTTAACATTTATATTACATTTAAATAAATTTTATATTTTATATTTTTCGCAAACTTATTTGATTAGATCTTCCTTATATGTCAATATTTTATTTTGATTTGCTTCTTATCAATTTTTTGAATTTCTTAAATTATTTTGAAAATTTACTCAAATTTTAAATTATGAAAACTTATTTGAAACAATTTAATTCACAATTTTGTTATAGTTAAATGTAAAATCAAAAATTAACGTTTATGCAAGATCCGATCAAATAAATATCAAACAATATCAAATTTTTATTGTATTTGAATTAGAAAAACAAAAAATTATGTAACAAATTTTTATCATAGTGTCTTCCTTTTAATAACATCTTTCTTTAGAGAAGTATAAATTTTATTTTAAAAAAAATTTGTATAATACAAAATATTATGAATAGTAGTGTTTTTTAATTTTTGTTTATTTTTCAATGTATGTTTGTTGATTTATTTTTAGAATTTAAAATTATTATAAAGATGCATATATACATTCTTATTTTTAATTTAAAATATGAAAATATTATTTTATATAAAAATTTTTATTTATATTTTTAATTCAAACTATGAACAATTAAAATTATTGCATTTATTTTTAAGTATGAAAAAATTTTATAGTTAAAATGATACGAATGTTAGAAATTCAAAACTTTAAAAATTAAAAAGAAATAATTTGTATTAGAATATATACTTTAGTCCATGAAATTGATGGAAGAATAAATTAGGATAATGAAAACAAAACTTATGAATATTATAATATATTTTTCAAAAAGAAGGAATTAACTAATATGTTTGAGTAAACCTCAAAAGATTTTATTAATTTATTCATATTTTAATAGATTTGAGTATATATCGTAACCTGTAAGAGGATCTATATATATGAATTAACTAAATGTACATCTCGCAATATATAGGCCACAACATACTTGCGTATATGATTTAATAACATCACTAATAACATATATTCTCCACTTACTGATAGGTAACAACATTCACATGTGGTGGAGTGTCTATTGGAATTCGAATGCACCATGTTTTAGGAGATGGTATTGCTGCTCTCAATTTCATCAACACATGGTGTGATTTAGCACGAGGAGCTCCTATGGGCACACCACCATTGATTGATCGGACCTTTCTTCTTAGTCAAGATCCACCAAAACCAAAATTTGAACACACTGAGTTTCACTCTCCACCTACTATGAATGCCACTTCCACTCAGAATCCAACTCAACAACTATCGACTTGTTCCGAAATCCTTAAAATTACACCTCGTCTAATTGACGCCTTGAAGACTAAGGTTAACACCAGAGATGGAAAAACCAACTACAGTAGCTATGTGGTCCTAACCGCACATATATGGCGTTGCATAAGCAAAGCTCGCGGCTTGGCTGATGATCAAGCAACCCAGTTGTTCGTACCTGTTGATGGTAGAGCCAGATTTGACCCTCCAGTCTCGCATAACTATTTTGGCAACACAGTGATCATTGCTACACCAATTGCTTTATCTGGGCAGCTATCCTCAGAGACGTTGAAGGAGACTGTTGAAAGAATTGACAAGGAAATAAAGAAAATGAATGACGAGTATTTAAGATCAGCCATTAATTACATTGAGTTGCTAGATGATTTAACGCCTATACTGCGAGTGCGAGGACCGAGCAGCTGTCGATTCCCGAACCTCAGCGTTGTTAGCTGGATGAGGCTTCCTTTTTATGAAGCTGATTTTGGGATGGGGAAGCCTGTGTTTGTTAGGTCAGCAAATCCACATCCAGGGAAAGGATATATCATGCAATCTCCAACTCCAGACAAAGATGCGAGCTGGGCATTGGTCATTTGCCTAGAACAAGATCATATGCAATCATTTGTGAAACTGTTTGACCAGGTTTCGATTTGACTTCTGATATATATGTTCAAGCTTTCAACTAGTTGTTAATTAATATTAAGAACTGGGTTTGTCAGCAGAAATTTAACTTCTTCTGTTCAGACAATGTTGTGATTTCTCCTTGTTAATTAAATTTAACTTCAGCAAATCTTTAATTACCAACTTTTTCTTGTTGAAGTCTAGTTTCTTAGCACAAGACATTTTAATATTTATTAATATTATTAAAAATATTCTTTAGTATTGTTCAGTTATCAATTTCCAAATGGTCTTTTTAAAATTTTTCTTTATTAGTTTCTTTATTATTTATTTAATATTTCATTACTCTCTTTGTTTTAAATTCCTCTTACAAGGTCCTCCCTTTATAGTCTAATGGCTTAGGTGATAGACATTATAAGATGAGATTATGAGTTCGATCCTCCACTCCCTTATTGACCTCTCAATTGTTCAAAAAAAACAAAAAACAAAAAACAAAACCTCTTGCAGGTGGCAGCTCTTTTCCTTTCTTTTATTTATATATTTTGTAAGTTTAATTTTATTATCTTTAATGTGTATATTCTAAATCTAATTTTGCTTTTCATAATTGATCGTATCTCTACTATCAAATTTCTCATTCTTTGAAAGAAATCATGAAACTATGAGGGAAAAGAGTTTCATTTTCTTCAATTGTCTTAAAAAGACACAAGAAATCAATCAGAGGAAATTGTTTTTAGCAAGTTTCATGATGATGAACGATGATGAAGGAATTTGATCAGGTTTGAATGTATTCACATAGGAGATCTTGTTGCCTCTTATTGTAGAGATTGATCTCCCATTCCTCTTTCCCCTTTTAGTTTGCCTCATCCATTGATCAAGAATTTCCTTTGATGCTTGAGTACAGTTAAAGTTAGATGGAGATGAAGATGGCGTGTGCAATTTGATGGAGTATAAAGTTCAAGTTTAATTAATAAGAGCCTTTAATTAATCAATGTTTTCCCTCATCAAATCCATTAGATTCAATCATGTTTTGATAATTATACAATAAAAAATATAGAAGTGGTTTACTTTTTTCTGGGAATTTTTTCTCCTAAGGAGGAGAATGTTAAATTATTTAAATATTGATGTATCCCAAGGAGTTTGCTGTAGTAAACATGCTAAAATGAATGATATATAATACAAAGATAGGTAGCCACTAACTAGTTAGAAATGAGCAGTGTAATAAAGGCGGAATTAAAATCATAATCGAGTTAAAATCATTTACCTTTGATGATTTCAGAAATTCAAGATTGAACAACGTTAGATTTAGTGTTAATCAACAAAAAAGGAAAAATACTATATTTTTCACTACCCTCTTTACTCTAGTGTTTTGTTTTGTCTTTTTTTTTTTTTTGGGAAAGTTTTGTAGACTTTTTGTTTTGTATTTTTTTCATGCTTTTAACCTTTTTTTTGGTACTTTTTTACTATGTTTTTTTTCTTGAAGCAGTTGTTCCTCTAATTTTAGAGGCAACTGCCCTTTCACAATCACACTCTTTCTTTGTTAATTAAGTTGGATCAGGTAAACCTATCATAGGTGATCTTAATAAAACTCATGCAAATGTAAAAATGAGAAGTGCATGTTGTATTTCTATTGTAATTGCTTACATATATACTGTTATTACTTAACAATACAACTAACTAACCAAATCTCTATTTAACCAATGAGAAGGAAACACGTCTATCTAACCAATAAGAGTGCAAAACATCAGCATAAATTAAGTAATTAAACTACATCATTTTGGTGTCTGTCATCTAAACGATGCTGCTATACTGCTCCTGCACTACTGCACTTTTAGAGCACTAAGCACTGCTACTTTTGCATTCTGTAGTGTGTGGACTAACTGATATGTTCAACAGCCCCTCGCAAGGTGGAGTATACAAATTTTGGACACCCAACTGGAGAATATAACTATGAAAGGAGGCAGTAGACAAGGGTTTGATTAGACAATTAATGAGTTGATGCTAAGTACAAACGGGAAGGAGATGAACCAGACCATTATGACTCTTTTGCCTAATGAGATGGCAATCGATTTCGATATGTTTGGTGTGCTCCTGAAACATTGGGTTCTCAGTAATTTTGGTGGCAGAAGTATTATCACAATAAATAGAGGAAGGACCAGGATCAAAATAGAAATCATGAAAGAGGTAGGTAAGCCATTAAACTTCACAAGTCATAGCAGCAAGTGCACGATACTTTGCTTTGATAGAGGAATGAGAAATAATATGTTGCTTCTTGGATTTCCAGGAAACCAATGCATTGCTGAGAAAAACACAATACGCAATGATGGAACGTTGAGTGTCAATACAAAATGCCCAATATGAATCCAAAAAAGCCTTGATATAAAGCTCATTTGTACAGGGAAAAAACAAGCCTTGTCCTAGAGAAGTTTTAATATAATGTAAAACTCGATGGGCCGCTATAAGGTGGAGCTGAGTAGGATAATCGAGAAGTTAGGACAATTGCTGAACAGTGAAAGATAAATCTAGTCTCGTTGTTGTGAGATAAAGAAGCTTACCAACAAGGCGATGATAGTTAGTGACATTAGATATGAGAGGATTGTCAGCTTTAAACAACTTGATGTTAACTACCATTAGTGTGCTAGTAGGCTTTGCACCTAAGAAACCAGTCTTATATAACAAATCAACAACATATTTGCATTAACAAAGATTGATTCTATGAGTGGAGTGAGCGACCTCAAGGCCAAGAAAAAATTCGAGGGTGCTGAGATCTTTAATTTTGAATTGATAATTAAGATAACTCTTAATATCAGAAATGTCATGAAGACTATTGCTTGCTATGATAACATCATCAATATAGACTAAGAGGGCAATAATATCTAGATTAGGATGAGGCTTGAGAAAAACCTTGATTCAACAAAGCTGAAGTCAGTTTAGCATTCCAAATGCTAAGCCATAAAGACTTTTAGTAAGTCAACAAACTTGAGAAGAATCAAACATGGAAAGCCCTGGTGGCAAGTCCATATATACCTTTTCATGTAAGTCATTGTGCAAGAATGCATTATTGATGTCTAATTGATGTAAATGCTAATGTTTGTTGGTAGCAAGAGCAAGCAAAGTTCTAATGGTTGTCATCTTCGCAACAGGAGAGAAAGTATCGAAATAATCAACACCAGATTACTGCATATAGCCCTTAGTAACAAGACAGGCTTTATACCTTTCAATAGTACCATTAACCTTATATTTAACTCTATACACCCATTTGCATCCAAAAGTAGTTTTGGATGATGGTAAAGGCATTATTTTCCATGTAAGATAGCTTTAAGAGCTTACAACTTAGCTGTTATTGCATCACGCCAACATTGATGTTGAATAACCTCTTAGTAAGTTTGGGGTTCAATAATGGTGGAAATTTGACAAAGAAAATGTTTATGAGGAGGAGAGATACAGTGGTAGGTAAGAACATGAGAAAAATGATGAGGAGTGGAATAATAAGAAGGAGAAAGATAATAATCTTATAAATGAGAAGGTGGTTTGGTGATTCATTTAGATCGACAAAGAGGGTGAGGATTTTCAAAGTGTGAAGCATCCATGTTAACATTTGAAGAAGAAGATGGAGCAATATCAGTTGGAATAGCCAAGTCTCTAGAAAGAGAGGGTGATGAAGAATACAAGTTGGAAGAAGAAGGAGAAAAAGGAAATATAGTTTCATTAAAAAGGACATTTTTAGAAACAATAATTTTTTTAGTGTTAAGATCATAGACATGGAAACCTTTGGTATGAGAGGGATAGCCAAGAAAAATACATCTAGTAAAATGAGTATCAATTTTTTTTTCGGTTGGTAGCTACAATAGAAGTGTGGCATTCACAACCAAAAACTTTGAGGTTGGTGTAAGTGGGAGGTTTTTGAAATAAAAGTTGATAAGGTGTCTGATTGTCTGTGACTAGAGAGGGTGTTTTATTGATCAAATAAACAGCACGTAACACACAATCGACCCAAAAAACAATGGGAAGATGAGCTTGAAATATAAGTGCTCGACTGACATTTAAAATGTGTTGATGCTTACGCTCAACGGTGCTGTTTTGTTGAGGTGTGTATGGGTAAGAAGTTTGGTGAATGACTCATTTAAAAGCAAAGAAATCATGGAATGCAAATTCAGAACCATTGTTAGTACGAATCTTTTTTATTTTGATAGTAAATTGAGTTTCAACCATCGTAAAAAAATTTTGAATTAAAGAATGTGTATTAGATTTGAACTTCATTTGAAAAAGGCAAATATATCGACTCTTATAATCTACTATAGTAAAAAAATATTGATGACCATAGATGGATGTAGCTGACGTGGGCCCCCATATGTCCATGTGAATTAAATTAAAACAACAAGAAGAGATGGAAGAACTAATAGGAAAAGAAAGTCTTATTTGTTTACTAAAATGGCAAATATCATAATCCATAGAACTTGATACAATAGAACAGTAAATAGTTTGAAAACTCTTTATTCTAAAATGAGATGAATGTCCTAAGCTAAAGTGCCATAAAGTGGGAGGAGTGACAGTGACAGAAGTGGACACAACATAACAAGGTAAACCAGAGTATTTGATAGAGAGACCAGCAAAATCATGAAATTGATATAATCCATCTACTTCTTTAGCTATACCAATCTTCATACTGTGAATATCTTGTATATAACAATAATTAGGAAGAAGAACAAGTAAATAATGAGAAGTTTTGATCACTGGGCTTGCTGAAATCAAGTTGAAAGTGAATTGAGGCACATGTAAGACATTATATAAGGTCAGCTGAGTGTTTAATCGTATTTAACCAATGTGAGTCACTGGTATACTAATTTTGTTAGGCAATCTAACAAATAAATTGCTAACTGAGTGATAAGAGTCAAAACGATCAAGTGTGTTGATGATATGATCTGTAGCTCCAGTATCAACAATCCAAGTTGATCTAGGAACTTTCATTGCATCAAAGAATACTTTAGGAGTAATGAATATACCTAAATCAATTGGTTGTTTAAGTGATGAAACAACATTACTGATTGAAGGTGAAGCATCTGTAGAAGTAGCTTACTGAACTGAAGTTGAGGCATTTGCAGTTGTAAAGCGTTTACTTGGTTAAATTAATGCTAACAACTTATTATAATGCTCTTTAGTGAACAACATATTGCAAGCAAGATCTTCATTAATAGTTTGTTTGTCTTTGTTGTTGTTGATAATCGTATCAGTTCCATCACGAATAGTAAAAAAACTATTAACCTGATTTGTCATTCCATTGAAATTCTTAGCCATGGATTTATAACCACTGTTAGTTTACTGTCAATTATGAATTAGTGTGTAATTTTTAACATAAAAAATTTCTTTTTGGTCCTTAAAATTTTATATGTTTACTATTTAATACCATTTATACTTATTTAACATTTATAAATATATTTTTTATTTTTTGCAAACTTTTTGTATTAGATATTCCTTATATGTCAATATTTTATTTTGATTTGTCTCGTATCAAATTTCTGAATTTCTTAAATTATTTTGAAAATTTACTCAAATTTTATATTATGAAAACTTATTTGAAACAATTTAATTCAAAATTTTATTATAGTTAAATGCAAATGCAAAAATTAACATTTATGCAAGATCCGATCAAATAACATAAAACTTTTATTTTATTTGAATTAGAGAAATAAAAAATTATGTAATAAATTTTTATCATAGCGTCTTCCTTTTAATAATATCTTTCTTTGAAGAATTATAAATTTTGATGAAAATAAAATTTGTATAATTCAAAATATTATGAATAGTAGTGTTTTCATATTTTTTGTTATATTCAATATATGTTAGTTTATTTATTTTTAGA
Organism: Mallotus nudiflorus; assembly: GCA_947683625.1. NCBI lineage: Eukaryota > Viridiplantae > Streptophyta > Magnoliopsida > Malpighiales > Euphorbiaceae > Mallotus > Mallotus nudiflorus. Next base: position 2,395,384 of record CANTUR010000125.1, read on the forward strand.
ATTTAAAATTATTATAAAGATGCACATATAAATTCTTATTTTTAATTTAAAATATGAAAATATTATTTTATATAATTTTTTTTATTTATATTCTTAATTTAAACTATGAAAATTAAAATCACTGCATTTATTTTTAAGCGTAAAAAAATTAAAAAGTGATATAGGTGATAAAAAATAATAAAAAATGGTATAAATATTAGAAATACAAAATTTTAAGGATAAAAAAAAATAATTTGAGTTTACAATATATATTTTAGTCCATGAACTAGCAGCAAAATTGATGGAAACAAAATTCATGAATATTATGATGTATTTTCCAAAAAGAAGAGATTAACTAATATGTTTAAGCAAACCTCAAAGGATTTTATTTATTTACTCATATTTTAATCGATTTGAATGCATATAATAACCTGTAAGAGGATCTATGTATATATTAATTAACTAAATGCATATCTCGCAATATATAGGTGACTGCATACTTGCATATGTGATTGAATAACATTACTAATAACATATATGGGTTTTGAACGACGGTGGTTCAAAAAAAAAAAATTATTATAACATATATTCTTCACTTAATAGTAGGTAACAACATTCACATGTGGTGGAGTGTCTATTAGAATTCGATTTCACCACGTTTTAGGAGATGGTATTGCTGCTCTCAATTTCATCAACACATGGTGTGATGTAGCACGAGGAGCTCCTATGAGCACACCACCATTGATTGATCGGACCTTTCTTCGTAGTCAAGACCCACCAAAACCAAAATTTGAACGCACTGAGTTTCACCCTCCACTTACTATGAATGCCACTTCCAGTCAAAATCCAACTCAACAACAATCGACTTGTTCCGAAATCCTTAAAATCACACCCGTCTACTTGACTCCTTAAAGACTAAGGTTAACACCAGAGACGGCAAAACCAAGTACAGTAGCTATCTGGTCCTAACTGCGCATATATGGCGTTGCATAAGCAAAGTTCGAGGCTTTGCTGATGATCAAGCAACCCAGTTATTCATATCTGTTGATGGTAGAGCCAGGTTGGACCCTCCAATCTCGCATAACTATTTTGGCAACACAGTGATCCCCGCTGCACCAATTGCTTTATCTGGGCAGCTATCCTCAGAGACGTTGAAGGAGACTGTTGAAAGAATGGACAGGGAAATAAAGAAAATGAATGACGAGTATTTAAGATCAGCCATTGATTACATTGAGTTGCTAGATGATTTAACGCCTATGCTGGCAGGACCCAATAGCTATCGATGCTCGAACCTCAGCATTGTTAGCTGGATGAGGCTTCCTTTTTATGAAGCTGGTTTTAGGATGGGGAAGCCTGTGTTTGTTAGGTCAGCAGATCCACATCCAGGCAAAGGATACATAATGCAAACTCCAACTCCAGACGAAGATGCGAGCTGGGCATTGGTCATTTGCCTAGAAGAAGATCAAATGCAACCATTTCTGAGACTGTTTGATGAGGTTTCAACTTGACTTCAGATATACATGTTCAAGCTTTCAACAAGTAGTTAATTAATATTATGACTTGGGTTTGTCAGCAGAAATTTCACTTCTTCTGTTCAAACAATGCTGTGATTTCTCTTTGTTAATTAAATTTAATTTCAGCAGATCTTATTTTATTAAGTTGGTGGGAGACTTTATCGAGTCAAATTAATTAAAATCCAGTTAATTTTGAATTTAGATAAAAATATTTATTAGGACTATCAAAATTCTTCAGTAATCAATTTCCAATTTCAATAAGAAAATGTTATCAGCTATATTAAAAAAAAAATAATACATTAAAAAATAAAATTTTATCATAAATTATTTGAAAATAAAATTTTAATTATTAAAGAAAAATAAACATCAGCTTTTCTTAGGCACTCAACTAACTATGTTGATACATATCAATTTCCATGCAAATGTTGTAACTAGCTACATTTCCAAAGTTAAATTCTCTTTTCTCTTATAGTCCCTTCTTTCCTTCTCAGAAAATTTTTTTCCACATTCTATCTTAGCTGCTTCTTACCAGTGGCAGCTCTTTTCCTTTACTTCTCTTTATTTTCTTTATATATTTTGTTAGTTATTATTATTATTATTATTTATTATCTTTAATGGGTAACTTTTAGGGATTTTTGTCCCATCTTCACCTATTTTAAATTTAGATTATTCTAAATTTTATTTTATTTTTCAGATTTAATAGCAGATCAAATAAAAAAAAATTATTGGCTTTTAGTTTCATAATTTCTTCTAAGGGTGAGACAGTTATACAAGAAATCAACCGCAGAAAATCTTGTTGCCTCTGGCTTTGGGAATTGATTGTTGCCTCAAAGCTAGATGGAGATAAAGATGGTCTGCTCCAATCTGATGGAGCATAAAGTTCAAATCTCAATTATGAATTTTTAGCCATCTAAATCTTTTTTTTTTTTTTTTAATATTTAGCTTACATAGCTTTGTTATTGAACTCAAGACTGCTCATTTGTGCTGGCCATTTTATTTCTTGTATATAGTTTATTTTAATGTAGATTTTTGTAGTTGTTTAAAAAAAATTAAAAATAAAATTATTGTGAATAAAATCACAAGGGAAATTAAGATAATTTATTAATATTTATCAAAATTCTTTAGTATTCTTCAGTTATCAATTTCCAATTTCAATAATAATTTTTAACTTTTTTCACTCTTAATAATATTTTTATCAACTATATTAAAAAAAATTAATACATTCAAAACATAACATATTATATTATATTATCAAAAAAATAAATTTTAATTAAGAAAAATAAAGATCAGTTTTTCTTACGAACTCAACTAACTATTTCCATACAGTCAAATTCCAATGCAAGTACATTATATAAATGTCGTTGTGACTTGCTAGATTTGAATGTTAAATCCTCTCTTCTTTTCTTTTCAAAAAGCTCTTTTTTTTTTTTTTTCAAGATTCTATTTGAGCTGCTTTTTGGAGATCTTTGATAGTTTATCTATTATCAAATTTCTCACTTTTGGAATAAATCATGAAGCTATGAGGGGAAAATAATCTCTCTATTTTTTTTGAGTTATTATCTTATGAAAAGAGATTTTGTACAAGACATCAACTAGCACGACAACAATTATAAAATTTATAAAATTTAGCCACAAAAATAGATTTCATATGTATGACTAAAAGTTAGCTATGGAATTTAAGTATACTGTAGCTATTTTTCATATTTTTAGTTACATAAATTATAGTAATAAAGCAAAATTGCAATATATATATATATATATACACACGAAAATATAAATTATGTGATAAAAATTTTAATTATTAATCACAAAAATATTATTTTATAGTAAATATATCGAGTTATAGAATTATTTGCTACAAATAAAATATATGGAGCCAATAAAATGGTGTGATGTATTTTATCAATTTAAAATTTAAATTTTATATGACATATTACTTTATTGTAGCATTATTTTCTTAAGAAAAAAATTTGTATCATTTAACATAAAAGAAAGCTAATGGTTTCTATTTAATAATAGAAAGAGAAACTATTTTATTATTTATTTTCAATGTGGGATTTGATACTTTTTTAATTTCACATTTACATTTTTTAATTAGATACAAATTTAATTTTTATAGATAACATTTTATATAACTAGCTAGATATCTCTTAAATAAGATCAGCCCTTACCAACCGCTAGGAACGATTGTTGATATATATATATATATATATAATCATTTGGTCTATAGACTCAGTCTCATCCTTTTGTGTAAATACGAAACAGCTTTGCCATTGGAATCTATTCTCTTTTTATTATCAAGATACCTCCTTTCTGCATATATACTTTTCGAATCATTTTGTGGGTACATAGTACTCATTAAGAAGATGAAGGTCACAGTAAAACAGTCGACCATGATACCTCCAGCTCAAGATTTGCCCAATGAACATCTATGGCTATCTAACTTGGACTTGTTGCATGAAAACAACTTCATCCCCACAGTTTATCTGTACAAGAAATCGAATGGTTCTTGCTTTTCGTTTGAAGCTAAAGCTCTAAAGGATTCTATCAGCAATGTTCTTGTGCCATTTTATCCTGTGGCTGGAAGGTTGGGAAGGGATGATAATGGCAGGCTTGAAATATATTGTAACAACAAAGGAGTGTTGTTCATAGAAGCTAAAATAGACTGTGCAGTCGATGACCTTGGTGACTTCATGCGTAATATGGAACTCCTGTAACTCATTCCCACAGTCGATTATTCTTGTGGATTCTCTTCTATCCCTCTTGCTGTTTTTCAGGTACAAATTTCATGTATTTTTTTTTTTTGGAAATTCTTATTTACTTTTTTTTTTTTAACAATTCTTATTTACTGTGGATATATAATATGAAGGAAAAATACATAATAGTCAAATTTATTATGCATGTATTTATTATTTGGATATGATCTCTCAATATATGGGTGATTTATATGTGATGTAATAAAATATCTAATACATATATTATTCACTTAACGACAGTTAACTACATTCACATGTGGTGGAGTGTCTATTGGAATTCGACTTCACCATGTTTTAGGAGATGGTATTGGTGCTCTCAATTTCATCAACACATGGTGTGATGTAGCACGAGGAGCTCCTATGGCCTCTCCACCATTGATTGATCGAACCTTTCTCCGTTGCCAAGTCCTACCAAAACCAAAATTTGAACACAATGAGTTTCACCCTCTGCTTACTATGAATGCCAGTTCCACTCAGAATCCAATTCAACAACAATCGACTTGTTTCGAAATCCTTAAAGTCACACCTCGTCTACTTGACACATTGAAGACTAAGGTTAACACCAATGATGGCAAAACCAAGTACAGTAGCTATCTGGTCCTAACTGCGCATATATGGCGTTGCATAAGCAAAGCTCGCGGCTTGGGTGATGATCAAGCAACCAAGTTGTTCATAGCTGTTGATGGTAGAGCCAGATTGGACCCCCCAGTTCCACAAAATTATTTTGGCAACATGCTGTTCTTTGCTTCACCAATTGCTTTATCTGGGGAGCTATCCTCAGAGACGTTGAAGGACACTGTTGAAAGAATGGACACGGAAATTAAAAAAATGGATGACGAGTATTTAAGATCAGCCATTGATTACTTGGAGTTGCTGGGTGATTTTACGCCTATTCAGCGAGGAGGACCCAGTACCTCTCGATGCCCGAACCTCATCATTGTTAGCTGGATGAGGCTTCCTTTTTATGAAGCTGATTTTGGGATGGGGAAGCCTGTGTTTGTTAGGCCAGCATATCCACTTCCAGGTCTAGGATATATAATGAAAACTCCAACTCCAGACAAAGATGCAAGCTGGGCATTGGTCATTTGCCTAGAAGAAGATCATATGCAATCATTTCTGAAACTGTTTGATGAGGTTTCGATTTGACTTCTGATATCCATGTTGAAACTTTCAACAAGTTGATAATTAATATTATTACTTGGGTTTGTCAGCAGAAATTTAACTTCTTCTGTTCAAACAATGCTGTGATTTCTCATTGTTAATTAAATTTAATTTCAGCAAATCTTATTTCATGCATTTGTAAGTTGGTGGAAAACCTTTAATTAGTTAAAGTCCGGTTAGTTTTAAATTTAGAATAAATATTTATCAGTATTATCAAAATTCTTTAGTAATCAATTTTCAATTTCAATAAAAAAAAAGTTATCAGCTATATTAAAAAAAATAAAAGTTATCAGCTCAGATGCATATCAGTTTTTCATGCAAATGTTGTAACTAGTTAGATTTCCAAAGTTAAATTCTCTTTTCTCTTATAATCCCTTCTTTCCTTCTCAAAAAACTTTTTTTTTTCATATCCTATCTGAGCTGCTTCTTACCAGTAGCAGCTCTTTTCTTTTATTTCTCTTTATATATTTTGTTTATCAATTTTTTAATTAGTACAAATTATTAATTTCCAACACCACGAGAGGGGAGAGAGGGAGTGGGGGTTAAACTACACTCTTTTCAAACATCTTTTTTCACTTGAACTACTCGTGCAGGATATTTCGTTTATCATCTTTTTTTTTTTTTAGACACGAGGTGTTCTAGGTGGGCTTCAACTGTATGAGGCACCTTCAAGCCTGTATCACGCTCAGACTAATTTCTACTTGCATCAAGTCGGCCTACGAAGGGGTCAAATATTGATCATCATGGTACTCCATACATAAGTGAGGTTTGAAACCCTGACCTCTTTAAAGTATTGAACCACTCACACCAACTACTAATGATTATTTTGTTTATCATCTTCAATTGATATTGGATTTTTTACCTTCTTCTCCTATTTTAATTTTAGATTATTCTAAATTTAATTTAATTTTTCAGATTTAATATTAAATCTACTATCAAATTTTTCACCCTTGTAAGAAATTATGAAACTAAAAAGCGAATAAAAGGTTCTTTATTTTCTCGAGTTATCTTATGGAAAGAGACAATTATACAAGAATTCATCCAAGAAAATTTTATCTGCATGCTTCATGATGTTGAATGATGATGAGGAAATCTGATCAGATTTAGATGGAATTCGTGAAGAAAATCTTGTTCCCTTTGGCTTTGGGAATTGATCTCAAAGCTAGATGAAGTTAAGCAACCTGATGGAGCATAAAATTCGAGTCTTAGTTATAAAATTTGTAGCCATCTAATTTTTTAAAAAATTTATTTAGGCTTTATTTGGATAAATTTCACTGAAAAATTCATTTCATATAGAAATAAATTTTTATTAATAAAGTGTGTTTGATTTAAATGAATAATTTGTAAAATTCATTCATATTGTATTTGGTATAAATTTAGAATTCAAGTTAGTTTTAATTTTGGTCAAAAATACACTTTTAAATAGGTTGTGTTTTTACCTTTTTTTTTTTTTTTTAATTTTATATTACATTCTTAAAAGTGTGATTATTTAACATTCAAATTAATAATTAATTTCTTTTAAAATATTTATTTAATTTTTTTAAAATATTTTTTAAATTATATTTTAAAATTAATGTTCCAATTTATAAATTTTCTCATTTATCCTAAGCCAATTAAGGAACAACACTTCAAAATGCATGGCCGTAAGCAATCTGATTTTGAAACCGGATCAGATGAATTTGAGTGAGTAAGCACATGCTTTTGTATTTCAATCTATATGTTGAGAAAGGTACCGAGAGAGATGAGGTTTTTTTTTTTTTTTAAATACAAATAATGAGATTATTTTAGTCATTTGTATTAAAATTTGTAAAATTTATTTACAAATTCCACTATTTTCATTAGAATTTCATCTTATTATAATGAATTCTACAAATTAAAAAAAATGAATTGCAAATGAATTTTATAAATTATTCATTTAAACCAAACATTTAATATTTGAAATTTCAAATGAATTCCACAAAATTTATTTGAAAGAGCGAAAAGAAAAATACAAATAAAAACTTATTTATTAAATTAAAAATAAAAAATAAAATAATTTTTTAATAAATAAAATTTTAATTTGACTAAAATCATGAATAAAAAATTAAATTCAACACTATAATTAATAAAATAAAAATATAAAGAAAAATATTGAATTTTTCTAGTTTAATTTGATAAATGAAAAAACAATTTTCCATTTATCAAATGAAAAATAATTTTCATTTCATATAATATTATAAAATAATTAGAATAAAAAATAAAGTTTAATATAAAAGAAAGAAATTTAAGTTAATTTACTATTTAAAATAAGACAAATAAGTACTTTAATATGTAGAATATGTTAGAACACCATTTTAAAATTTTTTTTACAGGTTCAAACACCTAATTTTAAATAAAATTGTTCAAATGCTAAAATAGTATAAGTGAAAATTTTTTAACACCATTTATACATTTATCCCTTTTAAATTTAATTAGTGTTATTATTATTCTTTATACTCTCTTTTAATTTTTTTATTCATAATAATATTTTTATCAGCTATATTAAAAAAAATTAATACATTCAAAACATAAAAACTTTTTATTATATTATTAAAAAAATTTAATTACAGAAAAATAAACACTAGTTTTTCTTGAGAACTCAACTAACTATTTCCACATAGTCAACTTCCCATGCATGTACATTATACAAATGTTGTTGTGACTTGGTTGATTTCAAAGTTAAATCCTCTCTTCTTTTCTAGTATCTTCTTTTCTTCTCAAAGAACCTTTTTTCTTTTTTTTCCTGATTCTATTTGAGCTGCTTCTTGCCAGTAGCAACTATTTTTCCTTTTTTTTCCCTTAATATATTTTGTTAATTTAATAATTTTTTGCTATCTTTAATAGGTATCTTCTAAGTGTTTTTGTCCTTTTTTTCCCCTCTAAATTTAGATGTTTTTGAATTTGATCATATATTATCAAATTTCTTACTCTTGGCAGAAATCATGAAACTTTGAGGGGAAAAGAGTCTCTTTCATGTGTAGAGTGAGTCCGCCATGTGTAGAGTCCATAGACCAAATGATTTTCTTGCTTTTTTTTTTTTTTCTATATATTAGGCAGGATATTAATTTTGTTGGCCCCTTATGACTTGATAATAATTTAAATACAGGAATTTTTTTAATTGTACAAAATACACACTAAATTAAGAATATGACACACCTCTTCACAAAACCATAACAATTTTGTAAAAGCATGCTAATTTAAAGCAAATAATTCCATAACTGGATATAAATTTACTACAAAATAATAACATATCAATACCATATATAGCTAAAGGGTGAGGATTTTTGCACTCCTTTTCTTGATAATTGCACTTCACTTTAACTTTATTAATTTTTTTAAATAACTTAACTATCCTTAATTTAAAATAATTATATACCTTTTACTATTAATATTAACTCAAAAAATTATTTAATTCATATTATTGCAGGTATACTTCCAGTTTATTACTTGGATGCTAGAGTCTTGATTGATCTGGGTGTCATACATTCTTTTGTGTTAACTATTTTTACTTCGAAGTCGTGTTAGCAAGCTTTAAGGATAGCATTTTCTTTATCTATCGCCACTCCTTTAAGTGATTCACTGGACACTGACGTTGTTCTTTTTGGATGTTCGGTGTTAGTGGAAGGCACATAATTGTTAATGGAATTTATGTTGCTGGATGTGATGAACTTTGATGTAATTCTTGGTATGGATTAGTTATCTCAGCACTATGCCATAGTTGATTGTCAGAGTAAAAAGGTGATTTTCATAATTCCAAATGATGAAGAGTTTAAGTTTGTGGGTGATAAGAGTTCTGCACCTCAGAATCTTATCTCCGCTATCATGGCTAGGAAGATACTGAGGAAAGGTTGTCAAGGACACTTAGCACTAGTTAGGGATATTTCAATGGAGAAGACATCCATTTTAAATGTTCCAATAGCTTGTGAGTTTCCTGATGTCTTTCTTGATGAGTTACCAGGTTTACCACCTCATAGAGAGATTGAATTATGTATAGATGTGGTGCCAGGCACAACTCCTATTTCGATGTTGCTCTATAGAATGGCTCCAGATAAGTTAAACGGGTTAAAGAAGCAGTTGCAAGATTTGCTAGATAATGGTTTCATTAGACCCAGTATTTCTCCTTGGGGTGTATCAGTCATATTTGTTAAGAAGAAGAATAGTACATTGAGACTATGCATTAATTACAAAGAGCTAAATAAAGTGATAGTGAAGAATTATCCTTTTCTAAGGGTAAATGATTTATTTGATCAACTTTAGGGTGCACAATTTATTTTTAAGATTGAATTGAGGTCAGACTATCATCAATTGCACATCAATGAAGCTGATGTTCCTAAAATGGCATTCTATACTAGATATGGTCACTATAAGTTTCTGGTGATGTCCTTTGAATTAACTAATGCACCAATTGCTTTTATGGATTTGATGAATAGGGTGTTCAAACTGTTTATGGATCAGTTTGTAGTGGTTTTCATTGATAATATATACTGGTGTATTCAAAGAATATGGATGAGCATGTATATCACTTAAGGATAGTACTACAGACACTGAGAGAACATCAAATTTATGCTAAATTCTTAAAGTGTGATTTCTGGATGGAGAGTGTTGCATTCCTTGGACATGTGGTGTCTAAAGATGGTATTTAGGTTGATCTACTAAAGATAGAAGCAATGTCTGAATGGCCAGACCCACATCAGTCACTGAGATTCAAAGTTTTCTAGGTTTGGTTAAGTACTATAGCAGATTTGTGAAGGATTTCTTAAGAATTGTAGCACCTATGACTTAATTAACTCAGAAGACTATAAAGTTCATATAGTCAGATGCTTATGAGAACATTTTTCAGTTACTGAAGGAGAAGTTAACCACAGCTCTATTTCTGACTTTCCCAAATAGAGAAGACAAGTTCACTGTGTATTGCAATGCTTCAAGAGTCAACCTAGGTTGTGTGTTGATGCAAAATGGTAAGGAGATAGCTTATGCTTCCAGGTAGTTGAAGAAGCACGAACAGAATTATCCTACTTATGACCTAGAGATGGCTGCAATGATCTTTGCTCTCAAGATTTGTAAACATTATTTGTATGAAGTGACTTGTGAGATTTTTACATATCATAAGAGCTTGAAGTACATTTTCTAGCAGAGAGATATGAACTTGAGACAAAGATAATGGTTGTAATTGCTAAAGGATTATCATTGTGATATCTGATACCATTTAGGCAAGGCTAATATGGTAGCAAATGCCTTGAGTAAAAAGTCATCAGGTAGTCTTGCTCACATTAGTGTGGAGAGGAGATCTTTGATCCAAGGGTTGCATGAGTTAATGGATCAAGGGTTGATAATGAAGATAAACAAATCAGCAGGACTGCTAGCTTAGTTCAGAGTTAGATTAGTGTTGAGGGATAGGATTAAGGCAGCTCAAAGCTGAGATCCTGTTTTAGTGGAACTTAAGGAGAATGTTCGTGAAGGAAAGTTCATTGATTTTACACTTGATGTTGAAGGTGTTTTATGGATTAGTGGAAGATTATGCATTCCTGATGTGGATAATTTAAGAAAAAAGATCCTAAAATAAGTACATTCTGTAGCTTATAGTGTACATCCAGGTGTTATTAAAATATACCACAGCATTAAGGATCTGTACTGGTGAGATAGATTGAAGAATGATGTAGTTAACTATGTCTCTAAGTGTTTGACTTGTCAACAGGTGAAAGCTGAGCATCAAAAGCCTTTTGGAAACCTTCAGCTTCTTCCGATTCCTAAGTGGAAGTGAGAGAGAATTATTATGAATTTTATGATAGGGTTACCTCATTCAAAGGATGGATACGATTCCATCTGGGTGATTATGGATAGGTTACTTAAATTAGCTCACTTCTTACTAGTTAAAGCCACTTATTTTGTAGTCAAGTTGGCTAAGCTGTATGTTAAGCATATTGTGTGCCTTCATAGAGTGCCTGTTTCCATTATATCTGATAGAGGTTCAATGTTTACCTCTTGATTTTGGCAGAAGCTGCAATAAGTAATGGGCACCAAGCTTGATTTCAATATTGCTTTTCACCCGCAGACAGATGGTTAATATGAGAGGATGATCCAGACACTTAAGGATTTTTTGAGAATGTGTGTAATGGATCTTGGAGGTAGTTAATATGATCATCTACCACTAGTAGAGTATGCTTACAATAACAGCTACCATAACAATATTGAAATAGCATCGTATGAAGCTCTATACGGAAGGAAGTGTAGATCCTCTTTGTGTTGGGATGGGATTAGAGAAAGAGAGTTAACTAGAATAAAGATTATCGAAGATGCAGTTGAGAAAATTGCTTTAATCAAAAGAAGATTAGAAACTGCGGCTAGCAAATAGAAGAGCTATGCGGATCTGAAGCGTAAAGATGTGGAGTTTCAGGTTTGGGACTATGCATTTATGAATGTGTCATCGATGAAGGGTGTGATGAGATTTGGCAAGAAAAGGAAGTTAGCACTGAGATACATTGGACCTTTCGAGATTTTGGAGAGAGTGGGCATGGTTGCATATCGGTTGGATTTGCCTCCGAATTTGTCTCAAGTGCATCCAGTATTCCATGTCTTAATACTGAGGAAGTACATTTCAGACCTTTCGCACGTGTTGCAACTCAGAGTGTCGAAGTGAATGAAGATCTGACATATGAGGAAGAGCCAATTGTGATTGTGGATTATCAAGTTTGTTAGTTACATTCAAAGTAGATTCCGATGGTCAAGATGTTGTGGAGGAGCAACAACGTGGAGGAACATATGTGGGAGACCAAGGTTAAGATACGAGTGGCTTACCCTTACCTTTTTCCTCAATGAATTTTTGTATTCAGTTCTTTGATTTGAAATTCGAGGATGAATTTTTGTAAAGGGGGAAGATTGTTATAACCCAAAATTTTATAAATTATTAAATTAAGTTTTAGGATTTGCAGTGTTCATAAATATTTTATTAATTTGTTATATTGTGGTTATTTTGTCAAATTAAATTGAATTCAAGTGTTATTATTTATTTTATTATATTATGGTATTAATTTTAAATTAAAATTTAAAACTTAAATTTATTTCTTTAGATTATTTAATAATAATAATAATAATAATAATAATAATAATAATAATAATAATAATAATAATATTATTATTATTATTATTATTATTATTATTATTATTATTATTATTATTATTATTATTATTATTATTTGTGAATTATGTTAATGTAGTGTATTTTAATATATTTAAATATTATATGGTGAATATAATTGAGAACATTTAAATTAAAGACATTATTTTATTTTATTTTGTATTTTTCTACTTTTTGATATAATATATATATATATATATATATATATATATATATATACACACACACACAAAAATTTCCCTTCCCCCCTCTTCTCTCTCTCTCTCTCTCTCTCTATATATATATATATATATATATATATATATACATACACAAAAATTTCCTTTCCCCCCCCCCCCCTCTTTTCTCTTTCCTTCCTCTTCTTTCCCTTTTTCTTCCTCTTCTTTGCAAAACATAGAATGCGAACCAACTCCCCATGCCACCGCGTGGCAGTGCCACCATTGTCGATGTCACTTCTCCCCCAACTTTCCACCACCACCTTTCCCTCCTCCTACCGCCATCACCTTTCCTCCTCCTTCTTCTTCCTTTTTGGTGTTGTGAGCTTTCGGAGGCCGCCGGTAACATTTCTAACAGTGGTTAGAGCTCACACTAGTCTCGTTTGAAAGCTCTCGATGCGGGCTTCGATTCCCCCAAGGTAATTCATTTGATTAAACTCGAATTCATCTTTAATTTTAGATAATTCATTCTAGGGTTCTCAGTTTCAATTGTTGATTTGTGTTTAATTGGTTTGATTCTTGTTAAATTGACTTTACATTAGTTAAACTGATGTTGTAAGCTTTCCAAAAATGTATTTAAATTCGATTTTGGAAATAGTTGAGATTTGCACTATTCGGAGCTCGGTTATCATTCACGGATACTGTCCAGGCTCATAACCATGTTTTATTTTTAATAAATTCTACTAATGATTTTAAGCATAATTCGTTGAGAAAGTTTATTGAAATTATGTTCCAAATATTTATTATGAATTTTTGAATGTTTAGGTAAAAATTAGTAAATTTTATATTTTAATTGATATTATTATTAATTATTATGTTTTGGATAATTTTTGAGTAATAAATTGTATTGAAATAATTTTTATGAATTATTTACTATTTTTAGTTAATTTATAATAATTTTCGGAAATATATTTCAATAATAGTTTTATTTTTTTATTGTAACAATTAAATGGATTTTTAGCTAATTTTATTATATACTAGGGAAATTTAATTAATTATTTGTAATTTATGCTATTTAATTTTGAATATTTAAAAAATGGATTTTTATTAATATTATTTAATTATATTTGGGATTCTATTATTTATTTTGAAAATAAATATCTTTGATGTTTTTATTATTTAAATAAATTGAATTGTGGTATTTTATGATTTTTATGAGTTTTGATGAATTATGGTATTTATTATTATTTTATTGATTTTGAGTATATTTGTCACGACCCAAAACAAGGGTCATGACCGGCGCTAGGGAACGAAAATTCTTTCAAATCCGAAACCCGTAGTAAGTCTAAAAATAAAATAAAACATACAATAGTAATAATAACAACACTTAATGCAACGGAAATAAAATCATAAATATCAAACTAATAATCTATATCTCATATATAGATAAATCTTTTGATATAAGTTTTAGTTCAAATATTCAAAGTACATTTCTCTCACAGATATATTACATAAAACCCGCAAACTTATTTACAACTACTGCAGCGTCTAGATTATAAAAATAAAACTCAAGTGAGCAGTTTACATAAAGAAGTCAGGACGGAAGAAATCCGACGTACAGGCCTGCTACTGAGGTCTGAAGACGATGACTCTCCTGAAAAATGGTCAACAGAGGGGAGTCAGACCTCACTGAGTGAATTACTATAATATATATACATGCATACTAAATGCCAATGCACATGGTCAACAATATATATATAATATGTATGTATACAAGCAATTACACACAAATGCAATAAAATCATTTTATATATTTATTGAAAATCACTGTTTATAAAGGATCGAATAGAACCCTACAATATCGCAACCTCGAAAATAGTGTTAGACAACACTCTAGCCATACAGGCTCACTTATTCCAAATATAATCACTTGATCCATTTGGACAGTAGACTGGCCCCGAGACACTAAGTCAGCCGAGCTCCAACAGTCTGACTGTCAGTGTGATTGGCCCCGAGACACTTGGTCAACCGAGCTCCAGAAATCACACTCCCAAATCATTTCTCACATATCAAATAATTAGATCCAATCAATATCCACATGTGGTTAGTAATATAGCCTAAATGCTATAAGCGTACCGGTACGTACTCGGTCCTAGTGCTGCCCACTAGGTAGCACGTTCTATTGATATCCTTCATTATAATTATAAAACATACATTCATAAAATAAATGATGTATGAATTTGAAATAAATAGCAACATAAACCATATATATACTAGAAATATACCAAAAGTAAATCAGGTATATTTCGAGTATATATACTTCAAATAAATCCAATATATTTGCAAAATAAACTAGTTACAATATACTAAAAATAAACCAAAGATAAACCAAAAGTAAAATAAAAATAAACTTAAATACTAATTGAGTTATTTATGCATAATTAATCAAAATAACATACATTTCTAAATTATGCACCCTAAGCATATATATATAAAATAGTAACTCACACTTAGTGCGCTCCTCGAGATAGGTCCGATGGGCCTGGTCCACTAGGCCTCGGTCTCGGCGCAACTAAACATACAAAAATAACAGACATCAGAATAAACCTAACAGAAAATCCTAGAAACTTGATCTAGAATATTGGACATATAATCGAAATTAGGGTTTGATCGGATATCACGTTTTACGAGAATTCTACCAAAAATTCGGCAGAACCTCCCCTGTAAAATGGACATCTCTCTACTCAAAGAGTAGAGCCGGCCCTGCAAAGAGACGCACTTCGAAAAACAGACACAGAAACACATCCACAACCCCTCGGTCGGACTTCAAATTACAGTCTACCGACCCGGATCCATAATCCACATAATAATATAAAAATACCAAAAATACCCTTATATCACAGAAATACATTTAATAAGTAGAAATTACGTAATTAACCCTATAAAACATTAAAAACCAATAAAAACTCATTTTTTAGAAAAATCGTATATTATATATATATTTGAAAATAATTTACGAAAAATAGTTTTAATTATTTAAAAATACTAAATAATTTGTAGAAATCATTTTTATACCTTAAATAACTATCAAAACCAATTTAATTACATTTTTAGTCAATTTAGGATAAAATTACTAAAATACCCATATATATATAAATATACTAAAATTAATCCAAAAATTCACCAAAAATAATATAATTGCACAAAATTAATTTTCTCATCATATTTATCAATAATATCAATAATTAAACCCAATTAACTAATTAATTTCAATTAAAAACACAATTAACCTAATTTTCCAAAATTACATAAACCTAAACAAATTCAAAATAAATACATATAAATTCATAAAAATTCCAAATAAATTTTTATAATTCATTTAAACACCTATAATTATCATACAACACAATTTTATAATTTAATTAATTAATTTTCAAAAATTAGAAAATAATACTAAAATATTCAAAAATACCCACAAATCAAAATAATTCCTAAAAAATCTACAAAAATTCACACATGTAGATTAAGCTAAGGGGAAAAATATTTGTGAAGGAATTTTTCATGAATCAATCAATTCAAAGTTCAAAAAAATCAAGAACCCTAAAATGGCCCAATTACCAAAATCAAAACATAAACAAATCAAGACCATTTTAAGTGAAACAAAGCTTGGAATCACACTCACCGGAGCTCAAGGAGAAGAAAGAGACTGGCAGTGTCGAAAATGGTGGCTGAAAACGTCATGATCGATGGTGAGAATGAATTTGGCTTCCCGAGCTTATTCCGGCCAAAACTCGACAGAATAGGGCGCTGCTGGCGGCGGGGAAGGCTGGGGAAGGAGGTGGCACGCCGGGAGGCACATCGACGATGAGAAAACGGGATGTTAGTGACCAGAACGGTGATGGAAGCGATCAGGAACGTTGAAGAAGGAAGAATGTCAATGTTGTAAATAAATCAAACTTTATATTTTTGTTTAATATTAAATGTATATATGTATATATATATATATACATACTTTACACTATATATTATAATATTATAAATCTCACACACATTAAATATACACCACACACATATAATTTAATATTTTAAATAATTTATACACTAAAAATAATTAAATATTATTAAAACTAATAAATAAATAATAAAATATTAAGGTAATTAATTAAACCCTAGTTAAATAAATAAATATACACATATGCTTTATTGAGTATTTTAAAAGTACATATGAGTTCATGCAAATATGAAAATCTATTTAAAATAATTAATAATAAATAATTTACGTATCAATTTTCCCAAAAATGCAAGTTCCGGGAAAAATTTACGTAAAGTACTTAAAATAATATAAAATAATTAAAATTAGCTTTAATTAAATAAAAAACTCATAAAAACTCATAAATATATATATAAATTATTAACACTGTATATCCCGATGAAATATTAAAATATTTAAAAACACAGGATATTACAGTCTTCCCCCCTTACAAGAATTCATCCCCGAATTCCAGAAAGAAAAAGATCACAAGATCAGGAAGGAAAGAGATACGGGTAAGAAGCTCGCATCTCAACTTCAGTCTCCCACGATGCTCCTCAACTCTGTTGCTACGCCACAGAACCTTGACCATCGGAATCTGCTTCGACCGTAACTGTCAAACTTGATAGTCAACGATCGCCACAAGTTCTTCCATAAACGTTAAATCTTCACTCACTTCTACACTGTCGGGCTACAACACATGTGAAGGGTCTAAGATATACTTCCTCAGCATCGAGATATGAAATATTGGATGCACTTGTGACATACTCGGAGGCAAATCCAACCGATATGCAACAGTGCCAACTCTCTCCAGAATCTCAAACGGTCCGATATACCTCGGTGCTAACTTACCCTTCCTATCAAATCTCATCACACCCTTCATCAGAGATACCTTCAGAAAAATAAAATCTCCAACCTGAAACTCCACATCTCTGCGCCTAGGATCCGCATAGCTCTTCTGCCTGCTAACTGCGGTCTCTAATCTGCGCTTAATCACGGTGACTTTCTCTACAGCATCCTGAACCATCTCAGGTCCAGTCAAAGCTCTTTCACCAATCTCATCCCAACTTAGAGGGGATCTACACTTCCTTCCGTACAACGCCTCATACAATGTCATGCCAATACTGCTATGGTAGCTGTTATTATATGCAAACTCTACGAGTGGCAAATGATCATCCCAGCTACCTCCCAAATCCAAGACACACATCCTCAACATATCTTTCAGTGTCTGGATCGTTCTCTCAGACTGACCATCTGTCTGAGGATGAAAAGCAGTACTGAAGTCTAACCTAGTGCCCATCGCTTCCTACAACTTCTGCCAAAAATGAGAAGTAAACACTGAACCTCTATCTGATACAATGGACACAGGTACTCCATGAAGGCACACGATATGCTTCACATATAGCTTCACCAATCTAGCTATAAAATAGGTGGCTTTCATAGGTAAAAAATGTGCAGACTTGGTCAACCTGCCTACAATCACCCAGATGGAATCGTATCCATACTTAGAACAAGGTAAACCGATCACAAAATCCATAGCTATCCTTTCCCACTTCCACTCGGGAATAGGAAGAGGCTAAAGCTTCCCAGAAGGCTTCTGATGTTCAGCTTTTACTTGTTGACACGTCAGGCACTTAGCAACATAATCAACGACATCCTTCTTCAATCCATCCCACTAGTATAGATCTTTGATACTGTGGTATATCTTAGTGACACCTGGATGTACGCTATAGGCTATAGAATGTGCTTCCTCTAGGATCTTTTTTCTCAAATCATCCACATCAGGAACACACAATCTACCACTGATCCACAACACACCATCATCATCGAGTGTGAAATTAGTGAACTTCCCTGCTCTGACATTCTCTGTAAGCTCTTGTAGAATAGGATCTTGACTCTGAGCTGCTTTAATCCTATCCTTTAGTACAGATCGCACCTTAAATTGAGCTAGCAGTCCACCTGACCTACTGATCTTCGCCATCAGACCTTGATCTACCAACAGATGCAACTCCTGGATCAATGGTCTCCTCTCAACACTGATGTGAGCAAGACTGCCTGAGGACTTTCTACTCAAGGCATCTGCTACCACATTAGCCTTGCCCGGATGATATAAAATCTCATAGTCATAATCCTTTACAATTCCAACCATCTCCTCTACCTCAGATTCAAATCTCTCTGCTGGAAAATGTACTTAAGGCTCTTGTGATCAGTAAATATCTCACAAGTCACCCCGTACAGATAATGTCTCCAAATCTTCAGAGCAAAGATCACTGCAGCCATTTCAAGGTCATGTGTAGGATAGTTTTGCTCATGCTTCTTCAACTGCCTTGAAGCATAAGCTATCACCCTTCCATTCTGAATGGTCTACACTGGCCTCCACGGCCATGTCTACTGCTTCGATACACTCGTTGCTGCTGCCTCTGACTCTGCTGAGTCGGACCTCGCTGCTGACTACTCGAACCAACATGAAAACTAAAGTATGGAGTAGCCTGCAATCCACTCAACTGAACTCCCAGCTGGTAAAAATCAGGCATTGCTCCCTGCCTAACTAGCCTCAGCTCAATCTCCTTGGCCAACTCAATCACAGACTCTAGAGTAAGGCCTGCTGTAGGTATACCAGCAAATGCTGAACCCAATCCAGTGACATAGGTAGTGACTGCGAAGTACTGGTCTCGCATCAGATCCTCTGCATATCTACCCAGCCGAAGAAACTCTCAGGTGTACTCCTCTACTGATCGATCACCATAAGAAATGCTGGTCAATCGAAGATGATAGCTCATACGGAGAGGTTCTGGACAGAATCTCCTCATAAATCGCTCTCAAAACTGAGCCCAGGTCATCATCATCATATAAGGCTGGATCATCTGAATAAACCAGTCTAGGGCTGGTCCCTCGACAAACAACTCAACGATCATGATTCGCTGGTACTCGGTATGAGCAGTCCGAGTCCGAGTCTCAATCGCATGCAAAAAGTCTAATGGATCAGAAGTCCCATCAAACGTAATCCTGCCAACTCTGGCATAGAACAGAGCTGCCTCAGGGTCAGACATACCCTGCTGATAGGCAGGCTAAACAGGCTGAACAACTGGAGGCACAGGAACATTAAATTCAGGCTCTATAGGCTCCTCATCCTATAACTCTCTCTACCTACGGCGACCTGTCGCTCCTTGAGGTCTACCTCTGCCACGACCTCTACGTCTAACTGGCTGCTCATGAGGTAAAACCTCATCCTAAAAAGACTCATCATCCTCGGCCTTAATGACCAATGGAGCGACACACGCTCGCCTCCTCATTCTGAAAAGATAACAGAACGATTCAGACAAAACAGACAATGGAAGAATAACATAGAAAACTAAAGCAAGGAATACTTATCAAGACATACTCAAACCTAATTCACTGCAGTAGTTACAAAAAGAAAACACAACTTGAAAACTAGGGCCACAACTCACACAACTAAGCCCTGACACAGAACTCCGCTCTGATACCAACTTTGTTACGATCCAAAATAGGGGCCATGACTGGCGCTAGGGAACAGGAATTCTTTCGAATCTGGAACCCGTAGCAAGCCTAAAAATAAAATAAAATATATAATAGTAATAATAACAACACTTAATGCAGCGGAAATAAAATCATAAATATCAAAATAATAATCCATATCTCATATATAGATAAATCCTTTGATACAAGTTTTAGTTCAAATATTCAAAGTACATATCTCTCACAGATATATTACATAAAACCCACAAACTTATTTACAACTACTGCAGTGTCTAGATTATAAAAATAAAACTCAAGTGAGCAGTTTACATAAAGAAGTCGGGGCGGAAGAAATCCGGCGTACAGGCCTGCTACTGAGGTCTGAAGATGATGACTCTCCTGAAAAATGGTCAACATAGGGGAGTCAGACCTCACTGAGTGAATTACTATAATATATATACATGCATACTAAATGCCAATGCACACGGTCAACAATATATATATAATATGTATGTATATAAGCAATTACACACAGATGCAATAAAATCATTTTATATATTTATTGAAAATCACTATTTATGAAGGATCAAATAGAACCCTACAATATCGTAACCTCGAAAACAGTGTTAGACAACACTCTAGCCATACAGGCTCACTTATTCCAAATATAATCACTTGATCCATTTGGACAGTAGACTGGCCCCGAGACACTAAGTCAACCGAGCTCCAGCAGTCTGACTGTCAGTGTGATTGGCCCCAAGACACTTGGTCAACCGAGCTCCAGCAATCACACTCCCAAATCATTTCTCACATATCAAATAATCAGATCCAATCAATATCCACAAGTGGTTAGTAATATAGCCTAAATGCTATAAGCGTACCGGTACGTACTCGGTCCTAGTGCTGCCCACTAGGTAGCACGTTCTATTGATATCCTTCATTATAATTATAAAACATACATTCAGAAATAAAGAACGAACAATAAGTCTTGAATATATTTATGAGGTGACTGATAGACTTGAAAATCTTACTCTTTTTTGTCTTTTTGCTGACTATGAACCAATAAACTTCCAAGAAGCTGCGTAAGATGAAAAATGGAGACATGCAATGGATGATAAAATCAAAGCCATTGAAAAGAATGACACCTGAGAACTCGCTGCTCTTCCAAAAGGACACAAGCCAGTTGGTGTCAAATGGGTTTACAAAATAAAGAAGAATGCCAAAGGAAAGGTCGAAAAGCACAAAGCAAGGCTAGTTGCAAAAGGCTACAGTCAAAAAGCTGGAATTGACTATGACGAGGTATTTGCTCCTGTTGCACGCTTAGAGACTGTGAGACTGATTATTACTTTAGCAGCTCAAAATAAGTGGAAGATTCACTAAATGGATGTAAAATCTACCTTTCTAATGTTCTTAAAGAAGAAGTCTACATTTAGCAACCCCCAAGCTATGAAGTCAAAGGACAAGAATGCAAAGTCCCAAAATTAAAGAAGGCCCTTTATGGATTGAAGCAAGCTCCCAGAGCATGAAATAGCAGAATTGACAACTATCTTCAATAGAATGGCTTCATCAAATGTCCATATGAGCATGCCCTCTATTTTAAAATCAAAGAAGGAGATGTCTTGATCGTGTGCTTATATGTGGATGATTTGATCTTCACCGAAAACAACCTCAACATGTTCAAAGAATTCAAAAAGGAAATGACAATGGAGTTTGAGATGACAGACGTTGGGCTTATAGCGTATTATCTTGGCATTGAAGTTAAACAACAAAAGGATGGAATTTTCATCTCATAAGAAGGCTACATAAAGGAAATTCTCAAAAAGTTCAAGATGGAGAATTACAAACCGATAAGTAAGCCAGTGGAATGTGGAGCTAAATTATCCAAGCATGAAGATGGAGAAAGCATGGATCCAACATACTTTAAAAGTTTAGTTGGAAGTTTACGCTACCTGAATTGCATGAGGCTTGATATTCTTTATGCAGTTGGATTAGTGAGCCGCTACATGGAATTTCCAATAACCACTCATCTCAAAGTTGCAAAGAGAATTCTTCACTACCTCAAAGGTACAATCAACTTTAGGTTGTTCTATTCCATTTCTAATGATTACAAGCTTATTGGATATAGTGACAATGATTGGATTAGAGATTTAGATGATAGAAAAAACACTACAGGATTTGTATTCTTCATAGGAAATACTGCTTTCACTTGGATGTCAAAGAAGCAACCAATTGTCACTCTGTCAACATGTGAAACTGAATATGTTACTGCTACAACATGTGTTAGTCATGCAATTTGGCTCTGGAATTTGTTCAAGGAATTGAACATATCACAAGTGGAACCAACAAAGATTCGAGTCGATAATAAATCTGCAATAACTTACTCAAGAATCTATTGTATCATGATTGGTGCAAACACATTGATACTCGTTATCATTACATAAGAGAATGCATTACAAAGCAAGATAAGAAACTAGAATATGTGAAGTCTCAAGATCAAATTGCAGACATCTTCACCAAACCGTTGAAGAAAGAAAATTTTTTCAGATTGAGAAATGCACTTAGCATAATAAAACAAGTTTAAGGGGGAGTGTTGAATAATTAAACTTGTTTTAATTTATGTGGTCTTAATCAAAAGAAGAAAAGTTATGGGCAAGATTAAAAGAAATTAATGATGATTAGTTGGTGTGCTACTTGTATATTTTTGTGTGGTATTAGATGTTAAAAATAATGTGTGATTTTAAATATTTTGTATTAAGTTATATTATGTGGTTTGTATTAGTTTGGGTCAGTATAAATACCCCTCTTCTCTTGTATTGTAATAATTAAGCAAGCAATTTAGAAATAAAAGTTTGAGTTATAAGAGTTGTAGAAACATTTTTTATTTATGTTATTGAGTGTTTGAGAAAGTTTAATTAAGGTTGTTTAAGTATTTAGTGTTTAACAAAGGCTTCCGCTACGTCAATTTCCCACCAACTTACAAATGCATGAAATAAGATTTGCTGAAATTAAATTTCAATTAACAAGGAGAAATCACAGCATTGTTTGAACAGAAGAAGTTAAATTTCTGCTGACAAACCCAAGTAATAATATTAATTATCAACTTGTTGAAAGCTTCAACATGTATATCAGAAGTCAAATCGAAACCTCATCAAACAGTTTCAGAAATGATTGCATATGATCTTCTTCTAGGCAAATGACCAATGCCCAGCTCGCATCTATGTCTGCAGTTGGAGTTTTCATTATATATCCTAGACCTGGAAGTGGATATGCTGGCCTAACAAACACAGGCTTCCCCATCCCAAAATCAGCTTCATAAAAAGGAAGCCTCATCCAGCTAACAATGATGAGGTTCGGGCATCGAGAGGTACTGGGTCCTCCTCGCTGTATAGGCGTAAAATCACCCAGCAACTCCAAGTAATCAATGGCTGATCTTAAATACTCGTCATCCATTTTCTTTATTTCCCTGTCCATTCTTTCAACAGTGTCCTTCAACGTCTCTGAGGATAGCTCCCCAGATAAAGCAATTGGTGAAGCAAAGAACAGCATGTTGCCAAAATAATTTTGTGGAACTGGGTCCAATCTGGCTCTACCATCAACAGCTATGAACAACTTGGTTGCTTGATCATCACCCAAGCCGCGAGCTTTGCTTATGCAACGCCATATATGCGCAGTTAGGACCAGATAGCTACTGTACTTGGTTTTGCCATCTTTGGTGTTAACCTTGGTCTTCAATGTGTCAATTAGACGAGGTGTGATTTTAAGGATTTCGAAAGAAGTCGATTGTTGTTGAATTGGATTCTGACTGGAACTGGCATTCATAGTAAGCAGAGGGTGAAACTCAGTGTGTTCAAATTTTGGTTTTGGTGGGACTTTGCAACGGAGGAAGGTTCGATCAATCAATGGTGGAGAGGCCATAGGAGCTCCTCGTGCTACATCACACCATGTGTTGATGAAATTGAGAGCAGCAATACCATCTCCTAAAACATGGTGAAGTCGAATTCCAATAGACACTCCACCACATGTGAATGTAGTTAACTGTCGTTAAGTGAAGAATAAATGTATTAGATATGTTATTACATCACATATAAATCACCCATATATTGACAGATCATATCCAATTAATAAATACATGCATAATAAATTTGACTATTATGTATTTTTCCTTCATATGATATATCCAAAGTAAATAAGAATTGTAAAAAAAAAAAAGAGTAAATAAGAATTTCCAAAAAAGAAAAAAATACATGAAATTTGTACCTGAAAAACAGCAAGAGGGATAGAAGAGAATCCACAAGAATAATCGACTGTGGGAATGAGCTGCAGGAGTTCCATATTACGCATGAAGTCACCGAGGTCATCGACTGCACAGTCTATTTTAGCTTCTATGAACAACACTCCTTTGTTGTTACAATATATTTCAAGCCTGCCATTATCATCCCTTCCCAACCTTCCAGCCACAGGATAAAATGGCACAAGAACATTGCTCATAGCGTCCTTTAGAGCTTTAGCTTCAAAAGAAAAGCAAGAACCATTCGATTTCTTGTACAGATAAACTGTAGGGATGAAGTTGTTTTCATGCAACAAGTCCAAGTTAGATAGCCATAGATGTTCATTGGGCAAATCTTGAGCTGGAGGTATCATGGTCGACTGTTTTACTATGACCTTCATCTTCTTATTACGCACTATGTACCCACAAAATGATTAGAAAAGTACATATGCAGAAAGGAGGTATCTTGATAATAAGAAGAGAATGGATTCCAATGGCAAAGCTGTTTCGTATTTACACAAAACGATGAGACTGAGTCTATAGACCAAATGACTATATATATGTATATATATAACAACAATCGTTCCTAGCGGTTGGTAAGGGCTGATCTTATTTAAGAGATATCTAGCTTGTTATATAAAATGTTATCTATAAAAATTAAATTTGTATCTAATTAAAAAACGTAAATGTGAAATTAAAAAATATCAAATTCCACATTGAAAATAAATAATAAAATAGTTTCTCTTTCTATTATTAAATAGAAACCATTAGCTTTCTTTTATGTTAAATGATACAGATTTTTTTTCTTAAAAAAATAATGCCGCAATTAAGTAATATGTCAGATAAAATTAAAATTTAAATTTAAACTAAAATTTAAATTCTAAATTGATAAAATACATCACACTGGCTTCATATATTTTATTTGTAGCAAATAATTCTATAACTGGATTTATTTACTATAAAATAATAATTTTGTGGCTAATAATTAAAAAGTTTTATAACATAATTTATATTTTCGTATATATATATTGCAATTTAGCTTTATTACTATAACTTATGTAACTAAAAATATGAAAAATAGCCACAGGGTATTTAAATTCCATAGCTAACTTTTAGTCATATATATATAATCTATTTTTTAGCTAAAATATTTAACTACACAATTTTATAAATTTAGCCATAAATTGTTCTGAAATTGTAGGTTATAATTGTTATCGTGCTAGTTGATTTCTTGTACAAAAATCTCTTTTCATAAGATAACAACTCAAAAAAAATAAAGAGACTTTTTTCCCCTCATAGTTTCATGATTTATTCCAAAAGTGAGAAATTTTATAATAGATAAACTATCAAAGATCTCCAAAAAGCATCTCAAATAGAATCTTGAAAAAAAAAAAAAAGAGCTTTTTGAAAAGAAACGAAGAGGATTTAACTTTCAAATCTAGCAAATCACAACGACATTTATATAATGTACTTGCATGGGAATTTGACTGTATGGAAATAGTTAGTTGAGTTCGTAAGAAAAACTGTTGTTTATTTTTCTTTAACTAAAATTTCTTTTTTTGATAATATAATATAATATGTTATGTTTTGAATGTATTGATTTTTTTAATATAGTTGATAAAAATATTATTAAGAGTGAAAAAAGTTAAAAATTACTATTGAAATTGGAAATTGATAACCGAAGAATACTAAAGAATTTTTATAAATTTTGATAAATTATCTTAATTTCCCTTGTCATTTTATTCACAATAATTTTATTTTTAATTATTTACATTAACCTTTATACTTTTATTTTTGCCAACATTAAATCTTTTTACTTTTATTTTAGCAAGATTAACCACTTTAATAAATATAATTCTAAAAATTATCATCAACTATGTTATAATTTAATTACTTATATTTTATTTTTTAATATAAAGATTATAAAAATACTATTTTATTTAAATTTAAATTATATAATAGCAATTAATTTGTTAACTAAAATTGTATCTAATATTATAAAAAAAAATTTCGCAAAATTCTACTAAATTTTTATTTTTGTTTATTCTACTAAAATAAAATTTAGTATAATCTTGCTTAATTTTTTATTTTTATAATATTAGATACAATTTATGTTAACCAATAAATTACAATTATATAATTTACATTTAATTTTCATAAGAGTATTTGACATTTAATAATTTTTTTATAATCTTTATATTAAAAATAAAATATATATAATTAAATTATAACATAGTTGATCGAAATTTTCATAATTATATTTATTGAAGGGGTTAACAAAATTATAAGAATTTAATGTGAGTAAAAATAAAAGTGCGAGTATTCAATCTATATAAATAAAAGTTGAGAGGGTAAATTGAGAAAAAAAAAAGTATAGCGAGCAAATAAACTTGTGTGAAGCTGACCTAGCCCACGTAGACACTTTAAAACTCCCAATAAAAAATGTGTGGTTGTAAAACATGTTATGTTTTTATTTATTCCATTCAATATTTTAAAGAATTAATTGTTGGCCTGGGTATTAAAAATTATGCCATTCAATTTGAAAAGATTGATTGCTAATTTGTATGAATAGAAAAAAAAAATGGAATGGAATGTCCATTATATTTCAATTTAAATTAAAAAAATAAAAATAAAAAAATTAATATTGTATGATTTCAAATTTTATAATTTTTAATCAACGTATGATGTTATTATTATATTTGATAACTTATTAATTATTATCTTTAATAAGTAATCTAATCTTATTGATGTTATTTAAAATTAATGAGTTAAATAATATTATTATATTTAATAACTTATTAATTATTATTGTTATCAAGTAATACAATCTTATTGATATTATTTAAAATTAAAGAGCTAAATAATATTATTATAATTATTATTTTATGACATAATAATATTGTCACGATCCAAAACAGGGATCATGACCGGCGCTAGGGAACGAGAATTCTTTCGAATCCGGAACCCGTAGCAAGCTTAAAAATAAAATAAACATGCAATAGTAATAATAACAATATTAAATGCAGAGGAAATAAAAATCATAATATCCAAAATAATATCCATCTCCCATATATAAATCTTTTAATACAAATTCAGTTCAAGTATAATACAATATCTCGCATAAATATAATACATAAAATCCCACAATTAATTTACAACTACTGCAGTGTCTAGATTATATAAAAATAAGATTCAAGTAAGCAGTTTACATAAAGAAGCCGGGGCGGAAGAAATCCGGCGTATGAGCTTGCTACTGAGGTCTGAAGATGTTGACTCTCCTAAAAAATTATCAACGGAGGGGAGTCAGACCTCACTGAGTGAATTACTATAATATATATACATGCATACTAAATGCCAATGCACACAGTCAACAATATATATATATAATATGTATGTATACAAACAGATACACACAGATGCAATAAAATCATTTTTATATATTTTGTCTGAAAATCACTGGTTATAAAGGATCAAATAGAATAATATCGCAACCTTAAAACAGTGTTAGACAACACTCTAGCCATACAGGCTCACTTATTCCAAAATATATCCACTGAATCCATTTAGACAGTAGACTGGCCCCGAGACACTAAGTCAACCGAGCTCCAGCAGTCTGACTGCCAGTGTGATTGGCCCCGAGACACTTGGTCAACCGAGCTCCAGCAATCACACCTCTAAACCATATCTCACACATCAAATAATCATATTCCAAACAATAACCACAAATAAGTTAGTAATATAGCCTAAATACTATAGGTGTACCGGTACGTACTCGGTCCTAGTGCTGCCCACTAGGTAGCACGTTCTATTGATATCCTTCATTAATAAATATAAAACATTCATTCACAAATAAATGATGCATGAAATTAAATAAAATAACATTATAAATCATATATATATTGGAAATATACCAAAAGTAAATCAGGTATATTTCGAATATATATACGTCAAATAAATCCAATCAAATCATAAATTAAGCTAGAAATATATTTGAAAATATTTTAAATATAATTTTATTAGCAAAACATGCATATAATTTAATATATACCAAAAATAAACTAAATATAAACTAAATATAAACTTAAGAAATCATCAAATTATTTATGCATATTTAATCAAAATAAAACCTGCATTTCTAAATCATGCATCCTAAGCATATATATATAAAATAGCAACTCACAAATTAGTGCGCTCCACGAGATGGATCCGATGGGCCTGGTCCACTAGCCCTCGGTCTCGGCGCAATTAAACAAACAATAAATAACCGACATTAGAATAAACCTAACAAAAAATCCTAGAATTCGATCTAGAGTATTAAACACAGAAACGGAATTAGGGATCAACCGGACATTACGTTTTACGAGAATTCTACTGAAAACTCGGCAGAATCTCCCCTGTAAAACGGACATCTCTCTACTCAAAGAGTAGAGCCGACCCTGCAAAGAAACACACTTTGAAAAACAAGCTCAACACTCAACCACAACTCCTCGGTCGGACTCCAGACTACAATTTACCGACCGGGGTCCACAAACACAGAACAATTCAGGAAATACCAAAAATACCCTTATAACATAGAAATACATTTTATAGGTAGAAATTACATAATTAACCTTTAAACACAGTAAAAACCGATAAAAACTCATTTTATTAGAAAAATCGTATATTATATATATAATTGAAAATAATTCACGAAAAATAGTTTTAATTAGTTAAGAATACTAAATAATTTTTAGAAATCATTTTTATACCTCAAATAACTATTAAAACCAATTAAATTACATTTTTAGCCAATTTTGTGTAAAATTACCAAAATATCCCTATATATATAAATATACTATAATTACTTCAAAAATTCACCAAAAATAGTATAATTATCAAAAATTAATTTTCTCAACATATTTATCCATAATATCAATAATTAAACTCAATTTACCAATTAAATTCAAATAAAAACACATTTAACCTAATTTTCCCAAAATTACATAAACTTCAATAATTCAAAATAAATACATAGAAATTCATAAAAATTCCAAATAAATTCCTATAATTCATTTAAACACCTAATTTAACCATAAAATACAATTTCATAATTTATTTAATTAATTTCCGAAAATTAGAAAATAATATTAAAATATTCAAAAATACCCAAAAATCAAAATAATCTCCAAAAATTCTAAAAAAATTCATAAATATATATTAAGCTAAGGGAAACAACATTTGTGAAGGGAGTTTTCATGAATCAATCAATTTAAAGCTCAAAAAAATCAAAAATCCTAATATGGCCGAATTCGAAAATTCGAAATCTAAACAAATCAAGACCATTTAAGCTCAAACCAAAGCTAGAATCATACTCACCGGAACTCAAAGAGAAGAAAGAGACCGGCGGTGTCGAAAATGGTGGCCGAAAAGTTGGTGAACGGCGAGGAGAGGAATTTCGATCAAAATGGAAGAAAAGAGGCTTGTCGGCGCCAGGGAAGGAGGCTGGGGGCGGTGGAGTGGCTGGCTGGGGAAGGTGGAGCTGCTGGCGGCACACCGACAGTCGGGGATTGGGAGTTGCAGCGGTGAGGGGAAGGGGTCGCGCGAGAAGAAGAAGAAGAAGAAAAAGAAAAGAAAAAGAAAAAGAAAAGAAAAAGAAAAAAAAAAGAAAAAGGAAAAAAATAATAAAATATTATGTATATATTATAATATAGTGTATAAATAAAATATGTGGAAAAATTGCACACCACACATTATTATATTAATTTAATAAATAAATAATAATAAAATATTAGGATAATATATTAAACCCTAATTAAATAAATAATTACATACATAGGCTTTATTTAGTAATCTAAAAATACGTATGAGTTCATGCAAGTCCGTAAATATATTTAAAATAATTATTAGTAAATTATTTACGTGAAAATTTTTCCGAAAATGCAAATTCCGGAAAAATTTTACGTAAGGTACTCAAAATAATACACAATAATTAAAATATATTTTAAATACATATCAACTCGTAAAATATCATAATATATATACAAAAATTATTAATACTGCATATCCCGATGCAGTATTAAAATATTTAAAAACACGGGATATTACAAATATATAGACATATATTATAGATAACCAAAATGATGTAGTTTTTCCAAAATTACATCAAAACTATGTCATTTTAATTAAAATAAGTAGTTATTTTACAAACAAAAATAAGAGAAGATAAGTCATTTTTATTAATTAAAATTTATTGTTATTATTATATTTAATAACTTATTAATTATTTTTGTTATTAAGTAATTTAATCTTATTGATATTATTTAAAAGAAATGAGATAAATAATATCAATAGAATTATTATTATTATTATTATTATTATTATTATTATAAAATAACCAAAACGACATATTTTTATACAAAACTATATCATTTTGATTTGTGAATAATAAATATAATTTTAGTTTATTTAAGGACAATAAATATAATTTTAATTAGTAATATAAATTTATCTAGTACATAAATTTTTAAATTGCCATTTTGGACCGTATCATACTAATTCATTCCGATAAAACCGAATTCTTATACTGAACCATCCCAAAAAATAAGATAATACTAATATGAAAATTTTTAAATTAAATACTGATATAGAAAATTTTATTTTTAAAATTTTTAAAATATTGTATAGCTCCTAAGATTTTAAATTTCTGAATTTTTCCCAGCTTTACTCACCCCTAATTGAAAGGTTCCAAGCAAATTAATTGTAATAAAACAAAGGAATAACCCATATTTACCCCCCGTACTTTTATTGTTTTCTTGATTTACCCCCTTTACTTTTATTTGCATAGATTGAGTCTTTATACTTTTATTTTTTTATTTTCTCCCCCACTTTTATTTTTGTTCACATTAATCCCTTATACTTTTATTTTTATCAACATTAAGTCTTTTTACTTTTATTTTAGCAAGATTAACCATTTTAATAAATACAATTCTAAAAATTTTCATCAACTATGTTATAATTTAATTACTTATATTTTATTTTTAATATAAAGATTATAAAAATACAATTTTATTTAAATTTAAATTATATAATAGCAATTAATTGGTTAACTAAAATTGTATATAATATTATAAAATAAAAACTTTAGCAAAATTCTACTAAATTTTTATTTTTGTTTATTCTACTGAAATAAAATTTAGTAAAATCTTGCTTAAGTTTTTATTTTTATAATATTAGATACAATTTATGTTAATCAATAAATTATAATTATATAATTTACGTTAAATTTTTATAAGAGTATTTGACATTTAATAGTATTTTTATAATCTTTATATTAAAAATAAAATATAAATAATTAAATTATAACATAGTTTATCGAAATCTTTATAATTATATTTATTGAAGGAGTTAATAAAAATATAAAAATTTAATGTGAATAAAAATAAAAAATATACAAATAAAAGTTGAGAAACTAAATTGAGAAAAAAAAAATGCAGGAGCAAATTATGGAAGCAAATAAACATGTGTGAAGCTGACCACGTAGACACTTTAAAACTCCCAATAAAAAATGTGTGGTTTTAAAAGATGTTATGATTTTATTTATTCCATTCAATATTTTAAAGAATTAATTGTTGGTCTGGGTATTAAAAATTATGCCATTCAATTTGAAAAGATTGATTGCTAATTTGTATGAATAGAAAAAAAAAATTAAACAAAAAATTTAATCGGACATTATTTGTATAGTCCATATTTTATTTATTATTGTTAATATTATTTTAAAAGTCTTTGCATCATATATATATATATATATATATATATATATATATTTTTTTTTTTTTTTTGCAAAAGTTAAACATTTTTTACTTAATAAACAGTCATCTTTCTTCAAGAATTAGACTACAAAATCTCTACATATTTTTAGGAGAGATATTATTTTTTGCATTTTATCTCTGAAAATATTTGTGAAATCCTAAAAGAAATTGTCATTTAATCCAGAGGCAAAATAATGGGGCAAAATTACAAAAGGACAGTGATCATATCATGCACAAATCTTTAATTTTACACAGTTTATTATTTAATTTTTTTTTCTAATAATACAAACAATTAACAATTGCGACCCTATGGGTATTAATAAGCTATACTTTTCAAAAAAATCCCTTCATTTGAGTGTAATACATGCAATGGGTCACCTTTAAACTCTCTACATGACATAATCATTCTTGTTTGTTTCATAAAGGAGCACCATTCTCGTTTGTTTCATAAAGGAGCACCATTCTCGTTTGTTTCATAAAGCAGCACCATACAATAGATTACAATTTTCCCCTAAAAATTGACCTAATTTATAGTCACCCCCTCTTTATGTGAAAATTGAACAATTTCATCCCTTAATTTGCATTCTTTCCTGTATAATAAGAGGAATTCTTTCCTATTTTAAAACAAATCTCATCCATTCATTGACTTAAATATTTATGCATTTATCCGATTCATTATCCATTAATTTGTATAAGTTTATTTTCTTGTGAATAATTAGTGTTACTGTCTATATATTTGTTTTCATTTCTCTTTCACTTTAAATCTAATGCCCCACTCCAACAACTAATGAAGTTGTGGTTTGGGGAGGAGGTCCATATCTATTGATAATAAATTTAATATAAAATAAATCAATATTTATCTTCTTTTATTATACAGGATAGCTAATCAGGTCTAGTTCAAATGACAAGGTGATCATGGGTTTAATTCTTAGAGTATCCAAATTAAGGCTCTTAATCTTTAATGTACTATTAAGTTGAATTCTCACACTCTATTATATAATAATAATAATAATAATAATAATAATAATAGTATAGGAATTTTTAAACTTTTCAACTTCTATTGAATTCTATCCTTTTATTACATTTCATTAAACTCATATACTATTACTTATGCAGCTATTAAGTCTCAATTTGAAAAATTTTATAGATATGTTCTTCATGCTACAGAGGCTCAATCCATTATATAAATAATAGTATATTGATTCAATATATACATAAATAATAATATAGAAGTTCGATAGTAATATAAATAATAATATAAAAATTTAATGCAATAAAATAAAATAATAAAGACTCATTAAAAAAATTACTATAATTCAGAAATTAAAAATAATTTTTGCCATAAAAAAAATGTTAGCGGCCACAAAACCATATATGATTGGTGTAAACGTGCGAGTAGAGAAGCGAAACCGTACTATCGAGTAGCATAAAGACAGAGACACTCGGGTTATTTCTATTTATTGTTATTAGAAAAAATTGTAATTTAGGTGACCCAATTTTTTAAATTTCTTTTTTCATTTAGTGTCTATCATTCAATTTCATTTTTTTTGTCATCCTATATTTTTACTTTTTTTATTGAATCCTTATACTTTATTTGTTATATATTGAATCTCTCCGTTAAAAATTTAGTTCCTGTTTTTATACTATATCTAATTTAGTTCTTACAAAATATATAATTGAATCCCTATATTTTTAAATTATACTACTTAAATCCTTACAATTTTTATTTTTATTCAATCAAATCCTTAATTTATTTTTTTTTTTAAATTAATTGTTAAAATCTTAAAATGCATATTCATTTATTTTTTATCTAGCTAAAAATAAATATTGTCAATTGCTAATAAATTTCTATTGATAAAATTGTGTAAGGCTTTTTAAAATATGTATAATATAAATTTAAATGACAAAAAATTTTATATTTTTTTTTCAAAAATATTTTAACTGGTTATTAGTATTTGTATAGAAAATTAATAAATTTGGGATTTCACTAATTTAAAATTCTAATTAATTATGTAACTAATACAGCTTTTAAACACATAGAGAATTTAAATTTTAGATCATCATTAATTAAAATATAAAGATTTAATAAATAAAAAATCATATTAATCAAATTTTTTTACTAACCAAATATTTTATAATTCATGTGACCTTAAAGCAACAATAATTCATGCATATAATTAAGATACAAATGCTTGTATTTATTAAATTTATCTATCAATTAGCAAAAATATGAAAAAATTTATAACATTATTTAACATTTTTAGAAGTAAATGATTTAAATAGAAGTATTAATTCACCAAATTAAAAGTTTCAAATTATAGTTAAATTGTAAAGACCGAATTTTTAATTATTAATATTAAATGTGGATTATTAAGTTTAATTATTATTTTATTTAATTAGTGTTAAATGTATTGTTAATAAAATTTTATTAACTTTTAAGAGTATAAATTATGTATGTTATATATATATATATACAAAAAAAAAATATTTATTCTTTCCTTCTCTCTCTTTTTTTTTTTTCCTTTCTTTTCTTCCTTCCCCTTCTTCCCACGCTATCACCACCCACCACTATCATTGCCGGCGTCAACCACCACCATCTTAGCCTCACCAACCGCTGCCATCCTTTTCCTTTCCCTTTCCCTTTCGCCGCTGATTGTTGCCTCCCTCTCTCTCTCTCAATTGGTTGTTGTCGGATTGCTTAGGGAGTTGCCAGCACCGCCGCCGGTCTCAGAAAGCTCATTGTCCTTTGGGCTTCAAAAACCCTATATCAATTTCAAATTCCAACTTCGGTAAGTCCCTTAATTTTGAGTTATTGATTTTAGGCTATTTTTAGTTATTTGGTTAAATTGAGCTTTAATTCGATTTTATTAGATATAGTTACTTTGAGATGAAATGACCTAGAAGTTGTGATCTTGCTTATTCTGATTTTTATTTAATTTTTTTAAATTTTTTGAGGAGGTAATGTTCATGACACTGTTCCGGATAATCTTGGGTTAGGTAATTTTTATATTTTTATTAAATCCTAAAAATTATGTAGATTAAACTTTGTGAAGGAAGTTTTATTAGATTAGTTTTAGAATTTAATATATGAATTTTTGAAGTTTATGTATTAATATGTGTTTTTGGAAAATTATTAGAAATGGGTGAACTGTTTAATTTTAATTGAAATTATTGTTAATTATATTTTTTAGACTATTTTGAATGATAAAAGTATAAAACATAATTTTTATAATTTTTTCTAATTTTAATTAATAAGTGGTAATTTTGGAAAAATATATGAAAATGAGTTTATTTATTATTTTTCTAAGCTTAAATGAACATTTTATTATTTTTATAATATAATAGAGTGATTTTGATAATTATTTAAAATTTATGCTAATTTGAAATATTATTAGTAAAATATTATTTATAAACTAGAATTTTATTATTTCTTTGGAAAATGATTTCTCTAATATTTTTATGAATTATTAGTGATTTGAGATAAATTATATTTTTTTTATTATGTGTTGTGAATTGTGGTTTTCAATTGGGTATAAGTGTAGTGTGGAACCGAACTCGTATTGTTGAGTTGTGAGACTGTTAGAAGTGATGTTTTTATGCAGGAATGACTTTACTTCAGTAGAAAGATATCTATTTTACAGAGGAGACTCTACTAAATTTTTGATAAATTTTTCGTAAAACATGATATTTTTAGGTATTAATTCTGAGTTTGTATAGTATTGAGTTTTAGATTAAGTCATTATGTATGCCATTTGTTTTAAATATTATGTAATTGAATTCTAGATACCACAATAGTTTATTATAAAACTTGTATTATTAATATTGTGGATTTGTGTTGTGTTGAAATATTGTTGTAATGACTAATGTATTTGATATTAATGATTCATTCATGGAATTATTGTTAAGAGATTGTTATTTATTTGCGAAAAATTTTCAAAGCTTACTACGGGTTTCGGTTGGATTTTTGCATTTCTCATTCTTTAGTGCCAGTTACGTACCTTTGGGTTCGAATTGTGACATAAATAACTTAAGGTAAAGTAGATAAAAAAAAATAAAAAATAATGATTTAGATTCTTAATAGTTTTATTATATTACTTTAGTGAAAAAAATTGATGAAATTACAAATTTATTAATTAGGTATATAAATGATGATGATAATTAAAATATTTTATATCAAAATAGATAAAAAAAAATTATCATATATATATTTAATTTGGATTTCTATTATACATATTTTTTAATATTATATATGTCTTTTATGAATAGAAATTTTTTATAAATAAAAGACCTATATTTTAACTATATGAGAAAAAAAAATTAATAAAAGAATATGTTTTTTAAGATTTTAATAATTAAGATAGAGAAGTCAAAAATAAGGATTTAACTGGTAAAAAAATGAAAATTTTGAGGATTTATTTAATAAAATTTGAAAATATAGAGAATCAATTATATATATTACAAGAACTAAATTAGATATAATGTTAAAATACATAAACTAAAATTTTAAAGGAAGAATTTAATGTATAAAAAAAATATAAGTACTCAATGAAGAAAAAAAAAATAGGATCACATAATGTAAAATTGAAAGATATAAACTAATAATAAAAGTAAAAAAGTTGAAAGATTTAAAGTACGGTTTTATCTTGTTGTTGTTACTATAAGATGACAAATATACCTTATTATCACAGTGAGAGAAAAAATAAATATATTTATTGATATTTTTGTGACGAGGAGAAAGCTAAAATATCTTCAGCCTCTTAAATAACAAGAAAGAGAAGGTAGACCAAGAATTGTGAGGATGAGACACCCGGATAATAGATTAATACATTTTTTTAAATAAAAAAATGTACAAAATAAAGCAAACACAAATTATCAATATAAAATTAAAAAAATTCAAAAAATTTTAAATTCTGGCATGGACAAATAAGCCCCCTATATATATATATATATATATATATATATATATATATATATATATATATATATATATATATTGAGTTCTAAAGTTATTGAATAAAATTTTTTATAAGTGTCTTACATTTGTATTTAAGTACTCACTCTAAAAATTAATATGTCAAATCATTAAATATCCTAATTTTTTTATTAAAAATAAAATATTTTTCATATTTATTTAGTATCTTTTTTTAATTATAATACTATTATACATATCTCAATATCATTCAAATTCTAAAATTATTTATATGCTTTGTATTTTTGATAAAAAAATATTTAGCGGTATTGTATTTGTGATGATAAAAACTATTTAGTTCATTTAAGAGCATCTCTAATGATGCTCTTTAAAATAAAGATCAAACAATTTTATTTAATTGCAATAAACTATTTATATTTTACTATTCATTTTAATTTATTTTAAAAGGATTTAATTTTAATTTTTTTTCTCTCCTCTTTACAAGAAAAGATTCACTCTTCTTTACAAGAAAAGAAGCTAATAAAAAATAATGATATGTATGGTAACTAGATATATATTAATTAATCTTTATATGGAGATTGAATTTTGGCTCTCTACATACTCATACTCTAATATATAATTTAAATTTAAAAAGTGAGTTGACGTCCTATTTTTTATGATTACTTTTTATAATAAAGAGTTTAAGTTAAATAAAGAGTGATTTTTAGATGCTTGAAAAAGTTAAAAAAATAAAATCATATACATTTAAATCACAAGCGTTTAAGTGAAAACTGATTCTACAATTTGTAGTGAATGCCTATTAATTTTTAACCCTATATGCTTTGTTTTGTTCTGATCTTTTTTATTGTTGTTCTTTGAACGAATTTCTTTGTTATTCAAGTGTTGTAGTCTTATTTTTTTCAAGTGGTTTTTTCCCATAAATTAATAATTATCGAGTTATAGTTCTGGGTCCGCAAACCGAGCGAACTCTTTCCTTTCCATGATATTTTTTTTCTGAAATATTTCCTTTCCATGATATGTAACAATCTTTATCAAAATTTGAGCATGCATGAGCTCACACTTTATTAATAGACTAACTTCCTGTTTTTATACAGAGAGTAGATGTAACTAACTAATAAAAACATGCCAGCTGTAGAATATGCCAGTTGTATAAATTAGTTACGAAAGAAAGACAAAAGAAACATGAAATTAAATGAATGAATAAAAAGAGCCATTTGGTGCAGCCATATGATAATGAACAAAGTTGCTGCACTACTGCTCTTTATACTGTTGCTGCCTTATTTTGTTAGCCCCCCTCAAGGTGGTGTATACAGATTTTGTAGACCCAGCTTGGCAATGGATTAATGAAACTGAAAATAGCTAGAGATTTGGTGAGGAAGTCAGCAAGTTGGTGATGTGTAGTGACTAGAAGCAAACAAATTATTCCTTGTAATTTTTGACGAATAAAATGGCAGTCTATTTCGATGTGTTTCGTTCACTTGTGAAAAACAAGATTATCAACAATCTTGATAGCCGAGAGATTATCACAATAGACAATAGCTGTTGAGGTAGGAACATGAAGATAATGAAGCAAAAAATGCAACCATTGAATCTCACAAGTGACAACAGCCAAAACACGATATTCCACTTCAGCAGAAGAGCATGAAATCGTCTGTTATTTTTTAGACTTGTAGGAGATTAAAGCAGAACCCAAAAATACACAATAACCAATTATTGAGGGAGTATCAAGACATGAAGCCAAATCAGAATCAGAAAATGCTTTCAGCTAAAGAGAAGCCGAAGATGGGAAAAATAAGCCTTGTCCTGGAGTTCCTTTGATATAACTAAGAACCCGATGAGCAGTAGAACGATGATGTTGGGTGGGACAATCTAAAAATTGAGAAAGTTGTTGAACTGCAAATGATAAATCTAGTCTAGTGCTACTAAGATATAAAAGCTTCCCAACTAGTCTGCAATGGGCTGTAACATCTGAGAGTAAAGGACTATCAACTTTGAAGAGTTTAAGATTGATAGACAAAGGTGTGGTAGCAGGTTTACAACTAAGAAAACCAGTTTCTTAAAGGAGATCCAAGCACACTTTCACTGGCAAAGGTCGATGCCGACGTTAGATTGAGCAGCCTTAAGGCCAAGGAAATACTTTAAAGGACCAAGGTCTTTAATGCTAAACTGATCATGAAGAAACCTTTTAATAATGGTAATTTGATCAAGATTATTACTAGTAAGTATGACATCATCAATATAAATCAACAATGCAATATACATTGTAGAATCATGTTTGTAAAACAAGGATGAATCTGAAAAAGCCTATGTAAAACCTTGAGTTCCATTGTCGACTAGCTTGTTTTAAGCCATAAAGACTCTTAGTAAGTTTGCATACTTGATTAGGATGAGAAGCTACCATACCAGGTGGTAGTGTCATGTACATTTCTTCAAGTAAATCGCCATATAAGAAGGCGTTGTTAATGCTTAATTGGTGTAGATACCATTGTTTTACAGCAGTACAACAAGCAAAGTCCAAATGGTACAAATTTTAGTAATAAGGGAAAATGTGTCTAGATAATTGATACCTAATTTTTGGGTGTAACCTTTCGCAACTAATCATGCATTACTGTTAGATAGAACCATCAAATCGATGCTTAATTTTATAAACCCACTTACACCCTATGGGTTACTTAGAATTAGGTAAAGAAGTCAATTGTTAGGTATTATTAGCCTAAGGCCTGTAGCTTAGCTTGCATTGCCTTTTGCGAACATTTATACTTGACAACTTCTTAATAGGATTGAGGTTCAAAAGAAGAAGAAATTTGATAAATATAATTAGAATAAAGAGGAGAAAGTTGATGATGACTGATAACATGAGAAATTGAGTAAGGAGTAGTATGGTGTAAGGTTGGTGTATAGTAATCTTGGAGGTAAGAAGGAGTTTGAAGAACTCGATTTGATTTGCGGGTTGGTTGAGGTGATGAAACTAGAAGTTCATTGCTTGAAGGGACAAGAGGTATATTAGGAAAATGGGTATCATTATCAGTTTGATGATCAGAAAAATCAGTTGTAATGTGATGAGAGTGTTGAATACAAGAATGAGCAAATGGAAAGATGTTTTCATTAAAATGAACATCCCGAGATACAAAAATTTGTTTAGAAGCAAGATCATACACCCTAAAACCTTTAACATGAGATGGATACCCAAGGCACACACAATTAACAGACCTTGGATCGAATTTCTGCCTATGCTGAGCTATGGTTGAAGCAAAACATTGACACCCAAACACTTTGAGGTGGTTGAATGTGGGAATTTTGTGAAATAAGATTTGAAAAGGA
The DNA here is from genome assembly GCA_947683625.1 of Mallotus nudiflorus. Classification (NCBI taxonomy): domain Eukaryota; kingdom Viridiplantae; phylum Streptophyta; class Magnoliopsida; order Malpighiales; family Euphorbiaceae; genus Mallotus; species Mallotus nudiflorus. The sequence continues at coordinate 2,435,914 of CANTUR010000125.1, forward strand.
GTTTTATTGCCTAAAATAGGTGAAGGAATTCTGTTGATAAGATGAACTGCATGAAGAACACAATCTGTAATGTCTGAACTCGAAATTAACCTTAAAATTATATGTTAATAAATTAAATTAAACAAATGAATAATAAATAAATATTTATATGTATAATATAGTAATGGCAAATATAAAAGGGGGTTAGAATTTATTTTATTGCAAAAAAGAAAAAAAAAATTCTAGAAAGGACTTGACTATTATAATAATAATAATAATAATAATAATAATAATAATAATGTTAAAACTTGGGGACCAAGAAAAATTAATTAATTAAACTAATTAAAGGATTAAAAAATTAGAGCTAGGTGTCATTCTCTTGTGGTTTTAAATGCAATAATTATCAATAATTTAGAGATAAAAATCTCAATTTGTGTTTATTGAGTTGAGAGAAGAGGGACGTGGGAGCTTGCAAAAAAAAAAAAAAAGGTGAGTGGATTTTGGTTCTTTTCTTTCTTGTTTTTGAATAAAGTTATTTATCAAAATTCTATCAATCTCTTTATCAATTCCATTAATTTCCTTATAAATTTTTACTTTGATCCAAGTGTAGAATCTCTTCTTCTTCATGTAGAAATCCTTTTTGATCCCTTGATTCTTTGAGTTGTGATTTGATTTCTTGTAATTCTTGGCTATTAAATTGATCAAAGTTATGATTGATTGTTCCTTTGGTTTTCCTATCTTAAATCCTTTTGAGAAGGAAATTAAGTTTAAACACTAGGCTTATAGCAAAATTAATAATTGGAAAGAATATTTATTAGATTAGTTAATATCATAAGAATGACTTCAAACAATTTGTTGGTAAATTGATTACATCTTCTTGGATCGTCTTTCATGGTTCTTGATAATATATCTTATCTAGCTAAACTATTTCTTTATATAAGTTAAAATTGTTTACATGAGAAATTAGAATTTATGACACCCATTTGATAATAGCTCAATAATCTATAGTTGAGTAGTTGAGTTAAAGCTTAATTAAAAAAGGTAAATGTTTAGGCAAAACTAAGAGCTATAAAATTTTGTGCACTTGTAAACAGTAACATTGTATAGGCTATAACTAGAGTTCTGTAACTCTAAATGAGCTAATTTTTAAGTCTGTGAAAACTTCATTGTGTTCTCTACAATTTTGTCAGAAATAGTATAAGCCAAATTCTGCTGTTTTACTGCATTTCCAAAGCCAAACTTTTCTTGCGCAAAATCTGCAGACTACTCGACCCAACTAAATTGTTTTTGATGTTTCTCTTCACTCACACATCCAATTTGCATGAAACTAATTTTAAATCAATCTAGACACCAAAAATTTTAGAACTGGAGAAAATTTTTGAAAATATGGACTATGAAATTTTTAGTGAATTTTTTATTGTCCTCTATGAATTATGTCAAGTTGAATAGACACCTCAATGGGGCTGGCTTGAACTAAGACAGATGATCGTAACTTGAGTTATAAAACTCCAATTGAGGTGAATTTTAATCCTATGGAAACTTGGAAATGCACTCTATATCTTTGTGAGAAATAAGAAATATCAAATTCTACTGTTTTGATGGTCTTCTAAAGCAATATATTATATTGCACAACATCAGAAAACACCTTGACCATAATGAGCAGTTTGATATAACTTCTCTGATATATATTCAATTTGAGTAAAATTAAATGCAAAGTACTTTAAACACATGAAACTAATAATACAAAGAAAATTACTTGAAAATATACAATGTAGAATATTTGATGAAATTTTTAAGTGCATATACCTAAACAATTGCACTCAAAGGAGTGCCATATCAAACAAGTGAATATATATATACTCAAAAAGGAACTTACGTGAAAATGAGCCTTGTATTGAATATTAAGTTAAGAACAATTAATAAACAACCATAAAGTAAATGATGTAAAAATATGTATAATTGAGCATGACACAAAGGTTTGGAAGGTTGTAGTAAGACTGTGCTCGGGGTACAGCTGGGTTCAATGAGACGTAAGATTGTGTCCGGGACATAGCAGCTTATGTGATTTAAATAGTTTATTCATACTTTTTAAGTATGTTGTGTTTATGAATTGACAGAAGTTGAGATTTATGCTGGTCAAGTATTGTGATAACTATCTTGCGGACAACGTTTGAGATTCAAAATGTTGTTGTGGTGAATCCAAGTGGTGTTTTTGTATACATACAATTATGATGAACCTTTGATGTACTGAATGGTACCTGCCACATCGATATCAACCTGTGAATTGTGCAATTGTGAATTTGTGCTCATGTGTTTATATGCGCTTATGAATATGTGACTATGCGCTTAAAATTGTGAATCACTCAAATTAAGATACAGTTGAGAGAGTCCTGTATCATGTGAATCAATCAAATTGAGATACAGTTGAGCAATACAATCAATGTAATTGAGAAAATACATAAATAAAAATATGAAAGTATAATTTAATTAATGGAATTGTACTTGAACTATATTACTGAAATGTAAATCTTATGTTTGTGGAACGAGAATGCTAAGATAATAATATTATTATTTATTTTTTTTGAACCTTGATATTTGATTGATTGTTGATCACTCTTTTTTTTTTTTTAGTACTAGCCGCACTGATATCTACTTATACATGTTGTACAGTGCTCTAAATCTTATGAGAATATTTTTAATTATTTTTGAGAATTGAACTAGAAATATACTATAAAGTCCAATCAAATGTTATTTTAATCATTAAATAATAATTGTTGTTAAAAGTTGAGCTTGAGCTTGAGTAAACAAGTTGCATATGTATAACTGGGTTATGCAAAATGTTTTATTTTGCCAAAACTATGAAAGAACACCTGTAAGATATAAATAAGTTATCTATAATTATATTTATATAAGTTTTTTTATGAATATTAGAATATGAAATTTTAATAATAAAATAATTACTCATAATGCTCATTCCATGTTAGATTATTATGCAGTATTCTTTCTCTCTTTGAGTAAACTTTCTATATTGATATGCCTTGATATTTTAGTGATGATGCACTTTTATTTCTATTATGTCCACTCACTGAGTATTTTCTTGCGAAAAATACTCATTACTCTCTTTTTATTATTTTTCAAAGTAATTAGCTTTTATGGGTAGCCATTCAAACTATAGCTTGAGGTGCAACGATTCATCCTAGAGACGAGGTTATCACAAGTGGTTAAGTTTTATCTAGTTAATTTGTGGAGATGAAGTGAATGAGAACAATAATCATAAAGTTGATTATGAGGCATTGTAAATTTTGGTTTCATATATATGTCATCTAGAATAGAATTTAGAAAATAGGTATTTTTGATAGTTATGTATTTGTATTATAAAGGGAGCTATTTGTCTTAAGATATAATTAAATTGTTTATGATTACAGTTTCAATAAGATTAATATTTATGAATGTTTAAATTTAGTTCAGAAGTGATGCTCATTCACATTTGTGCTCTAGTTAGGTGGGTCAGGGTCATACCCGTCTAATGAGAGTGCTGATGGGAAGGAGTGTCACACAATCCATCCAAAACACAATAGGAAGATTAATTTGTAGTCGAAGAGCACGAGCAAAATTCAATATATTTTATTGTTTTCTCTTAACAATATTGTTTTGTTGAGGAGTATATATGCATGAGTTTTGGTGGAGTATACCTTTGGATAAGAAAAAGGAAGTCATATCAAATTCCCTTCCATTATTTGTTCTAATGCATTTAATTTTAGTAGTGAATTGTGTCTTAACAAGAGTGCAAAAATTTTGAACAAAAGTACGAGTATCTAACTTGTTTTTCATTAGAAAAATCCAAGCAAAACGACTCTTATCCTTAACAATAGATAAAAAATAATGATGTCCATATATTGAAGTAGTGGACATGGGACCCCAAATATCCATATGTACTACGTCAAAATAATTCTGTGAAATTTATTCATTTACAATAAATGGAAGTCTTTTCTATTTGCTAAAATAACGAATATCATAAATTGATTTATCAAGCTTAATAGAACTATCTATTTCTTGAAGTATTTTGAGTCTAGTAAATGAGGGGAGTGTAAGTCTAAAGTGCCACAAAGAATGTGAAGTGACATTATTCGAATGACAAATGATAGAAGTATATGAAACTTATTTTTTTGCGCTTTGAGACTGATACAAACCATTATATTCCTTAGCTATACCAATCGTCCTCTAGCTATGAAAATCCTACATATAACAAATGTGAGGTCACAATAAGAAAAAAATAAGAGGTATTGATTAACTGACTTATTAAAATAAGATTAAAACTAAATTCAGGCACATGAAGGACATTTTTCAATAAAAGACCATGTGATAATTGAAGTGTACCAATATGATGCACTAGTATTTGTTGTGAATTTGTTAATCTAACAAACAAGTTATGAATAGGTTCATAAGAAGAAAATTTGTTAAAAGTATTGGCAATATGATTAGTGGCACCTGAGTCCACTATCCATGAATTTTTCAAAATCAAAGTTGCTGCTGAAAAAATATTATGACTAAAAGATATACCTGATTTTGATGTAGACTCAAAATCTTTTGTAGTAATGTTTGCTAATGAAGAGCTTCCTTGTGATTTGGAATTCATTTGTATAAAAGTAGTTTGCTATATTGCTTTTTGGTCAAGACTAGATTATCAGCTGTCTCATTAGAATCAGTTATATAAACTTGCTTGCCTTTTCATTTGACATCTTGAGCTTTTAAAACCATCTTTTCATTTTGAATCCCAAAATTATTGTCAACTTGAATCATATAACCATTAGAATTCCTATTGAGTGATTTGTAACCAGGAGGATAGCCATGTTTTTTATATCACTTTTCAACAACATAGCCATAATTTCCATAATAAGAACACGTAGGCTTCTTTCCTTGATTTAGATTGAAGTTTTTCCTCACATTATATGGTTTAAATGAAATTGATCCTATATTTTTATAATTCATATTAGCCACTCCTCTTCTAGCATATAACACAATTGATTCATTAACCTCTCACATAGATATCCCTTTTAATGGCCTTTCATTTTGTAACACAAGTGCAAAAACTCTATTGATTGAAGGTATATGATCCATTCGTAGGATTTGAGACCTTACTGTTGACCTTAGCAATAATCAATCTTAATTTTGATCTTAAAACTTAATTTTAAGAATTTAATTTATTTATTTAAGTGTGTATAAGTTAGGACTCTATTATAAGTTAAAATGAAGTATGATTATCTTGGGCTAACTGGACCTTTGAGATTCAAGGAGGCTTTTGACATCCTTAGAGATTTATAATGAGAAAGTTATCTTCTTTACATTTGAAGCAGACATCTTGAGCTTTCTGAATTAGGCTTATTTATTAAAATCCAAGTTCATTTCGGTATGAAAATTTTGAGTCAAAATCCATGTATACGTCTACCATCTCAAATTGCACATCTCTTAGTGTTTTAGAAATATCTTGAGTTAAAGAAATCCAATTAAGGTTATTTAAAATGATATGAAAAGATAAGTCAAATATATAAAACTTTTATGAAGAAAGCATAGGCAAATTAAAATTTCTTTAGGAGAAAATAACGGCTTCAACTTATATATAGCTATTTGACAGTATTCTGCATTTTAGATTACACAACTCTTAGTATTTTAGACATTTCTTGAGCTACAGAAGTCCAATTTAGGTGATTAAAAATGATATAAAAAGATAAGTCAAATATATAAAACTTTTATAAAGAAAGAATGGGCAAATTCAAATTTCTTCAATAGCAAATCACAGTAAATCATAGGTTCAACTTGGATATAGCTGTCTAATAGTATTCTGCATTTCAGATTGCATAGCTCTTAGTGTTTTGGATATATCTTAAGCTAAGGAAGTCCAATTTGGATATTAAAAATGATATGAAAATATAATTTAAATATCTATAGCTTTTATGAAGAAAGTATGGGCAAATTCAAACATCTTGAGCAACCAATCACGATTTTAATCCATGAATAGTTATATGACAGCATCACTTTCAATGATTCAAAATATAGATGTTGGACACACCATTTGCACCTCCAACAACTATATTTTTAATTATAAATACCTCTAGGCTAAATGGAATTTAAGTAACTTGTTTATCATTCATTTTTTCTTAACCATTCATTGAGCTCTCAAATTCTCTTAAATAATTCTTTATTTGTATAACTCTTATGAGATTTGGGAGTGTGTTAGAAATAGAATTATCTTCATCTTAAATCTTGGGTTAGGTTATAATGTAAGTGATATTTATTTATAAAGGAATTAATTTAAGTGTTGTCCATTGAAACACTTGGGTTTTGGTTTTTTTTGAGTAAGCCTTGAAAACTCATATTGTAAGGTTATAAAAGTGAGCTATAAAACTCTTGTGTAATCTCAATCTTATGAATAAGATTGTGGATGATTGAAAATCCTAACTTGGGGATAAATTAGGTGGAGACGTAGGATTGTTGTTGAATTCGAACTCCTTAAATCTTTGTGTTCTTCATTCTTCCTTCTTAACTTCCATTCAATTCTTGCAAAGAAATCTTTTAATTTCTCATTTTTATTTGATAGTCCTATTCACCCCCTAGGACTCTTTTCATTTGATATCAGAGCTTGAATTCTAGGTACTTCATTGCTAGAATACAAGATCATGAGGAGTGAATCACAAAACATCTCTTCTCTTAAACCATTCTTAGATGGTAGTGACTATCTACGTTGAAAATTCAAAATGGAATTATATTTTGATTGTGATTCCATTAAACTTTGGGACATTGTCTTAAGAGGTTGGGAACCACTTATAACTATCATTGATGGTGTTATAACTATGCTTGTAAGAAGCTAATGGAGTATTGATCAAAAGGAAGAAAATCATAAAAATAAAAAAGCTATGATTACTCTAGTTTCTTTAATGATAAGAGAAGAAGGGAGACAAGCTTTAACATTGTATGTCAGCCAAAGAAATATAGGAGACCTTAGAAAACCACTACAAAGGCAACATTCAAGTAAGAAGCAAGAAGGTTCAACTTTATATGTTTAAATATGAACTCTTCAAAATGAAGCTTTATGAATCAATCACAGAGATGAAAAACCATCTCAATGCTCTCCTCACAACCCTCAAGAAACTTGGAAAACATTTCTCTAAGGAAGAGGTAAACAATAAGATTCTAAGAATCCTACCTAAGAAGGATTAGGAATCTCATGTTACTTCAATTAAGGAAGCTCAAGACCTCTCCACTTTATCAACCGATGTGCTCATTGGTAAGCTCTTAACACATGAGCTTACTATCAAGCAAAGAGGTAAAGAATAATAAGAGAAAGAAGAGAAGAAAAAGAGAATTTCTCTAAAAGCTCTTTAAGAAGATAGTGAAGAGGAAAGCATCAAAGATTCTAGTGATGAAGATGGTGACATTGCCATGTTCACTAGGAACTTTAAGAAGTTTTTGAGAAAGAAAAACTTCTCAAGAATAAGGGACTTCAATAAGGAGTTTGAAGGAGATAGGAAGAAGAAAACTAAGGAGGTTACTTGCTATGAATGCAAGAAACCAGGACATATTATAAATGAGTGTCCCAAACTCAAATTTAAGAATAAAGGAGCAAAAGATAAAAAGAAGGCATTCAAAGCTACTTGGGATGATTCCTCCGAATCCAAAGAGGTTAGGAACAATAAGAGGTGGCCAATCTTTGCTTCATGGCCCTTGAAAATGAAAATGAGGTACCATTTACTTCTTATTCTTCCTTTGATGATTGTGATAATGATAATGATGATGAGAGCTCTATTGGGAGAAAATTACTTGTTAAATACAAAAGTTTATTATTTAAGAAGAAATATTATAAGCATGATATAGGTAGCTTAAATAGAGAATTATAAATTTTAAAAATTAATTTTGCTAAACTTGTTGAATCAAACGAAAAACTTATTAATGATGCAAAATCTTTTAATTCTTTAGAAGATCAACTTAAGAAAGCAAATGATGAAAATCATAAGCTTTCTAAGGAGGTATTAGAATTAAAGAATTCCATTGCTAAATTTAAGAGAGGAAAAGAAACTTTAGATAGTCTTCTTGACTCTTAAAAATTTCATGGAGATACCCATGGAATTAGATATAAGAATGGAATGTCTTCATCTTCATCACATATTAATTTTGTAAAAGCTTCACATGATTCCACTCCTTCAACCTCCAAATCAAATGAGACTCAAGCTTTCAAAGCTAAAAGATCTCATGTGTTAAATAGCAAGGGAAAGTCTCATGAGATTCATCCTTCATTAACATAAAGAGGTAAGGCTCAAACTAGAGCACCTAAACTCAAGCATGCTTATATATACATTAGACACAATTATAATAGGCATGCTACACAATAGGATGCACATAAACATGTTGTACAAAATTATCAAAATTCACATCACCATTGCCAATGCATGTCTCACTTAATGACACAAAACCATAAGAGATACATACAATACCAAAGGCATGTTGCACACACTAGGAAAGCATTTCATTCTAGGAGGAATAAATTCAAAAATATTATATGTTCTTATTGCATTATCAAAGGATATACTAACAATATGTGCTTCTATAAAAGACTCCATATGAATTTGCTTCCTACGGATTATCTTAAAACTAACCAACCTAGACCAATAAAGGTTTGGGTCCAAAAGAGCATTTAAAAGGTATTGTGTAGATGTGCTTTAAATCCATTAGAATAAAAAGAAAGTGGTATCTCGATAGTGGATGTTCAAGACACATGACATGAGATAAAGAGCAATTCAACAAACTTGATGCTACGGATAGAGGACATGTTACTTTTGGAGATAATGCAAAAGGAAAAATTATTGGCATTGGAAAATAGGTAATCCCAATCCTTATCTATACATCATGTGTTGTTTGTTGATGGTCTTAAACATAATTTTCTTAGTATAAGTCAATTATGTGACATGGGAAATAAGGTAACTTTCTATCCTAAAAATTGTTTTTTTAGTAGTCTTTATGAAAACAAAGTTATTTTTAGTGGTGAAAGAGTAGACAATATTTATGTCACTGCTTTTAATAAAATTGATAACAAAGACGTAAAATTCTTAGTGTCTATCTCCCATGACACATGGACATGGCATAGAAGGTTAGGACATGCAAATTTTGAGCTTTTGAATGATCTTTGTAAACATGAACTTGTGATTGGTTTACCTAAGCTTGAATTTACTAAGGATAAACCTTGTGATGCTTGCTAAAAGGAAAAATAATTCAATTCCTCATTTAAGCTAAAAAATGTAGTGTCCACCTCTAGGCCACTTAAACTTATATATATGGATTTATTTGGACTAACTAGAGTTGCTAGTCTCGGTGGAATGCACTATGCATATGTATTAGTTGATGATTGCTCTAGATTTACATAGGTATATTTCCTTGCTCATAAGAATGATGCATTTAAAGCTTTTGAAAAGTTTGCAAAAAGAGTTCAAAAAGAAAAAGGCTTTTATATTTCTTCTATTAGTAGTGATCATAGAACTAAATTTGAAAATGAATTTTTCAAAAACTATTGTAATGAAAATGATATTTCTCATACATTTTCATCTCCTAGAACTCCTTAACAAAATAGGGCAGTTGAAAGGAAAAATAGAACTCTTGTGGAAATGGCTAGAACAATACTTCATGAGTATAATTTGCCTTTATATTTTTGGGCGGAAGCTATTAACACATCTTGTTATATTTCAAACCGAGCTTTCAAAAGACTAATTTTAAATAAAACATCTTATGAGCTATGGAACAATAGAAAACCTAAAATCTTATATCAAAGAGTATTTGGATGCAAGTGTTTTATATTGAACACCAAGGACAATCTTAGGAAACTTGATTCTAAAGCCGATGAAGGAATTTTTCTAGACTATTATGTTTCTAGTAAAGCATATAAGGTCTTTAATAAAAGAACTCTAGTAGTTGAAGAGTCAATATATGTGGCATTTGATGAATCAAACTCACTTGATCCTAGAAATGATGTTTGTAGTGTTGATGATCTTATAGGTGACAATGAGATTATGGAAACACAAGAAGAAAATGCTAGTAAGCCTTTGGAACTTGAAGATCCAAGCAAGGAGGAAAATGAGGAGACATCTCAACCTACTTTGAAGGATGAACTTCCAAAGGATTAAAAATTCAAGAAAGCTCACCCTCAAGACCTTATTATAAGTGACATGAAAAAAGGGGTAACTACTAGATCTTAATTAAAGCCTATTGTTAATTTAGCCTTCATTTCTTAAATTGAACCCAAAAATATTGATGATGCTTTGTGTGATGAATTTTAGGTCCTTGCTATGTAAAAAGAGTTAAATCAATTTAAGAGAAATAAGGTTTGGACCTTGGTTCCTAAACCTAAACATTATCTTATTATAGGCACTAAATGGGTGTTTAGAAATAAAATGAATGAACAAGGTGTCATAACTAGGAACAAAGCTAGACTAGTAGCTAAAGGTTATAATTAAGAGGAAGGCATTGATTATGATAAAACCTTTGCCCCCATTGCAAGGTTAGAAGCTATTAGGATGCTACTTGCATTTGCATCATTCATGGATTTCAAACTTTATCAAATGGATGTTAAAAGTGCAATTTTAAATGGTTTTATTCAAGAAGAGGTGTATGTTAAACAACCTCTAGGATTTAAAAGCTTTGATTTTCCAATTCATGTATTCAAACTTTCCAAAGCATTATATGGATTTAAACAAGCTCCTAGAGCTTAGTATGAAAGATTGAACAACTTCTTATTAGAGAAAGGTTTCTCTAAAGGAAAAGTTGATACAACTCTTTTCATAAAGAAATTCAAGCATGATTTATTAATTGTTCAAATATATATTGATGACATTATATTCGATGCTACTAACCATTTCTTGTGTGAGGAATTCTCTAATTTAATACAAGGAGAATTTGAGATGGGTATGATGGGTGAACTCAAATTCTTTCTTGGACTACAAATTAAGCAATGCAAAAATGGAATTTTCATCAATCAAACCAAGTATGCAAGAGACATTCTCAAGAAATTTGGCATGGATGGAGCTAAGATTAGTAAAACTCCGATGAGCACCACAACCAAACTTAACAAAGATAAGAATGGAAAATCGGTTGATGAAAAGCGATTTAGAGGTATGATCGGATCTCTTCTTTATTTAATTGCTAGTAGACCTGATATTATGTTTGCTACTTACTTGTGTGCTAGATTTCAATAAAGTCCTAGAGAGTTTCTTTTGAATGCTATCAAAAAAATTTTTAAATATCTTTATAGTACAATGCATTTAGGACTTTGGTATCCTAAGAGTTCATCCTTTGACTTGATTAGTTATTTTGATGCAGACTTTGCTGGTAGTTCACTAGATAGAAAATGTACTTCTAGAACTTTTCAAGTTTTAAGACAATGTTTAGTTTCTTGATTTAGCAAGAAATAAGTTTTGGTTGCCTTGTCCACTGTCGAAGCTGAATATATTATAGCAAGTCTTTGTTGTTCATAAGTTTTATGGCAAAAACAACAATTGTTAGACTATAGTGTAAAACTTCATCACATTCCAATCAAATGTGACAATACAAGTGCTAGTAACCTTAGCAAAAATCCCATTCATCAATCTAAAACTAAGCATATAGACATTAGACATCATTTCTTGCGTGATCATGTTCAAATTGGTGATATCTCACTTGAATTTGTTGATAAAAAGAATCAACTTGCAAATATCTTCTCCAAACCTCTCAATAAAGAGAGATTAAATTTTATTAAGCATGAACTGGGCATGATTGATTGTTCCAGTTTATCTTGATTTTATGTTTAATTGATGGTTGAACTATTTTCATGTGAAATCATGTCATGCTTATTGATTACTTTGATTGATAAATATTTTGATTTTGATCTTAAATTTTTTTTTTGTCGTCAGCTTATATTTGGTTTTTAAATAATTTTAAACTGCATCGGGATATGCAGTGTTAATAATTTTCATATATATTTATGATTATTTAATGAGTTTGTTATTTATTAAAGTCATTTTAATTAATTTTAATTATTTTAAGTATTTTACATAAAAAATTTTCAGGGATTTTATTTTCGGGGAAATTGAAACTAAAACGTAAATAAATAAATATTAATTATTTTAAGTAGTTTTATGAAGTTGCATGAGTCCATGCATGATTTTAAGTGTCGAATAAAAACATTTACGTATACATGCATTTAAATTAAAATTAGGGTTTATTTAATTAAATTAAATTTTATATAGTTTTAATATTAATTAAGTGTGTATATATGTATATGTGTGTATATATATTATTAAAATAAGTGTGTAGTGCATATTTATTGTGTGTATTATTATATATTAAATAATATAAGATAAGATATATATATACATAAATACATATAATATATTAACCAAAAATAAAATTTCATCAAAATTACGAAACGTGCCATTACCATCTTCTTCTTCTTCCCGATCATTTCCCCTCCACGTCCGGCCACTGCAAGTCTGTTCCTTCACCGTCACTGTGCCCTCCGGCGTGCCACCTTCCCTTCCAGCCATTTCCGACATCCAAAGCTTCCTTCTCCAACGTGGTTTGACCAGATTTCCTTCAAGTTACCGAAAGTTTCTCTCAACTCTGATCGATGACTTTTCGACCACCGTTTTGAGCTCCACTAGTCTCTATCTCTTCCTTGAGCTCTGGTAAGTCCATTTCCAAGCTTTGTTTCACTTAATTTGGTCTAGATTTCCCTAGGTTTTGAATTTTCATTTTCACCCTACTAGGGTTCTTGAATTTTTTGAGCTTTGATTTCAATGATTCATGAAAACTTCCTTCACAAACATTAATCCTAGTAGATTAATCTAGCTCTGTGAATTTTTGTAGAATTTTTGGGAATTATTTTGATTTTTGTGAATTTTTTATTATTTTATTAATATTTTCTAATTTTCAAAAATTAATTAAATAAATTATGAAATTATGTTTTATGGTGTTTATAGGTGTTAAAATGAATTTTAGAAATTTATTCGTAATTTTTATGATTTTTTTATATTTATTTTGAATTTATTTAGTTTATGTGATTTTTAGAAAATTAGGTTAATTATGTGTTTTTATTGAAATTAATTGGTTAACTGAGTATATTTGTTGATATTATTTAATTATATGTTAAGAAATTAATTTTTGAGTAATTATCTTATTTTTAGTGAATTTTTGAATAATTATAGTGAATTTATATAACTAGGGGTATTTTGGTAATTTGACACTAAATTGGCTAAAAATATAATTAAATTAGTTTTAATAGTTATTTAAGGTATGAAAATGATTTATATAAATGATTTAGTATTTTTAACTAATTAAAACTATTTTTCGTAAATTATTTTCAAATTATATATAATATACTATTTTTCTAAAAAAATGAGTTTTTATCGATTTTTAATATGTTTTAGGGTAATTATGTAATTTGGATTTATAAAATGTATTTTTAGTATTAAAGGGTATTTTCGGTATTTTTGGTATTTTTCATGAGTTCTGTAATTATCTCGTGAATTGTGAACCTCGATCGATGAAATTATAGTTTGGGAGTCCGACCGAGGGGTTGTGAGCCTATTTCTATTTGAAGTGTGTTTCTTTGCAGGACCGGCTCTACTCTTTGAGTAGAGAGATGTCCGTTTTATAGGGCAGGTTCTACTGGATTTTCGATAGAATTCTCGTAAAACATGATGTCTAGTCGAATTCTTATTCTGATTTTGTGTCCACTATTCTTAGATTGAGTATCTAGAATGTCGATAGAATTATTCTGATTCATGTTGTCATTTGTTTAGTTAGTTGCACCGAGATCGAGGCCTAGTGGACCAGGCCCGTCGGACCCGTCTCAAGGAGCGCAATAACTGTGAGTTATTATTTTATATATACGTGTTCTATGATGCATGTTTTTAGAAATGTATGTTTTATTTGTATAAAATATGCATATATAGTTTAATTATTACTTAGGTTTATTTTTGGTATATTATTGGTATATTTTAAACTATATGCATGTTTTATTAATGAATTATACTTGAATTGTTTTTAGGTATATTTACAATTTATTTCTAGTTTATTTTATAATTAAATTGAATTTATTTGACGTATATATACTCGAAATATACCTGATTTATTTTTGGTATATTTCTAGTATATATATGGTTTATATTGTTATTTTAATTAATATCATGCATCATTTATTTTATATATGTATATTTTATATTAAATGAAGGATATCAATAGAACGTACTACCTAGTGGGCAGCACTAGGACCGAGTACGTACCAGTATGACGATAGCATTTAGGCTATATTACTAACCTATTTGTAGATATTGATTGGATTGATTTATATGATGTGTGATGTGATGTGAGAGTGTGATTGTTGGAGCTCGGTTGACCAGTGGTCTCAGGGCCAATCACACTGACAGTCAAACTGTTGGAGCTCGATTGACCAAGTGTCTCAGGGCTAGTCTACTGTCCAAATGGAACAAGTGAATTTATTTGAAATAAGTGAGCCTGTATGGCTAGAGTGTTGTCTAATACTATTTGAGGTTACGATTTTCTAGGGTTATATTTGATCCTTCATAATCGGATATTATTTTTAGTATATAGATAAAATGATTTTTGTTGCATTTGTGTGTTTTTTCTTGTATATATATTTATTATATATACTATTGATTGTGTGCACTTGTCATTTAGTTATGCATGTATAAATATTATAACAATTCACTCAGTGAGGTCTGACTCCCCTCCATTGACCATTTTTCAGGAGAGTCTTCGTCTTCATACCTTAGTAGCAGACCTTTACGCTGGATTTCTTCCGCCCTGACGTTATTATGTAACCTGCTCACTTGATTTTATTTTATAATCTAGGCACTGCAGTAGTTATAGTCAAGTTGTGGGATTTATGTATTATGTTTGTATGAGTTATGTATTTTAAAGATTTGAATTAAAAGTTTATATATATATGAGATGGATTTGTGTTATTATATTTGTCGGTGTAATATTATTTTATTTTATTTATGAAATTTATTTCCGCTGCAAAATATTTTATTTATGTTATTATTATTGCATGTATTTTATTTTATTTTAAGGCTTGCTACAGGTTCTAGATTCGAAAGAATTCCCGTTCTGTAGCGCCAATCATGGTCCCTGTGTTGGGTCGTGACATTCAGCAGCTGGAATCTAGATGGATCCATCAACAAACTTCAGTTTGTTCTTCGAAATCAAGGCCATCTTCATTGAGCGTGACCATGAGTAAAACTTGCTTCCATTAAGAATGCAAGATGTGAGTAACAACGAAGGACTTTCAATAAGATGAAGATAGAATGGATTTAAGGATGAATCTTTAAGTCACAAGGAGGTTTCCATGATAAAACTGAAACTATAAACAAGAATAAGTGTGTTGTTTAAGAAGAAAATACTTTTTGGTTACTAACGAAATGTTTATTTGGTTGCAGAGAAAATGAGCTTATCAAAGCTCTGATACCATAATAAAATTTGAGCATGCATAAGCTCACACTTTATTGATAGGCTAACTTCTTGTTTTTATATAGAGAGTATATGTAACTAACTCATAAAAACATGCCAATTGTAGAATATGCCAGTTGTATAAATTATTTATGAAAGAAAGACAAAAGAAATATTAAATAAAATGAATCAATAAGAGAGCCATTTGGTGTAGTCATATGATGAAGAACAAAGATGTTGCTCTGCTGCACTACTGCTCTTTATACTGCTGCTGCCTTATTTTGTTAATCTTCCTCTGTCTTTCTAACAATCACATTAACAATCTTGTGGATGATGCTAAAGCCTACTCTTTCTAGTCTTTTAATTATGTTCTTAATGCACACACCAACTCTACCAGGTTACCATAATTCAAGCAAACCAATCTTTTTTTGAACTTGTTGTACTCTTATAGTGATTTCATTTCATTTATTTATTTATTTTCAATTATCAGTATACAAAGTTTATTAGAATCTAATTAATTCAGTTTAATTCATAAAGAATCATAAAGACAATAAGTATCTCTTATAGTGATTTCATTTCATTTCATTTATTTATTTATTTCAATCATTGGTATACATAGTTTATTAGACTTTAAATCATAAAGATGATAAATATCTCTCATCAATTAATTTAATATAACTACATACACAGCGACTCAAATAGTTTATTAATAACAAGTAATCTTCACCCATCAAACTTATGAGCTAGACTGTTAATCAATTGCACCATTTAAATGCATCACATTCATCTGTCCATCACAGTCCGTAGAAAGTAAGGTTGATCACAGAATGAAAAAAGTACAGAATCAAACTAAAAGACATTAAAATCATATTGAATAGAATAATTTTAATCTCAAACTGAACTGAATCAATTTTTATGACTAATTTTGTATAGTACTGGATATTTACATAAAACTGAACCAAAAACTATATCAAATCGAAAATCGAATATTAATTTAATAAGTAATACATAGATATTAATAAATAGTAGTAAGTAGTAACTTATAATTTTAATTATATTATCAAGTAATATACACATGTATAATAATATGTAAAAAAAAATTAGTATGTTTTGTGATTAAAATATAATAAATAAATTGTTAACAAAATATTTTCATTAATTTTAATATTATCAATATTATTATTATTGTTACTACTAGTTTAGAACTACTGTTGCTGCTACTATTGCTACTCCTACTATTATTATTCTTATTAGCAAGTAAAAATGTGAAATATCTATTATATTACAGTTTGAACTTTAAATATAAATATAAAAAATTCACATTGCATAGTTAAATAATTCAATTAACAAATAAAAGTGTGGAATGTCCATTTCAACACTCTTAAAACTTAAAATATGAGAAGTAAGAAAATTATTATTATTATCAATAACAAGTAAAAATATGGAATGTCCATTATATTTCAATTTAAACTAAAAATATGAAAATAAAAAAATTAACATTATATGATTTCAAATTTTATAATTTTTAAGCAAAATATGGTGTTATTATTGTAATGACCCTTTATTTATTGAAAGTTATTTTGAGATATGTAGTATTAATAATATTTTAAATTTTATTTATATATTATTATTATTATTATTATTATTATTATTATTATTTGTGAATAATATTTGTTATTTTATGTTAATTATTTTCTTATGTAAAATAATTTATTTGGAAGTTTTATTATTTTTAATACTTCTTCTTCTTCTTCTTCTTCTTCTTACAGTTCAACTCTCCCCACCTATTCTTTTTTCTTCCTCCTTTCTTTTTCCCTTTTCCCCTGCATTTTTTTCTTCTCTCCCTGCGCAAGCTTCCAGTAGCCATTCACCTCACCGCAGCAGCACCAACCCACCACCACCTGTCATCACCATCTTCCCTCTTCTCCCCTTCCTCTCCGTCACCTGCCAGAGCACCAGAAGCCAACGGAGCTGCCAGAAACCGAGACTGCATGAAGGGAGCTCCATAATTGCCGGTACCATTTCCAATCACCTTTGCTTGGGTTGTTGGACTCTCTAGACTCCTTGATCTATAAAAACTTCATTTCTAAGCTTGGTTCAAGCTTTAGCATCCTCATTTGTGAGTTTTCTTTATATTTTAGTTTATATCAATTTTAGTTTTCATTTTTTTTAAGCTTGATTTCTGGATTTTTAGGTTAATTCTCTTTAGAAATGTTGTTTAAGGTAGCTTAAGCTTCACAAATTTTTTTTTTTTGAATTTTTGGAATTTGTTGAATTTTTGGGTTTGAATGTCTAGTGAGTCACTATTCTGATGACCCTTGCCAAAAAATTCTTTAATTTTTAATAAATTTTTTTATTTATTTATAATATAGTTTGTGAAGGAAGTTTAGTAAAATTTTGTCCCGATTATTTATTATGAAATTTTGAAGGTTTATGTGAAAAATTAATTTTTGAAAAATTAGTAGAAATTGGTGAGTTTTGTGTTTTAATTGAAATTATAGTTAATTAGTATGTTTTAAATAATTTTGGAATAATAAATAGTATTAAAATAATTTTTACAAATTATTTACTATTTTTAACTAATTTTTGAAATTATATTCAAATAATAATTTTATATACTATTTTTGTGATTAAATGACTTTTTAACTATTTTTATTATATATTTAGACTATTTAAGTAATTAATTGTGAATTTTACTATTTTTTGTCGAATATTTAAAAAATCATATTTTTATTAATATTATATAATTTATTTGAGATTTTATTTAATTAGTGTGAAAATAATTATATTTAAGGTTTTTGATATTTAAATATATTATATTGTGATTATTTATGGGTATTTATGGATTTTAATGATTTTTATTATATTATTATTTAATATTGATTTTTGGTGAATTGTGAACCTCGGTTGGGAATTTGTGCAGTTTGGAGTCCCAACTCGAGGTGATGAGCTACTATGATATTAGAAGTGTATTTTCTTGCAGGATCGACTCTACTTTTCAGTAGAGAGATATCTGTTTTATAGAGAAGACTTTCAATTTTTTAGTAGAATTCTCGTAAAATGTAATATTGGATCGATCCTGAGCCTTTGGTTTTTTATTGAGTTTTGATTCTTAGATTGAGTCTTCTTTTAGAATTCTTACAAGTATAGTTAGAAATTTATTTTGCTTTTATTATTATTTTTTTTTCTAGCTACGTCGAAATCAAGGTCTATCGGACCATGCTCGTCGAGTTAGTCTCGAGGAGCGCAAACTTGTGAGTTATTATTATTATTATTATTATTATTATTATTATTATTATTATTATTATTATTATTATTATTATATATATATATATATATATATATTTCATATAGGATGCATGAAAATGAGCTTTCATATTTTCATTATATGTTTAAAGATGAGTTATTTTAACTAAATGATTTAGTATATTTTTGGTATACTATTAGTATATTTTGGTATATATGCTATATATGTGACATATATGCTTAGTATGCTTTTTGTATATGTTTTGTATATATGTGACATATAAATGTTAGTATGTTTCGATATATTTTGACATATATTCAACATATATAATTGGTATATTTATGGTTTATTTTGCTACAAATGAGGCATATATATTTAGAATGTTTTTAGTATATGTACGGTATATTTTTTGTATATTTTTCTTCATTGGATGTCATCTTATTTTAATTGTGCATTTTATTATTTTCCATACATATACAGTTTTATATGAAGGATATCGATAGAACATGTTACCTATTGGGTTGTACTAGGACCATGTATGTACCGGTGTGATAGATCTTAGGGTTAAGTTTTTTAAATCATTTGAGGTGAAATTTGATTGATCAATTATTGAGAATTAATGTGGATAAGTAGTGTGATTGCGGGAGCTCGGTTGACCTAGTGTCTTGGGGCCAATCACACTGACAGTGAGACTACAAGAGCTCAGTTGACTTAGTGTCTCAGGGCCAATTTATTGTCCAAAATAGAATAAGAGAATTACTTTGGAATTAAGTGAGCCTAATGGCTAGTGAGATATTTTGAATGAGGTTACAGATATCTAGGGTTCTATTTGATCCTTCATTTAAATAAATGTTTTCTGCATTTATTATATATATAAAAGCCGATTTTAGCATTTGTGTGAAATGTGTGCATATGTATATTATTATATTGATGCTTGAATGTATATGATTTAGATTGCATGTATATATATTATAATAATTCACTCAATGAGGTCTGACTGCCCTCAATATTTTTTTCAGGAGATTCTTCTTCAAACTTTACCAGTAATGCTTTACTTTGGTCTTCTTCAGCCCTGGCTAGATTATGTAATTCTATTATTTGAACTCTTATTGTATTATAGAAAACTACAGTAGTAATGTTATTAAATCAGTAGTGTGTTGTTTTAGATTTTGAGATTTTTGTATTAGAATGTTGTATGAATATTTTTATTATGATATGACATATAAAGATTTATTTTTATATCGATTTAAGTTTTAATTATGGCATATTTTTATATTATTATTGCATGTGTTTTTATTTTTAAGGCTTGCTATAGGTTCCAGAATCGAAATAATTCCCGTTCCCTAGTGCCAGTCATAACTCCCGTGTTGGGTCGTGACAAAGTTGGTATCTGAGCCTAGGTTATTAGTGTTGTGGACCTAGGTTTTTAGAGTCATGTTTTCTTTAAAACTACTACAATAAATTAGGTTTGATTATGTCTTCGATAAGTTTTCCTTGATTTAGTTTTCTATATAATCGTTAGGTTGTCTATTTTGTCTGAATGGTTTTTTTTCTTTTAAGAATAAGGAGGCAAGCATGTGCCGCTCCATTGGTCATTGAGGACAAGGATGGTGAGTCCTTTTAGGATGAGGCTTTACCTCTTAAGCTGCCAACCAGATGCAGAGGTAAAGGCAGAGGTAAACCTTGAGGAGCAGGTTGCCAAAGACAGAGAGACCTACAGGACGGAGAACCTGTAGAGCTAGAGTACGAGAAAGTTGCGATACCTCCAGTTACACTACAGATGCATCCTGTCTATAAGCAGGGTATGTCTGACCCTAAGGTATCATTATTTTACGCTAGAGTTGGCCGTGTAGCTTTTGATGGGACTTTAGATCCTTTTAATTTTTTACACGCTAATGAGATAAGGACTTAGACTGCTCACACCGAGTATCGAAGGATCATGATTGTTGAGCTGACAGTAGAGGGACCAGCCCTGGATTGGTTCGTTCAGGTTATATAGCCATATATGATGATGCTAACCTGGGCACATTTCCGAGAGAGGTTTATAAGGAGATTTTATCCAGAGCCACTATGGATGAACTACAAACTTCGTTTGACCAACATCACTAGAGGTGACAGATCTGTAGAGGACTATATCAAAGAGTTCCTCAGGCTTTGTAGATATGCAGAGGATTTGATGCAAGACCAATATTTCACTATTATGGCTTATGCCACTAGTCTAGGTTCTACTTTTGCTAGGATGCCTACTGCAGGCTTTACTCTTGATTTGGTGATAGAGTTGGCCAAGGAGATAGAGTTGAGACTCGTCAGGCAAGGAGTTATGTCTAATCATTATCAATTGGGAGGTGTTCAATTATAAGGATATCATAGTACACCATTCCAGATGTTTCAAATTGGCTCTAGTAGTTAACAGAGAGGATCCTATTAGTAGAGCTAAATACCTCAGCAGAGAGTCCATATAAGTAGCAGACATGGTCATGGTAGACCTTGTGGACCTATCAGATTTGGTTCTAGTGCTTCTAGCAATAGTAGTGGCCAGTGTTCGGGATACGGCAACACAAGATCTACAGTTAGTGCTTGTCGGATGTGTGGGAGAGTCCATAAGGGACCATGCTACATGACTCATGGAGCTTGTTTTTGATGCAGATAGATGGGACATTTTTCCAGAGCATGTCTGTATTCTAGTTATTAGTAGTTATTTTCATAGCAGTCAATCGTTAGTTCAGCTCCGGCTCCTTTTTAGTTGCCTCCAGCTCAGTATCCGAGTACGACTCAAATTATTACCCGGCAAGGGCATGGCAGAGGTAGTTGAGGGGGTGCCAGAGGTTTTGGTCAGGCTTCCACCAGTTAATAGGGAGGTCAAGGTCAGGCCAGAGTTTTCACCCTCACCTAGTAGGATGCTCAGGCATCTAATGTCATTATTGTAGGTATTCTTCCAATCTGTTACTTGGATGCTAGAGTTTTGTTTGATCCGAGTGCTACACATTCTTTTGTGTCCCCTATTTTTGCTTTGAAGTCATGTTAGTAAACTTCGAGAATGGCTTTTCCTTTATCTATCGCCACTCCTCTAAACGATTCATTGGAAATCAACATTGTTCTTTTTGGATGTTTGGTGTTTGTCGGAGGTAGAGAATTGCCAATGGAATTTGTGTTATTGGATGTGTTGGAGTTTAATATGATCCTTGGTATGGATTGGTTGTCTAAGCACTATGTCATTGTGGATTGTTAGAGTAAAGAGATGATTTTCAAAATTCTAGATGAAGAAGAGTTTAAGTTTATGGGTGATAAGAGTTCTGTACGTTAGAATCTCATCTTTGTTATCATGGCTAGGAAGATGCTAAGGAAGGGTTGTCAGGGATACTTGGCACTTGTCAAGGATACTTCAATGGAGAAGTTATCTTTCACAGATGTTCCAATTGTCTATTTGATTAACTTCAGGGTGCATAGTTCTTTTCTAAGATTGATTGGAGGCTGAGTTATCATCAATTGCAGATCAGTGAAGCCAATGTTCCTAAAATAACATTTTGCACTCGATATGGCCATTATGAGTTTCTGGTGATGTCATTTAGGTTTACTAATGCACATTTGCTTTTATGGACCTGATATGAACATGGTATTCAGACCATTTATGGATCAATTTATAGTAGTCTTCATTGATGATATACTAGTGTATTTGAAGAGTATGGAAGAGCACCTATATCACTTAAGGACCGTATTGTAGACACTTAGAGAACATCAACATTATGCTAAATTCTCAAAGTGTGATTTCTGGTTAGAGAGTGTTGTATTTCTTGGACATGTAGTGTCTAAATATGGTATTCAAATTGATCCACATAAGATTGAGGCAGTGTATGAATGGCTCAGACCAACAAAAGTCATGGAGATTCAGAGTTTTCTGGGTTTGGCTGGGTATTATAGGAGATTTGTGCAGGATTTCTCAAGAATTGCAACTCCTATAACTCGCCTAACTCAGAAGAATGTGATGTTTGTGTGGTTAGATGACTGTGAGAACAGTTTTTAGCTACTAAAGGAGAAGTTGACTATAGCTCCAGTTTTGGCTTTACCTAATAGAGTAGATAAGTTCACTATGTATTGTGATGCCTCCAGAGTTGGCCTAGGTTATGTGTTGATGCAGAATGGTAGGGTGATAGCTTATGCTTCGAGGTAGTTGAAGAAGTATGAACATAATTATCCTACCCATGACTTAAAGATGGTTACAGTGATCTTTGCTCTCAAGATTTGGAGACATTATCTATATGGGGTAACTTGTGAGATTTTCATAGATTACAAAAGCCTGAAGACATTTTCCAATAAAGAGATCTGAACTTGAGGCAGAGGAGATGGTTAAAACTCTTAAAGGATTATGACTACGAGATTTTTTATCATCTAGGTAAGGCTAATGTGGTAGCATATGCCTTGAGTAGGAAGTCCTCTGGTAGTCTTGCTCACATTAATATGGAGAGGAGACCATTGATCCAAGAATTACATGGGTTGGTGGATCAAGGTCTAATGATGAAGATTAGCATATCAGGTGGACTGTTAGCTCAACTCAGAGTTCGATTAGTGTTGAGAGATAGGATTAAGGCAGCTCAAGGCCGAGATCCTATTCTAGCAGAGCTTAAAGAGAATGTTTATGTAGGAAAGTTCAGTGATTTCACACTCGATGATGAAGGTGTTTTGTGGATCAGTGGTAGATTATGCATTCCTGATGTGGATAATTTGAGAGAAAAGATCCTTGAGGAAGTGCATTCTACAGCCTACAACGTACATCCAGGTGTTACTAAGATGTACCACAATATAAAAGATTTTTACTTGTAGGATGGATTAAAAAAAGGATGTAGTTGAATATGTTTCTAAGTGCTTAACATGTTAGTAGGTGAAAGCTGAGCATCATAAGCCTTCTGGGAAACTTCAACCTCTTTCAATTCCTGAGTGGAAGTGGGAGAGAATTGCTATAGATTTTGTGGTTTAGTTACCTCATTCTAAGGATGGATACGATTCCATCTGGGTGATTGTGGATAGGTTAACCAAGTTTGCTTATTTCTTGCCTGTTAAAACCATTTATTCTATAGCTAAGTTGGCTAAGCTAAATGTTAAGCATATTGTATGCCTTTATGGAGTACCTATGTCTATTGTATCTGATAGAAGTTCAGTGTTTACCTCTCAATTTTGGTAGAAGTTACAGGAAGCAATGGGCCCCAAGCTTGATTTCAGTACTGCTTTTCACCTTCAGACAGATGGTCAGTATGAGAGGACGATCTAGACACTTGAAGATATGTTGAGGATGTTTGTATTAGATCATGGAGGCAGTTGGGATGATCATTTATTACTTGTAGAGTTTGCATATAATAACAACTACTATAGCAGTATAGGGATGGCACCGTATGAGGCTTTATGTAGAAGGAAGTGTAGATCACCTTTGTGTTGGGATGAGATTGGACAGAGAGTGTTGACTAGACTTGAGATGGTTCAGGATGTTGCTGAGAAGGTCATTGTGATCAGAAGAAGATTAGAGACCGCAGCTAACAGACAAAAGAGCTATGCAGATCCAAGGCATAAAGATGTAGAGTTTTAAGTTAGAGACTATATGTTTCTGAAGGTGTCTCCAATGAAGGGTGTGATGAGGTTTGGTAAAAAGGGAAAGTTAGCACCGAAATATATTGGACCATTTAAGATTTTGGAAAGAGTGGGCATGGTTGCATATCAGTTGGCTTTGCCTCCGAATTTGCCTCAAGTGCATCTAGTGCTCCATATCTTGATGCTGAGGAAGTATATTTTGGACCCTTCACACTTATTGTAGCCTAATAGTGTAAAAGTGAATGAAAACTTGACGTACAAGGAGGAACCAGTTGCGTTAGTATATTATCAAGTTCATCAGTTATGTTATAAGCATATTCTAATGGTCAAGGTGTTATGGCGAAGTAATAATTTAGAGGAGTACACTTGGGAGATAGAAGCTGAGATGCAGGTTGCTTACCTTTTCCTCTTTCCTTGATAAATTCTTATTTTCTATTCTTTTATTTGAAATTTGAGGATGAACTTTTGTGCAAGCTTCCGATAGCCATTCACCTTGCTGCAGCAGCACCAAGCCACCACCACCTGTCATCACAATCTTCCCTCTTATTCCCGTTCCTCTTCGTCACCTACCAGAGCGCCATAAGCCACCGAAGCCTCCAGAAATTGAGACTGCGCAGAGGGAACTCCATGATCACCGGTACCATTTTCGGTCACCTTTGCTCACGGTCTTATACTCTATGGACTCTTTGAGCTACAAGAACTTCATTTTTAAGCTTGGTTCAAGCTTTAACATTCTCATTTGTGAATTTTCTTTAGATTTTAGTTTATGTCAATTTTAGTTTTCATTTTTTTAAGCTTAATTTATTGAGTTTTAGGTTAATTCTCTTTAGGAATGTTGTTTAGGGTAGCTTAAGCTTTGCAAATATAATTTTTATTGAATTTTTAAAATTTTTTGAATTTTTGGATTGAATTTTCGGCGAGTTACTGTTTCAGAGACCCTTGCCGAAATTTTTTTTTATTTTTAATAAAATGTTTGATTTATTTAGAATATAGTTTGTGGAGGAAGTTTAGTGAAATTTTGTCTCAATTATTTATTATGAAATTTTGAAGGTTTATGTGAAAAATTAGTATAAACTAGTGAATTTTGTGTTTTAATTGAAATTATAGTTAATTAGTATGTTTTAAATAATTTTGGAATAATAAATATTATTAAACTAATTTTTACAAATTATTTACTATTTTTAACTAATTAGTACTAATTTTTGAAAATATATTCAAATAATAATTTTATATACTATTTTTGTGATTAAATGACTTTTTAACTATTTTTATTATATATTTAGACTATTTAAATAATTAATTGTGAATTTTAATGTTTTATGTCAAATATTTGAAAAATCGGATTTTTATTAATATTATATAATTTATTTGAGATTTTATTTAATTAATGTGAAAATAATTATATGTAAGGTTTTTGATATTTAAATGTAATATATTGTGATTATTTATGGATATTTATGGATTTTGATATTTTTATTATATTATTATTTAATATTGATTTTTGGTGAATTCTAAACTTCGGTTGGGAATTTGTGTAGTTCGAGGTTCTAATCCAAGATGATGAGCTACTATGATATTAGAAGTGTGTTTTCTTGCAGGATGGTCTTTACTTTTCAGTAGAGAGATGTTCATTTTACAGAGAAGACTTTGCTAATTGTTTGGTAGAATTCTCATAAAACGTGACATCGGGTTGATCATGAGTCTTTAGTTTTTTATTGAGTTTTGATTCTTAGATCAAGTCTTCCTTTAGAATTCTTAGAAGTATAGTTAGAAATTTATTCTGATTTTATTATTTTTTTTCTAGCAACGCTGAGACTGAGGCCTAATAGACCAAACTCGTCGAGTCAGTCTTGAGGGGCGCAAACTTGTGAGTTATTATTTTATATATGCATTGCATATAGGATGCACAAAAATGAGCTTTCATATTTTCATTATATGTTTAAAGATGAGTTATTTTAATTAAATGATTTAGTATATTTTTGGTATACTTTTGGTATATTTTGGTATATATGCTATATATATGACATATATGCTTAGTATGCTTTTAGGATATGTTTTGTATATATGTTAGTATGTTTTGGTATATTTTGACAAATATTCAGCATATATAATTAGTATATTTATGGTTTATTTTACTATATATGAGGCATATCTATTTAGAATATTTTTTAGTATATGTTCGGTATATTTTTCTTCATTAGATGCCATCTTATTTTAATTGTGCATTTTATTATTTTTCATAAATATATAGTTTTATATGAAGCATGTCGATAGAACGTGCTACCTATTGGGCTGCACTAGGACTGTGTATGTACTGGTGCGATAGATCTTAGGGTTGAGTTTATGAAATCATTTGAGGTGAAATTTGATTGATTGATTATTAAGAATTGATGTGAATAAGTAGTGTGATTGCGGGAGCTCGGTTGACCTAGTGTCTTGGGGCCAATCACATTGATAGTGAGTTCACGAGAGCTCGGTTGACTTAGTGTCTTGAGGCCAGTCTACTCTCTAAAATGGAATAAGATAATTACTTTGGAATTAAGTGAGTCTGATGGCTAGTGAGATATTTTGATTGAGGTTGCGAATATCTAGAGTTCCATGTGATCTTTTATTTAAATAAATATTTTCTGCATTTATTATATATATAAAAGCGGATTTTAACATCTTTGTCAAATGTGTGTATATGTATATTATTATACTGATGCTTGACTATATATGATTTAGATTGCATGTACATATATTATAATAATTTAATCAGTGAGATCTAACTCCCCTCAATATTTTTTTTAGGAGATTCTTCTTCAGATCTCACTAGTAGTGCTTTACGTCGATTTTCTTCAGCCATGGCTAGATTATGTAATTCTATTATCTAAACACTTATTGTATTATAAAAAACTGCAGTAGTAATGTTATTGAATCAATAGTATGTTATTGGGATTTTGAGATTTCTATATCAGAATACTGTATGAATATTTTTATTATGATATGACATATAAAGATTTATTTTTATATCGATTTAAGTTTTAATTCTGGCGTATTTTTATATTATTATTGTATGTGTTTTTTTTAGGGCTTGCTACAAATTTCAAATTCGAAAGAATTCTCATTTCTTAGTGCCGGTCATGACTTCCGGGTTGGATCGTGACAATTATCATATTTGATAACTTATTAATTATTATCTTTAATAAGTAATCTAATCTTATTGATGTTATTTAAAATTAATGAGCTAAATAATATTATTATATTTAATAACTTATTAATTATTATTGTTATGAACTAATACAATCTTATTGATATTATTTAAAATTAATGAGCTAAATAATATTATTATAATTATTATTTTACTATATAATAATATATAGATATATATTATAGATAACCAAAATGGTATAGTTTTTTCAAAATTACGTCAAAACTATGTCGTTTTAATTAAAATAAGTAGTTATCTTAAAATATATTGTTATTATTATATTTAATAACTAATTATTAATTATTATTGTTATTAAGTAATTTAATCTTATTGATATTATCTAAAAGAAATGAGGTAAATAATATTAATAGAATTATTATTATTATTATTATTATAACCAAAACAACATATTTTTATCTAAAGTTATATCGTTTTCATTTGTAAATAATAAATATAATTTAAGTTTATTTGAGGATAATAAATATAATTTTAATTAGTAATATAAATGTATCTATTATTTAAATTTTTAAATTTTTATTTTGAACTATATCATACTGATTCGTTCTGATAAAAATAAATTTTTATATTGAACTATTTCAAAAAATGAGATAGTATTAATATGAAAATTTTTAAAGTAAAAACTAGTATATAAAATTTTATTTTTAAAATTTTCAAAATATACTTTCAAAGATTTTAAATTTTTAAATTTTTCTGAGTTGTGATCAGCCTGATTGAAAATTCCAAGCAAATTAATTGTAATCAAACAAATAAACTTGTGTGAAGCTGACCTAGCCGACGTTGACACTTTAAAACTCCCAATAAAAAATGTGTAGTTTTAAAAAATGTTATGATTTTATTTATTCCACTCAATATTTTAAAGAATGAATTGTTGATCTGGGCATTATAAATTATGCCATTCAATTTTAAAATATTGATTGCTAATTTGTATGAATAGAAAAAAATAATAAAATAATTTAAACAAAAAATTTAATCTGTTAAAATAATTATTTCTAAAAAATACAAATAATTTAGTCTAAACAAATAGAAATTCACTTTTTAATATAACTATTTAATATAAGTGAGATAAATAAAAAATTTTATGCCTAATATTTTGTAATATAACGATAACACATCATAAGATTTTTAGTGAAATGTGGTTATTAGATTACTCTTTTATTGGTAATTTTTATTCATTCAATGATCAATTATTTTCTATATTGAGTATATATTTTATTTATAAAGACAAATATTATATTTTATTAATTAAATTTAAAATATCTAGATTATAACTAATAAATCATTGAAATTAGTTGGTGGAGAATTATTCTTACTTTAATGATATCATGAGATCAAACCATAATTTTATGCAAAAATATTAAATTAATTATTTAAAATTTTTTACCATTTTACCTATGATGCCTAGACTAATTAGTCAAAGGCTAAGGCCTTGGGACATATCCCAGATCAATCCATGGCAATACCAAAATTAATCCTTGATTGATCTTACATGTGGAATTCTCATTTGTAGGTTCCATACTCTTAATTAGAATAATATTTCCTTTCATGATAATACTAACAACTAACAGGTGTAATTATATGAGATATTAATAAGTGATACTTTAAAAAAATTCTTTCATTTGAGTGTAATACATGCAATGGGTTACCTTTAAACTCTATATATAACATAATCATTATCGTTTGTTTCATAAAGGAGTACCATTCTCGTTTGTTTCATAAAGGAGTACCATACACTAGATCACCATTTTCCCCTAAAAATTGACCTAATTTATAGTCTACCACTCTTTATTTGAAAATTTTTCATCTCTTCGTTTGCATTTCATTAATATTTTAATCATTTTAATGAATTTTTCTAGTGAATCTTGTATATTAAAAAAATATGAGATTGTTATTGGGTGATATGACTTAAATATTAATATTTTGTATAATAATAGACATTCTTTCCCATTTTAAAACAAATCTCATCCATTCATTGACTTAAATATTTATGCATTTATCCCATCCATTCTCCATTAATTCGTATATTTTTATTTTCTTGTGAATAATTAGTGTTACTGTCTATCATAATTTTCTTGTCTGATATTTGTTTTCATTTCTCTTTCACTTTAAATCTAATGCCCCACTCCAACAACTAATGAGATTGTCGTTTGGGACGAGGTCATATCTATTGATAATAAATTTAATATAAAATAAATCAATTTTTATTTTCTAGATAGCTAATAAAATCTAGCTCAAATGGTAAGATAGAAACTCTTAATCATGGGTTTAATTTTTAAAATATTTAAATTAAGACTCTTGATCTTTAATCTACTATTAGATTAGACTATTAAATTATTTTTTTTCAAAAATTTTTATAACTTAATTTTATAAAAATTAAAAATTTTAATTTTAGCGCTCAACTAATAAAAAATTTATTCAACTAACAAAGAGAACATGAAAAGGATTATATTAATTTACTATATTTTATTTTTGTGAACAGATATCTATACATATTTGGCCTATCCTCAAAAACAATTGTTTTCACTGTCCCACCACAATCAAGAAAATTCTTTATGCAATAAAGTTGAAATGTTGAATGATTTTGTTGAACTTCCAAATTCTTTCTCCCGATGCCTTGGGCTATTTAGTAGATGATACTATTTAGAATATTCTCGTCTAATTAGGAGTGCTTTACCCCCTAAATAGGAACATTTGGATTAGAGAAAAGATAGATCCGTCCAGAATAGAAACTACCCCAAAGAGAAATCCTAACCAAATAATGAACACTCTCCTACTAAGATTATGATCCACTATCCCATACGGAATCTGACTCCATCCAGATTTAAGTATCACTATATATATAGCTCTACATCCCTCATAAGGGGACATCTCATTCTCACACATTCAAGCTATCTTACATTCCCCTTGCTTCTATTCTCTAACTTAGGTATCAAAGTGTTTGTGGGGATCCTCCCCACCTCTCACATTGCCCTCTATTCGTGCTTTGTAGGATGCCTAGCCCAAGAGTTCCGAATACCAGTTATCAAATGGTGCCGTCTGTGGGGACTCCTTGGGAAAAGCCATTCGTTTACTTGCTAAGCTAAAGACACCTTCACTATGACTTCTAGCCCACCACCAGCCCAAATTCCTGAAGCCGACACCAACCCTTCTGCACCTATCCTTTCAACCGACCTTTCAGACCCCCTCCCAACAATGATACTACCACCCACCTTGCAGCATGCTGAAGCCTCATCTGGGCATGTACCTTCACTTCTAGAGAACACCCTAAGATACCCGTCCTTGGGCACAGACTTCTCATATTACTCTCCGCTACAACACCATCGATCAATACCTTCAATACCTTTTTTGAGTCTACCAGAAATGCTAGTGATAACCACTCCAAACCTAAACACTATGACCCAAACACTCAGCCTTGATCAAACTAGCAGGGAAGCCATGATAAAAAACATTCAAGCGCAAATAGCTTTGATACAACAACAGCTGAATGCTATAATACATAACGGGCACGCTGAGCCGCCTCAAAATGATGATAACGCAGCACCTCGACAAGCCCCAGGGACAAGCATAGGGAAGGGTAAAGCGCTAGAAGGGGAGTGCAATTCAACTATTCTAGCCCTTGATGATTCAAAATTAGCATAAAAGGTTGAGGAAGCAATGTGCAAAGCCCGGACCAAACCTAGAAAGGAAGAGGAATGGGTTATGGATAGCAGAACTCCGTTTGTCAACAGAATAATTCAAATGGAGATTCTTAGTAAGTTCAGAATCCCACAGCTTGATCAGTACGATGGGACGGGAGACCCCATCAGTCATATATCGGCATTTCAGACAAAGATGCTACTCTAGAATGTAAATGATGGAATCATGTGCAGAGTCTTCCCAAGCACACTCGTAAAGAATGCTAAAAAATGGTTTCATCGGCTCCTGAAAAATTCAGTCACTTCTTTTGAGGACCTAGTGGAGCAGTTTTGTATCAGATTCATCACCAACATTCCCCCTGCAAAAAACATCAATGACCTACGGATGTGTCGATAGGAAGCTGATGAATCTCTACGAAGTTACCTTGACCGTTTTAATAAAATAGCCATACAGATTGAGCATCTTGTTGATGAAGTCGCCATAGAAGCTTTGAAAAATGGCACCAGACTCGGGAAGCTAAAATACAAAATAATGACTAAAGAGATGAGTACCTTTGCAGAGGCAATGGCGATAGTGGTCCAGATGATAAAAATGGACGAAGACATAAGGATGAGTCGGTAAGAAGACAGGCCATCGATCAAGGATGAACGGCCAAAATAGAGATAAGCGAGCTTCCAAAAAATGAATTTTAGAAATTTGAAAAAGAGATTTGATAGGGAAGCAGACAGATATACACCCTTGAACACCTCTCGATCCAAAATCCTCATGTGGGTCAGGCAGAATGGAGTGGGGATCACACCAACCAAGAGAATCAGCCCAAGCCAGAGTTTTACTCGTGACAGAGACCAATACTATAAGTACTATCGAGAATATGGACATGACACGGAGGGCTGCAGAGAACTGAAGAGTGCCATAGAAAGATTGGTGCAGCGGGGAAAGCTTGATAATTTCACGAACACACCGAGGAGAAGCGAAAACTCAAAAAATCAGGAACGGGATAGAGCTGAAGCAAAGAAAGCCAGGTAAGAGCCGATTGGGAACATGATTATTGGGGGAGAAAACACTAGGAAAAGATTAAAGCGTAGTAGAGGAGAAAAATCAGTACATGGGAGAAGCGACATTGTTTTTAACTCGGAAGACGATTTGTATATACATCACCCCCATAGTGATGCCCTGGTGATAATTGCATGCATAAATAAATATCGGGTTAAAAGGCTACTGGTGGATAATGGGAGTGCTATCAATGTTTTATCTTGGAATGCATACAAAGCTATAGGTGGCTCCGTGACCAACTTGAAGGCCATCCAGAACCCCATCACTAGTTTTTGTGGGGGAACGGTGCAACCAATGAAAATTGTCAATTTGGACCTAGAATTTGGAAGCCAAGATGATGAGGGAACAAAAGTCGTCCAAACTCCATTCAATGTGGTAGACATACCACTAGTCTCTAATAGGATTATAGGACGGTCGACACTTTATGAAGCAGATGCAGTCACCAGCATCTGATGCTTAACCATGAAAATTCCGATCAAGAATGGGACCCTTACTATTAGGGGAGATCAGCACATGGCTAGACATTGCTATCAGATGGCCATGAAGCCTCTAGTGGAGGCTTTTCCTTTAGAGGCATGGGAAGTTGAAAAATAAGGCGTTGACCCATAACTAGTGGAAGACACGTAGACATTACAAATCATGGAAGGAAAGACCATGAAAATTGGCAACGCCCTCAACCAAAACATCAGAGAAAAAATAAGGAAAGTCCTTACCAGACATTCAAAGGATTTCACTTCTCAAGCCTCCAAAATCGTAAGCGTGGACCCACGAGTTGCCTGTCATTGCCTAAACATCAAACCAGGAGCCAAGCCAGTAACACAAAAGAAAAGAACCTTTGCTTATGAAAGAAAAAAGATCATTGCTGAGGAAACAAAAAAGCTGTTAGTAGCCAGGTTCATTAAAGAGGTTACTCACCCGAAATGGGTAGCCAACATGGTACTCGTCAAAAAAGTAAACGAGAAGTACAGGATGTGTGTAGATTACACCGACCTCAACTGAGCATGCCCTAAGGACAGCTACCTGTTACCCACAATTGATCAACTTATGGATTCCACCACTAGTCATGGCTTATATAGTTTCATCGATGCTGCACAAGGTTATCACCAGATTCCGATGAAGGAGGAGGATCAGGAAAAATGTCCTTCATCACTTATAAAGGGTTGTACTGCTACAATGTGATGCCCTTCGAATTGAAAAATGTTAGAGCCATGTACTAAAGAATGATGAACCAAGTCCTTCAAGGTCAGATTGGAACAAGTGTAGAAATATACATGGATGACATTATCATTAAGAGCAAGCACCCGGAACATCACCCAGCAAATGTGGATCAGGTTCTCCAGCTACTGAGCAAATCCAGGATCAAGTTGAATCCTGATAAATGCGTCTTCGGAGTCCAGGTAGGCAAGTTCCTAGGGTTTATGATATCTCACCGGGGCATTGAAGCCAACCCAGAAAAAATGGAAGCCATACTCAACATGGAGGCATCGAAGAACATCCATGATATACAAAAGTTAAATGGTAGAATCACCGCACTAGGGCATTTTATTTCTTACTCGGTTAGGCGATGTATACCATTGTTTTGAGCTCTTAAAAATTCTGGGAAGTTTCAGTGGTCCGCTGATTGCCAGGCGGCATTTGAAGAAATTAAAAGATTCTTATCTTCACCACCTTTACTTAGTCAATCGATATCGAATGAGACCTTGTATTTGTACCTCTCTATTGGCTGAGAATGCATCGCTTCAGTACTAGTAAGAGAAGAAGGAAGCCAGCAAAGCCCTGTCTATTATGTTAGTAAGATGCTTTGAGGACCTAAAGTTTGGTACCCCATGCTGGACAAGTTAGCCATGGCCGTGGTCCATGCTTCTCAAAGACTTCGGCATTACTTCCAAGCCCACCATATTATGGTCCGATCCCGCTTCCCGCTATGAAAAATCTTGCAGAGACCGAAGACTTCAGGCAGGCTAGTGCAATGGTCGGTCTTACTCGGTGAATTTGATATTGATTGCTAGCTCCGGCAGCAGATGAAAGCCCAGGCGTTAGTAGATTTTGTTCAAGAAATGGCTCCGGAAGACATAGCCTAGACCAAAGCATCGGAATGGAAGCTCTACATTAATAGAGCATCCTCAGCTCAGGGTTCCAGTGCAAGAATAATCCTCAGAGGGCCGTATAAGGTTCATATCCAGTACACAGTCCGAATTGAGTATAATGCCACCAACAATGTAGCTGAGTATGAAGTGCTCATCATAGGTTTAAAGTTGGCCACTGAAGTAAAGGCCAAACACCTCATCATACACTTGGATTCCCAACTAGTAGTCAATCAAGTCAACAGAGCATTTCAAGTTAAAGACACCTGCATTTCCAAGTACGTAGACAAGGCCAAGCGACTTTTGCAACACATCGAATAGGACGAAGGCCAGTGGAAGATCGTCCAGATTCTCAGGGAAGACAATAGTGAGGCCGACTACCTTGCCAAATCCGTAACCAAGAATAGTCAAGCATTTAGGGATATGAATTTCACCGAGTCACTAACTAGTCCCAACACAGAAGACACCGAAGTTTTTGAGACACAGCTAGTCTCAGAATGGATGTAACCCATAATCCAAAATCTTGAGCACGGAACACTCCCAGAAGACAAGCTGCAAGCTCGAAAGCTCAAGACCAAAGCAATCCACTATTTCATCCATCGAGGGGAGCTTTACCAAAAATCCTTCTTGCACCCATAGTCGAAGTGCTTTTCCCTAGAGGAAGGAAATTACATACTCCGAGAAATCCATAAAGGAATTTGTGGAGCATATGAGTCCCACCATTCACTTACTAGAAAGGCACTACTCCAAGGGTATTATTGGGCCACCATGTCCAAGGATGCTCAGCAGCTAATGCAAACATATCCCCAGTGCCAGCACTATGCCCAACTTAGTCACAAACCTTCTAGGCCTCTACATCCCATCGGCAGCCCGTGGCCATTCGCCATGTGGGGGATGGACATCCTTGGTCCTTTCCCTCCCTTAACCTTGTAGAAAAAGTTTTTAATTATGGCCATTGACCATTTCACCAAATGGATAGAAGCAGAAGTGGTCCCAACCATCACAGAAGCCCGGATATAATACTTTTTTTGGAAGGAGATCATTTGTAGGTTCGGCATCCCCTATACCTTAATTACGGACAATAACAAATAGTTCGACAATCATAAATTCAGAAGTTTCTACTTGGACCTTGGTATAAAGTTGTACTTCACCTCAGTAGCTCACTCAAAGATGAACGGACAAACCGAGGTCACAAACAGAATCCTTATGTAAGGGTTAAAGAAAAGACTTGACGATAAAAAGGGGAATTGGGTCGAAGAGCTAAAAAATGTAATATGGGCCTACAGAACCGCACCCCGATCATCCACTGGCGAAATGCCATTCAGACTGACTTATGGTATGGACACAGTAATTCCCGTGGAGGTTGGGTCCCCAAGTTACCGGGTAAGCCAAGACCTCGATCACACCATCAACAATGCCGACGCCCGGATATGCCTTGACCTACTAGAGGAACGAAGAGAATAAGCGGTAACCACAGCTAAGGCACATTGACAAAAACTTACTTAGTACCACCATCAGCGGCATCGAACAGAATAATTTAAGATGGGTGACTGGGTACTCAAAAGAGCAGATATTGGTAAAGGCACCTCAAGAACTGGCAAGTTAAGTCCAAACTGGGAAGGTTCATACCAGATCTCAGAATGCACAACGAAGGGGGCATACAGACTAAGAGAAAGAAGAGGCAAAGAACTACTGAGGTTTTGGAACTCAAACTCTCTCAGGAAATACTATTAGTAAACTTGTACTTGAACACACGATATGGTTCAATAATAAAGTATCTTCATTGATAAGAATTTCTTTACATGTGATTGATTATAAAAAAAAAAAAACCTATACATATCTACTCTACTATTTGTACACCTAGACCCCCAGGCCTAAAAACTAAGGGGGAAGTAGCATCAACAGTCTCTAGACGCTCGACGGACCCAGTAGCAATAACGGCCTCTTCAGACTCCCTCATAGGAATGGAACTGGCCTTTCAACGAGCGTCCTCCTCCGCTGCAAGCTTGGCAAAGTCTGCTGGAGTTATCCGGTCTAATGCCCCTAAGTCCAATCCTGAGTCTTGGGAGAGCAGGATCCTCTTCAACTCAGCTTGGTAAGCCCTTGAGAAACCCCCCTACCATGCTTTGATACGTCTTTTTATCATTCACGCAGGATTTCTCAAGCTCCGCCAGCCTCCCCTAGAGCTCAACAATCTGAAGATCTTGCTCCTCGATCCTCCTCGTCAGCTGGGCCTGACTATGTTCAAGCTCAGAAACCTTCTTCTGATTCACCTCAACATCGAATTTGCCCTCAGCGTATCTCGTCTAGCAATGTTCCAGAGCTGCCTTCATGCTATCCAACTTCTTCTCAAAATCTATTTCTATTGTCCCCACCTCAGTTTCTTTTAAGTTGTACTGGCTTTTTAAGTAGAAGTACTGATCCTTTGCCAGCAGTAAGGCTTGAGTCATCTGTCAAAAACAACCATACAACTTAGACAAAAAGCAAGTACAACAACTATATCAAGTGGCAGAAACTAGCTTACCTCCAATGATGGATTAATCATGGAATCCAGCAACCCGTCCGGGCCCTCCTCCGACTAATGCTGCATGTCACTAGGTAACTGCAGCGACTCAGCGTACTGGTCCCATACTTGACCGTTGGTGATGCTCGGGGGCTTTATCCTCTTCAATATCCAGCCCCTTATATCCGAACAACCAGACAATCGTGGGCACTGGACGGAGATCTCTTCATCCAGCCCCTCCACATCTGACCTCGGGTTGATTAGCCACCTTTTTGTACGCCCGGCCGATCACTTTCCACCGGTGCTTTGCCCTTGGGGTCGGTAGGAACAGCTTCTGAAGCCGCAGGAGCCTCAGGTTCCGGAGAAGGAGAAACTCAAACCTCCTCCACTACAGTTGGCTCATATACTAAGGAAATCCCACCCATAAAATAAAAAAAGTCAGCCATCTACATATGGAAAAATAAAGCAAGTCAGAAAGACAGCTCAAAGCAAAATAAACATACCAGGGGAGTGGTCGCAACTTGGATAGACTCTCCACAGGTACCTTCGGGACACATCTTCAGTTGATCGAGCTTCAATGAGTCCGTCGAGATGTAGCCGCAAAACTAACTCTGTATCAGGGTTAAAAAGTTTCACTGGATGGGTCACTTTATGACACTCATCTGACCACATCCTCTGGACATCCAAGAAGTTCGATTGATGCTCCACAACAAAAAAAATGGTGTCTCCACTTCTTATGGAGATGCTTAACGAAAAGTGTATGGTTGGGTATAGCTGACAGGGAGAACATCAGCTCTCCCTTCTTCCTAGTCAGCCTGTACAAATATCGAAAGACATCTAGATCGGGGTCCCTACCCTCTTCATGCATCAATTGGACGAACCTGGTCAGTATCCTATGGCTATTCGGATGAAGCTGACCGGGTGCAATGTTATTCCTATTAAGAAATTCTTTTATAAAGGGATCTAAGGGAAATTTCAGATCCCCCTTTAACTAGTCAAAATATACTACTAACCTACTTAGCCCCAATAAGGGGGTATGGGCCCTAAACCTCCTATCTACGGTGTGGAGGGCATAATCGATGGGAATACAGAACCGCCGCTGATACTACCCTATCAACTCGCTATCTACATTAGACATAAAGAGGTTAGAACTAATTTCTTCCCAGGGAGCCATAATAAAGAAAAGGAAAAATGCAATAGCATAAAAGGGCAAAAAGAGGAGGAAGAAAAGATGAAAAGAATCACTTGGTTGCCACAAGTAAGAACTATGGCAGGAAGAAATGGAAATAGTGGAGGTAGTAGCAATGCAGCAAAAATAAAAGACAGAAAAGTGAAAGAAGCAAAATATGCCAGTTAACAAACACAATAATATTTATAAAGACACAAAAGGATTTGGAAGCACGCCATTAATTGCCCTCATTATTGCTGCGTTCCTCCCTATGCCACCAAGGGCCTTTTGGGAATAAAATAACCCATTAGATGAGGAGTCATAATAACGGCGGAACAAGTGTTTTATTTACTGACATACTAAATGATGCATCAATCAAATGATTTTAAAAGTTGAAGTAAAACCACCACGTGTTGGCCCGCCCACATTTCGACTAGGCTGCTTCATCAAGCAACTCGGAAGGCATTTCAAACATCGCTTCCAGCCCATTCCGGGTATCCGAGCATCTAAGTCCAGTGACTGAAGCTAGCACCCTCAGGTCGCTTCCATAGTACTGAGGTTCCGAGCATGTAAGCCTCACGCCCCTAAGCCGAGCATCTAAGTCTCGAGCATCTAAGTCCAGTGACTGAAGCTAGCACCCTCAGGTCGCTTTCGTAGTACTGAGGTTCCGAGCATGTAAGCCTTAAGCCCTTGAGCCAAGCATCTAAGTCTCGCGCATCTAAGTCCAGTGACTGAAGCTAGCACCCTCAGGTCGCTTTTGTAGTATTGAGGTTCCAAGCATGTAAGCCTCGCATCTCTGAACTGAGCATCTAAGTCTCGCACACCTAAGACCAGTGACTGAAACTGGCACCCTCAGGTCACTTCTGTAGTACTGAGGATCCGAGCTCGAAAAGCCTCGTGTCCATGCATCGAGCATCAAAAATCCAGTGACGACTGGTTCCGTCTTGTTCCCAAACGGATGGGTTAATCTATTACGGTGCTCATATGCACTCGACAGGTATCCCAACTCCACAAATTACGGTTCAACGACGACTAACTAAATACTCGGCACCAAGCTATACTCATCGTGACTGAGTCTAGCCACCTCAGCTCACTGGCATCTTATAACCCTTATAAGGGCATCAACATCCTACCTGGATGCGACAGACATAAATATTCAAAAACCCCCGGGGGGGGAGGGAGGGGGAACTCTTGATATCATCTAGAATATTCCCCCCTAATTAGGGGTCCTTTACCCCTTAAATAGAAACACTTGGATCAGGGAGAAGATAGATCCATCCAGAATAGGAACTACCCTAAAGAGGAATCCTAACCAAAGAAGGAACACTCTCCTACTAAGATTATGATCCACTATCCCACATGGAATCCAACTCCATCCAGGTTTGAGTATCACTATATATATAGCCCTACATCCCTCATAAGGGGACATCTCATTCTCACACATTCAAACTATCTTACATTCCCCTTGCTTTTATTCTCTAACTTAGACATTGGGGTGTTTGTGGGGATCCTCTCCACCTTTCACCTTACCCTCTATTCGTGTTTTGCAGGACGCCTATCCCAAGAGTTCCGGATACCAGTTATCAGTAGATGTGTCGGGTTTTAACTAATTAAAATTGGGATTTTTTATAGTATCATCATGACAATATCCTACAAATATTAATTATTAAATTTCGGCCATAAAATTTTATTTCATTTAGTAACATAGTAATATATACTCTTTCAAAAAATTGTCTTTATAACTTGTTGTTATCTTACAAAAATATAGTTTAAATCAATTTAAATTAATCATAATTAAATTAGATAATAAATCATGTGTTCATGGTTGTATTCTAATTTTTTATGCTATCTAATTTTTTTTTTTTTT
Organism: Mallotus nudiflorus; assembly: GCA_947683625.1. Taxonomy (NCBI): domain Eukaryota; kingdom Viridiplantae; phylum Streptophyta; class Magnoliopsida; order Malpighiales; family Euphorbiaceae; genus Mallotus; species Mallotus nudiflorus. Next base: position 2,475,722 of record CANTUR010000125.1, read on the forward strand.
AATTTAGGAAGCAAGGAGGACTTTAGATTCAATAAACGCTCATAACATCAAGAAAAGTCTATTGTTAGCATCTTCCATTACATATCTTCTAGAATAATTGGTTTTGGTATCACAATCACAATTTCTCTGCCAATTACTGATAAGTTTATCTAATATGAAATCTTTCGAGGGTGTGCAAAAAAAAAAAAAAATGAAGCATCAAAATTACAAAAGTTAAAAAGTTGAGAAATTAATTTATGCATTTGTCCCATCCATTCTCAGTTAATTTGTATAATTATGTTTTCTTGTGAATAATGAGTGTTATTGTCCATCTTAATTTTCTTGTCTGATATTTGTTTTCATTTCTCTTTCTGTTTAATTAGATGAAATTTGGCGCTATACGCAGAAATAGTTAATACGTTATATATAAATAAAGAATTAAAATAATTTTATTAAAAAATATTTTTATACAATCAAAACAACAATTTATTTATATAATTTGTTCATTAAACTTGAACTTGATGAATAAAAATTGTTCAAAATTTTTTAAAAATGCTAAGCAATCTTCATTAAATTGTGATAATAACAACTTAATCCTTTATTTGTTATAATTTTTTTTTCTTTTTTATAAAATTTTAAATTCTATAAATGTAATGGATACCAAAATGTATATTTAGGATAAAAATTAATAAAAAAACATAAAATATAACCAAATATTACTATATATTTTGGCGAAATTAAATAACATTAAATAATTCTAACAACTTTTTATTTCATTGATATAAATACTTTATTAATGTAAAAGAATATTCTACAAAATAATCTATCTTTCATTAAATTTTCGTTAGAATTCAAGTTCAAAACATTAAAAAAAAAAAGGAAAAAAATCCATTTTTATTTGAAAAAAAGATAAACAAAATTGAAATGGCCCTCTTCTTTGATCATAGTTATTGTTTATCACATCAATATTTTATTTTCATTAATGAATTTTTTTTAATTATATATAAAAAAAATTAAAAACATATAAAATATTTTAAAAAAAGAAAAAAAAAGAGACTAAAAAGAAAAATTAACTCACTTACAATATAAATTTGAAACTTCAGTAAGAATAGCAAATAAGGTGCCAAATTATTTATATATATGAGGAATATAAGAACAAAAAAGAAAAATAGAAAAATCAGCAACAAACAGCAATTTATACTTTATTGTTGCCTGAATATGGATAATCATAAGAAATATATATATATATATATATATATATATATATGAAAAATGTGATAAATAAAGAAAGAAAAAATTACAAAAAATAGAAGAAAAAATATACCTTATTTCCATCTAAATGTGGATGATCATTGGAGAAGAGGACAAAAAAAAGAAAAAATATATATGAGAATAAGAGTTCCTGAAATTGCAAGGAAGGTTGTGATTATTTACTAAATAGGTGTTTACTAGTTTTTTATTAGTTTTTTTTTGAAACGTTGTTTTCTAAAATTGAAAATACACTTTTTTTTAATTAACTGTATGAGAATTTGAAGTATTTAATTGAGAAAAAAAATTGTTATAGTAATATCATATATTTTACTGTCAAGTGTCATAACATGGTAAAATGAGACATTATACTTCTCCTTTAATATATATATAGATTAACTTTCTCTTTTTTTTTTTTAAAAAATGAACAGTTTACAATTTCCTCTCTAAAGAATTGAGAAATTAAATTGTTTTATATTATTTAAATAGAGGGATTGAATTATTTTATCTTTATAAAATAGATGAGGCTAAATATTTATAAAAAATTCATCTGAAGAAATAAAGTGTTAAAAGAAGAAAATTGAGAGATATTAGTATTCAATTTTTGAATAAAAGGAAAAATTTTAAATTATGTCAAATCTTTTTTTTTATTTTTTAAAAAGCACTTTGCTTTTTTATAAATACCAAACAGCTGTGCTATGGGAATCTATTATCTTCCTACCAAGAGACTGCCCTTTTCGCTAAAAAAATAAAAGAAAATATCCTCCTTTGAATCATTGTAGCACATATCTTTATGAATCATTTTGTTAAAAAAAAAATAATTTTAACATGTTTTTAATTAAAAAATTCATTTTAATATCATATAAGTAATTCTAAATTTTTAACAAATTAAAATACTATTTTCTATTTTAAAATAATATATTTTAAGAAGAAAAATTTTACTAATCAATTAAATTCTCTTTTTTTAATTAAAATAAATTCAGTGTCACATCAACATTAAATACTAAAATATTTTTTGAATGGATATAATTTAATATTGGCCTAATTATCTAAAAAAATCATGAATTTTATAAGTTTTAACAATTTTATTGATAAAATTTTTTAAAAAATATATTAAAATTGTTAAAAATTGTAAAGTTTATAATTGTTAAAATTGTTAAAAGATGTAAAGTTCAAGAATTTTTAAATAAAAATTAAAAAAATATGTTAAAATTATTAAAACTCGTACAATTCAGGATTTTAAATCTCGCTGTTGTATTGAATACATCCGAAATAGTTAAGAATCTTCCTACATTCAATAATTAGGCTATAATATTTAGCATGTAATATTTTAGAGTTTATTACTAAAATCCCTTGAGATTTAGTCAAATATATGAATTGATCTCTTTATTTAAGTAATATATTATGACATTCTTAAGATTTGTTTTTGTTGCACTTCCATTAGTTTGCTGTCAATTATGGGCTAAAGTACAATTTTTAACATAAAATATTTCACTTTGATACTTAAAGTTTTATCTTTTTACCATTTATACTTTTTATACTTATTTAACATTTATATTACATTTAAATAAATTTTATATTTTTTGCAAACTTATTTGATTAGATCTTCCTTATATGTCAATATTTTATTTTGATTTTCTTCTTGCGCAATTTTTTGAATTTCTTAAATTATTTTGAAAATTTACTCAAATGTTATATTATGAAAACTTATTTAAAACAATTTAATTCAAAATTTTTCTTAAATTATTTTGAAAATTTACTCAAATTTTATATTATGAAAACTTATTTGAAACAATTTAATTCAAAATTTTGTTATAGTTAAATGCAAATGCAAAAATTAACGTTTATGCAAGATCCGATCAAATAAATATCAAACAATATACAATTTTTATTGTATTTGAATTAGAAAAATAAAAAATTATGTAACAAATTTTTATCATAGTGTCTTCCTTTTAATAACATCTTTCTTTAAAAGAAGTATAAATTTTATTTAAAATAAAATTTGTATAATCCAAAATATTATGAATAGTAGTGTTTTATAATTTTTGTTTATTTTTCAATGTATGTTTGTTGATTTATTTTTAGAATTTAAAATTATTATAAAGATGCATATATAAATTGTTATTTTTAATTTAAAATATGAAAATATTATTTTATATAAAAATTTTTATTTATATTTTTAATTCAAACTATGAACAATTAAAATCATTGGATTTATTTTGAAGTATGAAAAAATTTTATAGGTAAAATGATACGAATGTTAGAAATTAAAAACTTTAAAAATTAAAAAGAAATAATTTGTATTGGAATATATACTTTAGTCTATGAACTAACAACAGAATTGATAGAAGAATAAATTAGTATAATGGAAACAAAATTTATGAATATTATAATATATTTAAAAAAAAAAAAGGATTAACTAATATGTTTGAGCAAACCTCAAAAGATTTTATTAATTTATTTATATTTTAATAGATTTGAGTATATATCGTAACCTGTAAGAGTATCTATATATATTAATTAACTAAATGTACATCTCGCAATTTTTCCTTTTTCACTAATAACATATATTCTTCACTTAATGATAGGTAACAACATTCACATGTGGTGGAGTGTCTATTGGAATTCGAATGCACCATGTTTTAGGAGATGTTATTGCTGCTCTCAATTTCATCAACACATGGTGTGATGTAGCACGAGGAGCTCCTATGGGCACATCACCATTGATTGATCGGACCTTTCTTCTTAGTCAAGACCCACCAAAACCAAAATTTGAACACACTGAGTTTCACTCTCCACCTACTATGAATGCCACTTCCACTCAGAATCCAACTCAACAACAATCGACTTGTTCCGAAATCCTTAAAATTACACCGCGTCTAATTGACGCCTTGAAGACTAAGGTTAACACCAGAGATGGAAAAACCAACTACAGTAGCTATCTGGTCCTAACTGCGCATATATGGCGTTGCATAAGCAAAGCTCGCGGCTTGGCTGATGATCAAGCAACCCAGTTGTTCGTACCTGTTGATGGTAGAGCCAGATTTGACCCTCCAGTCTCGCATAACTATTTTGGCAACACAGTGATCATTGCTACACCAATTGCTTTATCTGGGCAGCTATCCTCAGAGACGTTGAAGGAGACTGTTGAAAGAATTGAAAAGGAAATAAAGAAAATGAATGACGAATATTTAAGATCAGCCATTAATTACATTCAGTTGCTAGATGATTTAACGCCTATACTGCGAGTGCGAGGACCGAGCAGCTGTCGATGCCCGAACCTCAGCATTGTTAGCTGGATGAGGCTTCCTTTCTATGAAGCTGATTTTCGGATGGGGAAGCCTGTGTTTGTTAGGTCAGCAAATCCACATCCAGGCAAAGGATATATATGCAAACTCCAACTCCAGACAAAGATGCGAGCTGGGCATTGGTCATTTGCCTAGAACAAGATCATATGCAATCATTTGTGAAACTGTTTGACCAGGTTTCGATTTGACTTCTGATATATATGTTCAAGCTTTCAACTAGTTGTTAATTAATATTAAGACTTGGGTTTGTCAGCAGAAATTCAACTTCTTCTGTTCAGACAATGTTGTGATTTCTCCTTGTTAATTAAATTTAACTTCAGCAAATCTTTAATTATCAACTTTTCTTGTTGAAGTCTAGTTTCTTAGCACAAGACATTTTAATATTTATCAATATTATTAAAATTATTCTTTAGTATTGTTCAATTATCAATTTCCATTTTCAATGGTCTTTTTAAAATTTTTCTTTATTATTTATTTAATATTTCATTACTCTCTATTTTAAAATCCTCTTGCAAGGTCCTCCTTTTATAACCTAATGACTCAGATGATAGACATTATAAGATAAAATTATGAGTTCGATTCTCCACTCCCATCTTGACCTCTCAATTGTTAAAAAAAAAAAAAAAGAAAAGAAAACTTCTTGCAGGTGGCAACTCTTTTCCTTTCTTTTACTTATATATTTTGTAAGTTTAATTTTATTATCTTTAATGTGTATATTCTAAATCTAATTTTGCTTTTCATAATTGATCGTATCTCTAGTATCAAATTTCTCACTCTTTGAAAGAAATCATGAAACTATGAGGGAAAAGAGTTTCATTTTCTTGAATTGTCTTAAAAAGAGAGACTTTTACACAAGAAATCAATCAAAGGAAATTGTTTTTAGCAAGGTTCATGATGATGAACGATGACGAAGTAATTTGATCACGTTTGAATGTATTCACATAGGAGATCTTGTTGCCTCTTACTGTAGAGATTGATCTCCCATTCCTCTTTTCCCTTTTAGTTTGCCTCATCCATTGATCAAAAATTTCCTTTGATGCTTGAGTACAATTAAGTTAGATGGAGATGAAGATGGTGTGTGCAATTTGATGGAGTATGAAGTTCAAGTTTAATTAATAAGAGCCTTTAATTAATCAATGTTTCCCCTCATCAAATCCATTAGATTCAATCATGTTTTGATAATTATACAATAAAAAATATAGAAGTGGTTTACTTTTTTTTGGGAATTTTTTCTCATTAAGGAGGAGTATGTTAAATTATTTAAATATTGATGTATCCCAAGGAGTTTTCTGTAGTAAATATGCTGAAAGGAATGATATATAATACAAAGATAGGTAGCCGTTAACTAGTTAGAAATGAGCAGTGTAATAAAGGCAGAATTAAAATCATTTACCTTTGATGATTTCAGAAATTCAAGATTTAACAACGTTAGATTTAGTGTTAATCACCAAAAAAGGAAAAATACTATATTATTCACTGCCCTTTTTACTCTAGTGTTTTGTCTTTTTTTTTTGGGAATGTTTTGTAGACTTTTTTGTTTTGTATATTTTTCATGCTTTTAACCTTTTTTTTTTGTACTATTTTACTATGTTTTTTTTTCCTGAAGCAGTTGTTCCTCTAAAACTGCCTTTTCACAATCACACTCTTTCTTTTTTAATTAAGTTGGATGAGGTAAACCTATCATAGACGATCTTAATAAAACTCATGTAAATGTAAAAATGAGAAGTGCATGTTGTATTTCTATTGTAACTGCTTACATATATACTGTTATTACTTAACAATACAACTAACTAACCATATCTCTATTTAACCAATGAGAAGGAAACACGTCTATCTAACCAATAAGAGTGCAACACATTAGTATAAATTAAGTAATTAAACTACATCATTATGTTATATGTCATCTAAACGATGCTACTATACTGCTCCTACACTACTACACTTTTAGAGCACTGAGCACTGCTACTTTTGCATTCTGCAGTGTGTGGACTAACTAATGTATTCAACAGCCCCGCACAAGGTGGAGTATACAAATTTTGGACAACCAACTTGAGAATAGAACGATGAAAGGAGGCAATAGACAAGGGTTTGGTTAGACAATTAATGAGTTGATGCTAAATACGAACGGGAAGGAGATGAACCAGACCATCATGAATCTTTTGCCTAATGAGATGGCAATCGATTTCAATGTGTTTGGTGCACTCCTGAAACATCAGGTTTTCAACAATTTTGATGGTAGAAGTATTATCATAATAAATAGAGGCAGGACCAGGATCAAAATCGAAATCGTGAAGGAGGTAGGTAAGCCATTAAACTTCACAAGTCATAGCAGTAAGTACACGATACTTTGCTTCGATAGAGGAAAGAGAAACAATATGTTGCTTCTTGGATTTCCAGGAAACCAATGCATTGCTAAGAAAAACACAATACCCAGTGATGGAACGTCGGGTGTTAATACAAGATACCCAATCTGAATCCGAAAAGGCCTTGATATGAAGCTCATTTGTAGAGGGAAAAAATAAGCCTTGTCCTAGAGAACTTTTAATATAACTTAAAACTCAATGGGCTATTGTAAAGTGGATTTGAGTAGGACAATTGAGAAGTTAGGACAATTGATGAACAGTGAAAGATAAGTCTGGTCTCATTGTTGTGAGATAAACAAGCTTACTAACAAGGCGATGATAGCTAGTGACATCAGATAAGAGAGGATTGTCAACTTTAAACAGCTTGACATTAACTACCATTAGAGTGCTAGTAGGCTTAGTGTAATATCCCGTGTTTTTAAATATTTTAATATTGTATCGGGATATGCAGTGTTAATAATTTTTGTATATATATATATATATATCTTTGATATTTTTACGAGTTGATATTTATTTAAAGCTTATTTTAACTATTTATATTATTTTAAGTACTTTACGTAAAATTTTCCCGGGAATTTTATTTTCGGGGGAATTAATACGTAAATAATTTAATATTAATTATTTTAAACAATTTTACGAACTTGCATGAACTCATATATATTTTTAAAGTACTAAATAAAGTGTAAATATGTGTGTATATTTAAATTTAACTAGGGTTTAATTAATTACCCTAATTTTTTTATTATTTATTATTTAGTTTTAATATTATTTAATTATTTTTTTAGTGTATAAATTATTTAATATGTTAAATTATGTGTGTGAAAATTTATATTTTTATAATATATAGTGTGAGTATATATATATGTATATATACATAATTTATTGTTAAAATCAAAAACAATTGCCAAATTACCGTTTTGCCTCAATCTCCTCTCCTTCTTCCCCGATCGCCCAACCACCATAACCACCTTCTGTCACACCGTTCTCTTGCCGTCGGTGTGCCTCCCGGCATACCACTTTCTTCCTCAGCCTTTCTCGCCACCTGCTGCAGCTGTTTCCAGCGTCGGGAAGCTCATTTTGGTTGGAAAACCCGAAACTCATCCTCACCGTCGATCGACGTGATTTCGGCCACCATTTTTGACACCGCTAGTCTCTATCTTCTCCTTGAGCTCCGATGAGTGTGATTCCAAGCTTTTTTTCACTTAAAATGGTCTAGGTTTGCCTAGGTTTCGATTTTGCAATTTCGGCCTATTAGGGTTTTCGATATTTTTTTGAGCTTCAATTGATATATTCATGAAAAATTCCTTCACAAATGTTGTTACCCTTAGCTTAATATTCATGTGTGAATTTTTATAGAATTTTTTGAATTTATTTTGATTTTTGGGTATTTTTGATTATTTTATTATTATTTTCTAATTTTCGAAAATTAATTAATTAAATTACAAAATTGAGTTTTATGATAAATATAGGTGTTGAAATGAATTATAGAAATTTATTTTGAATTTTTTTGAATTTTTATGTATTTATTTTGAATGTATTTAGTTTATGTAATTTTGGAAAAATAGGGTTAATTGTGTGTTTAATTGAAATTAATTAGTTAATTGAGTTTATTTATTGATATTATTGATATATATGTTGAGAAAATTAATTTTTGTGCAATTATATTATTTTTGGTGAATTTTTGAATTAATTTTAGTATATTTGTGTATATAGGGGTATTTTGGTAATTTTACCCTAAATTGGCTAAAAATGTAATTAAATTGGTTTTAATAGTTATTTAGGGTATAAAAATGATTTCAACAAATTATTTAGTATTTTTAACTAATTAAAACTATTTTTCGTAAATTATTTTCAATTATATATATAATATATGATTTTTCTAATAAAATGAGTTTTATCGGTTTTTACTGTGTTTTAGGGTTAATTATGTAATTTCAACTTATAAAATGTATTTCTATGATATGAGGGTATTTTTGATATTTCTATATTGTTCTATGAATTGTGGACCTCAGTCGGTAAACTGTAGTTTGGAGTCCGACCGAGGGGTTGTGATTGTGATTCTGTATCTATTGTTTGAAGTTTGTTTCTTTGCAAGGCCAGCTCTACTCTTTGAGTAGAGAGATGTCTGTTTTACAAGGGAGGTTCTGTCACGACCCAAACTAGGAGTCATGACCGGCACTAGGGAATGAGAATTCTTTCGAATCTGGAACCCGTAGCAAGCCTAAGAAAATAAAATCATACAATAAATAAATAAAAGTACGACCGAATTAAAATTTTTTTGAATCAATAAATAAAATAAATACTCCAAATCCTTTTATAAATGAATACATATTCGTACAATGTTCAAATACAAATTCTTAGAGTATTTAATATCCAAACAAAATAATACACTTCCAATATAATAACACTACTACTGCAGTTTCTAGAATACAATTTAAAGTTCAGAATATACATTTGCATAAAATAGCCGGGACTAAAGAACACTGGCGAGGAACTCTACAACTAAGGTCTGACGATATGGGATCTCCTGAAAAAAATAATTGAGGGGGGTCAGACCTCACTGAGTGAATTATTATACTATATATACATGCAAAATAAACCATAACAATCAAGCATTCTTATATATATATATATATGTATATACACACATTTCACACGAATGCCAAACTTTGCTTTTATAAATATACTAAATGTAGAAAATGTTTGTTTTAATTCATGAAGGATCCATAGAACCCTAATAATAACAATCTCAACAACCCCATCATCACTCTAGCCATGCAGGCTCACTTGATTCCAAATAGAACACTTATTCCAATTTGGACAGCAGACTGGCCCCGAGACACTAAGTCAATCGAGCTCCAGCAGTATGACTGTCAGTGTGATTGGCCCCGAGACATTTGGTCAACTGAGCTCCAACAATCACACTATCTATCACCTCACATCTCAATCAACCCAATAGATCATTCAATTCACTTATGGACAGTAGACTGGCCCCGAGACACTAAGTCAACCGAGCTCCAGCAGTCTGACTGTTAGTGTGATTGGCCCCGCAATCACACTATCTAATATACCATTAATCTTAGTCAAATCAATTAAATCAATTATAATCACCCAATTTTAACTTTCACTCAATCCTTATCTATTTTACCGGTACGTACACGGTCCTAGTGCTGCCCACTAGGAAGCACGTTCTATTGATATCCTTCACTTCGAATAAATCATTCATTCGGAAAATAATTAATGTAGAACAATATTCATAATAGTAAAACCAACCATATATATATATATATATATACCAAAAATATACCTAGTATATTTCAGGTATATATATATATATATATATGTATGTCAAATAAATTACGAAATAAACTAAAGATAAATCATTAATATAGTTAAAAACAATTTAAATGAGTAATAATAATATAACATGCATTATCTTAAAAATATACTTAAATATGCAAAAGATATACCCTAAGTACACAAATCATTTAATTAAACATTTATGTATAAATATTCATTTAAATACGTGTTTGTGTTTAACATATATTCACAAATATACTAAAAATAAACCTAATTATCTAGCATGCATATGTCAAAAATAAACCCTAAATATACCACTAATGTGCTAGGTTTAATTTAATAATAAAACATTTATTTATTTGAAAATAAATCAAAAATATACCAAAAGATAAACTTAAAAATAATTTAAGTGTAGGTTTATAATTTAACATGCAATTATTTAAGAATAAACCTAAAATCTACTAAAACTATACCTAAGGTATACTAATCATTTAATAAAATAATTATGTCTAAGTGTACATTTTAAAACATGTGTATATTACTCAAATGTATTAAACCTAAACCTAATTGTTTAATGTGCATATATCAAACTAACATGCATAATTATTTAATATGCATATATATAAAAATGCAACCCTAGATATACCAAAAATATTATAATTTAAATCATTTTTAAACATACAATGAAAATGAAAAATTCTAAATAATGCACCCTATATGCAGTGCATATATATACAGTATAATAACTCACATGTTAGCGCTCCACGAGACAAACTCAGCGGGTCTGATCCGTTAGGCCTCGGTCTCGGCGCAGCTAGACAAACAAATGACAACATGAAATCAGAATAAAGTTAACGAAAATTCTAAAGACTCAATCTAGAATTTTAGACACAGAATTAGAATAAGAATTTGACCGGATATCACGTTTTACGAGAATTCTACCGAAAATCCTGTAGAACCTCCCCTGTAAAACGGACATCTCTCTACTCAAAGAGTAGAGCCGGTCCTGCAAAGAAATACACTTCGGAATAAACACAGAATTACAACCAAAATCCCTCGGTCGGACTCCAAACTACAATTCATCGACCGAGGTTCACAATTCACATAATATTTATAAAATACCAAAAATGCCCTTATATAATAAAAATATATTTTATAAATTCAAATTACGTAATTAACCCTAAAACATACTAAAAATCAATAAAAACCCATTTATTTAGAAAAATAGTATATTATATATAATTTGAAAATAATTTACGAAAAATAGTTTTAATTAGTTAAAAATACTAAAAATTTACAGAAATTATTTTTATAGCTCAAATAATTATTAAAACCAATTTAATTATATTTTTAGCCAATTTAATGTAAAATTATCAAAATACCCCTATATATATATTCACTATAAATGTTCAAAAATTCACCAAAAATTATATAATTACTCAAAAATTAATTTCTCAACATATAATTTAATAATATCAATAAATATACTCAATTTACCAATTTATTTCAATTAAACACATAATTAACCCTATTTTTCAAAATTACATAAACTTAATAAATTCCAAATAAATACATAAAAATTCACAAAAATTACAAATAAATTTCTATAATTAATTTAAACTCCTATAATCACCATAAAACACAATTTCATAATTTAATTAATTAATTTTCGAAAATTAGAAAATAATAATAAAATAATAAAAAATTCACAAAAATTAAAATAAATTCCAAAAATTTTAAAAAAATTACAGCATGTATATTAAGATTCCAGAAACAAAGTTTGTGAAGGAAGTTTTCATGAATCAATCAAATTAAAGCTAAAAAAAATTGGAAACCCAAAATGGCTGATTTGAAGAAATTGAAACCTAAGCAATTATAGACCAAATCAAGTGAAAAAAAGCTTGGAATCACACTCACCAGAGCTCAAGGAGAAGATAGAGACTGACGGCATCAAATTTGGTGGCCTAAAAGTGCTTGGTCGGAGCTAAGTCGATTTTTGGCTCCTTGATGAAATCCGATCAAAACTCGCTAGAAAAAGAATGTTTCAGGTGGTGGAAAGGGTTGGAGGTGGAGGAGGAAGGCTGAGGGGCATAGTACCAGCAAGAAAACCAGCTTGAAAGTGGCTGGAAATGGAAGAAATATGGTGAAGGGCATTTGGAGAAGAAGAGTGGCAATTCTGTAAATAAAGGGAAGTTTTGGTTTTTGATTAAAAAATTATATATATATATATATATATATATTCACACTATATATTATAATAATATAAAATTTCACACACATTAAATATACACCACGCACATATTTTAATATGTTTAATAATTTATACACTTAAAATTAATTAATATAAAAATTAAATAATAAAATTAAGGAAATTAACTAAGCTCTAATTAATTTAAATAAATACACATATATACATTTTATTTTAGCACTTTTAAATTATATATGAGTTCATGAAAATTCATAAAACTAGTCAAAATAAATAGTATTAAATTATTTACGTGTCAATTTTTTCAAAAATACAATTTCCGAAAAAATTTTACGTAAAGTACTTAAAATAATATAAAATAATTAAAATTAGCTTTAAAAAAACAACAAACTCATAAAATATCATAAATATATATACAAAAATTATTAACACTACATATCCCGATGCAGTATAAAAATATTTAAAAATTCGGGATATTACAGGTTCTGCCGAATTTTCGGTAGAATTATTGTAAAACATGATGTCCGGTCGAACCCTAATTCTGATTCTGTCTCTAGTATTCTAGATCGAGTCTTTAGAACTTTTGTTAGATTTGTTCTGATTCCTGTCATTTTTGTTTGTTTAGTTGCGCTGAGACCGAGGCCTAGTGGACCAGGCCCATTGGATCCATCTCGAGGAGCGCAATAATTTATGAGTTACTATTCTATGTATATATGCTCTAGGGTGCATGATTTTAGAAATATATGTTTTATTTTGATTAAATATGCATAACAGTTTAATTAGTACTTAAGTTTAATTTTAGTTTACTTTTGGTTTATTTTTGGGTTATTTTCTATATATGTTAAACTATATGCATGTTTTATTAATAAATTATGTTTAAAATGTTTTTGAATATATTTATAGTTTATTTTGTAAATTAATTTGATTTATTTGACGTATATATACTCGAAATATACCTGGTTTACTTTTGGTATATTTCTAGTATATATATGGTTTATGTTGCTGTTTATTTCAAATTCATGCATCATTTATTTTTATGAATGTATGTTTTCTGTTAATGAAGGATATCAATAGAACGTGCTACCTAGTGGGCAGCACTAGGACTGAGTACGTACTAGTACGCTTATAACATTTAGGCTATATTACTAACCTGTTTGAGGATATCGATTGGATTTGATTATTTGATGTGTGAGAAAGGATTTGGGAGTGTGATTGCTGGAGCTCGGTTGACTTAGTGTCTCGGGGTCAGTCTAATGTCTAAATGGAACAAGTGAATATATTGGAATAAGTGAGCCTGTATGGCTAGAGTGTTGTCTAACACTGTTTTGAGGTTGCGATTTTCTAGGGTTATATTTGATCCTTCATAAACTGTGATTTTCAATAAAAATATATAAAAGGATTTTATTGCATTTTGCTTGTATATATACTTATTATATATATACTATTGACTGTATGCATTGTCATTTAGTATGCATGTATATATATTATAGTAATTCACTCAGTGAAGTCTGACTCCCCTTCATTGACTATTTTCAGGAGAGTCATCTTCATCAGACCTCAGTAGCAGACCTGTACGCCGGATTTCTTTCACTCTGGCTTCTTTATATAAACTGCTTATCTGAGTTTTATTTTATAATCTAGACACTGCAGTAGTTATGGTCGATTATGAGATTATTGTATTATACTTATATGAGATATGTACTTTAAATATTTGAACTGAAACTTGTATTAAAAGTTTATTTTTATATGAGATGAGGATTTGATTTAATTTCATTTGGTGGAAATATTATTTTGATATTTATGATTTTATTCCGCTGCATAATATTTTACTTAAATGTGTTGTTATTATTACTATTGTATATTTTATTTTATTTTAGGCTTGCTACGGGTTTCGGATTCAAAAGAATTCCCGTTCCCTAGCGCTGGTCATGACCCATGTTTTGGGTCGTGACACTTAGCACCTAAGAAACTAGTTTCATATAACAAATCAACAGCATATTTGCGTTAACAAAGATTGATTCCCAGAGTGGAGTGAGCGACCTCAAGGCCAAGAAAAGATTTGAGGGTGCTGAGATCTTTAATTTTGAATTAATCATTAATATAACTCTTAATATCAGAAATGGCATGAAGACTATTGCTTACTGTGATGACATCATCAACATAGACTAAGAGGGCAAGAATATCTATATTAGTATGCTTAAGAAAAAGAGATGAATTAGATAAGGCTTAAGAAAAACCTTGATTCAACAAAGTTGAAGTCAGTTTAGCATTCCATTGGCGACTTGCTTGTTTTAAGCCATAAAGGCTTTTAGTAAGTCAAAAAACTTGAGAAGAATCAAACATGGAAAGTCCTGGTGGCAAGTCCATATATACCTCTTTATGTAAGTCATTTTACAAGAACACATTATTGATGTCCAACTGATGTAAATGCTAACATTTGCTGGTAGCAAGAGCAAGCAGAGTTCTAATGGTTGTCATCTTCATAACAAGAGAGAAAGTATCGAAATAATCAACACCAGATTACTGTGTGTAGGCCTTAGTAATAAGACATGCTTTGTACCTTTTAATAGTACCATTAGCCTCATACTTAACTCTATACACCCATTTGCATCCAACAATAGTTTTGGATAATGGTAAAGGCATTATTTTCCATGTGTTATTAGCTTTAAGACCTTACAACTTAGCTGTCATTGCATCACGCCAACATTAATGTTAAACAGCCTCATAGTAAGTTTAGGGTTCAATAATGGTGGAAATTTGACAAAGAAAATGTTTATGAGGAGGAAAGATACGGTGGTAGGTAAGAACATGAGAAATATGATGAGGAGTGGAATGAAAAGAAGGAGAAAGATAATAATCTTATAAGTGAGAAGGTGGTTTAGTGATTCATTTAGATCGATGAAGAGGGTGATGATTTTCAAAGTGTGAAGCATCCATGGTAACATTTGGAGAATAAGATGGAGCAATATCAGTTGGAATAGCCAAGTATCTAGAAAGAGAGGGTGATGAAGAATACAACTTAGAAGAAGAAGGAGAAAAAGGAAATATAGTTTCATTAAAAAGGACATTTTTAGAAACAAGAAATTTTTTAGTATTAAGATCATAAACACAAAAACCTTTGGTATGAGAGGGATATCTAAGAAAAATACATATAGAAAAATGAGTATCAAATTTTTTTCAGTTAGAAGCTATAGTAGAAGTGTGGCATTCACAACCAAAAACTTTAAGGTTAGTGTAAGTGGGAGGTTTTTGAAATAAAAGTTGATAAAGTGTTTGATTGTCTATGACTGAAGAGGATGTTCTATTGATCAAATAAACAACAAGTAACACACAATTGACCTAAAAAATAATGGGAAGATGAGCTTGAAACATAAATGCTCAACTGACATTTAAAATGTATTGATGCTTACGCTCAACGGTGCTGTTTTATTGAGGTGTGTATGGGCAAGAAGTTTGGTGAATGACTCATTTATAAGCAAAGAAACCATGGAATGCAAAATCAGAACCATTGTCAACATAAATCTTTTTTATTTTGGTAGTAAATTGAGTTTTAACCATTGTAAAAAAATTTTGAATTAAAGAATGTGTATCAGATTTGAACTTTATTGGAAAAAGCCAAGTATATTCACTCATATCATCTACTATAGTAAAAAATATCGATGACCATAGGTGGATGTAGTTGACATGGGCTCTCATATGTCCATATGAATTAAATTAAAACAACAAGAGAAGAAGGAAGAACTAATACGAAAAGAAAGTCTTCTTTGTTTACTAAAATGGCAAATATCACAATGCATAGAACTTAATACAATAGAACTGTCAATAGTTTGAAAACTCTTTATTCTAGAATGAGGTGGATGTCCTAATCTAAAATGCCATAAATTAGGAGGAGTGACAGTGACAAAAGTGGATATAATAGAATAAGAAAAACCAGAGTATTTGATAGAGAGACCAGCAAAATCATGAAACCGATATAGTCCATCTACTTCTTTAGCTGTACCAATCTTTATACTGTGAATATCTTGTATATAACAATAATTAGGAAGAACAACAAGGAAACAATGAGAAGTTTTGATCAGTTGGCTTGCTGAAATCAAGTTGAAAGTGAATTGAGGCACATGTAAGACATTATATACAGTCAACTAAGTGTTTAATTATATATAACTATTGTAAGTCACTGGTATACTAATTTTGTTAGGCAATCTAACAAATAAATTGCTAATTGAGTGATAAGAGTCAAAATGATCAAGTGTGTTTATGATATGATCTGTAGCTCCAGTATCAACAATCCAAGTTGATCTAGGAACTTTCATTGCAACAAAGAATACTTTAGGAGTAATGAATATACCTGAATCAGTTAGTTGTTTAATTAATGAAACAACATTACTGATTGAAGGTGAAGCATATGCAGAAGTAGCTTGCTGAACTGAACTTGAGGCATTTGTAGTTATAGAGCATTTACTTGGTTAAATTAATGCTAACAACTGATTATAATGCTCTTTAGTGAACAACATATTACAAGTAAGATCTTCATTAACAATTTGTTTGCCTTTATTATTGTTGATAATTGTATCAGTTCCACCATAAATAGTTAAAAAACTATCAACCTGATTTGTCATTCCATTGAAATTCTTAGCCATGGATTTATAACCAAGAGGAAAACCATGCTTCTTATAGCATTTATCAACTGTATGACTTAGAGTTCCACAATACGTACAAGTAGGTCTGTTCTTTAAATTACCACTTTAATTTCTTCTCAAATTAGAAGAGTGATTTGAGTTAGGATTATAGGCTTTGTGATTTGGAGTATATGTACTTTTACTTGCGTAGAAAATTGCATATTCATTCACTTCTTGATCTAGAATGCCTCTCATTTAGCACTCATGTTGAATAACAAGAGAGGAAACACAATTGATTGTAGGAAATGGATCCATGATGAGAATCTATGACCTCACAGTGGAGAAATCACTGTTCAAACCTTTTAAGAACTGGATAATATAATCTTGCTCTTAATAGCTTTTAAATATATCAATGGCATTGTAATTGCATTGAGGAATGTAGAAGCATCTAGGAATAGGTCTTAGGTTGAGTAATTCATTCCATAATACCTTTAACTGAGTGAAATAAGGTATTATAGATAGAGAACCTTGCTTCAAAGCTGTAATTTCTTCTTGAAGATCTGAAACACGAACCACATCACTTTATGAAAATTGATCATAAAGATCCTTTTATAAATCATAAGTAAGATTAATCTAAATCATGCTTTATGCAATAGATGTGATAATGACTTAACAAGACAAGAGAGAACCATTGTATTACATCTCTCTTAAATAGGAATAGTGGATCATTCGAATCAAGTGCTTTGATAGAATCATTAATAAACTTTAACTTATTTTTAGATATTAGAGCCATCCATATGGATCTTGACCAGGAGTAGTAGTTATTACCTGTGAGTGTGCAAGAAGTGAACACTAATGAGGGATTCTTATTAGGATGAAGAAAATTAGGATTGGATGGAAGCTCCTCTAGTTTGAGATTTTGATACATTATAGAAAATTATGAACATAAAGTGAGCTAAACTAAAAGAAAATTTGTTTGGTTATAAAGAATATGCAAGAAAATGACGAGAAAACACAAAGAAATATCTATCAGGTGAGAGAGAATTTACTCTGCTCTGATACCATAATAAAACTCATGCAAATGTAAAAATGAGAAGTGCACATTATATTTATGTTGTAACTGCTTACATATATACTGTTATTACTTAACAATACAACTAACTAACCAAATCTCTATTTAACCAATGAGAAGGAAACATGTCTATCTAACCAATAAGAGTGCAACACATAAGCATAAATTAAGTAATTAAACTACATCATTTTGTTGTCTGTCATCTAAACGATGCTACTATACTGCTGCTGCATTACTACACTTTTAGAGCACTGAGCACTACTACTTTTGCATTATGCAGTGTGCAGATTAACTGATGTGTTCAACAGATCTAAATCCAAAATCCAACATCTCCCACTTATACATAATGGTTATAACTCCATTACGAGGTTTTTTCTTAATCAATAGATAAACAACACTTTCATACTAATAAACGGGTCGTGCGACTTTATGACCAAAACTTGCACTTAGGAGCTTGTTACTATGGATCAGTTATGAATAATATATAAGCTTTAATCCTAAATAAAAAGTGATGTTACTCAATCAAATATACTCGTAGTACCCTAGATTTATCCCTTTCAAATCATATTAACATCTTTAATCCCTCGAATAGCATGTTCAAGATATTTTCATTTTGTGTATCCATAATCAAGTCATACTTCTCTTAAGAGACAAGATTAGCCAGCCAATGGACACACCAAACAAAATCTTCCTTTTCTACTTGAAATTTATAATTTATACATAGTTACTTTTCTAGGCATGGGCTATAGATCAAATTATTCATGACCATAAGTAGCATGCTAAGATAGCAAAACACTATATGTATGAATTACAAACAATAACAAAAAGTATAAGGGCACTAATATGAGGATTTAAGATTATCCTCAAGGTCTCACACAGTGGAGAAGTATGGATTATTCTTCCACTACCTTTTCAATCAAACAAGCACACATGGTACGAATTATGTGCTATAGTGTTTAAATTTCAATTCGATGTCAATAAAAAAATTGTAAAAATCTAAGTTCAGTCACTTATTTGTGCCTAACTTGAATTCTCCAAGTACTCTTAAAAACTAATATAAAATAATTTTATTTCTACCTTTTTGAATTTTTTTACCTAAAATTAACTAGTTAATTATTTTAAGTTAACTAGTAAAAGTAAAGTATAGTTTTTTTCTTATTTTTAACTAAAAAATAGCTTATTAAAATGTCATAATAAATTTTTATTTTAATTTTATGCCATAAAAAAAATATACTAAATTGAACTGGTTTAAAATCGGAACCGGCCTATTTGAACTGGAACTCAGTCCTTGAACAAGCCTTGTGTCCGGTTTCAGTCAGATTTCATTAACCCTAAAATTGCGAACTGTTGGTTTATAAATTGAAATCAGCGGTTCATGAACTGTGACTAGGCCTACCTTCAACTTTGGCCTTGAGCCAACAAGTTCCAACTATGAGTGCTCCTAATTTGGGCTCTATTGCTCTTGGAAAAGCCCTCACCGATATGGTGTGTATTATCCATTGCATTCTTATAAAAATACTTCACTGAATTGTGAAGCTTTTGAGTTAGAAATTTTTTTTTAATAAATATTTCATTATATTGGTTCATGTGTCTCTTAGTTAGCTTCACTTTCACTTCATTTATATATATATATCACTATAGTTCATCTTCATACACTTGTAGTGTATGATCCAATGTAACATAGATAAAATGTTTGGTATATTTAACTAAAGTGTTGCTAATATAGTAAGTTGTTAGATGATAGCTGTGTTGAGGAAGTAAATATTTTTATTGTATATATTAGGAAGTAAATATTTGTACACAATTAGGAATAAAGTTTTATTCTATTTAGGATGTTATTCTATTCCTAATTAGGTTGTGATTAGGATTCTTGTGTGTATATATAAGGGGTGTAACCCTTCTTTGAATATCATGAAAAATATTTTCCTTGAATTTTCTCTCTTTTTTCTCTGAATTTTATTATTCATGGTATCGGAGCATACCCATTGAAATTGAATTTTTTTATTGAATTCTTGCAAATCGTATTTTTTTATTCCTTTGAATTCTTTGAATCTTTAAAATCATGACCACCGAAAACACATCCATCATATCTCATGGAACACCCAATTTTATTCAAACCCTTCAAGATAATTCTCCCTTTCCCACAGGAATTATTCTTGATGATACTAATTATACTTTATGGTCACAGATCATGGAGATGCAAATTGAAGCCAAATATAAATTTGACTTTCTTAATGGCACTACGATAAAGCCACCAGCAGGAGATAAAGCATTGGAAACTTGGCTCCTTGATAATAATTGAGTCAAAAGTTAGTTGATTGACTCAATGAGTCCAACATTAATGCAGAGATTCATCCGTCTTCCAACAGCAAAGGAGATATAGGATACTGTCTCAAAAACCTTCTATGATGGATCTGACAAAACTCAGTTATTTGAATTGAACCAGAAATCATTCACAACACATCAGAATGGTAAGCCATTACCTGTATACTATAATGAACTGATTGAAATATTTTAGGAAATTGATGTCCGGACGTGTGCATAAGGGGAGGATGTTAATGGAGTAGTCTCACTCCATAAACATATCACTCAGCTTCAAACACATATTTTCCTAGTCGGGCTTGATTCGAAATTTAATAATGCTCGAAGTGAAATACTCCAAAAGGATCCACCTCTTAATCTCGAGTCTAGTTATGCATATGAATGGAGGGATCACAACCAATAACATACGATGGAAGAGCCAAAGATACTACCGGACCATTATATACTTGTAGTAGCTCAAACTCGTCCCTAGTTCAAAGAAAAAATACCAAGTAAGTCCATCACATACACCTGTACTTATTGTGGTGAAGTTGGACACTCCAATGAATGGTGCTATGAAATTGTGGGATTTCAATAGAAAGCCTCGTAAGAAGCTTGGAAAGGTTTTAGTTGCTACCTTTAATGGTACTAACCCAAGTGGTGATCTTTATGCAACATCAGGTATGATAAATCTTACTCAAAATAATACATGGATTATTAATATAGGTGCTATTGATCATATGACAAACTCCACTCACCATCTTACATCCATTCGCCCATCAACCCAATAAAATATTCTGACTGCTAACAGAGGCATAGCACCAGTCACTCATGAGGGATCAGTATCTAATTCTGACTTTCTTAATTTAGATACTATTTTTATTATTCCATCTTTTTCTTATAATCTACTATCTGTTGGCCAAACCACTGAAACCTTGAATTGCACTTTCAAATTTTTGCCTAATTATTGTGTATTTCAGGACATTGCAACGCACCAAATTCTTGGCTCTGGTGTTAAATATGGAAATTTTTACTATCTTGAGTTGCATGGTGATTCAAGATAGAAGTCAAGTTAAGTTAATAGGGTTGGTAGAAGCTGCTCGAGTAAAGATCAAGTAATCTTGTGGCATTGTCATCTTGGTCATCTCTCTTTTCATTATCTTAGACAAATAAAACTGAATTTATTTTTGAATACCATAGACTCAGAATTCAAGTATGATATTTGTGAATTGGCCAAAGGCCACCGAATTTCTTATGTACCAAGTTATAATAAAAATTCAATTCCATTTATAACCATTCATTCTAATGTATGGGGACCTACTCAGATTCCTACTCTATCTAGTGCTTGATATTTTATAACATTTATTGATGAATGTACCCGGATGACCTGGGTATCACTACTTTCTAATAAAGTAGATGTGTGCTCCAAGTTCCAGAACCTATACAAAATGGTGGCTACACAATACCAGAGTAAAATCTGAGTCTTGCAGTCTGACAATGGTGGGGAGCATGTTAACTCAATTCTCAATGATTTCTGCCATAAGAAGGGCATTCGCCACCAAACATCCTATGCCAGCACCCCTCAACAGAATGGTATAGTTGAACGAAAAAACTGGCAATTATTGGAAGTTGTCTAAGCATCATTATTTGGCATGAATGTTCCTCGAGCATACTGGGGAGAGGCTATTCGATCCGCTGCGTACATTATAAATCGAACACCATAAAGAGTACCCAATTTTCAAACCCCTCTTCAGAAACTTCAGGAACTTGTCATATCTTCACCCCTCAATAATCTCGAGCCTCGAGTTTTTGGATGCTCGACATATATTCATTAGACACTCGATAAATTAGACCCTCGAGCTATCTGGTGTATCTTTGTTGGCTATGTGGATCTACAAAAAGGATATCGGTGTTATGATCCGAATATAAAAAAGATGTATGTCACTCGGGATGTTTAATTTCATGAAAATTTTCCTTTCTTCTCCCACTATGAGTGCTCTCTTTAGGGGGAGAAAAGTCTGAACTTCTTTGAATTTGAATATAGCATTCTGAGTGTTCCGAGTCCAAGTATCCTAAATGTTCTGAGCATCTCATAGACATATTATGTTTCGAGTCTAAGCATTTCACCCAGTATCCCAAATGTTCCAAGCATCTCACAGACATCTGATGTTCTGAGAACGAGCATCTTACCCAGACAGATCATAGAAGAAAATCCAAGTAATCAAGATAGTACATCTTCCCAACCCACACCAGAAGCTGAAGAAACTCCAGATGCGGATGTGCACAATAAGGTAAACTTGTCTCCTTTAATATCTCCAAATACTAAGCCTCGTTATCCTTCTATAATCAATAGAGGGGTTCCAAAAAAATAATATGATCCGAACCTTCATACCAAAGCTAAATACCCTATCAACAACTTCATATCAACTAACTATTTGTCTAACTTATATGTAGTTACTATAAGTCAATTATCTACTGTATCTATTCTGAGTAATGTGCAGGAAGCTTTAGATGATCCAGATTGGAAGAATGCTATGAATGATGAAATGGAGGCATTGTAGAAAAACTAGATATAGGATCTTGTTCCTCTTCAGGAAGGAAAGAAAACGGTGGGGTACAGATGGATATTCACTGTCAAACTCAATTCAAATGGAAGCATAAATCAGTATAAAGCTCGGTTAGTAGCAAAGGGGTATACTCAGAAGTATGGAATTGACTATGAAGATACATTTGCCCCAGTAGAAAAAATGAACACCATCCGAGTCCTTATTTCCTTAGCTGCCAACCTGGATTAGCTGCTATGATAATTTGATGTGAAAAATGCATTTTTGAATGGAACCATAGATGAAGAAGTATATATAGATCTACCACCTGGAACTAAATGTACTGACCGAGTGTGCAAACTAAAAAGGGCATTGTATGGACTCAAGCAATTGCCTCGATCATGGTTTGGACGACTCTCAACTTTTATGAGGAAGCTCGGATATAAGCAAAGTGATGCTGATCACATACTATTCATCAAATAGAAGTTAGGTAAAGTCACCGCGCTGATTATATATGTTGATGATATGGTGGTCACTGGAAATGATCCAAGTGAGAAAATAATCTTGCAAAGACAGTTAGCATCCGAGTTTGAACTTAAGGATTTAGGTAACTTGAAGCATTTTTTAGGAATTGAAGTTGCAAGATCAACTCAAGGAATTTCCCTCTGCCAATGAAAGTATGCAATGGACCTACTGACAGAGACAGACATGCTTAATTATAAGCCAGTCGAGACTCCAATTGAAGTTAACCATGGACTTTCAATCCTAGGAGATCAAGTTCCAACTGATAAAGATTGATATCAAAGGTTAATTTACTAATCTCATACTCGGCCAAACATTGCTTATGCAGTAAGTGTTATAAGTCAATTCATGCATTCTCTGAGTAAAGAACATATGGATGCAGTATATCGAGTATTAAGATATCTAAAGTCTTCTCCAGGTAAAAGGTTATTCTTTAGGAGGAATAAGGATTATGAAATTACTGGCTATACTAATGCTGATTGGGCTGGAGATTGGACTGATAAAAAATTAACATCTGGGTACTTTACATTTGTTGGAAATAATTTAGTTACTTGGAGAATCAAGAAGCAGAAAGTTGTAGCAAGGTCAAGTATTAAAGCTGAGTTTAAAGGAATGGCTCATGGAGTATGTGAGTTTCTTTGGGTAAGGCGAATTGTTCAGGATCTGGGATAAAAACATCTGAAGCCTATGTTGTTACATTGTGATAACAAGGCAGCCATAGCAATTGCAAACAATCTGGTTCAACATGATTAGACTAAGCATGTAGAAGTTGACAGACATTTCATAAAAGATCATTTGAACCAAGGGACAATTGATCTTCCATATATTTCTTCTCAGACTTAACTAGCTGACATCCTCACAAAGGCTGTATCCAAAAAAACATTCTACAACTCACTTGGCAAGTTGGGAATGATTGACATACATTCACCAACTTAAGGGGGAGTGTTGAGGAAGTAAATATTTTTATTGTGTATATTATGAAGTAAATATTTGTACACAATTAGGAATAAAGTTTTATTCTATTTAGGATGTTATTATATTCCTAATTAGGTTGTGATTAGGATTCCTATGTGTATATATAAGGGGTGTAACCCTTATTTAAATATCACGAAAAATATTTCCCTTGAATTTTAGATTGAGTCTTAAAATAAGCCAATTAGTTTTGTGTTAGATGGGCTCAACCCCATTTATAAGTCCACATGTGTATGTGGGCCAACACTCACTCAAAGCCCATGGACGTGTTAATATGGTATCAAAGTAACGGTCCCATGTTCGTATGTAAGACCTGATTGTATTTAAATTTGGGAAGTGCCCGTGATTAGGTGTGGCCCATTTGAATTTGACAAGTGTAATTATTTCAAGCCCAATTACACTTGAGGGGGAGTGTTGAAGAATCCCACATTAAAAAAGTACAAATGAATGAAGTGGTTAATAAGTGGTGTAGATTGAGTCTTAACACAAGTCAACTAGTTTTGTGTTAGATGGACTCAACCCCATTTAGAAGTCCATATGTGTATATGAGCCAACACTCTCTCAAAACCCGTGGACATTGATAAAATTATTTAGATCAATAGATATCAACTAAATTTTTTAGAATTCTTATTTTCACATTCATCATTGTTTATTTATATGTTCAATTCTATATTATACATATTAATTTATAAAAATATTTCATATTTATAATTTTTAAATATTAAAAATAATATAATTGAATACAATAAAATTATATATAGGAAATGAATATAATGAATTTGTAGATCTTTAAGAAAACGAATTAACAAAATATGAAAGAAATAAAAAAAATGAAGGGAATAAGTTAACATATAAAAATATAGCCACTAGTTTTATTTAAATAGGTAAAAACAATTAAGTAATTATAGTTAAATAGATAAAAATAATTAAATATTTATATTTCAATTAATGACATTGTTCAAGAAAAGCTTCAAATTATGGATGGTTGCTGCTGGATGTTACAACAATTATCCAACTACTATTTAAAAAAACTAACTAAACATTACAATTTCGTGTTGTAGGCCAATGACTCATAAATCAATTGGTTTAGGGTGAGACTCCCATTGTCATGATTTCAAATCTTAAAATACTTTTAATTAAGATTTTTGGTCCTTAATGCACCGCTAAATAAAAATATTTATAATCTTATTATTATTATTATAATGGATATATCTATATAGTGATATTTCAAGTTGAAATTCTATGTTGTTCAAAAAACATTTCGTGTTGTAGTAGTTGAAAATTTCAATTTCGTGTAAAATAAGCACTTAATTATTTTAAGTAGCCACCGGTGTTCAATCACTCTTTTAACCACCGACAACTTACCTTCACATTGATAAAGAACAACTAAGCTAAAGATAAAATATACCTCAATCATAGACAATCAACCCATTCATACAATAAATTAAAGCTCAACTTGCTTTTATTCACAAACCCATTATAGGCCAACTACCTAATTCTTAATTGATTAAATTCCAGACCAGTTTTCTTCTTGATGCCTTTTTTTTTTTTTTTTTTTTGACAATTGGTCTTAGTGCCATTTACTATAGAAAAATACCCAGGAACAGCTGGCACTCAATTTTAAAATGGAAGCAGATACGAGGCTCACTAAAAAAACAAATTTTCTTTTCTTGAAATTTCAATTTTTTCCTCACATGCATGGATCTATCTATTAGAGTTAGGATTTTTTTATAAATTTACGGGTTCCGAAATTGCACTGTTATTATCAAAACCTGTCGTATTAATGATTACCCTTTTAAAATGCACACACACAGCAATCCTTCAACAACTACGCTAAACAACTTTGTAGCTAAACACTTTTGTAGTGTTGTTTGCTAACCTATGCATGTCTTAATTGTTTTTTTAGTAAATTACTATTAACTCCCTCTATTTTATCATATTATACTATTTGTCTCTTGACATTTAAAATTTATATTCTTTGCCCTTTTTATTTTGTATTACTAATTACCCTTTCAATAAAATTACTTTTAACTGAAATGAAATTGTCTGAGTAAATACTATTTACCCTCTATTTGTATATATTATAACTATTTCCCCCTAATATTTGCAAAATATATTAAACTAATTTTTTTGACATAACTTATGTTAAACTTAGCATTAGTTAACTATAAAATGATAATTATATACTTTAATAAAAATATAAAATATTTAATTTTAACTTTTATCTAATCAAAATTTTACTTAAATAACAATAAATTACTCTTAATCTTATAATATTTTTACTTAAATAATAACTTAAAACATTTATAATATTCATGTTATATAAAAAAAGTTAACCAAGTAATTTTTTTTTTACTTTAAAATCTAATTTTTGAATTGTTAGTTTAGATTATTGATAGATAAATTATATTTATGAAATAAATATAACATTTTTAAATAATTTAATTCATATACTAAAAATTTTAAACTAACAATTCATATAACAAATTAGATTTTAAAATTGAAAAAAAAATTACTTGATTAAATTTTTTAAGCAACATAAATGTTTTAAGTTCATATTCTAATAGATATATTTCAAGGTTAATAATAATTAGTTGTTATCTAATTAAAAATTATTGCAATTAAAATTTTGTATTTTAGATTTTAATTGAAAGGATATGATTATCATTTTTTTTAGTTAAATTTTAATAAAATATTAGTTTAATAATATAAAATATAATTTTTAAATATTAGAAGAATAGCATAATATAGTTGAATAGAGGGAGACAAATGATATTTACCTGATAATTTCATATCAATTAGCGTTAATTTTAAGTGAAATTTTGACATAAATATGTAAAATAAAAAATGAAAAGATATACAATTTAAATGTCAAGAGCAAGCCGAATAATATGATAAAATAGAGGAGTAAATAATTTTTGGTTTTTTCCTTGTTATCCTTGGTGCTCTTGGGCAATGTTTGTAAACGATATGAGATTTGAATGCAGCTTATATTTTCATTAACTGAAGTCTGAATATATACAAAGCTATGAACAACAGAAATGCCTATTTGTATGGAGTAGTTATAACATATAAGAGAATACATATTCAAAAATATTTGAATGAGTAAATGAAAAAGCCGTTACAAAAGATTATACACAGAATCCCTTATCATGCCCCCTCAAGATGGAGCACGGTTGAGCAATCCAATCATGACTTCGAGTTGCAAAAATTTTTGGGGAGGAAGAGCCTTGGTAAGTGCATCTGCGAGCTGGTCAGCAGAGGACACATGAGCTACTCTTAAGACACCATTTTGCACTTATTCACGAATGAAGTGGAAATCAATTACAACAGGCTTCATTTATGAATGAAACACTAGATTTAAGCAAAGATGAGTGGCGCCCACATTATCATAGTAAATGACATGACAAAGAAGTACCTCAACATGTAATTTTGAGAGCAAGGAACAAATCCAATTGACTTTAGTGGTTGTATTGGCCACTGATCGATATTCTACCTTTGTAGAAGAGCGGGCCACTGTCCTTTACTTCTTAGAGCTCCATGAAATGGGGTTTCTACCAAGATAAATGATGTAGGCTCCGGTGGAGGTGAAGTCATCTTTATGTCCTCCTCAATCTGTATTAGCATAGATATGCAAAGTGAAGGGATAATTTTTATAAAGCTGAATACCATCATGAAGACTACCTTTTAAGTAATGTAGCAGTCGTTTGACATATAACCAGTGTTTAGTAGTGGGGCAGTACATATATTATGACAGACGATTGACAATAAAAGCTATATCAAGTCGAATAACTAAGAGGTATTGTAGACTTCTAAGAACAACACGGTATTCAGTAGTATCATGGAGTTCAGTACCGCTATGAAGATTGAGTTGAGCATTTGTGGGAAGAGGTATGAACATGGGTTTGGCCTCTAGCATATGCGTCTTGGCCAACAGTTCTAGGATATAACGATGTTAAGAGAGTATGATGCCATTGTTGTTGGGAACAATTTCAATGCCCAAAAAATAAGATAAGGCCCTAAGATCCTTAAGAGAAAATTTCTTGGCCAAGATGAGAACAAAGTCGTTGAGCATGGTAGGATTATTACTCATCAATATCAAATCATCAACATAAACAATAAGATACATTAGATTAATACCATCATGGTACACAAAAAGAGATGTATCAGCTAAAGAATTTTTGAACCCATAATAAAGAAGGAAAGTTTTGAGTTCATGATACCATGCTCTTGAAACCTGTTTAAGGCCATAAATGGCTTTTCTGAGTTTGCAGACATAAGTTGGCTTATCATGATCAATAAAGCCTTGAGGTTGGATCATATAGACATCCTCATATAATGTACCCTGTAAGAATACATTATTGACATCTAACTGTTTAAGCTCCTAACCATGGCTAATAACAATGCTTAAAATTAGATGGACCGTTGTAGGCTTTACAATTGGACTGAAGGTGTCATGATAATCTACTTTAGGTCTTTGATGAAAGCCCTTTACCATAAATTTGGCTTTATACCTGTCAACAGAGTTGTCAGATTTTCTTTTAATCCTAAAAATCCATTTACACCCAACAAGATTATATTTAAGATTAGGGAAAACTAATTCCCAAGTGCTATTATAAACAAGAGCATTGAACTCTTCAGACATGGCTTTATGCCAAATAGGATCCTTCAGAGCTTCTTTGATAGTGGTGGGTTTAATTGGTTTGGGTGGATTGAGTTGAGCATAAAAATTTAATTTTTGTATAGGTTTATGAATATGGCTTCAGCCTCTAGTGACCATGGAATGGGATGATGTGGTTAATGTATTTTGTGGAGCAATGGTAGATTATTTTAGAAGGTTGGAAAGCTGTTGACGTTTCAGAATTGGGGAAGGTGTAATGAGTGGCACTAATGACAAAGATACAGGTAAGTGGATTAGTAGCAAAAACCAAGTAGCTATAGTGTTAGAGATTGGACGAGACTCTGTAGGTTTAAGACGTTCAAATGGAAATAAAAACTCAACAAATTTTACATGACGTGAAACATAAGTTTTTGAAGTCTAAGGATCGAGACAGAGATAGACACTTTGTGTAGTAGAATACCCAAGAAAAATACGTGCTTTAGAATTGGACTCTAGTTTGTGATTGGTGTATGGTTTAAGCCATGGATAGCATAGACATCCAAATATTTTAAGTTTTAAATAATTTGGACTCTTATTAAATATTATTTCAAAAGGAGATTTAAAGTGTAAAGTAAGTGTGGGCATGCAGTTGATTAGGAATATTGCTATGGCAAATGCATATATCCAATATGAGAGAGAAACTTAGGCATGAGTTAAAAGTGACAAAACAATTTCAATAATATGTAGGTGTTTCCGTTCAGCCATGCCATTATATTCTAGGGTATATGGCGGAGTAATTAGATGAGCTATTCCAAAAAAAGAGAGAAAATTAGTTAGAGCAATAAACTCACCTCCATGTCAGTGTATAGAGCAATAAATTGGTTGCCATGGTCGAGTGTTGGTATTGTTGTTGGGAACAGGCTGCAGCTTATAGGAAGGACACCATTTGGCAGTGTGTCCTTGAATTCTGCAAAGTTGACAATAACCCAGGTAAGGGCATTGCTTACGAGCGGGATTATTGTGTTATTTTAGGGCTGAAGTGCAAGTTGAAGTTGATAAAGGCTGATTATTGCGCCAATGTGAGTTTGTGTGGGTGGAAACATGTGTTGTGATGGGGAAAATTGGTTCAGTCTTTAGGGAGTTGAGAGAGGCTTCAAAGTTAAGGAGTTTCTCA
Organism: Mallotus nudiflorus; assembly: GCA_947683625.1. NCBI lineage: Eukaryota > Viridiplantae > Streptophyta > Magnoliopsida > Malpighiales > Euphorbiaceae > Mallotus > Mallotus nudiflorus. The sequence continues at coordinate 2,505,929 of CANTUR010000125.1, forward strand.
TGTAATTCTTCAAAAGAAATGGATGTATCGCGTGCCTAAACAGCTCGAGCAAGTTCCTTATAATCATCTCCAATAGCTTCAAGGATTTTATTAGTAAGATCATCTACATCGAATGGAGATCCAAGCAGTGCTAGCTCATTAGTGCCAGCTTTTAAATTTAGAGATTGATTCAGCCTCTTTAGTCATTTGCTTGATTTGATTTTTAACTTGCTTAATTTTGCCCCGGGAAGGTTTTGCATATGTATTGGCTAGGATGTTCCAAGCTTCTTAGGAAGTCTTGTCATTGACAATAAAAGGAATGATAGTAGGGGAGATTGAGCCCATAATAGCGTTGAGGAACAATTGATCTTGGTGAAGCCAAATGGAGTACAAAGGATTTGGGGCAGTGATATTGTTTGTAGAGATAGTTTGTGATGGACATGGCTTTCTCCATCGACATGGCCAAGGAGATCATAGCCAACAAAGAGAGTCTGAAACTGTAGTTTCCATGACATGTAATTGGTAGATATTAGTTTTAAAGGGGTTTGAGCTGCTACGTTGATGGTAATGAGGGTGTTGTTGGGTTTTTTTGTGTTGCAGAAGATGGTGTTAGTATGGTTGGTAGTCATAAATGAGTGTTGAAGAAAGAAAAGAAATAAGAGAGTTTTAATGCTCTGATACCATATAAACGATATAAGACTTGAATGTAGCTTATATTTTCATTAACTGAAGGCCTGAATATATATAAAGCTATGAACAATAGAAATGTCTATTTGTATGGAGTAGTTACAACAAATAAGAGAATACATATTCAAAAATATTTGAATGGGTAAATGAAAAAACTGTTACAAAAGATTACACACAGAATCCCTTATCAATGTCTTGGTGTTTTGTCTAAAAATTATCTTGTGTGGACAGCACCTGAGGATGTTATCGTGTGTAAGTTTGTGATTGGTTGGATATGATCAATCAATGTTTTACCTCATCAGAACCATTAGATTTAAGCATGTTTTAATACTTATACAATAAAAAATATAGATTTTTTCGGAATATTTTTTTAATAGGTAATAATATTAAATGATACTATAAATAATTATTCTTTCAAATTAAAAAAAAATTAATTTTATAAATTATAAATATCCATATTCAAGTAAGTATCTAACCTTTAATATATATATATTTTAAAGAGAATTACACCATGACGGTATTCAATCTTTATTTATAAGGATTAATTTTTTTTATTTTTTTATTAGATTGCGTTTCAGTTTTACTTTTAATTTTTTAATATATAAATATATAAAAAAAACAGAACACGAGGCAAAATATCCCAAGGAGTTTGCTGCAACACTACTGAGATGCAGTAAATAAGTATATGCTAAGAGCTCCGATTAATTTAAAGTTTGAGCCGGATAAATTTATAAAGAGAATAAAACTCTCTTAATATCTACTTTCTATATATATAAAATTTAAATATAAAATTTATTTAAAAGAATTTAAACTCCTTAATATTTCAACCAACAAATATCGATAATAATGTGCTATTTTATAAATACAAAATGTCTCTGCTGCTAGCCTATCTATTAAGGTACCTCCCTTTTCGCGAAAAGAAAAAAAAAAATCCAGCTCCAGCTCATTTTGAGCATATATCTTTCCGAATCATTTTGTGGATAGTTAGTGCCCAAAGAAGATGAAGGTCATAGTAAAAGAGTCGACCATGATACCTCCAACTCAAGATTTGCCCAGTGAACATCTTTGGCTATCTAACTTGGACTTATTTCACGAAAAAATCATCACGCCTACACTTTATCTGTACAAGAAGTCGACTGGTTCTTGCTTTTCATTTGAAGTAAAAGCTCTAAAGGATGCTATGAGCAAAGTTCTTGTGCCATTTTATCCTGCGGCTGGAAGGTTGGAAAGGGATGATAAAGGCAGGCTTCAAATATATTGTAACAACAAAGGAGTGTTGTTCATAGAAGCTGAGGCAGACTGTGCAATCGATGACCTTGGTGATCTTATGCGTAATGTGGAATTTCAGCAACTCATCCCCACAGTCGATTATTCTTGTGGAATCTCTTCTTTCCCTCTTGTTGTTTTTCAGGTACAAATTTCAATTTTCTTTTTTTTTTTGAAATTCTTACTAACTTTAATGTATCATATTTAAGGGAAAAGCTAATAGTCATATTTATTACACAAAATTTAAATGTTCTACATTTGATTAATAAAAATATATATTATAAATCTAACCGTTGTAAAAAATATAACCATTGTGTTGAATATATCATAAATAGTTAAGAATCTCCATACATTCAATAATTAGATTGTAATATCTAGCATGTTATATTTTGGAGTAAATTACTAAAATCCCTTGAGGTTTTGGTCAAATATATTAGTTGGTCTCTTCTATCTAAGAAATATATTATGACATTCTTAGGATTTGTTTCTGTTACACTGGTTATCCTTCTGTTAGTTTACTGCCAATTATGGACTAAAGTGTAATTTTAAATATAAAATATTTCTTGGTGATCCTTAAAATTTTATCTGTTTACTACTTAATGCCATTTATACTTATTTAACATTTATATTACATTTAAATATATTTTATATTTTATATTTTCCGTAAACTTTTTTTATTAGATATTCCTTATATGTCAATATTTTATTTTGATTTGCTTCTTATCAAATTCCTGAATTTCTTAAATTATTTTGAAAATTTACTCAAATTTTATATTATGAAAACTTATTTGAAACAATTTAATTCAAAATTTTATTATAGGTAAATGCAAATGCAAAAATTAATATTTATGCAAGATCCGATCAAATAAATATCAAAGAATATAAAATTTTTATTTTATTTGAGTTAGAGAAATAAAAAATTATGTAATAAATTTTTATCATAGTGTCTTCCTTTTAATAATATCTTTCTTTGAAGAATTATAAATTTTGTTGAAAATAAAATTTGTATAATTCAAAATATTATGAATAGTAGTGTTTTCATAATTTTTGTTTATATTTCAATGTAGGTTAGTTTATTTATTTTTAGAATGTAAAATTATTATAAAGATGCACATATAAATTCCTATTTTTAATTTAAAATATGAAAATATTATTTTATATAAAATTTTTTATTTATATTCTTAATTTAAACTATGAAAAATTAAAATAATTGCATTTATTTTTAAGCGTGAAAAAATTTAAAAGTGATATAGGTGATAAAAAATAATAAAAAATGGTATGAATGTTAGAAATACAAAATTTTAAGGATAAAAAGAAATAATTTGTGTTTACAATATATATTTTACCCCATGAACTAACAGCAAAATTGACTGAAGAAAAAGTGAGTACAACGGAAACAAAACTCTTGAATATTATGATGTATTTTCTAAAAAGAAGAGATTAACTAATATATTTGAGCAAATCTCAAAGGATTTTATTAATTTACTCATATTTTAATCGATTTGAGTGTATATAATAACCTGTAAGAGGATCTATATATATTAATTAAATAAATGTATATCTCGCAATATATAGGTGACTAAATACTTGCATATGTGATTTAATAACATCACTAATAACATATACGGGCTCTAAATTCCAGTAGTTCAAAAAAAAAAATTATTATAACATATATTCTTCACTTAATGGTAGGTAACAACATTTACATGTGGTGGAGTGTCTATTGGAATTCGATTTCACCACGTTTTAGGAGATGGTATTGCTGCTCTCAATTTCATCAACACATGGTGTGATGTAGCACGAGGAGCTCCTATGAGCACACCACCATTGATTGATCGGACCTTTCTTCGTAGTCAAGACCCACCAAAACCAAAATTTGAACACACTGAGTTTCACCCTCCACTTACTATGAATGCCACTTCCACTCAACAACAATCGACTTGTTCCGAAATCCTTAAAATCACACCCCGTCTACTTGACGCCTTAAAGACTAAGGTTAACACCAGAGATGGCAAAACCAGGTACAGTAGCTATCTGGTCATAACTGCGCATATATGGCGTTGCATAAGCAAAGTTCGAGGCTTTGCTGATGATCAAGCAACCCAGTTGTTCATATCTGTTGATGGTAGAGCCAGGTTGGACCCTCCAATCTCGCATAACTATTTTGGCAACACAGTGATCCCCGCTGCACCAATTGCTTTATCTGGGCAGCTATCCTCAGAGACGTTGAAGGAGACTGTTGAAAGAATCGACAGGGAAATAAAGAAAATGAATGACGAGTATTTAAGATCAGCCATTGATTACATTGAGTTGCTAGATGATTTAACGCCTATGCTGGCAGGACCCAATAGCTATCGATGCACGAACCTCAGCATTGTTAGCTGGATGAGGCTTCCTTTTTATGAAGCTGATTTTGGGATGGGGAAGCCTGTGTTTGTTAGGTCAGCAAATCCACATCCAGGCAAAGGATACATAATGCAAACTCCAACTCCAGACAAAGATGCGAGCTGGGCATTGGTCATTTGCCTAGAAGAAGATCATATGCAACCATTTCTGAGACTGTTTGATGAGGTTTCGACTTGACTTCAGATATACATGTTCAAGCTTTCAACAAGTTGTTAATTAATATTATGACTTGGGTTTGTCAGCAGAATTTCACTTCTTCTGTTCAAACAATGCTGTGATTTCTCTTTGTTAATTAAATTTAATTTCAGCAAATCTTACTTCATTAAGTTGGTGGGAGACCTTTATCGAGCCGAATTAGTTAAAGTCTAGTTAATTTTGAATTAAGACTAAAAATATTTGTCAATATTATCAAAATTCTTTCGTATTCTTCAGTAATCAATTTCCAATTTCATAAGAAAATGTTACCAGCTATATTAAAAAAAATAATACATTAAAAAATAAAATTTTATGATAAATTATTTAAAAATAACGTTTTAATTATTAAAGAAAAATAAACATAAGCTTTTCTTAGGAACTCAACTAATTATGTTGATACATATCAATTTTCCATGCAAATGTTGTAACTGGCTACATTTCCAAAGTTAAATTCTCTTTTCTCTTGTAGTCCCTTCTTTCCTTCTCAGAATTTTTTTTTCCACATTCTATCTGAGCTGCTTCTTACCAGTAGCAGCTCTTTTCCTTTACTTCTCTTTATTTTCTTTATATATTTTGTTAGTTATTATTATTATTTTTTATTATCTTTAATGGATAACTTTTAGGGATTTTTGTCCCATCTTCTCCTCTTTTAAATTTAGATTATTCTAAATTTTATTTGATTTTTCAGATTTAATAGCAGATCTACTATGAAATTTCTCACCCTTAGAAGAAATTATGAAACTAAAAGCGAATAATTTTTTTTTTTTTTTGAGTTATTTTGTAAAAAGAGACAGTTATACAAGAAATCAACCAGAGAAACTCTTGTTGCCTCTAGCTTTGGGAATTGATCTCAAAGCTAGATGGAGATAAAGATGGTCTGCTCCAATCTGATGGAGCATAATGTTCAAGTCTCAATTATAAAGTTTTAGCCATCTATTTTTTAAAATTTATTTAGCTTACATTGCTTTGTTATTGGACTCAATACTGCTCATTTATGTTGGGCTTTTGATTTCTTGCATATAATTTATTTTAATGTAAGTTTTCTAGTTGTTTAAAAAAAATTAAAAATTAAATTATTGGGAATAAAATCGCAAGGGAAATTAAGATAATTTTTCAATATTTATCAAAATTCTTTAGTTATCAATTGCCAATTTCAATAGTAATTTTTATTTTTTTCACTCATAATAATATTTTTATCAAATATATTAAAAAAAATCAATACATTAAAAAAATAAAATATTACATTATATTATTAAAAATAAATAAATTTTAATTAAAGAAAATGAACATCAGTTTTCCTTACGAACTCAACTAACTATTTCCATACAGTCAAATTCCCACGCATGTACATTATATAAATGTTGTTGTGACTTGCTAGATTGAAAGTTAAATCCTCTCTTCTTTTATTCTCAAAAAGCTTTTTTTTTTTTGTTCAAGATTCTATTTGAGCTGCTTCTTGGAGGTCTTTGATAGTTGATCTATTATCAAATTTCTCATGGAATAAATCATGAAACTATGGGGGGAAAATAGTCTTTTTTTTTTTTTTAGTTATTATCTTATGAAAAGAGATTTTTGTACAAGAAATCAACTAGCACCCCAACAATTATAACCTGCAATTTCAGAACAATTTGTGGTTAAATTTATAAAATTGTATAGTTAAATATTTTAGCCACGAAAATAGATTCCGTAGGCATGGCTAAAAGTGAACTATGGAATTTAAGTATCTTGTGGCTATTTTTCATATTTTTAGGTACATAAGTTATAGTAATTAAGCTAAATTGCAATACATATATATCTTACTATGAAAATATAAATTATGTAATAAAAATTTTAATTATTAACCATAAAAGTATTATTTTATAGTAAATATATCCAGTTATAAAATTTTTTGCTACAAATAATATATATGGAGCTAATAAAATGGTGTGATATATTTTATCAATTTAAAATTTAAATTTTAGTTTATATTTAAATTTTAATTTTATCTGAAATATTACTTAATTGTAGCATTATTTTTTTGTTAAATCTATATCATTTAACAGAAAAGAAAGCTAATGGTTTGTATTTAATAATAGAAAGGGAAACTATTTTATTATTTATTTTCAATGTGGGATTTGATACTTTTTTAGTTTCACAATTAAATTTTTTAATTAGATACAAATTTACTTTTTATAGATAACAATTTATATAACTAGCTACATATCTCTTAACTAGCTTGATTACAAGTGTGATTATTTAACTTTTAAACTAATAATTAACTTTTTTTTTAAATATTTATTTAATTTTTTAAAAATATTTATTTATAATTATATATTTAAATTAATATTTCAATTTATAAATTTTAAATTTTTTAAAAATTATGATTACAAATCACTTTTCTCAACTTTAGAATAAACTGAGCCCTAACCCTGAACTAGTTAGGGTCAGATGCATGAATCACAGTCCTCAGGTCCACTTTGTTTGATACTATATCTATTGAGGGTCATGTTTGTAATCAATTTTCACACTTATCCTAAGCCAATTAAGGAACAAACACTACAAAATGCATAGCCGTAAGCAGATGAATTTGAGTGAGTGAGTGAGCACATGCTGTTGTATTCAACCCATATGTTGAGAAAGGTACCGAGAGAGATGAGTTTTTTTTTTTTTTAGAAAATAAAAATAATGAGGTTATTTTAGTTATTTTAGAGTTATAGCTTTAAAAATTGTGAAATTTATTTGCAAATTCCACCATTTTCATTAAAAATTGTGGAGTTATAATGAATTTCACAAATGTAAAAATATGGAATTGTAAATGAATTTTATAAGTTATTCATTTAAACTAAATACACAATATTTAAAATTTTAAATAAATTTTACAAAATTTTATGAAATTTATTTATATCAAACACACCCTTAGCTGGATTTTATTGTTGGACTCAAGATTGCTCATTTCTGTTGCTTTTGATTTCTTGTATATAATTTATTTTAATGTAACTTTTCTAGTTGTTTAAAAAAATTAAAAATTAAATTATTGTGAACAAAATCAGAAGGGAAATTAAAATAATTTATCAATATTTATTAAAATACTTTAGTATTCTTCAGTTATCAATTTCCGATTTCAATAAAAAATTTCAACTTCTTAAAATTCTAATCTTAAATTGGGATAAATATATAAATGGTATCCAAATTTTTTCAATTTTTTTTTTTTATTTTGGTATTGAACAATTATTTTTTATAGTTAGGTGTCTGAATTTATAAAAAAAAAAAAAAAAAATTCTAAATGGTGTCTTTAACATGTTTATACAATTAAAGTGCTTAAGTATCTTATTTTATGCAGTAATTTGACTTAAATGCCCTTTTAGATTTCATTTTTTATTTTTTCTTTAAGAAATTATTTTTTTGCTCATGTATATTAAGTTTGATAGAAAAATATATTGAATATTATTAACAAAATAAAATAAAACTATTATCATTGAAAAATAAAAATCAAATCAAATATTAATTTTATTTTTAAATTTATTTGAAAGAGGAAAAATAAAATACAAGTAAAAGCTTATTTATTAAATTAAAAATAAAAAATAAAATAAATTTTAATGAATAAAATTTTAATTTTACTAAAATCATTAATAAAAAAAATTATATTCAACACTAAAATTAATAAAATAAAAATACAAAGAAAAATATTTAATTTTTCTAGTTTAATTTGATAAATGAAAAAAAAACAATTTTCCATTTATCAAATGAAAAATACTTTTCATTTCAAATAATATTATAAAATAATTAGAATAAAAAATAAAGTTTAACACAAAAGAAAGAAATTTAAGTTAATTTACTATTTAAAATAAGATAAATAAGTACTTTAATATGTAGAATCTGTTAGAACACCATTTTAGAAATTTTTTTTACATATTCAAACACCTAATTTTAAAGAAAATTATTTAAATGTCAAAATAGTACAAGTAAAAAAGTTTGAACACTATTTATGCATTTATCCCTCTCAAATTTAATTAGTGTTGTTATTATTATTCTTTATACTCTCTTTTAATTTTTTTTTTCATTCATAATAATTTTTTTTTCAGCTATATTCATAAACATTAATACATTCAAAACATAAAAACTTTTTATTATATTATTAAAAAAATTTAATTACACAAAAATAAACACTAGTTTTTCTTAAGAACTCAACTAACTATTTCCACATAGTCAACTTCCCATGCATGTACATTATACAATTGTTGTTGTGACTTGGTAGATTTGAAAGTTAAATCCTCTCTTCTTTTCTAGTATCTTTTTTTCTTCTCAAAGAACTTTTTTTTTTTCCTGATTCTATTTGAAGTGCTTCTTGCCAGTGGCAACTCTTTTTCCTTTTTTTTTTCTTCATATATTTTGTTAATTTAATAGTTTTTTTTTTCTATCTTTAATAGCTATCTTCTAATGGTTTTTGTCCCTTTTTTTTCCCTCCAAATTTAGATTTTTTTGAATTTGATAGTTGATCATATATTATCAAATTTCTACTCTTGGCAGAAATCATGAAATTGTTTGTTATGATCTAAAATTAAGAGTCATGACCGGCGCTAGAAAACAAGAATTCTTTTGAATCCAGAACCCGTAGCAAGTCTTAAAATAAAAACATACAATAATCAAAATAAATAAATATGCATCATAAATTAATTCATAAACCAATGCAATAAAAATAATATCTTTCATATCATAACATGAAATATCTTAATACATTATTCAGAGAAAAGTCTCTGAATTAAAATCGCATACAGTTAATATAAATACAACTCACTACTTATACCAAATATAACTACTACAGTTTTCTAGAGTACAATATAAAAATTAAGTAGATAATTTATATAAAAGAGCCGGGGTAGAAGAAATTCGGTGAATGGGTACTACTGAGATATGAAAAAGAAGACTCTCCTGTAAAAATGTCAACTGAGGGGAGTCTGACTTCATTGAGTGAATTGTTATAATAGATATACATGCATTTTTTATATGTCAAATGCAATCAAACATTCGTATATAATAAATATACATATACAAGCAACCCACACAGATGCTGAAAATCAATTATATAATAATACGGAAAATCATAGTTTTATAAAGGATCAAATAGAATTCTATTTAATCGCAACCTCAATCAATAGTAATATCACTCTAACCACACATGCTCACTTAATTCCAAATAAATTCACTTAATCCATATGGACAGTAGACTGGCCCCGAGACATTAAGTCAACTGAGCTCCAGCAGTCTGACTGTCAATGTGATTGACCTCGAGATACTTGGTCAACCGAGCTCCAGCAATCACACTATCAATCACATCACATCTCAATTAGATCAATCATATCATTACCAGTCAAATCATAATTACCACAATAATTCTCACTCAACCCTAAATCTATCGCACCGGTACGTACACGATCTTAGTGCTGCCCACTAGGTAGCACGCTCTATCGATATCTATCATTTAAAATAAATCATTCATGCAAGAATTAAATAATGTAGAATGACATTCAAATTAATCATAAAATATATCAAAAATAAACCAATAGTATACTATAATCATGCAAGTAAAAATCAATAAAAATAACATGCATTTATTTAGAAATATACCAAAAATATACCTAAGGTATACTAAACATTTAATAAAACAATTTATGATTAAACTCAATTAAAACATGAATATGTACTAAAACATGTATTCTAAATGCAATGTATATATAAAATAATAACTCATAGGTGTACGCTTCTCGAGACTAGTCTGACGGGTCCGATCCACTAGGCCTCCGTCACGGCGCAACTAAACAATAAAATAATAATGGAAATCAGAATAAACTTCTAACTTAAACTATATAGAGACTCGATCTAAGATTTCAAAACACAGAATTTAGAATTGACCCAATGTTGCGTTTTACGAGAATTCTACCGAAAATTTGGTAGAAACTCATTTGTAAAATAGACATCTCTCTACTAAAAAGTAGAGTTGATCCTGCAAGAAAAACACACTTCGAATCACAGAATTCACACAACCCTCGGTTGGGATCCCGAACTACACAATTTCCCCAACTGAGGTCCACAATTCACCAAAATTTTAGATAATATAATAAATATATTAAAAATCAATAATTTAGACTAATATCCTCAAAATAGAAAAATATTACATATTTAACATTAAAACACCAAAAATAATGATTTTCTCAATAATTAAATAAAAATCCCGAAATAATAATATAATATTATTAAAAATCCAATTTCTTGATAATTCAATATAAATTAATAAAAATTCACTTTATTCATTCAAATAACTAAAATAGCCTAAATACATATTAAAAATTACTAAAAACCCATTTTATTACCAAAATAATATATAATATATTATTTGAAAACAATTTTTGAAAATTAGAATTAATTAGTTAAAAATAGTAAATATTTTTTAAAAGTAATTTTAACACCTTAAATAATTAAAAAACCAACTAAAACATAATATTTAACTATAATTAACACAAAATTACACATTTACCCCTATAATACAAAAATACACATAATATACTATTATTACTCAAAAATTCTATAAAAATTATATAAATGCATAAAAATAATTTTCTCAACATATATATTACTAATATCAACTAAAAAATATTATTAATCAATAATTTAAACAAAAACCTAACTTAAACCTAATTATCCAATATTGACATAATATAAAAATAATTATAAATTACATAAAAATCACAAAAATTATAATATCAACTCTAAAATTAATAATAAATCCAAATATACCAAATTTATAATTTAATAAATTAATTTACGAAAATTAATAAAATAATAATAAAATATTAAAAAATTCACAAAAATTAAAATAAATTCCAAAAATTCAAAAAAAAAAAATGTAGACATGTAGATTAAGCTTGCAAGAACAACTTTTGTAAAGGGAGTTTGCAAGATTCATCAAGATCAAGCTTGAAAAATTTTCAAAACCCTAAAATTCCATAAACTAAAAATCAACAAAACTCAAGAAAATGAAGTTTTAAGCTTAAACTAAGCTTAGATTCATGCTCCCCGCTGTTGGAGGAGTTGATAGACACCAGAAGCTTTAGAAACGATGGCCGGAAAAGCGAGGTTGGCCGAAAAAGGATATTTCGATCACTTTTGGGTTTATAAGGCTACCAACGTCGGAGAAGAAGGTGGAAAGGACGACGGAAGGTGGCTGGAGGCTGTGGTGGTTGCTGGACGTCGGAGAGGCACACCGACGGTTGGTGAACGGGACGACAGCGGGAGGGAGAGAGGTTGACAATGTGTGCGTGAATATTTATTTATGTAAAATGTTGTGTTCGTTTGTATGAATGTATTTGTCTTTATGCTGTGTTTGTATGTTTATTTATTTATGTATGCACGTTTTTGTATGTATATGAATATATGTTTATGTTTGTTTGTTTGTACATATATATATTTTAATAATAAACTATATAATATAATAATAAAACTTTATAATATAATAATAATACTTTATCATAAATCAATCTCAAACACTATATATATATATATATATATATATATATATATATATATATATATATATATAAACACACATACATTAAACATGCATAAACACACACACACACATATATATATAAAGACACATATATTAACATATATACATAAAATAACAATATATAATAATAATAATACTAATAAAACAATTAATGTAATTTATTTAAAAATATAATATTAAAATAATAATGCACACAACTAATGTTATTTAAAACAATACTATCCAAAGAAATAAACATCAATAATATAAATTAATGTTTAAAATAATAAGTCTCAAATAAATAAATATTTATGTAGGAAAATATAATCAATATAAAATAATAGTAATTAATCACAATTAATGAAAATAAATCAATAAAATTATCAAATCTTATTAACACTGCATATCTCATTTTAAAATAAAATAATTTAAAAATATGGGTCATAACACTGTTGTAGAATTCAAGTTAATTTCTACTATTGTACAAGTAACTAGAGTGTAAATGATTATATTAAAAATCACTCTAAGGTAGATTTCCAGGAAAGACTAGTAAGGTTATAATGATCCCACTTAAAAGTCATACTTCTTAGATAGAATTTTACTAAGATAAGTAATTTTAATAACACATTAATTAATGACAATTATATCCGACAATAGCTATTAAATAAATATAAAAGAGAACGCCAAAATTTAATGAGGTTCGACCAATTATGCCTATATACTCGGACACTACCAAAATAATATTTCACTAATTTCAGGAAATATTACAAAAGAGAGAGAAATAATACAATTGCCTAAATATAGGAGAGGAGGCAATTTTTTGGGATGATTAATTAAGGGGGAGGAGGTGTCTTTTTATAACCTTAAGTCCTCCATTTTTTTTCCTTCCCAATGTGGGATTGTTTATTTTGCCAAAAAACAATAAATCTCCACATTGGCAAAATTCCATACAATTCTCTCTCAAATCCAATCTTTAGTAGTGTTTGCAAATTTCATCTTTCAATTTGTAACAATATTGATCAAGTCTACACAATGTTTAAACTTGTCTGCAGTTACCACATTTGTCATCATATCAGCAAAATTCTCAATGGTTCGAATCTTCTGGATTATAACTCCACCTTCTTCCAGAATCTCCCGTACAAAGTGATATCGAACATTGATATGCTTTGCCCTTGCATGATAAACTTGATTCTTTACTAAATGAATAGTGCTCTGACTATCACAATGCACTTTGATGTGATTATGCTCAATTTTCAGTTCACAAAGTAACCTTTGAGGCTAAATTGTCTCCTTTATAGCCTCTGTAACTGCCATATACTTTGCCTCTGTAGTAGACAAAGTAATTATTGACTATAAGGTGGGCTTCCAACTAACTGGTGCCTTTGCAAAAGTAAACACATAACCAATAATTGATCAACGCTTGTCCAAATCACCAGCATAGTTAGAATCACAATACCCAACTACACACTGAAAATTTTGCCTATCCTGTTGAAATACCAAACCAATATCTATGGTGTTCAGAATATACCATAGAATCCATTTCATAGCTTGCCAATGCTCTTTTTCAAGATCATGCATGTACCTACTCACAACCCCAACTGCTTGTGAAATATTAGGTCTCGTACAACCTACTGCATACATCAAGCTACCAACAGCAGTTGTATATGGTACTTTTGACATGTGTTCCTGTTCTACATCATTTTTCAATGACATGGATGCACTAAGCTTGAAATAAGGAGCAAATGGTGTACTAACTGGTTTTGACTTTTCATTAATGCCAAAACGTTGTAGTACCTTCCTTAAATATTCTTTCTGAGATAAATAAAGCTTCCCTAATTTCCTATTTCCATGCCTAGAATCTTCTTTGCTTTATTGAGATCCTTCATCTCAAACTCCCTGTTTAATTGAATCTTCAATTTCTCTATTTTTGTTTAACTCCTAGAAGCTATTAGCATATCATCAATATAAAGAAAAAAAAAATATAGGATCCATCTTATAGCTTGCGCAAATACACATAATGATTATATTTGCTTCTCGTGTACTTTTACCCTATCATAAACTTGTCAAATTAATTGTACCACTGCCTCAGAGATTGCTTTAATCAATATAGTGATTTTTCTAATTTGTAAACCATCTTCACATTTTTAATAACTTTTAATCCATCTGGCTGAGTCATGTAGATTTCCTCATCCAAGTCCCCATGTAAAAATGCAGTTTTTACGTCCATTTGAACTAGTTTTAAATTCAACTGTGCTACTAAAGCCAATAAAATTATGATGAATGAATGCTTTACAACTGGAGAAAATACTTCATTATAATCAATTCCCTCCGTCTGTGCATAGCCTTTAGCCACCAATCATACTTTATAGTGAACATTATCCTTGTCAAGAAATCCATCTTTCTTTGCATATACCCATTTGCACCCAATTTCCTTCTTTCCCTTCAGAATGCTAGCTAGTTTCCATGTCTGATTCTTTTAAAGGGACTGTATTTCTTCATTATGGTGATCCTCCACTTTTCATGTTTTAAACTTTAGACTGCTTTATTATAAGTGGCAGGAACGTCATCAATTATAATTGGTGATGCAAAAGAGACCATATCAGTATAGCGAGTAGGTTGTATAATGGTCCTTTTTTCCTTCCTTAATGCAATTGATTCATATTGTTATGGAGGTTTTTAGGTCTGAACCTCTTCTTCATTTAACTCTTCTTGTACTATAAAAGAGTCATCATTGGTTTCTTCCTTGGTTGGATAATTCTTTTGCCATTAAACTCCACCTGTTTAGGAGTACCATTTTTTTGCTCCATTTTTTAGAAGTCACATTTCTTAGTATGGTAGATTCATTAAAGGTAACATCCCTACTGAAGATTACTTTCTTTGTTTATGGACACCAAAGATGATAGTCTTTCACACCAAAAGTGATTCCCATAAAGATTGCCTTATTTACTCTTAGCTCTAACTTTAACTCCTTAATATGGTAGTACGTAGTGGAACCAAACAGATGTAAGGAATCATAATTTATAGCAGATTTTTCAAACCATTTCTCCAATGACATTTTACCATCAATAACAGTTGATGGTAAGTGATTGATAAAGTAACAAGCATATACTACAACCTCAACCTAAAATTTTTTGCCCAACCCAATATTGGACAATATACATCAAACCTTCTTCAACAATGTTCGATTCGTTCATTTTTCCACCCCATTTTATTATGGTGTATATTTGACAGTGAAGTGTCTGACAATACCTTTATCTTCACAGACTTTCAAAAATGGATCATTTTTTAACTCTTCACTATTATTTGTACAAAGATGTTTAACTTTTTTGCTTGTTTAAGTCTCCACCATTTTTTTCCATTTAAGAAAAATTCCTAGCACCTTATCCTTCATCTTCATTATATATACCCGTACTCTTCAAGAAAAATCATCAAAAAATGAAACATAATAGTTTTTTTTTTCCCAATGAAGCAATCTTGGAAGGCCCTCACACATCTGAAAGAACATAATCTAGAATACCCTTAGTATTATGGATGGTTGTTCCAAATTTCACCCTTGTCTTCTTCCCTTTGATACAATACTCACAAAAATCCAATTTGCAAGTTCAAGCTCCTTTGAATAATCCTTAATCTATTAGCAATTTAAAAAAAATTTCTCCAGTATGCCCCAAGTGCATATGCCATAATCTGGTTGCTTCTAACTCCTGATCATCAGTAAAAGCTGCCACTGTTACTGTCCCAATAATTGTACTACCCAGAAAGTAATACACATTATTTCTTTTCTAAATCCCCTTTATTATCACCAGTGCATTAGAGATGATTCTCATTATCCCATCTTTTTCCCTTACTTTGAAACCTTTTAACTCTAAGGTTCCTACAAAAATGAGATTCCTCATCAAATCTGGCACATAATGAACATTTATTAAGGTTCTAATTGATCCATCTTGATTGCTCAATCGAATTGAACCAATCCTATGTGTGTTAAGAGGGGCATTATTCACTTTGTAGATAACTCCACCTTTTAGTTCTTTAAAGTCAAATAACCATTCTTGATTGGGAGTCATATGGTGACTACAAGCTGAATCTAGCAACCATAAAATCAAGCAGCTGGTTGATGGTGTAGCAATAATTGAAAGATCTAAATCTGCATAATCACACTCAGTTACATTTGAATTTGAGATAGTATTTCCCTTTTCAGGTTTGCCTTTATCCTTTAGTTAGGGAAAATCTTTATTCCAATGCCCGACAAAAGGCACATTGATCTTTGCTCAGTTTGGACTTTGACTTAGATTTTTCTGTTCTTCTTTTATTCTAGCTCTGTGAGCAGCCTCTAACAATAAGAGCTTCTTCTTTAACACTTGTATTTTCTTACTTTTCTTTCTTTCACAATTCATAACTATATAAGGGTACAATTATTTCACATAGAGACACAATAACCTTCCTATGAAGTAGAGTAGTTTCAAGATACTTAAACTCATCAGGAAGCGATCCCACCAACATCAGAGCTAGATCTTCATCATTAAAAGTCATGTCCATATTCATCAAATCAGTTACTAGCTGATTAAAGCTAGTAATATAATCATTCATAGTGGTACCTGGAACATATTTAAAGTGGAACAATCTCTTTTTCATGTAGAATTTGTTATTATTTCTTTCTTTAAGAATTTCTCCTCCAATGCCTTCCATAATTTACTTGTAGAAGTTTCTTTAGAAAATTTATACTTTTGCCCTTTAGATTGACATGATTGAATTGTATTACATGACAATCTATTGATCACCTTCCATTCTTTTTCCTCAATATCATCTGGTATCTCTCCTTCAATAGCAATATTTAGACCTTGTTGAAAGAAGGCATCTAGAACCTCACTTTGCCACATGCCAAAATGACCAATGCCATAAAAAATCTCCATTGCAAATCTCACATTTGTCATAGCAATTCTTGCCAAAATTGGAGATGAAGAAGCTATTGACATCGATGTGGATACTTTTGTGTCGTATGTCATTTATGCTACAAATTCTATTTAACAGTTGTCGATGCAAAATGTTAATTAGCCCAAGGTTATTTTTTCTGATGTGAAACATTAGTTTAAGTCATAACCACAGAGCATACTAAAATAAACCAAAAGGTTATGATACCAATTATCGTGGAATTTGGGTTAATTTTCACCAATAATACCAAATTCACCTTGAGAACTATTGCATAGGTGACTAGAGTGTAAATTATTGTACTAAAAATTATTTCAAGGTAGATTCCCAAGAAAAAGTGGTAGGGTCACAATGGTCTCACTTAAAAACCACATTTCTTAGACAGAATTTCACCAAAATAAGTGTTTTTAACAGTACAATAATTAACAACAACTATACTTGACAATATCTATTAAAAAGATATAAAAGAGAACACCGAAATTTAACGAGGTTCGATCAATTATATCTACGTTATTGGACACTATCAAAATAATATTTTACTAATTTAAAAAATATTATAAAAGAGAGAAATAATATAATTGCCTAAATATAGAAGAGAATGTAAATTTTTAGGATGAGTAACTAAGGGGAAGAAGATGTCTTTTTATAACCTTAAGTTCTCTTACATTTTTTTTTTCCTTCTCGATGTGGGATTGTTTATTTTGCCAAAAAAAACAATAGAAACTATGAGGGGAAAGGAGTCTCTTTATTTCTGAGTTATTGTCTTATGAAAAGAGACTTTTATATAAGAAATCAATCAACAATACAACAATTGTAAGCTACATCTTGAAAACAACTTGTGGCTAAAACAGATTCCGAAGCTTGGAATATATAGTAAGAGATGGCATGGTTAAAAGTTAGCCACATAATTTAATTATCATATAACTATTTTTCATATTTTTAACTATATATGGTATTGATATGTTATTATTTTGTAGTAAATTTATATCCAGTTATGGAATTATTTGCTATAAGTAATATATTTATGGAGCTAATAAAATGGTGTAATATATTTTATCCATTTAAATTTTAAATTTTATCTTAATTGTAGGATTATCTTTTTTTTTTTTTTTTTTTGAATTTTTATGTTGTTGGTAGTTTGATATCATCGATCTCATTTCAAGGCACTTCTTTGAATATGCGTTTTTATGTTGTTGCTGGTAGTTTGATATCTTTGTTTGAATATGCATTTCAAGGCACTTTTCAACTTTTTTAGGCCATAGCTGAAAAGTGATTAGAACCCATGTTAGAGAAGCCTTGAGATTTTATTTTATTTTTATTTTTATTTTTTACTTCGGTGCTAACTTTTGATATGAGATTGGTACATTAAGACTTGATAAAAAAAGAAAAAAAAAAAAAGATTGGTAGATCGAGACTATAGCTTATGCTGAAGCACCATTAACGACCAACTGTCTAGAATCATTGGGCTAAAATATAAAAATATAGAAAGAAAAGTTGTGGGTGTCGATATCAATATGAGTTTAAATAGATGCAACAATTCAAAAGATTAAAGAAAGATGTTTGCAAGAAGGGCATAGAAAAATTTAAACAAATTTATAAGTAGAAACTAAAATTAATAATATCTGTATCATTTTTTTCACTTTAAAAAAAAATTAATGATGGAATGTAAAAATAAAATCATCAACTAGTTTTTGTTAAGAGTAATTTTTTTGCACTCAATGGTCAATCATTGTCAATTTCATTTTATGTTTTTATTGTTTAAATTTAAAATATGTAAGGTATATATTATAAATTAAATTATTAAGCGTGATAAATTTACTGTGATAAGAATTTTTCAAAAAAATTTTATAGCATATTTTATAGTAAGAGGTTCTATATTGGTTCTTTGGGATTCTATATGGGTTGTGGAGTGTGTATGTTTGAGGTATATAGGTTAACACGTCTTTACAAAATTATTATGATTGTGTGAAGAAGTATATGTTATGTACAATTTAAAAAAAAAAATATTTGTAATGTATGGGGTGTAGTGTCTTCCATTTATAAGAATTGATGAGTATACTGATTTTTTGAGAATCCACATTGATTATGAAGTATATGTGTTTGTGTTATACGAGTTAATATACTTTTACAAAATTACCATAATTTTGTGAATGAGTTTATTTTATGCTTGATTCAGTGTATATTTTGTACAATTTAAAAAAAAAGTTCCGTATTTAAATTATTATCAACTCATGAGGGGCCAATAAAATTAATATCATACCGAATATATGGAAAAAAAAATAAAAAGAAAAAAGCAAGAAAATCATTTGGTCTATGGACTCTACACATGACGCACTCACTCCACACGTGAAAGAGATTCTTTTCGCCTCAAAGTTTCACGATTTCTGGCAAGAGTGAGAAATTTGATAATATATGATCAACTATCAATTCAAAAAAATTTAATTTTAGAGGGAAAAAAAAGGGAAAAAAACCCTTAGAAGATACCTATTAAAGAAAGCAAAAATTTATTAAACTAACAAAATAATATATGAAGGAAAAAAAAAATGAAAAAGAGTTGCTACTGGCAAGAAGAAGCTCAAATAGAATCAGGGGGTTCTTGAGATGAAAAGAAGATACTAGAAAAGAAGAGAGGATTGAACTTTGAAATCAACCAAGTCACAACAACATTTGTATAATGTACATGCATGGAAGTTGACTATGTGGAAATAGTTAGTTGAGTTCTTACGAAAAACTGGTGTTTTTTTTCTGTAATTAAATTTTTTTAATAATATAATAAAAAGTTTTTATGTTTTGAATGTATTAATTTTTTGGAATATAGCTGATAAAAATATTATTATGAATAAAAAAAATTAAAAGAGAGTATAAAGAATAATACATTGCACAGAGGTGGTGCCCCTTTGGCTTGGTTCCGCTTTGGGCTAAATGGGTCTGGGTTGTTTTTGATACTTTGGGTTAAATTGGGCTTCTGGGCTCTCAAATCCATTTTCCATCGAAGATTTGGTTTCGTACTCGCATTAAAGTTTCACATTCTCATCATTAGACTTGATAGTAGGCTGATCAAACTGAACATCCTTAATTCGTCTCCTATTATTGGCTAACCGAATCGGGTGTTTATAGTTTGCCTTTTGATTTTTCAAAAAACCAAATGCATGCAATGATAATTTTTTAAAAAATCATATGCACAACAACAAATAATAACATGAGTGACATACCTGACTCTCAGGTTTCACCTGAGAGATGAATCCTTTTATTTCGAAGCGTGACTGTGATATTTGGGTTTTTCTGGCCCAATCAGCCACTCATTAATATCTGGTAAATTATTTGAAGACTATTAACCTTGGGTTTTCCTAGCCCGATTATTGTTCCACTACGGATGTAGACTATTAGGTTTTCCTGGCCTAACCATCAATCATTTGAAACATAATTCTCAGATTTTCCTAGCCCGATCATCACTACACTGAAACTCAACTCTCGGGTTTTCCTGGCCCGATCATCACTTCACTGAAACTCGACTCTCGGGTTTTCTTGGCCCGATCATTACTACACTGAAACTTGACTCTCGGGTTTTCCTGGCCCGATCATCACTTCACTGAAACTCGACTCTCGGGTTTTCCTGGCCCAATCATGACTTAACCTTGACTTTAATTCTTAAGTTTTCTTGGCTTGATCACCATTGGGGATGTGGTTTTCAGATTTTCCTAGTCTAATTACCACTCCTCTAGGGATACAGACCTTTGGGTTTTCTTGTCCCAGTTGTCCTTTGTTGTTGACTTCGGGGATACTACCCGAATAGTCATCTTGGTCTTCGAGCTTCAGGGATTTAAACCCGAACAACCCTTTCTTGATGACGAGCTTTAGGGATTCAAACCTAAACATCCCTTTTTTAATCACGAGCTTCAAAGATTGAAACCCGAACTACCCTTCTCGATAATGAGCTTTAGGGATTCAAGCCTGAACAACCATTTCCTCAATTATGAGCTTCAAGGATTTAAACCAGAATAGCCCTCCTTGATTACGACCTTTGAGGATTTAAACCCAAACATCCCTCCTTGATTAAAAGCTTTGGGGATCCAAACTCGAATAACCTTTTCTTGTAGCAATATAACTTTTTAGGTTTTCCTGGCCTAATATACTATTTAATTGAAAGTATGAGTCGCGAGTTTTTCTGGCCCGATTATCACCTAGACAACTTTCACTTCTATACTTCAATTTCCTTATGTACATGAATGATGATTTTTTACTATTATTTTATTATTTTTTTTAAAACCCTACCCCACCATTCACTATAAAAATAAACTTTTCTTTCTTATTCTTTCCTTTCTATTCCCCTTTTTTTCCTCTTTTCTTCTTCTCTAAACTTCCCATGCTTTTTTTCTTCAAACAATGGATAACAAGAAACCTTGCCTTCCGTTAGTGCCCTATGGCGCCTCATACTAACACGAGGAGATTTGATTCCTCTATTGGGGGATCTTAGGACCCATATTTGTTCATCTGCATCCGGAGAGGTTAGTACTCAATTTATTTTCATTTTTCCTACAAATCACATCAGGTTAGTGATTATTAATGTTTATTTATCATTTTTAATTAGAATTAGGCTAATTAAACATGGCATTTATGATCCTGGCATTAAAATTTAAGAAACTATCACTATCTACATTACGCAGAGGAGATCGCCTCTTCGATGAGGCAATCATCTCATCAATGAGGCGATCACTTCTTTATAAGAGGTGATTGCCCTATGGCCTACTACAAATGGTGTCACCTTTGTTGATGAGGCAATTGCCTCTGTGATGGGGTGATCGCCTTATTGATGAGGCATCACGCCTTATTAACAGGGCAAACTTATGACATGTTCACTTACTTCTAAATTTCTTCTGTAAAAATAAAAAACATATTAATTTAACTCCTTGATTTGTTTTTGCAGCATGATGCACAAACGTTCAAAGGTGTTAGGAACTTCCATGGAGCTCGGGCCTTTTACGGTGAGCTAATCAAGGACTAGAAGTATCGTATTCATGAGATTGGATTTGAGGACTTCATTTTCTCACTTCCTATCGAGTAGGTCAGAACAGACTATCAGCCGCTTCACGCACTGATGGAGAGGTGGTTCGACATAACCCACACCTTCCATCTCCTATTTAGAGAGCTTACCTTAGATCCTGTGTCTTTTGCCACCATCATTGGGATAGCTTGCACTGGGGACCCTATTCCTCTTGATGCGAGCTTGCATCAGTTGACTTCAGACAAGGCTGCATTCATCGAGCGCCTTTTGGGTATGATTTTAGACATAAAGGGGACTTATACCCTTAAGCTTGACTAGATCAGGAGCTTTTACACTTAGGAGAGAGCTACAACTATAGTCACTCCAAGCGAGGTTGATCAAGTGGTATGGGCCTTCCTGCTTTGCCCACTCGACACCACCTTTGCTGACATTGCTAGCTCCATAAACTTGATGTTCTTGCTACCTCTTTGAGATCTAGATCAGGTGTCCACGTTCGATTGAGGTAGTTGTGCTCATATTTATATCGGAGTATGGATGAGGTAGTTCGAGGGGTAAAGAGGTTCTATGGCTTTTGGCACACTATTTTGGTAAGTTATACCTCTTCCCCTTCTTGCCTTCAATTCCTATTTATTGACATTGACTAACCCATTTCTTCAGCAAGTCTAGGCCTTGGAGCCGGAGCTGCTCATAAGTGTACAACGAGTAAGGGATCATCTTCCTGCCATCGACAGATTGGGTGCCAGCCGGGTCTTAAAGAGGCATCTCGCCTGAGTACACATTCATAGGCAGCACTTGAATTCCTGGACATAAGATGTGGTACCTACAAATCATGCTTTTATTCGTTAGTGATTTGTATGAATTTAATCCACTTACCTGCTAACGCTTCTATCTTCTACAAATCCGGAATGACTTATGGGGCCCTGAGGATAGTTAGAACATTAAGATGACTCGACCCAAGCCTTTAGCTCAGAGGAGAGCGCTTCTTTGTAGGCCAGGATACTGGGCTTAGTACCTTAAGGAATGGGTCCTAAACTAGTTTGGAGGTGCTAGAGCGAGATGAGTTCCTAAGTCTCCTCTTGATAGCATACTTTGGACATATGAGCTGGAGGGTGATGACCTTGACCAGGCTATCACTGGTTCACTGGCTATAGATCATACAGTTCGAGTTAAGAGCCAATATGTATAGTTCGTTTGAGCTTATCTCCTACTGATAGTCCCCTTCCATGTTGTTTTTTACCTTTTGGGTATACATTTATCGCTTTTCCCCCTTTTTTCTTTTTCTTTTTTTTGAAGTCACTTGTATTCCCACATAATTTTTTTCTTTATTTTTCAAGCTGCAGCCATTAGGCCCAAACCTTATGCTAGACTCTAGGTGTGGGAGAGAGAGCCCTTGAGGTGCCACTTGGATCAAAGCAGAGAGGGGACTTCTGCTACTACTGCTAAGCAAGCGAGGCTGCCTACCACTTCTAGCTCTTAGTTCACCCTTGGCGGCTTTGCTCACATTCTTAAACCCTTAGCTTGATGTTGGGTCCCTCCCAGAGAATTATCCTGCCAATTCCTTATTCTAGACGAGGAGCTTATGCTTGTATGCACTCCTAGCGATGCCACTCATATGAGTTTGCTCCTAAACTATTTTCACCATTATGCTTGACACATTTATTAGTTTTAACACTCGCTTAATGATGCAAATTCCTTTAGAGCAAGGCTTATACATGTATCGCATGATAGAGGCCCAGAGGGACTACATGTTGGATATCACTCAGTAGTGGAGGGTAAGAAAAACCTCTTTTTATACCTACTTGTATGCATGCTTGCATGATTAACTAACCTGTGATTTGCTTGAATATGATCATAATGAGGCTAACAGGGTGAGGATTGCTACCCTCGAGCATCAGATCGATGTGTTCTAGATTAATTAGGATGACGATGATGAGGATAGGAGCGGCAATGGTGCTGGAGGAGGGGATGACCCCAAGGGCACCAAGTTAGACACTTGATGGGATAAGGCCTATGAACCATTTTCTTTTTGTTACTCATTTAATTTGAATGTGAACACATGTTTTTTTGGATGAACTATTCATAGAATGTAGTTTTTATTTCAGTCAAATTCATTTTCTTACATTTGATTTAGTTCCAATGATTACATGTATATGTATCTGCCTTACTATTCTCTAATTTGCATCACTAAGATCATACAATTCTGACAAAATTCAACTGGATAATATTACTGAAGAGGCGATCACCTCATGGCTTTTTGGTGAAGAGGCGATCACCTCATGGCTTTTTAGTGAAGAGGCGATCGCCTCTTGGCTTGAGGCATCGCCTTATGACATTATGGTGAAGAGGCGATTGTCTCTTGGCTTGAGGTGTCACTTCTATGATGAGGTAATTACTTCATTACCAGGGCGGTTCCTCCCCTTTAAAACCCAATTCCTCTACTCAAACCCTATTTTTGAGACACTCTCATCCCTAACCCTTATCTTCTCTCTCTAAATACCTTTGAGAGCTTGAACCATGACTGAACAAAGCCTTAAATTACTATAATTGATCTTAAAAATCTTACATAATGGATTTTGGGTTAGGCTAGAACCGTTTCACCTTCCGATCTTCAAATCATTACACACTAGGAGGAAAACTTCTCTTTCCTTCATGTTGTGGCTCAATTATAGGATCCTTAAAAACATTGTTTCATATTCAATACGATAGAGATATGCCCCTTGCCAGAGGAGTTTAAGGAAATTCTTGGTTGTCATATGGACTTCACCTGCCAACTTGTAGTTCTTAATCTTAAGAACCTAAACCCTCACTCCATTTAATACCACATGCGCGCATGTTTTATCTCTCACCTCGATCCTCTTCTCACTGCATTCTTGGTCCACAAGTCATACTAGAATCCTTTCTTAAGATCACCATAGGTATAGTTAAAAAAGAAACCTACCAGGCTCGAATGGTAGCTTTCTGTTTATATGCTTAGTTTCTGCTCATTTCTTCCTCTAGGAACTATGATTCGAAGATCCTTTCCATTCTTGGTCAACTGGAATTAGGGCTCAACCCTTTCCCTCTCATTTTAATAGAAATTATTATTGGGGTAAACAATCTCACCGAAATAAGATAGTTTTTTGAGAGCCCATTTCTATTGGAGGTAGGCTTATTCATGTCCATTCCTAACTCTTTCATTATTCTATCACTTGCATTTAATCATTTGATGTCTTATAGATGTGGCTCTATGAGAAATTGAACTTACTTGAACCCCCTCAAGACATTAGACATTATAAGGCTAAGCATTACCGAGCTAAGAAGCTATATCCTATACCAACAGACATTCACAGCTAGTTATCAACATTCCTTAACACCTTAGTCCACTGGATGTGCCCTTGGTGAAAATTGAAACATATGACCATCTGGTCCTACACTTATTGTGTTCTAATCATTGGTCTTCATTCTACCACCTTTTATAACCCAGCCTGCCTCTACCGTCGATATGGTCGCAAGTAGTTGATTATGGAATTAGTTCATTAATTCAAACTAGGACCCCTCTCTCGAAACTTTTTGAATCACTTAGTGGCAACCTAGCCTCACAGAACCATTGAGAGAAACTTAGACTATGGCGAAGATCCAACTACTGATGATCATTACAAGGCGTGGGTCTATTTGCAACAAACAAAGAGAGATGAGTTCATTAGAAACAAGAGAATAAGAGAGTTACAAATATTGAGTGCCCAGGGTGATCAATGAAAGAAAAAAAGACAAAGTTAGTTCATGTAATTGAGTTGTTGTTTCTTTTCATTAGATGCAGTTTTCCTTTTAGTTAAAAAGTTTGTAATAGATACTTTATGCAACATTTGACAATAATTAAAGCAATATATTTCATTTAACTTAAGCATAATACATATAGACATCCTACTTCTGATACACTTTATGTTGTTAATTGGCTTGCCCTTGTAATTTTCCCAACTAACCATTTTGCATCTCTCTCTCTCTTTTTGCACGTTCCTAACTTTTGCCTGGATTGTCTCTTTTTTAGATTTTCAACCTAGCGGGAATTTTTTTCATTTTTCTTCTTTTTTCTAGTCTTTAATTTTTTCCTAGACAACCTCTTTTTCAAGATTTTTTCCTTAGTAAGACTTTTACAAAAAGTATTTCTTAAGTTTTTCTAGGTTTATGGGCTCTTTAAACTCATTCCCTTCTATGTCAGACAAAATAACGATACTTTTTTAAAATAATTTCTTCACTATATACAGTCCTTCCTAATTTGGCTTGAATTTTCCTCGTGGGTTAGTCATGATCGGCTTTGTAAGCTTCAACACCAAATCCCCTTCTCTAATCTTTCCTTGCTTGATCTTCTTATTGTAAGCTCGGGCTATTCTCTTTTCATACAACTGGGAGTGATACATAGCTTTTATTCTCTTCTCATCTAATAGTGTTAACTGTGCTAATCAACTCTCCACCCACAAGTATTTAGGAAGTTCATACTCTAACAGGACCCTTAGTGGCCTTATCTCAACCTTTATTGGTAGCACGACTTCACATCCATATACCAAGGAGTACGAAGTGGCGCCTATTGATGTTCTAGTGGTGGTTTGGTATCCCCACAATGCAAACTACAAGTACTATACCTAATCTCAATAATTTTCCATTGTCTTGGCCAAAATCTTCTTCACATTCTTATTGGCGGCTTCCACTACCCCATTTTCTTGTGGCCTATATGGAGACAATTTGTGATGCTCAATCTTGTAGTCTTTCAATAGTTTGGTCGTCCCCACTCGAAGCTGAATCCCATTATCAGTAACGATATGATGTGGTAAACCATACCTGCAGATTATGTTCTTTTTAATGAATCTCGACTTCTGCTTTAAACCCATAATAGCATATGATTTGGCTTCAACCTACTTGGAGAAGTAATATATGGCCACTATAATGTATTGATGACCATTATATACCTTCGGCCTTATTTCCCCTATGATATCAACTCCCCATATGACGAATGACCAAGGATAAGTCATTCCTTAGAGCTCTATAGACGATAAGTGGCTAATGTCACCATAAGATTAGCAGTTGTGACATTTATTTACAAATTTAACGCAATTCATTTCTATAGTAAGCCAGAAATACCCCTGATGAGTTATCTTTTTTTACAATACCGTTCCATTAATGTGTGGCCCGCATATTCTTTCGTGAATTGCTTCTATAAGCTTTTGAGATTCATCCTTGTCAACATATCTCAAGTGCACCCCAATCGACATTCTTTTATACAACATCCTATTGTGGCTAATGAACTGTCAAGATAACATTTGCAATGACATCCTTTCTTTCTCATTAGTGCCCTTCAGAAATTGCCCTATTTCTAAATATTTTTGCAAATTATAAAACCAAGGCTTCTCAGCAGTAGCAATCGACACTACCCTTATTTCCTCATAACAAGGGCTTTGAGATTTTATTAAAATTAAAGGACTGAGGCCTGACTTTTGCCCATTTCCCACTCTCCGATATAGAGGCCAATATAGCTAAGGCGTCAGCTAACTGATTTCCTTCTCTCGGGAGGTGAACAAATTTACACTAAATAAATGAATGTGAGACTGTAGCCAAATATTCCCAGTATGAATGCAATCTATCTTCCTTTATCTCCCACTCTTTAGTGGCTTATTTTATGACTAACATAGAATCCCCATACACGATAACATTCTCCACTCATGCACTGCGTAGTGCCTCTAGACTAAAAATGCAGGGCTCATATTTTGCCTAATTGTTAGTTGCCTCAAACTCGAGCCTTTTTTCCATTGGGATCATGTCTCCTTCTGGCATTACCAGGATCACACCTATTTTAGCTCCTTTGTTATTGATGGCTCCATCAAAGTACATTTCCCAGTTCGTAAAAAAACTCCACCTTTCATTCTTGTTCATCATTTACTGGGCTCTGGGCCAAAAAGTCTGCTATCGCTCTCCCTTTCACCGTTTTCTTGATTATCTAGTCTATGTCAAATTCTATGAGTAGGACTAGCCATCTAGCCAATTTCCCTGTAAAGGACAAAGTTTATTGGAGATATCTAAGAGGATTATATTTGGAAACCATCTGCACTCTATAGGACTAGAAGTAGTTCTAAAGTTTTTTCATTGCCCAAATCACTACTAGGCATGTTTTCTCCGTAAGGTTGTAATTGGTTTCATATGGCAGCAACTTCTTACTTAAGTAATACACAGCATGCTCCATCCTCCCTTCGCCTTCCTACGCCAACATTGCCCATATTGTATCTTCCTCAATTGCTAGATACAAGATCAAAGGGTTTACTTAGCCTTAGTACTTGCAAAACAAGGGGGCTTATTAGATAATTCTTAATAGCCTCAAAAGCTTATTGACACTTTTCATCTTATATCACGGGTCGATATTTCTTTAAAAGCTTAAAGATTGGATTGCAAATGGTCGTCAACTTAGCTATGAACCTACTGATATATTGTAAATGCCCCATGAATCCCTAAACTTCTTTTTCATTCCTTGGCACAAGCATTTCTCTGATTGCCTTGATCTTGTCCATGTCCACCTCTATTCCCTTCTGATTGACAATGTGCCCTAATAGTTTCTTAGATGTTACCTCAAAAACATACTTCTTCAGATTTAATATGAGATTGTACTTTTTTATCCTTGTCAAAAACTTGTCTAAAGCTTCAAATGTCCTTCTCTGGTTGCAGATTTTACCATCATATAATCCACATACACTTCTACCTCATTGTGGATCATATCATGCAACAGAGCGGTTGCCATTCTCTAGTAAGTGGCTCCTGCGTTCTTTAACCCAAAAGGCATCACTCGATAACAATATACACCCTATTTAGTAGTAAATGATGTCTTTATCTTGTCCGTTACTGCCATCATGATATGATTATACCCTAAAAATCCATCCATGAAGGAGTACATTACGTTGGAGGTCACGTTATCAATTAATGTATCAATGTGTGGTAACGAAAATTTATCTTTAGGGCAGGCTTTGTTTAGATCCCGATAATCCACACACACTCTAACCCTTCTATCTTTCTTAGGAACTAGGACTATGTTTGCCACCCATTAGGTATCTTCCACCATTTCTAAGAACTTTACCCTTAACTATTTCTTAACTTTTTCCTTAACCAGGAGAGCCCATTTTGGTCTCAACCTTCTTTGCTTTTGCTTTTTTTTGGTGCTATGTGAGGGTACATAGGAATCCGATGTTCTGAGATCTCCCTGTCGATTTTGGGCATATCCTCATAACTCTAAGCAAATACTTTCTATCTTTTTATTAAATTTTCTTTCATTTTTTCCCTCTTATCATGAGTTAAATCAGAAGCAATCAATATATTTTTAGGATTATCATTTGTGCCTAAATTAAATGATTTAGTTTGCATGAAATTAATGTCAAACATATGTGTAGACGACAGGGTTTAGCGCGTGTCTAGACATGGCATGGAGATGAGGAGTTGCCACCTAGGGTAATAACTGGGACAAATCGAAAAGGTGGTACTTGATTCCTTAAAAGAAAGCTAGCACTACAACCAGGAGATTTTGGATACGGAATACTAACTTCTCTTAGTCTCGTGTTCATTTAGAATAATTTTATAAATGATTATTTTATTCTCTAATTACATGCAATTTTATTAAACCCTATTTGACATCCATCTAACCCTAGGCATCTAGTCAATAAAATTACAAATAAAAAATGCACTCAAGATCATGTTGTCCCTAAGTCTAAACTATGTTAATTTTATTAAAAAGTTAACTAGATTTACATTTTTTATTTACAAGTAAGAAAGAAACTAGAAGTGGGCTTACATTTTTATTAATTAGTGAGCCTATATCTATTTATTTTAGTTTGTCTAAGGAATTGGCTTAAGTTTATTCAATTTTAAAGAAAAGTTAAAGTGGGCCTAAGTCTAACTTGATTTTATTTTAAGTGAAATGTGGGCCTATGTCTATTTATTTTAAAAAAAATGAATTTAAGTGGGCTGAGCTAAGTCTAAATAAGTTTTAATTAATTAAGTGGGCCTAAAATCTAATTAACCTAATAGGCCTAAGTTGATTTTAATTATTTAAAGCCCTAAACCATTTTTAAGCCTATTTATTAAGTGGGTTAGACCTAAACGTGGGCTTGAGGCCCAAAAACATAAAAAAACACAACAAAATCAAATCAAAACACATTCAAATATGATTTCTAAAAAACCTAATTTAATTACATACAAACCCTAATTAACTAAAGCCACCATTAATTTTAATTAATTTTACCTAGTGAACCTAGTTTTACTAATTAATTTTAAAGTGCAGAAAATTAAATCTTTCAATATTCCCACTACTAGGGCTATTACAAACTACTACAAAATTAAAATTTAACAATTATACAGCCATGAATTAAAAAACTACATAGGATACCAAAATACAAAATAAAGATAAAAAATCCTAAGTTCTACTGGAAAATAATACATGCTCTTTCATGGCATTCCATGGACCTTTTGTTCATTTAAACACAGGCAGTATCCTCCTCAATCCTTATGCGGACATTAAAAATAAAAAAAAACACAAAATTAATTAGATTAGTAGTGAAATTAAATAATAAAAGCAATAAAAAAATAAAAGGAAAAAATCACAAAAAGAAAATAATAGAAAAGAATGAAATAGAAAAAGAAAACTCATAATTTGGGAAAATGCCCTTTTTTAGCCCCTCAGATTGGATTATCATCGTTAAAATTGAATAGCTATTGATTCTAGACTGAAAATATATTCTCAATAGCATTTTGGATTTTAGGGGTTTTTTTTTTTGCACAGTCAAGTTTCAATATTTGCGTGTGTGTGTGTTTCTCTTAATCTCTCTGTGAGTAAAAATCCTCTCAAAAAAAAAAAAAATCCCTCCTCACACGTATGCAAACTCTACTTTTAAATGCAGAGTCTGAGCATACTGGCTTCCTCCTTTGGAGGAACAGACTCATCTCTCCAAACAGATTGATAAGATAAGGTTTTGATCTTTAAAAGTTATGTGTTTTGAATGCGTCAAAGATTTTTTCAGATAAAAATAATAATAAAAATTCATTTTTTAACCAATCAAAACACTAAAAAAAATGACAAAAAATAAGTAAAAATACGTGAAAATTTGAAAAAATCAAACTTTTACGCGTCGGCATTGTGCAATGCCGATCGACATTGCCTAATGCTGATCGACATTGTATAATGCCAATCCTAATTTTTTTTTACTTTTAATAACCGAAAGACCCCTTAAAAAATTGACTTATTTGTAATCAAATCCTAAAAATATTGCAATTTAGTCCCTAAAGTCCAGAAAATCGACAACCAGGTTTAATTTTTTTGAATAAATTTCATCATAGGGGCTTACGTCACAATTGTGCACAATTGCATCTTGAAATTGAGTGCTTACAATATGCATTAAATTATCATTATAAATAAAATAATCATTAGGAAACACATCACATAAGTAAATAAAGTCAGACCTTATTGCATTGACTTTTGAAAAGAAAAGATCATCAGTTTCAAAAAAAAAAAGAAAGAGAAACATCATAACCATCATAAAAAGACATCTATAATAGAGTTGAGGACATAGGCTTCAAAATCCAACTCCTCGCTTTGACCATCAGTGCCTTTAAGCTCCAAGGCAGCTTCGTTCCCTTTAAGTTCTTCCTCAGCTGGTACCAACTCTTTTACAGGAACTTCTTTAATAGTAACCCCCTTCATTCCTTTCATAAATTTAGCAAAGATCTCAAATTCCATAATAACTTCTCCAGTCATTAGGAGAGGTTCAGGAGCTCTACTATACGGGTACCTAGTGCCTTTTCTTACAAAGGTTTCCCACAAAGTTTTCCTCTCAGCCTTAGCCTTCTCTTCTTTTACCTCAAACTACCCCCAGATATCTACCTCTTCTTCAGTATCATTGGTCCCCTTAAACCTTAACCCATGCTTCAAAACAGGTACCTTGTGTTCCATAAATTTTGAAGGTCCGTTCTGATCTTTTCCCAATCCTATACCTGGCATAAATTTCATATTGTGCATCATATTCAGAAATTTTTCATCCATTTCATCTTCGTAGATCATACAAACCTCAAAACTTGAGCTTATATAGATCTCTTTGGGGGCTAACTTCAGTGCAACTACAGCGGCTTCAGTCTCAGCGGAGATAGGAACGATTTTTCCTTTATAAGGAAACTTGATTTTCTAGTGAATGGTGGATAGGACACTACCTAAGGGATGAAACCATTGCCTTCCCAATAAGATAGCAAACGTCATTGGGATATATATAATATGTAGATCAACCCAAGCTTTTATACGTCTTATTTTGACCAAGGCCCTAAATGTTCCCTTAATGGGCCTTTTGGTATCGTCATAGGCCTTAATAACCACCTCAAAAGGCTTCAGGTCAGCCACAACCAATCCTAACTTTGGAAAAATTTTCAATGGACATACATTAATGGTAGAACTGTTGTCGACCATCATACAACAAGTAATCTTTCTTTTTACCTCAACCTTAATAAATAAAGCTTTGTGGTGATCTCTCTCCTCTAAAGGCAAATTATCATTAGAGAATGTTATTATGCCTTGAGGAGTCTCTATCAATGAACTGACCATTTGCTTGGGGGTGCAACCTGTGGATATATTTTTCTTATCCAAAGCCAGAACTAGTACTTCTCTATGATCCCTAGAGTGCATAAGTAGCTCCCAAATACTAGCGGTAGTCTCTTCACCCTTCCTTGCTTCTTCTTTTTTCCCTAAATTTTTTACCTTTTCTGGTTCAGACTTAGTGATTTTAGATTCTTCCCTTTTTCCTTTAACCTTCCATATAGACTACCCTAATTTGCTTCTCTTGTCGTGCCACAAATCAATCTGTCCCTCGTCTTTATCATCGAAACTCTAAATGTCCAAGACATACACTTATAGTTGTGCAAATTGTTTGCTTGGGTTTGAGTTTTTAGGTTTGGATTTTAGAGGGTTATAGGTAACATCCATAAAGGAGTTTAGTACTTGTTCCTTCATTAGACCATGTTGATCATTGGGATAGGTGCATTTGGTGGTGGTATGTTTCTGTAGTTAGGCAAGGGGTTGGTTTGTGTGTTTGGTTTCCTAGTTTCTAGGTCGGTGATTTTGCCCGAGTCAATCAAATCTTAGATTTCATGGTTTAATTAGGCACAACTATCAGTGTTATTTCTCATGGTTTGATGAAACTTGCAGAAAATTTTAGGGTTAGCATTGGGTAAGGGTTATTGTAAGGGTAAAGGTCTTAGTAAATTCTTCTCAGCAAGTTTGTCAAGGACTTTAGATAGAGGCTACCCTAAATTTGAGAATCTTCAAAGTTTCCTAATAGCGTTAATTTATAGGTTGTTCTAGGGTGGTCGGATAGCATTAATCTGGACATTACTACTTGAATTAGCTCCCTCTTTGCCCTCATACCTCCATCCAAAGAACTTCTTCTTTTGGGCTAAGTCTGACTCATTTTGAACCCTAAATCTATACAATTCCTCATCCCCAATCCCTAAGTCTCTTAGCTTTCTAGACAATGTTGGGATGCATCCTTCTATTGCTAGGACTAATTCATCAGAGATAATTTCCCCCTCCAACAAGTCAGCTAGTCAGTAAAGGATTCATTAAAGTTCTACTTGGTGTTCTATAAATCCTTCAAGGACACCTCCAACTAAACATTAAGGCCATATTGCTTTATAAAACTAGCATAAAGTTCTTTCCAATCAGACAGAATTTTTAGTTCCAAGGCATAGTACCAGCGAATCGATACTCCCTCTAATGACATAGGGAATTTCCTAATGATTTAGGTCTCAATTAGCTCAGTGGCTTTCAAATAAGTTACATATTGCTTCAGATGCAAGTGGGGAACTTTAATGCCATAACACTTCTTCATGTCAAGGAATTTGAATTTTCAAGGTAGTGGTTCATTCTCCCTCTCCAGATTCAGATTAGTGTAATCCAAAGGAGTAACTATGCCTTTTTATTTCATCATCATCTGCATTTGACTCATAGCCTTAGTTAGGTTCTTAGCCCACTCGATATGCCCCACGTCTTCAACTGGACTCATATTCCTTCAGCTTAGTGGTTGGCCAGCACTGTTACATCATCTTCCTCTTTTTTTTGTCAAGACCTCTTCATCAAGGTCTATCGGGTTGGCTGTTAGTATATTGGGTGGTTGCACTGGCCGATTCTCTCTAAGGAGCTTGGTTATTTCTCTTATCATTTCTTTCATCATAGATTAGGTCTTAGAGAAAACTTCTTCTTTTAATTATGCCTTAAAAGCCTGTGGATTAAAACCACCTGCCATTTCTACTTTTGAGTTTTTGATTAAGCAACTTGAGCTAGCTCGGACCCACCACAATGAGCTCAAAGGATCTATATTGCTACAAAACTACATATTAGAATAATGCATGATGTGTATGCATGATGTGCAAGCCTTATTTCATTATTTATGAAAAATTTAAAAGAGAAAAGCAAATATAAAAATTTAAGAGAGGAAAGTAAATAGGAGATGAAAACACAAAACAAAAAATCAAAATGTGAAGCTTAAATGTGCAAACTTCCATCCTTATGCCTCCCACACATGTATTCGATGGTGAGTAGACTAGGATCTTTGGCTTGGGTTTCAATTATTAATGAGGGATAACAAAACCAACATATGCAAGATATCTCTTGGGATGATTCAAATAAGTAATGGATCCTTTAATTAAAGCTTAAGTCCATTTCCAATGGGCCAAGGTCCTTAACACTATAAACTCACTTGTCAAAGCCCACTTGAAATGGGTCATCAATAGGCATGAAAGGCCCATATTGACATAACTTGTTTATAATGGGCTTTGGTTGGGCATAAAGGCCCATTTTACCTTAGGCTGCTTGTTGATGGGCTCAAGATTTATTTTAAGAATCCATTATATGGCATAATACACATGCATGTGGGAAAATTCTTAATAATACACATGCATACGGGAAAATTCTTAAGTATAATTTCTAGGCCATTACATGGGCTTGAGTTTTAGGTATTAAGCTTCAGCTCCCACAACAATATGTGTCCATATATGTCTCCCTACTCAAGAGTTAAGCAACGCGGATTGGTATGTGTTGTGAGTGACAATAAACTTAGGTAGTAAAGTACTAATTATCGTCAGGTTAATTCGGGACTAAAGTGCTCATCGTGTGTAAAATATGTAGTGAATGCAATTGATGCAAAAGAAATAAGAAAATAATTTAAAATGATAAAACACAAAACATCAAAATCAGTTTCTCTATCCCCAGTGGAGTCACCACTGTAGGTAGCAAGTTCAACATGTGTCCAAGTGTTTGGTGATCACGGCATTGTGCGGGCTCGAGGGAGTCGCCAATCGGATAAAAATCAGGACACACTTATATGGCAACTGGATTCCACAGAGGTTCCTAGAAGTCTCCGTCAGAGAACGGGTTCAAAAATTGGGTATGAGCATTTGAATGCTCACCCAACCTTGTGGTTGGGCTTCGTTTGTGTTTTGTGTTTTATTACCTTTAATTATTTAATTATTTCCTTATTAATACAAAGATTATTATTGCCTTTAGAGAATTTTCAAATTTTAGAATTAAATCTAGATTTGCACGTTAATTCTTTTCATGCATTTAGTCTCGTCATTTATCATAACTAAGATAAATAATCAATATTTACAACCATTCACTCAAATTAAAAAGGAGGAAGGGATTAAGGATTAAGGATTACAACAATTTTAGGCAAAATAAAAGAATAATATACAGAAAATAAACCATACATATACCAAAAGTAAATTACTAATAAACTATTTACACAAGCATAATGCCCTAAGGAATTAGCTAATGAAAGTGACTACTCAATGATGTGGATCATTAAGTAATTCCTGCAATAAACATACAGTTGGTTTCCTCTTGCAAAGCACAACATTATACATAACAATATTTTACAAATAATATTCTCAAGAGATTTCTCAATGCAAACTAAGAAAAAGTCCTTAAATGGTCAAAATATTGTCATGTATACTACATCATACAACATGGTAATTACGAGTAAAAAAAGCATAAAAGATAAGAGTCATGCAAATTTTCATAAAGGAGAGATGGTTGAATCGTCTGAAGGCTTGTCAATGTGGTGATCGCCTTATTGATTGGGGGTGACACCTCTATGAAGAGGCATCACTTGATTAATAGGCTCCTCAACACAAATGACATGGCAAAATCATGCAGGATTACAATAAAAGGAAGGGCCAGATTGCCTGGAGGCCTATCAATGTGGTGATTGCCTTTGAGATGGGGTGACTAATCAATAAGCTCTCTCGATTCTCAAAATGATTAAACTTCTATCCTAAGCAAGCAAATGAATACATAAATATCCAAAAACATACTAAACTACAGCTACATACAAACTCAATAGATCAAACCTATCAAATAGTGTAATGAGTGCAATAGACCTAAAATATACCTAAAATAAACCACTAAACTAATCACATACAAAGTAAGTATCTAAATGACAAGAAGATGAAGATGTTTTACTTGAATATATGCTTTGTCAAAATAATTGATCCTCAGATATGTGCTTTTGGATGTTGATCTTCACTAGGATGTAAGCTTCACTTTGAATCAAATTTTTCCTTATTCTCAAAGGAAATGGACCTTTTGAGCTTGGTTTTCTCCTCTCCCTTCTTAAGAACGTCCCCTTATTTTTTTAGAGCTCTTTTTCTAACCATGGCTAACCTTTTTTTTGCTAAAAAACCCCCCCTTTCTTTTTCTCTCTTTCTTCTTTTTATTCTTTACCTTACCCATGCTCTTAGGTTTCTTAGATCATGATGAACCTCTATAGCCTTTTTCTTCTCCCAAAAAATATCTTCCTTATGCAAAATCAGGTCTAAGAGGTATGGCACCTACACCACTTAGTCACCATGTCTACAGTTGCATTAAATGCAGTTGTAAGTGGCCTATCACAGAGGCGGTGCCACTACGATGAGGCGATTGCCTCTGCAGTGGCTGCCAAACAGGTGATCACCTTATTGCACAGAGGCAACACCCCTTTGGTCTGGCTCCGTATTAGGCCAAATGGACCTAGGCTATTTTGGATAGTTTGGACTAAATTGGGTTTCTGGATTCTTAGGTCCATTTCCAATCAAAGATTCGGTTTCATACTCGCATCAAAGTTTCACATTCTCATCATTGCGTTTGATAGTGGGCTGATCAAACTGAACATCCATAATTCGTCCCCTATTATGGGCCGACCGAATCAAGTGTCTATAATATTTTTATTTTATTTTTTAAATAATATTCAATATATTTTTCTTTCAAACTTAATATATATGAGCGAAAAAATAATTTTTTAAATTGAAAAAATAAAAAATGAAATCTAAAAGGGCATTTAAGTCAAATTACTGCATAAAATAAGATATTTAAGCACTTTAATTGTATAAATGCAATGACCCGAACCCGAGGGCACGTGACCGGCACTAGGGAATAGCAAGACATAAGGCCCCCGAAACCCGTAGTAAGCCTTAAAGAAAACAAAAATAAAACCTTACAATTTAAAACTTTATTTTAAAATAGAACACATTATCAAACTGATTTTTCTAAAATTAAAACATAATTGAATACATAAATAAAATATTCCTAGCGTCACAAATCACAAATCAAACTTAAATCATTATACATAAACGTGGTGCATATAAATAAAATACACAAATATACTTAAGTCATACAATTTATAGTACAGTTACTACTGTAGCTTTCTAGAATATTACAATAGTACAGCTTACAATGACCTACATAAAATGGCCGGTGATGAAGAAATCTGGCGTGGAGGCAGTCTGAGGTCAAACTCTCAAGCTCTTGAAAAAAAAAATTGAGGGGAACCAAACCTCACTGAGTAAGTCAATAAAAAGAGCTATATGGTTTGAAAACTTTTGAAAACCATATAGTTATTGTGAACATAATTTATAATAGATATAGATATAGCCTTTGAAAATAAAATCTCGGTAGAACCCTAAACCCAAAGTCCTAATTGACCAACCAGACCCACTTATTCCAACTAGACTGCCGATCCCCGAGAGCAAAGGCATCAACTGAGGGACCAAGTCGCAGTCATTCACTTAATCCAAATATATGGCACTGGCGGTCCCCGAGAGCTAGGGCATCAACCGAGGCATCCATTTCAGTCCATTATTAACCTTCCAATCACTGGCGGTCCCCGAGATCATAGGCTTCCACGGAGGCACCTGTCCCAATTTAACATTCACCAGTCATATATAATTCGGATCTACTTCTAAATCTCTACCATGTGCACACGGTCCTGGTGAAGCTCGACAGGTAGTCTATTCTACCAAAATTTCTCAAAATTGATTTTTTAAATAAATAAAATGCATTTTAAACCTTAAAAAGCAGCATTAAATTAAATAAATCATATAATAATAACATAAAAAATATGAGCGCACGCATCTTTAAATAAACACACACACAGATCATTTTATCGACTTACAAGATGAATGAGAAGGCTGATGCGAATGAGAAGGCTGATGACCGCGTGTCTGCCTCGATCTCACGGCTTTTGCTCCGATATGCTTTAGAAAAGAAATTAACATATCAATTTTAAAATATGACTATGAAATTAAAATCAAAAATCAATAAAACAGTGAAATTTTGGGCTGACTCGAGGAAGACTGAACAAGACTCGATAGACAGGAAAAAGCCTAATTTATGATAGAAATTATTACGAATATCACGTTTTATGAGAAAATCTACCAAAATTTTGGCAGAGTCTGCTCTGTAAAATGGACATCTCTCTACCATAGGTAGAGCCAAACCTGCATAAAAATGCACTTCTAATAATCACAGACATTCACACTCGAGTCGGGCTTTCAAAACTACACTTAACCCCGACCGAGATCATAATCCAACAAGAACATCACAAAATTATTAAATTATTTATTTTTTCCCCCGAAATACACATCACATAAATGATTATCCATAGTCAAAAAATCATCTCTCAATATAGATTTTAAAAAAAAATTTCGCAAACCAACATATATATATATATATATATATATATATATATATATATATATATATACAACACTCACAATTAATATTACTTAATGAAAATTATCTATCAATACATATATAAAAATATATCTCTAAACCTCTTAATGTTAATAAAGCTAATTAAAATATATATATTATAATTAGCGTAAAATTACATATTTATCCCAACTAATAGGCAAATTATACAAACGTCTAAAAATCATTTTCTCTATATAAATTCCTTAATATAATTAAAAACATATAAATAACTGCTAATTTCTTCTAAAAAATATATAATTTAACCTAATAATGCACATTTGACATAAACTTAAAAATATTTATAAAAATAGTTTAAAAATAACAAAAACCATAATCTAAGTTCTAAAATTAATAACATTTAATAATAATATCAATTATCAAAATTTCATAATTTTTTAACAATAATTTCGAAATTAATAAAAATATTAATTAAATACCCAAAATTTACAAAATTTATAATTAACACCAAAATTTCTAAAATCTTAAATAAAAATCAATACATTACAAGTAATTAACATTAATTAACCTAATTACTACTTAAGCTCAATTAACACCAACATAACCAACTAATTATTAAATAAAAATCATATAAAATTCAAATAGAATTCTGAAAAAAAATCACATAACTCACTAAAATTGTCAAAAATTAAAAATCAATCTCCTAAAACACTAAACAACATTAATTAACTAAACAAATCTACCAAAAATAACCAACCA
This sequence comes from Mallotus nudiflorus, assembly GCA_947683625.1. Lineage (NCBI taxonomy): Eukaryota > Viridiplantae > Streptophyta > Magnoliopsida > Malpighiales > Euphorbiaceae > Mallotus > Mallotus nudiflorus. Next base: position 2,545,676 of record CANTUR010000125.1, read on the forward strand.
ACATCAAGAAGTTTTAAAACAAATTATGCATAAGTAAAATAATCCACCAAAATTTCCCTAACAAAAATCAAAACTAACATTATCGTCAACCACAACTACAACAGCCCTAGGATCCACCGAAGACATCAAAGGTTCGAGAAGAAAAAGGGAAGAATTGAGGGGCTGCTACTCACTAACCCGCTGGATAGAACAGAGGAACGAGAAGAAGACCTGCTGCCACCGAAAAAATGAGGAAGATAGAGTAGCAAGTAGCAGCAGAGAGGCAGCACAGGAGAAGGAGAACCAGAGCTCAGTGGAGCTGGAAGAGCAAGCTATCGCGCGAGGAAGGGAAGCTGCTGCCTGGCGAAGAACAAGAAGAAGAAGAAGAAGAAGAAGAAAAAGAAGAAGAAGAACAGCAGCAGCAGCAACCTATGAGCTTCTGTCCACGGCAGAGATGGGGTTTCCGGGCGGTGATGGGGGCGGCACAATGAGAGGGAAGATAGAGATGGTGACGGGCGGAAGTGGGGAGGTCGTTTTGAGCATATACATTCACATGGGTGTGTGTGTGTATATATATATACATATATATATCACATGAACACATACAATAGATTTTGAAATCAATAAAAATAGGGTCATCACAGTCTCCCCTCCTTACATGAATTCGTCCTCAAATTCAAGAAAATAAAGGAAAGAAGAATTACAAGGCTTAAGAAAGAAAGAGCTACAGGAAGGAAACTCGCATCTTAGCTTCAGTTTCCTATGTGCAATCTTCAACAGAATGGTTACTCTATAGCACCTTCACCATCGGTATGTCCTTTGTCCGTAACTATCGGATTTGGCGATCTATAATCGCCACTGGGTACTCCTCGTAAGTCAGATCATCACTAAGCTCTACGGTTTGAGGTTGCAACACATGAGATGGATCAGGAACGTATTTCCTCAGCATAGACACATGAAATATAGGATGGATTCTTGACAGTTCTGGTGGTAACACTAGCCTATACGCCACTTCACCCACTCTAGACCGAATCTCAAATGGTCCAATGTATCTAGGAGCTAGCTTACCCTTCTTGCCAAATCTCATAACTCCTTTCATTGGAGACACCTTCAGGAACACCATGTCTCCAACCATAAAGGATACATCCTTCCTCCTAGGGTCAGCATAGCTCTTCTGTCTGCTGAAGGCTATTTTCAATCTCTGCTGTATAATGGGGACCTTCTTTGAAGTCACTTGCACTAACTCTGGTCTCGTTAACTGCCTTTTACCAATTTCCCAACATAAAGGTGATATACACTTCCTACCATACAGTGCCTCATATGGAGCCATCTCAATGCTAGCGTGATAACTATTATTATAGGCAAACTCAATCAGTGGAAAGTACGAATCCCACTATCCTCTAAAATCCATTACACACATCCTCAGCATATCTTCTAATGTCTGGATGGTCCTCTCTGACTGACCATCTGTCTGAGGGTGGAAGGCTGTACTGAAATCCAATCTGGTACCCAAGGCCTTGTGTAACTCTTGCCAAAAGATTGAGGTGAATGTGGCTCCTCTATCTGATACTATACTCACTGGTACTCCATGTAGGCAAACAATTCTATTGACATAAAGTCTCACCAGTCTATCAGTAGAGTATATCTTCTTTATTGGTAGAAAGTGTGCTAACTTAGTTAGCCTATCAACAATCACCTAAATAGCGTCATAACCTCCTGTAGTCCGAGGTAGCCCAGACACAAAGTCCATAGCTATCATGTCCCATTTCCATTCAGGAATTAGTATAGGCTACAACAATCCTGAGGGTCTCTGATGCTCAAGCTTCATTTACTGACAAGTCAGACATCTAGACACAAACTCTGCAATATCCCTCTTCATTCCATTCCACCAATATGTATCTTTCAAGTCATGATACATCTTGGTAGAACCTGGATGAATACTATAAGCAGAAAAGTGTGCTTCTTCCATGATTTCCTTCCTCAACTCATTAACATTCGGCACACAAATCCTTGTGCCCAACCGCAATACACCTTCTCTGTTAATTACAAAGTCTCTTGACTGCCCTTGTTGCACTTCATACATAATCCTCTACATCTGTGGGTCTCTATTCTAAGCTGCCTTAACTCGATCCAAGTATACAGATCGTACCCTGAATTGAGCTAAAAGGCACTTTCGGGTAACCCTTGATCAATCAACCCGTGAAACTCTTTGACAATAGGCCTCCTTTCTATGCTGATATGGGTAAGACTGCCCATTGACTTCCTACTCAAGGCATCCACAATAACATTCACCTTGCTCGGATGGTACAAAATAGAACAATCATAATCTTTAAGAAGTTCCATCCATCTTCTCTGCCTCAGATTTAAGTCCCTCTGCTGGAAGATATATTTCAAGCTCTTATGATCAGTGTATATCTCACATGTCACCCTATACAAGTAATGTCTCCATATTTTCAAAGCAAACACAACGACTGCCATCTCCAAGTCATGAGTAGGATAGTTTTGCTCATGCTTCTTTAACTGCCTCGAAGCATAAGCAATCACTTGGCCATTTTGCATCAACACACAGCCCAATCCTACTCTGGAAGCATGACAACACACGGTATATTCTTCATTTCTAGAAGGCAAAGTCAGAATTGGAGCTGACATCAACAAGTCCTTTAATAACTGGAAGTGCTATTTGCATTTGTTTGTCCATACAAACTTAGCACTCTTCTAGGTCAACCTTGTCAAAGGTGCGACAATTTTAGAGAAGTCCTTCACAAATCTCCTGCAATAGCCTACTAGACCCAGGAAACTCTATACTTCTCTAACTGTAGTCGGCCTCGGCCACTCCATAATAGCTTATATCTTCTTAGGGTCCATTTGTATGCCATCCTTAGAAATCACATTGCCTAAAAATGCCACTTTATTCAACCAGAACTCACACTTTAAAAACTTGGCGTACAACCTGTGCTCCCTTAAAGTCTGAAGCACCCTTCTCAGATGCATAACATGCTCAACTTCACTCTTGGAATAAACCAAGATATCATCAATGAAGACTATTACAAACTGGTCCAAGTATGGCCTGAACACTCGATTCATCAAGTCCATAAAGGCGATTGGAGCATTAATCAACCCAAAGGACATTACTAAGAACTCATAATGGCCATATCTCGTCCGAAATGCTATCTTGGGTTCATCACCTCTTCTTATCCTCAACTGGTGATACCCAGATCTCAAGTCTATTTTTGAGAAGCATGTAGCACCTTGAAGTTGATTAAACAAGTCATTGATCCTTGGAAGTGGATACTTGTTCTTAATGGTGATCTTGTTCAACTACCTGTAATCAATACAGAGTCAAAGGCTACCATCCTACTTCTTCATAAAAAACACCGGAGCACCCCAAGGAGATGTACTAGGTCTTATGAAACCCTTATCAAGTAACTCCTGTAACTGCTCCTTTAACTCCTGTAATTTAGTTGGTGCCATTCTGTAGGGTGGCATAGAAATAGGATCTGTACCAGGTATGACATCAATACAGAACTCTATCTCTTTGTCTGGTGGTAATCCTAGTAATTCTTCAGGAAAGACATCCAGAAATTCACACACCACTGGCACCTGTTCAATCACCCCATTCTCTTTCTCAACATCCCTTACCACTGCCAAGTAACCCTGACAACCCCTTCTAAGCATCTTCTGAGTTGTAATGGCTAAAATGACATTACGAGGCATGGAGCTCTTTTCACCTTTGAAATAAAATTCTTCTTCATTTTGAATTCTGAACACCACTTCTTTCTCTCGACAATTCACAAAGGCATAATACCTCGACAACCAATCCATACCTTAAATGATGTCGAATTCTAACACATCAAGCAACACCAAGTTTGCCAATAATTCTCTACCATTAACCAACACTGGACACGAAGGAAAGAAAATATTTGTCTCCAACTCGTCACTAAGAGGAGTCGACATAGATAGAGGAAAGGATAACCTGAAAGGTTGCCACTCAATTCTGGAAGCGAACATAGGAGAAATGAATGAATGCGAAGCACTGGGGTCAAACAATACTCTAGCATCACATGCACAGACTGAGAGAATACCTGCTACCACTGCATTAGAAGTCTGAGCATCCTATGGTGTCAAAGTGAACACTCGAGCCTGGCCACGACCTACCTGCTGAGATGTCGAAGGCTGCATAAACCTACGACCACTAGGCTTACCAACTGAACCTCGACCCTGCTGGCCCATAAACTGTAGCGGTCTCTGCTGTGGCTGCACTGGTGCTCTATACTGCTGGGGCATCAGATAGTAGGGCTGAACCACTGATGAAGATGAACCCTGAGCGTACTGTGGCTGATATCCTGAGTGAGGACAAGCTCTGGCAAGATGACCAACCTGTCCATATATGAAGTAAGCACCCGATAATAAATGACACGGGCCCTGATGGAATCATCCATAATTTGCACATGCACTGGCCCCAGACCCAGAACTACTCTGTCTAGAGCTCTACCCACTACTACTGCTGTTGACTCCAGTACCGAATCTGTGACCCCTACCACTTCTCTTATTCGTGGCATAGCCATGGAGACTAACTCGGTGAGTCCTGGACCTCCTATCACCTCGTTGTGAACTACCCGCAACTTGCTGACTCGAACTACCAATGTGAAATGCTGGCTGTTGATACCCGGGAGCTACACCATATCCACTACCACCAACTATATAGGGATCTATCATGGTGCCCTGGTGAATATGTCACCTTTTAATCAAACGGGCCTCCTTAATCACACTCTCTAGGGTACGATCCTCGGTATGTATACTAATAAAAGCGGGTCCTAAACCAGTAACATACAGCTCCACTACTCTATAAGGGTCCCTCCTAATATCCTCTGCATGTCGAGATAGCCTATTAAATTCCCTGGTGTAGTCCTCCACTGACCTATCCCCTCTAGTGATGTGGAGCAACTACCACCTGTAGGCATCTTTGGTGGCTAGAGCATAGAAAAATCTCAAGAAGCGGCCCTTAAACTCTGGCCAAGTCAACTTATGCATAGATGGCTGAATCGACTGCATGAACCAGTCTTGAGCTGTCATTTGAACTGACAACTCCACAATCATTATCCGCTGATAATCCGTGTGTCCCGTCCTGGTACATGCCTCAACAGCATTAATGAAGTCTAAGGCATCACCCATACCGTCGAAAGAAACTCTATCGATCTGGGAGTAAAGAAGTGCTACCTCAGTATCTATCATCCCCTGATTCCTCTGCTGTAGCATCTGCTGTACAAGGGGCATCACCTGATTCAATGCTGCAAGACCCTAATTAATCCCTACCAGTCCGACTGCAAAGGCTGTGGGGTCAACGACTGGGGTTTCAGGCTCGATTGGCTGCTGATCAGGAATCTCAGCTACAGCTACCCTGTCTTGACCTCTACCTCTACCTCTGCCCCTACGACGTGGAGCAGGAGGGGGAGCCTCATCGTGCACAGACTGCTCATCAAATCTGAGAGTCAGATCGACATCGAGGTTGGTTCGTACATACCTCATTCTGAAAAAGACAAGGAAAATTGATTTTAAAATAAGGCAAGAGTATTTAACGCAATGCGGAATTAGAAATAAGAACATCTCAAAGACAATTATCAACCCTATAACTGCAGTAGTTACACAGAAAGACAAACATAGACAATTAATCGAACTTATGCTTTGATACCAACTTTGTCATGACCCAAACCCAAGGGCACGTGACCGGCACTAGGGAATGGGAAGACATAAGGCCCCCAAAACCCGTAGTAAGCCTTAAAGAAAACAAAAATAAAACCTTACAATTTAAAACTTTATTTTAAAATAGGACACATTATCAAACTGATTTTTCTAAAATTAAAACATAATTGAATACATAAATAAAATATTCCTAGCATCACAAATCACAAATCAAACTTAAATCATTATACATAAACGTGATGCATATAAATAAAATACATAAATATATTTAAGTCATACAATTTATAGTATAGTTACTATTGTAGCTTTCTAGAATATTACAACAGTATAGCTTACAATGACCTACATAAAATGGCCGGTGATGAAGGCAGTTTGAGGTCAAACTCCCAAGTTCCTAAAAAAAATAATAATAAATTGAGGGGAATCAGACCTCACTGAGTAAGTTAATAAAAAGAGCTGTACAGTTTGAAAACTTTTAAAAACCATATAGTTATTGTGAACATAATTTATAATAGATATAGATATAGCCTTTGAAAAAAAATCTCAGTAGAACCCTAAACCCAAAGTCCTAATTGGCCAACCGGGCCCACTTATTCCAACTAGACTGCTGGTCCCCGAGAGCAAAGGCATCAACCGAGGCACCAAGTCGCAGTCGTTCACTTAATCTAAATATATGGCACTAGCGGTCCCCGAGAGCTAGGGCATCAACCGAGGCACCCATCCCAGTTTAACATTCACTAGTCATATATAATTCGGATCCACCTCTTAATCTCTACCATGTGCACATGGTCCTGGTGAAGCCCACCAGGTACCCCGTTCTACCAAAATTTCTCAAAATTGATTTTTTAAATAAATAAAATGCGTTTTAAACATTAAATAGCAGCATTAAATTAAATAAATCATATAATAATAACATAAAAAATATGAGCACACGCATCTTTAAATAAAACACATGCACAAATCATTTTATCGACTTACAAGATGAATGAGAAGGCTGACGACCGCGCGTCTGCCTCGATCTCATGGCTTCTGTTCCGATATGCTCTAGAAAAGAAATTAACAGACCAATTTTAAAACATGACTATGAAATTAAAATCAAAAATCAACAAAACAGTGAAATTCTAGGCTGACTCGAGGAAGACTGGACAAGACTCGATAGACAGGAAAAAGCCTAATTTACAGTAGAATTTATTATGAATATCATGTTTTATGAGAAAATCTACCAAAACTTTGGCAGAGTCTCCTCTGTAAAATGGACATCTCTCTACCATAGGTAGAGCCAAACCTGCATAAAAACGTAATTCTAATAACCGTAGACATTCACACTCGAGTCGGGCTTCCAGAACTACACTTAGCCCCGACCGAGATCACAATCCAACAAGAACATCACAAAATTATTAAATTATTTATTTTTTCCCCCGAAATACACATCACATAAACGATTATCCATAGTCAGAAAATCATCTCTCAATATAGATTTAAAAACAAAATTTCGCAAACCAACATAAATATATATATATATATATATATACAACACTCACAATTAATATTACTTAATGAAAATTATCTATCAATACATATATAAAAATATATCTCTAAACCTCTTAATGTTAATAAAGCTAATTAAAATATATATATATTATAATTAATGTAAAATTACATATTTACCCCAACTAATAGGAAAATTATACAAACGTCTAAAAATCATTTTCTCTATATAAATTCCTTAATATAATTAAAAACATATAAATAACTACTAATTTCTTCTAAAAATATATATATAATTTAACCTAATAATGCACATTTGACATAAACTTAAAAATATTTATAAAAATAGTTTAAAAATCACAAAAACCATAATTTAAGTTCTAAAATTAATAACATTTAATAATAATATCAATTATCAAAATTTCATAATTTTTTAACAATAATTTCGAAATTAATAAAAATATTAGTTGAATACCCAAAATTTACAAAATTTATAATTAACACCAAAATTTCTAAAATCTTAAATAAAAATCAATTCATTACAAATAATTAACATTAATTAACCTAATTTCTACTTAAACTCAATTAACACCCACATAACCAACTAATTATTAAATAAAAATCACATAAAATTCAAATAGAATTCTGAAAAAAATCACATAACTCACTAAAATTGTCAAAAATTAAAAATCAATCTCCTAAAACACTAAACAACATCAATTAACTAAATAAATCTACCAAAAATAACCAAACAACATCAAGAAGTTTTAAAACAAATTATGCATAAGTAAAATAATCCACCAAAATTTCCCTAAAAAAAATCAAAACTAACATTATCATCAACCACAACTACAACAGCCCTAGGATCCACCAAAGACATCAAAGATTCGAGAAGAAAAAAGGAATAATTGAGGGGCTGCTACTCACCAACCCGTTGGACAAAATAGAGGAAGGAGAAGAAGACCTGCTGCCACCGGAAAAATGAGGAAGATGGAGTAGCAAGTCACAGTAGAGAGGCAATACAGGAGAAGGAGAACCGGAGCTGAGTGGAGCTGGGAGAGCAGGTTGTCACGAGAGGAAGGGAAGTTGTTGTCTGGCGAAGAAGAAGAAGAAGAAGAACAGCAACAACAACTTGTGAGCTTCTGTCCACGGCGGAGATGGGGTTTTCGGACGGTGACGGGGGCGGCACAGTGAGAGGGAAGATAGAGATGGTGACGGGCGAAAGTGGGGAGGTGGTTTTGAGCATATACATTCACATGGGTGTGTGTGTATATATATATATATATATATATATATATATATATATATATATATATATATATATACTCATACATATATACACACACAAGTATACTACATACATATATATGTAAAATTATACACGTACACCTCTAATAATATATATACATATGGACACACATTTATATATATATCACATGAACACATACAATAGATTTTGAAATCAATAAAAATAGGGTCATCACAATAAACATGTTAAAGACACCATTTTGAAATTTTTTTATAAGTTCAGATACCTAAGTATAAAAAATAATTGTTCAATATCTAAATAAAAAAAAGTGAAAAATTTTGGATATCATTTATATATTTATCCCAATTTAAGATTAAAAGTTTTAAAAGTTAAATTTTTTTATTGAAATCGGAAATTGATAACGGAAGAATACTAAAGTATTTTAACAAATATTGATAAATTATGTTGATTTTGTTCACAATAATTTAATTTTAAATTTTTTTAAACAACTAGAAAAGTTACTTTAAAGTAAATTATATACAAGAAATCAAAAGCAATAGAAATGGGCAGTCTTAAGTCCAACAATAAAAACCTATGAAAGCTAAATTCGTGTTTCAAAATTTTGTGGAATCCATTTAAAATTTTAAATATTGTGTGTTTGGTTTAAATGAATAACTTACAAAATTCATATATAATTCTATATTTTTAAATTTATAAAATTCATTATAACTAGATGAAATTCTAATAAAAATGGTGAAATTTGTAAATAAATTTCCTAATTTTTAATGCTATATCTATAAAATGACTAAAATAACCTTATTATTTTTATTTTGAAAAAAAAAAAAAAACTCATCTCTCTCGGTACCTTTCTCAACGTATAGATTGAATACAAAAGCATGTGCTCACTCACTCAAATTCATCTGCTTCGGTTTCAAAATCAGATTGCTTACGGCCATGCATTTTAAAATTAATAATATCTGTATCATTTTCAATGGAATGTAAAAGTAAAATGATCAACTAGTTTTTGTTAAGAGTAATTTTTTTACGCTCAATTATTGTCAATTTCATTTTATGTTTTTATTGTTTAAATTTAAAATATTTAAGGTATATATTATAAATTAAATTATTAAGCGTGATACATTTACTGTGATAAGAATTTCAAAAAAAAATTATAGCATATTTTATAGTAAGAGTTTCTAAATTAATTTTTTGGAATTTCATATTGGTTATAAAGTGTGTATGTGTTTGGATTATATTATTATGATTTTATGAAGGAATATGTCTTATCTCTGACCCAATGTGAATTATGTACAATTAAAAAAAATGCATTTAAAATGTGTGCAATGTAGTGTCTCCTATTCACAAGAACTGGGGAGTGAGTTAGTCCTTTGAAATTCTACATTGGCTGTGGAATGTGTATGTTTGGATTATATGAATTAGCATGGTTTTGTGAAGAAATGTATCATGTCCTTGACTCAGTGTGTGTTTTGTACAATTAAAAAAAAAGTCTAGTATATCAAGTCATAAGGGGCCAACAAAATTAATATCATACCTAATATATGGAAAAAAATAAAAAGAAAAAAAGTAAGAAAATGATTTGGTCTACAGACTCTACACATGTCACGCTCACTCGTAGGGTCTGTTTGGTTTAACTGATTATCAGCTGATAGCTTTTACAATTAACTGATAAACATAAACTATTTGATGAAATTTTATTAGTGGTTGCTATTAGCGTGACCAATAAAACTATAAATTATTTACTATTAAAGGTATAAATTATTTTTAAATATCATTTAATACATCTCTTATTAATATTTTTTTAATAATATAAATCATTTAAAAAGTTTAAAGTGATAAATAATAATTTATTATCTTTAATTTATTTGTCGTTCAAATTATTAACAAAAATATTTGAAAATTAGTTTTAAATATAAATTTTATTGATACAAATTCTTAACAAAAGTTATATCTATATTATAATTATTTAATTGCCAATTATAATTTAAAATAGTATATATATTTTATTATAAAATTTAAAAATTAATTATATGTATTTAATTTAAAAAAAATTAGTTGTTATTAATTATTTTTAATTAGGTAATATAGTACAAGTAAAAATTGGTTAAAATCAGATTTGATTTAGAAATGTCACCAAACATTTAGCTAATTAGGAAAAAAACACTATTAACTACCTAAGTAAATCAGCTGAACTAAATACCCCGTATTTTGTATAAATACGAAACAGCTTTGCTGTTGCAATCCATTCTCTTCTTACTATCAAGATATCTCCCTTCTGCAAATATCCTTTTCCAATCATTTTCTGGGTGCATAGGTACCTTATAAGAAGATGAAGGTGATAGTAAAAGAGTGGACCATGGTACCTCCAGCTCAAGATTTGCCCAATGAACATCTTTGGCTGTCTAACTTGGACTTGTTGCATGAAAAAATCAACATGCCTACACTTTATCTATACAAGAAACCTACTGGTTATCTGTACAAGAAGTCTACTGGTTCTTGCTTTTCATTTGAAGTTAAAGCTCTAAAAGATGCAATGAGCAAAGTTCTTGTGCATTTTTATCCTGTGGCTGGAAGGTTGGCAAGGGACGATAATGGCAGGCTTGAAATATATTGTAACAACAAAGGAGTGTTGTTTATAGAAGCTGAGACAGACTGTGCAATCGATGACCTTGATGACTTGATGCGTAATGTGGAACTTCTAAAACTCCTCTCTGTAGTCGATTACTCCAGTGGAATCTCTTCTTTCCCTCTTGCTGTTTTTCAGGTACAAATATGAAGTTTTCTTTTTCTTTGGAAATTTTTATTTATTTTAGATATATACATATATTTTTTTTATTTTAGATATATTATATTTTAGTCACGAAAATATTACATTCAACGATATGATTTATGACATATTTACCGATAAGCTCAAGTATGTGATTTAATAAGGGAACATTAACATATATCGTTAGCAGTGATATTGCAGCTTGCAAAAATATAAAAAAAAAAAAGATCAATTCTAATATTGCCCCAATGTTAAATAATATTTATGTTTTAAAATTTTTATTTTTTAAAAATTTTTTTTTGGAATTTAAAACCTAAAATACTTTAGGACTAACCCGTCGTGCAATTATTTAAATAAATGTAGTCTATAAATAATTTTTTATTTTTTAATAATATAATTTGAAAAAAATTGCTGGGGCATAATAATAAAATTTGCTCGCATCAGGTCACAAGACACTACATCAAACATTTTCCTTAATAGTGACTAATATTTTCCGTAATAGTCACTAATACATATATTCATCTCTTAATGATAGGTAACAACATTCACATGTGGTGCAGTGTCTATTGGGATTCGACTTCACCATGTTTTAGCAGATGGTATTGCTTGTCTCAATTTCATCAACACATGCCGTGATGTAGCACGAGGAGCTCCTATGGCCTCTCCACCATTGATTGATCGAACCTTTCTCCGTTGCCGAGACCCACCAAAACCAAAATTTGAACACATTGAGTTTCACCCTCCACTTACTATGAACACCACTTCCATTCACAACCCAACTCAACAACAATGGAATTGTTTTGAAATCCTTAAAATCACAGCTCGTTTACTTAACACATTGAAGACTAAGGTTAACACTGAAGATGGCAAAACCAAGTACAGTAGCTATATGATCTTAACTGCACATATATGGCGTTGCATGAACAAAGCACGCGGCTTGGCTGATGATCAAGAGACCAAGTTGTACATAACTGTTGATGGTAGAGCCAGATTGGACCCTCCAGTGCCACAAAACTATTTTGGCAACACTGTGTCCTTTGCTGCACCAATTGCTTTATCTGGGAATTTATCATCAGAGCCATTAAGGGACACTGTTGAAAGAATCGATAGGGAAATAAAGAAAATGAATGACGTGTATCTGAGATCAGTCATTGATTACTTGGAGTTGCTAGACGATTTAACGCCTATACGAGGACCCAACGCCTGTCGTAGCCCGAACCTCGACCTTGTTAGCTGGATGAAGCTTCCTTTATATGAAGCTGATTTTGGGATGGGGAAGCCTGTGTTTGTTAGGTCAGCTAATCCACTTCCAGGGAAAGGATACATACTGCATGTTCCAACTCCAGACAAAGATGCGAACTGGGCATTGATCATTTGCCTCGAGCACGACAAGAAGCAGTCATTATTGAAACTGTTTGATGGGTTTTAATCTGATTTCTGATATGTTCAAGCTTTCAACAAGTTGCTTGCCTGCCTGCCATTGTTCATGATATTATTCATCGGTCTAAAACATCCTTTTGCTTTCTAAAATAAACAAGAATAATTCTAATGATGAAGATAGGTGTAGATAGGGGCAACATCAACGGTGATCTTTTCCGTCCTTTTGGTTCTAAATACTGTTGGTTTAGATTGAAAATGAGGAGAGGATATTTAAGGAAAAATGCAACCTACATTGGTACAATTCACTGTTAGAGGTTGCCACATAAATCATTATTTTCAAGTTTTCATGTAAATAAAGCATGGAGAATATTCATCTTAAGATATATAATACTTGGCATGCATCCTATACGCGTGAAGTATATGTTTTATGTGCGCTTTTATGAGCTTTTCTCCAACTATTTCTCCCATTTATTGAACAATGAAATAAAAGATTTTTTTTTATGGCAAAATGACATCTATGGCCAGATTAGGACAAAATTTGTTTTTATGATAATTACAATTTTATTCTCATTTCCTCAATAATACAAAAAAAAGTTTATAGTTGTCTAAGTGGAATTTTAATTGAACAACTTTTTAAAATGATGAAATTTAAAAATTTAAAAGAAAATATATAAATCCGTCAGGCTATAATTTAAGGATCCATATTTTATAACTAATTTATTTATATATTTATTTTGTAATTTTAAAATTAAATTAGGGGTATTTTTGTAAATTATCGTTACTACACATTCAACATAAAGAATTATTTTTTTAATATATAAAAAAATCCTATCAAAACTTTGGTATATTTCTACCCAGACTTGTGATTTTCGATAATTTTAGGTAATACTTTTATAAATTTGATCTAAAGAACGTTGTAAATTTTTTTACTAATTTAGGCTATAAATTATTCGAAAGTGAATAAATAAGTACAAAAAATATTAATAGTGATTAAAATCAATTGACATATAGTTATAATTATTTTTATTTAAGTAGCATTTCGAATTAAATATATTATTAGATACAACCATACAGCTTTTAGCAGAGCATCAGACATGTTGCCACTTGCTTCACATAATTAAGATAAGAGACGCACAACTAACATATTATTTGCACACAGGAGGAACGTACTAGAATCATTTTGTCTAGTGTCTGATTTTTATTAGTTACATGTATAATCTTCACTTCAACAATGTAAGACGACTTGCTTGCTTATTCTATGGGCTAAGCAAGTCATAAAAGTTCTCTAATGCGCAGATGGGAACCTGTAGTACTATGCAAGTAAAAAACGAAAGCCTGTTTGGTCTAGCTTTAATCCAACGGGTAGAGAAATTATATATTTTTCATGGGTTAATTTATATTACTGTATAATTTTTTACACATATTTGTGGCTCTTCTATAAAAATATTTGGTAGTTACTTTTGGGACTTTGAGTGATCGCTGAGTTGTGGGTCTAATAAGGATTTGGAGTTAAAGAAGTGTTCTTTTTCATCTTTTATATATGGGTATCTTCATTCTTTGGAGGTATGGTTTAATTAATCCTTTAATGTTTTTTATTTTTTTGATCTTATAGATGATTTTTTGGGGTTTCTGTGGTTTTGTTTAGTTTGATTAGAAATGCATGGAAAAATGGTTGGATTCCAATTTTGGTATTTGTGGATAAGAATGATGAATTTTTAGCTATGATTGGGATGTGGGTTTTGCACATGTTGTTAGTCTTAATTGTTTGTGAGATGAAATAAATGAATGTGAAATTTTTATTTAATGAGAGAAATGAATTTGTTGTATATTTGTTTGTTTATGTTATGAGTTTTGGTTTTATGGATTTGTGTAGGTTAATGAGATATGCTAAACAAATTGAACTGGAGAATGGATACTTTTGAATTCATTAATTTTGACTAGTATCTAACTGTTCACGTGTACAAGTTGAACTTATGTTAATTGGAGTTGTGAAGTCATAATGTGTTTTGTTCCGATATAACTTGGAGAATCATGGAACTTATAATATGGAAATGCTTATGACTGAAAATGATGATCAACAGATGGAGGACAAAAGCATCTGCTTGTCAAATTACATGATTGAGGTACAGAGTGATATTTTAGTGAAGATGAGCCAGGCAGAGCGAGCTAAGTTGATCAACGGGCAACCTAAGGTGGTTCAAGAATATGAAAATGGTAAGGCAGTTCCTAATCAGGCTGTTTTAGCAAAGATGGAGAAAGTTCTTGGTGTGAAACTCAGGGGAAAGGTTGGGAAGTAATTAAAAGAAAGTTATGGCCTCTTGGCTTTTCTGTGAATTTGAACATATGTGTAATGTATTGCCTAGAAAAATTAAGGAATTTGCTAAGTTTTTTTTCTAAAAAAATAGCTAGCTAGCAACTATCCCAAATTTTTATGCATATATATATATATATATATTCCTAGACTTTATTGACATAGAGCCATGTGGAATTTTATCACTTCCACACACGAATATATTTTAAAAACAATATATTTTTTTAATAGTATTCATAAATGATAAAAAAAAATATATATTATCTGAATATTACATAAATATTATGCTTTTGCTGTTAGTTGATGTTGTCATTCACCTTTTATAATGCTATGCATTTTTTCTTTAATTATATATAATGAAACAATGAATTTATTTATTTACTTAAATGTAATTGTTAAAATATGCATGTGTTCTGAATATACTAAAAAATTTGGATCAATATTGTTGCTAGTGATGCATTGAATATTTTTATGCCATAAATGATTCTATTGCAGGATTGTTTGTAACTATTATGTGTTTTTTATAATAATTTTTTGTTTTAATTTTATATTTTTATTAGTAAATTATACGAATAATATACTAATCGTATACTATTCATATATTATCTATACATATTGTGTGTTTATTACAAAAATACATACAACATTGAATATTTGTTTATTGCCATACATAGTTTATTAAAAATTAAAAACATGTATTTAATATTGTTTGTTGAAATAGATTGTTAAAAATGCAAAACATGTGGTATATTTATTATTCAGTTAATTACATTTTTTAATATCATCCAAATATTTTCTAAATACTATTCGTATATGTTGAAAGTACAAAACATATGTCATATCATTTTTCAACATTTTTTAATATTATCCAAATATTTTCTAAATCTTATTCGTATATGTTGAATATGCAAAATAACTATCATATTCATTATTCAGTTATATACACTTTTTAATATTATATGTATATTTTTAGAATCTTATTCATATATATTGAAATTACAAAACAAGTGTTATATTCATTATTAAATTATATACATTTTTTAATATTATCCATATGTTTTTAGAATATTATTTGTAGATGATACAGAAAAAAAAATACGATCTAAATATAATAAATATCTAAAAGTAAGAGCAATATTTGCTATTGAAAGCAACATCTCAAACTCATAAAAACAGTATCTGAATATGATAATTTGAGTAAGTACGTATTGTTAGAAAAATTATCAAAGAAATAGTTGGCCTTGAGTAATAAATTTCAAATATAATTATATTCAATTAATTAAAATAAAAATAATTGACATATACATATCAATTAATTTGAATCCAAGTGCCCATCTTTTTTCAAATGCATGAAACTTGAAAATATGTTTCATTTATTTCTATTAATTTATTAGTATATTTTAGTTTATTTTTCATGTATAAAATGAATAAAATAATATCAGCCTAATATATATATATATATATATATATATATATATATACTTTTCAAAATATTTTTTTAGGATATTTGAAAATTTAATTATTTATTAAATCTAACATGAGTTTTATAATTTAAATATTTTAATTATAATATCTGAAATATAGCAAAACAATATATATATATATATATATATATATATATATATATATATATATATATATATATACTTTTCAAAATATTTTTTTAGGATATTTGAAATTTTAATTATTTATTAAATCTAACATGAGTTATATAATTTAAATATTTTAATTATAATATCTGAAATATAACAAAACACCTATATATATATATATATATATATATATATATATATATATATATATATATATATATATATATATATATATATATATTAATACCCAAAACAAAAATTAAGAATAACAAAAATAAAAATAAAAAAAATTAAAAATAAGAATAACAGAAAATAAGCAAAAAATAAAAATAAATAAAAAGGAGAGAAAATTTAAAAAAATAAATATAAGGATAAAAGAAAAAAAATGAAAAGATAAGAATAACATAGAATAAGAAGAAAAATAAATAATAAAGAAAATAAAAAAGAGAAAAAAATAAAATAAAACACATAAAATAAAATTAAAAATAAAGAAAAATTTAAAATTAAAAAATAAGGATAATAGAGAAAAATTTAAAAAATAAGGATAATAGAGAAAAAAAGAAAAACAAAAAAAGAAAAAACTAAGGATAAAATAAAAAAAAAAGAGAAAAATAAAAAAATTTTAAAAATAAGGATAACAGAGAAAAAAAAAGGAATAAAAAAGGATAAAAGAAAAAAAAAATAAGGGGAAAGAAAATAAAAAAATAATAATAAAGTAACAACAGGAATACAAAATGAGGTAAAAATGAAAATAAAATAGATAGTCACACGATTAATAAAATCTGAGATATTTTTGCTAAAAACTGAAGCTTAGAAATTATACATTTGTATAAATTTCTCAAATTCTTTAGCTAGATCATATTTGAGCCCAATTGTCCAAGTGTGTTATGGTTCTCTATGGGTGTACTTCCAAATGAATCGAACTGAATTCGATATAATTTGGTTTGTTTATTTTATATTTTATGTTTTATAAATTGAACCAAATTAAATCATAATATTGATTTAATTAAGTTCAGCTCAATTTTATACTTAAAAATTTTATTAACCTAAATAATTAAATAAATAGAAATTTATTTTTTATTTTTTAAATAGTATAATAATTGAAGAGAAATATGAAAATAATTAATATTTGTCAAAATTCAGTTTGATTCAACCAATTTTTTTTTTGGTTTATTTGCTTCAATTCGATTTAGTTTCTAGAACTGTTATAAATTTGGATCTAAATGACTTTGTAAAAGTTTTTACCAATTTAGGCTGTAAATTATTCAAAAGTGCATAAATAAAAAATATTAATAAGTACTAAAAATATAACTAACATTTTTAATTAATTATATTATCAGATAAAACCAGACAGTTTCCAGCAGAGCATCAAACCTGTTGCCACTTGCTTCACATAATTAAGACAAGAAATACTCAAGTAATGTGGGCAAAAAAACATTTTTAAGCACTGAACTATAATGATTTTTTTAATTGAATCTTTATCCTTTTATTGTATTGAATTGAGCCTTGATACTATTATTTATGTAACTATTGATCTCCTATATTATTATTATTATGCATTGAACTCATATATTATTATTTATATAATGTATTAAACCCCTATAATATGAAGAATATATCTATAAAATTTGTCAAATTAGGACTCAATAGCTATATAAATAATAATATATGAGCTTAATGCAATGCAATAAAAGAATAGGAGTTCAATAGAAAAATCACTATAGTTCAGGAGTTTAAAAATGGATTTTCCATATAGGCAAAAATATTTTTATGGTGTCATGATGCCATGGTGATTTTTTATGGTTATTTTATGTAATAACTCATATGTTTAAATTATTTTAATATAAATGGAGATATGTAGTATTAATAAATTTTAAATTTTATTTTTATATTATTATTTATTTGTGATCAATATTCGTATTTTTATTGTATATAAATTTTCTTACGTAAAATAATTTAATTAAATTCTATTATTTAAAAACTTTGCAATCACTATTATTATTATTATTATTATTATTATTATTATTATTATTATTATTATTATTAGTGTTACTATTATGCATGTGCATTATTATTTCTATTATTATTTTTATTAATTTACATTATTTGTATTATTAAATTATTTAATAAATATGGTTTATATTATTGTTATTTTTAAGTGTTATTTTATGTGTTATTATTAATTTAATGTTTGTGTATGTTATTGTATATTTGTGTATGTGTATATATATATACAAAAACGAAAAGAAAAAAAAAATATTACAAAAACTTCATCTTCTCCTCCCACTATTGTCCCATTTTCCCCCGTTGGTGTGCCTCTTCCTCTAGCTCGCCGGACCACCTTCTTCTTCCTGCCATTAATCGTTGTCTTCTTCTTCCCTCTCTGGTCGTCGGAACGCCCAAAATTTGCAATGGCAGCAAGCTTTTTCCTGGCCGTTTCTTTCTTTTTCGGCCACTATTTTGAGCTCTGCTAATCTCTTTTGACTCCCTGAGCACCGGTGGTCCTTGTTCCAAGCTCCGTTCAAGCTCTAACCTGATTGTTTGTGAATTTTGTTGATTTTTCAGTTTTGAGCTATTAGGGTTTTTATTTTTTTTGGGTTGATTTTTGAAAACTCCCTTAAAAAATGTTGATCTTTGTAGCTTAATCTCCAT
Source organism: Mallotus nudiflorus (assembly GCA_947683625.1). NCBI lineage: Eukaryota > Viridiplantae > Streptophyta > Magnoliopsida > Malpighiales > Euphorbiaceae > Mallotus > Mallotus nudiflorus. The sequence goes on from CANTUR010000125.1 coordinate 2,564,812, forward strand.
GAATATATTTTTGTTTTAATTTTTGGAATTTATTTGAATTTTTTGTGAATTTTTTATTATTTTATTATTATTTATTGAATTTTAGTAAATTAATTATTTAAATTATAAATTTGGTTGATTTAGTATTATTATAAGTTGTTATTAATTTTAATGTTGAGAAAATAATTTTTGAGAATATTATGTGATTTTTAAGAATATTTTTCTATTATGGAAATATTGGATAATTAGGTTAAATATATATTTTTGTTGAAATTATTGTTTAATTATGTGCTTTAGTTGATATTAGAATAATCTATGTTGATAAAATAATTTTAATGATTTTATATAATTTTTGAGGAAATTATTTAGTAATATGTGTATTTTGAATTATTGGGAAACTTGTGAGTTTTTGTTAAAATTATAGTTAGATATTATATTTTAATTGGTTTTAGAATTATTTAAGTTATTAAAATGATTTTTAAAAATTATTTACTATTTTTGACTAATTAATACTAATTTTTGAAAATTATTTTCAAATAATATATTATTTACTAAATTGGTAATTAAATGAGTTTTTAATTACTTTTAATATATATTTAGGCTATTTAAGCTATTTGAATATATAAAGTGAATTTTTACTATTTAATATTGAATTATTGAAAAATTTGATTTTTAATAATATTATATTATTATTTTGGAATTTTTATTTGATTATGGTGAAAATAATTATATTGAGTGTTTTGATGTTTGAATATGCTATATTTTAATATTTTGAGTATATTTGTGACATTTATTGATTTTTAATATATTTATTGTCTTATTTGATTTTTGATGAAATTGTGGACTTTGGTTGAGAATTATGTAGTTTGGGGTTTCAATTGAAGATGTTGACTATTTTATTATTTGAAGTGTGTTTTCTTGCAGGATTAACTCTACTTTTTAGTAGAGAGATGTCTATTTTACAGAGGAAATTATGTCGAATTTTTGATAAAATTCTCGTAAAATGTGACATCGCATCGATCTTGAGTTTTGAGATTTTGTCTAAGTTCCCTATTCCTAGATCAAGTCTCTTTAGAAGTTTAAGTTAGATATATTCTGATTTTGTTATTATTTTATTATTTAGTTGCGTCGAGACCGAAGCCTAGTGGACCGGGCCCGTCGAAATAGTCTCGAAGAGCGAAAACTTGTGAGTTGTTATTTTATATATATATCTCATTTAGGATGCATGTTTTAGAATATACATGTTTTTTATATGTATTTGTTTATAAATTGTTTCATTAAAATGTTTAGTATATGTTAGGTATATTTTTGGTATATTACAAAATAAATGCATGTTATATTTTTTTTTATACTTAAAATATTTTTAGAATATTATTGGTTTATATTTGACATCTTTTATGATTGATTTCGAATTTATTTAATATATAAATACTTGAAATATACTTAGTTTATTTTAGGTATATTTTTGGTATATATATGGTTTATTTTATTGTTTGAATATTATCTTACATTATTTATTTTCATGTATGAATGTTTTATTTAAATGAAGGATGTCAATAGAACGTGCTATCTAGTGGGTTGCACTAGGACCGTGTACGTATTGGTGCAATAGATTTAGGGTTGACTGAGGATCACTTGAGATATTTGATGATATGATTTCATTGATTGATTTGAGATTTGATGTGATTGAATAGTATGGTTGCTGAAGCTCGGTTGACCTAGTGTCTCAGGGCCAATCACACTGACAGTGAGACTGTTGGAGCTCGATTGACTTAATGTCTCAAGGCCAGTCTACTATCCATATGGAATAAGTGAATTAATTTGGAATCAAGTGAGCCTGTATGGCTAGAGAGTTATTGTTAATCAAGGTTGTGTTTAAATAAGGTTTTATTTGATCCTTCAATAAACATATGTTTTTCAACATTCTTACATATAAATGTTTTCAGTATTTGTGTGAAATGCTTGTATATGTACTTATTATATACAGATGTTTGATTGCACATGACATTAGGAGATGCATGTATATATATTATAACAATGCACTCAGTGAGGTCTGACTCCCCTCAGTTACTATTTTTACAAGAGATTCTTCTTCTTCAAGCCTAAGTAGTAGGCCCATCCGCCAGATTTCTTCAGCCCCGGCTTGTTTATGTAAACTACTTAATTTATTTGTACTCTAGAAAACTATAGTAGTTGTATTTTTGTATTTGTTGTATATTGGTTGAAATTTTAAAGACCTTTCTCTAAATATTGTATAATATATTTTATTTTGTGATATGAGAAGTTATTTTATCATTATTATGGTTTGAGATTTTATTTATGGTGCATATTTTATCTATTATTGCATACTTTTATTTTTAAGACTTACTACAGGTTTTAGATTCGAAAGAATTTTTGTTCCTTAGCGCCGCTCATGACTCCTGATTTGGGTCGTGACATTTTATTTGCAAAAGGATTTTTATGGTGTCATCAACTGTTAGATGTAAAGAATCTATTTACAACCATTTACAGTCATTGATTAAAAACCTTTAATCTAAAAAATCTATTTCCACTTTACAGGTTAAGGAGATAGTAGATTATTCTAGTTAAAAAATAAAATGCAATTTTAGTGCTTTTTTTTTTTGTCTCTGTTGTTTTCCTCTGCTTTCATTTCCTAGTCCAATTATGAGCTACTTAATGAGCCATAGAAAAAAGCATCTCTTCTTCTTCTTCTTCTTCTTCTTCTTCTTCTTCTTCTTTCTTTGTCTCTTTTGTTTTCCTCTATTTTCATTTCCCAATCCAATTGTAAGCTAGTTCATGAGCCAAACAAAAAAAAAACTCCTTCTCCTACTCCTTTTTTTGTCTATGCTTTTTTCCTTTATTTAAAAACCCTTAAAATATTTAATAGAAATAAGAAAAGAAACAAATTTAAAGAGGCCATTGCAGCAACTCAAGCTCTCAGTTCCTGCTCAAGAAACCCCAATCACCTCCTTTTTGTAAGTTTTTACTGCATCCTTGCTTAATTACTTGTGTTATCATTAATTAATCTCTTGTTTTCTTTATAATCTAAGATAAGTTTGTTTGATTTAATTACTTTTTTTTTTGAAATGGAATCATGAAATTAATTAATTAGATATGGTTAAAAGTAATTTAATAAATTAAATGTTCAGGACAGCTAGCAGTACATTTCTTTATAAAGATTTGCTTTTGAATAATAAAAGTTTGCAACTCATCAATAAAAAAAGTGAATCTTATGTAAGTTTGATTCTGATTACTCTATATATGTATATGTAGTATGATGTTATGTATTTATTGATAGGTTTATGCAGATACAAAGGAGGTTGATATGGAATTTTCATTCCAAGATATTGAGACAGTTGAAGTTATTAGAAAAGGAAGTAGAGGTGTTATTCAACTTGTTCGTCTAGTTGTTATTGCTCATTGGATTTCTAAGCTTAGTTCTCCTTGTCTGTTTAAGGCACTTGCTAATTGATAACTTATTTTCAAAACTCCTAAGCTAGAACCTTGTAAGGGATTAAAGAAGAGTAAGGTAAGAGGTGGGGAGGATCCCCACAAACCCTCTGATGCCTAAGTCAGAAAATATAGAGAAAGAGTTTTAGAGAGACAAAGAGAGCAAGGAGTATAAGAAGAATAAAGTGAATGAGAATGAGGGATTGAGATCCTATTTATAGGGATAGTAATGCTCAAACCTGAGAGGAATATGATTTCTCTTTGATGAAAGTCATGTGCTTAGTAGGAGAGTATTTCTTTCTATTCGGGAGTCTTCTTAAATGGGAATCTTTTCCTATTTGTTTTGGGTATCCTTCTTCTGTAAGCAACCTCTGTATAGGAAAATAAATATCTTAGTTAAATAAGAATATGTATATGGAGTATCAAAAGTCCCTGTTGAAAGTATGTTCAGATATTTATGTTCAACATATTCAGGTTTGATATGGAAAGGTGATCTGAGGTGGCCAACCTTAGTCACAAAGGAAGTGACTATGCTTGATACCGAGTTTTGTAGTCACCATATCAAAGTATCATTGAATTACTAACTGAACTTAAGTGCTTAAAACCTGTAATAAAAAATGCTCAGTGTTTTAAAAATGACTCGGGATTAACTTACTAGTATAGATATAATATAACAGAACTAGCCATCACTGGAATTTTAATGCTTGGTGCATTAAAAGTATGGCATGAGTGCCATATAAACTGGGTGCATTAAAAGTGCGGCTCGAGTGTTGTATAATCTTAGTGCATTAAAAGCGTGGCTCGAGTGCCATACCTCAGTACTATTGAAGTGACTTAAGGATGCCAGCTTCAATCACTGGATTTAGAATCTCGATGCATTAGAAGCATGGCCTGAGTGTCGAACCTCAGTACTATTAAAGCAACCTAAGGGTGTTAACTTCAATCACTGAACTTAGAATCTTAATGCATTAGAAGTGCAGCCCGAGTGCCAAACCTTAGTACTATCAAAGTGACATGAGGGTACCAACTTTAGGCACTAGACTTAGAATCTCGGTACATTAAAAGCGTGACCTGAGTGCCGATGAAGGGGACAATTGGTAGTAAAGGGAGCGAGATTATCAACCGCCACATCTTTTGACTTTCCTTTGAATTTTGAATTATGTAACCGTCATGTTTGTTCGTGTGTTAAAAGATGAGACATTTCAACTACCATAATTATAATTGCTTGATTAGTGGGATTTTCTCTTACCTGGAATTACCCTTGATGATATGAGAGAGACAAAAATGACAATGAGGCTAGTAATGGTCATTCCATAACCTTTCATTGTTATTTAAACAAATCAAACCCTTTTGCTTGTTGCATTTTCACTTTTATGATGTCTCCTTTTCTTTCTGAATTTTCTTTTCACATGTTCCTTATGTATTCTTTGCCTTCTCCATAAGCTTACAATTTCCCCCTGGTGAAGTTTCTTCTCTCCTCTATATTCTTCCCCTTTGTACTTGTTTAATAGGATTTATGGCTCATCGATAACAAGTTAGTTCAAACTTGTTCATCTCTAGGGTAGATAAAAATATGTTAAAGTGGTAGAGGAGAAGTTTTAGCATTCCATCAAATTTTGCTCTGCATACCATAGATAAAAAACTTTAAAGCCTATACTCCTTTATTGGATTTTAATATATTAGTGGTATACTTCAATCAATTAGAAGGGGGATTGAAGTTCCCCTTAGATCCCTTCGTTAAAAGCTTTTTTACTAGATATAATATAGCTCATGGGCAACTTCATCCCAATAGCTACCAAATCTTGATCAGTTTTATAAAGTTGATGCATAGGGAGGGTAAAGAGCCAGACCTATATGTCCTCCGGTATCTCTATAACTTAAATAAGAAAAAAGGAAAGCTGATGTTCTCCCTATCAGCTATTCCAAACCATAGCCTTTTTGTAAAGCTTCCAGACCTCCACAAGAAGTGGAGGCATAGATTTTTTATAATTGAACATGCTTTAGACTTAGTCTACATTCGATGGATGTGGTTTAACGACTACCATAAGGTGAAGCATCTTTTAAGTTATCTAATAAGGACATGGAGATGGTTTTGAGGCTTCATCTCCATGAAATAGTTGACACAACATTTACCGAGAATTTATCTCAAAAATATCTTCAGAGAGTCTACCCTAATCGTATACATGTCAGTGGTAAGTTCTAAGATTTGAAAGGTATTACTCTGACTTATGTTCTTTTCTTTTTATTTATAGAAGGTTGACTTTTTTTTACATTTTTTGACAAGATTCAACTTATAGATGACAAGTTGGAGATTCAAGAGGACATACAAATTTCTTGTCCTACTTTCGATCCATTTACTTTGGAGATCTCAACCGAAGCTGCACTTAGCCAGAAAGGAAAAGTCATAGTTGAAACTTCTCAGATGGAGAAATATAAGGTTCAGAGGAAAAGATCCCTAAATGAGGACTCAAATGCTAAAGATTTGTGCAAGGAGGTTTTCATCAAGCATCCAAAGTTATCCAGGTGTTCGGACATGAGGTCCTGGATTTTGAAAAAGACGAAGCCTCAAAGTATCCTAATTTCTTAGGTAAAGGATCAATATACTAAGTCTCTACAGGTCCTTGAAGACATCCAACGTTTGACAGATGTAGACAAGGAGGAGTTGTACAACTCTATAATAGGACACTCGTTGGAGGCAATTATCTTCCACTTTGTTTAATTTGTGTTCATATTTACCCATATTGATGGTGATTGTCTTTTCTTTTAGATGACTTAGGCTCTGTTGCTAGCTAAGGAAAACTATTATTATCTGTCGAGCGATTTTTGCAAGTATACAGTTCGTTACAAGTAATATATAATGAGTGAGTATTGTTCCTATAGAGAGAAGAGAAATTCTAGCACTAAATGTGATCTTGCCTCCTACAAGCTAATAGAATGAATGATTTTAAATTAGAAAATTAAATAAATAGAATGATAATGTAAATAGATTATATTTAAAGAAATTTAGGATTTAAAAACTAGAGCTTGGATTCATTCACCAGGCACTTGCTTGAATTACAGGATTTTGTTAATTCAGTTAATAAATCTCAGTTAAGGGTAAGTTGTTCATAAATTTCTAAGGCTTTTTTCAAAGTCACTCGGGCATACCTAAAGCAAACATAACCTATTCTCACGGTCTAATGAATTACTCAGGTTTATTAAGTTCCTTAATAGTCTATTAATCCCCTAAGGTCTTGTCTACTTTCGTGATCAAGGATCCATAGAATCATAGGTTTTATAAGCTAACAAATCATGCAACTTTCGTTGTCATAATTTTATCCATAAGCATGCATTTAATTAGGTCTAAATTAAACACAAAATTAATGAAGCAAAACCTGAGAAATTGAACGATGATAATTAACTACAATAAAATAATATCCAGACAAGCAGTAATCCTGGCTGCATGAATCCAAACTCTAAAGGAGTTTAGTTACACATAATGTAAATTATTAAAGACAGGAATAAATGAATATAATAAAATGAGTTTGGATAAATATTCTCTATTTTTTGTCTTTGTTTCTTTAATACTCTGTTTTATTCTATCTCTTTATTTTTGCCTCTCCTCGTCCTCACTTTTGCTCCTCTTTTCTCCACTGCCTTCATTCTGTTCCCCTTTTTCCATGAGTTTATGATGTCTTATATCCTAAAAATTAGGGTTACATGTGATGCATGCGTCTGAGTTAAAATTCCTTAAATGTACAAGCATAGCTGGACTTGCACGGGTGTGCACATTCGTATGAAGTTCTTTACACGACCGTGTTGCTGAGTGCACGAGCGTGTTCTTGCCTTTAGAAATTATGGCATGGTCGTGTGAGTTAAGGCATGATCGTGCCTTTGTTGCCTTCATTGTGGCATGGCCATGTTGATGAGTGCATGGTCGTGCCACTTTTGGCCTTGGATTTGGCACGATCGTGTTGAGCCTTGCACGACCGTGCTCTTTTCCTCTTATGAAATGGCACGGTTATGCTCTAGCTTACACGGTCGTGCTCCTTCCTTCCCAAATGTTAGCACAACCGTTTTTTGCATCACATGGTCGTGCATGGTCAATGCACACCCGTGTTCCTTTCTCTGACTTTTCTTAAGGCATTTAATTTCTACAGAAAAAATAGTGAGAAGAATAAAAAAATTAGACAAAGAATATAAAACTCCTAATTTATTTAATTAATGCATGATTATATCTATATTATATTTAAATGTCCTAATATTATCTAAATGCTAAATTTATTAATTATTATGCAGAAAATGGAAAATTATGCAACTAAAATGAAATGTTATTAAATAAAATCAAAGACTAAAGAGTGTAAATTTTAATAGTAAAATGCAATTATCAAATACCCCCACACTTAAACTTTTGCTTGTCCTTAAGCAAGAACCTTATTATAACAATAATATGAGCAAACTAAAATAAAATTACATATAGTTAATCAATACAGTAACGGGTTAATACAAGTATTATTTAGCACAACTAAGTTATTAAATTGAGAAAAAGACTAAAAATATTACCAAGTGAAGCATACCTCTCAAATGAATTATTCACAAGAATTTATGAACTAAAACTTATAAACCAAAGAAAGTCAAACATATATAAATTATTAGTCAACCCTTAAGCTAAATATAATAACCAGCTGAATTTTTATTTTATTTTATTTTTTATTTATGTTGGATTAGAATCCTTCCCAACTTTGGTATTCCCTACCGTTCCTGTATTACTAAGCATGAATATCGCCGTTAGGTACCTTTGGATTACTCATACTCAATTTGAGCATTGGAGTAGAATGGAGATTTTTGCTCCTCTAATCCTTTTTTTTTTTGAAACAGCTAAATTATCATATAATAGAAAAAGGTTTTCCTAATAATAAAAATTTATCCAAATCTCTTGATTGCAAAAATTTTATCCAAAAATCCTTTTTAAATAAAATAAAAGAAAGGTATATATTTAGGTTGATTAAAAGTTAAAAAGTCTAATTCTCAAATATTAATAAAGCTTTAAACCATATTCTATAATAATTAACCACATACATCATCAACTAGACTAGTTAATTTTAATTGTAATATTCAAAGCTTATAATTATAACAAGTTAGCAAAAATAAAAATGTGGGAAATTATTATTATTATTATTATTATTATTATTATTATTATTATTATTATTAGAAATACAATAAATAAATGATAAATTACTCAAAATTAATAAGATAAAATACTAAAAAGATAAAGTAAGTAAATACTCCCCCACACTTAAATTTTACATTGTCCTCAATGTGGCACTGCAAGTGAAAGGAAGTGGCTAGAATCTATGAAAAGAAAACAGAAATAATAAATAAAAAAAATAGATAATAAAAAATAAATAAAATAAACAAAATGAAAAGCTGACATAAAAAGAATTTGAAAAAGTGTTTTGGAGGTTTTATGACAATGAAGGTCAAAAAGGGGTGTCAGATGGTTCACATAAAATTGAAAGGTCACATGCATCTGAAATCTACATGCCCATGCTACGTGTGAATGCATGGATAATGCACATGCCCGTGCACATTAGAAGCTTGAAAATCACATGGCCGTGTTTGGTGAGGCACGATCATGCATATTGTGAGCACGAGAATGGCATGGTCATGTTAGTGAGGGCACGATCGTGCAAAATGTGTGCATGAGAATGACACGATCATGCTTTAGGGGGCACGACCATACTTTTAAAGGCACAAATATCATATAACCATATTGGATAGGGCACGACTATGTTGACTAAAGGGACAAAATGACATGGCTGTGTTGGTGAGGGCACAGTTGTGTGTTGGTACCTGTTTGCACAGGTGTGTCATTTTGTGGCATGCCCATGTTACATTTATGAAGCTTGGCCTTCAATATGCATGCATACAATGTGAAATAGAGTAACATATGTCCTTACTTAAAATTATCATTCAAAATCATTCCAAATATTTTCAAAGTCAACAAAACATTTAGCACACACACAATATAAAAATATAAATAAAAAAAAAGTAAAGAAAACTTTCCCAATTTATTTCCCGATGCTACAGTAATCTGAATTTTGGATCTCACTGATAATTTGAGAATAGTCTTTATTGCATGTATCTCCCAAGTATTCAAAAATCTGTATAATGAATAGAGCTGCTCAGGGGAATCAAACTAACTATAAAAATTAAAAAGAACAAATAAATAACACTTGGGTTATCTCCCAAGAAGTGCTTTGTTTAAAGTCATAAGCTCGACTTCATGTAGCAGAGGTTAAGTAGGTGACAAAAGTGCAAAAGATGTTCTTGTTGGAATTTCCTCATACTGATGATAAAGCTTCAACCTTTGGCCATTGACTTTAAATGAACTAGAGTTATGACTCCATATCTCTACTGCTCCATGTGGATAGACCTGTTTAACTGTAAAAGGTCCTGACCACCTTGATTTCAACTTTCCTAGGAACAATTTCAGTCTAGAATTAAACAATAGAACCTGGTCTCCTGCTTTGAACTCTCTTTTCAGAATATGCATATCATGCCATATTTTTATTATTTCCTTATAAATCTTGGAATTCTCATAAGAAGTCAGTCTGAATTACTCAAGTTCATTCAGCTGGAGAAGTCTCTGAGTGCTAGCCTTCTACAGATCAAAGTTTAAAAATTTGTAGCCCAAAAAGCTCTGTGTTCAAATTCCATTGGTTGATGACAAGATTTTCCATAGAGGAGTCTGAATGGAGAAGCACCAATGTGGGTCTTAAATGCAGTTATGTAGGCCCATAGAGCATCATCTAACTTAGAAGACCAGTCTTTTCTTGATGTTGATACTGTCTTCTCCATAATGGACTTGATGGCCATTTTAGAAATCTTAACATGTCCACTAGTTTGAGGGTGATAGGGAGTAGCGACTTTATGAGTAACACCATATTTCTTCAATAAGCTCTCAAACTAGTGGTTATAGAAGTGTGTACCCCCATCACTGATGATTGCCCTTAGTGTCCCAAATCTAGAAAATATATTCTTTTTGAGAAATTTGGTTAATGTCCTAGCATTATTAGTTGGGGATGCTAAAGCTTCTACCCACTTAGATACATAGTTTACCCCAACTAATATATATTTTTTTCCTAGTGAGCTTGGAAAAGGCCCCATAAAATCCTATCCCAAACATCAAAAATTTCAATTTCCAGTATTCCAGTCAAAGGCATTTCATTCCTTCTTCTTACATTCCTCATTCTCTGGCATCTGTCATAATTCACCACAAACCATCTGGCATCTTAAAAAAGAGTTGGCGAGTAAAAACCACTTTGGAGGACCTTGGCTGATGTCTTAGTGGAGCTAAAATGTCCTCCACATTCGAGGGAATGACAATGTGTTAAGACGGCCTGAATCTCATCCTTTGGAAGGCATCTCCTAATTAGTCCATTTCCACATCTCTTATATAGAAGAGGTTCCTACTAATAATAATACTTAACATTAGAAAAAAAAACTTTTTCTTTTGCTAGTAGGTAAGATTAGGTGGCAACACTCCACATACTAGGAAATTGACAAAATCTACATACCAGGGTACTGAAACTTGCATTGCCATTAACTGTTCTCCTTTAAAATAGTCATTAATTGGTAATTCAGAACCTTTCCTTGGCAGTTCCAACCTAGATAGGTGGTCAGCTACAACATTCTCTGCTCCACTTTTATCCTTAATCTCCAAGTCAAATTCTTGCAAGAGCAGTATCCACCTTATCAAATAAGGTTTGGCATCTTTCTTAGAGAGGAGGTACTTCAAAGCTGCATGATCAGTGAACACAATCACTTTGCTGCCTGTCAAATAAGAGAAAAATTTGTTAATGGAAAAAACCACAGCAAAAAGCTCTTTCTCAGTGGTGGCATAATTCAGTTGAGCTTCATCCAGGGTGTGGCTGGCATAGTAAATGGCATATGCATGTCTGTCTCTCCTCTGCCCTAAAACAGCACCAACAACATAGTCACTGGCATCATACATTACTTCAAAGGGGAGGTTCTAGTCAGGTGGTTGCAGAATTGGAGCAGATATCGGAGCCTCCTTTATCCTGCAAAATGCATCCAAAAAATCTTTATTAAAAAAATAGGGCGTCTTTAGCAAGAAAATTAGTAAGGGATTTTGTAATCTTTGAGAAATCCTTAATGAATCTTTTATAAAACCCTACATGTCCTAGGAAGCTATGGATTCCTTTAACATTAGTGGGAGGTAGAAGCTTTTTAATGACTTCAAATTTTGCTCTATCCACCTCTATGCCCTTATTAGATACTAAGTGTCCCAGATAAACTCCTTTTGTGACCATGAAGTGGCATTTCTCCCATTTCAGGACCAAATTAACCTTTTCACATCTTTGCAAAACTTTGGATAGATTGTTAAGGCAATCATCAAATGAAGAACCATATATAGAGAAGTCATCCATGAAAACTTCCATAATACTTTCAATAAATTTAGAAAATATTGCCATAATGCACCTTTGAAAAGTTGTAGGGGCATTGCATAGCCCAAAAGGCATGCGCCTGTAAACAAAAGTGCCATAGGGACATGTGAATGTGGTATTTTCTTAGTCCTTAGGATGTATAGGAATTTGGAAAAATCCAGAGTATCCATCTAGGTAACAGAAAAATGAGTGTTGTGCAAGTCTCTCTAAAAGCTAGTCAATGAAAAAAAGAGGAAAGTGGTCTTTCCTAGTAGCCTTGTTTAGTTTCCTGTAATCTATACACATCCTCCATCCTGTAACTATCCTAGTAGGGATCAATTCATTATGTTCATTTTTAATCATAATTATACCACCTTTCTTCGAGACTATATGGAGAGGGCTAACCCAATTACTGGTCAGAGATTGGGTAAATTATACCAGCATTTAACAATTTCATTATTTCCTTTTTAACCACTTCCTTCATGTTAGGATTAAGTCTTCTTTGATGCTCAATGGAGAGTGAGCAAGCTTCCTCTAAATGGATCTTATGCATGCAAAAGGAAGGCTAATCCCTTTAAGGTAATCGATGGTATACCCTATAATCTTCTTATGGTCTCTGACTCTTCTAAACAACTTATCCACTTGTTCACCATTTAACTATGTATTAACAATAATTGGATAAGTAGAATTAGGTCCTAGAAAAGCATACCTTAAATCTAGAGGAAGTTGTTTAAGTTCAACTTTTGGTGTGTCTTCCTCTTTTAAAGCATAGACAGTATAGAAATCACAAGGAGGCAGGGGGTCATACCTTGCTGACTTACATTTAGGCAGTGCAAGAGAGGCATTCAGGGTGTTTATAAAAGCTACTACCTTAGGATCTTCTTTATTAGAATTTTTATCTTGGGTGAGGCTTGCTTCTAGTGGATCTTTAAGGTATTTTTTTCCTAAATATTTTCTTTACATAGCTTTGGATAACATCTACTTTAAAGTAGGTCTTTATTAATGAAGGATCTTTCATCATTTGGAAAACATCAAACTCAATTGTGTCTTCTCCAAATTTGAGTTTGATTTTACCTTGCTTTACATGAATGGTCTTCCCCAAATTATGGGAATCTGAGAATCTTCTTCATCTTTAATACCACAATGTCACAGGGCACATACAATTCTCCAACCTTGATTGGTATGTCTTCCAAGATCCCTTCAGGGTAGACAATAGACCTATCAGCTAGCTACAAGGAAATATTTATTGATTTGGGTTCACCTATGTTCAATTTCCTACAAAGAGATAAAGGCATTATAGTGACACTAGCTCCTAGATCATAAAGAGCTCTACTAATAGAAAATTTACCAACAACATAAGGTATAGTGATACTCCCTGGATCCTTAAGCTTTTGAGGAAGCTTATTTCTAATCACTGCACTGCACTCTTCATTTATTGGAATAGTATCATACTTATCCCAATTCCTTTTTGTTGGACATGATGTCTTTCAAAAATTTGGTGTACTTGGGCATTTGAGTAACTGCTTCCAAGAAAGGAATGGTAATGTTTAGTTGTTTAAACACCTTCAAGACTTCTTGGAATTATTTATCCAGAGCAGAGTTGTGTATCATCTAAGGGAATGGTAAGCAAGGAGTTTTAACTATCTTTGGCTCTCATGGTTACTGAGTGGTCTCTGGCTCAACTTCCTGTTCTTTATTCTTATATTTAGCCTCTGGTAGATTCTTTCCACTTCATAGAGTTACTATTTGGGCTTGATCTCTCGGGTTTTGAGGCTGACTTGGAAAGTGACCTGGTTGGCAAAAATTTGAGAACTTGCTTGAGAAGAGACTTGATTCTCTAGTAATTTAACATGTGTGGTCAACTGTTCCATCCTAGCATCGTACTACTTGAAATTTTCCTCATGATGTTTGAGGTTATCCTGAACCGTCTGCATTACCTTATTTTATTTTTAGATGAAATTTTCCTCATCAATTCCATATTGGATTTGGGTTCAGATTGAGAAGCCATGTTCTTCTATTGAAAAAACTGGTAGGGGTGGAGGTTTATATCCCTACCTTTATATTTTGAGCTTAGTGTCCACCTTGAATTGTCCATGAAAAATTCGGGTGATTTCTCCTGTAAGTGTTGGAGTAAAGGTTCCCTTGGGGTCTGCCAGTGTAATTGTTTAAAGCATTGAGTTGCTTAATTGAACAACCCTGGAGAGTAAGAATCGCCTTACTGATAGTCTACTGTAGTATGCCCTGCTCCGCATACCTCATAACAGAGTACCTGAGATGGATGTCCTGCAAAATTTAGCTTCTCTAATTTTTTTTGTAAGTGAGTCCAATTTGGCATTCACCATGCTTAAACCATAGACTTCATAAAGTCTTGCAACTTTCCTTGGTTGGTTTTTCTCTTCATGCCATTAGTAGTTATTAGATGCCATCTTCTCCAAAAGTGCGTATGCATCTGCTAATGTTTTACTCATAAAAGAGCCTTGAGCAATGGAATACATTGTAATCTGTAGAGATTTTGATAGTCCTTGGTAAAAGGTCTACATCAATAACCAGTCTGGAATTCCATGGTAAGGAAAATTTCTTTATAAATCTTTGAATCTCTCCCAGGCTTCATACAGTGATTCACCATGTTACTACTTAAATCCAACCAATTCCTGACAATACTTAGTAGTCTTTCCAAGTGGATAATACTTTGTCATAAAAGCCTTAGAGAGAAGGTCCCATGAAGTGGTTGAATTTGGGGTTTAATGAACTCAACCATAGCTTAGCTTTATCCCTTAAGGAAAATGGAAATAATCAAAGTCTGATTACATCTCGACTGACTCCATTCATCTTGAAGGTGTCACAGATATCCAAGAATGAAGCCAGGTGGGCCTTAGGGTCCCTTAAAGGTAGTCCTGTGAACTAGTATTATGAAACCATCTAGATGTAGGCTAGTTTAATTTCGAAGGTGTTGGCTTTGATGTTAGGTTTCACTATGCAGTTTGGCTTCTTGTCAGACTAGGTACACCATATTCTTCCAGAGCTCTAACTGGAGCTCCTTGTCCTGCCATTGCTCTGAGTCTTTGTCTCCTCCTATTCTATTTATAAAGTTTTTTCAATCTCTGGATCAAGCTGTTCTAATTCAGGATTTGGGACCTTGTTTGCATAAACAAGAATCAGGTTCCTAAAATGAAAAAATTAAATATAATTAATAAAACAAGAATAAAACCACTAGTCTTACAAAACAAAAGTCTATCTTAATGTAGGTATTCACCGATCTCCTCGATAATAGTGCCAAAAACTTATCAAGCGATTTTTGCAAGTGTACGATTCGTTGTAAGTAATATATAATGAGTGAGTATTGTTTCCCACAAGGAGATGAGAAATTCTAACACTAAGTGTGATCTTGCCTCCTACAAGCTAATAGAATGAATGATTTTTAAATTGGAAAATTAAATAAATAGAATGATAATGTAAATATATTATATTTAAAGAAATTTAGGATTTAAAAACTAGAGCTTGGATTCATTCACCAGGCACTTGCTTGAATTACAGATTTTGTTAATTTAGTTAATAAATCTCAGTCAAGGGTAAGCTATTCATAAATTCCTAAGGCTTTTTTCAAGTCACTCGGGCATACCTAAAGCAAACATAGCCTATTCTCATGGTCTAATGAATTACTTAAGTTTATTAAGTTCCTTAACAGTCTATTAATCCCCTAAGGTCTGTTTACTATCGTGATCAAGGATCCCTAAAATCATAGGTTTTATGAGCTAACAAATCATGTAACTTTCGTTGTCATAAATTTATCCACAAGCATGCATTTAATCAGGTCTAAATTAAACACAAGATTAATGAAGCAAAACCTGAGAAATTGAATAATGATAACTAACTGCAATAAATAATATCCAGACAAGTAGTAATCTTGGCTACATGAATCCAAACTCTAAAGGAGTTTAGTTACACATAATGTAAATTATTAAAGACAGGAATAATTGGATATAATAAAAAGAGTCTGGAGAAATATTCTCTATTCTCATCTCTGTTTCTTCAATTCCACTGTTTTGTTTTGTCTCTCTATTTTTGCCTCTCCTCATCCTCAGTTTTGCTCCTCTTTTCTCCACTACCTTTGTCCCGTTCCCCTTTTTTGTGAGTTTATGATGTCTTATATCCTAAAAATTAGGGTTACGTGTGATGCATGCATCCGAATTGAAATTCCTTAAATGTACAAGCATAGCTGGACTTGCACGGCGTGTACATTCGTATAAAGTTACACAGGCGTGTTGACAAGTGCACGGGTGTGTCCTTGCCTTTAGAAATTATGGCTACGATCGTGTGAGTTAAGGCACGACCGTGCCTTTGTTGCCTTCAATGTGGCATGACCATGTTGATGAGTGCACGGTAATGCCACTTTTGGCCTTGGATTTGGCATGGCCGTGTTGAGCCTTGCACGACCGTTCTCTTTTCCTCTTGTGAAATGGCACAGTCATGCCCTAGCTTACATGGCCATGATCCTTCCTTCCCAAATGTTAGCACGATCATGTTTGCATTATATGGCTGTGTATAATCAATGCACACTCATGTTCCTTTCTCTAACTTTTTTGAATCTTTGACTTTTCTTAAGGCATTTAATTTTTACAAATAAAATAGTGAAAAGAATAAAAAAATTAGACAGTGAATATAAAACTCTTAATTTATTTAATTACTGCATGATTATATTTATATTAAATTTAAATGTCTTAATATTATCTAAATGCTAAATTTATTAATTATTATGCAAAAAATGGAAAATTATGCAACTAAAATGAAATGTTATTAAATAAAATCAAAGACTAAAAAGTGTAAATTTTAATAGTAAAATGCAATTATCATTATCTCAAGAGCCAGTACAGCTTGAAAGAGATAGAGGTTGACACTATAGCCATTAACTTCGAGAAGAGACTGGAAAAAGGCAAAGGCGACACTTGAAACTTTACCAAATTGAGCATGCTGAGGTGAGCTAGAAGAGGGTGGAGGAGTTGGAGCATAGTCAAGCCCAACTTACATAAAAAATGAGGGGTAGGACTCTTAGATTATGGTATTGGAGAAAAAACTTATTGAGGTGAAGAAATCCCATGAGGATGATAAGAAAAGCTATTAGAATATGATCTCAGGGTTTCTCAAAGCTTACAAGTCTAAATGTTAGAGAGTCTTAATTGCTCAACACTTGAATTTGTACTTCTTAGACTTGAATAGAATAACACCTACTGATCTGGCCCGGTTACTGTTGGAGAAGATGCTCGGAGCAAGGCCTCTTCTAAGCAGTTGAAGAATCCCAAAAGATCAACCAAGTCCATTGTTGATAAATCATCTTATGAGCAATTAGGGGATTCGAGGCCTACTTGGGAGATGTTCGCTGATGCCGTCTTTGCTAGATTTGATCTGGCCTCTATGTCTGAGTCTTAATATATGAGTCTTCCTTTTATTGAGCTTCCCAATACTCAATTGTAAATTAATTAGTTAATAATTTTCTTTTTATTTTTGTAATGCAATACTCTGTAACTTAGTATTATGAAAAATAAATAAAGTAGTTAATTATCCAAAATTGAGAGTACATTTATTGATAATATTTTTGGAGACTATTTGAGTTCTAATATCGGGGTAGTTCTTTTCCCTATTTATCCTTAATCTTATATGCCCCTTTGGTCGTCTTCTTAATGACTTGATAAAGGCCTTCCCAATTAGGTCTGACATTGCCTGTGTCGAAATTACCTTTATAATGTTAGCCCTTCAGAGTACCCAATCTCTAACTTTGAACTATCTTGGGCGGATATGTTAGTTATGATATTCCTTAACCCTTTTTTTTGGGCTTTTACTATAATGGATGCTCACTCTCTCCTTTCTTCATGTAGGTCTATACATATCCGAGCATTGATGTTATTAACTTCTTGATCCAAACTCTTGGTGACCTGGTAACTTGCTGACCTAATCTTCACTGGGATTACTATGTCCATCCCATAAGTTAGTCTTAAAGGTGTTTCTCTTGTGGAAGTTCTGGGTGTAGTTCTATAGGCCCAGATAATGTTGTTGAGTTCATCGACCCAGTTCCCTTTCTTTTCATCTAATCTTTTTCTTTAGCCCTTGCATGATGATCTTGTTAATGACCTTCGTTTTGCCATATGTTTATGGATAGGCTACTTATGATAAGATTCATGGGCTCCATAAATCCATTTATAAATTTCTTTGAGCATGTAATTTCCTTCTTCTGGTGATACACAGTTAGACCATGGATATGAGAGAGACATTATATAGAGTTCCCCGTTGTGCATGGAGTAGTATAAAGCTTTTATTTTCAACTTTTGAGATATCTTGTGGAAGTATCCCATGCTCGACATATTGAATGATCAATTTCATCCATTTTGCTACTTCCTGTATGTCCATGATCTCTGCCTCTTCAGTGCTTAGCTTTATTAATTCCTTAGTAAGCTCGAGTTCTCTGAATGTCTTACTATCTTCAGTTGCTGACTTGGCTAGTAAATCTGCCTCTGAGTTTTCGCTTCTAGGGATTTGGATGATTTCTCATTGTCTCCTATCATGCTCCAGCTTTTTTTAGGAGCTGTCTGGCTTTCTTAACATATTTGGTGATACTTGGGTCTTTGATTTGGTATATTCCTCGGACTTTGTTTACCACCAGTTATGAATCAGAGTATATCTTGAGATGCTCGGCTTCAACCTTGGTGGATAACTTCAATCCCATGATGAGTGCTTCATACTTAGATGCATTATTAGTGGATCTGTACTTTATTTGAATTGCATATATGATAGTGACTTTATATGGCCCTTTGAGAATGATTTCAGCACCAAATCCTTGAATGGATGAGGTTCCATTAATGTATAACTTCTATCTTAAGCATTCAGAATGGGCAAAATCTTTCGTTGTCATCTTCTGTATAAAATCTGCCAAGGTTTGAGCTTTTTTCTACTGTCGAGGTTCATAGCTGATGTCGAATTCTCTAAGCAATATTGAAAATTGAACTAGTCTGTTAGATGTCTTAGGTCTTTGTAAGATTTTCCTTAGAGGGAAGCTAGATCTTACAATGATTAAGTGTGCCGAAAAATAACTAACTTATCCATTTTGGGATATCGAACTTTTGAACCTCTGAGTATTTTACTGATGTAATATACTGGATTTTGCTAAATTTCTTCTTCCCTCACCAATATTGATGCAATCGACTCTTGACCAATAGAGAGATATATGTACAGTGTTTCTCCAGGGATCGGCCAGTTGAGTAGAGATGGTAAGGATAGGAATTTTTTGATGTCTTCAAGAGCTACCTGACACTTTTCATTCCATACAAACATTTTAGAATCTTTTAAAGCTAGGAACAGTGGTAAACACTGCTTGGCCGAACAAGAAATGAAACACCTTAAGGCTATAATTTTGGCATTTAGCTTTTACAGCTCGTTGATTAATGTTGGAGCTTTTATTTTAAGGATGGCCTCTATCTTTTTCCGATTAGCTTCAATCTCTGTGTGGGATATCATAAATCCTAGAAATTTCCCTTGCTTTTACTCTAAAGACACACTTCTCTGGATTAAGCTTGATATGGTACTAATTTAATATTCAAAGAATCGAGATCGTCAAAATGCTACTATGTGTGTTGGCTCTTAACAATAATGTCATCCACATATACCTTGACGTTCTTTTTGATTTAATCTTGGAATACATGATTCATCTACCTTTGATATGTTACTTCGGCATTCTTTAGCCCAAAGGGCATAACCTTGTAGCAATAAATACCCTCATGGGTGATAAATGACATTTTTTCATCATCTTCTTTCTTCATTGGTAACTAATGGTACCTTTGAGTAACATCCATAAAGCTATACAAAAAGTGACTTATAGTGGACTCTACTAGTTGATCTATCATTGGCAATGGATAACTATCTTTAGGGCATACTTTGTTGAGATCAGTATAATCCATATACATCCTGTATTTGCCACTGGAATTTTTTTCTAGCACCACGTTGGCTACCCATTCTAGGTATATTACCTCTTTAATGAATCCGACTTCCAACAATTTCTTTGTTTCCTCGACGATTACCTTTTGTCTTTCATACACGAAGTTTCTCTTTTTCAAAATGACTAGCTTTACTCCTAGTTTAATGTTTAGACTATGCGAGGCAATCCAAGGATCTAGGCCAGTAATCTCAGATGCTTGAGAAGCAAAGCTACTTGAATGTTTGATGAGGACCTTGCTTATTCCCAATTTAACTTTGTTGTCAAGCTCATTACTAATCCTTACTGTCTTTCTTTTGGCGATTTATAAGGTTTGAACCTGGTCAACTGATTCAAGATTGGCTCCTTATTTCTCCACATCCCATAATTCCAGAGGGAATGCTTCCATCTGAGGTTTGACTGCCATTTGGTAGCATTGTTTGTCCATGTGTTGATTTTCATAAATTGTTAGGACTCAGCCTTTAAGAGGGGTCTTCATAGTCAGACGTCAGATACATATGACTGCATCAATCTCATAAAGTATTGATCAACCTATGATGCCATTGTATGCGAGAGAAAGGTCTACCACATTGAATTGAGCTTTCACATCCTTTACTTCATGAGTATAATATTTTTTGATACAATGATTCTAAGACTTGGTAGACCAAGCATCTCAATGTTTAATGACTGAGGCTAGCCACCTTAGGTCATCTTTCAAAAATACATGAGATTTCAAGCAAAGGTTCTTATTTCAGAGCATCAATTATCTTTGTGTGATTCTTGAAAATCTAAAAATTTTGGACATAAATATCCGAACAGGCTTTCAGAAGGGACTCTTGATACCCCATATCAGTATCCTATTCTAATAAAGGTTATGTTCCCCCAAAGAAGAGGATTACTTGAATAAGAAGAAAGCTTAATAAGGAAGTCTATTTCAATTAGGAAGATTACTATACAAAGGAAGTATACTTTTCTTCTAAACAAGACAATCCTACAAGACTAAGGAATCATATTTCTAAGAGGTTTGAGCAATACATTCTCTTATAAATACATCTCATGTTGTTCATTCACTCATCTCCCAATTCTCATCAAGACATCATTCCATCACCTCATTATACAAGCAATCATCTTTTATTCTTTATTCTCTATCCTATTCTACCTATTTGCTTTATTATGTTTTTCCTCATACCTTTACTAACTTAAGCTTTGGAGTGTTTATGGAAGAAATCCCACCCCTTTACCCATTCTACTTGTTGATGTAGGTTTCACGATCAAATATCAATTCAAAGTTATTATTGATTATCCTGACCGTAGAGTTAAAGGTAAGAGCTATATGTCTAATGTGTTTGTGATGAACTGCTACTTTTGTTGTATCTGTTTGATTGGAATTTTTTCATATTTTATTATTTCCTACATCATAGCCTCTTTGAGATTTTGCAATCTTTTTAAATTCATTCATCTTCAACTCAGATTGATAGTTATAATATTGGATGTTGATGTTCCGTTTGTCTAATATTTTGATTAAAAAAAAACCCAATTAACTATAAAAACTACTTTTAAAAATTTTAATTAGATTCTAATAAAAACTACCAAAAATAAAAAGGTTAGTGCATAAGTAATCAAAATTACATACCGTAATTATTTACTTATTCACCAGCTAATGACAAAATATAAAATAAAAAGGTTACCTTCCAAACCATTAAGCCCATGTCAAATTATTTTCTTTAAACTTCATTATATTTTATTTATTAATAATGATCAATTAATTTCTTTAATTATGATTTTTGTGGTGTTGGTAGTAGACCATGTGCCTTGTGCAAAAATCTTATGTTCTCACTTCAACCTCTAAAACCCTTGTGTTGTTTATTAGGTGTTTTCAAGGCCAATGGCTAATATATACTAGAGAGAGCTCTCTTGCATGATAAAATTAATAATTCTCAAGATGTTGAGGAATAATGGTTGACTAGAAAGAAAAAAGATAACTGAGGTAAAATATTTGTTCCATAAATGAGCCTTATTATCCGATCCTTAGTTCACTTGTGCATCATCATAGCCACTTGAGATGGTCTCTCAATGGCATTCCCAATTCAGGGCCTTTTGAGTGAATGGTTAAATAGCCAATATTTCTTGCTTTCATGCCTTCACTGATCCACTTCAAGATGCAAATCTCTTGATTTGTCTTTTGCCATAAGATGCCTGCCATTAATATTTGTAGATCCTGCTTGCACCATGCATTATTGAGATACTGGTCTTAAAGCGTGTTAGTTGCATATGTCAAGCATCCAGTGCAAACTGAAATGTGGCTTGTAACTGTAGTTGGATATTCTTATTAGGTTTTGAGGCACTATTTTTTTCAGTTTGGTTGTAGCTTGTTTACTATAAGCTATTGATGGGAGCATTGATGAATTGATTTGTAGTTATGCGTGCAGAGCATTGATGGATGGGGAAAAAGTCAATGTTCATACAAGCACCGCCAGGCTTCTTTGCATTCTCTTCCAATGTTATAGACACCAATTACAAGTGAGTAGTTGGCAATTTGATGTTTTAACGAGCATTTTTTTTATTTATTTTTTATTTTTTTTGAGATTTTAAGTTGGATGATTGCCACTAATTTATGTGCTGCTTCTTTTGTATTTTGATTACCACTAATTGACTAATTTAATATAATTAATTAGCTCAATTTTCAATCTTTTTGCATTAATTAACAAAATCACTTTATATTCTTCGAAATTATTAACACATGATAATGTTGCATGTTCTAATTGTTGTAGGTGTTTAAAAGGGGATTATTATAGGGGTTCCCTCACTTCAAGAATCCAATCATTCCTTCTCCTTACATTTTCTTGTTCCTGGTTAGTATACTTTTGTAATAACTCTAAATTTTAAATTATTTAAATATAAATTAAGATACGTAGTGTTAATAAAATTTAAAATTCATATTTATTTATTTTATTATTTGTGATTAATAATTACTATTTTTTATGTTAAAATATATTTTTTACGTAAATATATAATTTTAAAAGTTTTATTATTTAGATATTAGGGTTAACATTATTGATTGATATTTTTTGGATAGTCTTGTTTTAATAATATTAATTTTAGTGCATTATTATTTCTATTACTATTATTTTTATTAATATACATTATTTGTATTATTAAATTATTTAATAAATATGGTTTATATTATTGTTATTTTTAAGTGTTATTTTAAGTGTTATTATTAGTTTAATGTTTGTGTATATTATTGTATATATGTGTGTGCATTTATATATGAGAATATAATGTGTGGTGGAGATTTATTTATTATAAAGTTTTATTATAATATATATATATACAAAAAAAAAAAAAGATAACTCACAGAACATCTCCTTCTTCCCCGTTGTTCCGATCCTGCCTCATCAATGTGCCTCACCCACCACCGTCGTTGACCACCTTCTTCCTGCCATCGCCACTGTCATCTCCTCCCCTCTTCTTCTTTTTCTTCCTCGCGACGCCGAACAGCAAGGAGCAATAGCGGCAACAGCTGCATTCTTAGTCGCCAGAGACATTACAGACGGTGAGAGCTCATCGTTCTAGTGATGTTCGACTCCCCTAGCTCCAGTCACGTCAATTCCGAGCTTGGTTCAAGCTCAATCCTCTTAGTTTGTGAGTTTTGTTGAATTTTTGGTTTATAACTACTACGGTTTTTATTTTATTTTTTTAAGTTGAAATGGTTTCATTTGTGAATTCTTCCTTAACAAATGTTGATCCTAGTAGCTTGATCTTCCTAGAAATATTTTTTTTTTTAATTTTTGGAATTTATTTGAATTTTGGCGAATTTTTTATTATTTATTGAATTTTTGTAAATTAATTATTTAAATTATAAATTTGGTTAATTTAGTGTTATTATATGTTGATATTAATTTTAGTGTTGAGAATAATTTTTGAGAATATTTTGTAATTTTTAAAACTATTTTTATATTATGGATATATTGGAATATTAGGTTAAATTTGTATTTTTGTTGAAAATAATGTGTAATTATGTGTTTTAGTTGATATTATAATAATGTATATTGATAAAATAATTGTAATGATTTTATATAATTTTTGAGGAAATTATTTAGTATTATGTATATTTTGAATTATTAGGGTAATTGTGTAATGTTGTTAAAATTATAGTTAAATATTATGTTTTAATTGGTTTTAGAATTATTTAAGGTAATAAAATGATTTTTATAAATTATTTGCTATTTTAAACTAATTAATACTAATTTTTGAAAATTATTTTCAAATAATATATTATTTACTAAATTGGTGATTAAATGGATTTTTAATCACTTTTAATATATATTTAGGCTATTTAAGTTATTTGAATATATAAAAGTGAGTTTTACTATTTTATATTGAATTATTGAGGAATTTGTTTTTTAATAATATTATATTATTATTTTGGGATTTTTATTTATTTATTTTGAAATTAATTATATTGAGTGTTTTGATGTTTAAATATACTATATTTTGATATTTTGAGGACATATATGAAATTTATTGATTTTTGATATATTTATTATATTATTTGATTTTTGGTGAAATTGTGAACTTCGGTTGGAGAATTGTGTAGTTCGGGGTCTCAACCGAAGGTGTTGTGTATTCTATGTTTAGAAGTGCGTTTTCTTGCAGGATCGGCTCTACTTTTTAGTAGAGAGATGTTTGTTTTATAAAGGAGGTTCTGTCGAATTTTTGATAAAATTCTCGTAAAATGTGACATCTGGTTGATCCTGAAGTTATGTTTTGTATGAATTTTCAATCCTTCATTAGAGTTTTCTTTTAGAAGTTCTTAGAATATTCAGTTAGATTTACTTTGATTTTTGTTATTATTTCATTGTTTAGTTGCGCCGTGATCGAGGCCTAGTGGATCGGACTCGTCGAATCAGTCTCAAGAAGCGCAAACTTGTGAGTTGTTATTTTATGTAGACATTGCATTTAGGATGCATGTTTTAGAATATACATGTTTTGATTTGTATTTATTCATAAATTGTTTCATTAAAATGTTTAGTATATGTTAGGTATATTTTTAGTATATTTTTGATATATTTCAAAATAAATGCACGTTTTATTTTTTATTTATATTTAAAATGTCTTTAGTATATTATTGGTTTATATTTGGCATATTTTCATGATTGATTTGAATTTATTTAACATATATATACTTGAAATATATTTAGTTTACATTAGGTATATTTTTGGTATATATATGGTTTATTTTATTATTATGAATGTTGTTATGCATAATTTATTTTCCTATTTGTATGTTTAATTTTAAATGAAGGATATTGATAAAACGTGCTACCTAGTGGGCAGCACTAGGACCATGTACGTACCAGTGCGATAGATTTAGGATTGAGTAAGAATCACTTATGGTGAAATATGATTTGATGTGATTGATTGATTGAGATTTGATGTGATTGAATTGTGTGGTTGTTGGAGCTCGATTGACCTAGTGTCTTAGGGCCAATCATACTGATAGTCAGACTATTGGAGCTCAGCTAACTTAGTATCTCGAGGCCAATCTATTGTCCATAATGGAATAAGTGAATTAATTTGGAATTAAGTGAGCTTGTATAACTAGAGAGTTACTGTTGATTAAGGTTGCGATTAAATAGGGTTCTATTTGATCCTTCAACATAACAAATGTTTTTCAACATTTATTATATAAAGTGTTTTCAGCATCTGTGTGAAATGCTTGTATATATATTTATTATATATGGATGTTTGATTGCATATGATATTAGGAGATGCATGTATATATAATATAACAATTCAGTCAGTGAGGTCTGACTCCCTTCAATTGTGATTTTTCAAGAGATTCTTCTTCCTCAAACCTCAGTAGTAGACCCATATGTCAGATTTCTTCAACCCCGGTTATTTTATGTAAATTACTTATCTGATTTTATTTGTACTCTAGAAAACTGCAGTAGTTGTCGTATTTTGTATTTATAGATTGTTGGTTGTAATTTTAGAGGCATTTCTCTGAATATTGTATAATATATTTTATTTTATGATATATCAGAAGATTATTATTATTATTTTGATTTAAGATTTTAATTATAGTGCATATTTTATTTATTATTGCATGCTTTTTTTTCTTTTTGAGGCTTGTTACGAGTTTCGGATTTGAAAGAATTCTCATTCCCTGACGCCGATCATGACTCCCGATTTGGGTCGTGACAACTCTGATGGCTGCTGTTGTGATTGAATATGCTAATGGTACCCTTTGAACCCGTGCAAGAATTGATTATGCTGATGAGCCATTATGTCGAGGGCTTCCATTCCATATTCGAGTAATTGGGACTACCTAAGTGAGATGTTGCTTTGGCTCATAAAAAATAGTGGAATAGTTCATTATTCTTGGGGATTTATGCAATTGATATTACAATCAGTACATATCTCTATAATTATTGCCCAATTTTTCTTGCTATAATTTCTCATTTAGTATAATTTCCTACACGTATTAAATATCACTTGCATTAGTCTAGTATTCCATTAAAAGATTCATCTAATCACCAAAAAAAAAAAAACTACCAAAAATTAATTCACAAGGCTGATACTGCAAGGAATTTTTGTATTTATTATCTTCTGCGTATATTATGGTTGGTTTAGCCTGTAGTATCAGCTTGCCACATTACTTGAGTGTAAAAACCACCTGAAGACTATAGAATTTATTATTTAAAAATGAATAAAGCACTCACTACAACAACATGTATGTCATGCTCCATTACCATGATTAACAATTTAGAAGAACTTAACATAAAGAAAATAGTAATGCATGATTTTTCTAGTGTGAAGAGACAATAACAATGGGCAGTGTAAAATGCACAATCTCAATCATTTTAACATATAGTGTTTGACTAAGAGTAAAATTGGTCACTTGGAAGTCACAATAGTGGTTACCATTTTGAGTTCACAAGAAGGAGAAATATGATGAAATGCATGAAGAGAATGGGGAAGCTCAAGAGATGCAATGGGGTCGCAGGAACCTTTTTTAGGAGCCTTCATCTTCATGAGAATATGCTAGCTAAACCATATATAAGAAAAATAAAATTCAATGCATACTAATAAAGCAACCTAAAGAAAGAAGGCATAATAAGGAAAATATTAACAAGCAGAATGTAAGTTGAGAGATGGACGAAGAGAGATTGAGAGAGGTGTATGTAATTTAGTGTATTGTGAACTAACTTGTCAATTTTCATTTCCCCACCACTCTTCATTTCATTGAGAAAAGGAAAGCATAAAATTACTATCTGTTCCAAGATTCTTTTTACCCAAAAAATTAAAAGAGTTGAAAGTTATAATCAACTTTATCATGAAGACAGCAGCAACAATAACAACAATAGTGATTAGATTAGGTTACATAATATGTGATTATGTAGAGGATAAAAGGAGAATGTTAATTAGAATAAAAATTGAGAAGAAAATATATGTGATTCTACCCAACCAAAAATAAAAGGAAGATTGTTTCTGGTGCCTAAAGGAATGGTGGCGATAGGGGGAGAATGATGAAACTTGAGATGGCAAATAATTCCAAGAAGCCAGCTAGATCCTTCGCCACCCGCAACCTAAAAGAAAAGGAGTCTAATTTAATCATAGTTTAGTTATTCTTTATAAAGCATATATAGAAAAATATATAATAAAGAAATGAAGAACTGAAAATACACACAATAAGGAAAGAAAAACCTCCAAATACGATACAAATAGGATCATTATGACTTCCTCCAAAAGCTTTCAAGAGCACTTGGGAAAGCAACATCGCCATCGTACCTTTCTCTAAGCCCTCCTCTATATTAAAAAAATTAAGAATTTTTTGGAAATATGATTTATTTTTCTTCTTTGCAATTGTTGAGAAGAATGGAATGCTATAATAACTAAACATTTCTTTTTATGCATTTGCCATAAAATAAACCACAAACACACTTTTTTTTAATTTTAAATCTTATTAAAAGCTAGAGATACTCCATTAATTTACAAGATGATTACCATATTAGGAATCATCATATAACAAAGGAATACATGTCTGTAAATATTACACAATTGATGCAATATGCATGCATTTTAGCAAATAAATTCACACTTTTCATTGGGGAAAACATAGAAATAGGTGGGGTGTACATAATCTATAACATAATAAGCATACGAGAGCAATAAAATGATCAGAATTAATGTACCTTGAGTGATGTGGATGAGGCAGCATTAAAGTTTATGGATGGATTTGATAGAGTGGGCGTGTGCGCTTGGGCTTCAAATGGACATTTGTAGATACACTGATTGACCCACGAGGCCTATAATATATCAAATCAAAGTTAACTCAAATGGCTATAACGAGTGCTAGACACTTTGTTTGCAGCAATCCATCTTCGGGCCTAAATTCCTTTGTTTAGGCCATTAAATTTGACATTTAAGTTTGTGTTTCTTTTTTTTGGAATTTTTTTTTTGTCTTTTCCTTTTTTGTTTTAGGGTTTTTTCCTTAGGCACTATTTATTTACCAATTTTATTGTTTTGAGACAGTTTTTGATTAATTAAAAATAATTTATAGATATAATTCTTCTAATTCCTCTAGTATTCTTTGAATCAAAAGGGTTATGGTTTATTATTTTATGGTATTCTTTGAATCAAAAAATTCAATTCTTTCTAAAGGCTTCCACTACATTAGGTGGTATCAGAGCATCGATCTTGATGACATGCCACCAATGAGACGAGTACAGGAGGTGTATGAACGAGACATGGAGCAGAGGGTCCAACAGATGATTGATGAGTGAATGAATCGAGTGGTGGATCAATTGACAGATAAATTAGCCACGATATTGGGCAATCAGAATAGAGCCCAAGGAAATAATCATCCATAACAGTTTGGTGATGATGAGGAGGTGGGGGAACGAGTATGATGATGAGGAGGTGGGGAATAAGTATGAAGATGAGGCCCCTCATAGACACAATCGGCCTATCACAAATGATAATAATAGATGCTAAGAAATGGGTATGCATACTGAGATACCAGAATTTCATGGCATCCTTCAAGTTGAAGAATTTCTGGATTGGTTGTCGACGATCAAGGAGATTATAGAATTTAAAAGGGTGTTAGAAGATAAGCGTGTTCCTTTGGTTGTCACAAGATTAAGGGGTAGGGCTACTGTGTGGTGGCAACAATCAAAACTAACTTACACCAGATTGGGAAAGAGTAAAATTGCTACTTGGGAGAAGATGAAGAAGCATATGCAATTTACCTTTCTTCTATATAATTTCCAGCGGTTGATATACCAATGCCTATAAAATCTTAGACAAGGTATGAGATCAGTTAATGATTACACTACTGACTTTTATCAATTGATTACAAGGAATGAAATCCAGGAGATGGAGGATCAGTTGGTAGCAAGGAATATTGGGGGTTTGAGACCACAACTACATGACACAGTGAATTTGTTTGATAATGTTTTAGTGTCTGCAGCTCATCAGAGAGCTTTAGTGGTTAAGAGACAATCATGAAGAACTGCTAATTTGAACACTTAGGGTAGTGGGGCTGGTAGTAATAGTGTTGTTATTAATAATAATGGTGTCAATAAAACAGCAAGTGGTAGTGGTAGCAATAGAGGCAATGGTGTCACTGGCAATAATAGAGGCATGGGGCAATTCAATAGACCAATAAGGGGCATAAAATGTTTTAGTTATGGAGCGGTTAGCCATAAGCTATCTGAGTGTAAAAAGACGGTGGGAAAATAAACCCTCTTCCTTGAGGCAAATGATTATATTGAGGAGATCGGGAAATTAAAGGAGATCCTGTGTATGATGAGGATAAAATAGTTAAGGAATTGCTTTTAGATAGAGACATAGGGACTATCCTTATCGTTAGGCATTTTTGCTTAACCCCTAAAGCAAGTTCAGAGGAGGATTGGTTAAGGTGTAATATCTTTCAGTCTACTTGCACTATCAAAGACAAGGTATGCCACTTTGCCATTAATTGAGGGAGTTATGAGAATATATTGTATGTAGAAGCTGTACAAAAACTAGAAATACCAACAAAAAGTCATCCTAGACCCTATAAACTGGCTTAGTTAAAGAAGGGTAGGGAAGTTGCAGTGTCTAAGAGAGCTTTGGTGTTGTTCTCCATTGGCAAGAAATATAAAGATGTTGTATTGTATGATATGGTGGCTATTGATGCCTTTCATTTGTTATTGGGAAGGCTGTGGTAGTATGATAAGGACGTGATGCATAATGGGTGAACCAATACTTATAGCTTCATCTTTGATGGGGTTTAAAATTGTGTTGCTACTTAAATAGCAAGTAGATATACCAAAAATAGCCAGTGGAATTAGTACTTTATTGTCTTTGGCTCAATTCGATGAGGAGCTGCAAGAGTCAGACATAGGTATATGATGTTGGGAAAGGAGGTGGCTAAGCCTGTTACAGTCCTCGAAGTTATGGTTCCTTTAGTTATAGAATTTGATGACTTATTTCTTGATGAACTTCCTAACAGTTTTCCCCCACTCTATGACATTCAACATCATATTGACTTAGTGCCCGGAGCGGCGTTGCCAAATATACCACATTATAGGATGAGTCCTATTAAGCATGAAGAATTGCATCGACAGGTGGAAGAGCTACTTGTTAAAGGTCACGTTATGGAGAGCCTGAGCCCTTGTGTTGTTCTTGCCCTTTTGATGCCTAAGAAAGAAGTGTCTTAGCGCATGTGTGTGGATAGCCGAGCCATTAAGAAATGCAGGCCATTATTTAGTGGCCCACTATATGTATCATCACTCTTTTTTAAATAGGAAAGAAGGCTGCAAAGGTTAAATAAGAGCCCGCAGCGGGAGATATAGTTTTTGAGGGAAAAATTACCTTTTGGTACCTGAACTTCTTCTTCTTTTCTGTTAACCACCCAAATGACCTCTATTAATTGTATATACTTCTCAACATTCTCTATGTGCTGATGGTCTCGGTTTGGGCAGAAATAGTATGGAAAAGTATAGTTTAGCCCTTAAAGTTTCAACCATATTTATTGTCGTTGGATCGTTGCTATCACCATTATTCAGCTCTGACCATCACTAGCAGCTTGTTGGCCATCTTCTTAGGAGTCCATAGCCACTAGCCTTGCATCCTAACTTGGCTGTTTGAATTTTCTATGAATTTTTTCAGAATTTTTTTTTAATTTTCAATCCCTTAATTCTATGTATATTTTAGTGTGTTTGAGGCTATACTTGTGTTCTACTAATTATGGTAAACGCATTGGTATGTTCGATTTGGTTAAGGTGATGTGTTTCTGGTAAGAAACCTAGTGGGTCCCATCCATAAACACAATAAAATCTAAACCAATTCAGAAAAATTATGAAATCATTCATAAGTCAATTTCAATAATTCCATCATTTAGTAATTTTTCTAGAATTTTAGGGAGTTATTAGGAACTAATTTTTAAGTATTCATTGTATATATATTGTTTATAGAGTATACCTGAGTAGAGATATTAGGAAATAGGCAGACAATGACACATTAGCTTGCTTAATCTACTTATAAGTTAATTTTTTGAAGTGTATGTTAAATTTATGCATTTAAAGAAATTTTAAATTTACAGATTTAACATGTTATTCAAGTTTTGATTACTATTGATGGTAATATTATTGTGGAGGATAAATAAGAATAATGTTATTGTTATTTTTATTTTTTAGTTATGGCATTCTTTAAGATTTATTGCATATTTATTTATATAAAAATATTTTGGAAAATATTAGTAGAACGAGCATCCTGATGGGTGTCATCAGGATTGTGTACACACAGGTATTGATCTTTGAGGTTGATGCATAGCTCTGGGGTGTATTTTGATTGATTATTTATGAAGGCTAGTAGCTTGGTTTATATTTAACTCTCGAGAAATGCCAGTAAATATTGGAATAAATAACTGACTCCAACTAATAGCTTGGTTGATGCTTAGCTCTCAAGGACCAACAACCATTAGATTAAGAGAGCCAAATGGCTATTGGATTTGTGGTTTAGGGTTCTACCATACTTTTCCACTTAAATAAATGTTATTTTTATTCTAAAGGTATTTATGAGATTTTATAAAACTCTTTTAGATTTATAAATACAATTTTCATTAAACTAATGATTTTAAATATGAATTGTAAATATTATATTTCTATAAATTATTTTAACAAGGGAGGTTTTTTGAAACAACATGCATTTTCTTATATTAGCTTACTTAATTAGGTCTAATTCCCCTTAACTATTTTTCCAGGATCTTGAGAGTCTACTGTTAGTTTTTCTTCTCTACACTGGATTTGTTCCTCATCGGATGCTTTAAGTTATTGTAATGTTAATATTATATCGTGGAATAATTTGAGTTAATCTAGTCACCACAATAGTTTGGATGAATTGTTGTTATTGTATTAGTATTAGAATTATAATATGCACTTTATTATACTTGAGTTGAGATGTCGGTGTATGATGATATTGGAGTAGTTGTGATTGGTATATGTTTTAGGAGTGTTTATTTGCATTTTACAGGTTTTGGTTTTGTCCCAGTACAAAGGAAACTCTGTCAAATTTTCTTTAAAATTTTAAAGTTGTTAATTTTATTATGAAAAAATTTCTAAGGCTTACTATGAGTTTCAGAAACTTTATACTTTCTCATTTCCTAATATCGATTATTTGCCCTTGGAATTTGGGTTGTGACAATTACATTCTTTCTAAAAGACTAGCATGTTAGAATGCTCAATGCACACATTTATAAGTCCAATCTCCCCCACTTCTTTCTAATATTTGACATTGCCATATGAAGGAAAGAGACCCATCTATTCCATACATATTCTAGTCCTGATATTTCTTATGAGAGCCCCTTGATATTTCTTATGAGAGCCCCATATTAAGAAAGAACAAAGTCAACTATAATATTACTTTTCATAGGCACCTTCTCTCCAAAAAAAAAATTAGACTATTAAAATATGTAGCGTTATTTATAGCCCAAAATTTTGCCTACTTCTTTCCAACATAAAATTCGTGACACTAATGTCCTAGCTATCTTCTGCATAGGCAAAAACCCTTTTGCTCCGCTCTAGAAAAGCCTTTTTTTTTTCAATATAAGTTAGGTTCAACTTACAAGTGATGGGTAACACAAACTTAATATTATGCAAGTTTAATTTAGTTGTAGGCTAGTCCAATAAGAGTACATGAGTCTTAACTACAATTTTATTCATAAAGTTTGCTAATTTGCCATATTAATTTGCTTTCTATGACTATAATTTTCTTTCATCATTCATTTTCTTTATTCCTTTGTCAATTCTTTCAATAATGTCCTTTAATGTCTCTGATGATAGGTCCCCACATAAAGCAAATGGTGAAGCTAAGGACACGCTATTGCCAAAATAGTTTTGTGGAATTGGGAGAAGCTTTACAATAATCCTAGTTTAATTTGAAAAATTAAGCTAATCATATTAAATTATCAAAAATTCACCTACGTGCCATTATATTTTAATTATTTATTACTTTCATTAAATATTAAAATTTTATTAATTTGACCTTTTAACTCATTAAAAATCAGGACATCTGTATAATGTCTCCTAGAATTGGAGAGTCATCAACAGTTATGTACAACTTGGTTGCTTGATCTTCAACCAACTCGTGAGCTTTGCTTAAGCAATGCCATATATGTATAGTTTGCGTCAGATTACCGATGCATCATTAGTAGTGTTGCTATAAACTCCTTGGGATACTTTGCCTCATGATTTGTTTTTATTCTTTTGTTTACATTGTGTAATCCATTAAAAATTTTAAAAAATCCATAAGTTGGCCCATTGACTTTCATATTTTATTCTATTTAACTCTTAAACATTTACTATGTTTTAAGTTCCTAAACATTTATTTCTTATAACATTAAGCCCTTTTTGAACAATTCATTAACTATGTTTGCATTGCATAAATTAAAAAATTGCCATCTTTATCTAAATCCCCAATTTTTCCTCTCTTACCTTCTACCCCATCTTGTGAACAATTCTGATGCCAAGAACCACCTTTGTGATGCGAAGTAGTTACACAAGAACTTGGTGTGATGAATCAATAGCTTTTGTTTGTGTTATATGTAACAAAGTTTGTTACTAATGCAATGATGTTGCAAAAGTGGGGGAGAGGATTTGGCTTAGTTTATTTTGGTAGAATTAACATCGTTGCTTTGCCTCATTAACAAAGGGGATTAAAACAAATAAAAATTTGATTTTACATTTAAATGGAAAAAAAAAAGTGATATAAAGAGCATATGTGCTCCTTAGTATAAACATTAGTGGCAGAAATTCACCTTTCCCTTTTAAAAAACAAACATATAAAAAATTGATAAAAATTCCTTCTTTGTAGAGTAAAAACAATAACTTTTTCAGAAATGTATAAGAAAAGAAAAATCTTTGCACTTTTAGGGTGCATTTGGATCAGAATTAAAAAATCTTAATTGTTTCTCCTGCAATGTATTAATTTTTTTTACCATTATTTAGTAACTTTAGCATATGCATCCTTAATTTTTAACTTCCTTAACAATTAAACTCATTTTAATACATTTCTATTAACTTAGGTTGTGGTAGGTTAAAAGCCTGTAAAAAAAAAACCTCTTTCTTAAAAAATAAAATTTTTTATTTTTTGTATTATTTTATCATATTTCTTGTAAATTGTTTCTTTTATATATATATATCGATAAGCTACAAATAAAATTTATAATATATATATATAAGATTTTTTTAATCATTTTTAAAATTAATTTGTATTTCTTATAAAAACTTAATAATTTATTTATTTATTTATTTTTATTATTTTATATTAATTACATTAATGATTTCACATTAACAGTTTATTCCTTACCTTTGTTTACCAAATGGGGTTAACAATTTAATTATTACATCTGTAATTGTTACTTTTGTAATAGTTACACTTGTAACTTTTACACTCTATTTTTTTTAGCCCCGATCCAAACACACTCTTACGGTTAATTAAAAAAATTTTATAACAATACTAAAACACATAATTTTTTATTAAAAAAATACAGTCTCTTCGTCTTCTTCTTTTCTCTTTTTTTTTCTTTCTCTGCAATTTTTCATTTCTTCTCTTTTTATTCTCTACTGCAGTCTTCTTTTTCTTCTTCTTCTTTTTTATTTTTTTTTTCCTCTGCAATTTTTTTCTTTTCCTTTCATGCTCTAATCTTGCATGATATTGTAATCTATCTGTAATAACTTTGATTTTTAAATTATTTTATTAAGTAATGAGATATGCAGTGTTAATAAAGTTTAAAAGTTATATTTAATTATTTTACTATTTTGTGATTTATTATCATTATTGTATGTTTAATTGAATTTTCTATGTAAATATATTAATTTGAAATTTATTATTTTGGACGTTTAAATTTCATTATGTATATTCATTATTTTCGAATACCATTATTTTAATAACGTTAACTTAGTATATGGTTATTTTAATATTCTTTTGAAGTACTAACCTTATTTTATTAATTTACGTGATTCAAGTATTATTAATATTTTGAGAACATCATTATTATTTTATTTTTACTGATTCATATTATTGCATAATTAAATTATTTCTTTAATATTATTTCTTTAATAGCAATTGTGCTATGTTATTATTACGATGGTTA
This sequence comes from Mallotus nudiflorus, assembly GCA_947683625.1. Lineage (NCBI taxonomy): Eukaryota > Viridiplantae > Streptophyta > Magnoliopsida > Malpighiales > Euphorbiaceae > Mallotus > Mallotus nudiflorus. Next base: position 2,600,273 of record CANTUR010000125.1, read on the forward strand.
TTATTTTTATTATTATCATTTTAATAACACTACTTTATGTGCATTATTATTTCTATGGTATTTTTATTATTTTATTAAATATATTATTTGTATTATTAATTATTTAATAATTTTGGTTATTGTTATTGTTAATTTTAAATGATATTTTATGTGTTAATATTAGTTTAATATTTGTGTGTATATATATATGAGTGTGATTATTGTGTTATATATATATATATATATATATATATATATATATATATATATATATATATATATATATATATATATATATATATATATATATATATATATATATATGTATATATATATATATATAAACAAATAATTTTTTTTTTCAGAACCTCTTCTTCCTCTCCCCGCGGAAGCTCGACCTCTAGCCCTCACTGCGCCTCCTTCACCTCCGCCAACAACCACCTTCCTCTTGCTGTCACTGCCACCCTGTTCTTCTTCTCTAGCGATGATGAGCAGCAGTAGAAGTCGAGAGTTGCATCAGAGTTTTCTAGTGATGTCCCTCTCGTTTCTGGCCACCTCAGCTTGCCCAGTCGGTGCCGTTTGACTCCCTGAGTCACGAGGAAGATGAATCCAAGCTTCCTTTAAGCTGGAATTCAATCATGTGTGAGTTTTGTTAAATTTTTTGTTAAATATGTATTTTGATTGATATTAGTATATTATATGTTGATTAAATAATTCTTATGATTTTATATAATTTTTAAGGAAATTATTTAGTATATTTACATATATTGGATATTTGATATTATAAGGGTAAATGTGTACTTTTATGTTAATTATAATTAGATATTAGGTTTTAGTTGATTTTATAATTATTTAAGGTAATAAAATGATTTTTACAAATTAACTAATGTTTTTAACTAATTAATACTATTTTTCAAAAATTGTTTTCAAATATAATATTATATATTATTTTGGAAATAAAATGGGTTTTAAACTAATTTTATAATATAATTAAATTGTGAACTTTATTATATTATGTTGAATAATTGTAAAATTGAATTTTTATTAAATTATATAGTATTTGAGATTTTATTAGTTAAATTGTGTTAATTTTAGAATATTACGTAAATAATAAGTGTATTTGTTATTTTGAGATTAAATGTGTATTTTATTATTTTTGTGATGCTAAATTGTGATTTTAAATATTATTTACAATTTATGTTAATTTAATTGTAAAATGGAGATTTTATTCCATTTATGAATTTTATTATCAAATATTAGCTAAATTTGATTTTTATGTTTTAATTAGGAAATAAAGGCTTTTAAATATTTTTACAGTTTTTTTATGGCTTTCATTATTTTACTGTTTAATATTGTTGTTTGAGTATTGTGAATCTCAGTTGGGTATTTGTGGAGTTTGGGGGTCCCAACCCGAGGTGTTGTGTTTGAGATTTTGGAAGTGTGTTTTCTGTGCAGGATCGGCCCTACTTTTGTAGGGAGATGTCTGTTTTACAGAGGAGACTCTACCAAAATTTTGGTAGATTTCTCGTAAACATGACAACCGGTCCGGGTCTAGTTTGAATGTTTAATTGAGTCTTTCTATAGTAATCCTAGAAGCGTAGAGTTAGAAATTCATTCTGATGGTTGTTATTTTATTTTTCTAGCTATACCGAGACCGAGGCCCAACGGACCAGGGCCGCCGAGTCTTTCTCGTGGAGCGCTAATCTGTGAGTTATTATACTATATATATATGTATTGCATTTAGGATGCATGACTTAGGATTTTTCATTTTCATTATATGTTTTTTTTAAAAGTGATTTAAATTATAATATTTTTGGTATATTTAGGGTTTATTTTTTATATATATATGCATATTAAATAATTGTGCATGTTATTTTGATATATGCATGTTAAATAATTAGGTTTATGTTTAGTACATTTTAGTATATATACATGATTTAAATGTATATTCATTCATAATTATTTTATTAAATGATTAGTATACTTTAGGTATATTTTCAGTATATTTTAAGTATATTCCTAAATAAATGCATGTTTTAGTGTTGATTTAAACCTAGCATGTTTTTAGTATATTATGGGTTTATTTTAGTATATTTCATGATTGATTTGAATTTATTTTACATATATATACTTGAAATATACTTGGTTTATTCTAAGTATGTTTTTGGTTTATAAATGGTTTATTTTGCTATTATGAATATTATTCTACACTATTTGTTTTATGAATGTATGATTTATTATAATTGAAGGATATCAATATAACGTGCTACCTAGTGAGCAGCACTAAGACCGAGTACTTACCAGTGCGATAGATTTAGGTTTGAGTGAGGGTTACTTGTGGTAAATTATGATTTGATTGAGATTGATTATATGATTGATCTATTGATTTAATTGAGATGTGATGTGATAGATAGTGTGATTGCTGGAGTTCGGCTGACCAAGTGTCTCGGGGCCAATCACACTAATAGTCAAACTGTTAGAGCTTGGTTGACTTAGTGTCTCGGGGCCAGTCTACTGTCCAAAATGGAATAAGTGATCTATTCGAAATTAAGTGAGCCTGTATGGCTAGAGTGATGATATGGTTAATTGAGATTGCGATTAGTAGGGTTCTATTTGATCCTTCATGTATTAAAATAAATTTTTTCTATATTTATTATATTTATAAAAGCAGAATTTGGCATTTGTGTGAAATGCATATATATACATATATAAGTATGTCTGACTGGATATGATTTAGGTTGCATGTAGATATAGTATAATAATTCACTCAATGAGGTCTGACCCTCCCCCCCCCCCCCCTTCAATTATTTTTTTCAGGAGATCCTATATCATCAGATTTTAGTAGTAGAGTTCCTTGTCGGTGTTCTTCCATCTTGGCTATTTTATGTAAATGTATATTTTGAATTCTGAGTTGTATTCTAGAAACTACAATAGTAGTGTTATTGTATTAGAAGAGTATTATTTTTATTTTGATATTAAATACTCTAAGAATTGTATTTGAACACTGTACGAATATATATTCATTTATGAAAAAATATGGAGTATTTATTTTTTTTATTGATTCGAAAAATTTTAATTCTGTTATACTTTTCATTTATTTATTGCACGTTATTATTTGCTAAGGCTTGCTACAGGTTCCGGATTCGAAAGAATTCTCGTTCCCTAGCACCGGTCATGACTCCTAGTTTGGGTCGTGACACTATCATCTTCAAAACAAAACTAAACAACCAGAAATTCTCTTCAAAAATTCTTATTTATGGCTTTTTTTTTTTATTTAATTTTTTCTTTTCTTGATCTTTTTCCTTTCATGGCCAGCAAAGATCTTAAAGATAAAGCATGTAAAGAGAAAGTGAATGACTTTAAAAATAAAATTGTCTTTTGACTTTTTTTTTTTGAAAATTAAAAATTTTCATAGCTAAAAACTTTAACTTTATAATTGTTTTGAGAGTTGAAATTTGAGTATTGTAATGGCTTTAGTTTTATTTGTGGATTGATAAGACTGTGTGTTTTCTTAGTTCCTGTTTATTTTGGTATTTGTTTTTCTTGATATTTTGGCAATGGTTATTTTTTTAGTTGTTTTCATGGTTGTATTTTTTTTTTTTTGTTATATGAGGTTGCTTTTCTGGTTATTTTTTAGGTTGTTGGTTTATAGTTATTTTGGCAGTTATTTTTCTAATTGTTTTGACAGTTGTTTTTATGGTTGTTTTTATGGTTGTATGTTTTTTTGTTGTTTGTTTTTCAGTTTTATGAGTTTGTTTTATAATGGTTTTTTCTGGTTAGTTTGACAAACACCTACAAAAACAACTAAAAACTCACAATTTTCTTCTTTATCATCATATTCTTCTTTTTCTTCTTCTTTTGAAACTTATCATCTACAATTAAAAAGTTTTTTGCTCTACTTTCTTTTTCAACATTATCATCTTTTTCTTTTTTAGTTTATTTTCTAAAAAGAATAAATAGGAAATAGGAAAAAAGAAGGGAAAGAGAAATAAGAAATAAGTTAGCAAAAAAAACAATGGAAAAAATAACAAAGAAAGAATGAAGAAAGAAAAATAATAATAATCGAAAATAAAAAAAAAAAGGAAAGAGAAAGAATAAGTAAATTAGGGGGAAAAACAATGGAAAAAATAAGAAAGAAGAAAGAAATAACGTAAAAAAAAAAAAAAGACTCATGCATAAAAAAAAAATAAATAGGGACCGTGATTTTGAAAATCTTTTGACTAACCCTAGTGTAGGTTGTAATTTTCTCTTAAAAAAATATACTCAAAACAGAAAGTAATTGACCATTGAATGTAATTGAAAAAAAAAAAAAAGAATTACCCAAATAGAAAGTACTTGATCATTTAATGTACCGTAAATGAACTGACGTTCATACTGCATTTCGTCTTATTTGGAAGGCAATCAAGGAGGTGGATTTCTTAAAGGTGGGTAGAATGCTTAACTCGATTGATGAGCTTAGCGTCCTTAATACTCTACGAATTCAAGGAATTCCTTGAAGAACTCCACAAATCATTTCAGTTCTTTGGCAACCTTCTCCTTCTACCTGGATCAAAGTGAATACAGACGGTTCAGTTATGGGTAGTCCAGGATTGGTCGGGGCAGGTGGCATTTTCCGAACATCTAGAGGTTTTCCTAGAGGGGCTTTCGCTTTGAGTCTTGGTTCTAGCTTTGCTTTTATTGTTGAGCTTCAAGTAGCAATTTATGCAATTGAGGCTACTTGGAATCGTGGCTGGCATTTTTTGTGGTTGGAGTGTGATTCTTTATATGTTATTCATCTTTTACAGTCGAAGTCGAAGCAAGTTCCTTGGGAAGTCAAACCGAAATGGCTTCAGTGCTTGCATTTTGCTTCTCAAATGGAGTTGCAGGTCTCTCATATTTTCTGAGAAGGAAATGTTGTTGATCTGCTTGCAAAACATGGAGTTTCGGCTTCTGTGCTTTCATGGTGGCATTCAGCTCCTCAATTTTGTTCTCATGCAATTTGTAATAATTATAGCCAAATATCTAATTATAGGTTTAGTTAGATCTTTTGAGGTTTTGTGCTTTTGGATTTTCTTGTATGACTTCATTTCTTTTTATTTCAATTATATTTTGGAAAAAAAAATGTACCTAAAATGAACAAAAAATTTTCACAAGGGAAAGTATACTGAAGGAAAAAAAAAAAGGAAATTAGTTAGTTGTTGATTCGATAATTGAATATATATATATAGATATATAACTTATCATTCAATCATCAGTTGTTAAAATTAGTTGATAGTAACCTTTTTACTTGAGTAATATTTTAAATTTAACTCATGATGTATGCAATATACAATCACGTGAAATTAGATGTTAGAAAATGAGTTAATACAATAGTTTAAGAGCATCAATTTTAATTGAACAACTATTTAAAATGATGAAATTTAAAAATTTAAAAGAAAATATATGAATCTATCGTGATATAATTTAAGAATTTATATTTTGTAATTAATTAATTTATATATTTATTTTGAAATTTTGAAATTAAATTATGAATATTTTTATAAATTATCACTCTAGCGACACATTATTTATGTAATTTATGTTGTTGGTAGCAACATACAAAATTACTTTTTTAGTATATTAAAAATTCCTATCAATATGTTGATATATTTCTACCTAGACTTTTGTGATTTTTGATAATTTTAGATAATACTTTTATAAATTTGTATCTAAATGACTTTGTAAAAGTTTTTATTAATTTAGGCAGTAAATTATTTAAAAGTGAAGAAATAAAAAAATACTAATAATTATTAAAATCAGTTGATATATAACTATTTTTATTTAAGTGATATTTTGAATTAATTAAATTATCATATAAAATCAGACATCTTCCAGCAGAGCATCAGACATGTCGCCACTTGCTTCACATAATTAAGATAAGAGTCGCACAACTAACAAATTAATTGCAAAACCCAACAGGAGGAACATACTAGAATCATTTTGTCTAGTGTCTGATTTTTATTAGTTACATGTATAATCTTCACTTCAACAATGTAAGAAGGCTTCTGCTTGCTTATTCTATGGGCTAAGCAAGCCACAAAAGTTCTCTAATGAACTAGGAACTCAAGCTTGTTGGCAAAATTCTTTAGCTAGTTCATATTTTAGCCCAATTGTACCAGTGTGTCATGGTTATCTACAGGGGTGTGCATGAATTCAACTGAAAATTGAACCGACTGAGTTCAATTTAGTTTAATTTATTTATTTTATATTTTCAATTTTATGAATTGAACTGAATCAAATTACGATATTAACTTAGTTTAATTCGATTTTATACTTAAAAATTTTAGTTAACTAAAATAACCCAATAAAATGAAATTTTATTTTTTATTTTAAAATTTTTTAAATAGTATAATAATTTGATAAAAATATTAATATAATTAATATTTGTAAAGATTTAGTTTGATTCAGTTGTCAATTTTATTTCAAAAATTTTATTTTATTCAGTTCGGTTTAGTTTTATTTCTAATTTAGTTTAATTTGATTTTGATTGTAATTTTATTCATTTTAAATTGATTCAATTCAGTCAAAAAATTTTAAAATTGTCCGAACTACCGGATGCACGCCCCTAATTATCTACTTAAGTTTTCTTGATTTGGTTGTTCCCATGGGCTAACTTTAATGACATAATTGTGTTCTTTAATCAAACTCAATAAACACAGCATAACAAGGGAACAATGAATGGGATGCTGGTACGGATCGTTACTAGCATTGTCGATCATGATACAAGACCACAATTAATTGAAGGATGGGCATTTTCAAGAATGGTTTATCATTTAGTCGTGAAACTTTGACGCTTTATAAAAGTTAGAGGTTTAAATTCTCCTCCCTTTTTCAACTTCCGAAAAATCATAGTTCAAAGAGAAAAAAAAAAAAAGTTTTTTCAGTAGTATTATATTAAATGATTGAGCTTGTAATCAACAATCAAGTGATCACTTTTTTTAATGTATCATATGAATTGTAATAAAAAGAAAAAAAAAACATTGTCTTGCTCACTTAGTCCATGTCATATTAATTGTAATGAAAAAAACTTCTGTGCTGCTAACTCAGTCTAGGTAGACACTTGAAAACTCCAAAATGAAAAAAGAATAATTATATGGTCTTAAAAAATTATGATTTTATTATTTCATTTAAAATTTTCAAACATTAATTATTGGTATACGTATAAAAATTTATGCCATTTAATTTTGTTTAAAAAACTGATTGCTAATTTGTATGATACATACTACTGGTATGATCGAAAATAATAATTAAATAATTTAAACAATTGATTCTCTCAAAAAAATAATAATTAAACAAATGATTTAATCTGTTAAAATAATTATATCTAAAAAATATAAATAATTCAGTCTAAATCATAAACAACTAATTCAGTTTGATTTATATTTTATCATGAAGATGGTAAAATTTTTACACCTAATTTGACGTAACTATATATAATACCAATATTACAATTTAAATTTAAAATATTATTTAAATAAAAATAATTTTTATCAATTAATTTTAACAATTATTAATTGAATAATAAATTTTATGTTATATATATATATGATCTCATTTATTTTTCAATTATGAATTCAACAACCAACTAATTCAATAAAAACAGTGTCAAAAAAAAAAAAACTAAATACCTTTTTCTTTTTCCTGTATATTTTCCCTTGTGAAAAATTTTGTTCAGTTTAGGTACATTAAATGATCAACTACTTTCTATTCTGAGTATATTTTATCAAGAAGAAATTTTAGTCAATTTTTTTATATGTTTATTTTTTATAGGGGAAAAGGTGAATTTTCGCCCCTAATGTTTATGCCGAAGTGCATATATATTCCCTTATATTTTTCTGATCCTTTATGTGTTTTGCACCATTTAAATATAATTTTTTTTTTCTGTGTTTTAACCCCTCAGTTAACGAGGCAAAGCAGGAGTGTTAATTCCACTGTAACAAACTGCACCAAATCTCTGAGTTTTTGCAACGTCATTGCATTTGTAAGAAACTGTTACATATGACATAAACAAAAGCCATTGATTCATTGCACCAAATTATCGCACAACTGCTCCGCATCATAAAGGTCGTGCTTGGCGTCGGAATTGTTCACAGGATGGGGTAGGAAGCAAGTCAGGAAAAATTGGAGATTTAGATAAAGATGACAATTTTTTAGTTTATGCAATGCAAATATAGTTAATAAATTGTTAAAAAAAGGATTTTCTTTAATAAATATGTCATATAATTTAAGCATCAATAAACTGTACAATAAAAGGTAATCATTTCTTTTTAAATTAACGACGGTAAAATTCGAATTCTGTAATTTAGTATTAGAGAAAAGTTATCACTTAACTACTCTCTTATTGACTTGCAAGTTTTAGATGATTTAAGGCCTATACTGCGTGGTGCCAACAATGCTCAACCTTTGAACCTTCACATTGTTAACTAGATGAGGCTTCCTTTTTATGAAGCTGATTTTGGGATGGAGAAGCCTGTGTTTGTTAGGTAAGTAAATCCACTTCTAGGAAATGGATACATATTGCAACCTCTAACTTCATACAAAGATGCAAACTAAGCATTGATTATTTACCTCAAGCAAGATTACATGCAATCATTCATCAAACTATTTAATGAAGTTTGATTTGATTTCTGATATGTTTAAGGAGGAAGAAGATGATTACTCAACAAAAATACAAAGTGACTCTTTCAAAGAGAGTTCCTAGAAAACCATAAAAGCTAAATTTGTGAAGATTTTCTATTGGAATTGTTGTGGCTTGGGAAATACAAATACCCAACAAACTTTATTCTCCTAATTTTGTGTGTATTGATCATGGCTTGGGAAATACAAATACCTAACAAACTTTATTCTCCTTTTGTTAATAGGATGCTCCTGATTTTGTGTGTATTGTAGAGCCCTTGGATTTTAGGTAAGCATGCTTGTCCCACAGTGTCCTCTATTCATCTTCATGATCAACATATCACTCTTGATGTTATTGTTGCTAATGTTTTGTGAAGGCTTTCTTTTTTCTATGGCAGTGTTGGCAGAATTGCTTAATTGATCCTTGGATGGATCTCTATAACCTTTCCACTAATTTCACTTACAGTTGGTGTGTAATTGGAGATTTCACTACAGTGTTGGGGGCTCATGAGAAGATTAGAAATCACTAGCATTGGGTCCTTGTTGAGACTTGGTAAGTTTCATGATGATTGTCTTTTATCTAATATCCCCTCTAATAAAGCTAACTTCACTTGGAGAAATGGGAGGCATGGCATTCATAGAGTTAAAAGTTGTCTTGATAGAGCCATGGGCAACTTGCTTTTTTTAAATCAATGGATTGTTATTTCTTGCTCAGTTCTTCTAAGGCACCATTCTGATCATTCCACATTATTGTTGAAATTTTATTTTCATGAGAAAATTTTTTCTTAGTTCCACTTTCAATCTATATGGATTTCGTACCTAGGGCTTCGGGATCTTATTGCTAAGTCTTGATCTCTTATAATTAGCAAACTTCATCCTATACAATTGGTTAGAGCTAAGTTTAAAAGGTTGCATGCTAATATTAAGATATGGAACCAAGATGTTTTTGTGGGTCTTGAAGACAATATCCATCATGCTAGCTTGAATTTGCAAAATATTTAACTTGCAATTTCTACAAATGGTGTTTTTAATGATTTTCATAAATAGGAGTTAGCTACTTATGAGGCATTGGATACTTGTCTCAAGCAACAAGAATTTTTTTACAGGGATTATAATATGGTTAAATGGCTTGCTGTAGGTGACAACAACACTTCCTTTTTTCACCAAAAATTAGCTTGATCAAAATCTAAGCAAAGTATCTAATACCCTATATACATATTCCCATTCTACTAAGGGATTAATTTTTTATGCATGGATTACTTATAGATGAAGAATGTCCAAATGAGATAGGAGAAGGATTCCTAATGAAGGAGACTCTCGGACAGGAAGAAATACTCCTTAATAGGCACAAGACCCACATTAAAGAGGAATCATATTCCTCTCATATTTGAGCATCACTATCCCTACAAATAAGACCTTATATCCCTTATTCTCATTCATTTTATTCTCTCATACTCTTTGCTCTCTTTATCTCTATAAACTCTTTCTTTCTATATTCTCTAACTTAAGCATCAGAGGGTTTGTGGGGATTCTCCCTACCTTTCACTTTACTCTTAATTGATTCCTTGCAAGGCTTAGACTTGGAAGTTCTAGAAGTAAGTTATCAAGTGGTGCCATTTGTGGGAAACCTCTTAAGTTAAAAGCCGTTAAACATCTACCAAATATGACATTAACATCATGACTTCCAGTCCACCACCAACCTCAACTCCCAATACACAAATTAACCTATCAGTCTCCATTCCTCCAATTAATTTGTCAGCACCTATTTAGCCAATAATTTTGTCAGCATCTTTTCAACATATTAGACCCTCATCATAAGCTCTACTTGGAGCATATACTCCAACTAGTAATACTCAAGGATGGCCAACACCAGGCAATGACTTCCCTTGTTATATTCCTATACAATATAATAATTGACCTATGCCCTCCATACCTTTTCTAAGTTTGCCAGAAACCCTCGCCATAAATATGCTAAACCTAAACATAGTAACCCAGACACTCAACCTACCTCCATCAAGCAAAGAAGTAATGATTGAAAACATCCAAACCTAGATGCTCCAGATGTAATAATAATTGAATATCTGGATTTAAAGTAGTAGTCCCAAAATAGCTCATCTGAAAAATAATGTAGCAACACCAGCAATAGCTCTGAATGTGTCTAGTGGAAGTAAAAAAGGTCATAAAGCTCTAGAAGAGGAATCTAGCACAATAATCTTGACCCTAGATGACTCAAAGATAGCTTAAAAAGTTGAAAATGTTATGCAGAAAGCTCATACGGGACCTATGAAAGAAGATGAATACATTTTGGAAGGAAAAACACCCTTTATAAGTAGATTAATTAGGATAAAGATCCTAACCAAGTTCATAATGCCTCAATTAGACTAGTTTAATGGAACTGGGGATCCGATTAACCATATATCCTCATTTAAGATTAGGATGTTGCTTTAGAATGTAAATGATGGAATCATGTGTACAGTCTTTCCTAGTACACTCACCAAGAATGCTCAAAAGTGGTTCTATCAACTTCTTAAGAATTCTATTTTATTCTTTGAGGAATTAGTTGAGAAATTCTGGAATCAGTTTATCACCAATGTTCCTCCTACTAAAAACATCTATGATCTTCAGATGTGTAGATAATAGGCTACAAAATCATTATGAAGTTACTTAGATAGATTTAACAAGGTAGCTATGAAAATTAAGAATTTAATTGGTGAAGTAGCCATGGAATCCTTAAAGAATAGGACTAGGTTGGGGAAACTCAAAGATAAAATCATGACCAAAGAATCTATCACTTTTGCCGAGGTAATGGCTTTGGCAATAAAGATGATAAAAATGGAAGAAAATAAGAGAAGGCATCGAGATAACAAGAAAACACCCATCAAAAAAGATGAAAGGTTTACCCAAAAAGGTCCAAATTTTAGCGATCAAACTTTAGAAACCTGGTGGAAGGATCCGAAAGGGAAACAGACAGGTACACACCACTAAACAGCTCTAAATCCAAAATCCTTATATGGATCAAACATAGTGGGTTAGGCATAACACCAGCTAGAAGACTGAGTCCAATCAGGAGAGCCATCCAAAATAGGAGGTTCTATTGTTAATACCACTAGGACTATAAGCAAGATACTAAGGCACGCCAAGAATTGAAGAATGCTATTGAAAAGTTATATAGAATGGGAAACTCAGTAACTTCATGAACATAACTAAAAGAAACTGAGAGCCACATGACAAGGATAGAAATAAACTAGAGCAAAATAAAGCTTGGAATGAAGTAGTTGGAGTCATCAACATGATTATCGAAAAAGAAGCAACTGAAACAAAGCTTAAGAGAACTCAGAAGGAAGAAGGCCTCACCTCTGAAAAGAAACAGACCATAATATTTGGTTTGTCAGATGGGAAACAAGTTCAATATCTTCATAATAATGCCTTAGTAGTAAGTGCAATCATCAACATTTACTTAGTAAAAAGATTGTTAATTGACGATGGAAGTGCTATCAATGCACTCTCTTGGAATGCTTATAAGGCAATGAGAGGTTTCGTCACTGATTTAAAAGCTATTTGAAATCCTATTACAAGCTTTTATGGTGGAACCACACAGCCAATGGAACTAGTAAAGCTAATATTAGAATTTAGCAATCGAGATAATGAAGATATGAAAGCTATTAAAGCTCTATTCAATTTATTAGATCTTCCTCTAACGTATAATAGCATTATAGGCCAGCCAGTCCTTTATGAAATCAACGCAACCATGAGCAACATGCATTTGACTATGAAGATTCATCTGGAAGGTTGAGTCATAATAATTCATAAAGATCAACATATGGCCAGACAATGTTATCAGTTGGCTATCAAACCCCAAATAGAAGCATTCCCCCTAAAATCCTTAGAGACTGAGAAACAATGAGCTAATCCTGAGCTAGTTGATCAAGTCCAAACTTTATAAATCATTTAAGGAAAGATAATCATAATTAGTAATGAGCTTGATAATTAAGTCAAGAGTGGAATAAGCGGGGTCCTCATCAAACATTTAAGCAGATTCGCCTCTAAGGCATTTAAGATCATTGGGGTAGATCCTCAGATTACCTCACATAGTTTGAACATTAACCTAGGAGCTAAACCTATTGTTCAGAAAAAAAAAGGAAATTCATATATGAGAGGCAAAAGGTGATCGCTGAGGAAACAAAGAAATTTCTAGAAGTTGGATTCATCAAAGAAGTGACACACCTGAAATGGTAACTAATGTGGTGTTAGTAAAAAAGTCAAATGGGAAGTACAAAATGTGTGTGGACTATATTGATCTCAATAAAGCATGCCCAAAAGACAACTATCTATTAATAATAATAGATCAGCTAATAGACTCAAATACTTGTCATAACTTGTATAGTTTTATGAATACTGCTTAGGGGTACCATCAGATCCTAATGAAGAAGGAAGATTAAGAGAAAATATTGTTCATCACTTACGAAGGTCTTTATTGCTATACAGTTATGCCCTTTGGACTAAAGAATGCCGAAGCGATATACTAAAGGCTAATAAGCCACATGTTCCAAGATCAAATTAGGCAAAATGTAGAAATATTTATGGATGACATCATTGTTAAGAGCCAACATGTAGAGTAGCACTTCAAGGTTTTTAATTAAATCCTTCAAATATTAGATCAATACTATATCAAACTTAATCTAAAGAAGTGTGTCTTTGTGGTAAAGGCAAGCAAATTCTTGGGATTCATGATATTCTATAAAGGAATTGAAGCCAATCATGAAAAGATGGAGGCTATACTTAAAATAAAAGCTTTAACATCATTAAATGAGCTTCATAAGTTAAATGGCAGTATAACAGCTTTGGGGCATTTCATCTCCTGTTAAGCTAAATGGTGTCTACTATTATTCCAAGCCCTAAAACACTCCAAAAAGTTTGTATAGTATAAAGAATGTCAAGCTACCTTCGAAGACATTAAAAAGTTCCTATCTTCACTATCTCTGCTTAGTAGGCCAATCCCTAGAAAGGTTTTGTACTTGTATCTCTCTGTCAGTCATGAATCAATTGCATTGGTTCTGGTTAAAGAAGAAGAAAGCTATCAAAATTCAATGTACTACATCAACAAAATTCTCAGAGGTTCAGAAGTGCAGTATCCCAAACTGGTTATGTTAGTTATGGCTATGGTATATACAACCCGGAAGCTCAGGTATTATTTTTAGGCTCACTCAATCGTTGTAAGATCCATCTTCTCATTAAGGAAAATCTTACTAAGACCTAAAACATCTGGCTGATTAGTCTAATGGTCAGTATTTCTCAGAGAATTTGACATCAATTATGAGCCTCAGTAGCAAATCAAGGCCCAAACCTTAGCAGATTTTGTGCAAGAGATAACAGTGGAAGACTTTATGCCCTCTAAATACCTAGAGAGGAAATTATACATAGATGGAGCATCATCCATTTGAGGATCCAGTGCTATAATCATTCTCAAAAGGCCAAACAAATTCATAATCAGATATTTAGTTTAAATAAAGTACAAAGTCACTAATAATGCAGCTGTGTGTAAGACACTCATCATAGGACTGAAGTTAACTATAGAAGTTAAAACCCAGTATCTAAAAATATGCTCTGATTCACAACTGGTGGTCAACCAAATCAAAGGAACATACCAGATTAAGGAGCCAAACATCATCAAGTACATAGAAAAAGTTAGATAGCTCCTAAAGAAGCTCGAGTAGGATGGGTGATAATGGAAAATCATTCAAATTCTTAGAAGTGACAACTCAAAAGTAGACTTATTGTAATATCCTAAGATTTAAAATAATTTTAAACTGCATCGGGATATAGACTTATTGTAATATCCTGAGATTTTAAATAATTTTAAACTGCATCGGGATATATATATAAAGTTCTTTAAATTTATGATTTGCGCCCCTCTCGTTTTCCCCAAGCTCCCAACGCCCCTCACCGCCATTCCTGCCACTGCCAAGCTCCACCATCATCGTCGGAGTGCCTCCCAACCAACCACCACCCTCTCTAGCTCATTCCGCCACCTTCTCCCTCCTTTTCCGGCGAGTTTTGGCCGTGAAAAGCCGAGAAACTGAAATTTATACCCAGCGCCGATCAAGCCTCTTCTGGCCACCATTTTGAATGCCACTAATCTCTATCTTCTCCTTGAGCTCTGGTGAGTTCATTTTCAAGCTTGGTTTCATGTGATTTGATCTAAATTTTCCTTGGTTTTCAATTTTCATTTTAAGCCTTTATGAGTTCTTGATTTTTTTGAACTTCGATTCTAATGATTCAAGCTAACTTTCTTCACAAATATTGATCCTAGTAGCTTAATCTACATCTTGTAATTTTTGTAGAATTTTTGGGAATTATTTTGATTTTTGTGAATTTTTTATTATTTTATTAATATTTTCTAATTTTTGTAAATTAATTAATTAAATTATAAAATTATGATTTATGGTGTTTATTGGTGTTAAAATTAATTTTAGAAATTTATTTGTAATTTTTATGATTTTGTGTATAATTATTATGAATTTATTTAGTTTAGGTGATTTTTAGAAAATTAGGTTAATTAAGTATTTTGTTGAAATTAATTGGTTAATTGAGTATAATTATTAATTTTATTGAATTATATTTTGAGAAATTAATTTTTGAGTAATTATATTATTTTTAGTGAATTTTTGTATAATTATAGTGAAATTATATATAACTAGGGGTATTTTGGAAATTTGGCGATAATTTGGTTAAAAATTTAGTTTAATTGATTTTAATAATTATTTGAGGTATAAAAATAATTTTACAAGTTATTTAGTATTTTTAACTAACTAAAACTATTTTTCATAAATTATTTTCAAATTATATATAATATACTATTTTTGTAAATAAATGAGTTTTTATTGATTTTTAATATGTTTTAGGCTAATTATGTAATTTGGAGTTATAAAATGTATTTTGGTCAATCTTTATGAATTTATCGAGAATTATCGATTTTTAATAATATTTTATTAAAATTAGGGTTTTATTGTAATTATCGGTTAAATAATTATTTTCAGTGTTTTAAATATCTAATTTGCTATATTTTGATTATTAAGGGGTATTTTTGGTATTTCTGTCAATTTCATGTGTTATGTGATACCTCATGAATTGTGAACCTCGTTCTGTGGAATTGTAGTTCGGGAGTCCGACCGAGGGGTTGTGTGACTGTTTATTTTTGAAGTATGTTTTCTTGCAGGACCGGCTCTACTTTTTGAGTAGAGAGATGTTCGTTTTACATGGGAGGTTCTGTCGAATTTTTGGTAGAATTCTCGTAAAATGTGACATCCGGTAGAATCTCTATTCCTATTCTGTGTCCAATATTCTAGATCTAGTCTCTAGAATTTCATTAGATTTATTCTAATTTTGTATTGTCGTTTGTTTATTTAGTTGGCCCAAAATCGAGGTCTAGTGGACCAGGCCCGTTGGATCTGTCTCGTGGAGCATATAATTGTGAGTTGTTATTTTATATATACGTGTTTTTGGAATGCATGCTTTAGAAATGTATGTTTAAATTTTATGAATTTTGCATAAATGATTTAATAAAGGCTTAGGTATATTTTAGTATATTTTTGGTATATTTTAAATTAAATGCATGTTTTATTATGGAATTATACCTAAAATATTTTTAAGTATATTTATATTTTATTTCTAATTTTTTTATAATTAAATTGAATTTATTCGATGTATATATACTTGAAATATACTTGGTTTATTTTTGGTATGTTTCTAGTATATATATGGTTTATATTGTTATTTTAATTAATGTCATGCATCATTTATTTTATGAATATATGTTTTATATATAAATGAAGGATATCAATAGAATGTGCTACTTAATGGGCAGCACTAGGACCGAGTACGTACCGGTACGACGATAGAATTTAGGTTAAATTACTAACCTATTTGTGGATATTGATTGAATTAATTTAATTGATGTGAGATGTGATTTGAGAGTGTGATTGCTGGAGCTTGGTTGACTAAGTGTCTCGGGGCCAATCAGACTGCTGGAGCTCAGTTGACTTAATGTCTCGGGGCCAGTCTATTGTCCAAATGGAACAAGTGAATTTATTTGGAATAAGTGAGCCTGAGTGGCTAGAGTGTTGTCTAACACTATTTGAGGTTACGATTATTTAGGGTTCTATTTGATCCTTCATAAACAAATATTATTTTCAATATATATATAAAATGATTTTGCTGCATCTGTGTATATTTGCATGTATATATATTTATTATATATATTATTGAATGTGTGCATTGTCATTTAGCTATGCATGTATATATATTATAACAATTCACTCAGTGAGGTCTGACTCCCCTCCATTGACTATTTTTTCAGGAGAGTCTTCGTCTTCAGACCTCAGTATCAGACCCTTATGCCGGATTTCTTCTGCCCCAACTTTATTATGTAAACTGCTTACTTAATTTTATTTTTTATTCTAGACACTGCAGTAGTTGTTTTAGTGAGCAGTATGTATTATATATGTTTGAGATTTGTATTTTAAAGGATTGAAACTAAAATTTGTATTAAAAGATTATCTATATATAAGATGAGTTGGTTTATTAAATGAGTTGGTGGATTATTATTATTACATATGAGATTTTAATTTCCACTGCAAGATATTTTATTTATGTTATTATTTTTTCATGCTTTTATTTTATTTTAAAGGCTTGCTACAGGTTCCGGATTCAAAAGAATTCTCGTTCCCTAGTGCCGATCATGGCCCCTATTTTGGGTCGTGACACTTACTATCCAAATTAGTAGTAGAACACAGTCAAACATTCAAAGAGCTTGAGTTAACTAAGGAGTTGACAAAGCTAAGCATCAAGGAGGCAAAGATCATGAATATCTAAGAAGTAATAGAATGGATGAAGCCAATGATTCAACATCTCGAACATAGAGTACTCCCACAAGATAAATTGAAAGCTCAGAAGTTGATAAAAGCTATGCATTACTCCATGCACAATAGAAAACTCTACATAAGGTCCTTATCATATCCATGGTCTATATATGTATCACCAGAGGAAGGGAATTACATGCTTAGAGAAATTCATGAAAGGATTTATGGAGCTCATGAGTCTCATCATTTGCTGATTAGAAAAGCATTGCTCCAAGGTTACTATTGGCCCACCATATGTCGAGATGCTCAAAAACTAGTTTAAGAATGTCATAAGTGTCAATAGTTTGCTCGCCTCAGCCACAAGCCTTCTAATATTCAGCATCCAATTGGAAGTCCTTGGCCTTTCGCAATATGGGGAATGGATATCTTAGGTCCATTTCCTATTTTAACCTCTTTAAAAAATATCTTAATCGTGGCCATATATCACTTCAGTAAGTGGATAGAGGTTAAAGTTAGCCCAACCATTATTAAAGCCCGAATTCAACACTTTTTATGGAAGGAAATCATATGTAGATTTGGCATATTATACACCTTGATAACAGATAATGGAAAATAATTTAACAATGAGAAATTTAAGGTTTATTCTGATTTTAATATAAAGCTTTGATTTACTTTAATAGCTCATCTATAAATAAATTGCCAGATAGAGGTCACCAACAAAATCATCATGCAAGGCCTAAAGAAGAGATTATATGAAAATAAGAGAAATTAGGTTAAAGAGCTCAAAAATATCATTTGGGATATAGAACAACACCCAAGACCTCCATAGGAGAAACTCCTTTCAGATTGACCTTATAGGATGGATGTTGTAATCCTAGTGGAAATTGGGCTATTAAGCTACTAGGTAACTGAAAATCTAGATAAAGAGGTTAACAACATCAACACTCGGATATGCCTAGATCTATTTGAAGAAAGAAGAGAGCGAGCATCCATTGTAGCATAAGCTTATAAACAGAGGATCACAGAGTATCATAACAAACATGTCCAACCAAGACAGTTTAAGGTCAAAGATTAGGTGCTCAAAGGGGTTAACATTGGTAAAGGTAGCTTCAGAATAGGCAAGCTTGGACCTAATTGGGAAGGCCCTTACCAAGTCATTGAAAAAATGACTAAAAGGACATATAAGATCAATGATGAACAAGGAAAAAGGCTATCTCGATATTGGAACTCAGACAATCTTTAAAAATACTATCAATAAATGTACTAAAATTTTTGGGAAATAAATACTTCATTTATCATTAATAATATTGTATTATATAAAAAAAAGAACTTTTAGCTAACTCAATTACAAATTTACCTCAGTATTAAGAGGCTCAATCTCCTTAGTAGGAGTGAGATTCACATCCTCATAATTTTAAGACTTAGACAGTATGGTCAGCTTAGAACTAGAAGTAATAGCACTAGAAGAAGATTTATCCCTAGTAAACCTTAGATCCTCTGGTGCTCAGAAGATGATCTCTCAGCAGTGGACTTCCTTGTATCAACCTTTGGATTCTTTAATCTCTTAGAAGAAGACTTACTCCGAGCATCTTCTTAAATAACTATTTTGGCTAGATCAGTAGGTGTAATCTTTTTAAGGTTAGAGAAGTCCAAATCAAGATATGAAACAAACAAGATCCTCTGATACTCAGACTTATAAGCCTTAAGAAATACTGCAACCATCTCTTGATAGCTTTTCTTGTCACTTTCACTAGATTTCTCCACTTCAGTAAGTTTTTTTCTCTAAAGTTATAATCTAAGAGTCCTGCCCCTCGATATTTAAAGTAAGCTGGGCTTAATAAATGCTCCAGCTCTTCAACCATTTTTTGACTCACCTTAGCTTCATGATGCTTTATCTGGCAAAGCTTTAGTGCCTTTTTCACTGGCTTTAGCTTCTTTTCATAATCAATGACTATAGTACCAACCTTTATCTATTTTAAACTGCATTGACTCTTAAGGAAGCAGTAGTTGTCCTTAGTCATCTAAAAGAAAGAAAAAATATCAGAACAAAAAATATCGGTATACATAAGCACAAGCAAATGAAGTAGAAGATAATTACTTCTAAAGAATGTCCAATTATGGAGTTGAACAACTCCTTCTTATCCATATCCATCCACTGTTGGATGTCTTTAAAGAGCCATAAAAACTTGGCATATTGATCTCTAACTTAAGAATTTAAGATACTCAGAGGCTTTATTTTCTTTAAAATCTATTTTTTCATATTTAGGCATCCAAAATTTTTTGGGCGTTTAACAAACACCTCACTGCTTAGCTCCTCCTCTTCAACATCTGAGTCCTCATTCTGGGATCACTTCTTATGAGTCTCTAATATTTCATCTTAAGAATGATTAACCATAGCTTTTCTTTAGTTAATAGGTCTAATATCAATTAGGATCTTTAAAACACTTAACTCCTGAGCAAGTGAAGTAATCTATACATCCTCTTAGGTCTTCGGCTCATTATCTAAAAGTGGTATCCCATCCGCAGAGGAAAAAAAGTCAGTCATTTACAAATAAAAAGAATAAAAGTCATAATATACCTTTAGAATCTCATAATTTAGTAATAAAATCTATACGCCCAGGGCAGACTCTCCGAAGGTATCTCCGAGATAGATTTTCAGTAGATGTGCCATCGACTACACTCTAAATATTTAGTCTTAGTACTAATTCAGTATCCTCTTCGGGTAACCTCAAGGACTATCACACCCCATCTTACGTAACTTGAGGTGGATAGTTAATATCTTATCTTGTCTCACACAACCTAAGATGGACACTAAAACCAACCATTCCAAAAACCACTCAGTTTAAATAAAATTAAGAAATACATTCTAAATAGTTACTTACATAAAGTCTAGCCACTATTGTTAAACTACAAGATGTTTTATTTACAATACATAATAAAACAAGGTTAAAAAAACATAAATACAAGGCTTCTCTAATAAGGATGTTGGCCAAACTCACTATTAAACTTCTATCTACACACACTCAGCTTAGGTCACCCTCTAACAAGCCTTGCTATTTAAAAATTTTAGAAATAGAGTAAAATGAGTACAAAAATACTAAATGAATAGACATTCCAAGTAGAAAACAATTTGATTAAATCAAACACATTAAACATCTCAAATCAACATACTATAATAATTAAAATCAATTTATAACCCATTGTAAATATTAAGGCCGTTATTGCCTTCAAACTTATGCAAAGCTCAAGTGAATAAAACAAATGCTTTTCAATCATCTATATAGCCTTTCACATGTATTTACCATCCCTAAACAAGCATCATAACTAAGCCATAACATACAAGCCATCACAAATTCACTCACTAGGTACACTTGAAGGCTAACCCTTTGACTACATTAGTATGGAACGACCTTTCTTCCTTCACCATCCTGTAATCAAGTGCCCTATTATTTATTGTTCAATAACAACCAATATAATCTCAAATTTTCATATATCACCTTAACACATTCATACATCTTGTATAGGGTGGTAATACATAAAACAAATACCATTTCCATCAAATAATCAATCAAAACAACATTATTGCCTTTATGGTTCAATAAGCATTCAAAATCAAGCAATCTTTATCATAGCTTAAAGAAATGAAATCAAGTTGAGCATAAGCATATTTTAATCACTAAGTAACAAAAAGGATCTTAATTCAAATCTCCAAGTAAAGCATATAGAAATAATATATTTAATTCATATACTTGGAACATTTAAAGCTTAAAACTTAAACATGTGACACAAGTAGCATATGGCTGAATTGAAACCATTTAAATACATCATTTTAGGTCCATAAAAAACATTAAAAATATAATTTTTCTGCTAATATAAATATATTTTAAAAGCTTGACTTTCAAAACAAACATAATTCGATCACTAATTTGCTCAAATTTCACCACAACTTTCTTTGCCTTATCCAGCACCTAAAATATGAAATTTATTTACAAATCACTAATATAATAATCCCACATATTGATCTAACCATTCAGCCCCCCTATGATATTCATGAAATGCAAACCAACTGAATTTCATAATTCTAAAAGGGTTGTTCCAAGCCAAACTTAGAAAAATTGGTTAGACCTATAAAAAATGAATTTAAAGCTAAAATTTTAATCAAACTTAGATTTATGTGTTTATTAGCTTCAGTAAAAATTTCTCTTTAATTTGATAACTACAAAGAAAGTTATAAGAGTCATATTATAATTAGTTATAATGGTCGTATTATAATTAGCTCAAAGAATCTGACAGATTGAGTATTAAAATGTTTCCTTTGATTACACTAACATAAAGATTGATTTAGATCAGGCTTAAAGAGGAAAAGTTTTAGATAACTCTTGAAGCTTTCCATATCATCAAATAAAACTCAATTTGGAACTCTTTATCTCAAGTTATTATTAAAATACCGAGACAGATAAACTAGTAATTCAGAACCCAAAATGGTAGCTTGTTAATCCTAATCCAAATCAACAAAAACTCATAAAATACTCACCAAATGAATCACTAGAGGCTTTTAGATTAATGATTACAGCCTCAAAAGTGTTTTGGATCATCAAATTGCACTTGCAAATCTAGCCTAAACTTTAAGAATCAAGTAACCCTCTCTTTTCTCTTCTTTTCTCTTCTTCTCTTCTCTTTTCTAAGTATTTCTTTTTTTTTTTTTTAAATTATATGTTGTTTCAAAAGAGGGCCACTATTTAAGGATGATTGTAGGATTTTTTGGATAGATCATAAGATAAAATTTCCATTTTGACCCTTAATGTATTGGTTTTGTTTCTTATTAATTCTCAAGCTTTTAATCGGTCAATTTAGCCCATTAATTCCTTCCAATTTAATCCCTATCATCCCTCAACATTTTTATTCTTTATTCTTCACTTAATTTTCACTTCTAATCCCTCATTTTCTCATAATTTAACTTATTTTTAGTGTCATCAAAATTTAAAAAATCTCTCTCCTTCACCGAGTACAAGTCGTGGCTCAATTCGAAACACTAACTTAACTTTATGTAACACTTAACTTACACTTAAGGGTATAGATGTTACAAGGATGCTTCACCTTTTGGTAATCATTGACCCACATTCGCTGAATATTGATAAAATTTGATGGATGCTCAACTATGAAAAATCTATGCCTCCATTTCTTGTGAAAGTTCAGAAGCTTAATAAAAATGCTATGGATCAGAAGAGTTGATAAAGAAAACATCAGCTCCACCTTTTTCTTATTCAAACTATACATATACCTAAGTATATCTAGATCCAGCTCTCTACCCTCCCTATGTATTAACTTTATATAACCAGTCAAGATCCGATAGCTGTTAGGGTGAAGTTGGTCAGGGACTATGTTGTATCTATTCAAGAAGTTCCTAATGAAAGGATCTAAGGGAAATTTCAATGCCCCTCCTAATTGATTAAAGTATATAACCAATTTTTGCCAATCTAAGAAAAGGGTATGAGCCTTGAAATTTTTATCTACAATGTGTAAGGTGTATTCTTGAGGAATGCAAAAATGTCTTCTATACCATTTGAGCATATTATCATAATCCTAAATGCAAAAAGATCTGAACTAACTTGCTCTTGCAGAGCCATATTAGCCTATGGAGAAGAAATAAAAACAACTAAAGAGGAAAATCTTCACCTGGGAAAAACAGGATCTTCTCCAAAGAAGTGTTGAGATCGTAGCAGTAAAAAGGCATTGGCAGGCAGGATAATAGACAAAACATTAGCAAAGATAGAAAATATAAGAAAAGCCAAAGTGTGACATAAGCAAGAAGATACACTATTTAAAGGGACAAGAAGGTTCTGGAATGACTGTTAATACCCTCATAGTTACTCATATCTCTCTCACCCAACATCAAGGGTATTTTTAAGTATAGAAAAGCCCACTAACCAAGCATTTATCATTGTGATAGTCGGAACATCTCATCTTCTAACACACAAACATACATGACAGTAACATAATTTCAAATTCATGGTTTGAATGCACGAGCATTTAAGTCTAGTGACTGAAGTTGGCACCTTTAGATTATTTCAAAAGTACTGAGGTTCAACACTCGAGCTGTGCTTTTAATGCATTAAGCATCTAAGTCCAGGGACTAAAGCTAGTACCTTTAGGTTACTTTGATAATACTGAGGTTTGACACTTAAGTCATGCTTTTAATGCACCGAGCATCTAAGTCGAGTGACTAAAGGTGTCACCCTTAAGTCACTTCTATAGTACTAAGGCTCGACACTTAGGCCATTCTTCTAAAGCATTGAGAATCTAAGTCCAGTGACTAACGCTAACACCCTCAGGTTGCTTTGATAGTACTGAGGCTCGACACTCAGGCCATGCTTTTAAAGAACCAAGAATCTAAGTCTAGTGATTGATGCTGGCACCCTCAGGTTGCTTTGATAGTACTAAGGTTAAGCACTTGGGCTATAATTCTAATGCATCAAGCATAAAACTTAGTGATAGCTAGTTCCATCAGGTCGTTTCTATAATATTAATGGGTTAATCCCCCAAGACATTTCATAAACACCAAGCCTCTATAAGTCTAGTTGGCATCTTCATGCTTTAATGTTCAGACACTGCAAATTCAAGACTTGGTACCGAGCATCATTCCTTTTATGTGATTGAGGCTAACCACCTTAGATCACCCTTCTACATCATATGCAATTATGCTTGTGGTCTCTCTCCCGACAAAAGAATCAATATTATGAATTATTCATCACCATGAATTTATTAAATTATGATACATCAAACATAAATATCTGAATATACTTTCGAGGGAAACTCTTGATACTCCAAATACATATTCCCATTCTGCTAAGGGATTATTTTTCTATTCATGGGTTACTTATAGATGAAGAATGTCCAAATTAAATAGGAGAAAGATTCCTAATTAAGGAGACTTTTGGATATGAAGAAATACTCCTCAAATAGGCAGAAAACCTACATAAAAAAGGAATCCTATTCCTCTCAGATTTGAGTATCACTATCCATATAAATAAGACTCCATATCCATCATTTTTATTCATTCTATTTTCTCATATTCTTTGCTCTCTTTATCTCTCTAAACTCTCTCTACATTCTCTAACTTAGGCATTGAAGGGTTTATGGGGATCTTCCCCACCTCTCATCTTGCTCTTTGTTGATTCTTTGTAGGGCTTAGACTTGGAAGTTCTGGAAGCGAGTTATCAATATCCATCAACTTCTAGTGGATGGACGGGTAACTAATGACAAAGCAGTTATAGAATAACATATTATTGATTTATATCAATTGCTTTTCAAGGCTGATACTTTGCTTCATTTGAACATAACTTTGATCAAGATAATTATGCCTTATATGGTTATGGATAAGGATAATATGTCTTTGATTAGCTTCCCATCTAATAAGGAACTTTGCAATAAATCTTCAATATGGATGCTTATAACGCGTATGGACCTTATGGTTTTACTGGTCTTTTCTACAAGACTTTTTGGGATGTAGTTCATAAGGAAGTTTATGCAGTTGTCTGTTGTTTTTTTATTACTGGAGCTTTCACTACATGGATAAACTCTAGCTTTATCATGTTAATTCCTAAAGTGCCAGATACACTTGCAATTAAGCAATTTCACCTCGTTGTCCTCAATAACTTCATTATGAAATAACAAGGGCATCTGAAATATATTCCATGTATGTTGTTCATCTATTTCGCAATTGTTCAAAGCAAGTGCCTTAGAAAATTATGCATAAATGGTTTCATTGTTTACATATTGTTTCTCATATTAACTTTTGAGTATCTCATATTTATAAAGAAGGGAATTCGATCGCTGATTTGCTTGCTAGACATGGAGTCACTTCCACCACTCTTCATTGGTGGGATTCTGCTCTAACTTTTTGTGCTAACTCTATTTGTGTTAATCATATTAGGCGAGGTTCTTATTGTTTTAGTTAGGCTTTGTTGAGGCTTTTCTTTTAGCCTTTGATGTAATCATTAAACTTTGTTCTATTTTTATTTCATTTATATATTAGACAACTGAAAAGTGATATTAATGCTAAAAAGATGTCAATCTAATTGAAATATTCAGATGCATTGCCTGATTTCTAAACTCTATCTTTTTAATAAAAAGAAATTTTCAAACTTTCAACAGTCTGTCTGCTTACCATTATTCGTGAAATTATAAGTCTCAAATAAACGTGAATTCTCATTTCCAAACTTTTATGTAAATTAAGCACAAAGAGTATTCAGGTTAAGAGAATATTCTTTACGTATTATTTATGTGTGCTTTTGTGAGCTTTTATCGATCTATATTTCCCGTAGAGCTTTGAAATAAAAGAATTCTTTTTATATATGTAATAAAGAATTATTTATCAATTAACAACTACTGCAAACTACCATCACTGAAGTCTAGCATAGTTAGCACAGGTCCAAACTCCATGACCACTTAAAGATCGTGGGTTTAATCATTGATGGAGGTATTGTCAAGGATTTTGTGGCCTTATCCCTCCCTCTACTAGAAATTACATATAAGTATATTCTCTATAATTTGAAATCGTTTGTAATAGTCTTTAATAATTATTATAATAATATTTATAATTGTTATAATCAAGATGATGTAACCAAAAAAAAAAAAGTTATCATAACCTATCGGATTAAATGTAAAAGTAGTTATCGAACTTTATATTTATTATACTTTTAATATTAAATTTTAATTTATTTATTTAGAGTTATCTAATTTTGATTTTGTATAAAAAATAACACTGTTAAAAATTTTTTATGCACTAAATTTTATTTAAAAACTATTTTATTTCCTCAAACTTTTTATATTTTCAATTTATTTCAAAAATTATAAAAATTTTGACAATTTACTTCTTATAGACTTTGATATCATTTAAAATGAATTTGCTCTTATCATGTTGAATCAAAATGATTTTTAAATTTTTTCTTATTTCTTATAAGTATATAAAAAATATAAATTTATTTGTAAAAAATTTTTTAATTCAATATTAAAATAATAATTCTAAATTTTTCAGATATTAAAAAAGTTATTAGTGACTATTATAAAAATAAATAAAAAATAAATATTTAAAAATATATAAATTAAAATTTAATAACTGAATTAAAATAAATTAGAAGTTCCATATGCTTTAATGTATTTCACGTAACCTACCGCGACCCCAGCGTCAATAAATGCAAATGGCAAGTCTCTGCAATTTTTGTACTTAAGCTCTACGGTGTGACACCTGTCCCTGCTTCACAAACACTGTCATCAGCCAGCTAAAAGGAAAAGGACTGCATGATATTTATTCAGAAACTTCCAAGCAAATTAATTGTCATAAAAATAAAATAAAAAACTTGGGTGTTGCTGAACAACTCTACGTATATACTCAAAAAACTCCCAAAAATAATGTGCGGTCTTAAAACATTTTGATTTTAAAAGAATTAATTTTGGTCCACGTATCAAAAGGACTGCCATTCAATTTAAAAATAATAATAAATTGATTGCTAATATATATACACGTATAACATAAATTCCCTTCTTTTATTTTTCAATAATGAATTCAACAACCAATAAAAATTTATACCTACTTTATCACTGATACACTAAACACTTAAAATATATATCACAAATTTAATTATTTAATGAAATTTACTCCACCAAATAATTTTTTTTTCTTCTATAAACTTTTAGTTTTGAAAAATGTTTTATTCATAATTTTGAATTTTTATCTACAAAGATAGAAATTTTTACCTATTTTTTTATATTTATTTGTTAAGTTTAAAATATTTAGAGTGTATATTATAAATCTGGTCATTTAATACAATCTTGAAGGTGTATTTAACATAAATAAATTCTATAAAATTTTGTAAAATTTATTTGCAAATTCAAGTAAATATATTTGATTCAAATAAAAATTTTATAGAATACTTCTCTAACTACAATTTTTTAATTTTATAGAATTATGTAAGGATAAATCATTATTAGAAGCTTGAAATGAATTTATTTCATAACATATTCATTTAAATTAAATACACTTCATTAATAAAAATTTATTTATAAATAAATTTTTATTTGAAAATAAAACGAATTTTTCCTGAAATTAAACTAAATAAAGGTGAAGAAAATAAAAAATCATACATATAACATAAATTAGTTTTTTTATTTTTGTTCCTCAAAATTTTTTGATGCACTTTTAGAATAAAAAATTAAAAAAATAATTTCAGCAGGCCTAGAATGGACTATTTTTTAAACTAGATATAAAAATTATAAAAAAAAATTGTTTGGTCCATAGACTATCCACAACACACTCATTCTCGTATTTTCTATAAATAGGAACAACTGTACTATTGGAATCCATTCATTTCTTATCAAGATACCTCTTTTGAGATATTATTTTTGCATATATACTTTTCGAATCATTTTGCGGGTACTTAATACGTAAGAAAATGAAGATCATAGTGAAAGGGTCCAGCATGATAGCTCCAGCTGAAAATTTACCCAATAAACATCTGTGGCTCTCTAACTTGGACTTGTTGCATGAGATAAACAACATCCCTACAGTTTATCTGTACAAGAAGTCGAATGGCTCTTGCTTTTCGTTTGAAGCTAAAGCTCTAAAAGATGCCATGAGCAAGGTGCTTGTGCATTTTTATCCTGTGGCTGGAAGGTTGGCAAGGGATAACAATGGCAGGCTTGAAATATATTGTAACAACGAAGGAGTGTTGTTCATAGAAGCTGAGACAGACTGTGCAATTGATGACCTTGGTGACTTGATGCGTAATGTGGAACTTCTGCAACTCATCCCCACAGTCGACTATTCTAGAGGAATCTCTTCTTTCCCTCTTGCTGTTTTTCAGGTATAAATTTCAAAGTTTTTTTGCTTTCGAAATTCTTATTTATTAATTAATATAATGACATGTTGTACTTTTGTACACTCCTACCTTAAATAGAATATGGATAATTATTAATGTCATGAATTTTGATAATAATGGTACTATCTCGAATTCGTAAAATACTAAAAAAGTTCCTTCTTCTATTAACAGACTCTCTATATTTGGGACACCAACATTGTTTTTAAAAAAACATATTTTATCTCCTAATTAATCACGTTATCGCAACCCATTATATATATCATTATTTTAAAAGATTTTATATTCATATGTTAATAAAATAAATTGACATAAATATTTTTTGTCCTTTGAGAGATTTTTATCACTTTTATAATTATATTGAAATTGAAGTAAATTAATTAGAATTTAATGCATGGATGAATCAAACTAAAAAATATATATAAACAATTTGTTACTATTTCTTATTTGTCAAAAGTACAATGAGTTTCCTAACTTGTTTAGAATAGATAGTGTAATATTTTGTCAGGATGTCAAAACATTTGGAGATTCTGTATTCAATTTTTCTCATCTCCATCCCAAATAGTACTAGGTGTACGGTGTCAAAAAAAAAAATATATATATATATAACATTGAGTTAATATCTATGAGTTATAAAGTGAGGGTGGCTTTTTTTTTTTTTTTCCAATTAGAAGTCATTTACTACGAAAATAATAGCATCGAACACTAATATATATTCTTCATAGGCAACTACATTCGCATGTGGTGGAGTAGCTATTGGAATTCGAATGCACCATGTTTTAGCAGACGGTATTGGTGCTCTCAGTTTCATCAACTCATGGTGTGATGTAGCACGGGGAGCTCCTATGCGCACTCTACCATTGATTGATCGAACTATTCTCCGTAGCCAAGACCCGCCAAAACCGAATTTTGAACACTTTGAATTTCACCCTCCACTTACTATGAATACCACTTCTATTCAAAACCCAACTCAACATTGCTTTGAAATCCTTAAAATCACACCTGGTCTGCTTGATACATTGAGGAATAAGGTTAATACGAAAGATGGCAACACCAAGTACAGTAGCTATCTGACGCTAACTGCGCATGTATGGCGTTGCATAAGCAAAGCTCGCTGCTTGCCTGATGATCAAGCAACCAAGTTGTACATAACTGTTGATTGTAGAACCAGATTAGACCCTCCAGTCCCACAAAACTATTATGGCAACACTGTATCCTTAACTTCACCAATTGCTTTAGCTGGGGACCTATCATCAGAGACGTTGAAGGACACTGTTGAAAGAATTGACAGAGAAATAAAGAAATTGACTGATGAGTATTTGAGATCAGCCATTGATTACTTGCAAGTGTTAGACGACTTAAGGCCTATACTGCGAGGTGCCAACAACGCTAGACCTCCGAACGTCCACATTGTTAGCTGGATGAGGCTTCCTTTTTATGAAGCTGATTTTGGGATGGGGAAGCCTGTGTTTGTTAGGTCAGCTAATCCACTCCCAGGAAAAGGATACATACTGCAAGCTCCAACTTCAGACAAAGATGCGAACTGGGCATTGATCATCTGCCTCGAGCAAGATTATATACAATCATTCGTCAAGCTATTTAATGAAGTTTGATTTGAATTCTGATACGTTCAAGCTTTAGTTTCAAGCTCAACAATCAGCTTGCTTTCCATTGTTCGTGAAATTATAGATTCTGAAATAAACAGGAATTCTAATTTCCAAGTTTTCATGTAATACCTTCTTTCACCCCTAAAATTTATCACTTTGGTCTATTACACTCCTCAATTTTCATTTTTTCCCATTACATGTATGAACTTTTATTTTGTATCTATATCATACGTAAATTCAATTTTTTTGATTCTATTGAATATGTGAGTTACCAACGTGGATGCTAGCGTGGAAAAACACTTAGCATTTAATAGAATAAAAAAATTGAATTCACGTGTAATATAGGTACAAAATAAAAGTTCATATATGTAATTAAAAAAATAAAAATTGAGAAGTGCAATAGACTAGTATGGTAAAGTACATAGATAAAATTAGGTATTTGGCCTAAATTAAGCATAGAGAATATTCAGATTAAGATAATACCCGTCATGTACTAAAAAAAGTATTATACTAAGTCATATGATCTCCTTATTTACCAAAAAAAGTATTATACCTAATAATTGGATGTACGGTCTATATACTAAGTTTTATACCCCTTTGTAAGCTTTTTTAGATCAAATTTTCTCTTTAACAATGTAATAAAGATTTTTTTTTAAAAAAAATATGTAATAAAGAATTCTTAACAATGTAATAAATATGTTTGTATTTTTTATAATTTTAGATAATATTTCTGTCTATTTTTAAAAATTTGATGCGAGTTTGTAAAATTTTTTAATAGTTTAGATTATAAATTGTTCACAAGTGAATAAAAAAACTATGACTTGTCCATTTGAATATGTTGCTAGCTAAAACCATACATGAAAATTCTTGTCAACATTTAGTGTGTTACACCCAACAGTTAGATATGTAAGATAAAATCATTGTCAAACACTTAGTTTATGTGTCGTATCTTTAATTATTAGATATAATACTTTTTTGGATAAATAAGTAGGTGTCGATGCACTGCACAATAAGAGAATAGTTCTTTCCATTTAAATTGATGACAATAGAATTTAAAGCTATACTTATTAAATATAATACTTTGAGTGTAGGCAAAAATCTTTCATGTTAAACATGTTGCTACACACTTAACATTAAAAAACGCACTTAGTAACATGTAGTTGCAGAACCTAACACGAGTAACATTCGAAAAGCATTGTGTCTAATGTCTTATTGCTCTATGTAACTCATAAAAGTTCTCTAATTCACCATTGGTCTGAAACCCTGATAAACTATACTGACTGAAGCCTGGTAGCAAAAGCTTTTAACCATTTCATATTTGGGCCCAATTGCACAAGCGTGTTATGATTATCTTCTTCTTTTTCTTCTTTCGGTTGTCCGCATAAACGATAGACTTATCATAAAATTTGAGTAAAGTAAATTTTTTAGGATTAATTACATGGGCCAAATTAAACATATTTTTATCATTTGTGGCCTGACAACTTTTGTTCTTTCAGTTTTATTTTGTTTGCTTTCATTTATAGCCTTTTGTGGGTATATTTTTTAAAATATGCATTTAACTTCGGTGAATTTTGCTTTTTTTAAAAAAAAATTACGCAATTTTTTTCTATCTATTTATTATTTTGAAATATTTTTTTAATTTAAGTTTATTATATATATTTATTTGATTTATATATTTTAAATAATTTAATCTTACATTTATTTTTTTAATTTTAAAACTTATTATAATTTAAAATATAAAAATTAAGCTAATGAACCTAAAAATTACCTATAGTGTTTAATAATTATTTTCATAATTATTTATAATTTAGAAATTAAACTAATTAAAGTAAAAATTACTCATAGTATTCAATAATTATTTTTTCAATAAAAATAATAAAAAAATTATGAAATATATCAAATAAATTATTATTTTTATTATTGATACTGATGAAAATAAAAATTATATAGATGGTCTTAATTTTACTATTAATGATGAAAAAACCGAAAAAAGAACAAATAACAACAAAAATTAACAAATATCAATAAAAATCAACAACTATAAAATTTTATTGCTTTTATTAGTTTTAGTTGATTTTTGTTGTTTTTAATTGTTTTTATTGTTTCTGATGTTTATATTTGTTAAAAATAAAAACACAACAAAGAGCAATAAAAATTATGAAATATGTCAAAAAAATTATTATTTTTAACATTAATAATAATAAAAGTAAAAATTTTATTTATGTCCTTAATTTTGTAATTAATAATGAAAAAATAATTTAAAAAACAATAAAAAAACCCCACAAAAATCAATAACTTTAATCAACAAAAATCAATAAATTTAATCACCAACTGTAAAATTTTGTTAATTTTTATTGTTTCAATTGTTGTTTTTAGTTATTTTTTGTTGTTTAGGTTTGTTGATTTTTATTGATGTTTTTTATTTTTTCAGTTTTTTTTTGTTGATGTTACAAATACATCATAAAAATTATAAACTTGTTATATTTTGATGATCAAATAAGTAACAAATAATTTTTTAAAAAAAAAAGTTGTTAGGCATTTTAATAAAAAACTAAAGTAAAAATAAAAAAATAAAATCTTTATTCTTTAAGAATATAAAATAAGAAAATTTTATTTATTTATTGTTGTTACAACATTTGAAGTTATTTATTATTTGGTTTAACAACAATTGGAAATGCTTACTTCATAATTATTCATTTAAAAAAAATCTTAGGAGAAAAATATTGGAAAAAAAGAAGAAGAAAACATTGAGAATAAAATAAAGACAATACCTTAAAAATAAAAAATAAAACTATTGAGTAAAAAAAAGTTGAGAAAAAAAATAAAGACATTAGAAAAAAATGTTGAGAAAAAAAAAAGATAAATATAGTACTATAAAAATAGAAAAAACAAAGACAATAGAAAAAAATGTTGAGCAAAAAAATATTGAGAAAAATATAGATGAAGACAGCAAAAAAATGGTTGACCATTTGCATGATCAACCTAATTTTGATCTTTGACAATAAATTTAAGTTTTTAATGATTTATTACAAGTGTGTAGAAACTTATTTGTATCAAAATTATCAATTCAAATCCAAATATATGAAATATTATCATTATACTATATTTCAATAAAGTATAATATCTTAATCTTATACCTAAAGTATCTGGAGCTTTTATGTGTCAAAAAGAAATATTTTTGGACTTATAGGTGTCTCCTCACGAGCGTCTCATGAGCTGATAATGAGTAGAAGCCTCATAAGAGCAAAATTAAGCAAAGGGATAGTGCCACTCATGAGCATTATTCATCTTGTGAGGGCAGTCCTGATAGCTCCAAATGGTCATTTTTTAAATGCTACAGCTAGTATTTCACTCCTCACGATTGTGAAATAATTCAAAAATCAATAAGAGATGTTGGAGACATGTTTAATGCATCTAACAACCATAATCTAAGTTGTTTATCTATATAAACAACTCCTAGAGTTCAATTGGAAGTTTAAGAAACTTGTTTACTTATTATATTCTCTTAAGCATTCAATTAAGCTTTCAAAACTCTTTTTAATTTCATTTCATATTTGTATAACTCTTGTAAGAGTTTGTAAGTGTTAGAATAGATATTTTTATTCTTCTATTTTCTGGGATTAAGAAAATTGGAAGTGAGATTCTATTTTAAAAGAAATTAGTTTAATTGTTGTCCATTGAAACGCTTGAGATTTAGTTTTTGAGTAAGCCTTGAAAACTCAAGTTGTAAGGCTGTAAGAGTGAGCCATAAAACTCATATGTAATCTCAATCTTGTGAATAAGATTGTGGGTAATTGAAAATCCTAACTTGGGGATAAGTTAGGTGAAGACGTAAGATTATTATCAAATCTGAACTCCTTAAATCATTGTATTCTTCATTTTTTCTTCTAAACATTCTTTCAATTATTGTTTAATTCCTTAAAATCATTTTTATTTTTCTAAAACCCTCATTAGTCTTATTCACCCTCCCCCTTTAAGGCTTTTTCAATTGGTATCAGAGTTTGAATTCTAGAAACTTTATTGCTAGAATATAAGATCATGGGGAGTGAATCTTAAAATATTTCTTCACTAAGACCATTCTTTAATGGTAGTGACTATCCTCATTGGAAGTTCAAAATGGAGTTATATCTAGATTATTATTCCATTAGACTTTGAGAAGTTATTGTTAAAGGTTAGCAACCACAAAAAATTATCATTGATGATGTACAAACTACTCTCTTAAGAAGTGATTAGTGCAATGATCAAAAGCAAGAAACTACAAAAATAAAAAGTTATTATTACTCTATTGTCTTTCATGATAAAAGAAGAAGGAGGCAAGCTTTAACATTACATTTCAGCCAAGGAAATGTGGGAAACCTTGGAGAACCATTATGAAGACAATGTACAAGTAAGAAGCAAAAAGGTTTAACTTCATTTGTATGAATATGAACTCTTTAAAATGAAGCCTCAAGAATCAATCACGGAGATAAAAAAATATCTTAATGCTCTTCTCACAACCCTCAAGAAACTTGAAAAATATTTCTCCAAGGAAGAGGTGAACAAAAAGATTCTAAGAATTTTACCTAAGAAGGATTGGGAATCTAGAGTCACTTCAATTGAGGAAGCTCAAGATCTTTTTATCCTTTTAACCAATGTGCTTATTAGTAAACTTTTAACAC
Source organism: Mallotus nudiflorus (assembly GCA_947683625.1). Taxonomy (NCBI): domain Eukaryota; kingdom Viridiplantae; phylum Streptophyta; class Magnoliopsida; order Malpighiales; family Euphorbiaceae; genus Mallotus; species Mallotus nudiflorus. The sequence continues at coordinate 2,634,883 of CANTUR010000125.1, forward strand.
ATGAGCTTATAATTAAGCAAAGAGGTGAAGAGCAAAAAAGGAAGGAAGAAAAGAAAAAGAGCATTGCATTAAAAGCTTTATAAGATGATAGTGAAGAGGAAAATGGTAAAGGCTCTAGTGATAAAGATTATGAAATTACCATGCTCACTTAAAGCTTCAATAAATTCTTGAGAAAGAAAAATTCTTCAAGGTTAAAAGATTTCAATAAAAAGCATGAGGGAGAAAATAAGAAGAAAACTAAAGAAGTTACTTACAATGAATGCAATAAACCAGGACACATTAGAAGTAAATGTCCCAAACTCAAATTCAAGAACGAATGAGCAAAGGATAAAAAGAAAGCCTTCAAAGCTACTTGGGATGATGACTTTTTTTAATCCGAAAAGGAAGAAAAATAATAAGAAGTGGCCAATCTTTGCTTCATGGTTCTTGAAGACGAAAAAGAGGTACTATCTACTACTAACTCTTCTTATGATGAGTATTTTGCTTATGATGAATATGATGATCATGATCATGATGATGTTGAGAGCTCTATTGTAAGCAAACTCTTACTTAAGTGCAAAAGCTTACTTTCTAGAAAGAAGCATTATAAGCATGAGTTAAAAAGTTTAACTAAGGAATTTGAGAAGTTAAAATTGAATTTTCTAATCTTATTAAATCAAATGATAAACTTTCTAGTGATTTAAAATTTTCTAATTCCTTGAAAGAGCAACTCAAGAAAGCAAGTGATGAAAATCATAAACTTTCTAATAAGGTAGTTGAGTTAAAAACTTCCATATTAAAATTTCAAAGAGGAAAAGAGAGTTCAAATAATTTACTTGACTCTCAAAAATTTTATGGAAATACTCATGGAATTGGATATACTAATGGAATGGCCTCATCTTCATCATTATCACACATTAAATTTATTAAAGCATCATGCAATTCCATTCATTCTACCTCTAAACTGATTAAGACTCAAGCTTGTAAAGCTAATAAATCTCATGTATCAAATATTAAAGGGAAGTCTCATAAGACTTAATCCTAAATGATATAAAGGGGTAAGTCTCATGCTAGAAAAACACAACCTAAACATGCTTACATGTACACTAGACATAACAGTCATGAGCATGTTGCACAACACAATGCACCTAAATATGTTACATAAACCTATCAAAATACACATTGTCATTATCAATGCATGTATTATACTATAATTCAAAATAATAGGAGACATACACCACCTCAATACCAAAGGCATGTCTTATTTTCTAAGCAACATATACACCTAAAAGAAATAGGTTTGCAAATGTTGAATGTTCGTATTACATAATCAAGGGACATACTAACAATGTATGTTTCTATAGAAGACTACATATGAATTTTCTTCCGTCAGATTATCTTGAAACTAACCAACCTATACCAAAAAAGGTCTGGGTTCAAAATAGCACTTAAATTATTTTGTGTATGTGTGCTTGAAATCCACAAGAATAAAAAGCAAGTAATATCTTAATAGTGGATGTTCAAGGTATATGACGGGAGATAAGGAGCAATTCAACAAGCTTGATGCAAAGGATGGAGGACATGTCATATTTAGAGACAATGCTAAAACAATGTCAAAGGAAAGATAGTAGCCATTGGAGAAATCGGTAATCCTCAATCCTTATCCATACATCATGTGTTACTTACTGATGGTCCTAAATATAATGTACTTTGTATAAGTCAATTATGTGGCATGGGAAATAAAGTAGCTTTATATCCTAAAAATTTCTTAGTTAGTAGTCTTGATAAGGATCAAGTAATTTTTAGTGGTGGAAGGATAGACAATATCTATATTATTGACTTGAACAAGGTTGACAACAAGGATATCAAATGCTTAATATCTATTTCCCATGACACATAAACATGGCATAGAAGGTTAGGACATGTAAATTTTGAGCTTTTGAATAATCTTTGTAAACATGAACTTGTGATTGGTTTACCTAAGCTTGAATTCACTAAGGATAAACCTTGTGATTCTTGTCAAAAGGGAAAAAAATCCAAGTCCTCACTAATGTAAAAAAAAATGTAGTGTCTACTTCTAGACAACCTAAACTTATACATATGGATTTATTTGGACCAACTAAAGTTATTTGTCTCAGTGGTATGCACTATGATTATGTATTGGTTGATGATTACTCTAAATACATTTAGGTGTGTTTTTTTGCTCATAAGAATGACGCATTTAAAGCTTTTGAAATTTTTTCAAAAAGAGTTTAAAAAGAAAAAGGATTTTATATTTCATCCATTAGAAGTGATCATGGAACCGAATTTGAAAGTGAATTCTTCAAAACTTTTTATAATGAAAATGGTATTTTACATACATTTTCATCTTTTAGAACTCCTCAATAAAATGGGGTAGTTGAAAGAAAAAATAGAACTGTAGTGAAAATGACTAGAATAATACTTTATGAGTATAACTTACCACTATATTTTTAGGTGAAAGCCATTAACACATATTGTTATATTTTAAATAGAGTTTTTGAAAGATCAATTTTAAATAAAACTTCTTATGAGCTATAGAATAATAGAAAATCCAAAATCTCATATCTGTGAGTATTTGGATGTAAGTACTTCATATTAAACACCAAGGATAAGCTTAGAAATTTTGACTTTAAAGCCAATAAAGGAAATTTCCTAGGCTATGCCACCTTTAGTAAAACATATAGAGTCTTTAATAAGGAACTCTAGTAGTTGAAGAGTCAATGCATGTTGTATTTAATGAATCAAACTCATTTGATCCTATAAAAGATGTTTGTAGTGTTGATGATTTTGTAGATGAGTATGTTGAGGTGATCACTCAAGAAGAAAATATTAGTAAGCCTTTAGAACTTGAAGTCCAAGTAAGAAGGACAATGAGGAGACATCTCAACCTACCTTCAATGATGAACTTCCAAAGGATTAGTAAATTAAGAAAGCTTATCCTCAAGATCTCATTATAGGTGACACTACAAAAGGGGTAACTACTTATTCTCAATTAAAGTCTATTATTAATTTAGCCTTCATTTCTCAAATTAAACAAAAAAATTTTGATGATGCTTAGTGTGATGAGTTTTGGGTCTTTGTTATACAAGAAGAGTTAAATTAATTTGAGAGAAACAAGGCTTGGTTCTTGGTTCCTAGACCTAAAAATCATCCTATTATAGGCACCAAATGGGTGTTTAGAAATAAGATGAATGAACACGATGTCATAATTAGTAATAAAGCCAGACTAGTAGCTAAAGGTTATAATCAAGACAAAGACATTAATTATGATGAAACCTTTGCTCCGGTTGTAAGTTTAGAAGCTATTAGAATGCTACTTGTATTTTCATCATTTATGGATTTTAAACTTTATCAAATGGATTTTAAAAGTGCATTTCTAAATGGTTTCATTAAAGAAGAGGTATATTTTAAGCAACATTAAGGTTTTGAAAATTTTGATTCTCTAAATCATGTTTTTAAATTGTTAAAAACATTATATAGATTGAAAAAGCTCTAAGAGCTTGGCATGAAAGATTGAGCAACTTCTTATTAGAGAAAGGGTTCTCTAAAAGAAAAGTTGACACAACTCTTTTCATAAAGAAATCCAAGCATGATTTATTAATTGTTCAAATATATGTTGATGATATTATTTTTTGTGCTACTAACCATTGCTTGTGTGAAGAATTCTCTAAGTTAATATAATGAGATTTTGAGATGAGAATGATGGGAGAACTCAAGTTCTTTCTTGGACTTTAAATCAAGTAATGTAAAGATAAGATTTTCATTAATCAAACCAAATATACAAGAGACATTCTCAAGGAGTTTGGCATGAATGGAGCTAAGACAAGCAAAACTCTAATGAGCACCATAACCAAACTCAACAAGGATGACAATGGCAAACCTATTGATGGAAAGTGATTTAGAGGTATGATCGGATCCTTTCTTTATTTAACTACTAGTAGACTTGATATTATTTTTGTTACTTGCTTGGGTCTTAGATTTCAATCAAGTCCTAGAGAGTCTCATTTGAATGATATTAAAATGATTTTCAAATATCTTTATAGTACAATGCATTTAGGACTTTGGTATCCTATGAGTTCTTCCTTTACCTTTATTAGTTATTATGATAAGACTTTGCTAATAGTTTCCTAGATAGAAAGAGCACTTTGGCCCCCAACATTATTGGCAACTGGTGGAGCATCTGTAGTAGGTGGGATAGCAGCAACATCAGGTGGTTGTTCAAGTGCATGTGGTGGTATAACAGCAGCGACAGGTGCCATCAGTGTAGCTAGAGCTTGTCTCAGTTCATCCTACATCATAGCCCTCATGTCATCCATTAGGGCTCCTTTAATGTCTTATAAGGTCCAGTTCCCTTACTATTGTTCCATTTTTTCAAATTCAGGTGAAGTTGGTTTAACTTCCAAGTGGGTTGATAGGGCTTCTTTCTAGTCTATCCAGTCTATTAAGGATTTCCTTTGCTAACATTTTAGAACTCTAACTCATTCTTTTTCGTCTGCCATCTTTCCATCCCCAACTACAAGAAGACCCTGGTGAATCTATGATGGCTGTAAAATAAATTATTACTATAGACAATAGGGTTCAGCGTACGTCCAAGATTTTAGCAACCGCGACATTGTTTAGGCTCAGGGCCTTAGAGAACACACTAACCACTGTCACAAAAACATGGCATGGAGATGAAGAGTCACCACCCAGGGTAATAACTGGGACAAATTGAAAAGGTGGTACTCGATTCCCTAAAAGAAAGCTAGCACCACAACTAGGAAATTCTAGATACAGAATACTAACTTCTCTTAGTCTTGTGTTCATTTAAAATAATTTTATAAATGATTATTTCATCCTCTAATTACATGCAATTTTATTAAACCTTATTTGACATCCATCTAACCTTAGGCATCTAGTCAATAAAATTGCACATAAAAAATGCACTCTAGATCGCATTGTCCTTAAGTCTAAACTATGTTAATTTTATTAAAAAGTTAGCTAAATTTACATTTTATTTACAAGTGAGAAAAGGACTAAAGGTGGGCCTACATTTTTTATTAATTAGTGAGCCTAGATCTATTTATTTTATTTTATCTATGGAATGGGCTTAAGTCTATTTAATTTTTAAAAGAAAGTTAAATTAATTAGTTTTATTTTAAGTGAAATGCGGGTCTATATCTATTTATTTTAAAAGAAATGAATTTAAGTGGGTTAAGCTAAGTCTAAACAAGTTTTAATTAACTAAGTAGGCCTAAAATCTAAATAACATAATGGGCCTAAATTGATTTTAATTATTTAAAATCCTAAACCATTTTTAATCCTATTTATTAAGTGGGTTAGACCTAAACGTGGGTTTAAGGCCCAAAATAATATAAAAAAATCCCAAAAACATAAAAAAAAACATAGCAAAATCAAATCAAAACACATTCACATATGATTTCTAAAAAAAAAAACCTAATTTATTTACATACAAACCCTAATTAACTAAAGTCACCATTAATTTTAATTAATTTTACCCAATGAACCTAGTTTTACTAATTAATTTTATAGTGCAGAAAATTAAATCTTTCACTATTCTCACTACTGGGGCTATTACAAACTACATACAAAATTAAAATTTAATAATTATACAGCCATAAATTAAAAAACTACATAGGATACCAAAATACAAAATAAAGATAAAAATCCTAAGTACTACTAGAAAACAATACATGTTCTTTCATGACATTCCATGGACTTTTTATTCATCTAAACATAGGCAATATCCTCTTCAATTCTCATGCGGACATCAAAACTAAAAAAACACAAAAGTAATTAGATTAGTAGTGAAATTGAATAATCAGAATAATAACAAAATAAAAATCACAAAAAGAAAAAAAAAAGAAAAGAATGGAATAAAAAAGAACACTTATGATTTTAGATACTGTGCAAATACTTTAAGATACCCCTCAAATTGGATTATCACCGTTAAAATTGACTTGTTGTTGATTCTAGACTAAAAAGGGCGTTCTCAGAAGCTTTTTGAGTTTAGGGTTTTTTTTTTTGCACAGATAGGTTTTTTTTACGCAGTTCTCTCTGTGAGTCTCAAAAAATTTTCCTCTCCAAAAAAGTTCCTCCTTCGCACGCATGTAGACTCTACTTTTAAATACAGAGTCTACCTGCATTCTGACTTCCTCCTTTAGAGGAATAGACTCATCTCATCTTATTTGATGATTGTGTCTATTTTTTATTTTAAAAAATTACGCATTTAAAAACCTTATCAGATAATAATAAAGATAAAATTGAATTTTCAACCAATCAAAACACTAAAAAAATTAATAAAAATAAGAAAAAATACACAAAAAATCAGACTTTTATGCGTTGGAATTTTGCAATGTTGTTCGGCATTACACAATGTCGGTCAGCATTACACAAATTTTGATCCTAATTTAATTTTTTTACTTATAATTACCAAAAGACCCCTGAAAAATTGACTTATTTGCAATCAAATCCTAAAAACACTACAATTTAGTCCTTAAAGTCAAAAAATTGACAACCAAGTTCAATTTTTTAATAAATTTCATTATAGGGGCTTACGTCGCAATTGTGCACAATTGCATCCCAAAATTGGGTGCTTATAGTTGCCTCCCTTTGTCGCTGTTTGCTTGACAAATTGCGACAAAGCAATAGAAGCACACAATTTTGAAAGAAAGAAATTAGGAAACTTGATGGTACCCTAATTGATAGATTGATGCTCAAATTGCTGAGTAAGGTGGAATGTTTGACAAGTCTCACTATATTTCCTACTGAATGTCTGCTGGACTTTGTGCAAATAAGTTTCGCTATATTCCCTATGGGATGTTTAATGATGATAAATTGAAAACTTGCTATAGTTCCTGTGGAACGTCTAGCAATGATGAATTTCGTTATATTCCCTGTGGGACGTCTAACGATGCACACTATATTCCCTATGGGACGTCTAGTGATGATAAATTAAAAACTTGTTATAGTTCCTATGGAACGTCTAGCATTGATGAATTTCATTATATTTCCTATAGGATGTCTAACGATGCACACTATATTCCTTGTGGGACGTCTAGTGATGATAAATTGAAAACTTGCTATAGTTCCCGTGGAACATCTAGCATTGATGAATTTCATTATATTCCCTGTGGGACGTCTAGTGATAATTGTAAGCACCCAATTTCGGGATGCAATTGTGTACAATTGCAACGTAAGCCTCTATGATGAAATTTATTCAAAAATTGAACTTGGTTGTTGATTTTTTGGACTTTAGGGACTAAATTGTAATATTTTTTAGGATTTGATTGTAAATAAGTTATTTTTTTCAAGGGTCTTTTGGTAATTAAAAGTTTAAAAAAAATTTAGGATCATCACTGGTGTAATGCCGATTGACATTAGACAATGTCAGTCGGCATTGCATAGTACTGATGCGCAATAATTTCATTTTTTGATTTTTTTTGCATATTTTTCCAGTGTTTTGATTGGTTGAAAAATTCAAATTTTATCTGATAAGGTTTTTTAAAAAAAGAAATGTAGAAGATATTTTTTTTGAAATCAAAACAAACGCTATTTGATCTTATTAGATAGGTCTGTTCCTCCTTTAGAGGAAGTTCAGTACACGCAGACTCTGTATTTAAAAGCAGAGTTTGCATGTGTGCGAAAGGAGGGGTTTATTTGGCTAGAGGATTTTTTACAGACGGAAAAAAAGCTTTGATTTCTTTTGTTTTTTAAAAAACCTTAATTTTTGCAGTTCATTTGAGGAAGACGATACAACGATTTCTAGTCTTAGTCCATAATCAAATCAACATTGAGTCGATTTTAACAGTGAAAATCCTAATCTGAGGGGCTGAAAAAGGGCAAATGCCCAACATTCATTTTTCTTTCTTCTCTTCTGTGATTTTTATTCATTTCATTAATTATTTTATTATTTAATTTCACTACTAATTTGATTTCTTTTTTTGTTTTGTTGTTTTGATGTCCGTATGTGGATTGAGAAAAAGGAAACCACATGTGTTTAATTGAACAGAAGATCCATGGAATGCCATGGATGAACCTGTACTGTTTTAATAATAGTTCTTAAGATTTAAATTTTTGTTCTGCATTTTTATATCCTGTGTAATTTATTTTAATTTTTGGGTATATAATTATTTAATTTTAATTATGTACGTAGTTTATAATAGCTCCAGTAGTAGGAATAGTGAAAAATTTAAATTTCTGTATTTTAAAATTGATTAGTAATTAGGTTTAATTGGGTAAAAAAAATCAATTAAAATCAATGATGGCAGTAGCATAAATTAAGGTTTGCATGTAATTAATTTAGGGTTTTTTTAGAAAATTACTGTAATGTTTGTTTGATTTATTTTTTGTGTTTTATTTATTTTGGGCTTGTTTTTTTTTTATGTTTTTATGTTTTTTTAGGCCCCAAGCTCACGTTTAGGTCTAACCCACTTAATAAATAAGATTAACAAATGATTCAGGTTTTTTTAAATAATTAGAATCAACTTAGGTCTATTAGGTTAATTAGATTTTAGGCCCGCTTAGTTAATTAAAATTGTTTAGACTTAGCTCAGCCCATTTAATTGCATTTCTTTTAAAATAAATAGACCTAGGCCCACATTTCACTTAAAATAAAACCAAGTCAGATTTAGGCCCGCTAGTTTGATTTTCATTTAAAATTGAATAAACTTAAGCTCATATCTTAGAAAGACTAAAATAAATAGATTTAGGCTCACTAATTAATAAAAATATAGGCCCACCTTTAGTCCATTTTTCACTTGTAAATAAAATGTAGATTTAGCTAACTTTTTAATAAAATTAACATAGTTTAGATTTAGGGACAATGCGATTTTGAGTGCATTTTTTACTTGTAATTTTATTGACTTGTTGCCTTTTTGGGTAGATGGATGTTAATTAAGGTTTCATAAAATTGTATGTAATATCATTTATAAAATTATTCTAAATGGACACGAGACTAAAAGAAGTTAGTATTCCGTATCCAGAATCTCCTGGTTGTGGTGCTAATTTTCTTTTAGAGAATCAAGTACCACCAATCAAATTGTCCCAGTCAATACCCTGGGTGGCGACTCCTCATCTCTATGTCATGTCTTTATGACAGTGGTTAATGTGTTCTCTAAGGCCCTGAGCCTAAACAGTGTCGCGGTTGCTAAAATCTTGGACGCGTGCTAAACCCTGCCATCTACAGTGGCGACTCCATTAGGGATAAGAGATATTGATTCTACTTGTGTTCTTTAGAATTATTTTATTGATTATTATTTCATTCTTGCATTCATTCTGCATGTCCCTACTAAACCGATGGCATTGGTTTATAATTCCATGTTTTCGCTAGCTTCATAGAGTTGTAGATTGGATAACCATCACTCTTAGCCTTAACTCGATTCAAGAGAGATTACTGGACTCATCTGACCAGAGTCTATAACCCAAGTCCTTAAGGGGGGTAATCTTCTCTCGAGTTGGTAAAGGATGCTGGGCCCCTCTGACCTTGGCCTGTAACTCAAAGTCCATAATAGAGAGCATCTTACTTAGGGAACCTTAACTTTTTACTGAACCCTAACCATATATAATGGCCTAGTTACTTCCCTTAGGATTTTTACCCAAAGTGCTTATTTGTTTGAATTTCCAAGAGGTATTTCTATTTATAAAAGCCCAGATTTATACCTTTGAAGCTCATTCAGGCTGATAAGGATTAAGCTAGACCTTTATATGTAGAAATGTTATTTCTGTGCTTTTATCTTTTAAAAGAGATTTGGCATGCGCGTCAGCTCTTAATATCCCCTGTTGATATGAAGGCCAAGACCAAAAATCCTAGGAAAAGAAACTCACCATTAAACACGTGTGCGGGAGAAATAAGGTTGGAAGGCTTATGCTTGTATGTTGTCTATTGATTGCTTCTTGATACTTACTACTTGCTAAGTGCTTGCCTGCTACTTGTTACATAAACACATGCATCATGCATACATGCATACATACAGTCCATGCATCATACTAATACCTTTTTTTGCAGCCATCATAAATTCATCTGGGTCTTCTTATGTCTGGGAATGAAGAGGTGGTAGATTGACCAGAGTTGATTTAAGTCTGAAATCTATAGCTCAAGGCATTCTTCACAGCCTGGAGAGACTAGAGGGGAGTCCAATTAACCCACTATTCCTAGAAGCTGAATCAAATTAGACTGAACAGACTGAAATGGAACAATAACCAGAGATATGGACCTTAGAGGACATTAAGGGAGCTTTGATGGATGACATGAGAGCTATGATGCAAGATGAATTGATACAGGCTTTGGCTAGACTAGTGTAACCTAATGTTGGACAACCACCTACTGCTGTTATTGAATAACCACTTGCTGCTACTGTTGAACAACCGCTTGTTGTAGGAGCTCCACCTGTTGCTCCTCCGCCTACTGCTAACAACGTTGGGGGGCAACCTGCTCCTAGAAATGTGCCTACTATTGATGTGAGAATGGAAGATATTGAAAACTACATGGTAGAAAAGGCAAAGAGAGAGTCACTTGAATTGGTTGAAGATCTTGAGTCTAAGCAGATGCAAGCATTGACTCAAAAAATGTCCAAGATGGAATAACTGATTAGAGGACAAGGAATGGGATATTCTTTTGACTTTGATGACATGCTACAAATGGAGGGAGATAAGCTGCTTGAAAAATTCAAAATGCCTCAACTATAGAAGTTTGATGGGAGAGGAGATCCAAGGATTCATTTGAGTCAATACACCACAACCATGAGCACTACTAAAGCACCATTGTCAGTAGTTGCTAGGCTATTTGTGTTATCCCTGAAAGGAATGACCGTGAACTGGTACCATGGGTTAGAAAAATCTATTAGGGCTGACTAGAAAGAACTATGTACTGCATTCTTGAAACAATATGATTATAACACTCGATTGGAAGTGTCAATTAGGGATTTGGAGTTGACTAAGCAAAAACCAAATGAGTCCTTTTCTGATTTCTTAACTCGTTTCATGAATAAAGTAGGGATGATGAAAAACAAGCTTGCTAAAAAGGATCAAGTTAGAATGATAATTTGTAATGTGTCACCTAATTTGGTCGAGAGGTTACAAATGATGAATCCTAAAACCTTTGTGGATTTATATGATGATGGGTTACAAGTTGAGGAAATTAAGAGTGAGAAAAAGAAAACTGTTAGAGGCACATAAACTCGAAACTACCCAACTGGGGGCATACAATAAGGAAGTACTAGCCGAGTTGTAGAGGTGTGTGCAGTTCAGCAACCCCGAAGGTTCTCTAACTTCAACCAACCACTCATCAAAGTCCTAGAGAGGCTAATCCAAAAAGGCCTTCTCTGACCCTTAACCTTTTCCAAACCCCCGAATCCAAATCCCTATGGCTATGATCCAAATAGTTATTGCAAGTTTCATCAAGTAGCTGGCCATTCCACAGATACCTGTATCAGCCTAAAACACGAGATCCAAAACTTGATAGACTCCGAAAAAATCACTGACCCTGAAAAATCCAACTCTAACCCAAACACCAGAAACAACCCTTTCCCAAACTACCAAGATGTTCCACCACCAACCACCATGATGATCAACTCAGGAGTTAGTGAGGAAGAAGTGCAAAGCTCCTTTGAGGACCTAAACCCTATACCCAATGGAGAAACTTTTGGACAGCCACAGAGAGGAGTGGAAGATTTACTGGGCCAGCCCTCAGGCAAGTTTGATTACAGAGTATTTTACTTGAAACCACCCTCTGCTAATATCCCTATTAAATCAATTGAGCCCTCAGGTTGGGGAGATGAGTTTGATGATAAACTAGTAAAAGAAGAGCCTGAAATTCCCAAGCAATTGCTAAGAGGAGTTGAAGATCTATTGGGAAAACCTTCAGGCAAGTTCAATTACACAGTGTTTTATTCTAAACCCGCTTCTGCTGACATCCCCATTGAATCGATTATGCCGACAAGATGGGGTGATGAGTTTGAAGAAGATGAATTCTGAACCCCAAAAATGTCCCAAGAAGAAGTGGAAGAGTTGTTAAGCCAACGTACGGACAAGCTGAGGGAGTTGAAAGGAAAAGAAACATGCACAATGGAAGTGTGGAAGGATGGGAAAATAGACCAAACCATTGGAGTTATTGACATCTAGTGTAACTTTGATGAGGAAAGCCTAGGTGGTTTCGATGTTTGGAGTGATGATCCTAAAGTGAATCATGTCACTAGAAGTGGGAAGAATTATAAAGCAGCAGAAAAGAAAACATAAAGTGTAATAGAAAGAGAAGATACAAAAAATGTAGAAGTACATGAAGAACAGAAGGAGGATCTGATTTTGGAACAACTCAAGAAGGCTAAAGCGAGTGTGAGCATCTAGGAATTATTGATGCATTAGGGTAGTCATATAAGGGCTCTGGTTAAAGCTTTATCGAATATGAGCATTAAAATGGCAGTTATGCCTGAGGCTATGGTAGCAAAGGTAATAGAAAAGAAACATGGGCTGATAACACTCTCAGATGATGACCTGCCTTTGGAGGGAAGAACCATAACAAGACATTATTTATCCTAGCTAAAGTAAAAGGAAAGAGAACCAACTTTGTAATGGTGGATGATAGTTCAGCTATAAATGTATGCCCGCTAAAGATCCTGCCTAACTTAGGTTTGAAAGCTGAAGACTTAACAGATTCAAACCTCATAATCAGAGCTTATAATGACAACACTAGGAATGTGGAGGGGACATTCCAAGCTATGGTTAAAACAGGACCTGTGGAATCAACCATTAAGTTTATCATATTGGACATCCTTGTTACCTATGCCCTGCTATTGGGAAGGCCGTGGTTCCATGCCTTGGGAGGGGTACCCTCAACCGTGCATCAAAAGATAAAATTCCCTTATGAAGGAGAAGTTGGGACCAATGTTGCTGTGGCATCCATATTGGATAAACAGAAATAAGTGTGTGCACCCCCTGGTTTCCAAATTGCTGGGATATTTAATGGGACTGAAATGGATCCAAGAGTAGCAAAAATGATATAGAACATGAATTACTAGTTTGGACGAGGATTGGGGAAGAATGAATAAGGAGAATTCCCAGGATTCAAAAATCAAGATGTCACAACAGGATTGGATTTTATAGGGGAAGCAAAGCAAAAAGGTAGAAGGGCAAAAAAGAGATTCAATGCAGAAAAGAGGAAGCTTTATGCAAAAGTTAGTCCTTTAAGTCATAACTTCATCAAGCCAGGGGAAGACAAATACTATCTGGGAGCCAAGGAAATATTTAGTGTTGCTAGAGCAGATGTCCTTAGGTTTGAGATCTTCAAGGAGCAGATTGTGGAGCATCTAATGAAGGACAAAAAAGAGGAAGTGATGAAGCTGACAGTTGAGAGGATGGGTAGTACTACTGTTAAAGAGTTGTTATGTCAACCACCTCAAGGAAAACCATTATGAGACTCAGCATTGCTAGCATCTAGACTAGGAAATAAAATTTCTCATTGTCTCATTGAATAAAATTTTAGTTTTTAGTGATTGATGATATAAATTCTAGCCATGCTTACTTATGTAATGTGCATCCTAATGGTACTGTGCATTATGGTATTGATTGCATCTACTTGTTTGACATAAATTCAATTCAATTATATTCATTTAGCATGGGCACAAATGCAAATTTAAAGAACATCCATATATCATATAATGTAACTTTTGAAGACAGGAAATGTGAGAAAAAAAAAAGGAAAGAACAAAGAGAGAAAAAAAAAAGAAGAGTAAGGTAAAAATTAGAGAGGAAAATTCATGACTGACTGAAAACATGATTTATATCATGTGATGTAATGAATGTTCTCATTTTTTCCCTAATGAATAATTAAAATTGAATTTTAAATTTTTATTTAAACATCGCATATTGGTCTTTATCATATCGCATAAGTATATGAATGGAAAAATAATACATGATGAAAGCTAAATTAGAGCTATGAGATCACTATTTTAGTTACATTTTCTTTTTGCCACCTCTTTTGTAATTTTCCTTGTAAGCCTAGCGTCCCCTTATACCTTGAGAATTCAGGTGGCTCAGTAACTTGCTTTTTAATCCATACATTGTAACTGTCAATTATTGCATCAGCATCAAGCCTTATATTCTGCTCTAGAATTCTTCGAAGTGCAAGTCCAATTGATTTCATCATCCAGAATTTGCTTCAATCAGTTTGCCCACTCATATGCTTCTTCAATACATGAGATTGTAGCTAATAGGGTTAGTAAGACAAAGGGCTAACAATAATAAATGACCCAACTGAGTCTCTTATGCACATGAAGAAAGTGATTGCTCGGATGAATTCAAAATGAAGCTGGGGGCAAAATGTAACTCCGGGATAAGTTAGGGGCAAAACGATAAATACAACAGTAGAACTTCAAAGTTAGTGAAAACAATCTTAGGGCAAAAAGGAGTATACTATAAGTATACAGATATAAAAGTTATCATACAACAAAAGCAATGATAAAAAGGAAAGTTTAATGGTGCATTAGTCAATCATGAACTCCAGTGTAAAGTCATGGACCCCACTCACTGGCTTAGTTATTTGTCTGATAGGCTATATCAGAGGCTCAAACATCAAAAGTACTAACAATGAAGCATCAATTTCTTGAACCTACAAGCTGCTATTGAGGCACCTCATTCTCACACTCCAAGCTGCGAACATAGCTTTGCCCCAAACAGAATACCTATTAGGATCATGCATAACATGCATACACTTGCATACATTTATTGTGAAATACTTGTCTTTGAGCCTAGGAAAGATTGTCCAAACACTTTGCTACTAACATTCAAGATTAGTATTGTAAAAGTACAGGAAAGTGATCAAAGTATTCACAGGTAAAGCATCTGAAGGAATGAAAATAAAAGGAATGACATTACTAAGAAGCATCACCCTGGTGACCTCAAGAGGCTAGATAAGGCTTTCAAGCTCCTCAAACTCAGTATCCATCTCCATAGTCTCATCGGGAGCATCATTTGGAATAGCCCTCCACAACAGTTAAACCATTGTAGGGTGTGGAATATGGTAATGAGAAGGTCCAACATGTCACCGATACATGCGCTCGGGCTTAAAAAGGGAAGAATGCACTCAAAACTTAAGACGAATGCACTTTGAAAAATTCTTTGATTATGAAATAAAAAACCTCTAACTCCCAAATCTTTTCTTACAGGAAACATTGGGAAAAGGAATGAGGCCCTCTACCATAGCATCAATAGAATAAAGCCACAACTTTGATGACAGAATATCGTAACCTTATGACTAGAGACATCATCACCACAATCAAAAAGGGAAGAATGTAAAAGAATAACATTGCATTTTAATAAAATTTATTCACTTACAAATAAACCATACTAACTTATGGTATTTTGTGCAGGGAAAATAAAAGTGAACGAAGAAGAGGAAAGGAATCAATACATCAATAAGAATGACTAGGATAGCAAATGCTAATCACTCATCAAAATCTCACTCTGTGTGACAAACAACCTGATAAATACCAAAGGGAAGTAGTACAACTCTATCTCTTTTTTTATTCTATAGTAAAGTATAAATTGAAAAAAAAATTATAAGATTGAGAGTAAATTCATCCACTTCATGATGTCATATGTGAAAACTTATCTCACAACCTTTGATTTTAGTGGCTTTCTTATATTAGCCCCTCAGAATTCAGATGTCTTATTGACAGTTCTATGCTGAGAGTTTCTAAAACTCTAATCAATCTAATGTTTACTTTACACCCAAATGAGGGAACAATATGCAAAGAAAAAATCTATGGACTTGCAGTATAAATTGGTTGAATTTCAAAGTGTCATTTTAGTCTTTTGAATAATAAATGTGCATATAATCTACTCCATTGCTCATAAATGAGTACAAGTACAAATCCCTCAATGGTATCCACGTTGAGTAATACAAGAAAGGTGGGGAACACTAAGAGGACAATCAGAATAAGAGCAAGCATAATATACTCCAATGCCTAAAAATGAGCAAGAGTATCAACATGAACCTCTAGCGGTATCCACGCTGAGTAATACAAGAAAGGCAAGGGAATTCTAAAAGAGGACCCACGTAATAATAATAATAATAATAATAATAATAATAATAATAATAATAATAATTATTATTATTATTATTATTATTATTATAATAATATAATAATATCCTATTCTATTTACTCTAATGCTCTATAAGAGTATGAGTATCCAAAGGACCTTTCCAACGGTATCCATGCTAAGTAATATGAGAAAGGCGAAGGAATACTTGGATAAGGAAGAAAAGCACAAAAATAATTCAAAGACTATTTTGATACTTCAAATTCAATATTTTTATGCTTAATTTCCACAAGTTTTGTTTAGCAAATTCTCCCTAAAATTAGGTGTGGAAGTAAGCTCTTCACTTGGTAAATGCTATACTCTCATCATAAGATGGTTAACAATGCCTTTGACCTTTGCAAATGGCAAATAAGTGACAGTCATGAAAATAAAAAATAGTGAGATTTGTTAAGTACATGCTAAATTTTCAACATTATAATGTACTTTTATACATTCATCATGGTTGAAGCTAACTTTAACAAGTCTACAGGAATTGAAAATCCAGAAAGAAGTGCATCCAACTTATAGAGTTGGTTAACACAACAGTATCATAGAAAAATCTAATAGCCTAAATCAGTCATCCTAAGCTCTTGAATCCAGCCATAGGCACCATCCTCTAGTAGAGTCATCACAGTGAAAGATGTTTGAAAGTCTAACAGAAGAAGTCCCAGCACTGTAAGGATCAATGCCCAAATCTGTAAGCTATTGACAAAGCATCTCAATCTCGTGCTTTAGACCATTGGAATAGCTCTGCATACACAGAAAATACCACATCATGTACATTTCATGCATAACATGCATACATTTGCATTGTCTCAGTGAGGGCGCTTACCTTCCAACTATCTATAACCAGCATCGTGAATAACCTCTGAGATAAGGCGAGTCCATGTAAATACTCTGCCTGTGTCTGAGGGACCTATTTTATAATTAATATCAATGTCAAGTGTATAGATCCATACAAGAAATAAAGCAAACAGTCTCACATGAGAAGCATCTGGTGGATAAAATCTAGGAAGTTAAGCATTACCAAACTACATCTGCTGCTCAACTGGAGCCTGAACAGCGGGAGCCCAGTAGAACATAAACTTGTCTGGAAGAGAGACATCACCAAGCGTAGCATCGATAAAGGCCCCATCGTAACTAGACCCGACGTCCTAAGCATGATGACCAGGACTAGGTCTGGGCTCAGGGATCTCAATATCTAGAGTAATCTCAGTCTCTGGAGCAATCTCAGTCCCCTTATTGGCATCAACAAGAGAGCGAACCTCCTTAAACTGTAAAGAGAAGGAGTGATTCATAGGTTCTAGAAATAGAAGCATAAATAACTAGAAATTACCTCATCATTGTTAATAGGAACATGCTTCAGGAGGCTCTCACAGATAAATTATTGATAATGTCAAGAATGCTCAAGGAAATCTGAGGCAGCATATCCCTGTAGTGCATCCCTCAGCTCTTAACCTGTAAGATGTGAGTTGCAGAGCATAGAGGAAGGGACATCAGATGGAATGCGATGTCGAGAAGGGCCAGAAGACCAGTGATACACTCGCTACCCTAAATACCACATCAGACAGCCATAACCAGAAAGCAGGATCCTTATAGGCTCCAAGTGAGCTGCATCTACCATAAAATCATATTGTTGGATGTCCTCAGCACCCTCCAACCAATCCAAAGCTTATCTAGCAATTTATGTAAATTAAGTCTAATCTCTATTAAACTGTAACATACTAATGATTTTATTTTCTTTTTCCTTACCAGGTGCCACTCGATAGTGTTCAACTAATCATAGTACATCTACAAAGTATTCCTGTTGCTAGTAAGGCGAGAAGAACCCCATCTCATCATCAGAGGAAAGGTCCTATAAGAACTGATAGTGTTAAAGCCTCGAATCAGCCCGATCTCTATACTCCAAATCTAGAAAAAAGAGAACATATCAGAAAAAAAAAAGCAAAGAAGAGCAAAGCTATAAAGATCAAATGAAGGAGAACATACATGCAAGACATGCCAAAAGCCACACATCATGACAACACATCTACAGACAATTTTCAGTCTTTAATAAATATAAGCAAGTTTAGTAGATCCCCAATCTAATTTGATAACTCGATCCAAGTCATGAAGAGGACCCAATAAAGCAATACTGACCTCATGATCGGTCTCATAAAAGAGGGTCGTGCCTAACAATATCAAATGAAAACACTTGCCTTATGAATAATTTGACGAGGAGTCGAAGTAGGAAGGCATCTAAATCCCTCAACTAATGATGAAAGAAGTACGTTCTTTTGATTCTTCCATGCTAGGGCAAACCCGATCAAATCCCGCATGTACTGACTCCATGCATGCTCTAGAAGACTACAATAGCTGATGTCAAATGGAACAGGGGATCCTCCAAAGGAAATCACAGTAATAGTAGAGAAGTTCATAGGTGAATCGGTCAGCTCACCCACACAAGTATGAAAAGTGTGGGTAGTATCCATCCATCACTCGATCAAAGAAAATAAAGAATAATGATCAAACCGGCCTCAAATAGTCAGAAGTGCAACAATGAAATGCCTAAATCCGGAAGCCCAAATCAGACTATACGACTGAGTGTAGTCGACATTGTACGATCGAGTGCAATGTATCTTCAATTGATTATAAAACCAAGTATAATCGGCATCATACGATCGAGTATAATGTAATTTTTCAAATCAAACTATACGACCGAGTGTAGTCGGCATTGTACGACTGAGTGCAATGTATCCTCAATCGATTATACGACCAAGTATAATCAACATCATATGACTGAGTATGATGTTCCTTTTCAAAACAGACTATACGACCAAGTGTAGTCAGCATTATACAACCGAGTGCAATGTATCCTCAATCGATTATACGATTGAGTATAATCAACATCATACGACCGAGTATGATATTCCTTTTCAAATCAGACTATACGAATGAGTGTAGTCAGCATTGTACGATCAAGTGTAATGTATCTTCAATCAATTATACGATCGAGTATAATCAACATCATACGACCGAGTGTGATGTTCCTTTTCAAAACAGACTATACGACCGAGTGTAGTCGACATTGTACAACCGAGTACAATGTACCCTCAATCGATTATACGATCGAGTATAATCAGCATCATACGACTGAGTATGATATAATTTTTCAATTCAAGACTATACAACTGAGTGTAGTTGGCATTGTACAACAGAGTGCAATGTATCCTTAATCAATTATATGACCGAGTATGATGTAATTCTTTCAATTCAATTACACTAGACGTCCCACGAGGAATATAGTGTGCATCGTTAGATGTCCCATAGGAAATATAACAAAAATTCAATTCAATAACACTAGATGTCCCATAAGGAATATAGTGTACATCATTAGATGTCCCACAAGGAATATAATGAAATTCATCATTGTTAGACGTTCCATAGGAACTATAGCAAATTTCAATTCATCTACACTAGATGTCCCACAGGGAATATAGTGTTCAACATTAGACATCCCACAAGGAATATAATAAAATTCGTCATTGATAGACGTTCCACAAGAACTATAGCAAGTTTTCAACTTATCATCGCTAAACGTCCCACAGGGAATATAGCGAAACTCATTTGCACAAAGTCCACTAGATGTTCCATAGGAAATATAGTGCGACTTATCAAACACTATACCTTGCTCAACAATTTGAACATCAATCCATCACTTAGGATACAATTGAGTGTTCTAACTTCTTTCTTTCAAAATTGTGTGCTTCTATTGCTTTGCCACAATTTGTCAAGCAAACAGCGACAAAGGGGGGCAACTGTAAGCACCCAATTTTAAGATGCAATTGTGCACAATTACGACATAAGCCCCTATGATAAAATTTATTCAAAAAATTGAACTTGGTTGTTGATTTTCTGGACTTTAAGGACTAAATTGCAACATTTTTTAGGGTTTGATTATAAATAAGTCAATTTTTTAGGGGTCTTTTGGTAATTAAAAATAAAGAGTTTTAGGATCAGCATTTAAAATGTCGATTGGCATTGTACAATACAGGTTGGTATTGCACAATGTCGATGCACAATAATTCTATTTTGTTATTTTTTAGCATATTTTTCCTTAATTTTATCGATTTTTTCAGTGTTTTGATTGGTTGAAAATTCAAATTTTATATGATAAGGTTTTTTAAAAAAAAATGAAAAAGATATTTTAAAATCAAAACAAATGCTATCTGATATGATATTTTTGGAGGAAGTTCAGTACGCGCAGACTCTGCATTTAAAAGCAGAGTCTGCATGCATGCGGGAGGGGGGTTTTTGGCTGGAGGATTTTTTTTACAGACGAAAGATAGAAAAAAAACTTTTATGGGTGTATAATTATTTAAATCGATGGGTGTATAATTATTTAAAACTCTGCATTTTAAATTTTGTTCTACATTTTTTTCCTGTGTAGTTTATTTTTAATTCATGGGTGTATAATTATTAATTTTAATTTTGTACGTAGTTTGTAATAGCCCTAGTAGTGGGAATAGTGAAAGATTTAAATTTTTGTATTTTAAAATTGATTAGTAATTATGTTCAATTGGGTAAAAAAAATCAATTAAAATCAATGATGGCAGTAGCTTAAATTAGAGTTTGCATATAATTAATTTAGGGTTTTTTTAGAAAATCACTGTAATGTTTGATTGATCTATTTTTTGTGTTTTATTTATTTTGGGCTTATTTTTTATGATTTTATGTTTTGATATTCCTAAGCCCACATTTAGGTCTAACCCACTTAATAAATAGACTTAAAAAATGATTTAGGTTTTTTAAATAATTAAAATCAATTTAGGCCCATTAGGTTAATTAGATTTTAGGCCTACTTAGTTAATTAAAATTATTTAGACTTAGCTCAGCCCATTTAATTACATTTCTTTTAAAATAAATAGACCTAGGCTCATATTTCACTTAAAATAAAACCAAGTTAGATTTAGGCCCACTAATTTGATTTTCCTTTAAAATTGAATAGACTTAAGCCCATATCTTAGAAAGACTAAAATAAATAGATTTAGGCTCACTAATTAATAAAAATGTAGGCCCACCTTTAGTCCATTTTTCACTTGTAAATAAAATGTAGATTTAGCTAACTTTTTAATAAAATTAACATAGTTTAGACTTAGTGACAACGCGATCTTTAGTGCATTTTTAATTGTAATTTTATTGACATGTTGCCTTTTTGGGTAAATGGATGTTAATTAGGTTTTAATAAAATTGCATGTAATTAGAGGATGAAATAATCATTTATAAAATTATTCTAAATGAACACGAGACTAAGAGAAGTTAGTATTCTGTATCCAGAATCTCCTGGTTGTAGTGCTAATTTTCTTTTAAAGAATCGAGTACCACCAATCAAATTGTCCCAATTATTACCCTGGGTGGTGACTCCTCATCTCCACGCTATGTCTTTGTGACAGTGGTTATACTGTATATATATGCACTGCATATACGGTGCATTATTTAGAATTTTTCATTTTCATTGTATGTTTTAAAAGAGATTTAAATTATAATATTTTTGGTATATCTAGGATTGCATTTTTATATATATGCATATTAAATAATTATGCATGTTAGTTTGATATATGCACATTAAACAATTAGGTTTAGGTTTAATACATTTGAGTAATATACACATGTTTTAAAATGTACACTTAGACATAATTATTTTATTAAATGATTAGTATACTTTAGGTATAGTTTCAGTAGATTTTAGGTTTATTCTTAAATAATTGCATGTTAAATTATAAATCTACACTTAAATTATTTTTAAGTTTGTTTTTGGTATATTTTTGATTTATTTCCAAATAAAAACATGTTTTATTATTAAATTAAACCTAACACATTAGTGGTATATTTAGGGTTTATTTTTGATATATGCATGCTAGATAATTAGGTTCATTTTTAGTATATTTGTGAATATATGTTAAACACAAACACATATTTAAATGAATATTTATACATAAATGTTTTATTAAATGATTTGTGTATTTAGGGTATATCTTTTGCATATTTAAGTATATTTTTTAAGAAAATGCATGTTATATTATTGTTCTACATTAATTATTTTCCGAATAAATGATTTATTCTAAGTGAAGGATATCAATAGAACGTGCTTTCTAGTGGGCAGCACTAGGACCGTGTACATACCGATACGATAGATAAGGATTGAGTGAGAGTTAAAATTGGGTGCTTATAATTGATTTGACTAAGATTAATGGTATGTTAGATAGTGTGATTATGGGGTCAATCACACTAACAGTCAGACTGCTGGAGCTCGATTGACTTTGTGTCTCGGGGCCAGTCTACTGTCCATAAGTGGATTGAATGATCTATTGGGTTGATTGAGATGTGAGGTGATAGATAGTGTGATTGCTGGAGCTCAGTTAACCAAGTGTCTCGGGGATAATCACACTGACAACCAGACTGCTGGAGCTCGATCGACTTAGTGTCTCGGGGCCAGTCTGCTATCCATATTGGAATAAGTGTTCTATTTGGAATCAAGTGAGCCTGTATGGCTAGAGTGATGATGGGATTGTTAGAGATTGCTATTATTTAGGGTTCTATGGATCCTTCATGAATTTAATCAAACATTTTCTACATGTAGTATATTTATAAAAGCAGAGTTTGACATTTGTGTGAAATGTGTGTATATATATATATATATATATATATATATATATATATTTATATAAGAATGCCTGATTGTTATGGTTTAGTTTGCATGTATGTATAGTATAATAATTCACTCAGTGAGGTCTGACCCCCCTCAATTATTTTTTTCAGGAAATCCCTTATCGTCAGACCTTAGTTGTAAAGTTTCTTACCGGTGTTCTTCAGTCCCGGCTATTTTATGCAAATTTATATTCTGAACTCTGATTTATATTCTAGAAACTGCAGTAGTTGTGTTATTGTATTTGAGGAGCATTATTTTTTTTGGATATTAAATACTCTAAAAATTTGTATTTGATATATATATATATATATATATATATAAGAATGTCTGATTGTTATGGTTTAGTTTGCATGTATGTATAGTATAATAATTCACTCAGTGAGATCTGACCCCCCTCAATTATTTTCTTCAGGAGATCCCTTATTGTCAGACCTTAGTTGTAAAGTTCCTCGCTGGTGTTCTTCAGTCCCGGCTATTTTATGCAAATGTATATTCTGAACTCTGATTTATATTCTAGAAACTGTAGTAGTTGTGTTATTGTATTTGAGGAGCATTATTTTGTTTGGATATTAAATACTCTGAAAATTTGTATTTGAACATTATACGAATATGTATACATTTATGAAAGGATTTGGAAAATTTATTTTATATATTGATTCAAAAAATTTTAATTATATCATATTTTTATTTAATTATTGCATGATTTTATTTTCAAAGGCTTGCTACGAGTTCCGGATTCGAAAGAATTCTCGTTCCCTAGCACTGGTCATGACTCCTAGTTTGGGTCGTGACAGTTTGAACAAAAATTTAAAATTCAATTTTAATCATTCATTAGGGCAAAAATGAGAACATTCATTACATCACATGATATAACTCCTGTTATTAGCCAATCATGAATTTTCCTCTCCAATTTTTACCTTACTGTTATTTTTTTTCTTTTTTTCACTTTTTTTTCTCTTTTTGTTCTCTATTTCTTTTTTTATTTTTATTTTTATTTTTTTCTCACATTTCTTATATTCAAAAGTTACATCATGTGATATATGGATGTTCTTTGAATTTGCATTTGTGCCCATGTTAAATAAATCAAATTGAATTGAATTAATGTCAAACATGCATGAACGATCTAAATGATAATGCACAGAACTATTAGGATTACATAAATAAGCATGATCAGAATTTATATCATCGATCATTAGAAACTAAAATTTTATTCAATGAGAAATTTTATTTCCTATTCTAGATGCTAGGAATGTTGAGTCTCATAGTGGTTGTCCTTGAGGTGGTTGACATAAGAACTCTTTAACAGCAGTACTGCCCATCCTCTCAGTTGCTAGCTTCATCACTTCCTCTTTGTTGTCCTTCATCAGATTCTCCACAATCTGCTCCTTGAAGATCTCAAACCTAGGGACATCTACTCTAGCAACACTGACTAATTCTTTGGCTCCTAAATAGTATTTGCCTTCCCCTGACTTGATGAAGTTCTGACTCAAAGGACTAACTTTTGCATAAAGCTTCCTTTTTTTCTGCATTGAATCTCTTCCTTGGCCTTCTACCTTTTGGCTTTGCTTCCCCTATAAAACCCAATCCCGTTGTGTCATCTTTATTTTTGAATCCTAGGAATTCTCCTTGTTCATTCTTCCCTAGTCCTTGTCCAAGCTGGTAATTCATGTTCTCCATCATTTTTACAACTCTTGGATCCATTTCAGTCCCATCAAATATCCCAGTGATCTGGAAATCAGGGGGTGCACACACTTGTTTCTGTTTATCCAATATGGATTTCACAATAACATTGGTCCCAAATTCTATGGTCACAACTTCTCCTTTATAAGAGAATTTTATATTTTGATGCATAGTTGAGGGTACCCCTCCCAAGGCATGGAACCATGGCCATCCCAATAACAAGGCATAAGTGATTGGAATGTCCAGTACGTTAAACTCAATGGTTGATTCCACAGGTCCTGTTTTAACTAGAGCTTCAAATGTCCCCTCCACATTCCTAGTGATGTCATTATAAGCTTTGATTATAAGGTTTGAATCTGTTAGGCATGATCTTTAGCGGGCATACATTTATAGTTGAACCATCATCTACCATTACAAAGTTAGTTCTCTTCCCTTTTACTTCAGCTAGGATAAATAATGCCTTATTATGGTTTCATCCCTTCAAAGGAAAGTCATCATCTGAAAATGTTATCAGCCCATATTTCTTTTCTATCACCTCTGCTACCATAGCCTCAGGCGTAACTACCGTTTCAATGCTCATATTCAACAAAGCTTTAATTAGAGCCCTTATATGACTACTCAAATGCGTCAGTAATTCCTAAATGCTGACATTTTCCTTGGCTTTCTTCAGTTGTTCCAAAATTAAATCCTCTTTCTATTCTTCTTCTATCTCTACATCTTTTGTTTCTGCTCTTTCTTTTGCTCTTTCTATTTTCTTTTCTGCTGCTTTATAATTCTTCCCACTTCTAGTGACATGATTCACTTTAGAATCATCACTCTAGACATTGAAACCACCTAGGCTTTCTTCATCAGAGTCATACCAAATGTTAATAACTCCAATGATTCGGTCTCTTTTCCCATCTTTCCACACTTTCATTATGCATGTTTCCTTCCCTTTCAGATCTCCCATATTGAGCTTGCCTAAGTGTTGATTCAATAAATCTTCAACTCCTTCTTAGATTGTTCAGGAGCCAAAGGCTCATCCTTAAATTCATCACCCCACCCTGTAGGCATAATTGATTCAATGGGGATGTCAGCGAAAGTGGGTTTAGAATAGAATACTCTGTAATCGAACTTGGCTAAAGGTTGTCCCCATAGATCTTGAACTCCTCTTGGTGGATGCTCAGGAATTTCAGGCTCTTCTTTTATTGGCTTATCATCAAACTCATCTCCTTAACCTGAGGGCTTAATTGATTCAATAGGGATATCAGTATAGCGTGGTTTCGAGTAAAATACTCTGTAATCAAACTTTCTTGAGGGCTAACCCAGTAAATCTTCTACTCCTCTCTATGGATGTCCAAAAGGTTCTCCATTGGGTATAAGGTTGAGGTCCTCGAAAGAGCTTAGCACTTCTTCTTCACTAACCCTTGAGTTGATCATCATGGTGGCTGGTGGTGGAACATTTTGGTAGTCTAGGAAAGGGTTTTTTTTGGTGTTTGGGTTGGAATTGGATTTATCAGGGTCAGTGATTTTTCCAGAGTCTATCAGGTTTTGGATTTTGTGTTTTTGGAAAATGTAGGTATCTATGGAATGACCAGCTACTTGATGAAACTTACAGTAACTGTTTGGATCATAGCCAAGGAGATTTGGGTTTTGTGGCTTAGAAAAGGTTAAGGGTTGGAGTAGGCCTTTTTGGATTAGCCTCTCTAGGACTTTGGAGAGTGGTTAGTTAAAGTTGGAGAACCTTCGGGGTTGCTGAACTGCACGCACCTCCATAGCTCGACTAGTACTTCCTTCTTGTATGCCTCCAGTTGGGTACGAGTTTCTGTGCCTCTAACAGTTTTCTTTTTCTCACTCTCAATTTTCTCAGCTTATACCCAATCATCATACAGGTCTACAAAGGTTTTAGGATTCATCTTCTGTAGCCTCTCGACCAAATTAGGTGGCACATTATAAACTATCATTCTAACTTGATCATTCTCAATAAGCTTATTTTTCATCATCCGTGCTTTAAACGAGTTAAGAAATGAAAAAAATACTCATTTGATTTCTATTTAGTTAACTTTAGATCCCTGATTGACACTTCCAATTAAGTGTTACAATCGTATTATTTTAAGAATTCAGTACATAGTTCCTTCCAGTTAGCTCTAATAGACTTTTCAAACCCATGGTACCAGTTCACAGCCATTCCTTTCAGAGACAGCACAAACAACCTAGTGACTGTTAGTGATATGCACTAGGTCAATCATTTGATTATGTATTGACTTTCTTATTTTATTAATAAAGAGGTATTTCATTATCATTTGATTTTATGATAATTATATCAATGGTTAATTCTTACTAAGGCCATCAAGTATATGACTTGATAGTAAAACCCTTAGATTAAAATAAGAGTTCTATTCTAATTATCCCTAGCCATTTATTAATTATATAAATGTTAAAGTATTAAAGCTAGTATGATGTTGACTGATGGTTATGTTTTACTAAACATGAATATGAGATATTAAGTCAACTCATAGGTACATGATGAGAGATTATGTACTGGATTGACCCACTATGAGAATACTGCATAGAATATTATCATAAGTATTTCTCATCACAGTAATTTTATTTTGGTCCTTTGACCTTGAAATCATCATGGATTTCTATATAGTTATTTTATGTTTTGACACATTCGAACATTGTCTTTAACCGGACGATTAAATAGGATGTTATTGGATATAAAATTAGTTATGTGAGGAATGTGAGTGATTTAGAAGGAATTATCCTTCATTAATATGAGAAAGATATCTATGGGCCCCTTGATGAGATAGACTAAAGGAAAATGCATGGCCATGCTGAAATGAATTGATAAAGAGTTATCATTTTTAGTCTACTTGGAATCAAGTCAAAATATTGAACTATATAAGGATGACATGCTATGCCTTATATTCAATTAAGATATCATGTGATAAAGGGACAATAAAAATTCACTGTAATTAGGTTATGTTGGATTATTAACTTCACATGACTTGGGTAGTCATAATGTCTTGCTAGAGACCATTTATGACTTGTAGGCCTAAATAGAGATTTAGGCCCACTGCCAATGTTATGTGAACCTATAGGGTCACACACTTAGAATAAGCCCAAAATGATTATGGGTTTAATAAGCCCAAAATAAACTCTATGGAAATAAATAATTAAAGTGTTTTATTTATTTATTTATTTATTTAAGATAAATGTTATTTTAAATAAATAAATAAGATATTATTTTTGATTTGTTTTTAAAACAAAATCATAATGTAATAAATGGAAATTACCAAAAAGCTTTTTGGTAGGTGAAACCCTAATTTGGAGTCTATAAATATGTTATATTCTCTAGGGTTTAATAGTTTTGTTTTCCCTGCCTCCAAAAATGGTTTTCTTTCTTCCTAGAAAACAAATATAGAGTTTTTCTTTTGTTCTTGATTTGTGAGACAATCAAGAAGGTTGCTAGCACACACTCCAATTCATTTTGTGAAGGGTTATTCGTGTGGATACCTATAGAGGACACATCCTTTTGGAGACGTCTTGATCCCCACAACTAAAGCAAAAGCTCGAGGTAAGGTGTTACCGGTGTGAACCTCCTCTCATCCTTCTCAAAAATATTGCCTCTTCTACATTTTGGTGAGATTATTGAAATTCTAGATTTAATCAAGTAGTCGAATTATATGGATCCAGGTTTAGGAACGTGATAAAATTTTAATTTTTTACTGCGTTTGTATCACGAAACCCCAATAGTGACTATCGCCAGAGGTGCTTTAGTAGTGCTCATGGTTGTTGTGTATTGGCTTAAATGAATTCTAGGGTCTCCTCTCCCTTCAAATTTCTACAGTTGAGGCATTTTGAATTTTTCAGGTAGCTTATCTCCCTCAATTTGCAACATGTCATCAAAGTCAAAAGATATCCCATTCCTTGTCCTCTAATCAGCTCTTCCATCTTAGACTTTTTCTAAGTCAGTGCTTGCATCTGCTTGGACTCAAGGTCTTGAACCAATTCAAATGATTCTCTCTTCGCCTTTTCTACCATGTAGTTTTCAATGTCTTCCAGTCTCACATCAGTAGCAGGCACATTTCTAGCAACAGGTGGAGGAGCTATAGCAACATGTGGAGCTCCTACAGCAGGTGGTTGTTCAACAATAGCAACAAATGGTTGTTCAATAACAGCAGTAGGTGGTTGTCCAACAACAGGTTGCACTAGTCTGGCCAAAGCTTATCTCAGTTCATCTTACATCATGGCTCTCATGTCATCCATCAAAGCTCCCTTAATGTCCTCTAAGGTCCACATCTCTGTTTATTGTTCCATTTTAGTCTGTTCAGTCTAAGTTGGTTCAACTTCTAGGAATAGTGGATTGATTGGACTCTTCTCTAGTTCTTAAAGGATCTCTTGAGCTATTGACTTTGGGCTTAGATTTATTTTGGTCAATCTGCCACCTCTTCGTCCCCAAACATAAGAAAACCCAAATGAATCTATGATGGCTGCAAAACAAGGTGTTAGTATGATGCATGGACTATATGTGTGCATGTATGCATGATAGTATGATGCATGGACTATATGTATGCATGATGCATGTGCTATGCAATAAGTAGCTAGCAAGCACTTAGCATATAGTAAGTATCAATAAGCAATCAACATGCCATCATGCAAGTAAACCTTCCAACCTTATTTCTCCCACACAAGTGTTAAATGGTGAGTCTCTTTTCCTAGGATTTTTGGTTTTGGCCTTCATATCAACAGGGGATATTAAGAGCCGATGCACATGCCAAATCTCTCTTTAAACAAAAAGCATAGAAACAACATTTCTAAATATAAAGGTCTAGCCTAATCCTTTTTAGCCTGAATGAGCTTCAAAGGTATAGTCCTGGGCATTTATAAATAGAAATACCTCATGGCAATTCAAACAAACAAGCATTTTGGGTAAAGATCCTAGGGGAAGTAACTAGGCCATTATATGTGGTTAGGGTCCGGTGAAAAGTTAAGGTTTCCTTAGTAAGATGCTCTCCATTATGGACTTTGAGTCACAGGCCAAGGTTAGAGGGGCCCAGCATCCTTTACCAACTCGAGAGAAGATTACCCCCTTTTAGGACTTGGGTTACAGACTCTAGTCAGATGAGCCCGGTAATCTCTCTTAAACTGAGTTAAGGCTAAGAGTGATGGTTTGCCAATCTATAACTCCATGAAGCTAATGGAATCATGGAATCATAAACCAATGCCATCAGTTTAGTAGGGACATGTAGAAAATAATTCTAAAGAACACAAGTAGAATCAATATCTTTTATCCTCAATGGAGTCGCCACTGTAGATGGTGGGGTTTAGCACGTGTCCAAAATTTTAGCAACCGTAACACTATTTAGGCTCAGGGCCTTAGAGAACACACTAACCACTGTCACAAAGACATGGCATGGAGATGAGGAGTCGCCACCTAGGGTAATAACTAGGACAAATAAAAAAGGTGGTACTCGATTCCCTAAAAGAAAGCTAACACCACAACCAGGAGATTCTGGATATAGAATACTAACTTCTCTTAGTCTTGTGTTCATTTAGAATAATTTTATAAATGATTATTTCATCCTCTAACTACATGCAATTTTATTAAACCCTATTTGACATCCATCTAACCCTAGGTATCTAGTTAATAAAATTACACATAAAAAATGCACTCAAGATCGTGTTGTCCCTAAGTCTAAACTACATTAATTTTATTAAAAAGTTAGCTAGATTTACATTTTATTTACAAGTGAGAAAAGCACTAAAGGTGGGCCTATATTTTTTATTAATTAATGAGCCTAGATCTATTTATTTTAGTTTATCTAAGGAATGGGCTTAAGTCTATTCAATTTTTAAAAGAAAGTTAAATTAGTAGGCTTAAGTCTAACTTAGTTTTATTTTAAATGAAATGTGGGCCTATATCTATTTATTTTAAAAGAAATGAATTTAAGTGGGCTAAGCTAAGTCTAAACAAGTTTTAATTAACTAAGTAGGCCTAAAATCTAAATAACCCAATGGGCCTAAGTTGATTTTAATTATTTAAAACCTTAAACCATTTTTAAGCCTATTTATTAAGTGGGTTAGACCTAAATGTGGGCTTGAGGCCCAAAATAATATAAAAAGCCCAAAAACATAAAAAAAAAAAACATAGCAAAATCACATCAAAACACATTCACATATGATTTCTAAAAAAAATCCTAATTTATTTACATACAAACCCTAATTAACTAAAGCCACCATTAATTCTAATTAATTTTACCCAGTGAACCTAGTTTTACTAATTAATTTTAAAGTGCAGAAAATTAAATCTTACACTATTCCCACTTTTGGGGCTATTACAAACTATGTACAAAATTAAAATTTAACAATTATATAGCCATGAATTAAAAAACTACATAGGATACCAAAATACAAAATTAAGATAAAAATCCTAAGTTCTACTGAAAAACAATACATATTCTTCCATGGCATTCCATGGACCTTTTGTTCATTTAAACACAAGTAGTATCCTCCTCAATTCTCATGCGGACATCAAAAATAAAATAAAAAACACGAAAGTAATTAGATTAGTAGTGAAATTGAATAATCAGAACAATAACAAAATAAAAATCACAAAAAGAAAAAAAGAAAAGAATGGAATAGAAAAGAACATTGATGATTTTAAATGTTGTGCAAATACTTTGAAATAGCTCCTTAGATTGGATTATCACCATTAAAATTGACTTGTTGAATTTGGACTAGAAAGGGCATTCTCAGGAGCTTTTTGAGTTTAGGATTTTTTCTTTTTGTGTAGTCAGGTTTTTTTTATGTAGTTCTCTCTATGAGTCCTAAAAAGTTTTCCTCTCTAAAAAATTTCCTCCTTCGCATGCATGCAGACTCTGCTTTTAAATGCAAAGTCTACCTGCGTATTAACTTCCTCATTTGGAGGAACAAACTCATCTCATTTGATGATAGTGTTTGTTTTTTATTTTAAAAAATTATGCATTTAAAAACCTTATCAAATAATAATAAAGATAAAATTGAATTTTCAACCAATCAAAACACTGAAAAAATTGATAAAAATAAGAAAAAATATGCAAAAAAATAAAAAAATCGGACTTTTATGCGTCAGTATTTTGCAATGCCGATCCTAATTTAAATTTTTTTTACTTTTAATTAACAAAAGACCCCTGCAAAATTGACTTATTTGTAATCAAATCCTAAAAATGTTGCAATTTAGTCCTTAAAGTCTAGAAAATCGACAATCAAGTTCAATTTTTGAATAAATTTCATCATAGGGGCTTACGTCACAATTGTGCATAATTGCATCCTGAAATTGGGTGCTTACAGTTACTATGATGGATGAAGTGCATGTATACATGATTCATGTGCTATGTAATAAGCAGCAAGTAGTAAGTATCAATCAAGGGTACAACATGCATCCTTCTAACCTTATTCCTCCCATACAAGTGTTCAATGGTGAGTCTCTTTTCCTAGGATTTTTTGCCTTGGTCTTAATATCAACGAGGGATATCAGGGATTGACACACATGCCAGATCTCTCTTTAAAATAGTAAAGCATAAAAACAATATTTCTAGATATAAAGGTCTTAGCCTAATCTTTATTACCCCAAGGGACTTCAAAAGTATGGGCCTAGACTTTTATATATTGAAATATCTCATGCTTATTCTAAGTATAAATGTCTAACCCAATCTTTATTACCCTAAAGGGCTTCAAAAGTACAGGTATGGGCTTTTATAGATAGAAATACCTCATGATAAAAATCATACAAATAATTTTTGATAGATCCTAGGGGAAATAACTAAGCCATTAAATATGGTTAAGGTCCGGTAAAAAGTTCAAGGTTCCCTTAGCAAGATGCCCTCCTTTAAGACTTAAGTTACAGGTCAAGGTCAAAGGAGCCTAGCATCCTTTGCAAATTCAAGAGAAGACTACCCCCCCTTTAGGACTTGGGTTACAGACTCTGGTCATATAAGCCTGGTAATCTCTCTTGAACCAAGTTAAGGCTAAGAGTGATGGTTAGCTAATTTACAACTCCATGAAGCTAGTGGAATCTTGAAATCATAAACCAACGCCATCATTTTAATAAGGACAAGCAGAATGAATGCAAGAATAAAATAATAATTAATAAAATAATTCTAAAGAACATAAGTAGAATCAGTATCTTTTATCCTTAGTGGAGTGGCTATTGTAAATGATAGTGTTTAGCGTATGCTTAAGATTTTAACAACCGCGACACTGTTTAGGCTCAGGGCCTTAGAGAACACACTACTATACCACAAAGTCATAGTATGGAGATGCGGAGTTGCCACCCAGAGTAATAACTGGGACAATTCAATTGGTGATACTCGATTCTCTAAAAGAAAGTTAGCACTACAATCAGGAGATTCTAGGAACGGAATACTAACTTCTTTTACTCTCGTGTTTATTTAGAATTACTTTATAAATTATTACTTCATTCTCTAATTATATGCGATTTTATTAAACCTTATTTGAACATCCATCTAACCCTAAGGCATCTAGTCAATAAAATCACACATAAAAAATGTATTCAAATGCATCGTCCCTAAGTCTACACTATGTTAATTTTATTGAAAGTTTGCTAGATCTACATTTTTACTTACAAGTGAAAATAGATTAAAGGTAGACCTACATTTTTTATTAGTTAGTGAGCTTAAGTTTATTGATTTTAATTAACTACGAATAGGCCTAAATCTATAAGTTTTTAAAGAAATTCGATTTTATAAGTGGACCTAAGTTTATTTGTTTTATTTAAAAATAGGAAGTGAGTCTAAGTCTATTTATTTTAAAATGAAATTAAATGGGTTTAGCTAAGTCTAGGTTAATTTTAGTTAAAAAATAAGCCTAAGTCTAATTAATGTAATGGGCATATATTGATTAATTAACAAAAACCATTTTAACCCTATTTTTATTTAATGAGTTTGGACTTATCGTGGGCTTGGGGCCCAAAAGGATTAAAAAAATGCAATTAATCAAATAATAACATGCCAAAGCAGATCAAATATACATCCACACATGATTTTGTAAAACCCTAATTCAATTCCATGCAAACCCTAATTTACTACTGTCATTAATTATTTTAAAGTTTTACCCATTAATTCTAATTACTAATTCATTTTAAATACATAAAAGTAAAATTTTACTATTCCCACTACGGGGGTTATTATAATGTTCTACGTACTAGAAATTAAAATTAAGTACAAACCTAAATGAATTAACACAGCAAAATACAGAAAATAATAATCACAGAAAAGGTAAAACCTAGATGTAATCATAGTTCAAAACCCATGGCATTCCATGGATCTCCTTTTTAATTTTTGGATATCAGGTAGTATCTTCCTCAACCCTCATCAGATCTCAAAAAGAAAACACAAAAATAAACAAATTACATTAGTGAAATTAAATAGCCAAAAAATCAAAAGAATAATAAAAAATCATAAAAGGAAGAGAAGAATAAAAAAAAGGGAATGTTGTACAAATGATATTAGATGGCCCTTCAAAATGGATTTTCATCGTATATGGAATTGACTTAGTGTGTGTTTTAGATTTTGGGACTAAATCAATTAAAAATGTAGTATAGACTCTCTGTTCTTTTTGAAAATGTAGGGAAAAAAATAGGATTTGTGTTCTGTGTTCTTTTTTGCAGAGTCTTCGATTTTTCTAGGGTTTTTTTTTTACGCAGTCAGAGCCTCCCAAAATTTTCCTTCTCTTAGCTTTTTAAAGCCAAAAGAACAACTTCCAGCCCCTGTGATCATACAGAGAGGTTGCGTGATCCTGGGATTTAAAGAATGGTTACTCGCTATTTTCAAAAATCAAAACCCTGAGATAAAGAAAGTGATAAGGGTTAAAACAAAATAAGAAATTCATGCACATGTCTGTTTAGCATTAATAGAAATTTGAAAACACACCCAAAATTAGATTTTTACAAAAACAATATTGAAACAGCAAAGGAAAATATGAGTCGGCATTGTATAATGTTGATTGGCAATACGTAATGTTGATTGGCATTATGCTTGTATTTGTCAAAATTTCATTAAAACCCCTAAAATTTAATTTTTTGCAATTTAGACCTTAAAAAATTTTAACTCTTGTAATTAAATCCTAAAAAGGTTGTAATTTAGTTCTTTAAATTGCGAAACTCGACACTAAAGATCAATTCTTAATTAATTTTCATCATAAGGGCATTCGTCTCACACATGCACAATTGTATTCAGAAATTGGGTGCTTACACTCCCACAATCACACTATTCACTCAGTCACTGCCATTTTCAATAATCAATCAGTCAGTCTGTGATCAAATAAATCTCATAACGTCAAATCCTAAATCTAACACATTTGTACGTACACAGTTCTAGTGCAGCTCACTAGGTAGCATGTTCTATTGATATCCTTCATATAAATCAAATATTTATTGAAAATAATAAAATGCATAATTAAAAACATAAAGGCATCCATTTCATAAGGAAATATACCAATTATATCCTAAATATATACTAAGCATATACTAAAAATATTCCAAATATCTATATGCCACACATATACCAAAATATATCATAAATATACCAATTGTATATTAAGAATATAATAAACATATACATCGCATATATATCAAAATATACCAAAAATATACTAAATCATTTAATGAAATAATTCATATTTAAATACATAATGAAAACATGAACATTCATAAGCATGTATCCTATATGCAATGCATATATAAAATAATAACTCATACTCAACAGACTTGGTCCGAGCCTCGGTCTTTACATAACTATAGAAAAATATAATAATAACAAATATCATAATCGAATAGTTAATTTATACTTTAGGAATTCTAAAGGAAAACTCAATCTAGACACGACTCGACCACAAAACAAAAAATTCAAGATCAACCTGACATCACATTTTAGGAGAATTCTATCAAAAATTCGATAGAGTTTTCTCTATAAAATGGACATCTCTCTACTGAAAGTAGAGCTTATCCTACAAGCAAACACACTTCTATATTCACAAATGCTCACCGCCTCGGGTTGAGACTTCGAATTACATAATTTCCCAACCGAGGATCACAATACACAATAATCAATATTGAATAATAATAATATAATAAAAATCATTAAAATCCATAAACATCAATAATAAACCACAATATAGTTTATTTAAATAATAAAAGCATTAAACTAATTATTTCCAAATTGGTTTATAAAATCTCAATAATTATATAATATTAATAAAAAAATACAATTTTTCAATTATTTGAAATTAACTAGTAAAATTCACGAATAATTATTTAAATAGTTCAAATATATACTAAAAATAGTTAAAAACTCATTTAATCATTAAAAATAATAAATAAATTATTATTTGAATATATTTTCAAAAATTATTATTAATTAGTTAAAAATAGTAAATAATTTGTAAAAATTATTTTAATACTATTTATTATTCCAAAATCAACTAAAACATACTAATTAAACATAATTTCAATTAAAACATCAAATTCACTGATTTATATTAATTTTTTCAAAAATTAATTTTTCACATAAATCACAATAAATAATCAGAACAAAATTTCAATATAATTCCTTCACAAACTATATTCCAAATATCATAAACAATTTATTACAAATAAAAAAGTTTTTCGGTGATGGACAGGCACTCTGCTGGTGGCGGGAGGAAGGAGAGGAAGAGAGGAGATGATGATGGTGAGTGGTAGTGGCTTGTGGTGGCTTCGATGAGGTGAGGGTGGTCTGTTGGAATGTGCAGGGAGAGGAAGAAAACGCAGGGGAAAGAGAAAGAAAAAGAAAGGGAAAAAGAATTGTACTGAAAAAAATGATCCTGATTTCCTATATATATATATATATATATATATATATATATATATATATATATATATATATATATATATATATACAACACATAAACACATATGCATAATAATAATAACCCTAATAATAATGACAATAATAATAACAATAACAATAAATAACAATAATAATAATAATAATAATAATAATAATAATAATAATAATAATAATAATAATAATAATAATAACAACAACAACAACAACAACAACAACAACAACAACAATAATACTAAGTTTTGAAATAATGTCCTTTACGTTAATAAGATATTTAGAATAAAATAAATAAATAATATTCACAAATAATTATAATATATAAAAATTAAAATATTATTAACACTACATATCTCAAAATAAATTTTGATAATTTAAAATATTGGATCATTACAATCTTCCTCCCTTACAAAAATTCGTCCTCGAATTTTAAATAAAAGAACAAACAATAAGAAATCATTGAGGAAAGAGGTAAGGTTAGGCCACCAGCATCTCGACTTCAGTCTCCCAAGTGAGCTCCTTCACATTGTTGCTCCGTCACAACACCTTGACCATCAGAATCTGTTTCAAACACAACTAACAAACTTTATAATTCACTATCGCAATTGGCTCCTCCTCGCACATCAAGTCTTTGTTCACTTCCACACTCTCAAGCTGCAACACGTGTAAAAGGTTTGAAATATACTTCCTTAGCATCTAGATATGGAACATTCGATGCAGAGGCAAAGCCAATTGATATGCAACCATGCCCACTCTCTCCAAAATCTCAAACGATCCAACATATCTCGGTGCTAATTTTTCCTTCTTGATAAACCTCATCACATCTTTCATCAGAGACACCTTTAGAAACACATAGTCTTCAACCTGAAACTCCACATCTCTGCACCTTGAATCTACATAGCTCTTCTATTTGCTAGTTATGGTCTCTAATCTCCTTTTGATCATAACAACCTTCTCAGCTGCATCCTAAACTATTTCAGGTCCAGTCAACACTCTCTCTGTAATCTCATCCTAACATAAAGGAGATATACACTTCATTCTGTACAAAGCCTCATATGATGCCATCCCAATACTACTATGGTAGCTATTATTATATGCGAACTCTACAAGCGGCAAATGATCATCCCAGCTACCTCCAAGATCTAATACACACATCCTCAACATATCGTCAAGTGTCTGGATTATCCTCTCAAACTAACCATCTGTCTGAGGGTGAAAGGCAGTACTAAAATCAAGTCTAGCGCCCATTACTTCTTATAACTTCTGCCAAAATCATGAGGTAAACATTGAACCTCTATCAAATACAATGGACACAAGTACTCTATGAAGGCACACAATATGCTTAATATACAAGTTAGCCAACTTAGATACATAATAAGTGGCTTTAATTGGCAAGAAGTGAGCTGATTTGGTTAACCTGTCCATAATCACCCAAATGGAATCGTATCCATCCTTCGAATGAGGTAACCCAACTATAAAATCCATAACAACTCTCTCCCGCTTCCACTCAAGAATAGGAAGAAGTTGAAGCTTCTTATAAGGCTTTTAATGCTCAACATTCACCTACTAATAAGTCAAGCACTTAAAACATAATCAGTTACATACTTCTTGAATCCATCCCACCAATACAAATCACGAATGTTATGGTACATCTTAGTAACACCTGGATGTACACTATAAGCTGTAGAATGCACTTCCTCAAGGATCTCTTCTCTAAAATTATCCACATCAGGAACGCACAATCTACCACTGATCCACAAAACACTTTCATCATCAAGTGTACAATCAGTGAACTTCCTTGCACAAACATTCTCTTTAAGCTCTACTAGAATAGGATCTCAGCCCTGAGATACCTTAATCAAATCTCTCAACACTGATCAAACTCTGAATTGAGCTAGAAATCCACCTA
The DNA here is from genome assembly GCA_947683625.1 of Mallotus nudiflorus. NCBI lineage: Eukaryota > Viridiplantae > Streptophyta > Magnoliopsida > Malpighiales > Euphorbiaceae > Mallotus > Mallotus nudiflorus. The sequence goes on from CANTUR010000125.1 coordinate 2,673,098, forward strand.
ATTTGCTAATCTTCATCATCAAACTTTGATCCACTAACTCATGAAACTCCTGGACCAAAGGTCTCCTCTCCATACTAATGTGAGTAAGACTGACTGAGAACTTCCTACTCAAGGCATCTACTACCACATTAGCCTTGACTAGATGATAAAGAATATCGTAGTCATAATCCTTCAAGAGCTCTAACCATCTCCTCTGCCTCAAGTTCATATCTCTCTACTGAAAAATGTACTTCAGGATCTTATGATTAATGAAAATCTCGCAAGTCTCCCCGTACAGATAATATCTACAAATCTTGAGAGCAATGATTACTGCAGCTTTCTCTAAGTTGTAAGTAGGATAATTTTGTTCATGCTTCTTCAACTGCCTCGAAGCATAAGCTATCACCCTACCATTATGTATTAACACACAACTTAGGCTAACTCTGGAGGCATCACAATACACATTGAACTTATCTACTCTATTAGGCAAAGCCAAAATTGGAACTATGGTCAACTTCTCCTTCAATAACTGAAAATTATTCTCATAAGCATCTAATCACACAAACTTCACATTCTTCTGAGTTAGGCGAGTCATAGGAACTGTAATTCTAGAAAAATATTGCATAAATCTCCTATAATACCTAACCAAACCTAGAAAACTTTGAATCTCTATGATTGATGTCGATCTACGTAACTTAGACACTACCTTAATCTTTTATGGATCCACCTGAATACCATCTTTAGACACCACGTGTCCAAGGAATGCAATACTCTCCAACCAAAAATCACACTTCGAGAATTTAGCATAAAACTGATGTTCTCTCAATGACTGCAGTACTGTCCTTAAGTGATATACGTGCTCTTCCATACTTTTTGAATACACCAATATATCATTAATAAAGACTACCATAAACAATCTGAATACCCTATTCATCAGATCCATAAAAGTAATTGTTGCATTAGTCAACCCAAATGACATCACTAGAAACTTATAATGGCCATATAAAGTATGGAATGTCGTTTTAGGAACATCAGCTTCACTGATCCGTAACTGATGATAACCCAACCTTAAGTCAATCTTAAAAAAAACTATGTACCCTGAAGTTAATAAAAAATCATCTATCCTCAAAAAAGGATACTTGTTCTTCACTATTACCTTATTCATCTCTCTGTAATCAATGCACAATCTTAGTGTACCATCCTTCTTCTTTACAAATAGGTCTGGTGCACCCCAAGGAGAAACATTAGGTCTAATGAAACCCTTATCTAATAAATCCTATAAATGCTCTTTCAATTCCTTTAACTCTGAAGGAGCCATTTTGTAGGGCAGCATCGAAATATGAGTTGTATTTAGGACCACATCTATACAGAACTCGATCTCTCTATGAGGTGGTAAAACCTGGTAACTCCTCAAGAAAAACATCAGGAAACTCACAAGTAACTAGAACATCTGTGAGAGATAACGTCTCCATTAAAGTATCTCTGATAAGTGCCAAGTATCCCTGACAACCTTTCCTCAGCATCTTCCTAGCCGTTATAGTAAAGATGAGATTCTGAGGTACAGAACTCTTATCAACCACAAAGTTAAACTCTTCGTCATCTAAAATTTTAAAAATCATCTCTTTACTCCGATAATCCACAATGGTATAGTGTTGAGATAACCAATTCATACTAAGGATCACATCGAACTCCATCACATCCAACAACACTAATTCCACTGGCAATTCTCTGCCTCCCAACTAACACTGGACAACTAGAAAGAACAAGGTTAATGTCTAACGAATCGCTTAGAGGAGTGGTGATAAATAAAGGAAAAGTCATCCTCGAAGCTTGCCAACACGACTTCGAAGCAAAAATAGGGGACAAAAAAGAATGTGTGGCACCTGCATCAATTAAAACTCTAGCATCCAAATAACATACTAGAAGATTTGAATGAACTAATCCAGGGTCGGTCCCTCAATAGACAACTTGATGATCATAATCTACTGATACTCGGTATGAGCAGTTTGAATCCTTGTCTCAATAACATGCATAAAATCTAGAGGATCTGACATCCTGTCAAAAGATATATTGTCGACTTTGGCATAAAACAACATTGCCTCAGGGTCAGACATGCCCTATTGATAAGCAGGCTGCATCTACGGTGCAACTAGAGGTATAACGACTTCCTCAAACTCTGGATCTATAGGTTCCTTATCCTGTAGATCTCTCTACCTAAGGCAACCTGTCACTCTTTAAGGTTTACCTTTACCTCTGCCTCAGTGCCTAGCTAGTGGCTCAGGAGGTAAAACCTCATCCTAAAAGAACTCATCATTCTCGGCCTCAATGATTGATGAAGCGACACGCACTCACCTCCTCATTTTGAAAAAAATAAAAACCAACAGGATACACATAAAATAAATAATAAATAGACATTCTAAAGATTATGCAAAAAACTAAATCAAAAAAAACTTATCGGAGACATAATCAAACCTAATTTACTATAGTGGTTTCAAAGAAAACAAGAAACCTAGGTCCATAACACTAAATATCTAAGCTCTGATACCAAATTTTTCATGACCCAAATCAGGAGTCATGACCACCGCTAAGGAATGAGAATTCTTTTGAATCCAAAACTCGTAGCAAACCTTAAAAATAAAAACATATGCAATAATAATAGAAACATATGCCAGAGTTAAAACTTTAATCAATATAAAAATAAATGTTTATATGTCATATTATAATAAAAATATCTCATACAATATTCTTATACAAATCTTATATCAAACAACACACTTTTAACATAATAACATGACTGAGTACAATAAGAGTTTATATATAAAGTTTACATAATCTAATCAGGGTTGAATAAGACCGGCGTAAAGTATTACTAAGGAGGTCTGAAGAAGAAGAAGATCCTATATAAAAAATATTGAGGGAAGTCAAACCTCACTGAGTGAATTATTATAATATATATGCATGCAACCTAAATTCATATACAATCAAGCATCAATATAATAATATACATATACATGCATTTCACACAAATGTGAAAATCCATTTTATATATAATAAATATAGAAAAATGTTTGTTTAAGTAAAGGATCAAATAAAACCCTAAAAATATTCGCAACCTCAATCATAAAACTCAGTAGCCATACAGGCTTTCTTAATTCTAAAGTAATTCTCTTATTCCATTTCTAAATAGTAAACTAGCCCCGAGACACTAAGTCAACTGAGCTTCTGTAGTCTCACTATCAGTGTAATTGGCCCCGAGACACTAGGTCAACCGAGCTCCCACAATCGTAATATTCACTCAATCACTGTCATTTTCAATAATCAATCAATCAATCTCTCAACAAATAAATCTCATAATATCAAATCATATATCTAACGCACTGGTACGAATACAGTTCTAGTGCAGCCCACTAACTAGCACATTCTATTGACATCTTTCATATAAATTGAATATGTATTGAAAATAATAAAATACATAATTAAAAACATAAAGGTATCCATTTTATAAGGAAATATAAAAATTATATCCCAAATATATACCAAGCATATACTAAAAATATTTCAAATATATATATGCTACATATATACCAAAATATATCATAAATATACCAGGTGTATATTAAGAATATACTAAACATATACATCGCATATATATCAAAATATACAAAAAATACGAAATTATACCAAAAACATACTAAATCATTTAATGAAATAATTCATGTTTAAATACAAAATGAAAACATGAATATTCATATGTATTCTATATGCAATGCGTATATAAAATAATAACTCATAGGTTTGTGCTCCTCTAGATAGACTCGATGGGTCTAGTCCGATAGACCTCGGTCTCGGCATAACTATGGAAAAATATAATAGTAACAAATATCAAAATCGAATACCTAATTTATGCTTCTAGGAATTTTAAAAGAAGACTCAATCTAGACACGACTCAACCATAAAACCAAAAACTCATGATCAATCTGATGTCACATTTTATGAGAATTCTATTGAAAATTTGGCAAAGTCTCCTTTGTAAAATGGACATCTCTCTACTGAAAGTTAAGCCGATCCTGCAAGCAAACACACTTTTATATTCACAAATGCTCACCACCTCGAGTTAGGTGTAATATCCCGAGATTTTAAATAATTTTAAACTGCATCGGGATATGCATTGTTAATAATTTTTAATAAATATATTTGATTATTTAATTAGTTTGTTATTTATTAAAGTTATTTTTAATTATTTTAATTATTTTAAATATTTGATTATTTTAACTATATATATATATATATAGTTGATTTTACTATTATGAAAATCATTCTATATTAATTATTTTCTGAATGAATGATTTATTTTAAGTGAAGGATATCAATAGAACATGTTTCCTAGTGGGCAGCACTAGGACCATGTATGTACCGGTGCGATAGATAAGGGTTAAGTGAGAATTAATTTTGGTGAATAGAATTGATTTGACAAAGATTAATGGTATAATAGATAGTGTGATTGCGGGGCCAATCACACTGACAGTCAGACTGCTGGAGCTCGATTGGCTTAGTGTCTCGGGGCCAGTCTACCGTCCAAAGTGGAATGAATGATCTATTGGGTTAATTGAGATATGAGGTGATAGATAGTGTGATTGCTGAAGCTCGGTTGACTAAATGTCTCAGGGCCAATCATACCGACATCCAGACTGCTGGAGCTCGATCGTTTTAGTGTCTCAGGGCCAGTCTGCTATCCAGATTGGAATAAGTGTTCTATTTGGAATCAAGTGAGCCTGTATGGCTAGAGTGATGATGGGGTTGTTTAGGTTTCTATTATTAGAGTTCTATGGATTCTTCATGAATTTAATTAAATGTTTTCTACATTTAATACATTTATAAAAGCAGAGTTTGGCATTCGTGTGAATTGTGTATATATATATATATAAGAATGCCTGATTGTTATGGTTTAGATTGCATATATATATAGTATAATAATTCACTCAGTGAGGTCTGACCCCCCTGAATTATTTTTTTCAGGAGATCCCATATCGTCAGACCTTAGTTATAGAGTTTCTCACTAGTGTTCTTCAGTCCCGGCTATTTTATGCAAATGTATATTTTGAACTCTGATTTGTATTCTAGAAACTGCAGTAGTAGTGTTATTGTATCGGAAGAGTATTATATTGTTTTGATATTATTTACTCTGAAAATTTATATTTGAACAATGTACGATTATGTATTTATGTATGAAAGGATTTGGAGTACTTATTTTATATATTGATTCAAAAAATTTTAATTTTATCGTATTTTTATTTAATTATTGCATGATTTTATTTTCTAAGACTTGCTACTGGTTCCAATTTCAAAAGAATTCTCGTTCCCTAGCGCCGGTCATGACTTCTAGTTTGGGTCGTGACATTAGGACCCCAAACAACACAATTTCCCAACCGAGGATCACAATATATAATAACCAATATTAAATAATAAAAATCATTAAAATCCATAAACATCAATAATAAACCATAATATAATTTATTTAAATAATAAAAACATTACAACTAATTATTTCTAAATTAGTTAATAAAATCTCAATAATTATATATATTAATAAAAAAAATCCAATTTTTCAATTATTTGAAATTAACTAGTAAAATTCACAAATAATTATTTAAATAGTTCAAATATATACTAAAAATAGTTAAAAACTCATTTAATCACAAAAATAATAAATAATTCATAAAAATAATTTTAATATTATTTATTATTCCAAAATCACTTAAAACATACTAATTAACCATAATTTCAATTAAAACATCAAATTCATTAATTTATAATAATTTTTCCAAAAATTATTTTTTCACATAAACTTTCAAAATTTCACAATAAATAACCAGGATAAAATTTCAATATAATTCCTTCACAAATTATATTCCAAATATCATAAACAATTTATTAAAAATACAAAAAAAATTTGACAATGGACAAGCACTCTACTGGTGGCCGGAGGAAGGAGAGGAAGAGGGGAGATGATGGTGGTGAGTAGTGACTCCAGCGAGGTGAGGGTGGTTTGTTGGAACGTGCAGAAAGAGAAAGAAAAAAAAAGGGAAAAGAATGATCCTGATTTTCTATATATATATAATAACCTATTAATAATGACAACAATAATAATAATAACAAATAATAATAATAATTATAACTTTCAAAATAATATCTTTACATAAATAAAATATTTAAAATAAAATAAATAAATAATATTCATAAATAATTATAATATATAAAAATTAAAATATTATTAACACCGCATATCTTAAAATAAATTTTAATAATTTAAAATATTGGATCATTACAAAAATATACAAAACAAGTGCGAGTGAGAATAGTGAACATGGAATAGTGAACATTGAATAGATCATGAATACATAAATAATAACAATAGAGTAATTGCACAAAAATTTAATTCACATGTCAAAGGACGGTTTGGTTTATCAAACATCATTTTATCGATTAACAAATGTCAAAATATTATTTTTGTATTTTTCCAAATGTTTCACATAATTTTATTCTGAGCATCTTTTCACAAGATATGATTTTGAGCATATTCCACATAATATAAAAATTATGAGCATTAAAGCACAAAGATAAATTTATTATTCACTTGAACATCACATACTAGACATGACATCTTTATAAAAATACTGTATTTTGAAAAAATACAAATTTATAGTTAACTCCTTTTCCGAGTAAAATAATCATTTAGCTCCTTGTGAGAGGAAATTAAATAACAACTCCTCCTTAGAGCAAAATAAAGAAAATGAAATATAACTCCTTAGACCGAAATATAATATTACTCCTTAGAGGATGTTAACTTAGGAATTTAGTATGCATAATTGTTAACCACATAAATTCGCCTTTACGCTGTCCCAACATAATTGACTCATCTCTTAATAGTCTCATGCATAAACTATAATTTAAAACTTCAGACAATACTTGTCATTACACCAACACAAAATTGGAAATCATAGTCACAAATAAAAGTATTTAGAATTAAATATCATATTTTATTAATAGAGATACACTCTATTAAACTCATACAATTGTGCTCTTTGCTCATTCAAAATTTCAAAGTTGAAAGTGCATTAGCTTGGAAGTGAGCATTCTGCCAGTTAATTCCCTTTAGATATTCATTTTTGTATTAGAGTAGCTTTCTCAGCATACCTGAAATAAATACATCAAGTTCACTATCATTCCATAAATATTTATAAAAATTTAATCCTTAAGCAAGAGATAAAGGAAAGTTTAGGAAACACTGAAAATATTATGATTTTAATTATTCATTTAATTATTTGCACAATTTAACATCTATTCATATGCTCAATTTATATACAATGCATACTAGAAATATTTTTCTCAACTATTTTTCTTACTTGTCATTTAAATAAAATATACGTGTATATAATTTGTTAACTCCATTCTAGGAAAATAAATTTTGCATTTCAGTTATAAGTTTATTCATAACATTTATTCATTATTCTGAAAGCAAGATATGTTATAACTTAACTAAACATAAAATACACACACACATATATATATATATATATGTATTATTGTGGCTTATTACGAAAATGAAGTATAAATTTTCAACTTAAACTCAAATCCCAGATATTACAGCTTGATTAAATTTTTTTTTTTTTTTATCAAGAACTATACTTAGTTCTGAGAAATTTAATTGTTAATGCCCAAACACGATTCCAGGACTTCCGTTTGTTCTGCTCTTGCATGAGCAATTTACATAAATAAGCTTAAGCTAACTATGGCTAGAAATAAATCAATTATCCTTGAGTTTAAATTAGTTAGAACTAGTGTAACATATCCTCAATTCACACAATTCATAATTTGTCAAATATTCAGTTTAACGGCATAAAAAGGACTTCCCAAAGAGAATCAACAATACTATACTAGTTAAATCTATGTACTCCTTACATATATCTATAAATATGGACCCTTGAATCATTTAGCCAAGAGCATTTCTGCACTTGTAATGCTTAAAAATCCTGCAACAATGCATGTTTTTATCTATTAACTCCTTGTTCTGTTCCAAGACACTATAATTGATCTGATTAAGCAGCAAATTCTGCACTTTAACACACAGAATCCTCCACTTGAACACACAGAATTCAACACTTTAAACACACAGAATTCTGTAGCAAACAACAGTACATTCTTTTTCTTAATTTCTTGTTTACTTCAATGCATTTTTAGGCAAGATTTTAAAACTGCATTCTCTCACTTTTCATAGCAAAATCTACAGCATCCTTAACGTCTGTGACAACAATTTATCTGACAATAAGATTACAAGATCATGGTGATTTAAGGACTATTCGAGCATAACTCGAATGGTAACTATGAGACCAAATTCTCAAGACACAACACTTGAATCAATGGATTTCAGGGTTGCTAACAATTCTAAAATTCAGCAGCAATTCAACTCGATACTACAATAATTTAATTGACCACGAAATGAGAGATTTTCCATGATTTAGAATAGATGGTTTAGCATGTTGTCAAAGCAAGTGCTGCAGCTAAACCTGGAAGAAATAACTTGAATTAACAACATAACTCAACCCATTTGACATTCAATTTCAACAAAGCAAAATAGGTAGAAATCAACACTACCAAAGCAACAGAATCAAACTTAACTTTTAGACATCACAACAATGAACAACACCGAAACTCAAGAATGCAGCAGAATCAAAGAAGCAAAATTTGTATTAAGGATCGGTGAAAAACCACTCACAATCAAAGCTAGCTTCCTCTTTATCTCTTTGCTACTTTAACGGACTCAATTCCAGGGCCACGAATAGCTCCTAATCACCATTCACAAGGAATTTCTTAATTCTAGCTCAAACTCAACATTTGCATCATATAAATTTCAAGAATTCTATATCTGAATCTCCATGCATGTAACTTTATGTTAGTCTCATCTACAATCTACAATAATCATTATAATCATTCAAAGTTTCTTACCTCAATGCTTCCTTGATCTACCGGAAACTCAACCCAACTCAAAGCTCTTGTTCTGGTTTTTCTTTTTTTTTAAAAAAAAAAAAAACTCTTTGCTGATTTAACTCCCTTGATCTTCAACTTCTTAAGTGATTTGAGTTTGGTTTCTTGCTTCTAGAGATGAATCAAAGTTTTGAAACCATCTCAATCTAGATGCAGTGCCTCCTATTCTGGTCTCGCTCACGCTCTTCTCTTCTTCACGCAGAGAAGAGTTTTCTCAATTTTTTTTAGCAAATGTCTTAATGAAAGATGAAACTCCCATGCAACTTGACACCTCACCACAATAGATCAAAATTTCCTCTAATTAAATCCTTGTTATTATTATTATTATATTGTTATGATTTATTTGCAAGAGACAAGTGTTCAATTTCATGTAAATTTCTTGACACCTCATATATTCTTTGCAAAAATACGCTTACCCTTAATTCTTTTTTCCTTCTTCAATTGTACCATTCTTAATCTAAATTTTCTTTCACTTGCACCCTTAACACGTTTATCTCTTATAAATTAAGTCCTTCCATTGTTCAATCTCATCAATTTGAGACTTATTTAAATTCTTAATTAATTATTTAATAATAATAAATCTTTAATTTAGCATTTCCGAGGAGACGGATGTAACAAATTGTCACTCATAATGTAAAACTAGTGAAAAGACTTTATTTATTGTAGGCAAAGGATCCATAGGCATGATTTGAGACCTAACAGTAGCAAAATTTTCATTCAAGCCTTTCAAGATCTTATAACATAGTCATTAGTTTGGTAATTATGAGCAACTTGCAAATCCCCACAATTATATCTTATATTGCAAGAATAATTTGGAACAGTTCTAAGATTCACCAATTTATCCCATAAGATTTTCAATTGAGTAAAATAGTCTATAACATTCCCTGCATTTTGGTGAAATGTATAAATTTTAGCTTGCAAATCTGCTATTTGAAAAGCATCACCTTGTGGGAAGTGTTCTTTCAAGTCATTCCAGACATCAAGAGCATTATCGAGCCATGTAATGCTCTGTGCAATGGAGGGTATGATTACTCTGTAGATCCATGAATTAACCATGGTATTACACTTTTCCCATGCAGCAAAATGTTCTTCATTTCTTGCTGGAATAGGAATGGAACCATTTACACACTTAAGCTTGTTCTTCGACAATAAAGTCATTCTTATAGCTCTGCTCCATGCATGATAATTCGTTCATGTTAACAAGTTTGTTACAAGAACCAAAAAGGGATTTTCACTTAGATGCAATAGTAAGGACTAGTTGGGTCTTCTCTATTGTTGTTATGATGAAAGTACTAAATTTAAAAAAAAAAATCAGAAATTGATGGAAAGAAAAGTTATTTATTTCTCAAGAAAATTTTCAAATTGATGAAAAGAAATGTTGTTCGTTTCTCAAGAAAAATTCAGAGGAAAATAACCATAATGGTTTCAATGCTCTGATACCATGATGAAAACTAAAGCTGTTATTCTCATTAATTTGTAACTACAGTATAGAATTTTGTTATATACAAAATGTAGATGTACATGCTAGATTTGTAACCAACTTGCAAATTAGTTACAACAAAATATAGCTATAATCTAATGCAATAAAGACTAGAGAAAAACTAATATAGTGACTATTTAATCACGACTCATCAACAAATGATTCACTGTCAGTTGATAACACTTGAAACTTCATGAATGGAGCTTCTATTTACTGCTTCTGCTTAGTACTGCTTGCTTCTGCTTACTGTTGTTAGCTACTGCACGTGTTATACTTCATGAGTTTGCCATTACAGCCGGCGTGAACCTTCATTACTGCCCCTAACAGCAAGCTCTACATACCACATGTTAGGATTCATCTGGCAGCTATACAAATCCACTTGACTCGACACCTCGAGAACCACTCCTATTTTGCACTACCTTAGTGGGTGTATCAAATTCTTAAGCCATCAGTTTGACCTTTCCCATTGCATATGCATTTCTAATAGAATTCTGCAACTTCTGCCCACCAGAAGCAGTTGTGTATTGTTGTAATATGTACTGAGCTGAGGAAGTTTCCAGCAATAGGCATCCTTTAGGAAAAAAAAAAAAAAAAGTATTTAAAGAGCCTTTTCTTTTTCTTTTCTCTAGCTGAAAGCTCTTACAATCACTATTGACTCAGTTGCAGAACAGAGAAAATGAAATTTTCTGTCCATTAAATAATCAACTATTTTCTATTTGAGTGTGTTTTTTTTTTAATAAGGATATCATATAACCTAAATTTTGATGGATTACACAATAAGAGATAGCTCTCTTTTTTTAAATTAATGACAGTAGAAATGAAACTCTACACCTCAAAATACCTTTGAAGAGAAGTTGACACTTGACAATTCTTTTACTTGTTATTTTGAGTGTATTTTTTTTAACATTCAATAATCAATGGCTTTCTATTTTGAGTATATTTTTTTTGTCTACCAAGAAGAAATTTTTGCCAATTTTATTTTATATTTTTATTGTTTAAGTTTAAAATATTATGGTTCATGTCATAATTTTATGGTACGTGTAATAAATTTAACTACTAAATATAATATATTTAAAATATATAAGAACTTTTGAATTTCTATCAGCACATTTCATAGCAGGAGTCTATGTATTTAAATTTTCATCAAGTCACAAATCCAAAACATTATACAATAATTTTGATCTTTAATGAGTTAAAATGTTAAACCGATAAAAAATCAATATTTAAATGAAGTGATAAAAATCAAAATCTAATAGCATATAAATGAATTTTAAATAACTTGATATTATTGATTTGACTTTTCAACTAATTAAAAGAGATAATCATCAAAAAATTTCTTGATAAAGTCCCAAGAAAATTAATTTGATACCTAATGTAAAAAGCACAAAAAATGAAAAAAATGGCTAACTGTTGGAATTAGTTGTCGATGAGCTATTCTTATTTAAGCAATATCTGAAGTTTAAACGTGGGGTATTCAATTGCATTAAATTAGTTATTGAAATATTTTTATCATTTTTATAATTTTATTCAAATTAAATCAGTAATGATTTTAGATGCTCATAAGAATTTTACTATTTTTATAGTTTTATCTAAATGAGTGGTTTTGACAAAAACCAAAAACAAAAACACATAAAAAAATCATTTCATCTAGAGACTCTATACATGACACGCTCATAACTTGTATAAATGCGAAATAGCTTTACTATTGGGATCCATTCTTTTGTTATCATCAAGATGCCTCCTTTTCAATATTTATATCCTATTCGAATAATTTCCTGGGTACGTAGGGAGACGAAGATCATAGTAAAAGAGGCAACCATGATACCTCCAGCTGAAGATTTGCCCAATAAACATCTTTGGCTATCTAAATTGGACTTGTTGCGTGAAAGAAACAACACCCCTACAGTTTATTTGCACAAGAAGTCGACTGGTTCTGGCTTTTCATTTGAAGCTAAAGCCATAAAGGATGCCATGAGCAAAATTCTTGTGCATTTTTATCCTGTGGCTGGAAGGTTGGGAAGGGATGATAATGACAGGCTTGAAATATATTGTAACAGCAAAGGAGTGATGTTCATAGAAGCTGAGATAGACTGTGCAATCGATGACCTTGGTGACATCATGCGTAATGTTGAATTTCTGCAACTCATCCCCACAGTCGATTGCTCTTGTAGAATCTCTTCTTTCCCTCGCTGTTTTTCAGGTACAAATTTCAAGTTTTTTTCTTTCCGGAAATTCTTGGTTCTTTTGATGTATGATATTCAAGTGAAAAATTTTATCTATTTGGAACGTATTATATCCATTAATCATATTTATAACATATATATATATTCCAAATTTTTTACACTTATTAATCAAAAAAATATTTATATGTCAATAAAATAGAAGGATGTATAAATCTAGGGGAATGTAAATACTCATGTTTATATGTCAATAAAATGGAAGGACATAAATTTTTTTGTCCTTCACTAAATACGAACAATTCTAAACTGTTAGATGTATGGAGTAGACATTTATTAACTTGATGTATTTATCAAGCCGATTAATTCTTTCAACAATGTGCCTTAACGTCTCTGATAATAGCTCCCCACATAAAGCAATCGGTGTAGCAAAGAACAGAGTGTTGCCAAAGTACTTTTGTGGAACTTGAGGGTCCAATCTGGCTCTAGCATCAACAGCTATGATCAACGTTGCTTGATCATCAGCCAAGCCGCTTGCTTTGCTCATGCAACGCCATATATGTGCAGTTAAGATCAAATAGCTACTGTACTGGGTTTTGCCATCTTCAGTGTTAACCATAGTCTTCAATGTGTCAAGTAGATGAGTTGTGATTTTAAGGATTTCAAAAAAAACTGGATTGCTTCTGAATCAATGATCAGCCATTGATTACTTGGAGTTGCTTGATGATTTAACGCCTATACTGCGAGGACCCAACAACTGTCGATGCCCGAACCTCAGCATTGTTAGCTGGATGAGGCTTCCTTTATATGAAGCTGATTTTGGGATGGGGAAGCCTGTGTTCGTTAGGTCAGCTAATCCACTTCCAGGCAAAGGATACATAATGCAAACTCCAACTCCAGTCAAAGATGCAAAGTGGGCAATGATCATTTGCCTCGAGCAAGATCAGAAGCAATCATTCTTGAAACTGTTTGATGGGTTTTAACTTGATTTATGATATGTTCAAGCTTTTAATTTCAAGCTTTCAACAAGTTGTCTGCCTATCTGCCATAGTTCGTGATATTATTCATTGGTCTAAAACATCTTTTTCCATAGTTCGTGATATTATTCATTGGTCTAAAACATCTTTTTCCTTTCTAAAATAAACAAGAATAATGCCACTAGAGTAGTCAAATTATTACTCATCTATAGGGGATAGTTTGAGATGCAGCATTCAAATTCTGATGTTATTGATTTGTAGAATTTACATCTAATTTTTTTTCTTATTTTTTATAATTTCAGATAATACTTTTGGAGAGTCTATTTGAAAATGTTGCCATATAAAACCAGACAGCTTCCGGTAGAGCATCAGACATGTTACCACTTGCTTCACATTGTTAAGATAAGACACACAACTAACATATTATTTGCAGAACCTAACAGGAGGAACATTCTGCCACCATTTGTTTAGTGTAATGGCATTATACTTTGGTGAGAATCCTAAACAACCAGTTTCAATCTCCCACCCTTTCCCTTCCAAAACACTAACATGACTAGCACGCTACCTAAGGCCAAAATAACAGGAGGAACATATTAGAATCATTTTTTCTAGTGTCTAATTTGTGTCAGTTACATGTATAATCTTCACTTCAACAATGTAAGAAGACTTCTGCTTGCTTACACTATGGGCTAAGCAACTCATAGACTTTTGGCAAAATTCTTTAACTAATTCATATTTGAGCCCCATTGTTCAGGTTTGTTATGGTTGTTTACTTTTGTTTTCTAACATTGGTTCCCGCGGGCTACCCTTCAGGAAACAGGAATTTTTACAAAAATATCCATTTTTTATATTTGAATTTCAGCAAAATACCCACTATTTATTAAATATTATATGTGTACATTTTTTAATATATTTTTACATGTGTCTATTTTTTCCGTCACTTTCATTCTTTTGAATAATTACTGTACGTCTCTGTATTAATATATTAACATAGAAATGAATAAATATTTTTTAAATAACGGAACGCAGCCAGAACACAAGTTACACGTTAATTATCCCTTCTTTTTTCTTCTCCCAGCTTCTTCTAGATGGTTTCAGATCATTTTTGTTTTCCATCAAATCTGTTGCTTTTTATTTTCCGCTGTCCTTCCCTGCGTGAGACGACGACAATTCCGATGAAGAGCAACAGCAGCAGCTGGGTGTCTTCTTCCAGATCTGGTTTTGGTACGTCATCGTGGTGGTTTTATAGATGCTCTGTAAATGTTGAATGCATCGCTGCTGCGTCCAAATGCCATTTTGAACTCCACACTAATCACCATCCTTGACAAATGCTAGATAATTTTGCTCGACTCTTCCAGGTATTGCTGTTTCGGTTTCGTTTATTCTCAGTTTTCTCTTTAGATGAAATCTAATTTCACTTTTATTAATTGAACAGATTGGACAGCAAAATTTACCGCTGGGTCTGAAATTCAATGCCAAAGCAATCTTGGATTGTTTTGAGAAAGATAATGAGATTCATGCTTCTGGAAAAAAGCGCAATATTGAATTCAAAATGACTGAAGGTGACTTCCAATTCTTTGAAGGAAAATGGTCTATTGAACAGGTAACAACTGAGAACTGGTTATAATTAAAATGTAATTTGAACTGGAGCACCATTGCACAGCACATTATAATATCAATTCACTTTCAGAACTTGATTTGATAGCTTGGAATGGATTCACTTCCTTTACTTGCTTGTCTGGAGATGTTTCAAAAATAGGAGTTCAGAGTCCCATGTGTATGCATTTTTGAGTTATAACGGAATCAACGGAACAATAAGGCAGTGCTTTGAGGTTCTTGGTTTAAGTTTGTTGTCTTATAATTTTTGTCAGTGATGAGTGTTTTTTATATGAAGAGAGCAACTACCAATTGCTAGAAACATGATCATGTGATAAGAAGCACATCACTCATGAACTTTTGGTCTTTAAGTTCATATTTTCACTATAGCATACTCAACCAATTCAGAGGTTCCTAGTTCTCTAATTTACTGGAATTTTCTTTTAAATTCACACTTATATGTTGCATCTGATTTCATTTTTCTACAATTTTATGGTCTGGTCTGGTTTGCCAGTCTGTGTTTGTGTTTGCTTATTTTACTGGTCTGTATTGTTACTGGCTATGCCCTGTAATACGATCCTATCAAAATGTTCTGTAACCTTTCCAAGGCATAGTCTTGTATTGACTGCTCTTACATAAACTTCAATTTTACATGTAGGAGCATTCTGCTTTCTGGAACTGGTGAATGGATATTCACTTTGATCGTTTAAATAATTCATGGGTCATATTTCCCTCGACACCCTATGATGCAGTTTATGTTAAACAATTGTTGCCATCATGTTGCTCTTTTATTGAGTTTTATTGCTATCTTTAAGCTGTAGCTATTGTTCCTTAGCACTATGTCTTATAATTAAAAGGTGCTGATGCAGGTTACTAAACCAAGATCTGAAGAAAGTGATATCTTAGCTGGTCAAGAATTTGAGACAACTCTTTCATATTTTGTTGACGTAAAGCCTAAGCTATGGTTGCCTGTTCACCTAGTTGAAGGTAGGTTGTCTAGAGAGATACAGACGAACCTCTCATGTATCAGGGAAGAAGCACAAAAGATGATCCAAGATACTGCGCATGCTCAATAGGAACATTTCTGAATAATTCATGCACGCTACTTGCTTTAGGCTTATTCAAATTTTTTAAAGCACCTATGATTGATGTGCTTCTACATTTTGTAATTTGTGTTTTTCTCATATCATTTATAAAATTTATAAATTCTGTCACATTATATTTTATTATTTAATTAAAATTTATTTTTGCCAATTAACAAAAATTATTAATTTAAAACAAGTTTTTTGTGCCACAATTTTTTTTTTTTTTTTTGCTAAAATAAATTAAGGCTATTAAATTAATGGTCATTTGATTTAATCAAAATTTTGAAGTCCAAAATAATTAAAAAACTCAGTCCACAATCCATAACCAGTGTAATTTGTAGAAAGTTCTGGAAACATAATTTATTATGCAGGAGTTGCTTGGGGAAGATGACCTTTGGAATTGAAAAATTACTTGAAGAAATAAATTAAGGATAAGATTATAGTTCTCAAAATATCTTGGGAAAAGAAAAATACTAACTGGAAATTATCTGTGCATTGATGAAGAAGAAGATTTTGGAATGCCTTTGGGATGAAGGCTGCTGGAAAGTTACATGAATTAATTCAAATCAGGAACTGAAAACTCTTGAATTGTTGAAGAATTAAATGGGAGAAATAGCTTGTAAGTAAAAGGAGCCTATAAAGCAAATGAGAAGACACAGACAAATCATCAACATCTACATCAACAACTCCAATCATTAGCAAATCTTTATCATTAGCTTACTATCAATTTCTTTAGTTTACTAAAGTATTGTCTTTACTTTATTTTCACCTTGTACTCAGTTCTAAAATCAGTACAATTTCCCTTTACTTGCTCAATAGTTTCTTTATTCTCAAATTTATTTTCATCTGTGAAATCCAAGAAAATTGTAGTAAAGGAACTTCGGGATCCACATCTGTCTGAAAAAGAAGTTAGGTTTTATTTTGAGAAATATCTCCTATGACACACTCACAAATCAATTAACACGTAAAACTTAGCTAACACAAGTATATGACATTGTTTGTTGACATAGGTTATTGAAAATGCAAAATAGATGACATATTCATTATTTAATTAACTATATTTTTTAATATTATCCAAATATTTTCTGAATATTATTCATATGTGTTGAAAGAGCAAAACAAGTGTCATATCATTATTCAAATTTTTTGTAATATTATTCAAATATATTCTAAATCTTATTCGTATAAGTTGAATAGGCAAAAAGGTGGCATATCATTATACAACATTTTTGAAAATTATCATAATATTTTTTGAATATTATTCATATATGTTGAAAGTGCAAAAAGGTGTCATATCATTATACAATATTTTTGAATATTATCCTAATATTTTCTAAATCTTATTCATATATGTTGAATATATAAAACTTGTGTCATAGTCATTATTCAACATTCTTGAATATTATCCGTATATTTTTGAAACTTTATTCGTATATGTGAAAATACAAAACATGTGTCATATTTATTATTCAGTTATATTCATTTTTAAATATTATCTATACATTTTCGGAATCTTATTTGCATATATTGAAAATGCAAAACAGTATAAAAATATTATATGATATGAATATAATAAGTATTTGAAATACAAAATAGTATATATCAACCTATAATATATATATATATATTTGAAACTTTTATTATTTATTAAAACTAATATGACTTGTATAATTTAAATATCTGAAATAGAGCACAATGTCTATATATATTAATAACAAAAAAAACTAAAAACTAAGAATAACAATTAAAAAAAGGAAAAATAAAAAATTTTAAAAATAAAAATAACATAAAATAAGAAAAATAAGCAACAAATAAAATAAAATAAAAAAGAGAAAATTAAAAATAAATATAAGGATAAAAGAAAAAATGAAAAATAAGGATAAGAGAGATTAAGAAAAAAATAAATACTAAAGAAAAAATAAAAGAGAGAAAAAATAAAATAAAGAAAAATTGAAAAATAAGGATAATAAAGAAAAATAAAAAAAGAAGAAAGAAGAAAAAATAAGGATAATAAAGAAAATAAAAAATAAAAAAATAAAGACAACAGAGAAAAATAAAAAATTAAGGTAACATAAAAATTAAAAAAGGAAAAAAATAAAAATAAAAAAATTTAAAAAGGAAGATTGTTTCTTCCTAAGGGCACTAAGAATGTTTCTTCATATAAAAGAAAATTATTGTTTATTTCAGATATATTATATCAAATGATTGAGTTTGTAATATATATTTCAAACGTTTTACTTTCCGTTGAGAAAAATATTATATATATATATATACTCGAAGGGAGTAAATAAAATTTAATTTAATTTAATTTAATTTAATTCTTAAACTCCATCATGAAGCTAGAGTGGCAGGGCAGTTGCCTCAAGTAGTGCACCAAGACCTTCCTTCACACCTTTTGGATCATCAAATTCGCTAGTAACTCATTCTTTGGTAAAAATATATGCCCTTTTTCTCACTAGCAATTCAACGATTAATGCGTTGACGTACTCTTTATAGAACATCTAACTACAAGATACATGTGTCAGTGTAATTTCCAACATTTTACAATATGATGCTTTTTGGATAGCAATTTGAATCAAATGTATGTATAACTATCTCAACAACGAAGCAGATATGTGCAGCCTGTACAAACACACGTGGCTTGGACATGGAGCTAGCGTGGGTGCCTGGACATGCAGCTGCAGGGTACATCATAAATTCTTCAACAATTCTGAAGTCTGATGCTTTCTATTCTATCATTTAATGCAACGTCCATCTAATCTTCATCACTTCACTGCCTTCAATCAATCACTACGTAGAAGCTTCCTGCCGACACTGAACAATTAGGGTGAAAGTCGATTAATTCATCTTCAATTCGGATCATATTCTACATGTAATAAGAGTTTATTTTAAAAGCTTTAAAGTAAGTATATAATTAGAATTTGAATTCAAAATATTTAATTAAAATAAAAAAAATTTCTCATTCAGTCCTTTTTAAATTGACGACACTAAATTTTAATTAATTATAATAATAATAACAATCTCTGTACATGTCTTTTTAAGTGCTCAAAATGTTTATACAATTTTATTAGCACCTCCTAAAATCCAGCTACATTTTGTGAAAAAAAAATTACTCCATATATTTCTTGAATTTGGACCATCAGGGTACATATGATATGATCTCAAAGTCAAATGTAATTAATTATTGTATTATGTTTTGTTAATTGAATTACACAATAAGGTCTCATTTCACATATGCTATGAAATTAATCAATGTGGTCTAGATTCTACACATCAATTGTCTTGAACTGGGCAAATTAAAAAAAAAAAAAATTTATGTAAAGTTAAAATTTATCGGATACGTAAGATGTATTATATTTTATGATAGAATTTTATGTCATATCATTCAAACATTTTACATTTAATTAATAAAAATGAGATACATATCTCTCTATTATAAATCTTATAATGAGATATAATATATTCAGTATAGATAAAATATATGTTTAGCCCATCGAATATATAAGTCATTTTAAAACTGGTATTATTTTAAGTTTAAATTTCAGTAGAAGCTAAGTAACTTGAAAAAAAAAAAAACAATTTATCTTATAATAGTATATTCAATAAATCTCACGTTTGGAATATCATTTAAGTTCTTAATTCCTCATTTCTTCTTGAAGGCAATGTTTATTAAGAATTTGAATTTATAGTTCCCAGTCAACTTTAGTATCTCTAACACAATCATCCTAGGAAAGAAGAAGGAAGATGCTGGACTACTTATTTATTAAAACTAAGTATAGATATGATTAAAAAAAAAAAAAACAGATATTGTTTCCCTTGTATAAATAAGGTCGAAAGATATATTTTATAAGTGTTCTAAATAATAAAATATGAACATTAAAAATAGAAAGCAAGATTCAATCTCAAAGCAATTATATGATGGACTAGTTTAGCTGTAGGCTTGCACTTCCATTACATTAAAGAAGTATTGAAATCAACTAATTTTGAATCAGCTGAAAGGAATTATTGTCATTTAAGTAAGGTATTGAATTTATATTGTATTGTATGTAAATGTATTAAATTAATTATTAAAAATTGTAAATTGAATCAGATTATTAAATTTCAATGAACTCTTAATATTATAGTTTAAATAAAACAAAAAAACATTAAAATTCAAAGAATTGGCTTAATGGTGAAAAATTTTATAAAAATTTTATTTAAAAATATCTCATAGTAGGAGGTTTCGTGTTCAACTAAATTAAATTTGTGAGTATTAAATCTTAATAATTCCCTTTCATGAATTAAAAGCTAATTTTGTGTTTCTACAACTTTATATCCATTTTAGCAGTAGACAGTAGACACTGAAGTGTTAAGGTTGTGGTATGGTCTATATACAGAAGACGAGCACGTTGTTTTAAATGTGTCAAAAAATCTCACTGAATTAATCTTGAAAGAAACAATTCAGAATGTGGTTTTGTGTTTGACATAGAGCCTTAGAGATACCTCTCTGGTGGGTAACTATAATGAGGCTACCAATTCTATGTTCCTTTTAATGTTTTATTAAATTATCTTTTTAAAAAAATAATTTATTAAATTTTAGATATATTATGCGTGAATTTTTTTTAATAGCATGTATAGTGATTGATTATAAAAGTTTTCATACACATCAAGTTACAAATCATCCCATAATTTACTAGCCTATTGGTGAAAAAAACAATTAAAAGTTATTTTAGTACAAATAACTTTTTAGTTAAAATTAAATAAAAATATTAACGTGTTATTTTTTAAAATGTTAAATTTACCTTTTTTATTTTTTGTATAAAAAATCTAAACTTTTTAAATTTGTGACAATTTTATCCCAATTTTTAAATTTTAATAAAATATTTTAATTTAACTATTTTATTATTAAAAATAATTATTTATTTAAAATTAAATAAATAATACATACATAATAATAAATGAATTACAAATTAGTTGGTAGAGGATTATTCTGAGTTTAATGACATGACCGTTTTCGTTGCTTTATAAAGGAGTATCATAGACTAAATTACCATTTCCCCCTTTAAAAACTGACTTCATTCAGAATTTTTCCTCTGATAACTTATTTTTGGAACTTTTGAGTTTAAAATCTTGTAATCAATGAATAAAGGGTAAGGTGAGAAGTGGAGAGAATCCCTACAAACACTCTAATACCTAAGTCAAAGAACAGAAAAAGAATTTGTATAGAGAGCAAGGAATAATTAGAATATAAGAGAATAAGATTATATAGAATGAGAGGTATGAGGTCCTATTTATAGTGATACTTAAACCTGAAAGGAGTAGGATTCTTTGTGGGATAGGAATCCTAATCCTAGTAGGAGAGTATTCCCTCTTTACTTAGGAGTCCTCTTTGGGGTAGAGTCCTTTCCATGAACGGATTCTGCTACCTTTCCTGTCCGAGTAACCCTACTCAGAAAATAAAAACCCTTTAATTAAACAGGAATATATATATATAGGTGGTATCAAGAGTCCCCCCCTCACATATATTCAAATATTTATGTCTGTCGTATCTGAGTAGAATAGAGCACTTATGCTTCCATATGGAAAGTAGTTAAGTACTGCACAATGATATAGAAGGGTGAGTTGAGGTGGCCAGCCTCAGTCACAAGAAGAAAGTAAAGCTCGGTACTAAGTCTTGAAACCATCGTGTTGCGAAGGCGTCATCTGGACCTTAGAGCACGCTAAATCTACGAGATCGAATGCAATAGATTAACCCGTCCATGTAAAAACGACGTGACGAAACCAGTCATCACTGAATTTTTGATGCTCAGTACAAGGACACGAGGCTTACATGCTCGGAATCTCAGTACTATAAAAGCGACCTAAGGGTTCTAGCTTCAGTCATTGGACTTAGATGCTTAAGGCTTAGATGCTCAGTGCAAGGACACGAGGCTAACATGCTCAGAACCGTAGTACTATAGAAGCGACCTGAGGGTGCCAGCTTCAGTCACTGGACTTAGATGCTCGAGACTAAAATGCTCGGTGCAAGGACGCGAGGCTTATATACTCAGAACCTCAGTACTATAGAAGCGACCTGAGGGTACCAGCTTCAGTCATTAGACTTAGATGCTCGAGGCTTAGATGCTTGGTGCAAGGACGTGAGGCTTACATGCTCAGAACCTCAATACTATAGAAGTGACATGAGGGTGCCAGCTTCAGTCACTAGACTTTAATCTTGGTACACTAGAAGCGCAGTTTGAGTGCCTGATAGTCAGAGTGTACTGAAAGTGTAGCTCGGATGCTAGTTTTGAGTAAATAGAAAGAGAGCTAGTAAAGATGCGTGCAGGCTAAGGCATGGCTATGCCGTTTCGATTCCTAGGGATTTGAAATTTGAATCACTTGAGCAATGCATCTTTTCGTGTGTCAGAAGATAAGACATTTTTCCTACCATCATAATGACCACTCGATTAGTGGGTTTTACTTTTCCCAAATTACCCTTAATAATATAGGGAGAAATGAAGTAATGATGAGGGCAACTAATGGCGTGTTTCCAGATCCCTCTGTAACTTTATAAATATCCTTGTGCTTGTCAACTGATGTATTTTGCCCTTTTGCTTCGCCATTATCACATTTGCATTGCTATTGCCACTTTGTTTTTTGTTTGTCGTAATCTTTGCACTTTGTAACCAGGTGATCTTTGTCTTTCTCCTTCTTTTTCCTATTTTCTTTATCTTTTGTGCACTTTTTCCTCTTCATGGAAAATATTATGGCACCGAGGGAATAGATTAGTTCTGACCTATTTGTGTTAAAAATAGATGATGAACTACTGGGGTGGTACCAAAGGCGGTTCTGTATTCCCACCGATTACACCATTCATATAGTAGATAGAAAGTTTAGGGCTCATATTCCCATGTTAGGGCTTAGTGGATTAGTGGTAGATTTTGACCAGCTAGAGGGGGGTTTAAAGTTTCTGTTAGATCCCTTCGTCAAAAGATTCATGAATAGGTATAACATAGCACCTAGTCAGCTCTATCCGAATAGCTATAGGATTCTGACTAGGTTCATCCAGCTGATGTATGAAGAGGGTAGGGAACCTGATTTGGACATCTTACGATATTTGTATAGTCTGGCTAGGAATATGGGAGAACTAATATTTTCCCTGTCAGTCGTTCCTAACCATACCATTTTTGTAAAACTTCCAAACCTCCATAAGAAGTCGAGGCATAATTTTTTTATCATCGAGCACCCATCAAACTTCGTGGATGTTCGGTGAATGTGGTCTAATGAGTGCCACAGGGTGAAACAGTCTTTGAGACTTCCCAGTCCCAACACGGAGATGGTTTTACAACTATATCTCGATGGTCTTGCCGAAGCTTGATCGGTTGAGGACGTATCCAGGAGATACTTGTGGAGAGTCTGTCCAGACTGTGTTTGTTTTACTGGTACGTTTGGGTTATTTAAAGGTATTCCTCTTACTTGTTTTATCTTTTCGATTGTAGATGGCTGACTTTTTTTTCTTTTGAGGACAGAATTTCCCTTCTAGCTAATGAGCCGACAACTCCAGAGGAAGTACAGGCATCCCCTTCTCTGAAACCTAAAGCCCTTATGGCCCCTAAGGAACAACCGTCGATCCTAAAGGCAAAATTGTAGTCAAATCCTCTCGTGCTGGGAAGGGAGGTCAACGGAAAAGGCGATTGATCGATCAAGACATTGATGCTGAGGGGCTCGATAAAGAGATATACATCCAACGCTCGAGGTTGTCTGTAATATCCCGTATTTTTAAATATTTTAATACTGCATCGGGATATACAGTGTTAATAATTTTTGTATATATTTATGATATTTTATGAGTTGCTATTTAATTAAAATTGATTTTTAATTATTTTATATTATTTTAAGCACTTTACGTAAAATTTTCCTGGGACTTGCATTTTTGGGGAAATTGATAGGTAAATAACTTAATATTAAATATTTTAAATAATTTTACGGACTTGCATGAGCTCATATATATTTTTAAAGTACTAAATAACGTATATATATATTTATTTATTTATTTAACTAGGGTTTAATTAATTACCCTAATATTTTATTATTTATTAATTAGTTTTAATATTATTTAATTATTTTAGTGTATAAATTATTTAAAATATTAAATTATATGTGTGTGGTGTATATTTAATGTGTGTGAGTTTATATTATTTTAATATATAGTGTAAAAGTATATATATATATATATATATATATATATATATATACATATACATTTAATATTAAACAAAAATATAAAGTTTGATTAATTTACGGTTTTGCCATTCTCCCCTCTTCTCCCCCCCCCCCCCCCCCCGATCGCTTCCATTGCCGTTCTGCCGCCTGCCATCCCGTTTTCTCACCATCGGTGTGCCTCCTGGCTTGCCACCTCCTTCCTCCAACTGTTCCGTCGCCAGCAGAGTCCATTTCCGGGGTTGGGAAGCTCATTTTGGCCGGAGAAGCCGAAACTCTTCTCACCGTCGTTCACGACGTTTTCGGCCACCATTTTTGACACCGTCAGTCTCTTTCTTCTCCTTGAGTTCCGGTGAGTGTGATTCCAAGCTTTGTTTCACTTAAAATGGTCTTGATTTGCTTAGGTTTCGATTTTGGTAATTCAGCCATTTTAGGGTTCTTGATTTTTTTGAACTTTGAATTAATTGATTCATGAAATATTCCTTCACAAATGTTGTTCCCCTTAGCTTAATCTTCATGTGTCAATTTTTTCATAATTTTTGGGAATTATTTTGATTTTTGGGTATTTTTAAATATTTTATTATTATTTTCTAATTTTCGAAAATTAATTAATTAAATTATGAAATTGTGTTTTATGGTAAATATAGGGGTTTAATTGAATTATAGAAATTTATTTTGAATTTTTATGAATTTCTATGTATTTATTTTGAATTTAATTAGTTTATGTAATTTTGAGAAAATAGGGTTAATTGTGTTTTTAATTGGAATTAATTAGTTAATTGAGTTTATTTATTGATATTATTGATAAAAATGTTGATAAAATTAATTTTTTACAATTATATTATTTTTGGTGAATTTTTGAAGTAATTTTAGTATATTTATATATATAGGGGTAATTTGGTAATTTTACCCTAAATTGACTAAAAATGTAATTAAATTGGTTTTAATAGTTATTTAAGGTATAAAAATAATTTCTAAAAATTATTTAGTATTTTTGAGTAATTAAAACTATTTTTTCGTAAATTATTTTCAATTATATATATAATATACGATTTTTCTAAATAAATGAGTTTTTATCGGTTTTTACTGTGTTTTAGGGTTAATTACGTAATTTCTACTTATTAAATGTATTTCTATGATATAAGGGTATTTTTTATATTTCTATATTGTTTTGTGAATTGTGGACCCCAGCCGGTAAACTATAGTTTGGAGTCCGACCGAGGGGTTATGGATGTGTTTCTATGTCTATTTTTCAAAGTGTGTTTCTTTGTAGGGCCAGCTCTACTCTTTGAGTAGAGAGATGTCCATTTTACAAGGGAGGTTCTGTCGGATTTTTGGTAGAATTCTCGTAAAACGTGATGTCCGGTCGAACCCTAATTTTGATTCTGTGTCCAATATTCTAGACCAAGTTTCTAGAATTTCTGTTAGGTTTATTCTGATGTCTGTTATTTTTATTTGTTTAGGTGCACCGAGACCGAAGCCTAGTGGACCAGGCCCGTCGGACCTATCTCGAGGAGCGCACTAAGTGTGAGTTATTATTCTATATATATATATATATGTTTTAGGGTTCATGATTTAGAAATGTATGTGTTATTTTGATTAAATATGCATAAATAATTTAATTGGTATTTAAGTTTATTTTTAGTTTATTTTTGGTTTATCTTTGGTTTATTTTGGTATATCTTAAACTATATGCATACTTTATTAAACATTTATATTTAAAATGTTTTTAAATATATATTTAGTTTATTTTTAAGATTATATTGGGTTTATTTGACATATATATACTCAAAATATACCTGGTTTACTTTTGGTATATTTCTAGTATATATATGGTTTGTGTTGCTATTTTATTTAAGTTCATGCATCATTTATTTTTATAAATGTATGTTTTATATTTCAATGAAGGATATCAATTGAACGTGCTACCTAGTGGGCAGCACTAGGACTGAGTACGTATCGGTACGCTTATAGCATTTAGGCTATATTATTAACCATTTGTGGATATTGGTTGGATAAGATTATTTGATATGTGATATATAATTTGGGAGTGTGATTGCTGGAGCTCGGTTGAACAAGTGTCTCGGGGCCAATCACATTGACAGTCAGACTGCTGGAGCTTGGTTGACTTAGTGTCTCGGGGCCAGTCTACTGTCCAAATGGAATAAGTGAGCCTGTGTGGCTAGAGTGTTGTCTAACACTATTTGAGGTTTCGATTTTCTAGGGTTCTATTCGATCCTTCATAAATAGTGATTTTCAATAAATATATAAAATGATTTTATTGCATCTGTGTGTAATTGCTTGTATACATACATATTATATATATATTGTTGACTGTATGCATTGTCATTTAATATGCATATATATATATATATACATATTATAGTAATTCACTCAGTGAGGTCTGACTCACCTCCATTGACTATTTTTCAAGAGAGTCATCTTCATCAGACCTCAGTAGCAGGCCTGTACGCCAGATTTCTTCCGCCCCGGCTTCTTTATGTAAATTGCTCACTTGAGTTTTATTTTTATAATCTAGACACTGCAGTAGTTGTATAAAGTCGTGAGATATGTACTTTAAATATTTAATCTGAATTTGTATTAAAAGTTTTTTTATATATGAGATGAGGATTTGATTTAAATCACGTGGTGGATTATTATTTTTATATTTATGATTTTATTCCGCTGCATAGTATTTTACTTAATTGTGTTATTATTACTATTGCATGTGTTATTTTATTTTAGGCTTGCTACGGGTTCCGGATTCGAAAGAATTCCTGTTCCCTAGCGCCGATCATGGCCCCTGTTTTGGGTCGTGATAAAGTTGGTATTAGAGCAGAGTTCTGTGTCAGGGCTTAGTTGTGTGAGTCATGGCCCTAGTTTTCAAAGTTGTGTTTTCTTTTGGTAACTACTGCAGTGAATTAGGTTCAAGTATGTCTTGATAAGTATTCCTTGCTTTAGTTTTTTGCGTTATTCCTCCGTTGTCTGTTTTGCCTGAATCGTTCTGTTGTCTTTTCAGAATGAGGAGGCGAGCGCGTGTCACTCCACCGATCTTTGAGGCTGAGGATGACGAGTCTTTTCAGGATAAGGTTTTACCTCCTGAGCAACCAGTTAGACATAGAGGTCGTGGCAGAGGTAAACCTCGAGGAGCGACAGGTTGCCGTAGGCAGAGAGAGTTATAGGACGAGGAGCCTATAGAGCCTGAGTTTGATGTTCCTATGCCTCCAGTTGTTCAACCTGCCTATCAGCAGGGTATGTCCGACCATAAGGCAGCTCTGTTCTATGCCAGATTTGGCAGGATTGCGTTTGGTGGGACTTCTGATCTATTAGACTTTCTGCATGCGATCGAGACTCGGACTCGGACTGCTCACACTGAGTATCAGCGGATTATGATCGTCGAGTTGTCTGTCAAGGGACCAGCTCTAGATTGGTTTATTCAGATGATTCAGCCTTATATGATGACGATGACCTGGGCTCAGTTTCGAGAGTGATTTATGAGGAGATTCTGTCCAGAGCCTCTCTGTATGAGCTATCATCTCCGATTGACCAGCATTTCTCGTGGTGATCGATCAGTAGAGGAGTACACCTGAGAGTTGGGTAGATATGCAAAGGATCTGATGCAAGACCAGTACTTGGTAGTCACTACCTATGTTACCGGATTGGGTTTAGCATTTACTGGTATGCCTACAGCAGGCCTTGCTCTAAAGTCTGTGATTGAGTTGGCCAAGGAGATTGAGCTGAGGCTAGTTAGGCAGGGAGCGATGCCTGATTATTACCAGTTGGGAGTTCAGTCGAGTGGATTGCAGACTACTCTGTATTTAAGTTTTCATGTTGGATCGAGTAGTCAGCAGTGAGGTCCGACTTAGTAGAGTCAGAGGCAGCAGCAGCGAGTGCATCGGAGTAGTAGACATGGTCGTGGAGGTCAGCGTAGACTGTTTAGATTCGGGTCAGGTGCTTCGAGCAGCAGTAGTGGTTGCAGTTCTGGATCAGCTGCCAGTGTTTGTCAGACCTGTGGTAGAGTCCATCAGGGACCATGTTATCTGACACCACTGACATGCTTCAGATGTGGGCAGACAGGACATTTTGCCAGATCGTGTCCTTACTCCGGGTATCAGCAGCCGCAGATTCCATGATTTCTATAGCAGTCAATGGTTAGTGCTGCACCTGTGCCATTTCAGTTACCTCCAGCCCAGCATCAGAGTTCCACAGTAAAGTCATGGTAGAGGTACTAGAGGAAGTGCCAGAGGTGTTGGTCAGGCTTCTACCAGTCAGTAGGGAGGTCGAGGTCAGGCCAGAGTCTTTCATCTCACTCAGCAGGATGCTCAGGCATCCAATGTAGTCGTGGCAGGTATTATTTCTGTCTGTTACCTGGATGCTTGGGTTTTGTTTGATCCGGGTGCCACGCATTCATTTGTTTCTCCTATTTTTGCTTCCAAGTCTTGTTGGCAAGCTTCGAGGATGGCTTTTCCTTTGTCTATTGCCACTCCTCTGAGCGATTCCTTGGACACCGATATTGTTCTTTTTGGTTGTCTAGTTCTCATGGGAGATAGAGAATTACCCGCTGATTTGATCCTATTGGATGTGATGGAGTTTGATGTTATTCTGGGAATGGACTGGTTATCTCAGCACTATGCCGTGGTAGATTGTCGGAATAAAGAGGTGACGTTCAGAATTCCTGATGAAGAAGATTTTAAGTTTGTGGATGATAGGAGTTCCGCACCTCAAAATCTTATTTCTACTATTACGGCTAGGAAGTTGTTGAGGAAAGGATGTCAGGGATATTTGGCATTAGTCAGGGATACTTCAGTGGAGAAGTTTTCACTCACAGATGTTCCTGTTGCTTATGAGTTTTTTGATTTTTTCCTGAGGAGTTGCCAGGTTTACCACCTCACAGAGAGATTGAGTTCTGTATAGATGTGGTTCCAGGTACTACTCCTATATCTATGCCACCCTACAGAATGGCTCCTGCAGAGTTGAAAGAGTTGAAGGAGCAATTGCAAGAGTTGTTGAACAAAGGTTTTATCAGACCCAGTGTTTCTCCTTGGGGTGTACCAGTCCTGTTTGTGAAGAATAAGGATGGTACCCTAAGACTGTGCATTGACTACAAAGAGCTAAACAAGGTGACAGTGAAGAACAAGTATCCTCTCCCGAGGATAGATGACTTTTTTTATCAGCTACAGGGTGCATAGTTCTTTTCTAAGATTGACTTGAGGTCAGGTTATCATCAGCTACAGATTAGTGAAGTCGATGTTCCTAAAACGGTATTCCGCACTCGATATGACCATTATGAGTTTCTGGTGATGTCTTTTGGTTTGACTAATGCACCAGCAGCTTTTATAGACCTGATGAATAGGGTATTCAGACCATATGTGGATCAGTTTATGGTAGTCTTCATTAATGATATACTGGTATATTCAAAGAGTATGGCGGAGCATGTATATCATTTGAGGATTGTACTACAGACACTGAGAGATCATCAACTTTATGCTAAATTCTTGAAGTGTGATTTCTGGATGGAGAGTGTTTCTTTTCTTGGATATGTGGTGTCTAAAGAAAAATAGATGGTTTTCCATGAGAGATTTTCCATGATTTAGAATAGATGGTTTAGCATGTTGTCAAAGCAAGTGCTGCAGCTAAACCTGGAAGAAATAACTTGAATTAACAACATAACTCAACCCATTTGACATTCAATTTCAACAAAGCAAAATAGGTAGAAATCAACACTACCAAAGCAACAGAATCAAACTTAACTTTTAGACATCACAACAATGAACAACACCGAAACTCAAGAATGCAGCAGAATCAAAGAAGCAAAATTTGTATTAAGGATCGGTGAAAAACCACTCACAATCAAAGCTAGCTTCCTCTTTATCTCTTTGCTACTTTAACGGACTCAATTCCAGGGCCACGAATAGCTCCTAATCACCATTCACAAGGAATTTCTTAATTCTAGCTCAAACTCAACATTTGCATCATATAAATTTCAAGAATTCTATATCTGAATCTCCATGCATGTAACTTTATGTTAGTCTCATCTACAATCTACAATAATCATTATAATCATTCAAAGTTTCTTACCTCAATGCTTCCTTGATCTACCGGAAACTCAACCCAACTCAAAGCTCTTGTTCTGGTTTTTCTTTTTTTTTAAAAAAAAAAAAAACTCTTTGCTGATTTAACTCCCTTGATCTTCAACTTCTTAAGTGATTTGAGTTTGGTTTCTTGCTTCTAGAGATGAATCAAAGTTTTGAAACCATCTCAATCTAGATGCAGTGCCTCCTATTCTGGTCTCGCTCACGCTCTTCTCTTCTTCACGCAGAGAAGAGTTTTCTCAATTTTTTTTAGCAAATGTCTTAATGAAAGATGAAACTCCCATGCAACTTGACACCTCACCACAATAGATCAAAATTTCCTCTAATTAAATCCTTGTTATTATTATTATTATATTGTTATGATTTATTTGCAAGAGACAAGTGTTCAATTTCATGTAAATTTCTTGACACCTCATATATTCTTTGCAAAAATACGCTTACCCTTAATTCTTTTTTCCTTCTTCAATTGTACCATTCTTAATCTAAATTTTCTTTCACTTGCACCCTTAACACGTTTATCTCTTATAAATTAAGTCCTTCCATTGTTCAATCTCATCAATTTGAGACTTATTTAAATTCTTAATTAATTATTTAATAATAATAAATCTTTAATTTAGCATTTCCTGAGGAGACGGATGTAACAAATTGTCACTCATAATGTAAAACTAGTGAAAAGACTTTATTTATTGTAGGCAAAGGATCCATAGGCATGATTTGAGACCTAACAGTAGCAAAATTTTCATTCAAGCCTTTCAAGATCTTATAACATAGTCATTAGTTTGGTAATTATGAGCAACTTGCAAATCCCCACAATTATATCTTATATTGCAAGAATAATTTGGAACAGTTCTAAGATTCACCAATTTATCCCATAAGATTTTCAATTGAGTAAAATAGTCTATAACATTCCCTGCATTTTGGTGAAATGTATAAATTTTAGCTTGCAAATCTGCTATTTGAAAAGCATCACCTTGTGGGAAGTGTTCTTTCAAGTCATTCCAGACATCAAGAGCATTATCGAGCCATGTAATGCTCTGTGCAATGGAGGGTATGATTACTCTGTAGATCCATGAATTAACCATGGTATTACACTTTTCCCATGCAGCAAAATGTTCTTCATTTCTTGCTGGAATAGGAATGGAACCATTTACACACTTAAGCTTGTTCTTCGACAATAAAGTCATTCTTATAGCTCTGCTCCATGCATGATAATTCGTTCATGTTAACAAGTTTGTTACAAGAACCAAAAAGGGATTTTCACTTAGATGCAATAGTAAGGACTAGTTGGGTCTTCTCTATTGTTGTTATGATGAAAGTACTAAATTTAAAAAAAAAAATCAGAAATTGATGGAAAGAAAAGTTATTTATTTCTCAAGAAAATTTTCAAATTGATGAAAAGAAATGTTGTTCGTTTCTCAAGAAAAATTCAGAGGAAAATAACCATAATGGTTTCAATGCTCTGATACCATGATGAAAACTAAAGCTGTTATTCTCATTAATTTGTAACTACAGTATAGAATTTTGTTATATACAAAATGTAGATGTACATGCTAGATTTGTAACCAACTTGCAAATTAGTTACAACAAAATATAGCTATAATCTAATGCAATAAAGACTAGAGAAAAACTAATATAGTGACTATTTAATCACGACTCATCAACAAATGATTCACTGTCAGTTGATAACACTTGAAACTTCATGAATGGAGCTTCTATTTACTGCTTCTGCTTAGTACTGCTTGCTTCTGCTTACTGTTGTTAGCTACTGCACGTGTTATACTTCATGAGTTTGCCATTACAGCCGGCGTGAACCTTCATTACTGCCCCTAACAGCAAGCTCTACATACCACATGTTAGGATTCATCTGGCAGCTATACAAATCCACTTGACTCGACACCTCGAGAACCACTCCTATTTTGCACTACCTTAGTGGGTGTATCAAATTCTTAAGCCATCAGTTTGACCTTTCCCATTGCATATGCATTTCTAATAGAATTCTGCAACTTCTGCCCACCAGAAGCAGTTGTGTATTGTTGTAATATGTACTGAGCTGAGGAAGTTTCCAGCAATAGGCATCCTTTAGGAAAAAAAAAAAAAAAAGTATTTAAAGAGCCTTTTCTTTTTCTTTTCTCTAGCTGAAAGCTCTTACAATCACTATTGACTCAGTTGCAGAACAGAGAAAATGAAATTTTCTGTCCATTAAATAATCAACTATTTTCTATTTGAGTGTGTTTTTTTTTTAAT
Organism: Mallotus nudiflorus; assembly: GCA_947683625.1. NCBI lineage: Eukaryota > Viridiplantae > Streptophyta > Magnoliopsida > Malpighiales > Euphorbiaceae > Mallotus > Mallotus nudiflorus. Next base: position 2,705,948 of record CANTUR010000125.1, read on the forward strand.
AAGGATATCATATAACCTAAATTTTGATGGATTACACAATAAGAGATAGCTCTCTTTTTTTAAATTAATGACAGTAGAAATGAAACTCTACACCTCAAAATACCTTTGAAGAGAAGTTGACACTTGACAATTCTTTTACTTGTTATTTTGAGTGTATTTTTTTTAACATTCAATAATCAATGGCTTTCTATTTTGAGTATATTTTTTTTGTCTACCAAGAAGAAATTTTTGCCAATTTTATTTTATATTTTTATTGTTTAAGTTTAAAATATTATGGTTCATGTCATAATTTTATGGTACGTGTAATAAATTTAACTACTAAATATAATATATTTAAAATATATAAGAACTTTTGAATTTCTATCAGCACATTTCATAGCAGGAGTCTATGTATTTAAATTTTCATCAAGTCACAAATCCAAAACATTATACAATAATTTTGATCTTTAATGAGTTAAAATGTTAAACCGATAAAAAATCAATATTTAAATGAAGTGATAAAAATCAAAATCTAATAGCATATAAATGAATTTTAAATAACTTGATATTATTGATTTGACTTTTCAACTAATTAAAAGAGATAATCATCAAAAAATTTCTTGATAAAGTCCCAAGAAAATTAATTTGATACCTAATGTAAAAAGCACAAAAAATGAAAAAAATGGCTAACTGTTGGAATTAGTTGTCGATGAGCTATTCTTATTTAAGCAATATCTGAAGTTTAAACGTGGGGTATTCAATTGCATTAAATTAGTTATTGAAATATTTTTATCATTTTTATAATTTTATTCAAATTAAATCAGTAATGATTTTAGATGCTCATAAGAATTTTACTATTTTTATAGTTTTATCTAAATGAGTGGTTTTGACAAAAACCAAAAACAAAAACACATAAAAAAATCATTTCATCTAGAGACTCTATACATGACACGCTCATAACTTGTATAAATGCGAAATAGCTTTACTATTGGGATCCATTCTTTTGTTATCATCAAGATGCCTCCTTTTCAATATTTATATCCTATTCGAATAATTTCCTGGGTACGTAGGGAGACGAAGATCATAGTAAAAGAGGCAACCATGATACCTCCAGCTGAAGATTTGCCCAATAAACATCTTTGGCTATCTAAATTGGACTTGTTGCGTGAAAGAAACAACACCCCTACAGTTTATTTGCACAAGAAGTCGACTGGTTCTGGCTTTTCATTTGAAGCTAAAGCCATAAAGGATGCCATGAGCAAAATTCTTGTGCATTTTTATCCTGTGGCTGGAAGGTTGGGAAGGGATGATAATGACAGGCTTGAAATATATTGTAACAGCAAAGGAGTGATGTTCATAGAAGCTGAGATAGACTGTGCAATCGATGACCTTGGTGACATCATGCGTAATGTTGAATTTCTGCAACTCATCCCCACAGTCGATTGCTCTTGTAGAATCTCTTCTTTCCCTCGCTGTTTTTCAGGTACAAATTTCAAGTTTTTTTCTTTCCGGAAATTCTTGGTTCTTTTGATGTATGATATTCAAGTGAAAAATTTTATCTATTTGGAACGTATTATATCCATTAATCATATTTATAACATATATATATATTCCAAATTTTTTACACTTATTAATCAAAAAAATATTTATATGTCAATAAAATAGAAGGATGTATAAATCTAGGGGAATGTAAATACTCATGTTTATATGTCAATAAAATGGAAGGACATAAATTTTTTTGTCCTTCACTAAATACGAACAATTCTAAACTGTTAGATGTATGGAGTAGACATTTATTAACTTGATGTATTTATCAAGCCGATTAATTCTTTCAACAATGTGCCTTAACGTCTCTGATAATAGCTCCCCACATAAAGCAATCGGTGTAGCAAAGAACAGAGTGTTGCCAAAGTACTTTTGTGGAACTTGAGGGTCCAATCTGGCTCTAGCATCAACAGCTATGATCAACGTTGCTTGATCATCAGCCAAGCCGCTTGCTTTGCTCATGCAACGCCATATATGTGCAGTTAAGATCAAATAGCTACTGTACTGGGTTTTGCCATCTTCAGTGTTAACCATAGTCTTCAATGTGTCAAGTAGATGAGTTGTGATTTTAAGGATTTCAAAAAAAACTGGATTGCTTCTGAATCAATGATCAGCCATTGATTACTTGGAGTTGCTTGATGATTTAACGCCTATACTGCGAGGACCCAACAACTGTCGATGCCCGAACCTCAGCATTGTTAGCTGGATGAGGCTTCCTTTATATGAAGCTGATTTTGGGATGGGGAAGCCTGTGTTCGTTAGGTCAGCTAATCCACTTCCAGGCAAAGGATACATAATGCAAACTCCAACTCCAGTCAAAGATGCAAAGTGGGCAATGATCATTTGCCTCGAGCAAGATCAGAAGCAATCATTCTTGAAACTGTTTGATGGGTTTTAACTTGATTTATGATATGTTCAAGCTTTTAATTTCAAGCTTTCAACAAGTTGTCTGCCTATCTGCCATAGTTCGTGATATTATTCATTGGTCTAAAACATCTTTTTCCATAGTTCGTGATATTATTCATTGGTCTAAAACATCTTTTTCCTTTCTAAAATAAACAAGAATAATGCCACTAGAGTAGTCAAATTATTACTCATCTATAGGGGATAGTTTGAGATGCAGCATTCAAATTCTGATGTTATTGATTTGTAGAATTTACATCTAATTTTTTTTCTTATTTTTTATAATTTCAGATAATACTTTTGGAGAGTCTATTTGAAAATGTTGCCATATAAAACCAGACAGCTTCCGGTAGAGCATCAGACATGTTACCACTTGCTTCACATTGTTAAGATAAGACACACAACTAACATATTATTTGCAGAACCTAACAGGAGGAACATTCTGCCACCATTTGTTTAGTGTAATGGCATTATACTTTGGTGAGAATCCTAAACAACCAGTTTCAATCTCCCACCCTTTCCCTTCCAAAACACTAACATGACTAGCACGCTACCTAAGGCCAAAATAACAGGAGGAACATATTAGAATCATTTTTTCTAGTGTCTAATTTGTGTCAGTTACATGTATAATCTTCACTTCAACAATGTAAGAAGACTTCTGCTTGCTTACACTATGGGCTAAGCAACTCATAGACTTTTGGCAAAATTCTTTAACTAATTCATATTTGAGCCCCATTGTTCAGGTTTGTTATGGTTGTTTACTTTTGTTTTCTAACATTGGTTCCCGCGGGCTACCCTTCAGGAAACAGGAATTTTTACAAAAATATCCATTTTTTATATTTGAATTTCAGCAAAATACCCACTATTTATTAAATATTATATGTGTACATTTTTTAATATATTTTTACATGTGTCTATTTTTTCCGTCACTTTCATTCTTTTGAATAATTACTGTACGTCTCTGTATTAATATATTAACATAGAAATGAATAAATATTTTTTAAATAACGGAACGCAGCCAGAACACAAGTTACACGTTAATTATCCCTTCTTTTTTCTTCTCCCAGCTTCTTCTAGATGGTTTCAGATCATTTTTGTTTTCCATCAAATCTGTTGCTTTTTATTTTCCGCTGTCCTTCCCTGCGTGAGACGACGACAATTCCGATGAAGAGCAACAGCAGCAGCTGGGTGTCTTCTTCCAGATCTGGTTTTGGTACGTCATCGTGGTGGTTTTATAGATGCTCTGTAAATGTTGAATGCATCGCTGCTGCGTCCAAATGCCATTTTGAACTCCACACTAATCACCATCCTTGACAAATGCTAGATAATTTTGCTCGACTCTTCCAGGTATTGCTGTTTCGGTTTCGTTTATTCTCAGTTTTCTCTTTAGATGAAATCTAATTTCACTTTTATTAATTGAACAGATTGGACAGCAAAATTTACCGCTGGGTCTGAAATTCAATGCCAAAGCAATCTTGGATTGTTTTGAGAAAGATAATGAGATTCATGCTTCTGGAAAAAAGCGCAATATTGAATTCAAAATGACTGAAGGTGACTTCCAATTCTTTGAAGGAAAATGGTCTATTGAACAGGTAACAACTGAGAACTGGTTATAATTAAAATGTAATTTGAACTGGAGCACCATTGCACAGCACATTATAATATCAATTCACTTTCAGAACTTGATTTGATAGCTTGGAATGGATTCACTTCCTTTACTTGCTTGTCTGGAGATGTTTCAAAAATAGGAGTTCAGAGTCCCATGTGTATGCATTTTTGAGTTATAACGGAATCAACGGAACAATAAGGCAGTGCTTTGAGGTTCTTGGTTTAAGTTTGTTGTCTTATAATTTTTGTCAGTGATGAGTGTTTTTTATATGAAGAGAGCAACTACCAATTGCTAGAAACATGATCATGTGATAAGAAGCACATCACTCATGAACTTTTGGTCTTTAAGTTCATATTTTCACTATAGCATACTCAACCAATTCAGAGGTTCCTAGTTCTCTAATTTACTGGAATTTTCTTTTAAATTCACACTTATATGTTGCATCTGATTTCATTTTTCTACAATTTTATGGTCTGGTCTGGTTTGCCAGTCTGTGTTTGTGTTTGCTTATTTTACTGGTCTGTATTGTTACTGGCTATGCCCTGTAATACGATCCTATCAAAATGTTCTGTAACCTTTCCAAGGCATAGTCTTGTATTGACTGCTCTTACATAAACTTCAATTTTACATGTAGGAGCATTCTGCTTTCTGGAACTGGTGAATGGATATTCACTTTGATCGTTTAAATAATTCATGGGTCATATTTCCCTCGACACCCTATGATGCAGTTTATGTTAAACAATTGTTGCCATCATGTTGCTCTTTTATTGAGTTTTATTGCTATCTTTAAGCTGTAGCTATTGTTCCTTAGCACTATGTCTTATAATTAAAAGGTGCTGATGCAGGTTACTAAACCAAGATCTGAAGAAAGTGATATCTTAGCTGGTCAAGAATTTGAGACAACTCTTTCATATTTTGTTGACGTAAAGCCTAAGCTATGGTTGCCTGTTCACCTAGTTGAAGGTAGGTTGTCTAGAGAGATACAGACGAACCTCTCATGTATCAGGGAAGAAGCACAAAAGATGATCCAAGATACTGCGCATGCTCAATAGGAACATTTCTGAATAATTCATGCACGCTACTTGCTTTAGGCTTATTCAAATTTTTTAAAGCACCTATGATTGATGTGCTTCTACATTTTGTAATTTGTGTTTTTCTCATATCATTTATAAAATTTATAAATTCTGTCACATTATATTTTATTATTTAATTAAAATTTATTTTTGCCAATTAACAAAAATTATTAATTTAAAACAAGTTTTTTGTGCCACAATTTTTTTTTTTTTTTTTGCTAAAATAAATTAAGGCTATTAAATTAATGGTCATTTGATTTAATCAAAATTTTGAAGTCCAAAATAATTAAAAAACTCAGTCCACAATCCATAACCAGTGTAATTTGTAGAAAGTTCTGGAAACATAATTTATTATGCAGGAGTTGCTTGGGGAAGATGACCTTTGGAATTGAAAAATTACTTGAAGAAATAAATTAAGGATAAGATTATAGTTCTCAAAATATCTTGGGAAAAGAAAAATACTAACTGGAAATTATCTGTGCATTGATGAAGAAGAAGATTTTGGAATGCCTTTGGGATGAAGGCTGCTGGAAAGTTACATGAATTAATTCAAATCAGGAACTGAAAACTCTTGAATTGTTGAAGAATTAAATGGGAGAAATAGCTTGTAAGTAAAAGGAGCCTATAAAGCAAATGAGAAGACACAGACAAATCATCAACATCTACATCAACAACTCCAATCATTAGCAAATCTTTATCATTAGCTTACTATCAATTTCTTTAGTTTACTAAAGTATTGTCTTTACTTTATTTTCACCTTGTACTCAGTTCTAAAATCAGTACAATTTCCCTTTACTTGCTCAATAGTTTCTTTATTCTCAAATTTATTTTCATCTGTGAAATCCAAGAAAATTGTAGTAAAGGAACTTCGGGATCCACATCTGTCTGAAAAAGAAGTTAGGTTTTATTTTGAGAAATATCTCCTATGACACACTCACAAATCAATTAACACGTAAAACTTAGCTAACACAAGTATATGACATTGTTTGTTGACATAGGTTATTGAAAATGCAAAATAGATGACATATTCATTATTTAATTAACTATATTTTTTAATATTATCCAAATATTTTCTGAATATTATTCATATGTGTTGAAAGAGCAAAACAAGTGTCATATCATTATTCAAATTTTTTGTAATATTATTCAAATATATTCTAAATCTTATTCGTATAAGTTGAATAGGCAAAAAGGTGGCATATCATTATACAACATTTTTGAAAATTATCATAATATTTTTTGAATATTATTCATATATGTTGAAAGTGCAAAAAGGTGTCATATCATTATACAATATTTTTGAATATTATCCTAATATTTTCTAAATCTTATTCATATATGTTGAATATATAAAACTTGTGTCATAGTCATTATTCAACATTCTTGAATATTATCCGTATATTTTTGAAACTTTATTCGTATATGTGAAAATACAAAACATGTGTCATATTTATTATTCAGTTATATTCATTTTTAAATATTATCTATACATTTTCGGAATCTTATTTGCATATATTGAAAATGCAAAACAGTATAAAAATATTATATGATATGAATATAATAAGTATTTGAAATACAAAATAGTATATATCAACCTATAATATATATATATATATTTGAAACTTTTATTATTTATTAAAACTAATATGACTTGTATAATTTAAATATCTGAAATAGAGCACAATGTCTATATATATTAATAACAAAAAAAACTAAAAACTAAGAATAACAATTAAAAAAAGGAAAAATAAAAAATTTTAAAAATAAAAATAACATAAAATAAGAAAAATAAGCAACAAATAAAATAAAATAAAAAAGAGAAAATTAAAAATAAATATAAGGATAAAAGAAAAAATGAAAAATAAGGATAAGAGAGATTAAGAAAAAAATAAATACTAAAGAAAAAATAAAAGAGAGAAAAAATAAAATAAAGAAAAATTGAAAAATAAGGATAATAAAGAAAAATAAAAAAAGAAGAAAGAAGAAAAAATAAGGATAATAAAGAAAATAAAAAATAAAAAAATAAAGACAACAGAGAAAAATAAAAAATTAAGGTAACATAAAAATTAAAAAAGGAAAAAAATAAAAATAAAAAAATTTAAAAAGGAAGATTGTTTCTTCCTAAGGGCACTAAGAATGTTTCTTCATATAAAAGAAAATTATTGTTTATTTCAGATATATTATATCAAATGATTGAGTTTGTAATATATATTTCAAACGTTTTACTTTCCGTTGAGAAAAATATTATATATATATATATACTCGAAGGGAGTAAATAAAATTTAATTTAATTTAATTTAATTTAATTCTTAAACTCCATCATGAAGCTAGAGTGGCAGGGCAGTTGCCTCAAGTAGTGCACCAAGACCTTCCTTCACACCTTTTGGATCATCAAATTCGCTAGTAACTCATTCTTTGGTAAAAATATATGCCCTTTTTCTCACTAGCAATTCAACGATTAATGCGTTGACGTACTCTTTATAGAACATCTAACTACAAGATACATGTGTCAGTGTAATTTCCAACATTTTACAATATGATGCTTTTTGGATAGCAATTTGAATCAAATGTATGTATAACTATCTCAACAACGAAGCAGATATGTGCAGCCTGTACAAACACACGTGGCTTGGACATGGAGCTAGCGTGGGTGCCTGGACATGCAGCTGCAGGGTACATCATAAATTCTTCAACAATTCTGAAGTCTGATGCTTTCTATTCTATCATTTAATGCAACGTCCATCTAATCTTCATCACTTCACTGCCTTCAATCAATCACTACGTAGAAGCTTCCTGCCGACACTGAACAATTAGGGTGAAAGTCGATTAATTCATCTTCAATTCGGATCATATTCTACATGTAATAAGAGTTTATTTTAAAAGCTTTAAAGTAAGTATATAATTAGAATTTGAATTCAAAATATTTAATTAAAATAAAAAAAATTTCTCATTCAGTCCTTTTTAAATTGACGACACTAAATTTTAATTAATTATAATAATAATAACAATCTCTGTACATGTCTTTTTAAGTGCTCAAAATGTTTATACAATTTTATTAGCACCTCCTAAAATCCAGCTACATTTTGTGAAAAAAAAATTACTCCATATATTTCTTGAATTTGGACCATCAGGGTACATATGATATGATCTCAAAGTCAAATGTAATTAATTATTGTATTATGTTTTGTTAATTGAATTACACAATAAGGTCTCATTTCACATATGCTATGAAATTAATCAATGTGGTCTAGATTCTACACATCAATTGTCTTGAACTGGGCAAATTAAAAAAAAAAAAAATTTATGTAAAGTTAAAATTTATCGGATACGTAAGATGTATTATATTTTATGATAGAATTTTATGTCATATCATTCAAACATTTTACATTTAATTAATAAAAATGAGATACATATCTCTCTATTATAAATCTTATAATGAGATATAATATATTCAGTATAGATAAAATATATGTTTAGCCCATCGAATATATAAGTCATTTTAAAACTGGTATTATTTTAAGTTTAAATTTCAGTAGAAGCTAAGTAACTTGAAAAAAAAAAAAACAATTTATCTTATAATAGTATATTCAATAAATCTCACGTTTGGAATATCATTTAAGTTCTTAATTCCTCATTTCTTCTTGAAGGCAATGTTTATTAAGAATTTGAATTTATAGTTCCCAGTCAACTTTAGTATCTCTAACACAATCATCCTAGGAAAGAAGAAGGAAGATGCTGGACTACTTATTTATTAAAACTAAGTATAGATATGATTAAAAAAAAAAAAAACAGATATTGTTTCCCTTGTATAAATAAGGTCGAAAGATATATTTTATAAGTGTTCTAAATAATAAAATATGAACATTAAAAATAGAAAGCAAGATTCAATCTCAAAGCAATTATATGATGGACTAGTTTAGCTGTAGGCTTGCACTTCCATTACATTAAAGAAGTATTGAAATCAACTAATTTTGAATCAGCTGAAAGGAATTATTGTCATTTAAGTAAGGTATTGAATTTATATTGTATTGTATGTAAATGTATTAAATTAATTATTAAAAATTGTAAATTGAATCAGATTATTAAATTTCAATGAACTCTTAATATTATAGTTTAAATAAAACAAAAAAACATTAAAATTCAAAGAATTGGCTTAATGGTGAAAAATTTTATAAAAATTTTATTTAAAAATATCTCATAGTAGGAGGTTTCGTGTTCAACTAAATTAAATTTGTGAGTATTAAATCTTAATAATTCCCTTTCATGAATTAAAAGCTAATTTTGTGTTTCTACAACTTTATATCCATTTTAGCAGTAGACAGTAGACACTGAAGTGTTAAGGTTGTGGTATGGTCTATATACAGAAGACGAGCACGTTGTTTTAAATGTGTCAAAAAATCTCACTGAATTAATCTTGAAAGAAACAATTCAGAATGTGGTTTTGTGTTTGACATAGAGCCTTAGAGATACCTCTCTGGTGGGTAACTATAATGAGGCTACCAATTCTATGTTCCTTTTAATGTTTTATTAAATTATCTTTTTAAAAAAATAATTTATTAAATTTTAGATATATTATGCGTGAATTTTTTTTAATAGCATGTATAGTGATTGATTATAAAAGTTTTCATACACATCAAGTTACAAATCATCCCATAATTTACTAGCCTATTGGTGAAAAAAACAATTAAAAGTTATTTTAGTACAAATAACTTTTTAGTTAAAATTAAATAAAAATATTAACGTGTTATTTTTTAAAATGTTAAATTTACCTTTTTTATTTTTTGTATAAAAAATCTAAACTTTTTAAATTTGTGACAATTTTATCCCAATTTTTAAATTTTAATAAAATATTTTAATTTAACTATTTTATTATTAAAAATAATTATTTATTTAAAATTAAATAAATAATACATACATAATAATAAATGAATTACAAATTAGTTGGTAGAGGATTATTCTGAGTTTAATGACATGACCGTTTTCGTTGCTTTATAAAGGAGTATCATAGACTAAATTACCATTTCCCCCTTTAAAAACTGACTTCATTCAGAATTTTTCCTCTGATAACTTATTTTTGGAAGTTTAAAATCTTGTAATCAATGAATAAAGGGTAAGGTGAGAAGTGGAGAGAATCCCTACAAACACTCTAATACCTAAGTCAAAGAACAGAAAAAGAATTTGTATAGAGAGCAAGGAATAATTAGAATATAAGAGAATAAGATTATATAGAATGAGAGGTATGAGGTCCTATTTATAGTGATACTTAAACCTGAAAGGAGTAGGATTCTTTGTGGGATAGGAATCCTAATCCTAGTAGGAGAGTATTCCCTCTTTACTTAGGAGTCCTCTTTGGGGTAGAGTCCTTTCCATGAACGGATTCTGCTACCTTTCCTGTCCGAGTAACCCTACTCAGAAAATAAAAACCCTTTAATTAAACAGGAATATATATATATAGGTGGTATCAAGAGTCCCCCCCTCACATATATTCAAATATTTATGTCTGTCGTATCTGAGTAGAATAGAGCACTTATGCTTCCATATGGAAAGTAGTTAAGTACTGCACAATGATATAGAAGGGTGAGTTGAGGTGGCCAGCCTCAGTCACAAGAAGAAAGTAAAGCTCGGTACTAAGTCTTGAAACCATCGTGTTGCGAAGGCGTCATCTGGACCTTAGAGCACGCTAAATCTACGAGATCGAATGCAATAGATTAACCCGTCCATGTAAAAACGACGTGACGAAACCAGTCATCACTGAATTTTTGATGCTCAGTACAAGGACACGAGGCTTACATGCTCGGAATCTCAGTACTATAAAAGCGACCTAAGGGTTCTAGCTTCAGTCATTGGACTTAGATGCTTAAGGCTTAGATGCTCAGTGCAAGGACACGAGGCTAACATGCTCAGAACCGTAGTACTATAGAAGCGACCTGAGGGTGCCAGCTTCAGTCACTGGACTTAGATGCTCGAGACTAAAATGCTCGGTGCAAGGACGCGAGGCTTATATACTCAGAACCTCAGTACTATAGAAGCGACCTGAGGGTACCAGCTTCAGTCATTAGACTTAGATGCTCGAGGCTTAGATGCTTGGTGCAAGGACGTGAGGCTTACATGCTCAGAACCTCAATACTATAGAAGTGACATGAGGGTGCCAGCTTCAGTCACTAGACTTTAATCTTGGTACACTAGAAGCGCAGTTTGAGTGCCTGATAGTCAGAGTGTACTGAAAGTGTAGCTCGGATGCTAGTTTTGAGTAAATAGAAAGAGAGCTAGTAAAGATGCGTGCAGGCTAAGGCATGGCTATGCCGTTTCGATTCCTAGGGATTTGAAATTTGAATCACTTGAGCAATGCATCTTTTCGTGTGTCAGAAGATAAGACATTTTTCCTACCATCATAATGACCACTCGATTAGTGGGTTTTACTTTTCCCAAATTACCCTTAATAATATAGGGAGAAATGAAGTAATGATGAGGGCAACTAATGGCGTGTTTCCAGATCCCTCTGTAACTTTATAAATATCCTTGTGCTTGTCAACTGATGTATTTTGCCCTTTTGCTTCGCCATTATCACATTTGCATTGCTATTGCCACTTTGTTTTTTGTCTGTCGTAATCTTTGCACTTTGTAACCAGGTGATCTTTGTCTTTCTCCTTCTTTTTCCTATTTTCTTTATCTTTTGTGCACTTTTTCCTCTTCATGGAAAATATTATGGCACCGAGGGAATAGATTAGTTCTGACCTATTTGTGTTAAAAATAGATGATGAACTACTGGGGTGGTACCAAAGGCGGTTCTGTATTCCCACCGATTACACCATTCATATAGTAGATAGAAAGTTTAGGGCTCATATTCCCATGTTAGGGCTTAGTGGATTAGTGGTAGATTTTGACCAGCTAGAGGGGGGTTTAAAGTTTCTGTTAGATCCCTTCGTCAAAAGATTCATGAATAGGTATAACATAGCACCTAGTCAGCTCTATCCGAATAGCTATAGGATTCTGACTAGGTTCATCCAGCTGATGTATGAAGAGGGTAGGGAACCTGATTTGGACATCTTACGATATTTGTATAGTCTGGCTAGGAATATGGGAGAACTAATATTTTCCCTGTCAGTCGTTCCTAACCATACCATTTTTGTAAAACTTCCAAACCTCCATAAGAAGTCGAGGCATAATTTTTTTATCATCGAGCACCCATCAAACTTCGTGGATGTTCGGTGAATGTGGTCTAATGAGTGCCACAGGGTGAAACAGTCTTTGAGACTTCCCAGTCCCAACACGGAGATGGTTTTACAACTATATCTCGATGGTCTTGCCGAAGCTTGATCGGTTGAGGACGTATCCAGGAGATACTTGTGGAGAGTCTGTCCAGACTGTGTTTGTTTTACTGGTACGTTTGGGTTATTTAAAGGTATTCCTCTTACTTGTTTTATCTTTTCGATTGTAGATGGCTGACTTTTTTTTCTTTTGAGGACAGAATTTCCCTTCTAGCTAATGAGCCGACAACTCCAGAGGAAGTACAGGCATCCCCTTCTCTGAAACCTAAAGCCCTTATGGCCCCTAAGGAACAACCGTCGATCCTAAAGGCAAAATTGTAGTCAAATCCTCTCGTGCTGGGAAGGGAGGTCAACGGAAAAGGCGATTGATCGATCAAGACATTGATGCTGAGGGGCTCGATAAAGAGATATACATCCAACGCTCGAGGTTGTCTGTAATATCCCGTATTTTTAAATATTTTAATACTGCATCGGGATATACAATGTTAATAATTTTTGTATATATTTATGATATTTTATGAGTTGCTATTTAATTAAAATTGATTTTTAATTATTTTATATTATTTTAAGCACTTTACGTAAAATTTTCCTGGGACTTGCATTTTTGGGGAAATTGATAGGTAAATAACTTAATATTAAATATTTTAAATAATTTTACGGACTTGCATGAGCTCATATATATTTTTAAAGTACTAAATAACGTATATATATATTTATTTATTTATTTAACTAGGGTTTAATTAATTACCCTAATATTTTATTATTTATTAATTAGTTTTAATATTATTTAATTATTTTAGTGTATAAATTATTTAAAATATTAAATTATATGTGTGTGGTGTATATTTAATGTGTGTGAGTTTATATTATTTTAATATATAGTGTAAAAGTATATATATATATATATATATATATATATATATACATATACATTTAATATTAAACAAAAATATAAAGTTTGATTAATTTACGGTTTTGCCATTCTCCCCTCTTCTCCCCCCCCCCCCCCCGATCGCTTCCATTGCCGTTCTGCCGCCTGCCATCCCGTTTTCTCACCATCGGTGTGCCTCCTGGCTTGCCACCTCCTTCCTCCAACTGTTCCGTCGCCAGCAGAGTCCATTTCCGGGGTTGGGAAGCTCATTTTGGCCGGAGAAGCCGAAACTCTTCTCACCGTCGTTCACGACGTTTTCGGCCACCATTTTTGACACCGTCAGTCTCTTTCTTCTCCTTGAGTTCCGGTGAGTGTGATTCCAAGCTTTGTTTCACTTAAAATGGTCTTGATTTGCTTAGGTTTCGATTTTGGTAATTCAGCCATTTTAGGGTTCTTGATTTTTTTGAACTTTGAATTAATTGATTCATGAAATATTCCTTCACAAATGTTGTTCCCCTTAGCTTAATCTTCATGTGTCAATTTTTTCATAATTTTTGGGAATTATTTTGATTTTTGGGTATTTTTAAATATTTTATTATTATTTTCTAATTTTCGAAAATTAATTAATTAAATTATGAAATTGTGTTTTATGGTAAATATAGGGGTTTAATTGAATTATAGAAATTTATTTTGAATTTTTATGAATTTCTATGTATTTATTTTGAATTTAATTAGTTTATGTAATTTTGAGAAAATAGGGTTAATTGTGTTTTTAATTGGAATTAATTAGTTAATTGAGTTTATTTATTGATATTATTGATAAAAATGTTGATAAAATTAATTTTTTACAATTATATTTTTTTTGGTGAATTTTTGAAGTAATTTTAGTATATTTATATATATAGGGGTAATTTGGTAATTTTACCCTAAATTGACTAAAAATGTAATTAAATTGGTTTTAATAGTTATTTAAGGTATAAAAATAATTTCTAAAAATTATTTAGTATTTTTGAGTAATTAAAACTATTTTTTCGTAAATTATTTTCAATTATATATATAATATACGATTTTTCTAAATAAATGAGTTTTTATCGGTTTTTACTGTGTTTTAGGGTTAATTACGTAATTTCTACTTATTAAATGTATTTCTATGATATAAGGGTATTTTTTATATTTCTATATTGTTTTGTGAATTGTGGACCCCAGTCGGTAAACTATAGTTTGGAGTCCGACCGAGGGGTTATGGATGTGTTTCTATGTCTATTTTTCAAAGTGTGTTTCTTTGTAGGGCCAGCTCTACTCTTTGAGTAGAGAGATGTCCATTTTACAAGGGAGGTTCTGTCGGATTTTTGGTAGAATTCTCGTAAAACGTGATGTCCGGTCGAACCCTAATTTTGATTCTGTGTCCAATATTCTAGACCAAGTTTCTAGAATTTCTGTTAGGTTTATTCTGATGTCTGTTATTTTTATTTGTTTAGGTGCACCGAGACCGAAGCCTAGTGGACCAGGCCCGTCGGACCTATCTCGAGGAGCGCACTAAGTGTGAGTTATTATTCTATATATATATATATATGTTTTAGGGTTCATGATTTAGAAATGTATGTGTTATTTTGATTAAATATGCATAAATAATTTAATTGGTATTTAAGTTTATTTTTAGTTTATTTTTGGTTTATCTTTGGTTTATTTTGGTATATCTTAAACTATATGCATACTTTATTAAACATTTATATTTAAAATGTTTTTAAATATATATTTAGTTTATTTTTAAGATTATATTGGGTTTATTTGACATATATATACTCAAAATATACCTGGTTTACTTTTGGTATATTTCTAGTATATATATGGTTTGTGTTGCTATTTTATTTAAGTTCATGCATCATTTATTTTTATAAATGTATGTTTTATATTTCAATGAAGGATATCAATTGAACGTGCTACCTAGTGGGCAGCACTAGGACTGAGTACGTATCGGTACGCTTATAGCATTTAGGCTATATTATTAACCATTTGTGGATATTGGTTGGATAAGATTATTTGATATGTGATATATAATTTGGGAGTGTGATTGCTGGAGCTCGGTTGAACAAGTGTCTCGGGGCCAATCACATTGACAGTCAGACTGCTGGAGCTTGGTTGACTTAGTGTCTCGGGGCCAGTCTACTGTCCAAATGGAATAAGTGAGCCTGTGTGGCTAGAGTGTTGTCTAACACTATTTGAGGTTTCGATTTTCTAGGGTTCTATTCGATCCTTCATAAATAGTGATTTTCAATAAATATATAAAATGATTTTATTGCATCTGTGTGTAATTGCTTGTATACATACATATTATATATATATTGTTGACTGTATGCATTGTCATTTAATATGCATATATATATATATATACATATTATAGTAATTCACTCAGTGAGGTCTGACTCACCTCCATTGACTATTTTTCAAGAGAGTCATCTTCATCAGACCTCAGTAGCAGGCCTGTACGCCAGATTTCTTCCGCCCCGGCTTCTTTATGTAAATTGCTCACTTGAGTTTTATTTTTATAATCTAGACACTGCAGTAGTTGTATAAAGTCGTGAGATATGTACTTTAAATATTTAATCTGAATTTGTATTAAAAGTTTTTTTATATATGAGATGAGGATTTGATTTAAATCACGTGGTGGATTATTATTTTTATATTTATGATTTTATTCCGCTGCATAGTATTTTACTTAATTGTGTTATTATTACTATTGCATGTGTTATTTTATTTTAGGCTTGCTACGGGTTCCGGATTCGAAAGAATTCCTGTTCCCTAGCGCCGATCATGGCCCCTGTTTTGGGTCGTGATAAAGTTGGTATTAGAGCAGAGTTCTGTGTCAGGGCTTAGTTGTGTGAGTCATGGCCCTAGTTTTCAAAGTTGTGTTTTCTTTTGGTAACTACTGCAGTGAATTAGGTTCAAGTATGTCTTGATAAGTATTCCTTGCTTTAGTTTTTTGCGTTATTCCTCCGTTGTCTGTTTTGCCTGAATCGTTCTGTTGTCTTTTCAGAATGAGGAGGCGAGCGCGTGTCACTCCACCGATCTTTGAGGCTGAGGATGACGAGTCTTTTCAGGATAAGGTTTTACCTCCTGAGCAACCAGTTAGACATAGAGGTCGTGGCAGAGGTAAACCTCGAGGAGCGACAGGTTGCCGTAGGCAGAGAGAGTTATAGGACGAGGAGCCTATAGAGCCTGAGTTTGATGTTCCTATGCCTCCAGTTGTTCAACCTGCCTATCAGCAGGGTATGTCCGACCATAAGGCAGCTCTGTTCTATGCCAGATTTGGCAGGATTGCGTTTGGTGGGACTTCTGATCTATTAGACTTTCTGCATGCGATCGAGACTCGGACTCGGACTGCTCACACTGAGTATCAGCGGATTATGATCGTCGAGTTGTCTGTCAAGGGACCAGCTCTAGATTGGTTTATTCAGATGATTCAGCCTTATATGATGACGATGACCTGGGCTCAGTTTCGAGAGTGATTTATGAGGAGATTCTGTCCAGAGCCTCTCTGTATGAGCTATCATCTCCGATTGACCAGCATTTCTCGTGGTGATCGATCAGTAGAGGAGTACACCTGAGAGTTGGGTAGATATGCAAAGGATCTGATGCAAGACCAGTACTTGGTAGTCACTACCTATGTTACCGGATTGGGTTTAGCATTTACTGGTATGCCTACAGCAGGCCTTGCTCTAAAGTCTGTGATTGAGTTGGCCAAGGAGATTGAGCTGAGGCTAGTTAGGCAGGGAGCGATGCCTGATTATTACCAGTTGGGAGTTCAGTCGAGTGGATTGCAGACTACTCTGTATTTAAGTTTTCATGTTGGATCGAGTAGTCAGCAGTGAGGTCCGACTTAGTAGAGTCAGAGGCAGCAGCAGCGAGTGCATCGGAGTAGTAGACATGGTCGTGGAGGTCAGCGTAGACTGTTTAGATTCGGGTCAGGTGCTTCGAGCAGCAGTAGTGGTTGCAGTTCTGGATCAGCTGCCAGTGTTTGTCAGACCTGTGGTAGAGTCCATCAGGGACCATGTTATCTGACACCACTGACATGCTTCAGATGTGGGCAGACAGGACATTTTGCCAGATCGTGTCCTTACTCCGGGTATCAGCAGCCGCAGATTCCATGATTTCTATAGCAGTCAATGGTTAGTGCTGCACCTGTGCCATTTCAGTTACCTCCAGCCCAGCATCAGAGTTCCACAGTAAAGTCATGGTAGAGGTACTAGAGGAAGTGCCAGAGGTGTTGGTCAGGCTTCTACCAGTCAGTAGGGAGGTCGAGGTCAGGCCAGAGTCTTTCATCTCACTCAGCAGGATGCTCAGGCATCCAATGTAGTCGTGGCAGGTATTATTTCTGTCTGTTACCTGGATGCTTGGGTTTTGTTTGATCCGGGTGCCACGCATTCATTTGTTTCTCCTATTTTTGCTTCCAAGTCTTGTTGGCAAGCTTCGAGGATGGCTTTTCCTTTGTCTATTGCCACTCCTCTGAGCGATTCCTTGGACACCGATATTGTTCTTTTTGGTTGTCTAGTTCTCATGGGAGATAGAGAATTACCCGCTGATTTGATCCTATTGGATGTGATGGAGTTTGATGTTATTCTGGGAATGGACTGGTTATCTCAGCACTATGCCGTGGTAGATTGTCGGAATAAAGAGGTGACGTTCAGAATTCCTGATGAAGAAGATTTTAAGTTTGTGGATGATAGGAGTTCCGCACCTCAAAATCTTATTTCTACTATTACGGCTAGGAAGTTGTTGAGGAAAGGATGTCAGGGATATTTGGCATTAGTCAGGGATACTTCAGTGGAGAAGTTTTCACTCACAGATGTTCCTGTTGCTTATGAGTTTTTTGATTTTTTCCTGAGGAGTTGCCAGGTTTACCACCTCACAGAGAGATTGAGTTCTGTATAGATGTGGTTCCAGGTACTACTCCTATATCTATGCCACCCTACAGAATGGCTCCTGCAGAGTTGAAAGAGTTGAAGGAGCAATTGCAAGAGTTGTTGAACAAAGGTTTTATCAGACCCAGTGTTTCTCCTTGGGGTGTACCAGTCCTGTTTGTGAAGAATAAGGATGGTACCCTAAGACTGTGCATTGACTACAAAGAGCTAAACAAGGTGACAGTGAAGAACAAGTATCCTCTCCCGAGGATAGATGACTTTTTTTATCAGCTACAGGGTGCATAGTTCTTTTCTAAGATTGACTTGAGGTCAGGTTATCATCAGCTACAGATTAGTGAAGTCGATGTTCCTAAAACGGTATTCCGCACTCGATATGACCATTATGAGTTTCTGGTGATGTCTTTTGGTTTGACTAATGCACCAGCAGCTTTTATAGACCTGATGAATAGGATATTCAGACCATATGTGGATCAGTTTATGGTAGTCTTCATTAATGATATACTGGTATATTCAAAGAGTATGGCGGAGCATGTATATCATTTGAGGATTGTACTACAGACACTGAGAGATCATCAACTTTATGCTAAATTCTTGAAGTGTGATTTCTGGATGGAGAGTGTTTCTTTTCTTGGATATGTGGTGTCTAAAGAAGGTATCCAAGTTGATCCATAAAAGATTAAAGCAGTGTCTGAGTGGCCTAGATCGACTTCTGTTACTGAGATTCGGAGTTTTCTGGGTTTAGCTGGGTATTATAAGCAGTTTGTGCAAGATTTTTCTAAAATTGCAACCCGTATGACTCGCTTGACTCAGAAGAATGTTAGATTTGAGTGGTCAGAAGCTTGTGAGAATAGTTTCCAGTTATTGAAGGAGAAATTGACCACAACCCCAGTGTTAGCTTTGCCTAATAGTGTGGATCAGTTCACAGTTTATTGTGATGCCTCTAGAGTTGGCCTTGGTTGTGTGTTGATGCAAAATGGAAAGGTGATAGCCTATACTTCGAGGTAGTTGAAGAAGCATGAGCAGAACTATCCCACACATGACCTTGAAATGGTTGCGGTGATCTTTGCTCTAAAGATTTAGAGACATTATTTGTACAGGGTGACTTGTGAGATATTTACTAATCACAAGAGCCTTAAGTACATTTTCCAGCAGAGAGATCTGAATCTGAGGCAGAGGAGATGGTTGGAATTATTAAAGGATTATGACTGTGAGATTTTATATCATCCGGGCAAGGCTAATGTGGTAGCAGATGCCTTAAGTAGAAAGTCTTCAAGCAGTCTTGCTCACATTAGTGTTGAGAGGAGACCGTTGATCCAAGAGTTGCATCTGATGGTGGATCAAGGTCTGATGATGAAGATCAGTAGATCTAGTAGACTGCTAGCTCAGTTTAAGGTGCGATCTGTACTGAGGGATAGGATTAAAGCAGCTCAGAGCCGAGATCCTATTCTAGAAGAGCTTGCAGAGAATGTCAAAGCAGGGAAGTTCACTGATTTCACACTCGATGATGATGGTGTGTTGTGGATCAGTGGTAGATTATGTATTCCTGATGTGGATGATTTGAGAGAAGAGATCCTAGAGGAAGCACATTCTACAGCTTATAGCGTACATCCGGGTGTCACTAAGATGTACCATAGTATCAGAGATCTATACTGGTGGGATGGAATGAAGAAGGATGTCACTGATTATGTTGCTAAGTGCCTGATGTGTCAGCAAGTGAAAGCCGAACATCAGAAGCCTTCTGGGAAGCTTCAACCTATTCCTATTCCTGAGTGGAAGTGGGAAAGGATAGCTATGGATTTTGTGGTTGGTTTACCTCGTTCTAAGGATGGATGCGATTCTATTTGGGTGATTGTAGACAGATTGACGAAGTCTGCACATTTCTTGCCTGTGAAAGCCACATATTCTGTAGCTAGATTGGCGAAGCTATATGTGAAGCATATTGTGTGCCTTCTTGGAGTACCTATGTCTATTGTGTCAGATAGAGGTTTAGTGTTTACCTCTCATTTTTAGCAGAAGTTGCCGGAAGCGATGGGCACTAGGTTGGACTTCAATACTGCTTTTCATCCTCAGACAGATGGTCAGTCTAAGAGAACGATCCAAACACTAGAAGATATGTTGAGGATGTGTGTCCTGGATTTGGGAGGTAGCTGGGATGATCATTTGCCACCGTAGAGTTTGCATATAATAACAGCTACCATAGCAGTATTGGCATGGCACCGTATGAGGCGTTGTACGGAAGGAAGTGTAGATCCCCTCTAAGTTGGGATGAGATTGGTGAGAGAGCTTTGAATGGACCTGAGATGGTTCAGGATGCTGCAGAGAAAGTCATCGTAATTAAGCAAAGATTAGAGACCGCAGTTAGCAGGCAGAAGAGCTATGTGAATCCTAGGCGCAGAGATGTGGAGTTTCAGGTTGGAGATTATGTTTTTCTGAAGGTATCTCCGATGAAGGGTGTTATGAGATTTGACAGGAAGGGTAAGTTAGCACCAAGATATATCAGACCGTTTGAGATTTTGGAGAGAGTTGGCACTGTTGCATATCGGTTGGCTTTGCCTCCGAGTATGTCACAGGTGCATCCGGTGTTTCATATCTCGATGTTAAGGAAGTATATCTCAAACCCTTCACACGTGTTGCAGCCTGACAGTGTAGAAGTGAGTGAAGATTTGACGTTTGTGGAAGAACCTATGGCGATTGTTGACTATCAAGTTTGACGGTTGCGGTCGAAGCAGATTCCGATGGTCAAGGTTCTGTGGCGTAGCAACCGAGTTGAGGAGCATACGTGGGAGACGGAAGCTGAGATGCAAGCTTCTTACCCGTATCTCTTCCCTTCTTGATCTTGTGATCATTTTCTTTCTGGAATTCGATGACGAATTCTTGTAAGGGGGGAAGACTGTAATATCCCGTATTTTTAAATATTTTAATACTGCATCGGGATATGCAGTGTTAATAATTTTTGTATATATTTATGATATTTTATGAGTTGCTATTTAATTAAAATTGATTTTTAATTGTTTTATATTATTTTAAGCACTTTACGTAAAATTTTCCTGGGACTTGCATTTTCGGGGAAATTGATAGGTAAATAACTTAATATTAAATATTTTAAATAATTTTACAGACTTGCATGAGCTCATATATATTTTTAAAGTACTAAATAACGTATATATATTTATTTATTTATTTAACTAGGGTTTAATTAATTACCCTAATATTTTATTATTTATTAATTAGTTTTAATATTATTTAATTATTTTAGTGTATAAATTATTTAAAATATTAAATTATATGTGTGTGGTGTATATTTAAGGTGTGTGAGTTTATATTATTTTAATATATAGTGTAAAAGTATATATATATATATATATATATATATATATATATATATATATATATATATATATATATATATATATATATATATATATATATATACATATACATATACATTTAATATTAAACAAAAATATAAAGTTTGATTAATTTACGGTTTTGCCATTCTCCCCTCTTCTCCCTCCCGATCGCTTCCATTGCCGTTCCGCCGCCTGCCATCCCATTTTCTCACTGTCAGTGTGCCTCCCGGCGTGCCACCTCCTTCCTCCAGCTGTTCCGCCGCCAGCAGAGTCCATTTCCAGTGTTGGGAAGCTCGTTTTGGCCGGAGAAGCCGAAACTCTTCTCACCGTAGTTCACGATGTTTCTGGCCACCATTTTCGACACCGTCAGTCTCTTTCTTCTCCTTGAGCTCCGATGAGTGTGATTCCAAGCTTTGTTTCACTTAAAATAGTCTTGATTTGCTTAGGTTTCGATTTTGATAATTCGGCCATTTTAAGGTTCTTGATTGTTTTAAACTTCGAATTGATTGATTCATGAAAAATTCTTTCACAAATTTTGTTCCCCTTAGCTTAATCTTCATGTGTCAATTTTTTTAGAATTTTTGGGAATTATTTTGATTTTTGGGTATTTTTGAATATTTTATTATTATTTTCTAATTTTGAAAATTAATTAATTAATTAAATTATGAAATTGTGTTTTATGGTAAATATAGGTGTTTAATTGAATTATATAAATTTATTTGGAATTTTTATGAATTTCTATGTATTTATTTTGAATTTAATTAGTTTATGTAATTTTGAGAAAATAGGGTTAATTGTGTTTTTAATTGGAATTAATTAGTTAATTGAGTTTATTTATTGATATTATTGATAAAAATGTTGATAAAATTAATTTTTTACAATTATATTATTTTTGGTGAATTTTTGAAGTAATTTTAGTATATTTATATATATAGGGGTAATTTGGTAATTTTACCCTAAATTGACTAAAAATGTAATTAAATTGGTTTTAATAGTTATTTAAGGTATAAAAATAATTTCTAAAAATTATTTAGTATTTTTTAGTAATTAAAACTATTTTTTCATAAATTATTTTCAATTATATATATAATATACGATTTTTCTAAATAAATGAGTTTTTATCGATTTTTACAGTGTTTTAGGGTTAATTACGTAATTTCTACTTATTAAATGTATTTCTATGATATAAGGGTATTTTTGATATTTCTATATTGTTTTGTAAATTGTGGACCCCGGTCGGTAAACTGTAGTTTGAAGTCCGACCGAGGGGTTGTGGATGCGTTTCTATGTCTATTTTTTGAAGTGTGTTTCTTTATAGGGCGGGCTCTACTCTTTGAGTAGAGAGATGTCCGTTTTACAAGGGAGGTTCTGCCAAATTTTCGGTAGAATTCTCGTAAAACGTGATATCCGGTCGAACCCTAATTTTGATTCTGTGTCCAATATTCTAGACCAAGTTTCTAGGATTTCTGTTAGGTTTATTCTGATATCTGTTATTTTTGTTTGTTTAGTTGCGCCGAGACCGAGGCCTAGTGGACCAGGCCAGTCGAACCTATCTCGAGGAGCGCACTAAGTGTGAGTTACTATTCTATATATATATGCTTTAGGGTGCATGATTTAGAAATGTATGTGTTATTTTGATTAAATATGCATAAATAATTCAATTGGTATTGAAGTTTATTTTTAGTTTATTTTTGGTTTATCTTTGGTTTATTTTGGTGTATCTTAAACTATATGCATGCTTTATTAAACATTTATATTTAAAATGTTTTTAAATATATATTTAGTTTATTTTACGATTATATTGGGTTTATTTGACATATATATACTCAAAATATACCTGGTTTACTTTTGGTATATTTCTAGTATATATATGGTTTATGTTCCTATTTTATTTAAGTTCATGCATCATTTATTTTTATAAATGTATGTTTTATATTTCAATGAAGGATATCAATAGAACGTGCTACCTAGTGGGCAGCACTAGGACCGAGTACGTACCGGTACGCTTATAGCATTTAGGCTATATTACTAACCATTTATGGATATTGGTTGGATAAGATTATTTGATATGTGAGATATGATTTGGGAGTGTGATTGCTGGAGCTCGGTTGACCAAGTGTCTCGGGGTCAATCACACTAACAGTCAGACTGCTGGAGCTCGGTTGACTTAATGTCTCGGGGCCAGTCTACTGTCCAAATGGAATAAGTGAATATATTGGAATAAGTGAGCCTGTGTGGCTAGAGTGTTGTCTAACACTATTTAAGGTTTTGATTTTCTAGGGTTCTATTCAATACTTCATAAACAGTGATTTTCAATAAATATATAAAATGATTTTATTGCATCTGTGTGTAATTGCTTGTATACATACATATTATATATATATATATGGTTGACTGTATGCATTGTCATTTAGTATGCATGTATATATATTATAGTAATTCACTCAGTGAGGTCTGACTCCCCTCCGTTGACTATTTTTCAAGAGAGTCATCTTCATCAGACCTCAGTAGCAGGCCTGTACGCCGGATTTCTTCCGCCCCAGCTTCTTTATGTAAATTGCTCACTTGAGTTTTATTTTTATAATCTAAACACTGCAGTAGTTGTATAAAGTCGTGAGATATGTACTTTAAATATTTGAACTGGATTTGTATTAAAAGTTTATTTATATATGAGATGAGGATTTGATTTAAATCTCGTGGTGGATTATTATTTTTATATTTATGATTTTATTCTACTGCACAGTATTTTAGTTAATTGTGTTATTATTACTATTGCATGTGTTATTTTATTTTAGGCTTGCTACGGGTTTCGGATTCGAAAGAATTCTCGTTCCTTAGCGCCGGTCATGGCCCCTGTTTTGGGTTATGACACTGTCCAGGTGTCCGGATATGAGGGGGTGGATACTGAATAAAATGAAGCCTTCAAGCATGTCGAATAACCAAGTGAGAGATCAGTATGCAAATTCGTTGAGGCTACCAGCGGATATGCAGCGCTAGTTTAAAAAGGGTCCGAAGATTGTTAGAAGTAAGTGAATGTTATCTCTGTTACTTGCACTTTTACTTGTGTTAACACGAAATTCTTATCACAAATGACCCAGACCTTACTACTAGCAAAGGACCAACATTTCTATTTGAAAAGCCAGTACAGTCTGGAGGAAACGAAGGCTGGGATAATAGCTAGTGACTTTAAGAAGAAGTTGGATGGTGCAAAGGCAACACTAGAGCTCTACCAAACAAAATATGTGAAGGCAAAATCCGAGGCTGAGGCAGGCTAGAAGGAAATCACTGATCTAGAGTATAGTCAAGGTCAACTGACAAGGAGTATTGAAGAGCAGGATCTTTAAATTGCAAATCTAGAGAAGAGGCTACCTGAGGTTGAGAAGTCCCAAGAAAATGACAAAAGATCTTATCAGAACATGGTAGGGGGATTTCTCAAAGCCTACTGGTCTAAATGTAAGAGGATCCTGCTTTCTCAGTATCCTGAGTTAGACTTAGTGGAGCTGGATCGAATAACGCCAGCAGACCTTACGAAGATTGCTACTAAGGAAGATGCTCATCAAAAAGCAGCTACCTCATATTTAAGGAACGTTCATAAGCGTGCTGGAGGGTCTGTGGCGAAGCCTTCTAAGGGTTCTAGTGCCACTAATGTGATTTCCACCCCTCCATCTAAATTCGATAACCCGGATATATAATTAGTAGAATAGAAACCCTTTTTATTTTTTTTATAATCAATCTTTTTGTAAGAGATTTATTGGTATCAATCAAAAGAGATTTTATTGAATACCATTCTGAGTACAATCTAAGTTTTATTGATAGTATTTTTTGAGGCAATCTAAGTTCCAAAATCGTGGCAAATCTTTGCCATCTTTGTTTCTTAGTTTGTATGCTCCTTTAGTTATGTGTGCTGAGATTTGATATGGATCTTCCCAATTTGGACCTAGCTTGTAAGTTCCTAAGTTGCCTTTGTCAATATCTGCCCTTCTGAGTACCCAGTCTCCTATTTTAAACTGTCTTGGGTGACTACGCCGGAGATGATGCTGCGCCACCTTCTATCGATGTGCTATAGCTGTAGCTATTGTCCACTCCTACCTTTCTTCTAATAGGTCCAGACATATCCGAGTGTCAATATTGTTGATGTTGTGATCGAGATTGTGACTGACCTTATAACTTGGTGAATCAATCTTCATTGGTATTTCCGTGTCCATGCCATAGGTCAATCAAAATGGTGTCTCTTTAGTGGATGATCTAGGAGTGGTTCTATAAGCCCAGATTACATTATTAAGCTCTTCAACCTAATTTCCCTTTTTATTATCAATTCTCTTCAATTGGTGACTTCCGTTTGCCCATTTATTTACGGGTGGGCCACTAAGGTGAAATAAAGCTTTATTCTGAGGTCTGAATAGAAACCTCTAAATTTTTCATTGTCAAATTATTTACTGTTGTCTATAATCAAAGTGTGAGGGATGCTGAATCTACAGATGATCTCTTTCTAAAAGAAATACTGTATTCGAGCTTCTGTGATGGTTGAAACTGCCTCCACTTTTACTGATTTAGTGAAATGGTCTATAGCCACAATTAAGAATTTTTTTATGAAGTGAAAGTTGGGAAGGGACCCAGGATGTCCATCCCCTACATAGCAAAGGGCCATGGGCTGCCGATTGGATGCAAATGGTGGGCAGGCTTGTGATTGAGTCGAGTGAATTGTTGGCATTTGTGATATGCTTGAGTTACCTACTGGGCATCATTAGACATGGTAGGCCAATAGTATCCTTGGATTAGTGTTTTTCAGGTTAGTGCGTAGTGGGATTCATGCCCTCCATAAATTCCTTCATGGATTTCCCTGAGTATGTAATTCCTTTCCTCTAGAAAGATGCACTTAAACCATAGGTGTGAAAGGCATTTTCTGTAAAGCTCCCCTTGGTGGATAGAATAGCGGGTTGCTCTCATTTTTAACTTTGGAGCTTTCAATTTATCTTCAGGAAGAGTTTCATATTCTAGGTATTAGACTATCGGAGGCAGCCATTCCGAGACTTCCCATATCTCTAAGATTTCAGGATCTTCCGTACTAGGTTTTGTCAATGCCTTAGTGAATTCCATATCCTTAAATGCTTGGCTATCTTCAGCTATCAATTTAGCCAGGAGTTCGGCTTCAGAGTTCTCTTGCCTGGGTATCTAGACGATCTTCCACTGGCTCCCTTCTTGTTCAATTTATATCAAGAGTTGTCTGACTTTGTCCACATACTTAGCAATACATGTGTCCTTGACCTAGAACATGTCGTTAACCTAGTTTACTACTAGCTGGGAGTCCAAGTGTATTATAAGGTGTTCGGCTCTGACTTCGGTAGCTAATTTCAAGTCTGCGATGAGTGCCTCACATCCGATATATAGTCTGAATAGAGTACAGTGCAACCAACAATGTCGTAGAATTTTATTCAGTCCTCTGAGAATCACTTTAGCACTGGACCTTTGAGTAGAGGATGCTCCATCAACATAGAGTTTCCATTCCAGTGCTTTGGTCAAGGTGAGGTCTTCCAGAGCCATTTCTTGAATGAAATATGCTAATGCTTGGACTTTCACTTGTTGGCGAGGCTCGTAATCAATATCAAATTCTTCAAGTAACACTGACCATTAAACCAGTCTGCCCGAGGTCTCCGGTCTTTGTAGGATTTTCTGTAAAGGGAAATGGGATCAGACAATCATAGGATGGGCTTGGAAGTGATGTCGGAGCTTTTAGGACACATGAACCATAGCCATAGCTAGCTTATCCAACATGGGATTTCGAACTTTGGATCCTCGGAGCATTTTGCTAATGTAATATACCGGGTTTTATTGGCTTCCTTCTTCTCTTATCAATACTGAAGTGATGCATTCTTGACATATAGAGAGATATAAATACAATGTTTCATCTCGGATAAGTCTGCTGAGTAGAGATAGTGAGGACAATAATTTCTTGATGTCTTCAAAGGTCGCTTGATAATCTGTCGACCAAACAATTTTTTTGGAATTTTTTAAAGCTCAAAACAATGGTAGACACTATTTGGTTGAGCATGAAATGAAACGCCCCAATGCTATGATTCTGCCGTTTAGCTTTTATACTTCATGGATATTTTTTAGGGCTCTTATGTTGAGTATGGCTTCCATTTTCTCTGGGTTGGCCTCAATACCTCTGTGGGATATTATGAATCCCAGGAATTTTCTAGCTTTGACTCTAAAGACACATTTTTTTAGATTTAGCTTGATCCTAAACTTGCTCAATAATCGAAGAACTTGATCCAGATCCGTTGGGTGTTGTTCTGCATGCTTGCTCTTGATGATGATATCGTCTATGTATACTTCCACGCTTGTGCCAATATGATCCTGGAGTACCTAGTTCATCATTCTTTGATATGTTGCTCCAGTGTTCTTCAGTCTGAAGGGCATCACTTTGTAGGAGTACAGGCCTTCATCGATGATGAAGGATGTTTTCTCCTGATCTTCTTCCTTCATCGGTATCTAGTGATATCCTTGTGTCGTATCAACAAAACTATATAATCTGTGGCCAGCAGTGGAGTTTACGAGCTGGTCGATTGTGGGCAATGGATAGTTGTCTTTAGGATATGCCCGATTAAGATCAATATAGTCCATGCACATCCTATACTTCTCATTCGCTTTTTTGACAAGTACCATATTGGCTACCCATTCTGGATGAGTAACTTCCTTGATGAATCCGGCTTCTAACAATTTCTTTGTTTCCTCAGTAATTATCCTCTGTCTCTCATAGGCAAAGGTTCTTTTTTTTCTGGGCCACTAGATTTGCTCCCGATCTGATGTTTAAACTATGACAAGCAACCTGTGGATCCATACCGATGATTTCAGATGCCCATGAAGTAAAGTCTTTCGAGTATCTAGTGAGGACTTCCTTTATTCCTTCCTTGAAGTCACAATCAAGTTCATTACTGATCTTCACCACTTTGTCATCCACAATTTATAGAGCTTCTGTGTCATCAACTGGTTGTGGACCAGCACCCTATTTCTCTATTTCCCATGTTTCTAGGGGGAAAGCTTCTGCCTGAGGCTTCATGGCCATCTAGTAACACTGTCTAGCCATATGCTGATCTCCCCGGATGGTAAGGGTTCCACTCTCATCTGGAATTTTCATAGTTAAGTGTCAGATACTGATGACTGCATTTGCTTTATAGAGCACCGACCATCCTATGATTCCATTGTATGCTAGCACGAGATCCACCACATTGAATATTGTTCTTATAATTTTTATTTCTTCATCGTCTCAATTCCCAAATTCTAGATTTAACTCAATGACTCCCATTAGATGTATAGTTCCTCCACAGAAGCTTGTGATGGGGTTCTGGATGGTCTTTAGATCGGTGACAGATCCTCCTATCGCTTTGTAAGCATTCTAGGATAACGCATTGATAGCGCTTCCGTTGTCAACCAATAACCTCTTTACTAAGTAATTATTTATGTATGCATTTATCACCAGGGCATCACAGTGGGGATGGCGAACATGCGAACCATCTTCCGAATTGAATACAATTTCTCTCTTCTTGAAGACTAGCTTTTCTCCTCTACTCTGTTTCAATTTCTTCTCAGTATTTTCTCCACTAATAATCATGTTAATAATATCAACTGGCTCCTACCGAGCTTTCTTTGCTTTTAGCCTATCATGCATTTAGGCTTCTGGGTTTTCGATCCTTCGAGATGTGTCTATGAAATTATTGAGTTTATCATTCTGCATCAGCCTTTCTATGGCGTATTTTAGCTAGCCTCTATGTCATGCCTGTATTCTTGATGATACTGGCAGTATTGTCCCCTATCTTATGTGGATCTTCAGCTGGTGCTTATTCTCTTAGCTAGGGTGATTCCAACGCCATTGTGTCTGATCCATATGAGAATTCTAGATTGAGAGGTGTTCATAGGTGTGTATCTGTCTGTTTTCCTATTAAATCTCTTTGCCAGGTTTCTAAAATTTATTTTTGGGAAGCTTGCTCGTCTAGGTCTTAGTCTTTGATCTTTGGCTAGTGGATTTTCCTCCTCCCTTCGCATCCTTTTATCTTCATCCATCTTTATCATTCTGACTGCCATCGCCATTGCTTTCGTAAAGGTACCTGGTTCCTTGGTCATTGTCTTGTCTTTAGGCTTTCCAAGTCTAATGCCATTTTTCAAAGCTTCTATGGAAACTTCATTAATAAGGCTTTCGATCTGCATAGCTTTTTTATTAAACCGATCAAGAAAACTTTGTAGACACTCGTTGACTTCTTACCGGCACATCCGAAGATCGTTGATGTTTTTGGCTGGAGGAATATTAGTGACGAACCTAGTATGAAACTACTCTGCCAGATCCTCAAAAGAAGTGATGAAATTCTCCAGGAGTCGATGAAACCACTTTTGGGCATTCTTTATGAGTGTGCTTGGGAAGACTCTACACATGATTCCATCATTCACATTCTGGAGCAACATCCTTATTCTAAACGCCAATATGTGGTTGACGAGATCTCCCGTCCCGTCGTATTGATCAAGCGGTGGGATTCTGAATTTAGTAGGGATCTCCATCTGAATTATCCTTCTTATGAATGGAGTTTTGCTGTTCATAACGCATTCATCATCCTTTCTTGGTTTTGTACGGGCTTTGTGTATAACCTTTTCAACTTTCTGAGCTAACTTTGAGTCATCAAGGGCCGAAATTGTTGAACTACATTCCCCTTCCGGTGCTTTACCTTTCCCCTGCTTATCTCTAGTGCCTGTCAGAGTGTCGTGTTATTATCGATTGGAGCTAGTTCAAAACTCCCACTTTGTATTAAAGCATTTAGCTGTTGCTGCATTAAGGCTATCTGCGCTTGGATATTTTGTATCATAACTTCCTTATCGGTTTGGTTGAGGTTGAATGTTTGGTTTACAGTATTCAAGTTTGGCGTGGTAATTGCTGGTGTATTTGTTAAACTCGAAAAAGGTATAGAGGGCATTGAACGATGGTGGTGTTGTAAAGGAGAGTAATGTGGAAAGTCTGTGCCTGAAGCCAGATATCTCTGGGTGTTGTCAGGAAGTGAGTGTGTATGCCCAAATGAAGTTTCGGCATACTGAAAAGTGGCTGGAAGCACTATTATTAAGAGAGGGGTTGAGAGATCAGTCAAAAGAATGGGTGCATAAGGATTGATGTTAGTTTCAAGAGTCGAAGTTGGTGGTGGGCTGGAAGTCATAGTGTGGATGTCTTTAGCTTAGCAGATATATGAATGACTTTTCCCAAGAGTTTCCTCAAGATGGCACCACTATACAAACTAATAGCTTAATCCTTCTAATGAAAATCCACTGTCACCCTCTTTATTTGAAAATTGAACAATTTCATCTCTTAATTTACATTCCGCTAATAACCTAATCTTTTTGATGAATTTTTTGGTGAGTTTTTTATATTAAAAAAATTTAGCCCTCTTTATTTTATAAAAATGAATAGTTTAATCTATTTGTAGAAAAATTGAGGGATTAAATTAATTCATAGTATTTAAATAGAGGGATTGAATTACTTTTTTTTTTATAAAATGGATGAGGCTAAATGTTTTTTATATGAGACATTTATTAAAAAATTCATCCAACGAACTAAAGTGTTAATGGAAGAAAATTGAGAGGAATTATTTTGATTTTTAAGTAAGAGGAAAATTTTGAAATTATGTAAAATCTTTAAAAAGAAAAGAAAAATAATTTGCTCTTTTATAAATGCGAAACAGCTCAGCTATAGGAATCTTGTCTTCTTACCAAGAGACTTCCCTTTTTGCTAAAAAAAAAAAAAAAAGGATACCTTCCTTTGAATCATTTTAGCATTTATCTTTCTGAATCTTTTTGTGGGTACTTAGTGCCTAAAGAAGATGAAGCTCATAGTAAAAGAAACCACCATGATAACTCCAGCTCAAGATTTACCAATGAACATCTATGGTTATCTAACTTGGACTTGTTGCACGAAAACAACATCGTCCCCACAGTTTATCTGTTCAAGAAGTCTAATGATTCTTGCTTTTCGTTTGAAGTTAAAGCTCTAAAGGATGCTATGAGCAAAGTTCTTGTGCCATTTTATCCTGTGGCCGGAAGGTTGGGAAGGGATGATAATGACAGGCTTGAAACATATTGTAACAACAAAGGAGTGTTGTTCATAGAAGCTGAGACAGACTCTGCAATCGATGATCTTGGTGACTTCATGCGCAATATGGAACTTCTGTAACTCATCCCCACAGTCGATTATTCTTGTGGATTCTCTCCTTTCCCTCTAGCTGTTTTTCAGGTACAAATTTCATGTATTTTTTTTTTCTGAAACTCTTATTTCTTTTTTTTTCAATTTTTATTTACTTTGGATGTATCATACTGAAGGAAAAATATCCAATGGTCCAATTTATTACACGTATTTTTAATATTTCAAACACGATAAAGAAAAATAAAACATGCATCTATCTGTTACAAATTTAGTCGTTATATAGATTATATCTAAAATAAGTCAAAATCTTCCTACATTTAATAATTAGATTGTATTATTTACTGTATGTAATATTTTAATTGGCTTGAATGTAAAACATGCAAAATATAGGGAATAAATAGTATTTACTTCATAATAACATGCCAATTAACAGTAATTATAACAGAAAATTTAAGGATATGGTAAATACTGTAATTATGCAAAATATAAAAAACAGATAATATAAATTTTAAATGGTAAGAACTAGCAGTATAACATAAAAAACAAAAAGGGATAAATAGTAATTCACCCTATTTTTATTTGACAAAGGTATGATTTTTTTTTTTTAAATTGCATAAAATACAAACTAAGTTAGAGATTAAACACACTTTTTTACAAAACTATTGTAATTTGTAAAAGGATGCTAATTTATAAAACCCAAATATGTACACACTCCACGGCTGATATAAGATTTCAAAAGACCAACTCACTCTTCAGTTTCCATAAATGGAAGTCATTGCAAATGGTTTTTTTTTTTTTTTTTTTTGTATGAGTTAATGTTTATGAGTTATAAAGAGAAAGTGACCTTTTTTCAATTACAAGTCGTTCACTATGAAAACAATTTTTTTTTTTTTATTAGTTTTAGTAGATATATATATTTTTTCTTCTCATGCTAGATAATACGCATATGTATATATACACCAACATTCAATATGATGTCACATATAATAAATTGTCTGACGATGGCCATACATTTTATTAATTGGGTATCTCTCAATATATGGGTGACTATAAACTCACATATATGTGATTTAATAATATTTTTTTTATTTTTTTAATTGGAAGATTTTATGAACAAATTATTGATGTACTGTATATATAGTGTAATTCTTTCTTTTTAAACTGACATGATACATAAATTCATGTGATTTGATAACATTATTAATACCTGTATTC
This sequence comes from Mallotus nudiflorus, assembly GCA_947683625.1. Taxonomy (NCBI): domain Eukaryota; kingdom Viridiplantae; phylum Streptophyta; class Magnoliopsida; order Malpighiales; family Euphorbiaceae; genus Mallotus; species Mallotus nudiflorus. The sequence continues at coordinate 2,738,854 of CANTUR010000125.1, forward strand.
TTCACTCAATAATAGGTAACTACATTCACATGTGGAGTGTCTATTGGAACTCGAATACACCAAGTTTTAGGAGATGGTATTGCTACTCTCAATTTCATCAACACATGGTGTGATGTAGCACGAGGAGCTCCTAAGGGCTCTCCACCATTGATTGATCGAACCTTTCTCCGTTGCCAAGACCCACCAAAACCAAAATTTGAACACATTGAGTTTCACCCTCCGCTTACCATGAACACCACTTTCATGCACAACCCAACTCAACAACAATCCAGTCGTATTGAAATCCTTAAAATCACAACTTGTCTACTTGACAGATTGAAGACTAAGGTTAACACCAAAGACGACAAAACCAAGTACAGTAGCTATCTGATCTTAACTGCACATGTATGGCGTTGCATAAGCAAAGCTCGCGGCTTGGCTGATGATCAAGCAACCAAGTTGTTCATACCTGTTGATGGTAGAGCCAGATTAGACCCTCCAGTTCCACAAAACTATATAGACATCATGCTGTTCTTTGCTGCACCAATTGCTTTATCTGGGGAGCTAGCCTTAGAGACGTTGAAGGACAATGTTGAAAGATTGGACAGGGAAATAAAGAAAATGGACGAGGAGTATTTAAGATCAGCCATTGACTACTTGGAGTTGCTAGGTGATTTAACGCCTATACAACGAGGACGACCCAGTACCTGTCGATGCCCGAACCTCAACATTGTTAGCTGGATGAGGCTTCCTTTATATGAAGCTGATTTTGGGATGGGGAAGCCTGTGTTTGTTAGGCCAGCAAATCCACTTCCAGGTCTAGGATACATAATGCAAACTCCAACTCCAGGCAAAGATGTGAGCTGGGCATTGGTCATTTGCCTAGAAGAAGATCATTTGCAATCATTTCTGAAACTGTTTGATGAGGTTTCAACAAGTTGTTAGTTAATATTATGACTTGGGTTTGTCAGCAGAAATTTAAATTCTGTTCAAACAATGCTGTGATTTCTCCTTGTTAATTAAATTTAATTTCAGCAAATCTTATTTTATGCATTTGTAAGTTATTGGGAGACTTTTACCGAACCAAATCAATTAAAGTTCAGTTAATTCTGAATTTAAACTAAAAATATTTATCTGTATTATTAAGATTAAATTAAAAATAATTATCAGTATTATCAAAATTCTTTAGTATTCTTCAATAATCATGAATTTCCAATTTCAAAAAGAAAATTTTGTCAACTATATTCAAAAAAATAATAATAATAATACATTAAAATTATGATAAATTATTTGAAAATTAAATTTTAATTATTAAAGAAAAATAAACTTCAGCATTTCTTAGGAACTCAACTAACTATGTTGATACATATCAATTTTTCATGCAAATGTTGTAACTAGCTACATTTCGAAAGTTAAATTCTCTTTTTTCTTATAATCCCTTCTTTCCTTCTCAGAAAACCCTTTTTTTTTTTTTTTTTTTCTGAGCTGCTTCTTATCAGTAGCAGCTCTTTTCCTTTATTTTTCTTTATATATTTTTTTAGTTTTTAATAATTTTTTATCATCTTTAATCGATATCCTTTTAGGGATTTTTGTCCCTTCTTAAATCTACTATCAAATTTCTCACCCTTAGAAGAAATTATGAAACTAAAAGCGAATAAAAGGTTGTTTATTTTCTTGAATTATCTTATGAAAAGAGACATTTATACAAGAAATCAACCAGAGAAAATTTTATCTGCATGTTTCATGATGTTGAATGATGATGAGGAAATCTTATAAGATTTAGATGGTATTCTTGAAGAAAATCTTGTTCCCTCTGGCTTTGGGAATTTATCTCAAAGCTAGATGAAGATAAGCAATCTGATGGAGCATAAAATTCAAATCTTAGTTATAAAATTTTTAGCCATCTAATTTTTTTAAAATTTATTTAGCTTATATAGCTTTTTATTGTTGGACTCAAGACTACTCATTCGTGTTGCTTTTGATTTCTTGTATATAATTTATTTTAATGTAACTTTATAGTTGTTTAATATATATTTTAAATGTTGAGCCTTAAAGTCATTAAGCTAAAAATTTGATAAATGTCTATCTTAATATTTAAGTACTCACTTGAAAAGTTAATGTGTCAATCTATTAAAAATTCTAATATATATATATATATATATATATGCCGAGTCTTAAAGTTATTAAGCTAAAAATTTGATAAGTATTTACCTTCATATTTGAGTATTCACTTGAAAAGTTATGTATCAATCTATTAAAATCCTATTTTTTTAATTAAAAATAAAATATTTTAATAGTTATTTAGTATTATTTTTTAAATAAAATACTATTATACATATCTCAATACTACTCAAATTCTAAAATTATTTATATACTACATACTTTTCTAACTTAAATCGCTCAAAATATTTTTCGCTAAACTATTAAAAAAATTACAGTAATTATTTAATATTATTTTTTAACTAAAGCACTATTATACATACTTCAATACTAATTTAATAATTCTAAAAACAAATCTTATTATAACTAAAAAATTATATATATATATATATATATACATATATGCTGAGTCTTAAAGTTATTAAGCTAAAAATTTGATAAGTATTCACCTTCATATTTGAGTATTCACTTGAAAAGTTATATGTCAATCTATTAAAAATTTTAATTTTTTATTAAAAATAAAATATTTTAATAGTTATTTAATATTATTTTTTAACTAAAATACTATTATATATATCTCAATGCTACTTAAATTCTAAAATTATTTATATACTACATATTTTTCTACCTTAAATCACTCAAAATATTTTTTGCTAAACCATTAAAAAAATTATAGTAATTACTTAATATTATTGTTTAACTAAAACACTATTATACATACTTCAATATTAAACTAATAATTTTAAAAACAAATCTTATTATAACTAAAAAATTATGGCAACAAAAATTAAAGAAAATAAAATTAATGTGATTTATTTTATTTTAATTTATTTAGTTATAATTCCCTTCAAATTATTTGTATAATCATTTTATTTCACAGTTTGCATATTGCGTGAAATAACGACTAGTTAAAAATTAAATTATTATGAATAAAATCACAAAGAAAATTAAGATAATTTATCAATATTTTATTAAAATATTTGAGTATTCTTCAGTTATCAATTTTCGATTTCAATAAAAAAAAATTAACTTTATAAAACTTTTAATCTTTAATTGGGATAAATGTATAAATGGTTACTTTTCTTATTTTGGTATTGAACAATTGTTTTTAATAGTTAGGTTTCTCAACTAAAAAAAAAAAATTTAATGGTTGTCCCTAACATGTTTTTACAATTAAAGTGATTAAATATCTTATTTTATGCAGTAATTTAACTTAAATACCCTTTAGGATCATTTAGTATAAATAAATTAGCACAAATGTATATTTTAATATTTTTATTTTGTTTTTAGAGAAAAGATGAATTGAGAGGTGATTGGTGAAAAATTGAGCGGAAATTGAAGCAAAACCATGAAATTAAAGTTGCTAACTATTAAATATAATACACTCTAATGAAATGAGTAAAAGTAAATATAATTCTTAAACTCCATCATGAAGCTAGAGTAGCAGAGTTGTTGCCTCATGGGAGTGCACCAAGACCTTCCTTCACACCTTTGGGATCATCAGATTCACCCGTGACTCATTCGTTGGTAAAAATATATACCCTTTTTCTCACTGGCAATTCAACGATTAATGCGTTGAGGTATTTTTATAGAACATATAACTACAATATGATGCTTTTTGGATAGCAATTTCAATCAAATATATGTATAATTGTCTCAACAACGAGGCAGATATACGTGCAGCCTGTACAAACACACGTGGTCTGGACTGAAAAATACTGAATTTGAAGTAAAACATGGAGCCAGTCTGGGTTCATATAATACATCATGCTGAATTCTGAACAATTCTGAAATCTGATGCTTTCTATTCTATCATTTAATGTACCATACATCTAATCTTCATCACTTCACTGCCTTCAATCAATCACTACGTAGAAGCTTCCCCTGCCGACACTGAACTTTTAATTAATAATAATAATAATAATGACAATCTTGTACAAGTTTTTGGAAGTGCTCAATACGTCTATACAATTTATTAACACTTCCTAAAATCCAGCCACATTTTGGAAAAAAAAAAAATTGCTATATTTTTGTTGACTTTGGACCATTAGGGTACATGTGATATGATCTTAAAGTCAAATGTAATTGATTATTGTATTATGTTTTGTTAATTGAATTATATATATTATAATCAAGAAGGTCTCATTTCCCATATGCTATGAAATTAATCAATGTGGTCTAGATTCTACACATCAATTGTCTTGAACTAGGCAAACTTCAAAAACAATTATTCTAAAGTCAAAAATTGATTGGATAAATTTTTACTAACATAAGATATATTATATTTTATAATAGAATTTTGTATCATTGCATTACATTTAACTATTAAAAATAAAATATATATCTCTGTATCATAAATATTATCATGGAATTTATAATATATAATTCATTTTAAAACTGATATTATTTTAAGTTCAATTTTCAGTACAAGCTAAGGAACTTAAAAAAAAATTGATCTTACAATAGTATATTCAATAAATCTCACATTTGGAACATCATTTAAGTTCTTAATTCCTCATTTCTTCTAGAAGGCAATGTTTATAAAGAATTTGAAATTATAGTTCCAAGTCAACTTTAGTATCTCTAATACAGTCATCCCAGGAAAGAAGAAGGAAGATGCTAGGCTAGTTTTTTATTAAAACTAAATATACATATAAAAAACAAATATTATTTCCCATATATAAATAAGGTCGAAAATATGTTTTTCATGAGTGGTCCATATAGGGAAAGGTATGAACATTAAATATAAAAAACAGGATTCAATTCCCTTCGCTGCTCTCTTCTATATAATAAAAAATTAAGTCATTTATATTAGTGATAAGAAAAGTTGAAAGCATGTGATAACTGGTTTCTGGAATTCTTTATCTATAGTCCTACAAGAGATTAAAAAAGGGTAAAGTGAAAAGTAAAGAGAATTCTCACAAATCCTCTAATGTCTAAGTTGAAGAATGTAGAGAGAGAATTTTAGAGAGATAAAGAGAGTAATAAGTATGAGAGAATAAAATAAAAATGAATAATAGATATGAGATCCTATTCAAACTTGAGAGGAATATGATTCCTCTGTGATGAAAGTCTTATGCCTATTTAGAGAGTGTTTCTTCCTGTCCGAGAGTTTCCTTAATTAGGAATCTTTCTGCTATTTGGTTTGGGCGTCCTTCATTTATAAACAACCACTGTATAGGAAAATAAAAATCTTAGTTAAATAGGAGTATACATATGGGATATTAAGAGTACCCCCAAAAATATTTTCGAATATTTATATCCAATATATCCCGTTTGATGATAAATATTTTCGAGAATAGGCTCCACTAAATGGAGAGAAAACTACTTATGTAAATTGCATCTGTTGTGGGAGGATGAGCTGAGATGGCCAGCCTCAGTCACAAAGGAAGAGACAATGCTTGGTACTGAGTCTTGGAATCACTGTATCAAGATATTATTGAAGTGCCAACTAGACTTAAGTGTGCAAAACCTGTAATAAAGAATGCTCGGTGTTATAGAAATGATCCAAGGGATTAACCCACCAGTATAGAAATGATTTGACGGAACTGGCCGTCGCTAGAGTTTTAATGCTTGATGCATTAAAAGCATAGCCCAAGTGTGTATAATCTCGGTGCATTGGAAGCATAGCTTAAATGTCGATCCTCAGTACTATTAAAGCGACCTAAGGGTGCCAGCTTCAGTCATTGGACTTAGAATCTTAGTGCATTAGAAGCGCGACCCGAGTGTCGAACCTCAGTACTATCGAAGGGAACTGAGGGTGCTAGCTTCAATCGCTGGACTTAGAATCTCGGTGCATTAGAAGTGCAGCCCAAGTGCTGATAAAAGGGACAATTGGCAGCGAGGTGAATGGGATTATCAACCGCCACGTCTTTTGACTTTCCTTTGAATTTTAAATTGTGTAACTGTCATGTCTATTCATGTGTTAGAAGATGAGACATTTCAGCTGCTATAATGATAATTGCTCGATTAATGGGCTTTTCTTTTGCTTAGAATTACCATTTATGTCATAAGAGAGACAAAAATGACCATAGGTAGTAATGGTCATTCCTAAACCTTCCACTGCTCTTTAAATAGATCAACCTTTTACTTGCTGCATTTTGCTTTTCTATTGTCTTCATTTCTTGCTAAATTTTCTCTCAAGTGTTCCTTGCATCATCCTCCTTCGCTTTCTCTACAAACTTACTTTCTTTTCTCCAGGTGAAGTTTGTTCCTTTTTTTTTCATATTCTTCCTTTTTGTTCTTATTTGATAGGTTCCATGGCTCTATGAGACCAAGTTAGTTCAGATTTTTTTTTATCTCTAAGGTAGATGAAGACATGCTAAAATGGTACATAAGATGTTTTAGCATTCTAGTTAATTTTGCCTCACACTCTGTAGATAAAAACTTTAAGGCCCATACTCCTCTATTAGATTTTGATAGCTTAGTGATATACTTTGATCAATTAGAAGGGGGTTTGAAATTTCCCTTATATTCCTTTATTAGGAGCTTTTTAAACATATTCAATATAGCTCTCGGGAAACTTTATGCCAATAACTACCGGATCTTGACGAGTTTATAGAGTTAATGGCGAGGAGGGTAGAGAGCCTAATCTAGACATCCTTCGATATCTGTATAGTCTAAATAAGAAAAAGGGAGAGCTAATGTTCTCCTTATCAGCTATCCCAAACCATAGCCTTTTTCCAAAGCTTTCAGACCTCCACAAGAAGTAGAGGCATAGGTTTTCTATTATTAAACATCCCTTAGATTTCATTAACATTTAGCAAATGTGGTCTGATGATTGTCACAAAGTAAAGCATCCTTTAAAGTTATCTAATGAAGATATGGAGATGGTTCTGAGTATTCATCTCCATGGTATAGCTGACATAACATCTGCTGAGAATTTATCTCGAAGATATCTCTAAAGAATCTACCCTAATCGCATACATGTCAGTGGTAAGTTCTAAGATTCGGAAGGTATACTTTGACTTTTGTTTCTTTTCTTTTTATTTATAGATACTGACTTTTTCTTATTTACGGATGGAATTCAACTTATAGATGATGAACTGAAGACCTAGGAGGACATACAGATCATTTCTCCTGCTCCTGAGCCATGTGCCTTACAGGTCCCAACTAAAACTGAACCCAGCCATAAAGGTAAGGCTGTGGTTGAAACTTCTCATATGGGGAAATTTGAGACTTAAAGGAAATAATCCTTGAATAAGGATTTGGATACTGAGGATCTTTGTGATGAAGTTTTTGTCAAGCACCTAAAAATTTTTGGGTGTTCAGACATGAGGTCTTGGATTCTGAAGAAGATAAAACCTCTGAGTATCCTAAATGATGAGCTAAGGGATCAGTATACTGAGTCTCTACGGCTCCTTGAAGACATCTAAGGTTGGACAGATGTAGATGAGGAGGAGCTACACAACTTCATGATAGATAAGGAGGAGCTACACAACTCCTCTAGATCTGAGCTGACTTCTATGTTTGAATCTATAAATATGAGTCTTCCTTCTATTGAAGGGACTGAGCTTCCCAATACTGAACTTTAATTTGTAAATTACTTTAATTGATAATTTTCTTTCCCTTTTGTAATACAATACTTTGATGATAAATGAAATCATTTATTTCCCAAAATTGAGAGTACATTTATTGATAATATTTTTGAAGACTATCTGAGTTCCAGTATTAGGTTAATTCTTTTCCTTGCTGATCTTTAATCTTATATGCTCCCTTAGTTGTCTTCTGAATGACTTAGTAAGGTCCTTCCCAATTAGGTCTGAGCTTGCCTATGCAAGAGTTACCTTTGCTAATGTCAGACCTTCTGAGTATCCAGTCTCTAACCTTAAACTGTTTTAGCCAGACATATCAGTTATGATATTCCATGACCCTCCTTGTATGGGCTTCTACTATAATGGATGTTTATTCTCTCCTTTCTTCAAGTAGATATAAACATATTTAAACATTGATGTCGTTGACTTCCTGATCTAGATTCTCATTTACCCGGTAGCTAGCTGATCCAATCTCTATTGGGATTACCGCATCCACCCATAAGTTAGTCTGAAAGGCATTTCCCTTGTAGAAGTTCTGGGTTTTATTCTATAAGCCCAAATGATGTTGAGTTTATCGACCAAGTTCCCATTCTTTTCATCTAATCTCTTCTTTAGACCTTGCATGATGATCTTGTCGGTGACTTCCATCTGGCCATTGATTTGTGGATGAGCTGTTAAAATAAATTGAAGTTTTATTTTAAGATCCGAACATAACTTTCTAAATTTCTTATTATTGAACTACTTCCCATTATCTATTATCAGGGTGTGCAGTATTCTAAATTTACAAATGATTTCTTTCCATAAAAAGTGTTGAATCCGAGCCTTAGTGATGGTTGGTATAGCTTCAAATTCGATCCACTTAATGAAGTGATCTATAGCCAATATCGGAAACTTCTTCTAGGAGGTTGAAATAGGAATCGGCCTAGAATGTCCATTCCCTATACCACAAAAGGCCAATGACTCCCAATTGGTTGCTAAGTATTAGAAGGCTTTGTGGCTGAGGCAAGCAAATAATTGACATTTGCAACATTCTTGAACTAGTTCTGAGCATCTCGTGACATAGTAGGCCAATAGTAACCCTAGAGCAATGCTTTTCCGATCAATGAATGATGAGATTCATGGGCTTCATAAATTCCTTTATGAATTTCTTTAAGCGCGTAATTTCCTTCTTTTGGTGATACAAACTTAGACCATGAATATGAGAGAGACCTTCTGTAGAGTTCCCCATTGTGCATGGAGTAATGTGCAACTTTTATTATCAACTTTTAATCTTTCAACTTATCTTGTGGAAGTATACTATGTTTGATATACTGAATGATCGATTTCATCCATTTTGCTACTTCATATATGTCCATGATCTCTGCCTCCTCGGTGCTTGGCTTTATTAATTCCTCAGTAAGCTTGAGTTCTTTGAATGTCTGACTATCTTTTACTACTAATTTGGCTAATGAATCTATTTTTGAGTTTTCACTTTTGGGAATTTGGATGATCTCCCACTATCCCCCATCTTACTCGAGCTTTTTCAGGAGCTATTTGATTATCTTAACATATTTAGCTATGCTTAGATCTTTGATTTGGTATGTACCTTTGACTTGGTTTGACATTAGCTATGAATCAGAGTATATCTTGAGATGCTTGGCTTTTACCTCTTTAGCTAACTTCAATCCCATGATGAGTACTTCATACTCGACTACATTCTTAGTGGCATTATACTTTATTTAAACTGCATATCTGATAGTGACTTTGTATGGCCCTTTAAGAATAACTCCAGCGTCGGATCCTCAGATGGATGAGGCTCTATTAATGTATAACCTCCATTCTGGGCATTCAGAAAGAGCAAAATCTTCCACTATCATCTTTTGTACAAAATCCACCAAGGTTTGGGCTTTTATCTATTGCCAAGGTTCATAATTGGTATCAAATTCTCTAAGCAATATTGACCATTTAACTAATCTGTTATATGTTTAAAGTCTTTGTAAGATTTTCCTTAATAGGAAGCTGGGTATTACAATGATCGACTAGGCCTGAAAATAATGCTAGAGTTTTCAGGATGTGTGTACGATGGCCATAGCTAATTTATCCAATTTGGGATACCAAACTTCTAAAACTCTAAATATTTTACTGATGTAGTATACTAAATTTTGCTGACTTCCTTCTTCCTTAACTAGTATTGATGCAATCAACTCTTGATCGATAGAAAGATATAAGTACATTATTTTTCTAGGGATCGACCTACTGAGTAAAGGTGGCGAGGATAGGAACTTCTTGATGTCTTTAAAAGCTGCCTGACATTCTTCATTCCATGTAAACTTCTTAGAGTTCTTTAAGGCTCAGAATAATGGCAGACATCATTTGGCTGAACAAGCAATGAAACTCCCTAAGGCTATTATCCTACCATTTAATTTTTAGAGCTCGTTTATTAATACCGGAGCTTTCATCTTAAGTATGGCCTTCATCTTTTCCAGATTAGCTTCAATTCCTCTATGGAATATCATGAATACTAATAATTTACCTGCCTTTACCCCAAAAACACACTTTTTTAGGTTAAGCTTGATATAGTATTGGTCCAGTATTTAAAGGATTTAATTAAGGTCGTCGGAGTGTTACTCTGCATGTTAGCTTTTGACGATGATATCATCCAAATATACCTCTACATTTTTTCCAATTTAATCCTAAAACACATGATTCATTAGCCTTTGGCATATTGCTCCAGCATTCTTTAGTCTAAATGGCATACTTTGTAGCAAAAAAGACCTTTGTGAGTGATAAACAATGTCTTTTTCTTAATCTTTTTTCTTCATTAGTATTTGATGGTACGCCTGAGTGACATCCACAAAGCTATACAAGCTATGATAGGTAGTTAAATCTATTGGTTAATCTATTATCAGTAACGGGTAACTGTCTTTAGGGCATACCTTATTGAGATTAGTGTAATCCACACACAATTTGTATTTTCCATTGGACTGTTTTACTAGCACCATGTTGGCTACCCATTCTGGGTGTGTTGCCTCTCTAATAAATTTGACTTCTAGCAATTTCTTTATTTCCTCAGTGACTACCTTTTGTCTCTCATATGTGAAGTTCCTCTTTTTCTAAACGATTGGCTTAACTCCTAGCTTGATGTTCAGTCTGTGTGAAGCAATCCTCTAAGGATCTACTCCATTGATCTTAGACGCATTAGAAGTAAAGCTACCTAAATTTTTTATAAGGAAATTGGTTATTCTATGTTTAACTTTATAATTGAGCTTATTGCCAACTCTTACAGTCTTTCCCTTAACAATCTGTAAGGTTTAGACCTAGTCAACTAGTTTAGGATTGGCTCTTTATTTCTCCATTTTTGATGATTCTAGAGGGAATGTTTCCACCTAGGGCTTGACTGCCATCTGGTAGCATATTTTGGCCATATGCTAATCCTATGAATTTTTAAGACCCGACATTTAAGAGGGATCTTTATGTCAAATGTCTAGTACTTATGACTACATTAATCTCATAGAGGATTTATTGGCCTATGATGTCATTTTATGCGAGAGCAAGATCTACTACATTGAACTGGGCTTTGATATCTTTCATATCCCTAGTGTCTTGGTTACCAAATTCTAAACTCAGCTCTACCAATCTCATTGGTTAGGTGGTTCCTCCATAAAAGATTGTAATGGGATTCTAATAGCTTTCAAATTAGTGATAGAACCTCCCATTGCTTTATAAGTATTCCAAGAGAGTGCATTAACAGTGCTACCATTATTGATCAGTAATCTTTTTATAAGTAATTTTTTATGAGAGCACTCATCACCAAGGCATAGTTGTGAGGATGTTGGACATGTTTCCTATCCTCTAGACTAAATGTGACAGTCTTTTTTCCTCAAAAGTGGACCATTCTTCCTTCTGAGATCTTTTAGGTCTTCTCTCAGTTGCCTCTCCTTTGATAATTATGTTGATAACTCCGGCCACTTCACTCCAAGCTTTCTTTGGCTCTGGTTTATCCTTGTCTTGATCATCCGGATCTTTGTTCCTTTTAATTATGTCAATGAAGTTTCTAAGTTTCCCATTATGTATTAATCTTTTTATGGCATTTTTCAATTCTCGGCATGCCTCAGTTTCATGTCCATAATCCTTATGGTATTGACAATAGTACCTCCTATCTTGCACAGCTCTCTTGGTTGGACTCTGCCTTCTGGCTAGGGTTATACCTAAACCATTTTGTCTGATCCACATTAGGATTTTGGATTTAGAAGTGTTTAGTGGTGCATACTTCTCCACCTCCTTTTTGAACCCTTCTATTAGGTTTTTGAAGTTTTTCTGCTAAAAATTGAGCCTTCTTGGTCCTAACCTTTCATCTTTTCTAATAAGTGTTTTCTCATCGTCTTTGCTCATCCCCCTATCTTCATCCATCTTTATCATTTTTATTTCCATAGCCATTATCTCAGTGAAGGTGCGAGGCTCTTTTGTTATTATTTTATCTTTGAGCTTTCCTAGTCGGGTCCTATTCTTCAAAGTCTCTATGGCTACTTTATCGACCAAATTTTCAATATGTATAGCTACGTTATTGAATTGATCTAGATAACTTCTCAATGATTTAGTGGCCTCCTATCTACACACCTGAAGATCATTGATGTTTTACGCAGGAGGGACATTGGTGATGAATCGAGTTTGAAATTTCTCCACTAACTCTTAAAAGAGGAGATGGAATTCTCAAGAAATCGGTGGAACCACTTCTGAGCATTCTTGGTGAGGGTACTAGGAAAGACCCTGCATATGATTCCATTATTTATATTTTGAAGTAACATCCTGGTTCTAAACAAGAATATGTGGTTGGATCTCCGGTTCCATCAAACTTATCTAATTGGGGCATTCTGAACTTGGTTGGGATCTTTGTCCGGATTATCCTATTTATGAAGGGTATCTTTATTTCTAGAACACATTCATCTTCTTTCCTCAGTCCAATATGAGCTTTATGCATGACTTCTTCAACTTTTTTAGCTATCATTCAGTCATCTAGGGCTAGGATTGTTTAGCTAGATTCTCTTTTTAGAGTTTTATGATTTTCTCTATTTCCACTATATACATTTGGAGCTACTGTTAGTGGTGCTACATCATATTCTGGGTGAGTTACTCCAAGATTACCACCTTGAATCAAAGTGTTTAGCTGTTATTGCATCAAGATCATCTAGGCTTGAATATTTTGAATCATTTCTTCTTTACTCATCAAAGGTAGGTTAAGTGTCTGGGTAATCGTGTTTAGGTTTAGCATGTTTATAGTGGGAATTTTTGGTAGGCTAAGAAAAGGTATAGAAGGTATGAGTCTATTATTATACTGTAAAGGAGCATAATAAAGGAAGTCAATGCCCAGAGTTGGCTACCCTTGAGTATTACCAGGTGGAGTGTATGTTTTGAGTGGGGCCTGAGATGATGGTCCAACATGCTGAAAGGGGGCTAATGGAATTATTATTTGAATGGGTGCTAAAGGGTTGATTGGAGGAATGCGAGTTTATAGGTTGTTGTGTGTGTCTGGAGTTGAGATTAGTGGTAGATTGGAAGTCATGATGCCGATATCATGTTTGATAGATGCCCAATGACTTTTAACTCAAGAGATTCCCATAAATGGTGCCACTTGATAACTAGTTTCTAGAATTCCTAAGCTATAGCCCTGCAGGGGATTAAGGAAGGGCAATGCAAGAAGTAGGGAGGATCCCCACAAACTCTCTGATGCCTAAGTTAGAGAATGTAGAGAGAGAGTTTTAAAAAGATAAAGAGAGTAATGAATATGAGAGAATAAAATGAATGAGAATAAGGGATATGAGGGTCCTATTTATAAGGATAATGATGCTCAAACCTGAAAAAAATAGGATTCCTATGTAATGAAAGTCTTGTGCCTATTTGGAGAGTGTTTCTTCCTGTCTAGGATTCCCCTTAATTGGGAATCTTTCTCATATTTGGTTTGGGCATCATTCATATGCAAGCAACCCCTGTATAAAAAATAAAGACCTTAATTAAATAAGAATATATATATATGGAGTATAAGCATATGTTATATATAAATGTATTTACATTTTAATATACTAAATGAATTTTTTACTAAGGAGACTGACTAGGAGAGAAAGGTTGATTTCTTAAATACTGCACAAGTGTGCATTTACCCATATATGCACAATGGTAAAAATCAGTGTACATTACAAAATCTTAGGTCACCTATATATCATACTTTAATTTTTTTTTCCTATGAAAAATGAAGAAGTTTAGTTGTAGGCGTGCACTTCCATTACATTAAAGAAGTATTAAAATCAACTAATTTTGTATCAGCTTAAAGGAATTATTTGTTGAGGAAGTAAATATTTTCATTGTATATATTAGGAAGTAAATATTTGTATACAATTAGGAATAAAGTCTTTATTCTATTTATGATGTTATTCTATTCCTAATTATATTATAATTAGGATTCCTATGTGTATATATAAGGGGTGTAACCCTTCTTTGAATATCATGAAAAAATATTTCCCTTGAATTTTCTCTTTTTTTCTTTGAATATTATTCTTCATGGTATTAAAGCATACCAATTGAAATCGAATTTTTTATTAAATTCTTGAAGTCATATTTTTTCTTTCTTCCTTTGAATTCTTTAAATCTTCAAAATCATGACTACCGAAAACACATCCATCGTATCCCATAAAACACCTAATTTTATTCAAACCCTTCAAGATAATTCTCCCTTTCCCATAGGAATTATTCTTGATGATACAAACTATACTCTATGGTCACAAATCATGGAGATGCGAATTGGAGCCAGAAATAAATCTGGCTTTCTTAATGGCACTACGCCAAAGCCACTAGTAGGAGATAAAGCATTGGAGACTTGGCTCTTTGATAATAATTGAGTTAAAAGTTGGCTAATTGATTCTATAAGTCCGACATTGATATAGAGATTCATCTGTCTTTCAACAGTAAAGGAGATATGGGATATTGTCTCAAAAACCTTCTATGATGGATCTGATGAAACTCAGTTATTTGAATTGAACCGAAAATCATTCACAACATGTCAGAATGGTAAGCCATTACCTACATACTATAATAAACTAATTGGAATATTTCAGAAAATCAATGCCCGGACTTGTGCACAAGGGGAGTGTTAGTGATATGCACTAAGTCAATCATTTGTGATTATGTATTAACTTTCTTATTTTATTAATAAAGAGGTATTTCATTATCATTTGACTTTGTGAAAATTATATGAATGGTTAATTCTTACTAAGGCCATCAAGTATGTGACTTGATAGTAAAACCCTTAGATTAAAATAAGAGTTCTATTCTAATTATCTCTAGCCATTTATTTATTATATAAATATTAAAGTATTAAGGCTAGTATGATGTTGACTGATGATTATGTTTTACTAATCATGAATATGAAATATTAAGTCAACTCATAGGTACATGATGAGAGATCATATACTGGAATGACCCACTATGAGAATACTACATAGATTATTGTCATAAGTATTTCTCATCACAGTAATTTTATTTTGATCCTTTGACCTTGAAATCATCATGGATTTCTACATATCTATTTTATGTTTTGACACATTCTAACATTGTCTTTAACCAGATGAATAAATAGGATGTTGTTGGATATAAAATTAGCTATGTGAGGAATATGAGTGATTCAGAAGGAATTTATCCCCCATTAATATGAGAAAGATATCTATGGGCCCCTTGATGAGATAGACTGAAGGAAAATGCATGGCCATGCTGAAATGAATTGATAAAGAGTTATCATTTTTAGTCTACTTAGAATCAAGTCATAATATTGAACTATATAAGGATGACATTCTAGGCCTTATGTTCAATTAAGATATCACGTGATAAAGGGACGATAAAATTCACTATAATTAGGTTATGTCGGATTATTGACTTCACATGAATTGGGTAGTCATAATGTCTTGCTAGAGGCCACTTATGACTTGTAGGCATAAATAGAGATTTAGGCCCACTGCCAATGTTATGTGAACCTATAGGGTCACACACTTAGAACAAGCCCAAAACGAATATGGGTTTAATAAACCCAAAATAAACTCTGTGGAAATAAATAATTAAAGTGTTGTATTTATTTATTTATTTGTTTATTTATTTAAGATAAATGTTATTTTAAATAAATAAATAAGATATTATTTTTGATTTATTTTGAAAACAAATCAGAATATAATAAATAGAAAATTATCAAAAGGTCATTGGTAGGTGAAACCCTAATTTGGAGTCTATAAATATGTTATATTCTCTAAGGTTTAACTCATTTGTTTTTCCTACCTCTAAATTCATTTTCTCTCTTCTTAGAAAACAAACACAAAGTTTGTCTTTTATTTTTGATTTGTGAGACAATCAAGAAAGTTGTTAGCACATACTCCAATTCATGTTTGTGAAGGGTTATTAGTATGGATACCTATAGAGGACATAACTTTTTGGAGATGTCTAGATCCGAATAACCAAAGCAAAAAGACTTGAGGTAAGGTGTCACCGGTATGAACCTCCTCTCATCCTTCTAGAAAATCTTGTCTCTTCTATGTTGTGGTGAGATTCTTGAAATCCTATATTTAATTAAGTAGTCGAATTACATGGATCCAGGTTTAGGAATGTGATAAATTTTTATTTTTCCACTGCATTTGTATCATGAAACCTAACAGGGAGGATGTTAATGGAGTAGTATCACTCCACAAATATATTACCCGACTTTAAACATATATTTTCCTAGCCAAGCTTGATTCAGAATTTAATAATGCTCAGAGTGAAATATTCCGAAAGGATCCACCTTTTGATCTTGAGTCTAGTTATGCATATGTATGAAGGGATCACAACTAGAGACATATGATGGAAGAGCCGAAGATACTGCTGGACTATTATGTACTTGTAGCAGCTCAGACTTGTCCCAAGTTCAAAGGGAAAATACTGAGTAAGTCCATCATATACACCTGTACTCATTGTGGCAAAGTTGGACACTCCAAGGAATGGTGCTATGAAATTATGGGATATCTGAAATGGTGGGATTTTAATAGAAAGCCTTGTAAGAAGCTCGGAAAGGTTACAATTGGCTCCTCTAGTGATACTAAACCAAGTGGTGATCTTGATGCAACATCAGGTATGATAAATCTTACTCAAAATAATACATGGATTATTGATACAGGTGTTACTGATCATATGACAAACTCCACTCACCATTTTACATCCATCCGCCCATTAACCCAACAAAATATTTTGACTACTAATGGAGGCATAGCACCGTTCACTCATGAAGGATCAGTATCTAACTCTAACTCTCTTAATCTTCCATCTCTTTCTTGAAATCTACTATTTATTGGCCAAATCACTAAAACCTTGAATTGCATTATCAATTTTGGCCTAATTATTATGTATTTTAAGACATTGCAACACAACGAATTATTGGCTTTGGTATTAAACGTAGAACGTTGTAATATTTTGAGTTGCATGATGATTCAAGTTAGAAGTCAAGTCAAGTTAATAGGATTGGATTGGTGGAAGTTGCTCGAGTAAAGACCAAGTAATCTTATGGCATCATCGTCTTGGTCATCTTTCTTTTTATTATCTTAGACAAATAAAATCGAATTTATTTTTTAATACCATAGACTCAGAATTCAAGTGTGATATTTATGAATTGGCAAAAGGCCACTGAATTTATTATGTACCGAGTTATAATAAAAATTCAATTCCATTTATGACCATTCATTCTAATGTATGGGGACCTGATCAGATTCCTACTCTATCTGGTGCTCGATATTTTACAATATTTATTGATGAATGTACCCGGATGACTTAGGTATCACTACTTTCAAATAAGGGAGATGTGTGCTCTAAGTTCAGGGACCTGTACAAAATGGTGGCTACGTAATACCAGAGTAAAATTTGAGTCTTATAGTCTGACAATGATGGGGAGTATGTTAACTCAATTCTAAATGATTTCTGCCACGAGAAGGGCATTCGCCACCAAACATCCTTTGCTGGCACTCCTCAACAAAATGGTATAGCCGAATGGAAGAATCAACAGTTATTAGAAGTTATCTGAGCATCATTATTTGACATGAATGTTCCTCAAGAATACTGAGGAAAGGCTATTCGATCTGCTACATACCTCATAAATCGAACACCATCAAGAGTACTCGATTTCAAAACACCTCTTCAAAAACTTCAGGAACTTGTCATATCTTCACCCCTCAATAATCTCAAGCCCCGAGTCTTTGGATGCTCAATATATATTCATCAGACACTCGGCAAATTAGACCCTCGAGCTATCTGATGTATCTTTGTTGGCTATGCAGATCTACAAAAGGGATATCAGTGTTGTGATTCTAATATAAAGAAGATGTATGTCACTTGGGATGCTCGGTTCCATGAAAACACTCCTTTCTTCTCTCATTTTGAATGTTGTCTTCAGGGGGAGAAAAATCTAAACCTCTTTGATGTTGAAGATAACATTCCAAGTGTTTCAAAAGATAATATTCCAAGTGGTCCTAATGTTGAAGACAGCATTCCAAGTATTCCAAGTCCGAGTCTCCTAAGTATTCCGACCATCTCACATCCGAGTCCGAGCATCTCACCCTGACAGATCATAGAAGAAAATTCAAAACCCATACTAAAAGCTAAAGAAACTCCAGATGCGGATGTGTACAATAAGGTAAACTCGTCTCCTTTAGTAACTCCAAATACTGAGCCTCGATATCCTTCTAGAATCAATAAAGGGGTTCCGAAAAAATAATATGATTCGGACCTTCATACCAAAGCTAAATACCTTATCAATAACTTCATATCAACCAACCATTTGTCTAACTCACATGCACTTACTGTAAATCAATTATCTCTTATATCTATTCTGAGTAATATGCATGAAGCCTTAGATGATCCAAATTGGAAGAAAGCCATGAATGATGAAATGGAGGCATTACAAAAGAACCAGACATGGGATCTTGTTCCTCTTCCTGAAGGAAAGAAAATTGTGGGGTACAAGTGGATATTCACTGTCAAACTCAATTCAGATAGAAGCATAAATCGGTATAAAGCTCAGTTGGTAACAAAGGGGTATACTCAAAAGTATGGAATTGACTATGAAGATACATTTGCCCTAGTAGCAAAAATGAACACCATTCGAGTTCTTATTTCCTTAGCTGCCAACTTGGTTGATGTGAAGAATGCATTTTTGAATGGAACCATAGATAAAGAAGTGTATATAAATCCACCACTCGAAACTAGATGTACTGACTGAGTATGCAAACTAAAAAGGATGTTGTATGGACTCAAGCAATCACCTCGAGCATGGTTTGGATGACTCTCAACTTTCATGAGAAAGTTCGGATATAAGCAAAGTGATGTTGATCACACACTATTCATCAAACAGAAGTTAGGTAAAGTCACCGCACTGATTGTATATGTTGATGATATAGTGGTCACTGGAAATGATCCAAGTGAGACAACAATCTTGCAAAGACAGTTAGCATCCGAGTTTGAACTTAAGGATTTGGGCAACTTGAAGTATTTTTTAGGAATTGAAGTTACAAGATCAGCTCAAGGAATTTCCCTCCGCCAACAAAAGTACGTAATGGACCTACTGATAGAGATTAGCATGCTTGATTATAAGTCAGCCGAGACTCCAATTAAAGTCAACCATGGACTTTCAGTCCTAGGAGATCAAGTTTCAACTGATAAAGATCGATATCAAAGGTTGGTGGGAAATTTGATTTACCTATCTCATACTCGGCTAGACATTGCTTATGTAATAAGTATTGTAAGTTAGTTTATGCATTCTTTGAGTAAATAACATATGGATGCAGTATACCGAGTATTAAGATATCTAAAGTCTTCTCTTGGCAAAGGGTTATTCTTTGGGAGGAATAAAGATTATGAAATTGCTGGCTATACTGATGCTGATTAGGCTGGAGATTAGATTGATCAAAAATCAACATCCAAGTACTTTACGTTTGTTGGAAAGAATTTAGTCACTTGGAGAAGCAAGAAACAGAAAGTTGTAGCAAGGTTAAGTGTTGAAGCTGAGTTTAGAGGAATAGCTTAGGGAGTATGTGAGTTGCTATGGGTAAGGCGAATTGTTCAGGATTTGGGATTAAAACATCTGAAGCCTATGTTATTACATTGTGATAACAAGGCAGCTATAGCAATTACAAACAATCTGGTTCAATATGATCAGACTAAGCATGTGGAGATTGACTGACATTTCATAAAAGATCATCTGAATTAAGGAACAATTGATCTTCCATTTGTTTATTCTCAGACTCAACTAACTGACATTCTCACAAAAGCTGTATCCGGAAAAACGTTCTACAACTCACTTGCTAAGTTGAGAATGATTGACATACATTCACCAACTTGAGAGGGAGTGTTGAGGAAGTAAATATTTTCATTGTATATATTAGGCAGTAAATATTTATATACAATTAGGAATAAAATCTTTATTCTATTTAGGATGTTATTCTATTCCTAATTATGTTGTGATTAGGATTCCTATACTCTTCTTTGAATATAATGAAAAAATATTTTCCTTAAATTTTCTCTCTTTTTCTCTGAATTTTATTCTGTATTATTTTCATTTAAGTAAGGTATTAAATTTATGTTGTAGTGCATGTAAATTTATTAAATTAATTATTAAAATTTTTAAATCGAGTTGAATTAAATTTCTTAAAATTTTCATGTAAAAATGCCTCGTAGCATGAGGTTTCGTGTTCAACCAAATTAAATTTTCTTAGGCTAGCACTACCCATGAACTGTGAATGAAATTCTACACAATGTGATGTGGTGATATATCGTAATTGCACCCAAAAAAAAAAAAGAAAAATTAAAGTTTCACATTTAAATTCTAGTAGAGAAACTAAAATGAAAATTTTGTCAAGAAAATAATAACCGATATGATTATTTAGTTCAATTCATTTTAGTTTGAGATTTTTGTGGTTAATGTAATTTATTTTGCAAATTTTTCTAATGTCAATGGATTTCTTTGATCAAATTAACAATGAAAAATTTGTGAGTGTTAACTCTTAAGAATTCCTTTTCATGAATTAAAAGCTTAATTCGTATTTCTACAACTTTCTATCCATTTTAGCAGTAGACAGTAGACACTGAAGTGTTAAGGTTGTGGTATGGTTATTTCAAATGCAACAGAAGCATTTTGTTTTATATGTGTCAAAAAATCTCACATTTAAAGAAAAAATTCAGAATGTACGTGGCTTTGTGTTTGGTAGAGCCTTAGAGCTACCTCTCTGGAGGGTAACTATAATGAGGCAGTACAAGCCGCGTGCTTTGCTTATGTAACGCCATATATGTGCAGTTAAGATCAGATAGCCATCTTCAGTGTAAACCTTAGTCTTCAATGTGTCAAGTAGACGAGGTGTGATTTTGTTGTTGAGTTGGGTTGTGAATGGAATTGGTGTTCATAGTAGGTGGAGGGTGAAACTCAGTGTGTTCAAATTTTGGTTTTGGTGGGTCTCGGCAAAGGAGAAAGGTTCGATGAATCAATGGTGGAGAGGCCATAGGAGCTCCTCGTGCTACATCACACCATGTGTTGATGAAATTGAGAGCAGCAATACCATCTCCTAAAACATGGTGAATTTGAATTCCAATAGAAACTCCACCACATGTGAATGTAGTTACCTATCATTAAGTGAAAAATATATGCATTGGTGATGTTATTAAATCACATACGAATCACCCATATATTCAGAGATATCCAATTACTATATACGGAAAATGATGTATTCCATCCTTAATATTCTTAATATTGGGCTAATTATCAATTAAATTTTACTTTAAAAGTAATTTAAATTTATTCATTCAATTTTATAAATTTTGTCAATTTTATCCAATTTTATTTGAAGAATCTAATTATATTTTTAAAAATTACATTTAGATCTTTATAAAATAAATTTAACAATTATTCAATTTTTTTCTTCTTTTAAAAAAAATAAAATTTGATAAATTTTTACCATTTTTTAAATAAATTTAAAAAATTAATTTTTCATTTTTTACATAAAATTTTAATTTTTTATGTGTCAATTAAAAATTATAAAAAAAGTGATAACTTGTGAATTAATTTATTATATAAACTAATATTAATAAAAATAAAAATAAATAGAGTAAACAGTTTTAATTATTACTATAAATAATAATAAAGTTTTAATTTTTAATTTTTTCATATATTTCAGAAAAACTTAATTTTTTTATATTCTTGAATAATATTTTTAGCATCTCAAAATTCTCTTTCTTTTTTTTTTTTAATCTAATACTTTTTTGGTTTGACCTCTATTAGAAAAATTTCTAAATAATATGATTGAAAGTTGAGAAGTAAATTTTAAAATAGTTAAAACTTAAGGATTTTTAGTGAAAAATTAAAAATTTATGAAAATATTTAGAAATTTATTTTTTAATTTATGTAAAGAGTGATAAAATTAGAATTTAGAGACACTTTCTTACATTTTATTTTTTCTTATAGGAAAAAGAGGATAAAAAATTTAAAAAGTGTCAAATTTATTTTATAGGGGTCTAAAAGTAAATTTTAAAAATATAATTAGGTCCTTCAAATAAGATTTAATAGGATTAACACAATTCATAAAGTTGATGGAGTAAATTGAAATGACTTTTAAAGTAGGATTCAATTAATAATTGTCGTAAAGTTCAAGATAAATTTGATGATTTTCCATTAATAAATATATATGTGATCATATTGAATGTAAGTATATATGCTTTATTAAAAAAAATAAATATATCTACTAAAATTAATAAAAAAAATTATTGTTCTCATAGCGAATGACTAGCTGAAAAAAGGTCATTTTCTCTTTATAAATATAACTCATACCTTTGTCAAATAAAAATAGGGTGAATTACTATCTACCCCTTTAGTTTTATATATTGTATTACTTGGTCCTGACATTTAAAATTACTTTTTACTCCTATAGTTTGTTATATTATATTATTTTGTTCTTCACATTTAAAAATTATATTATCTCTCTCTTCTATTTTACATAATTATACTACTGACCATCTCCATCAGATTTTTTGTTATAGTTACCTTAACTATCATGATATTATCAAATAAATACTATTTGTCCCCTCTATTTTGATTGTTTTTTATTTAGGCCAATTAAAATATAACATATATGTCCTTAATAATATAATTGAATTATTGAATGTAGGGAGATTCTTACGTATTTCGTTTGTATTATACACAATTCTAGATTTGTAATATATAAATACATGTTTTATTTTTATTTATCACATGTAAAACATTAAAATATGTATAATAAATTTGAATATTAGATATTTTTCCTTTGATATGATACATCCAAAGTAAATAAGAATTTCCAAAAAAAATACTTGAAATTTGCACCTGAAAAACAACAAGAGGGAAAGAAGATGATACCCCATATACATACTCCTATTCTATTATAGGTTTATTTTCCTATATAGGGGTGACTTGCAAATAAAGGATGTCCAAACCAAATGAAAGAAGGATTCCCAATGAAGGAGACTCTCAGACATGAAGAAATACTCTCCAAATATGTTCAGGACTTTCATCAAATAAGAATCCTATTACTCTCAGGTTTAAGCATTACTATCCCTTTAAAAAGGACCTCATGTCCCTCATTCTCATTCATTATATTCTCTCACACTCTTTACTCTTTTTATCTCTCTAAACTCTCTCTCTACATTGTATGACTTAAGCATCGAAGGGTTTGTGGGGATTCTCTCCACCTCTCACCTTGCCCTTCTTTAATTCCCTACAAGGCTTAAACTCGGGAGTTCTGAAAATAAATTATCAAGTGACGCCGTTTGTGGGGACCTCTTGAGTTAAAAGTCATTAAGCATCTACCGAATAAGATATTGGCATCATGACTTCTAGTCCACCACTAATCTTAATCCCAATTATGCAAATTAATCCATCAGCCCCTATTCCTCTAATTAACCTGTCAACACCCATTCCGCCGATAATTCCGCTAACACCCTCTCAACATGTCGAACCCCCATCACAAGCTCTGCCCAGAGCATACATTCCAACTAGTAATACCTAAGGATGGCCAATACTGGGCATCGACTTTCTTTATTATGCTCCTCTACAGCATAACAATAACCATATACCTTCCATACCTTTTCTAAGCTTACCAGAAACCCCCTCCATAAATACACTAAACCTAAACACAGTAACCCATACACTTAACCTATCTCCATTAAGTAAAGAAGCAATGATTCAAAACATGATATATAACATATTATAAACTACGTACAAAATTAAAATTAAGAAATTATACAACCATGAATTAAAATAACTATAAAGGACACCAAAATGCAGAATAAAATTAAAATCATAAGAACTATTGAAAAACAGTACAGGTTCATCCATGACATTCCATGGACATTCTGTTCAGTTTAAATACAAGCAGCATCCTCCTCAATCCACATTCGCACATCAAAATAAAAACACAGAAATAATCAGAGTAGTAATGAAATTGAATAAAAAAAATAACAAAATAAAATAAAAAATCATAAAAAAGAGAAGAGAAGAAAAAAAAAATGAATGTTGTGCATATGCTTCGAGATAGCCCCTCATACTAGGATTTTCACCATTGAAATTGAATAGCTATTGATTATGGACTGAAAAGGATGTTCTCAGTAGCGTTTTGGATTTTAAGGTTTTTTTACGCAGTCAAGTTTCTTAGTATATGCGTATGTGTGTTTCTCTCAGTCTCTCTGCGAGTAAAAATCCTCCCAAGAAAAAAAGTCCCCCCTCGCATGCATGCAGACTCTACTTTTAAACGTAAAGTCTATTTGCGTATTGACTTGCTCCTTTGGAGGAACATAATACATCTGATAGTGTTTGTTTTTTATTTCAAAATCCTACGCGTTTTGAACGCGTAAAAAAACTTATTAGATAATAATAATGACAAAATTGAATTTCAATCAATCAAAACACTAAAAAAATAAATAAAAAATAAGAAAAAATACATGAAAAATTAAAAAAATGCAACTTTTACGCATCAGTATTATGCAATGTCGATCGGCATTACACCAATGCCGATCAGCATTAAATGCCAACCTTTTTTTATACTTTTAATTATCAAAAGACCCCTAAAAAATTTACTTCCTTGCAGTCAAATCCTAAAAATCATTGTAATTTAGTCCCTAAAGTCCAGAAAATCAACAACCAAGTTCAATTTTTGAATAAATTTCATCATTGGGGCTTACGTCGTAATTGTGCACAATTGCATCCCAAAATTAGGTGCTTACAGTTGCCCCCCTTTGTCGCTATTTGCTTGATAAATTGTGGCAAAGCAATAGAAGCACACAATTTTAAAAGAAAGAAATTAGGACACTTGATTGTATCATAAATGATAGATTGATGCTCAAATTGCTAAGCAAAGTGTGATGTTTAACAAGTCTCACTATATTTCCTGCGAAACGTCTAGTGGACTTTGTGCAAATGAGTTTTTTTATATTCCCTGTGGGACATTTAGAGATGATAAATTAAAAACTTACTATAGTTCCTGTAGAACGTCTAACAACGATGAATTTTATTATATTCTCTGTGGGACGTGTAGTGATGATAAATTGAAAACTTGCTATAGTTCCACAACGTCTAACATTGATGGATTTTGTTATATTCCTTATGGGACGTCTAATGATGATAAATTGAAAACTTGCTATAGTTCCTATGGAACATCTAGTATTGATGAATTTCATTATATTCCCTGTGGGACGTCTAGTGAAAATGAGATTTCGTTATATTCACTGTGGGATGTCTAACGATGCACATTATATTCCCTGTGGGACGTCTAGTGATGATAAATTGAAAACTCATTATAGTTCCTGTAGAACATCTAGCACTGATGAATTTTAAATGATTATGTCATAACTGCAATGTAGTACATAACATAATGAAGGTTATGACTACTGTGCGGCATATAACATAATCATCTAAAATTTATATCATAGCTACTGTGCAGCATATGAATCCTTTGATTGAAATGATGCATGTAAAATGTGAAAAATGAATTCTGTAATCTTGTTATGTATTTTGTACTTGATGAAAAAATCAGAATCACAGATTGATTATGCAATTTTAATAATTCAATGAATTATTAATTTGATGAATGTCATGATTTAATTAGGAATATATTCCTAATCAAAATGCAATTATGGACCAAATTGCAATGAAAGAACTTGGATCCATGTGCACACAAAAGTAATGGACTAAAGTGGAATACACTACAGTCGATCGTGTAGTGTTGAATGATCTATACGATTACGCTGCAATACATAATTGCTCGTGATTAGCTGCAACCCTTTCATTTCTCACTAATGATGCTACAGTCCATAACTACTCACGATTAACTGCAACCTATAATTTCTTACAAATTGACTGCATTCCTTTCATTGCTCACCTTTGATGTTGCTACAGTCCATAACTGCTTGTTGATTTTTATCTTTGGTTGTTTAAGTCAAATGTTTTGAATTCTTTGTGCTGACTAATTTTAATTTCACTGTGCATTTCCTTTTGGTTTCATAATTCCTGCAGACATATTGAAGTTAGTTTCAATCATGATGAATGTATAAAAGTACATTATAATGTTGACAATTTATGAGAAAATTCATCATTTTATTATGAGATCGCATGCACTTAACGAATCTCACTATTTTTTATTTTCATGACTGTCACTTATTTGCCATTTACAAAGGTCGGAGACATCATTAACTATCTTATGCTGAGAGTGTATCTTTTACCAAGTGAAGAGCTTACTTCGACACCTAATTTTAAGGAGAATTTGCTAAAAAAAACTTGTGGAAATTAAGCATAAAAATATTAAATTTGGAGTATCAAAAAAGTCTTTGAATTATTTTTATGCTTTTCTTCCTTATCCAAGTATTCCCCCACCTTTTGTCATATTATCAAGCATGGATACCATTGGAAAGGTCCTTTGAATACTCATACTCTTACAGAGCATTGGAGTAAATAGAGCAAGTTTTTTTTTCAACGTGGGTTCTCTTTTAGTATTCCCCTGCCTTTCTTATATTACTCAGCGTGGATACCGCCAGAGGTTCACATTGATACTCTTGCTCATTTTTGGGCATTGAAGTACATTATACTTGCTCTTATTCTGATTCTCCTCTTAGTGTTCCCCGCCTTTCTCGTATTACTCAACATGGATACCGTTGAGGGATTTGTACTCTTACTCAGTTTTGAGCATTAGAGTATATTATATGCACATTTATTATTCAAAAGACAAAAATGACACTTTGAACTTCAACTAATTTATACTACAAGTCCATAAATTTTATCTTTGCATATTCTTCCCCTCATTTAGGTGTAAAGTAAGCATTAGATTTATTAGAGTTTTAGAAACTCTCAGCATAGAACTGTTAACAAAACATCTGAATTCTGTGAGGCTAATAAAAAAAGCCACTAAAATCAAAGGTCATGAGATAAGTTTTCACATATAACATCATGAAGTGGATGAATTTACTCTCAATTTTATAAATTTTCTTTGTACTTTACTGCAGAATCAAAATAGATGGAGTTATACTACTTCCCTTTGCCATTTGTCAGGCTGTTTATCACACAGAGTGAGATTTTGACGAGTGATTGGCATTTACTATCCTAGTCATTCTTATTGATGTATCGATTCCTTTCCTCTTCTTCGTTCTCTTTTATTTTTCCTGCACAAAATACCATAAGTTAGTATAGTTTATTTGTAAGTGAAGAAATTTTTTCAAAATGCAATGTTATTCTTTTGCATTCTTCCTTTTTTTATTATGGTGATGATGTCTTGGATCACAGGGTCATGATATTCTGCCATTGAGGTTATGGCTTTAGGCTGAATTTGTCTTTCTATTATTCTATTGATGCTTTGGTAAAGGGCCTCATTCCTCTTCCCAATTTTTCCTGCAAAATAAAAGATTTCGGAGTTAGAGGTTTTTATTTCACCATCAAAGAAGTCTTCAAAGTGCATTCATCTTAAGTTTTGAGTGCATTCTTCCCTTTTTAGGGCCAAGCGTATATATCGCTGACATGTTAGACCTTCTCGTTACCATATTCCACACCCTACAATGGTCTAACTGTTGTGGAGGGATTTTCCAAATAATGCTCCCAATGAGACTATGGAGATGGATACTGAGTTTGAGGAGTTTAAAAGTCTTATCCAGCCTCTTGAAGTCACCAGGATGATGCTTCTTAGTAATGTCACTCTTTTATTTTCATTCCTTCAGATGCTTTACCTATGAATACTCTGACTACTTTTCTGTACTTTTACAACACTAATCTTGAATGTTAGTAGTAAAGTGTTTAGATAATCTTGACTAGGCTCAAAGACTTTATTATGCAAAGAAAGTATTTCACAACAAGTGTATGCATGTTATGCATAATATGCATGATCCTAATAGGTCTTCTATTTGGAGCAAAGCTATATTCACAACTAAAAGTGTGAGAACGAGGTGCCTCATCAACAGCTTATAGGTTCAAGCACTTGATGCTTTATTATTAGTACTTCTAATGTTTGAGCTTCTAATATAGTCTATTGGACAAATAACCAGGCTAGTGAGTGGGGTTCATGGCTTTACACTGGACCTCATGATTGATTGATGCACTATTAAATTTCTTCTTTTTGTTACTGCTTTTGCTATATGATAATTGTATGCTTTTAGTATACTCCTTTCTGCCCTGAGATCATTTTCACTAACTTCAAAGTTCTACTGTTGTATTTACCATTTTGCCCCTAACTTGTCCCAGAGTTACATTTTTCCCCTAACTTCATTTTGAATTCATCCTAGCAATCACTTTCTTCATATGCACAAGAGACTCAGTTTAGTCACTACTGTTGTTGGCCCTTTGTCTTATTAACCCTGGCGAACTGACTAAAGCAAGTTTTGGATGATGAAAACAACTAGACTTGCACTTCGAAGAATTCTTGAGCAGAATATGAGGCTTGATGTTGATGCAATAATTGATGATAGTTACAATATATGGATTGAAAAGCAAGTTACTGAGCCACATGAATTCTCAAGGTATAAAGGGACGCTAGGCTTACAAGGAAAATTACAAAAGAGGTGGCAAAAAAGAAAACGTAACTAAAATAGTGATCTTATAGCTCTGATTTAGCTTTCATCATGTATTATTTTTCCATTCAGATACTTATGCAGTATGATAAATACAAATATGCAATGTTTGAAAAAAAAATTCAATTTTCACCATTCAGTAGGGCAAAAATGAGAACATTCATTACATCATATGATATAACTCCTTATAAACGGCGAGGTTTAGCGCGCGTCCAAGATTTTAGTAACTGCAACACTGTTTAGGCTTAGGGCCTTAGAGAACACACTAACCACTGTCACAGAGACATGGCATGGAGATGAGGAGTCGCCATCCAGGGTAATAACTGGGACAATTTGATTGATGGCACTCAATTCTCTAAAAGAAAATTAGCACCACAACCAGGAGATTCTAGATACGGAATACTAACTTCTCTTAGTCTCGTGTTCATTTAGAATAATTTTATGAATAATTATTTCATCCTCTAATTACATGAAATTTTATTAAACCCTAATTAATATCCATTTACCCAAAAAGGCAACAATTCAATAAAATTACAAGTAAAAATGCGCTTAAGATCATGTCATCCCTAAGTCTAAACTATGTTAATTTTATTAAATAAGTTAGCTAAATCTACATTTTATTTACAAGTGAAAATAGAATAAAAGTGGGCCTACATTTTATTAATTAATGAGTCTAAATCTACTTTTTAATCTTTCTAATATATGGGCTTAAGTCTATTCCATTTTAAAGAAGAAATCAAATTAGTGGGCCTAAGTCTTAATCTGGTTTTATTTTAAATCAAATGTGGGCCTAGGTCTGTTTATTTTAAAAGAAATGTAATTAAATGGGCTGAGCTAAGTCTAAACAATTTTAATTAACTAAACAGGCCTAAAATCTAATTAACCTAATGGGCCTAAGTTGATTTTAATTATTAAAAAAAACCTAAATCATTTTTTAAGCCTATTTATTAAGTGGGCTAGACCTAAACGTGGGCTTGGGGCCCAAAAACATAAAAACATAAAAAAAAACAAGCCCAAAATAAATAAAACACAAAAAATAGATCAAACAAACATTACAGTGATTTTCTAAAAAAAACCCTAATTTAAGTTACTGCCACCATTGATTTTAATTGATGTTTACCCAATTGAACCTAATTACTAACCAATTTTAAAATACAAAAATTTAAATCTTTCACTATTCCCACTACTAGGGTTATTACAAACTACGTATAGAATTAAAATTAAATAATTATACACCCAGAAATTAAAATAAACTACACTAAATACCAAAATACATAACAAAAAATTAAAATCCTAAGAACTATTATTAAAATAGTACAGGTTCATCCATGGCATTCCATGGATTTTTTGTTCAATTAAACACAGGCAGTATCCTCCTCCTCAATCCATATAAAAACAAAAAAAAATAATCAAATTAGTAGTGAAATTAAATAATAAAACAATTAACGAAATGAATAAAAATCATAGAAGAGAAGAAAGAAAAAATTAATGTTATGCATATGCCCTTTTTTGGCCCCTCAGATTAGGATTTTCACCGATAAAATTGACTCAGTGTTGATTTGATTATGGACTGAGACTAAAAATCTCTATATCGTCTTCCTCAAATGAATTGCAAAATTAGGGTTTTTTTTAAAGAATAGAAGAAATCAAAGCTTTTTTTTCGTTTGTAAAAAATCCTTCAGCCAAGCCTCCAGCCAAAAAAAAACCTCCCCTGCACACATGCAAACTCTGCTTTTAAATGTAGAGTCTGCACGTACTGAACTTCCTCCAAAGGAGGAACAGACCTATCTGATTAAATCATATGGCGTTTGTTTTGATTTCAAAAAAAGCCTTCTGCGTTTAAAAAAAACCTTATCAGATAATCATAAGGATAAAATTTGAATTTTTAACCAATTAAAACACTAAAAAAATCAATAAAAATAAGGAAAAATATGCGAAAAAATCAAAAAATGAAATTATTGCACATCGATACTGTGCAATGCCGACCAGCATTATACAATGTCGATCGGCATTGTGTAACGCCGATCGGCATTACACAATGCCGATCGACATTACACCAGTGCCAATCCTAAAATTTTTTTTTTATCTTTTAATTACCAAAAGATCTCGAAAAATGACTTATTTGCAATCAAACCCTAAAAAATGTTGCAATTTAGTCCTTAAAGTTCAGAAAATCAATAACCAAGTTCAATTTTTGAATAAATTTCATCACAGGGGCTTACATCGCAATTGTGCACAATTGCATCCCGAAATTGGGTGCTTACACTCCTATTATCAGTCAGTCATGAATTTTCCTCTCTAATTTTTAACTTACTGTTCTTTTTTCTCTTTTTTTCTTTTTTTATTCTCTCTTTGTTCTTTTTTTTCTCACATTTCCTATCTTCAGAAGTTACATCATATGATATATGTATGTTCTTTGAATTTGCATTTATGCCCATGCTGAATGAATCTAATTGAATTGAATTTATGTCAAACATACTGATCTAAATTATAATGCACAGAACTATCAGGATTACATAAGTAAGCATGATCAGAATTTATATCATCGATCACTAAAACAAAACAGAATTTTTATCCTTAAATAGACCGAATGTTATTACATCAATTTCATCATAAAAGACATCAACAAAACTATCACAAATGACAGTAGCTAAATCCTAGGGTGGCCCCTCTTTATATGGCAGACATAGTAGCTCTTCAATAGTAGCACTGCTCATCCTCTCAGCTACCAGCTTCACCACTTCTTCTTCGTTGTCCTTCACTAAATTCTCCATAATCTGCTCCTTAAAGATCTCAAATCAGGGGACATCTGCTCCAGCAACACTGACTGATTCCTTAGCTCCGAGATAGTATTTTCCTTCCCTTGGCATGATGAAGTTCTGACTTAAAAGACCAACTTTTGCATAAAGCTTCCTCTTTTTTGCATTGAATCTCTTCCTTGCCCTTCTACCTTTTGGCTTTGCTTCCCCTGTAAAACCCAATCCTATTGTGTCATCTTGAGTTTTGAATTCTAGGAGTTCTGGACTTCCTTGTTCATTCTTCCCCAGTCCTCATCCAAGCCGGTAATTCATGTTCTCCATCATTTTTGCTACTCTCAAATCCATTTCAGTCCCATTATCCCAACAATTTAGAAACTAGGGGGTGCACACACTTGTTTTTGTTTATCCAATATAAATGCCACAATAACATCGGTCCTAGCTTCTATGGTCATAACTCCTCCTTCATAAGGGAATTTTATCTTTTGATGCACAGTTGAGGGTACCCCTCCCAAAGCATGGAACCATAGTCATCCTAACAACAAGGCATAAGTGACTGGAATGTCCAGCATGGTAAACTCAATGGTTGATTCCACAGGTCCTGTTTTAACTAAAGCTTGGAATGTCCCCTCCACATTCCTAGTGCTATCATCATAAGCTCTGATTATGAGGTTTGAATCTGTTAATTTTTTAGCTTTCAAACCTAAGTTAGGCAGGATTTTCAAAGGACATACATTAATAGCAAAACCATCATCGACCATAGCAAAATTAGTTCTCTTTTCCCTCACCTCAGCTGGGATAAATAATGCCTTATTATGGTTTCTTCCTTCTAAAGGCAATTCATCATCTAAGAATGTTATCAGCCCGTGTTTCTTTTCTATAACCTTTGCTACCATAGCCTCTAGAGTAGCGATTATTTCAATATTCATGTTCGATAGAGCTTTGACAAGAGCTCTTCTATCGCTATCTGAATGTATCAGTAATTCCCAAACACTGACATTTGCCTTAGCCTTCTTCAGTTGTTCCAAAATTAGATCCTCTTTATGTTCTTTTTCTATCTTTGCATCTTCTATTTCTTCTCTTTCTGTTACTCTTTCTATTTTCTTTTCTGCTACTTTATAATTCTTCTCACTTCTAGTGACATGATTCACTTTAGGATCATCACTCCAGACACTGAAACCGCTTAGGCTTTCTTCATCAAAATCATACCAGATGTCAATAATCCAATGATTCAATCTCTTTTCCCATATTTCCACACTTCCATCATGTTTCTTTCCCTTTCAGATTTTCCATATTGAGCTTGCCTAAGTGTTGATTCAGTAAATCTTTAACTCCTTCTTAAGACTGTTCATGAGCTAAAGGGTCATTCTCAAATTCATCACCCCACACTGTAGGCATAATTGATTCAATGTGAATGTTAGCAGAAGCGGGCTTAGAATAGAATACTTTATAATCAAACTTGCCCAAAGGTTATCCTAACAGATCCTCAACTCCTCTTGGCAGCTGCTCGGGAACATCAAGCTCTTCTTTTATCGGCTTAACATCAAACTCATCTCCCTAGCCTGAGGGCTTAATTAATTCCATAGGGATATCAGCAGAGGGTGGTTTTGAGTAGAGTACTCTGTAATCAAACTTGCCCAAGGGCTAGCCTAATAAATCTTCCACTCCTCTCCGTGGCTGTCCAAAAGGTTCTCCATTGGGTATAGGGTTGAGGTCCTCAAAGGAGCTTAGCACTTCTTATTTGCTAACCCCTGAGTTGATCATCATGGTAACTGGTGGTGGAACATTTTAGTAGTCTGGGAAAGGGTTATTTCTAGTGTTTAGGTTAGAGTTGGATTTTTCAAGGTCAGTGATTTTTACGGAGTCTATCAGGTTTTAGATCTCATGTTTTAGGTGGATATAATTATCTATGGGATGGCCAGCAGCTTGGTGGAATTTATAGTAATTGTTAGGGTCAAAACCAGGGAGATTTGGGTTTGGTGGCTTAGAAAAGGTTAGGGGTTGGAGTAGGCCTTTTGGATTAGCCTCTCTAGGACTTTGAAGAGTGGTTGGTTGAAGTTGGAGAATCTCTTAGGTTGCTGAACCTCATGCACCTCCATAATCCGACTAGTTCTCCCCTGTTGTGTGCCCCCAGTTGAGTAATTGTGGATTACTGTGCCTTTAGAACTCTTCTTCTTCTCATTCTCTATGTCTTCAACTTGTAGACCACCATCATACAGGTCTATAAAGGTCTTTGGGTTCATCATTTGTAGTCTTTCGACCAAATTAAGTGATATATTACGAACAATCATCCTAACTTGATCCTTTTCATCCAGTTTATTTTTTATCAGTCCTGCCTTATTCATGAATCTAGTGAGGAAATCATAAAAGGATTCATTGGATTTTTGCTTAGTTAACTCCAAATCCCTAATAGACACTTCCAATCGAGTGTTATAATCATATTATTTTAAGAATGCAGTACATAGTTCCTTCTAGTCAGCCCTAACAGACTTTTCTAACCCATGGTACTTGTTTACCATTCCCTCCAGTGACAGTACAAACAACCATTCCATCCGGGTGCCACGCATTCGTTCGTTTCTCCTGTTTTTGCTTTCAAGTCTTGTTGGCAAGCTTCGAGGATGGCTTTTTCTTTGTCTGCCATTACTCCTTTAAGTGATTTTTTGGACACAGATGTTGTTCTTTTTGGTTATCCAGTTCTCATGGGAGATAGAGAATTATTCGTTGACTTGATTTTATTGGATGTGATGGATTTTGATGTTATTTTGGGTATGGATTAGTTATCTCAGCACTATGGCGTGGTGGATTGTCGGAATAAAGAGGTGACTTTCAGAATTCCTGATGAAGAAGAATTTAAGTTTGTGGGTGATAGGAGTTCAGCACCTCAGAATCTCATTTCTGCTATTACGGCTAGGAAGTTGCTGAGGAAAGGTTTTCAGGGATATTTGGCATTAGTCAGGGATACTTCAATGGAGAAGTTGTCACTCACAGATGTTCCTGTTACCTGTGAGTTTCCTGATATTTACTGAGGAATTACCAGGTTTACCACCTCACAGAGAGATTGAGTTCTATATAGATGTGGTTCCAGGTACTACTCCTATATCTATGCCACCCTACAGAATGGCTCTTGCAAAGTTAAAAGAGTTAAAGGAGTAGTTGCAAGAGTTGTTGGATAAGGGTTTCATCAGACCCAGTGTTTCTCCTTGGGGTACACTAGTCCTGTTTGTGAAGAAGAAGGATGGTACCCTGAGACTGTGCATTGACTACAAAGAGCTTAACAAGGTGACAGTGAAGAACAAGTATCCTCTTCCGAGGATAAATGACTTGTTTGATCAACTACAGGGTGCACAGTTCTTTTCTAAGATTGATTTGAGGTCGGGTTATCATCAGTTGTGGATCAGTGAAGCCGATGTTCCTAAAATGGCATTTTGCACTCGATATGGCCATTATGAGTTTTTGGTGATGTCTTTTGGTTTGACTAATGCACCAGCGGCTTTTATAGACCTGATGAACAGGGTATTCAGACCATAAATGGATCAGTTTGTGGTAGTCTTCATCGATGATATACTGGTATATTCGAGGAGTATGGAGGAGCATGTATATCATTTGAGGATTGTATTGCAAACACTGAGAGATCATCAGCTTTATGCTAAATTCTCAAAGTGTGATTTCTGGATGGAGAGTGTTTCTTTTCTTGGGCACGTAGTGTCTAAAGATGGTATCCAGGTTGATCCACAGAAGATTGAGGCAGTGTCTGAGTGGCCTAGACTAACTTCTGTTACAGAGATTCAGAATTTTTTGGGTTTAGCCGGGTATTATAGGCGGCTTATGTAGGATTTTTCTAGAATTGTAGCCCCTATGACTCGCTTGACTCAGAAGAATGTTAGATTTGAGTGGTCAGAAGCTTGAGAGAATTGTTTTCAGTTATTGAAGGAGAAGTTGACCACAGCTCCAATGCTAGCTTTGCCTAATAGTGTGGATAAGTTCACAATTTATTGTGATGCCTCTAGAGTTGGCCTTGGTTATGTGTTGATGCAAAATGATAGGGTGATAGCCTATACTTCGAGGCAGTTGAACAAGCATGAGTAGAACTATCCTACACATGACCTTGAGATGGCTACAGTGATCTTTGCTCTAAAGATTTGGAGACACTATTTGTACGAGGTGACTTGTGAGATTTTTACTGATCACAAGAGCTTTAAGTACATTTTTAGCAGAGAGATCTGAATCTAAGGCAGAGGAGATGGTTGGAATTATTGAAAGATTATGACTGTGAGATTTTATATCATCCGGGCAAGGCTAATATGGCAGCAGATGCCTTGAGTAGAAAGTCCTCAGGCAGTTTTACTCATATCAGTGTAAAGAGGAGACTGTTGATCCTAGAGTTACATTTATTGGTGGATCAAGATCTGATGATGAAGATCAATAGGTTAGGTGGACTGCTAGCTCAATTTAAGGTGCAATCTATATTGAGGGATAGGATTAAGGTAGCTCAGAGCCGAGATCCTATTCTAGAAGAGCTTGTAGAGAATGTTCGAGCAGGGAAGTTCACTGATTACACACTTGATAATGATGGTGTATTGTGGATCAGTGGTAGATTGTGTGTTCCTGATGTGGATGATTTGAGAGAAGAGATCATAGAGGAAGCACATTCTACAGCCTACAGCATACATATGGGTGTCACTAAGATGTACCACAGTATTAGAGACTTGTACTGGTAGGACAGACTGAAGAAGGATGTCGCTGATTAAGTTGCTAAGTGTTTGACATGTCAGCAAGTGAAAGTTGAACATCAGAAGCCTTCTGGGAAGCTTCAGCCTCTTCCTATTCCTGAGTGGAAGTGGGAAAGGATAGCTATGGATTTTGTGGTTGGTTTACCTCATTCTAAGGATGGATATGATTCCATCTGGGTGATTGTAGATAGGTTAACCAAGTATGCACATTTCTTGCCTGTGAAAGCCACCTATTCTGTAGCTAGATTGGCGAAGCTGTATGTGAAGCATATTGTATGCCTTCATGGAGTACCTGTGTCCATTGTGTCAGATAGAGGTTTAATATTTACCTCTCTTTTTTAGCAAAAGTTGCAGGAAGTGATGGGCACTAGGTTGGACTTCAGTACTGCTTTTCATCCTCAGACAGATGGTCAGTCTAAGAGGATGATCCAGACACTAGAAGATATGTTGAGGATGTATGTCTGGATTTGCGAGGTAGCTGGGATGATCATTTGCCTCTCGTAGAGTTTGCCTATAATAATAGCTACCATACCAGTATTGGCATGGAACCATATAAGGCATTGTATGGAAGGAAGTGTAGATCCCCTCTGAGTTGGGATGAGATTGGTGAGAGAGCTTTGATTGGACCTGAAATGGTTCAGGATGCTGCAGAGAAAGTCATCGTGATTAAGGGTAGATTAGAGACCGCAGTTAGCAGGCAGAAGAGCTATGCGGATCCTAGGCACAGAGATGTAGAGTTTCAAGTTAAAGACTTTGTCTTTCTGAAGGTGTCTCTGATGAAGGGCATGATAAGATTAGGCAGAAAAGGTAAGTTAGCACCGAGATATATAGGACCGTTCGAGATTCTGGAGAGAATTGGCACTGTTGCATATCGGTTGGCTTTGCCCCCAAGTATGTCACAGGTGCATCCAGTGTTTCATATCTCGATGTTGAGGAAGTATATCTCAGACCCTTCACACGTGTTACAGCCCGACAGCATAGAAGTGAATGAAGATCTGACATTTGTGGAAGAACCTGTGGCAATCGTTGATTACCAAGTTCGACAGTTGCGGTCGAAACAGATTCCTATGGTCAAGGTTCTGTGGCGTAGCAATAGAGTTGAGGAGCATACATGGGAGACTAAAGCTGAGATGCGAGTTTCTTACCCGTATCTCTTCCCTTCTTGATTGTAGTTATTCTTTTCTAGAATTCGGGGACGAATTCTTATAAGGGGGGAAGACTGTAATATCCCGAGTTTTTAAATAACTTTAAATTACATCAGGATATGCAGTGTTAATAATTTTTATATATATATTTGATTATTTAATTAGTTGGTTATTTATTAAAGTTATTTTAATTATTTTAGATTTCTTACGTAAAATTTTTTCGAGAATTTTATTTTTGGGAAAATTAAAACGTAAATAAATAATTATTAATTATATTGGTCGATTTATGAATTTGCATGAGTCCATGCACTATTTTAATTGTCGTATTAAAATATATACATATACATGCATATATATACATATATTTAATAATTTTAGGGTTTATATTAATTAAGTAAATATTATGTATTAAACATTTTTATTTAATTAATATGTGTATATATATGTGTGTGTGTGTGTGTGAGTGTATAATATTGGGTGATATTTTAACATGTGGTGTATAATTATTTTTGAATATTATATTAATATATTATAATATTTATAGTTAAAGTTATATATATATATATATATATATATATATATATATATAAAAGTTCACTTAATTTATGATTTGTGCCCCTCCCGTATTCCTCAAGCCCCCGACGCAACCCACCACCATCACCGCCGCTGCCAAGCTCCACCATCACCATCGGTGTGCCTCCTGACTTGCCACCACCACCTCCAGCCATTCCCGCCTCCTGTAGCCTCTATTTTCGGCCTATTTTGGCTGGAATATCCAAGAAAACCGAAAATTGATCCTACCATCGATCAAGCCATTTTCGGCCACCAAACTCGACGCCACTGGTCTCTATCTATTCCTTGAGCTCCGGTGAGTTCATTTCCAAGCTTTGTTTGACTTGAAACGGTCTAGATTTCCCTAGGTTTTGATTTTACATTTTCTACTACTTTGAATTTTTGAATTTTTTTAGTTTCAATTTGAATGATTCATGCAAACTTCCTTCACAAACTTTGATCCTAGTAGCTTAATCTACCTCTATGAATTTTTGTGGAATTTTTGGGAATTATTTTGATTTTTGTGAATTTTTTATTATTTTATTAATATTTTCTAATTTTTGAAAATTAATTAATTAAATTATGAAATTGTGTTTTATAGTGTTTATAGGTGTTAAAATGAATTTTACAAATTTATTTGTAATTTTTATGAATTTTATATTATTATTTGGAATTTATTTAGTTTATGTAATTTTGAGAAAATTAGGTTAATTATGTGTTTTAGTGAAATTAATTGGTAAATTGAGTATGTTTATTGATATTATTGAGTTATATGTTGAGAAAATTAATTTTTTATAATTATACTATTTTTGGTGAATTTTTGAGTAATTATAGTGAATTTATATATAATAGGGGTATTTTGGTAATTTGACACTAAATTGGCTAAAAATGTAATTAAATTGGTTATAATAGTTATTTAAGGTATTAAAATGATTTCTACAAATTATTTAGTATTTTTAACTAATTAAAAATATTTTTCATAAATTATTTTCAAATTATATATAATATATAATTTTTCTAAATAAATGAGTTTTATCGATTTTTAGTAAGTTTTAGGGTTAATTATATAATTTGGATTTATAAAATTGATTTTGGGCAATATTTATAAATTTATTGAGAATTACCGATTTTTTAAAATATTTTATTTAAAATTAGGGTTTTTGGTGTATTTATCGATTAAATAAATATTTTTAGCATTTGAATATCTAATTTGCTACATTTTCAGTATTAAAGGGCATTTTCGGTATTTTTGTAATTATTCCGTGAATTGTGGACCTCGGTCGGTGAATTGTAGTTTGGAGTCCGATCGAGTGGTTGTGAATTGTGTTATTTCGAAGTGTATTTCTTTGCAGGACCGGCTTTATTCTTTGACTAGAGAGATGTCTGTTTTACATGGGAGGTTCTGCCGGATTTTTGATAGGATTCTCATAAAACGTGATGTCTGATCGAATTATGATTCTAATTCTGTGTCTAGTATTCTACATCGAGTTTTTAGAAATTTCCGTTAGATTTATTCTGATTTTCTGCTATCATTTGTTTGTTTAGTTGCGTCAAGACCGAGGCCTAGTGGACCAGGCCCGTCGGACCCATCTCGAGGAGCGCAATAACCATGAGTTGTTATTTTATATACACGTGTTATAGGGTGCATGTTTTAGAAATGTATAGTTTATTTTAGTAAAGTATGCATAAATGATTTAAGTATTACTTAGGTTTATTTTTGGTATATTTTCAGTATATTTTGGTATATTTTAAACTATATGCATGTTTTATTAATGATTTATACTCAAAATATTTTTAAGTATATTTCTAGTTCATTTTGTAATTAAATTGAATTTATTTGACGTATATATACTCGGAATATACCTAGTTTATTCTTGGTATATTTCTAGTATATATATGGTTTATGTTGCTATATTATTCAATTATATGCATCATTTATTTATGAATGTATGTTTTATATCATAAATGAAGGATATCAATAGAATGTGCTACCTAGTGGGGAGCACTAGGACCGAGTACGTACCGGTACAATGATAGAATTTAAGTTAAATTACTAACCTATTTATGGCTATTGATTGGATTGATTTATTTGATGTGTGATATGATTTGAGAGTATGATTGCTGGAGCTCGGTTGACCAAGTGTCTCGGGGCCAATCACACTGACAGTTATAAAACTGGAGCTTGGTTGACTTAGTGTCTCGAGGCCAGTCTACTGTTTCCAAATGGAACAAGTGAATTTATTTAGAATAAGTGAGTCTGTATGGCTAGAGTGTTTTCTAACACTGTTTAAGGTTGCGATTTTCTAAGGTTCTATTTGAGCCTTCATAAATGGATATTATTTTCAATAAAATATATAAAATGATTTTGCCGCATCTGTGTGTATTTGCTTGTATATATATTTATTATATATACTATTGTATGTGTGCATTGTCATTTAGTATGCATGTATATATATTATAACAATTCACTCAGTGAGGTCTGACTCCCCTCCATTGACTATTTTTCAGGAGAGTCATTGTCTTCAAACCTCAGTAGCAGACCCATACGCCGGATTTCTTTCGTCCGGGCTTCACTATGTAAATTGCTTACCTGAGTTTATTATATAATCTAGACACTGCAGTAGTTATAAACAATTATGGGGTTTATATATTATATTTGTGTGAGTTATGCATTTTAAAGATCTGAATTGGAATTTGTATTAAAGGATTATTTATATATATGAGATGAGTATGTTCATCTAATTTCATTGGAAAATTATTATTTTATTTTTTTATTTATGATTTTATTTCTGTTGTAAAATATATTATTTATGTTATTATGATTATTGCATGTTTTATTTTATTTTAAGGCTTGCTACGAGTTCCGGATTCAAAAGAATCCCGTTCCCTAGCGCCGGTCATAGCCCCTGTTTTGGGTCGTGACAGACTATATGTATGCATGTATGCATGATGCTTCTGTTTATGCAACAAGTAGCAAGCAAGCACTTGGCAAGTAGCAAGTATCAAGAAGCAATCAATAGGCCATCATGCAGGTAAACCTTCCAACCTTATTTCTCCTACACACGTATTAAATGGCAAGTTTCTTTTCCTAGGATTTTTTATCTTCGCCTTCATATCAATAGGGGATAGTAAGAGTCGACGCGCATGCCAAATTTCTCTTTAAAACAAAAGCATAAAAACAACATTTCTAAATATAAAGGTCTAGCCTAATCCTTATTAGCCTGAATGAGCTTTAAAGGTATAGGCCTGGGCTTTTATAAATAGAAATATCTCATGGTAATTCAAACAAACAAGCACTTTGGGTAATAATCCTAGGGGAAGTAATTAGGCCATTATATGTGGTTAGGGTCCGGTGAAAAGTTAAGATTCCCTTACTAAGATGCTCTCCATTATGGACTTTAAGTTACTAGCCAAAGTCAGAGGGGCCCAACATCCTTTACCAACTCGAGAGAAGATTACCCCCTTTAAGGACTTGGGTTACAGACTCTGGTCAGATGAGTCCAGTAATCTCTCTTGAACGAGTTAAGGCTCAAAGAGATGGTTAGCCATCTACAACTCAATGAAGCTAGTAGAATCATGGAATCATAAACCAATGCCATCGGTTTAGTAAGGACATGTAGAATGAATCCAAGAATGAAATAATAATCGATAAAATAATTCTAAAGAACACAAGTACAATCAGTATCTCTTATCCCCAGTGGAGTCGCCACTGTAGACAACGGGTTTTAGCGTGTGTCCAAGATTTTAGCAACCGTGACACTATTTAGGCTCAAGGCCTTAGAGAACACACTAACCACTGTCACAAAGACATGGCATGGAGATGAGGAGTCGCCACCCAAGGTAATAACTAGGATAAATTGAAAAGGTGGTACTCGATTCCCTAAAAGAAAGCTAGCACCACAACCAGGAGATTCTACGGAATACTAACTTCTCTTAGCCTCGTGTTCATCTAGAATAATTTTATAAATGATTATTTCATCCTCTAATTACATGAAATTTTATTAAACCCTATTTTGACATCCATCTAACCCTAGGCATCTAGTCAATAAAATTACACATAAAAAATGCACTCAAGATCGCGTTGTCCCTAAGTCTAAACTATGTTAATTTTATTAAAAAGTTAGCTAGATTTACTTTTTATTTATAAGTGAGAAATGGACTAAAGGTGGGCCTACATTTTTATTAACTAGTGAGCCTAGATCTATTTGTTTTAGTCTGTCTAAGAAATAGGCTTAAGTCTATTTAATTTTAAAGGAAATTTAAATTAATGGTCCTAAGTCTAATTTAGTTTTATTTTAAGTGAACTGTGAGCCTAGGTTTTTTTATTATAAAAGAAATGAATTTAAGTGGGCTGAGCTAAGTCTAAACAAGTTTTTAGTGGGCCTAAAATCTAATTAACGTAATGGTCCTAAGTTGATTTTAATTATTTAAAGCCCTAAACCATTTTTTAAACCTATTTGAAGTGAGTTGGACCTAAGCGTGGGCTTGGGGCCCAAAAAAATAACAAAATCAAATCAAAATACATTCATATATGATTTCTAAAAAAAACCTAATTTAATTACATATAAACCCTAAATTAAACTACTGACACCATTGATTTTAATTTAATTTTTACCCAATCGAACCTAATTACTAATTGATTTTTAAATGCAGAAAATTAAATCTTTTACTATTCTCACTACTAGGGCTATTACAAACTACATACAAACTTAAAATTAATAAATTATACAGTCATGAATTAAAATAACTATAAAGGACACCAAAATGCAGAATAAAATTAAAATCCTAAGAACTATTAAAAAAAAGTACAGGTTTATCCATGGCATTCCATAGACATTTTGTTCAGTTTAAACACAAGCAACATCATCCTCAATCCACATTCACACATCAAAATAAAAACACAGAAATAATCAGAGTAGTAATGAAATTGAATAATAAAACAATAACATAATAAAATAAAAAATCACAAAAAAGAGAAGAGAAGAAAAAAAACAAATGTTGTGCATATGCTTTGAGATAGCCCCTCAGACTAGGATTTTCACCATTGAAATTGAATAACTACTGATTCTAGACTGAAAAGGACGTTCTCATTAGCGTTTTGGATTTTAGAATTTTTTTGCACAGTCAAGTTTCTTAGTATCTGTGTGTGTGTGTTTCTCTCAGTCTCTCTACGAGTAAAAATCCTCCTAAGAAAAAAAGTCCCCCCTCGCATGCATGCAGACTCTACTTTTAAATGTAAAGTCTGTCTGCATACTGACTTCCTCCTTTAGAGGAACATAATACATCTGATAGCGTTTGTTTTTTATTT
Source organism: Mallotus nudiflorus (assembly GCA_947683625.1). Classification (NCBI taxonomy): domain Eukaryota; kingdom Viridiplantae; phylum Streptophyta; class Magnoliopsida; order Malpighiales; family Euphorbiaceae; genus Mallotus; species Mallotus nudiflorus. Next base: position 2,782,114 of record CANTUR010000125.1, read on the forward strand.
CAAAATCTTACACATTTTGAATACGTAAAAAAACTTATTAGATAATAATAATGAAAAAATTGAATTTTCAACCAATCAAAACACTAAAAAAATTGACAAAAAATAAGAAAAAATACATGAAAAATCGAAAAATGGGACTTTTACGCGTTGGCATTGTGCAATGCCGATTGGCATTAAATGCCAACCTTTTTTTTACTTTTAATTACCAAAAGACCCTTAAAAAATTTACTTCCTTGCAATCAAATCCTAAAAAGCATTGTAATTTAGTCCTTAAAGTCTAGAAAATTGACAACCAAGTTCAATTTTTGAATAAATTTCATCATAGGGGCTTATGTCATAATTATGCACAATTGCATCTCAAAATTGGGTGCTTACATCGAGCTTACTGAGGAATTAATGAAACCAAGCACCGAGGATGCAGAGATCATGGATATCCAAGAAGTAACATAATTAATGAATCCAATCATTCAGTATGTCAAACATGGGGTATTCCTGTAGGACAAGTTAAAGGCTCATAAGTTAAAGTTAAAAGTAGTGCACTACTTTATGTATAATTGGGAACTTTATAGAAGGTCTCTCTCATATTCGTGGTGCGTATCACTAGAAAAAGGAAATTACATGCTTAGGAAAATTCATGAAGGGATCTGTGAGGCTCATGAATCTCATTATTCACTAATTTGAAAAGCATTGCTCCAGGGTTACTATTAGCCCACCATATTTTGAGATGCTCAGAGATTGGTTCAAGAATGCCATAAATGTCAACAGTTTACTCGCCTCAGCACAACCCTTCTAATACTCAACATCTAATTAGGAGTCCTTGGCCTTTCGCTGTATGGGGAATGGACATTCTAGGCCCATTTCTTATTTCAACCTCCTAAAAGAAGTTCTTGATTATGGCTATAGATCACTTCACCAAGTTGAAGCTATCCCGACCATTACTGAGGCCAGGATTCAACATTTTCTTGGAAAGAAATCATCTGTAGATTTAGCATACTACACACCTTAATAACGGACAATGGGTAGCAATTTTATAATGAGAAATTCATAAAGTTCTACTTTGATCTTAATATAAAGCTTCAATTTACTTCAGTAGCTCATCTGTAAATAAATGGCCAGACAAAAGTCATCAATAGGATCATCATGCAAGGTCTAAAAAAGAGATTAAATGAAAAGAAAAGAAACTGGGTTGAAGAACTCAATTATGTCATATAGGCTTACAGAATAACACCCAAACTTCTATATGAGAAACACCTTTTAGACTGACTTATAGGATGGATGCAGTAATTTTAGTAAAGATTGGATCAATAAGCTACTGGGTAACTAAAAATCTAGATCAGGAAGTCAACAACATCAACGCTCAGATGTACTTAAACCTACTTGAAAAAATGAGAGAACGAGCATCCATATGGTGAAAGCTAGAAACATAGGATTATGGAGTATCATAACAAACATGTCTAGCTAAAACAGTTTAAAGTCAGAGACTGGGTACTCAAAAGGGCTAACATTGGTAAAGGTGGTTCCAAAACAGGCAAGCTCAGACTTAACTGGGAAGGCTCTTACCAAGTCATTGAAAAAACAACTAAGGGGGATATACGATCAAGGATAAACAAGGAAAAGTATCATCCTGACACTGGAACTAGGACAGTCTTCAAAAATATTATCAATAAATATACTCATAATTTTAAGGAATAAAATACTTTATTGATTATAAAAAAAAATGTTGTATTACAAGAGAAAGAAAAGTAAAGAAAATTGTTTACTAAGTAATTTACAAATTAGCTTCAGTATTTGGAGCTCAGTCCCTTCAGCAGGGACAAGATGCATTTGGAAGCTCAATCCCCTTAGCGGGGACAAGATTCATATTCTCAAAGTTTTGAGGCTCAGATAAAATGGTTGACTTGGAACCAGAAGCACCATCACTGGAAGACTTCTCCCCAGCGGATTGCAAATCCATCAGTTGCTCAGAAGATGATTTCTCACCAGTGGACTTTGCAGCTACCTTTGGATTCTCTGACTGCTTAAAAGAAACGTGATTATAATTAAAATATTTTGTATTAAAATAGATAAAACAATATTTATCATATATATTTAATTTCGATTTCTATTATACATATTTTTAAATTATTTTTTATATATCTTTTATTAGTATAAATTTATTATAAATAAATGACCTATATTATAACTATATGAGAAAAAATTAATGAAGAATATGTCTTTTAAAATTTTAATAATTAAGATAGAAAAGTTAAAAAAAAAAAAAAAAGGATTTAGCTAGCAAAAAATGAAACTTATGAGGATTTATTTAGTAAAATTTAAAAATATAGGGAGTCAATTATATATTTTACAAGGACTTAATTAGATATAATGTTAAAATAAATGAACTGAAATTTTGACAGAGGGATTCAATGTATAAGAAAATAAAAGTATAGGAATCATATAGAGAAAAATTGAAATATAGAGACTAAATGAAAAAAACTTGAAAATTTAAGGAACCAAAAATAGGATTTTTCCTAATGGCATTATACTTTAGTGAGAATCTTAAACAATAGGTTCGATCTGCTACCCTTTCCCTTTCACAATACTAACATAACTAGCACACTATCTAAGGCCAAAAAAACAGGAGGAATATATTAGAATCATTTTTTCTAGTATCTAATTTGTGTTAGTTACATGTATAATCTTTACTTCAACAATGTAAGAAGACTTTTGCTTGCTTACTCTATGGGCTAAGCAACTCATAGAAGTTCTCTAGTAAACTAAGAACTCAAGCCCTTTTAGCAAAATTCTTTAACTAGTTCATATTTTAGCCCAATTGTTCAAGTGTGTTATGGTTATCTACTTTTGTTTTCTATCATTAGTTGTTCCCATGGGATACGCTTCAGGAAATAATGTTTTTAAATCGAACTCGGTAAACACAACATAGTAAGGGCATTGTCCCTGCGAGTGGCAATTGGTATATCATGGATCCTTGTCCATAATGTAATATGGACACACACATGCAAAAACAGAAAATGCGCTTCTTTTCTTTCTTTTTTTTCACGTTAATGTCTTTTTTTTATTTCAAAGCTTATCACTTTCCAAAAACTAAAAGAGTGTCTAGAACATTATTTTCCATGACAGCTCATGTAAATTCATGCTCCTATATATGAATGAAAGAGTGCTAGGAAAGCTTTGTAAGCAACATAGTCATGTTCATTGTAGCGATTAGCACCTCAACAGATGTTGCATAGGTGCCATTCATGTGTTGTTTGGAGCTTCTGGTCCAAGCTTTGATCGTCGAACTACTAATTTGCAAGAATTTGGAATTCCTTGTGTCCTTGTCAAACCAATAAATTAAATTCATTGACTTTCATATGTAGATTCGTTGATCTTATCCATAGGTTCACTTGCAGATTCATTGCTTTTTTGAACCTGCATATTCATTAATCTTTACCTGCATATTCACTGACCTTCACCTGCATATTCATTAAAATTTTCTTTTTATTTTAAATAGAAATAAAAAAATTATTTTTATTCGTCAAAAAATTATTTTTTTTATTTTATTAATTATAATGGTTGAATTTAATTTTTTATTCATGATTTTACTTAAAAAAAAATTATTCATTAAAAAATATTTATTTTTTATTTTTTAATTATAATAAATATACTTTTACTTTTTTGTTTTATTTTAACTAAATAATGTAGGTACATTACTTAAATAATGCAGATTTATAAAATAAAATACGTAATTTCATTATTTAAATATGTAAATTCATTAATTTTCACCTACATATTCATTAATCTTCATCTGTATGTTCTTTAATCTTCACCTGCAGGTTCTTTGATCTTCACCTGCAGATTTTTTTATCTTTAGTTGCAGATTCATTAATCAAATACTATAACTTCATTACTTAAATCATGGAAATCCATTAGTTATCCACTATAAATTCAACACTTTTTTCTTAATATACATAACACATAATTATAATTATTTATTTTAGAAAAGAATTACATGACACACAAATACAAATGTTTGTTTTTTCTTTAAGTATCCTAGGAAATTTAATTTGTAATGCTTACAGCATACTTTGGAAAGATTAAAACAAGGGTCCATCATATTTATTATTTAATGCAGCAAACTGAGAAAAAAATATGATATTGCAACATGTGATATTGTAGATAAGCAAGAATGTTGCTACAGTACTTCCTTTTATCGATGCATTCTTGCTGAAAAATGAAGAAAAAAGAACCTTTTTTTCAGCTGAGAAAAAAATGGTTCTTATTTTGCTGGAATTTGTTGGTTACATTTTACCAATTTACATTGGAAGAACGTTTATTCAGTGTAAGATCAGTGGAGCAAAGGTTAGTCATAATTTTGGAGAGTTTGCTAATGCACAGAAGCGTAGACTTCCGAGAACAAGAACTGCAGCTGCAAAAAAGAAAAGTAAAGAATAGGCTTAGTACAAGCGTTAGAGAAGCAATGAATGATTGTAATAAGAAATCGTTAAAAAAAAAAAACAGATGCATTATTTGTAACGTGTTTCACACGTGTTAGATGGACCTAGTTCATATAGCTACATGGACAAGGGTTCATGATATAATTTACCTACGAGTAGCTGTGATAATTTATATATAGTTTTATCATCTATTTTAGCATGCATTTAGGGTTCTTTAGGTTCATTTATTATAAATTAGTATAAATGTATACTTTTATGTTTTTATTTAGTTTTTCAAGAAAAAAATGAATTGAAGGGTGATTGGTGAAAAATCGAAAAAATTAGAGCAAAATCATGAATTTGAAGTTGTTGTTGCTATCATAGGATATGTTGCGATCACAGGATGAGTAATTCAAGTGATAAACAGTGTGAACATCTCATTAAGGAGAGTATAGTTTAAATCTCTCATTTTCTCCCTTGAAAATTAATAATCTCAACTAGTTATTTGAAAAAAATAATGATAAGAGTACTAAGAATGTTTCTTCATGTAAAGAGAAATTATAAGTTATATCATATGTATCACATCGAATAATTGATAAATATATATTTTATATTTTATATTTTATTGATAAATATATCACATGTATATATATCGCAAGTTTAACTATAAGTAAATAAAAGTAAATTTAATTTTTAAACTCTATCACGAAGCTAGAGTAGCAAGGTACTTGCCTCATGTAGTGCACCAACACCTTCCTTCAAACCTTTGGGATCATCAGATTCACCAGTGATTCATTCGTTGGAAAAAATATATATCCTTTTTCTCACTAGCAATTCAAAGATTAATGCGTTGAGATATTTTTTTTATAGAACATCTAACTACAATATTATGCTTTTTGGATAGCAATTTCAATCAAATGTATGTATAATTGTCTCAACAACGAAGCAGATACGTGGTCTGGACTGAAAAATACTGATTTTGAAGTAAAACATGGAGCTAGTGTGGGTTCTTGCACAGCTGCAGGTCGGGAAAGGGCCGTATCATACCATTAAACATGCATAAATTCTTGACCAATTCTGTCGCTTTCTATTCTATCATTTAATGGACCGTCCGTCTAATCCTCATCACTTTACTGCATTCAATCAATCACTACGTTGAAGCTTCCTTGAGGACACTGAACTTTAATTATTAATAATAATAATAATAGTAAATTATATTATTTTCATATTTTACCACATTACACTATTTTATTTTTGACACTTAATTTTTTTATATACTACTTAATTTTTATAGAATGATTAATGAGTGCTAAAAAGAAAAGTAAATATCAAGAATAAAAAAAATTAAATATAAAAGATAAAATAGTATAATATAAAGGAAAAAATACAATTTACCCTAATAATAATAATAATCTTTGTACAAGTTCTTTGAAGTGCTCAATATGTCTATACAATTTATCAAGACCTCCTAAAATCCAATAATAATTTGTTAAAAAAATAACTATAAAAAGATAAATTTGTTGTCTTAACTTGTTGAATTTTTTTTTTTTTTAACATTTTAACTTGTTGAAATTTAATAATTGAGTGCTTGAATTTTAAAAATTTAAATATGATGCTGTAACCTATAAAACTTTCACAAAGTAATGTATTCCGCAGCCAACACACTTTAATCATCTGCATATGTGGTTTGGTCTATTAGTAGTGGACGGTTCAAACTCCACTCTTCTCCGCCCATATATAATATGTACTGACCAAGTACTGCTGACATATATTAATATGGATCCACAATTTGAAATGATATGGACAAGCGAATAATGAACAGAAGCCAACTAAAAGCAAAAAGGGCAAAAAAAAAATAAAAAAAAGACAGTTATTTGTTTTTGACGAACTGCTGTACCATATTGAGCCATTGAAGAAGCATTGTCCCTATCTTCAGTGTATCCAACATGTTATTTTTAATATTCACTTATTTTAATTAAAATTTTAAAATATTTTATTTTTACATATAAGTTTAAATAATGTTAATTTAATATTAAAATAAAATTTACATTTGCATAATCAATCTTTATTTATTGTTTCGTTATTAATTTTAAATTTTTGTAATTTACAATGTAAAATTCATACTACTTTACTTTTGTAAGATGATTTTTTTATGATTTTATAAATATTAAAATATTTTTAAATTTTTGTTTAAGTTATTTTAATTTTATTTTAAAATAACTTATTTATTTATAAAAAAAGTTGTAAATAATATTTTTATTATTTAAGTAAATTATAAAGTTAATTGATCTAGAATGTATATGTTTAAAATTTTTTCTGGGTACAATAATCAATTTGACTCTTTTTAAACTTTAAATATAAATTTAATTACTAGAAAGAAATTTATCAATAAAAAGTAAATTGAGCCAAAATTTCAGTAGGAGAGAGTGTTTTCACTATCAATACGAAAGTGTCTATAAAGTCAGTTCCTAAATACAAGGAGTCAATGGATTTTTCATTGCAAATACAAAGGACTAGCTATGAATTTGACCATTTCTTGAATTTTACCATTAGGGTCCATTTCATGATATGATCTCAAAGTCAAATGTAATTAATTATTGTATTATGTTTTGCTAATTGAACTATATATATTAATCAAGAAGGTCTAATTTCCCATATGAAAAAAATAATAATAATTTTATATTCAACATCATAATTATACCCAAAAGAAAATGAAAAGAGAAATCAATTGGTCTATAGACCCTATATATACATGACACTCTCACTCTCATCTCTGCTATTTCAATCCATTCTCTTCTTATCAAGATACCTTTGAATCATTCTTTTTGCATATATCCTTTTGGAATCATTTTGTGGGTATTTTGCACCTAAGAAGATGAAAATAATAGTAAAAGAATCGAGCATGATAGCCCCAGCTGAAGATTTATCGAAGAAACATCTTTGGCTGCCTAGCTTGGACTTGTTGTATGAAAGAAACAACATCCCTACAGTTTATCTGTACAAGAAGTCTACTGGTTCTTGCTTTTCATTTGAAGTTAAAGCTCTAAAAGATGCTATGAGCAAAGTTCTTGTGCATTTTTATCCTGTGACTGGAAGGTTGGGAAGGGATGATAATGGCAGGCTTGAAATATATTGTAACAACGAAGGAGTGTTGTTCATAGAAGCTGAGACTGATTGTGCTATCGATGACCTTGGTGACTTGGTGCGTAATGTGGAACTTCTGCAACTCATCCCCGCAGTCGATTATTCTTCTTTCCCTCTTGCTGTTTTTCAGGTACAAATTTCAAGTATATATATATATATTTTGGAAATTCTTATTTACTTTTTTTTACATTTCTTGTTTACTTTGGATGTATCATATCGAAGGAGAAATATCTAATAGTCAAATTTATTATACATATTTTTAATGTTTTACACTTGATAAATAAAAATAAAACATGTATTTACATGTTATATATTTAGTCATTGTGTATAATACATCTAAAATAAGTAAAAATCTCCCTGCATTATATTATTTAGTACATATATGTTATATTTAATTGGTCTAAATGAAAAACATTCAGAATAGAGGGGACAAATAATATTTATTTGACAATATCATGTTAGTTAAGGTAACTATAACGAAAAATTTGATAAAAATGGTCCATAGTATAATTATGTAAAATAGAAGAAAGATATAATATAAATTTTAAATGTGAAAGATTAAATAATATAATATAGCAAAATATAGGAGTAAAGAGTAAGTTTAAATGTCAGACCAAGTAATACGATATAAAAAACTAAAGGGGTAGATAGTAATTCACCCTATTTTTATTTGAGTTAATATTTATAAAGAGAAAGTGACCCTTTTTTCAACAAGTCGTTCACTGTGAAAACAATAATTTTTTTTTTATTAATTTTAGTAGATATATTTATTTTTAATAAGCATATATACTTACATCACATGTATATTTATTAATAGGGAAACTTTCAGTTTTCTCCTGAAGTTTAGGTCAATTATTAATCGAATCATACTTTAAAAGTCATTTCAATTTATTTCTTCAATCTTGTGAATTGTGTCAATTCCATCAAATTTTATTTGAAAGACTTAATTATATTTTTAAAAATTACTTTTAAATTCCTATAAAATAAATTCAACACTTATTAAATTTTTTATCCTCCTTTTCCTATAAGAAAAAATAAAATGTAAGAAAATGTTTTTAAATTTTAATTTTGTCACTCTTGACATAAATTTAAAAATTAATTTCTAAATATTTTCATAAATTTTTAATTTTTCACTAAAAATCTTTAAATTTTAACTATTTTAAAATTTACTTCTCAATTTTCATCCATATTATTTAGAAATTTTTCTAATAGAAATCAAACCAAAAAATATTAGATGAAAAAAAATAAAGAGAATTTGGAGATGCTAAAAATATTAGTCAAGAATATAAAAAAATTTAAGCTTTTCTGAAAAATAGGAAAAAATTAAAACTTTATTATTATTTATAGTGATAATTAAATGTGTTTACTTTATTTATTTTTATTAATATTAGTCTATATAATAAATTGATTCACAAGTTTTCACTTTTTTTCTTATTATTTTTAATTGATACATAAAAAGTTAAAATTTTATGTAAAATTTAAAATTTAATTTTTAAAATTTATTTCAAAAATGGTAAAAATAAAACTTGAAAATATTTATCAAATTTTATTTTTCTTAAAAAAGAAAAAAAAAATTGAATAACTGTCAAATTTATTTTAGAGGTATCTAAACGTAACTTTTAAAAATACAATTAAATCCTTTAAATAAAATTGGATAGAATTGACATAATTTATAAAGTTGAATGAACAAATTTAAATAACTTTTAAAGTAATATTTAATTGATAATTAATTTAAAATTAATGATGGAATATATCATTTTCCCTATATATGTGATTTATATGTAATTTAATAACATCACTAATACATATATTTTTTACCTAATGATAGGTAACTACATTCACATGTGGTGGAGTGTCTATTGGAATTCGAATTCACCATGTTTTAGGAGATGGTATTGCTGCTCTCAATTTCATCAACACATGGTGTGACGTAGCACGAGCAGCTCCTATGGCCTCTCCACCATTGATTGATCGAACCTTTCTCCGTTGCCGAGACCCACCAAAACCAAAATTTGAACACATTGAGTTCCACCCTCCACTTACTATGAACACCACTTCCATTCACAACCCAACTCAACAACAATCCAGTTGTTTTGAAATCCTTAAAATCACAACTCCTTTACTAGACACATTGAAGACAAAGGTTAACACTGAAGATGGCAAAACCACTTACAGTAACTATCTGATATTAACTGCACATATATGGCGTTGCATGAGCAAAGCACGCAGCTTGGCTCATGATCAAGCAACCAAGTTGTTTATAACTGTTGATGGTAGAGCCAGATTGGGCCCTCCAGTTCCACAAAATTATTTTGGCAACACTGTGTTCTTTGCTACACCAATCGCTTTATGTGGGGAGCTATTATCAGAGACGCTAAGGCACACTGTTGAAAGAATTGACAAAGAAATAAAGAAAATGAATGATGAGTATTTGAGATCAGCCATTGATTACTTGGAGTTGCTTGATGATTTGACACCTATTTTGCAAGGACCCAACAGCTGTCGATGCCCAAACCTCGACTTTGTTAGCTGGACGAGGCTTCCTTTTTATGAAGCTGATTTTGGGATGGGGAAGCCTGTGTTTGTTAGGTCAGCTAATCCACTTCCAGGCAAACGATACATAATGCAAACTCCAACTCGAGACAAAGATGCGAAGTGGGCATTTGTCATTTGCCTCGAGCAAGATCAGATGCAATCATTCTTGAAACTGTTTGATGGGTTTTAACTTTATTTTTGATATGTTCAAGCTTTTAATTTCAAGCTTTCAACCATGGCGGCGGCCATGGTTCGTGATATTATTCATTGGTCTAAAACATCTTTTTCCTTTCTAAAATAAACAAGAATAATGTCACTAGGGGAGTAGTGTAGTCAAATTTTATTCATCTATAGAGATATTTTGAGATGCAGCGTTCAAATTCTAATATTATCGATTTGTAAAATTTACGCATGATTTTTTTCTTATTTTTTATAATTTTAGATAATACTTTTGGGGAGTCTATTTGAAAATGTTGCCATATAAACCCTGACAGCTTCCGGTAGAGCATTAGACATGTTACCACTTGCTTCACATAATTAAGATAAGAGACACAACTAACATAATGTTTGCAGAACCTAACAGAAGGAACATACTGCCACCATTTGTTTAGTGTAATGGCATTATACTTTGGTGAGAATCCTAAACAACCAGGTTCGATCTCCCACCCTATCCCTTTCACAATAATAACATGACTAACACACTATCTAAGGCCCAAAAAACATGAGGAACATATTAGAATCTTCACTTCAACAATGTAAGAAGACTGTTGCGTGCTTATTCTATGGGCTAAGCAACTCATAGGAAGTTCTCTAGTACACTAAGAACTCAAGCCCTTTTGGCAAAAATTGAGCCCAATTGTACAAGTGCGTTATGGTTATCTACTTCTGTTTTCTTGTGTTGTTTGTTCCCATGGGCTACCCTTCGTGAAAGAATGCTTTTTAATCAAACTCGGTAAACACAACGTAGCAAGGGCACTGTCCCCTACGAGTAGCTGTTTCTGCTAATTTATATATAGTTTTATCAACTATTTGAGCATGCATTTAGATTTCTTTAGGTTCATTTAATATAGATAAATTACTATAAATGTATACTTTTATGTTTTTGTTTAGTTTTTCAAGAAAAAAAATGAATTGAAGGGTATTGGTGAAAAATTGAGCAAAAATTGGAGCAAAATTATGACGTTGAAGTTGCTGATGCGATGATAGGATGAATAATCCAAGTGATAAAAAGTATGAATATAAAATTCGAATCTTTCATCCTGTTTCTTAAAAAATCTCTACTAGTTATTCAAAAAAATAATAATAATAAGAGTACTAAAAATGTTTTTTTACGTAAAAAAAACATTAGCATATTATATAGAATGATTGAGTTTATAATATATATTTTAAATATTTTATATTTTATTATATATATTGCAAATTTAACTGTTAAATATGTTACACTCTAAATAAAAGTAAATTTAATTCTTAAACTCCATCACGAAGCTAGTGCATCAAGACCTTCCTTCATACCTTGGGATCACCAGATTCACCAGTGACTCCTTCGTTTTTCCCAATAGCAATTCAACGATTAATGCGTTGAGGTATTTTTTCATAGAACATCTAACTACAATATGATGCTTTTTGGATAGCAATTTCAATCAAATATATTTATAATTGTCTCAACAACGAAGCAGATACGTGCAGCCTGTACAAACACACGTGGTCTGGACTGAAAAATACTGAATTTGAAGTAAAACATGGAGCTGGTGTGGGTTCTTGCACAGCTGCAGGTCGGGAAAGGGCAATATCATACCATTAAATACGCATAAATTCCTGAAGAATTCTGAAGCTTTAAATTCTATCATTTAATGCACCATCTATCTAAATATTCATCACTTCACTGCCTTCAATCAATCACTACGTAGAAGCTTCCCTGCCGACACTGAACTTTTTATTAATAATAATAATAATAATAATAATAATATTTGTACAAGTTTTTTGAGATGCTCAATATGTCTATACAATTTATTAACACTTCCTAAAATCCAGCTACATTTTGTAAAAAACAAAATACTATATTTTTGTTGAATTTGGACCATTAGGGTACATATGATATGATCTTAAAGTCAAATGTAATTAATTATTGTATTATGTTTTGTTAATTGAATTATATATGTTAATCAATAAGGTCTCATTTCCCATATGCTACGAAATTAATCAATTTGGTCTAGATTCTACACATCAATTGTCTTGAACTAGGCGAACTTCAAAAAAAAAATTATTCTAAAGTCGAAATCGATCGGATAGATTTTTACTTACATCAAATATCTTATATTTTATAATAAAATTTTATGTTATATCATTCGAGTATTTGACATTTAACTAATAAAAGTGAGATATATATCTCTATAAATGAATTTTCGACTGAGGAGACTGACTAGGAGAGAAAGGTTGATTTCTTAAATACTGCACAATTGTGCATTTACCCATATGTGCACACATGTTAAAACTTAGTGCACATTTCAAAATCTTGGGTTACCTATATATCATAGTTTAATTTATTTCCTATGAAAAATGAAGAAGTTTAGCTGTAGGCTTGCACTACCATTACATTAAAGAAGTATTGAAATCAACCAATTTTGAATCAGATGAAAGAAATTAATTATTAAAAATTTAAATCGAATTGAACTATTAAATTTTAATGACCTCTTAATACTGATAGTTTAAATTTAAAAAAAAATATTAAAACTCAAAAAATTGGCTTAATAATATCTTATAGTAAGAAAATAATAACCGATATGATTATTTAGTCCGATTCATTTAAGTTTGAGATTTTTGTGGTTAATGTAATTTATTTTGCAAATTTTTCTATTGTCAATGGATTTCTTTGATAAAATTAACAGTGTAAAATTTGTGAGTGTTAACTCTTAAGAATTCCTTTTCATGAATTAAAAGCTTAATTCGTATTTCTACAACTTTATATCCATTTTAGCAGTAGACAGTAGACACTGAAGTGTTAAGGCTGTGGTATGGTCTATTTCAAATGCAACAGAAGACAATCATGTTGTTTTCTATGTGTCAAAATCTCGCTGAATTGATCTTGAAAGAAACAATTCAGACTCTGGTTTTGGTTTTTGGTAGAGCCTTAGAGCTACCTCTCTGGAGGATAACTATAATAAGGCAGTACAAGAACAGTTGGGTCTAGTTCATGTTCCTTTTAATGTTTTATTAAATTATTTTTTTTTACAAAAATAATTTATTAAATTTTAGATATATTATGCATAAATTTTTTAATAACATGTATAGTGATTGATTATAAAGATTTCATGCATATCAATTTACAAATCATCCATAATTTATTGGCCTATTAGTGCAAAAAATTCAAACGTCTGCAACCATTTACAATTTAATCTCAATTTTTTTATTTTGACAAATATGTTCTGATTTGATAAATATTTGATAATTTTAATACAAATAGCTTTTTAGTTATGTGACATATTACCTTTTTCATTTTTCTAAATCTATAATAATTTATTGGTATAAAAAATTCAAATCTTCAAAATTTGTGGCAATTTTATCCCGAATTTTAAATTTTGATAAAATACCTATAGCCTAATTTACTTACTTTATATATATATATATATAATAGGGAACAAATTAAAGATAATATATATATATGACTTAATCTTTAAGATAATCGAGATTCCTGTTGAAACATCAAATGCCAAAAAAAAAAAAAGGGAACAAGGTTATAGCAGGTAGAATATCATTCTCACTTTGCCATTAGCAGAACAAATACTAGCTGCATTATTCTCTAAAGGTACAAAAGCAGCAAATAACCAAATTGATCATAGTGGTGACCAAATGCTGCTAAAAAAAGTTCTGGTGTAAAATAAATGAAGAATAAAATTAGAAAATTTTTTTAATTGATAGAGAATTCATATGATTTCGATATTAATAGATTGTATAATAACGAATAACTTTCCCATTTAAGCTGGTTATAATAAATTTTATAAATTAACGATGAATAATTAAATTTTTTGGGACTTCAACGTCACAGCTCCTCAAAAAGGGTATCCCATATTAAAAGGAACGTAAAATTATTAGACTTTTGCGATAAATTTACTCATTTATGCATGTGTATATATAAATATACATATGAACATTAGCTATGAAATATATAGATTAATAGTAAAATGACCCTCTTCATAATAAATAGGGTATTTGACTACTCAGTATCATAATCATGAGGTGGAACCTTCTTGCTAAATATATATATATATATTGAAACTCACGAGTTGCAAGGGTAAAAAGGACTCAAGGAAGAGACATTGTCTGTAAAAAGTAGGGTAATATATATATATGTATGATACAGCAAAGCAGCTAAGCTGGAGAAAGAGAAAGGAAGATGGAGAAATCACATGGGTTTTGGTTGACAAGGAGAAGACTTTTACCCCTCTCGTGCCTTGCTGTAATGATGTTTCCACACACACACACAAGTTTTTGCCTCAAACGATGCAAACAGAAACCCAAAGCTGGTGTTTTCTGATGGGGTTTGTTCATACTTCATGAACTTTTCCGAAAGCTATATAAAGCCTTCTTCTGACTACTTCCCCTTCACCTAGCTATGTCCATTCAGATTATCCATCCATCTCAACTCAACTAAATTTTAATTTGAAACTCAACCGATTAGACCTTAGTTCCAAGTTAATTTAACTTGGTTGAACTTTAATCTTGTTTTAATTCAAAATTATCCAATTTGATTTTCATGTCAAGTTTTGTTTGCATTAGATGCATTCGCTATCAGTATTAAATATAGAGAGCTACATGTACCCATTATTTTCAAAAGTCGAGTGGAATAACTCATCTGATAAGGAGACAAACTTTTTGGGCATTCATTAATATAACAAGGAGACAAATTTTTTGGAATTCAATACTGCATGTACCTATTATTTTCAGAAATCTGAGTCGAACAAACTCACTCAACAAGAAGACATACTTTTTTTTATATTCATTGCACAAAAGCCAAATTTTACATAGTCAAATTAAACTCCTCGCCCCTTGAACCGACAGCAAATATTGATTGATGATTTTCATTTTAAATGAATTCATCCCAATTAAACTTTAATCCCAAGTTAATTGGAGGCGTTTGCTATAAACATAGACATTGTGGAATAAAAAAATTAATTGAAGTTGTTGAGACTTGAGAGGAGAGTCCCCACAAGTAGAAATGAGAATAAAAAAAGGCCTTGTAGCCCCACCAAGCAGAAGGCTGGTAAAGAAAGGTGTAAAAAAAAAAAAAAAGAAGGGTATGGCATCAAAGAAGACTGCTATGAGACTTTCCAACACCTAACCTTTAGATGCTGTCAAGCATCACGGAAAAGAGAAGACAGTTACATGGAAACGGGGCACTAACACAACCATAAGCATCAATATTTCCAGTACCATTAACAGACCCCACCATTAACAATAATCCAATGGATAATATTTATAAAACTGTCAAAGTACCATTCATACATTTTCCTCTATACATCCTTCACAAATCAAATGCCAAAATGATGATAAGATACATAATATGATGCAATGAGGCGTTTACAGCTAAAGAAACTAATTCATCTTATCTACACTGCCTTCTTTGGTCAGATTCAAGAAATTTTCATTTCCTTCAATATTTAGAAACAAGCCTTACATCAATTAAGCAACCACACAAAAAGAAAGAAAACCCACAAACAGAAATGTAACAAACTAGACAACGTAGTTAAATTCGTGTTGACCAGTAGCAGTCTCCCTTCTTGCTGCCACTGCTGTAAGCATTCAAACAAAAACATTAGAGCTATAAAAAAAAATAAAAATAAAAAGTTAATGGTTCTGCTGCGTTCAAGCTTCACGCCTTGCTCCAAGCATGGAAGGCAAACTAAAAATTATCCCCCATTTGCTCTATCCCTAACTGGAAAACCGAGCTCCAACTCCCTGGTTGGATTCTGCATTGAGAGTATAAAGATTCATCCAGGCCTAGTTTGAACCTGTGAATGATTATGCTCTATTTACAGATTAACAGAGGCATATCCCAAAGTCCAAAAAAATGACTTCAAGTTCTACTTTGCCACTTCTAATGGGTTAGTCGATTAAAACTAGCTAAAGGTATAAACAATTTCCCTAATTCCATCCTACCCTTAGTTAGACCTCCATCTTCCAAATCATGTTACCAGTGCTGCTATCATGTTCTTTCTCTAGTGCTGCAACTTTCGCCCTATGCGCTGCTAATGCCATTGCACTTTTTCCTCTTTCATCCTGAGGAAGCTCACATGCCTCACTGATGGACCCCGATCTCAAGTCTGCTGGTGGGATAAAACAATCCAGTGAAAGGCCCGGAATATTAAATGCAACCTCCTCAATGGTCCAGACTTCCTCCATCTTTGTCTTGGTATGACTCATTGCCACCTCACCAAATCTGTATAGGGTCACCACAGAACGGCCTGAATGGGCAATCATGATTCCTTCAACAGGTCTGTAATCATCGAGGAATGAATTGATAGTGGTTTCCCAGTAAACTGCATCACCACCATTAGATTGGATGCGGGTCAGATGGGAGTCCTCCATATGAACAAGAAGGCCAGTCTTTTGGCTGAAATACCCAAACAGAACATGCCTTATGATCTCTGCAGGGCCTTCACTCCTAGCTTTGAGTGTCTCCGGTTCAGTACATAGCTTTAGGATAAAGCAATCCTCACCATCTATCTTCTTCTCTCCTATACACCTTGCGTCAGCAAACATACTAGCTGTGGTTCTTGGATCAAGACCCTGAAATAGTGAAAAAGTTCCATACACAGATATGAGCAAACAATTAACATAAAAATAAACAGGCAGAACAAAAGGACAATTAGCATACTAGGAAAAAAAAACACAACTACTTTACCTGAAGTGCACGACGCAAGGGTCTAACAGGACCTTTGGCAGTATGAGCACCAAGCCACGGTGTGTGCCTCCAAACAAGTTTGCCGTTGCAGCCAGCGTGAACCTTACTGCCCCCAACAGCAAGCTCTACATACCACATGTCAGGATTCATCTGCCAGAGCACAAATCCACCTGACTCAGCACCCCTAGAACCACTCTTGTTCTTCACTACCTTAGTGGGTGTTTCAAATTCTGAAGCTATCATTTTAACCTTTCCCATTGCATATGCATTTCTAATAGAATTCTGCAACTTCTGCCCACCAGAGGCAGCTGTGTATTGCTGCAATATGTACTGTGCTGAGGAAGTTTCCTGCAATAATGCATATCCTTTAGAAACAAATGTATTTAAAAAGCTTTTTCTCTTTCTTCTCTTGCTGAAATTTTAAATCGGTTACTATCACTATTGACTCAGTTGCAGAACAGAGAAAATGAAATTTCTGTCTATATTTGTAGAAAAGCTGAACATCAATTCTGCCAGCTAGCAAAACACATTTCATGCTAACATGCAAACAATCATCTGTTTTATTCAGTGTACGTTTGATCTGTATGTTAGCTAACAAAAACAAAAGAGAAGTGAGAACAAAAACATTAAAGCATTAATCTCAAATTTCAAAATAATTTAAAGAAGGAACTAGCCAACCCTTTTATTTCTTTGCATTTTCCTTTATTTTCTCACAAACCAAACAGAAAAATGACCAAAAACAGAAAACAAAAGAAAAGTAAATAGTTCCATGGATCAAACATTCCACAAGTATCATGATTCCCATGCACCAAATGACTTCACCAAATCAAACTCATTAAATACCCACCATGAAAAAAAAGGGCCTCCAAATCTAACAACCAAAAGTACCATCTTCTACACTGCATTTTTACAGAGTACAAAATCCCACCAAACAAACAAAGCAAGAGACAAAAAAAAAAATTACTACCATTTGAAATTCAACCCAAACTCCGTTCTTAATCACCATAAAAACCCGGTACAAAGAAATTAATATATGAGCATAAAACATTGTTTGAAACCAAAAAATTAAGCAAATCGTTTCTTGTCTTTACTTAAAACGATTAAAAAAAAAAAAAAGTACTCCATCAGCTCAAAAAAAAAACACACAAACAAAGCCAAAAACTTCACAACAGCGAAACAAAAAGGTTGAAGCTTTGAGAGAAAAAAGAGAGTTATTACAATGGGAGTATCTTTGATGCTAAGGTGAGGCAAAGGGTCAATAGAGCTAACATGAACAGGAGCCAAAGGTGCACCCATAACACCAAGCAACAATCTCAGATCAGACCTTCTATTAGCATTGTTATTATAAGCTGCACTACTAACAGAAGGTGTTCTCGATAACAACTGCCCTTTCATCCAATGACCCAAACCCGAACTAACCCGTTTGGACTCGCTTTCACTTCCATCTGGATCCGGACCTTCAATTAATGGTGTTAAGGTTTCACCCACTAATGGCCTTAAACTCCCTGATCTTACCACTAAACTCTCAGGCTGTGACATGTAAAGATTACTGTTATTACAATAGCCATTGCCGTTACTTTTCTTCCTACGGAGAAAACCCGATATTGGTGAAGCGGTTCGGGCTGGACTGTTTGAGCGAGAACGAGAAGGAGATAAGCCCCGGACTACTTCCTCTTTGAGAGCAGCAAAGAACCCTTGTTTTTTTTCCATTTTTGGTTAGTGGGTTTTGATTTTTGAAGAGAAAAAAGAGGAGCTTGATTACTGGGTCAGTTTGCTCTGTTTTTTTTAATGGTTTTAGGTTTTTTTTTTTTTTCAGAGAAGATGAGAAGGGAAGATAAGCAGAGAGTGGCTAGTTAAGGATTGAGATGGGTTCTTCATGGAGGTGGAGGAAAAGGAGAAAATAGTGGAGCAAAAATGGTCCTTTTGTTGGACTGAAGAGTGAGTGAGCAGAGTGTGTGCGCGCAGAGACTACCAAAAATAAGGGCTGACTGAAAAGGAGGGAGAGAGAGGGAGACAGAGAACAGAATGAAGTGAAGGAGGACTAGGAGGAGCTGGTCATATATTGAGACAGAGACATTATGTTAACTAAATTATTATGAAGATTTTACTAGATTACTTGATTGATTTGATAAATTTTTGTAATTAAAGTAACACGTTTGGCATAAATTTTTTATTTTTGGAACAGATTATATATAATAAAATATTTATTTTTTATATGACGCATCACTTATAAATTTATTGATTTAATTAATTTATTAGAATTAAGATAAAATTATAAAATAATAAAAATCTATCAATAATTATTTAATATTAAAATTTAAATTTAAAATATCATTTAAACAAAAATAATTCCGACCAACTTATAATAATAGTTATTAATTTATTACTTAATATTTAAAATAGGAAAAATGTATTTATTTTCACAATCAGTCTTATTTTAAAAGGCTTTTATTACTTAATTTATAATAATTTTGCATCAAATCTCAGATGCTTGCATTTTAATTAGGAATTATTTTTTGTATTTTAATATTTTTAAATAAATATTTATTATTTTTCTAAATAAATTAGAAAATATTTTATATATTATATTCATTTCAATGATTTTTTAAAATAAATATTACTTGTGCTTGATTGAAATATGAAAATGTAAATATATTTTAATAATCTTTCATTAAATTTAATTTCTGTTGAAATGTTGAATATATATATATTTTTTTTTTAATATTAAAAAAAAAAAGTTTTTGTAAATTTACTAAGAGGTAAGAAGAGCACATGAAAAAGTGGGTCCAAAAGAAAAAATGCAATTGAGATTTGATTTGTTTTTGACCAATTTGATAATTACTTTTGACAGTTCATTAAGCAGGCTTTGTGTGTGATATTAACTGTTTATATTCTGTCATACTTTTGCACGTGTGGAGCGTGGGGGCCACTTTTCATATGCATATACATTATTTTTTATTATAATATTTTCTCTTTTACCAGACAAAAATACCTGCCAAAAGGAAAAGCCCAAAGTTAAAAAATATATATACATAAAATTATTAAAGAGACAAAATTAAAAGAAAAAAAAAAAAAAGCATTATGCCAGCGGTTTCAGTAAAATATAAGTTGTGGCTATCACTATTTAAATCGGTAACTATTTTTATTTAAATCACATATAATTTTATTAAATTAATTATTAAAAAATTTTATTATTTTTTAATTTAATTGAATCAAACTATATTAATTAAAATTTAATAAACTTTTAATATATAAAGTAGAGTTTTTATTTTTTCTATAAAAATAAATAACTAATGTATTTTTAAAAATATTACATGAAATATATTCGTTATAAAAATTAATATAACTGAGATTTAATTTAATTCAAAAAATATTATTAAACAAGTGAATTTTAATAGTTCAACTAATTAAATCATTTAATAAGTTAAAATGTTTATTCAATTTATTCATTTACACAATAAATCTTAAGCAGAATTTATTCAAATTATTTTTTATTTTCAAATGTAGAGTAATTATTTTTTTAAAAATTAAATAAATATTTTTAAATTTATATGTAGGTGAAGAGGAAAATATCTCTCCCACTTTAATAGCAGAAAATAATTAGGTTCATACTGACTAATTCCATTCAAAATCTATTATCTTTTTATAAAAATATTCAACTATATCTAAAAATTATAGTATTTTTAAATTACAAATATTAACATATTTTTCTTGGAGTAATTTTTTTTTTTTTTGGATTGTCTATATTCCGTAAAAAAAAAAATATTTGTTAATGTGTGGAATCAAACTGTTCCACATATCCCTTATTCTGCTCGCAAAACGGAAGATATAAATTGCATGCATCTGCCACTCCGCTCATGAAAATGTAAATCCGTTGCACTGAAGTAGTTATTTAACTACTAGTTTATATACCATATAATATTTTAAAATGTTTATTTATTTTTTTTTTTTACATATAATATTTTCAGTTAGTTGTACGAATTTTAATTAATTTAAAATTTGAGATAGTTAAATTTATGAGAATGATCAAACTCTTTTAATATTTATTTTTTTAAATGCATAATTTAATTAAAAATTTTATTTAAAAAATTTAAATTTCTTACTATTTATATCTTATTAATTGGATAAAATATGCAGCCTGTGATTAAGTAATTAAATACTAATTTTTTAAAAAATTAACTTATAATATAAGATCTAATTCTACTATTATTAATTTAAAAATGAAAAAATTATCACCATCTAAACTTAAATTATATTACCTCATTGTTAAAAAATTATGCACTTAGAGCCTTTTTGAATTGTTTAAAAAAAAAATTTACTTTAAACTCTTCCAACTTAATTAGAGATTTCGGATTCAAACCCTAGATATGTAACTATTTTAAAACTCTTAAAGTAAACATTTGTCCTTCTTCGAAATTCTTCCTAAATCGAATTAAGATTAATTGAGTATTATGATATATCGGATGCTGAATATTCATATGTAAAAAAAATAAAAAAAATTTAAAAAATAATAATATTATGATTTTGGCCAAGTATTAGCCGTAATAGCATCCATTCAAACATAAAACATGGAAAAGTTAGATGAAATTTGTCTTTACCTTTTATCATTATCTATACCAAAAAAAAACAAACTTTACCATATTGAATGCATTAATAATTATTATTAGAGTCTAATCATAAGTACTGTATCACATGATTGATTGAGCAATGTCTTTTAGATGGACTTTGGTCACCTTCAAAAAATATATATATATATATGCTACATGCTGTGTTTTTGCAATTTCGAATTTGTTTTGGGTTGGGATAGCAACCATAATGCTTAGAATTGTATTATACTTGAGGAAAAAATAGCCATTTAGCGTTAGTCTTATGGTCAAGATGAGGCTTAAAACTAAAAAAAAAATCAAGTTAAAGTTTCTAAATTTGCATTATTAAGTTATTACATGGTCCGTTTATACGAATCTGTATATATATGTACATGTACATATGTGTATTTATTGAAATTTTATTAATTAAAATAATATAAAATATATTTAATGCACTCGTTTTTCATGTTATGAGCTTATTAATTATAAATTATTATATGTATTAATTTTGAGTAATATATATAGAAATTTTATTTTTGGTAAAAAAGAAAAATTAGAGAAAATATGCCCTCAATTGGGTATATATATATATGGAGAAGAAGACAATACCAAAGGATGTGAAAATGCTATAAAAAAAAAAAAAAAAAAAAAAGTTTCCTATCTAAAGCATCCCAAAAGAAAACGCGTTTTGAACTTTTATTTTCTTTTATTGTGTACACAGCTCACAAAATCATCCCACCACAGCGACACCACTAAAAAAACCAAACAATTTGGTTTCCATTTTCTTTAAAATTCAAAAGATTTTGGTCTAATCCAAAAAAAATAAATGCACAATCAGTATAAATAATTATCTAAAAGGTATAAATATACTTTTTTTTTTATCTAAACAATTAATATTTAAAATATAATAAATTTTAATTAATTCAATTCGATTGGGACAGAACTATAATAATGGTAAAAATTAATAATATATATTGAGTAATTCAATACAATTCAGTTGAAAATTAAATTAAAATCAAATTAAACTGAAAATATTTAAAAAAATCTAAACCTAACTGGATAAGTGTGAAAACTAAATTGTTATTGTCCGGTTGTTGGTTTTTCGGTTCCGGCATTTTTTTTTTTATTTTGGACCTATTAGATTTGTGTAATTTTACACAATTTTAATAATATTTATAAGATATATTGTTGTTAATTTTTATATTTTTTTATGTATAAATTTTTAAAAAAACCAAGCAAATTGATTATTTTAAATGATTTTGGTTTATGGTTTTTTGGAATTAAATATTTGTATTAAGAGTCTTAAACATTTAAAACTGATATTATTGACATATATTGAAATATAAATAATAAACTGATCAAACTGAATTATAAATATATATATATATATATAAATTAAAAATATTTTAAAATTTTTAATTCGGTTTGGTTTAATAATATTTTTCACCATAAAAACCTAACAAAAATATTTTACAAAATAAATCGGATCAAACTAATTTATGTCTTTCAATTTTCAGTTATTTTTCTCATTTCTAACAACAATTTTTCAACAAATTAATATCATGATTCAAGATCAAAACATCATTTAAACGAGAGTTTCTACCGACTAATCTTTTATCTCTATAATTAGTAATTTGGGTCGGATTTAGTAAAGCATTTACTAATTATATTTATTTGCTATGTAACACTTTTGTTTAAAAGGCTTTTGTGTTCATATACTATTCAACACAATTCAAACTTAGATCATGGTTTTTATAAACATATCCTTGTTCAATAATGGAGATATGTCCAAGAAAAAATGATATGATTTCTACTAACAGTCAAGGCAACAACTACTTATCAAAATGTAGAAAAATAATAATAATAATAATAATAAAACTTTGTATAAAATAATTTATTATTGTAACAAAATTAATGTCTGGCAATAAGGTGGTTGGAGATGATATGGAATCATGTGCTCATACGTTGCCTAAGACCATACTTCATTCGGCCACACAATTTTTTTGTAGTTGGCATATTTCAACTCTCTTTTTACTTGCTAGCCACTTGTTCTTTTGTGAGTTTGGCCTCTTGGTTTTGAATGTGATAGCACTAGTAGAAAATACTACTTTTTGAGTTCACATGTAATTTTTTTTTCATTAAAATTAAAATTTATCCATTATTGGAGCTATTTGATATATATTTAAAGGAAAAATAGTCAAATTTATCATAAACTATAAGTCAATTATTAATTTAATTTAAATTTTAAAGTTGTATCAATTTATTTCTCTAATTTTGAGAGTTGTTCCAAATCTATTAAAACGACATTAAACTTATGATATAGATAACATGACATAAGAGTAGTTGACATGACAAAAAACTTATAATTCACTTAATCAATTCTATCTTTAACTATGAATTAATTATCAAACTAATCCAATTTTAAAGTCATTTCAATTTGTTCTTCTAACTTTTTGAGTTGTGTCAAATCTATCCAGAAGTCAATAAGTTTATGTCAGATATCTACAATGATTATCTTACAAAGCATAAGAACGTTTAACATGACAAAATTAAACTTTCTTAAAGTAGGTGTAAAATTAAACTTAAAATTCAGTCATACTTTTATATTTTTTTTATCCGATGCATATGTAATAGCTATAAAACGGTCAAAATTTTTTAAACATCTATTTTCTCTATATATAAAGTTTGAAATTATAATTTTATTTAACAATGTTTAAATTTCTTACTACTGGCACTTCATGATACTTTTTAGTATTTTGATTTTGTATAAATATTTCAATTTTTTATGGGGTCCTTTTTGTTGAAACCATACCTCAAAACGGAGACAACATCAAAACAATTAATCTGAATTTGCATTAGTTTCAAGATGTCTTCAAACGAATTATGTTTTCACATTTGCATTTCATGATTTCATTATTCAAACCATATATTGTTGTGTTTTAGGTTTAGGTTTTTATTTATTTTTTAGTTGTTAGATGCTCTTATGCAACGAAAGATGGTCATTGCAATTATCTGACACAAACTTATTGACTTATGGATAAATTTAGTACAACTCGAAAAGTTGGAAGATGTCACGACCCAAAACAGGGGTCATGACCGGCGTTAGGGAACGGGAATTCTTTCGAATCCGGAACCCATAGCAAGCCTAAAAATAAAATAACTCATGCAATAATAACAATAACCATATAATATGCAGCGGAAATAAAAATCATAAGTATAATAATAACATTTCCATCAACTGGATTTAATTCAAATCTCATCTCATCACATATATATAGTCTTTAATACAAATCCAGTTTCAATATAATACATCTCTTTAAAATAAAATACATGAAATCCAATACTTTAATTCACAACTACTGCAGTGTCTAGATAAAATAAATAAGACTCAAGTAGATAATTTACACAAAGAAGCCGGGGCGGAAGAAATCCGGCGTATCGACTTGCTACTGAGATCTGAAGATGTTGACTCTCCTGAAAAATAGTCAACGGAGGGGAGTCAGACCTCACTGAGTGAATTACTATAATATATATACATACACACTAAGTGACAATGCATACAATCAACAGTATATATATATCTAATATATATACAGGCAATTTCACACAGATGCAGAAAATCATTTTTTATATATTTATTTGAAAATCCCAGTTTATGAAGGATCACATAGAACCCTAGAATATCGCAACCTCAAAAATAGTGTTAGACAACACTCTAGCCATACAGGCTCACTTAATCCAAATATATCCACTTAATCCATTTAAACAGTAGACTGGCCCCGAGACACTAAGTCAACCGAGCTCCAGCAGTCTGACTGCCAGTGTGATTGGCCCCGAGACACTTGGTCAACCGAGCTCCAGCAATCACACCTCCAAACCACATCTCACACATCTCAATAATCATAATCAATCAATATCCACAAATGGTTAGTAATATAGCCTAAATACTATAGGCGTACCGGTACGTACTCGGTCTTAGTGCTGCCCACTAGGTAGCACGTTCTATCGATATCCTTCATCATTAATAATATAAAACATTCATTCACAATAAATGATGCATGAATTTAAATGAAATAACAATATAAACCATATATATACCGAAAATATACGAAAGTAAACCAGGTATATTTCGAGTATATATATGTCAAATGAATTCAATCAAATTATAACTTAAGCTAGAAATATATTTAAAAACATTTTAAATATATTTTATTTACAAAACATGCATATAATTTAATATATACCAAAAATAAACCAAAAATATACTTAATATAAACTTAAGAAATAATCAAATTATTTATGCATAGTTAATCAACATAAAACATGCATTTCTAAATCATGCATCCTAAGCATATATATATATATATATATATATATATATATATATATATATATATATATATATATATATATATATATATATATATATATAATATAGTAACTCACCTAATGCGCTCCACGAGACAGGTCCGACGGGCCTGGTCCACTAGCCCTCGGTCTCGGCGCAACTAAACAAGCAATAAATAATAGACATCAGAATAAACCCTAACAGAAATCCTAGAATTCAATCTAGAGTATTAAACACAGAATCAGAAATTAGGGTTCTACTGGACATCACGTTTTACGAGAATTCTACCGAAAATCCTACAGAACCTCCCCTGTAAAACGGACATCTCTCTAATCAAAAGAGTAGAGCTGACCCTGCAAGGAAATACACTTCAAAAAATAAGCTCAACACAAATTCATAACCCCTCGGTCGGACTCCAAACTACAGTCCACCGACCGGGGTCCACAAACACAGAACAATTCCAGATATACCAAAAATATCCTTATAATATAGAAATTCATTTTATAAGTAGAAATTACATAATTAACCTTAAAACACAGTAAAAACCGATAAAAACTCATTTTATTAGTAAAACCGTATATTATATATATAATTGAAAATAATTCACGAAAAATAGTTTTAATTAGTTAAAAATACTAAATAATTTGTAGAAATCATTTTTATACCTTAAATAACTATTAAAACCAATTAAATTACATTTTTAACCAATTTAGGGTAAAATTACCAAAATACCCCTATATAAATTAATATACTTAAATTACTTCAAAAATTCACCAAAAATTATACAATTATCCAAAATTAATTTTCTCAACATATTTATCAATAATATCAATAATTAAACTCAATTAACCAATTAAATTCAATTTAAAACACAATTAACCCTAATTTCTCAAAATCACATAAACTTCAATAATTCAAAATAAATACTTAGAAATTCATAAAAATTCCAAATAAATTCCTATAATTCATTTAAACACCTAATTTAACCATAAACTCCAATTTCATAATTTAAATAATTAATTTCCGAAAATTAGAAAATAATATTAAAATATTCAAAAATACCCAAAAATCCAAAAAATCTCCAAAAAATATAAAAAAATTCATACATGTAAATTGAGCTACTAGGAACAACATTTGTGAAGGGATTTTTCATGAATCATTCAATTCGAAGCTCAAAAAAATCAAAAACCCTAATAGGCCGAAATTGAAAATTTGAAACCTAAGCAATTCTAGACCATTTTAGCTCAAACCAAAGCTAGAATCACACTCAACGAAGATCAAGGAGAAGAAAGAGACTGGCGGTGTCGAAAACGGTGGCCGGAATCGACGTGATCGACGGTAGCTCGATTTTCGGCTTCTCTGGCCAAAAATGGCTTCCAGGCGCCGGAAATGGCTGCTGCAGGCGGCGGAAGAGGCTGGGGAAGGTGGTGGCACACCGGACGGCACACCAACGGTGAGAAATCGGCAGTAGCAGCGACCGGACGGCGAGGAAACGATCGGGAGGGAGAAGAGAGAAGTCGAGGGCAAAATAGTAATTTTCCAAAAAACTTGATTTTTGATATATAATGTGCATATATATATATACTTTATACTATATAATAAAATAATATTAAATTACACACATTAAATATGCACCACACACATAAAATTTAATATTTTAATAATTTATACTAAATAAAAATAATTAAATAACAATAAAACTAATAAATAATTAATAAAATATTAGGGTAATATTAAACCCTAATTAAATAAATATACACACATAGGCTTTATTTAGTATTTTAAAAATACGCATGAGTTCATGCAAGTCCGAAAATATATTTAAAATAATTAATATTAAAATATTTACGTGAAAATTTTCCCGAAAATGAAAGTTCCGAAAAAATTTTACGTAAAACACTGTAAATAAAACATAATAATTAAAATAGAGTTTAAATACATATCAACTCGTAAAAATATCATATAATATACATAAATTATTAACATTGCATATCCCGGTACAGTGTAAAAATATTTTAAAAACACGGGATATTACAGAAGAGCAAATTAAAATGAATTTGAAATTAGGATTAGATTAATAATTGGTATATAGTTCATGATAAAATTGATAAAGTGAGTTTAAAGTTTTTTGTCATATCAGCCATTTTTATACCACATCAGATTGTCATGTTATCTCTATCACAAGTTCAATGTCATTTGGATAGATTTGAAACAACTTTCAAAGTTGAAGGAGCAAATTGATACAACTTTAAAATTTGGATTAGATTGATAATTGATCAATAGTTCACGAGAGATTTAATCATTTTCTCATATTTAAATGACATGATGGAAATTTCTTATTTATTAAATTGAAATCATTCTCTTCTTTTAAAAATTAAAATCTTTTAATTTTTACTAATTATCCAGTTAATTAGACGGTATCATGTTTTTAATTTACCCTCTATAAAAAAATTGCAATTATTAATTGTTAGTATTAGTGAAAAAAATAAGTATATAAACCTACCTGTATAGTAATGGATGAAACATAAAATTGTAAGATTTCAAGTATTTTTCGTCTAAAAAATTGGTTTTTAATATAATACAAATATATATATATATATATATATATAGAATTATAACCGTAGAATTAATATTTGTTAATTATAGTTATTAATATATTTTACAAATATAATGGTTATAATTCTATTTGTATATATAAATATTTGTACTTTTAAAAAAATGATGGCAAAAATTTACTTTTAGACAATATTTGAAAATGAATCCCATTATAGGGACGAAACCTACTTGACATATCAAATCCATAAGTTGCGTTATCTTTTAATTTTTCAAATTGGTTCTTCTTTTTTGATTTGCCCCACCCTCCTAAATTTGACTTAATAGTGAGATCTCAAAAAGGTGCTTTCCCCTCCCAATTATTCAAGGTGACAATATGAAGCAAAGTCCAATCTTAAACATGTGTAGATGTAGAAAGTTTATAGTTTAGTCACAAATGAACTCCTAACATTAGAAAATGATGGACAAGAAACTAGTGAAATAAAGTGTAATATAACTTAGTAGTATATAAAATACTTTATTATTACTATTTTTTATAAAAATTTCAGATAATCTGATGGATTGTACAATAAAATACAGTTTTATCTTTTTAAATAAAGTAAAAATTAATTTAAAAAATTGAAAATGATAAAATTCAAACTTTACACTTTTATGATGTCCTTCACGAGTATATATAATACTTTAATAACCAACCAAAATAATTTGAATTGTATGATTTTTCTCTTATAATAATCTTTCTTGGATCCAATTTTTGACTAACTTATTATGAACTGAATATACCCAAATTGATCTTTGATTTATTACTCACTAATTAATAATGACCTACCACAAAAAAGATAAATTAATTATGAAAAAAGTGAGATTAAAATGATAATGTTCTTATAAATGGAGAATCTTAAGAGTTGTATGTATTATTTTATCATATATATATATGCTTTAGCCTTTCATAATTGTTATCCAAAGTCACATAATTGTCAAAGAAATCATATGGCATTGTTTACCAAATATAAAAAGAAAAAAAAAAGGGTTGGAGACAATAAGCCCAAGAGAGGAGTAGAACTTCATGCTTTTGCTAAAGATATGTCTCCTGTCCTGACATGCCATTACACTGGGTCATGACTTGTTGGGAATAACAGCAATTGCAGCCTTCAAAAATCTCAGTTCAAGAATTGGGCAATTTCCTTTTCAATCGATCTATTCTCTGAATAGCATTCTCATAAGCTCAGTAGGAGATAAACGAGTTTTAATTTGGTCTAAACTATTGATTAAGACTTCTCAATATTATCAAATTCAATTTAATTCGTACATAATTATAAAAAGATAATAAAATGTAATGTCGGTGCATATATTATAACTGTAATTCAATATATCTTTTAAATGAAAATAGTTTCTTACAAGTCATTAGTTTTGATACAATTTTTATTGGTCAAATAAAAAATATTTAAAATAAACGTCACAGATCAAATTATTGAATGTAATATATTCGAAGCCGGTAAAAATCTTCTATTAATTTTGTTCATTTAGATAAAAAGCTGTTCATTTTATAACAAGCGGTTCATAAATATAAAAGATGCTTCTATGATATAATTCATACAATTCTTAGTTATATTTTTATAAATTATAAAACAGTTTTTACAAAGAAATTGAAAATATAAAACATTCATCATGTCAAATACTCATTGAACTTTTAGAAAATAAACGTTAAATTACAAATATGATATTGATACATCTTACATCACAAAATCTTGATGAAAAGATTGTGTTCTTGCATGAATTTGTTTGCATATCATGTGTGTATGTTGCCTTTAGATATTCTTTTGGATTCTAATTGTTTTCAAGCATTTATATAAAATAAATATGTTTTTGATTATTTGGCGAATTCTTGTTCCCATGAGTCCCATCATTCTTGCAAAAAAATATCTTAAATTAATTTGTTAACATCCATTCAAAAGCATATAGTCTCCACCTTCTTTGATGAATCTTGTATATCAAGAGTGGGTCTATTAACATTTACAACTGAGAACTATATAATTGTTTTAGTGGGGACATTGTCAATTTTTATTTTATTAAAAGAAAAAAGCTATAAACAGTGGACAAAATTGTTGTTCCTTACAGACAAAGACATCCCAATAATATTTGTTTTTATATATAAAATAAAAAAAACTATAAGAAATTTTTACTTGCATTATAGAAGCATCATTGATCTTTAACCAATAATTTTTTAACTAAGTTATGTTGAAAATACATATACATATAATACTAATAATTGTTAGAATCAATTAGTAGAGGCTGCTGTTATCACTTAAACTACATATAATACTAATAATTGTTGAAATCAGTTAATAGAGGCTGCCGTTATCACTTAAACTATATGACATATAATACTAATAATTGTTGGAATCAGTTAGTAGAGGCTCCTGTTATCACTTAAACTACATTTTCAATTCGATATATAATCATATTAAATTATTTATTAAAAAAACTTTTATCGCTTTTATAATTCTATTCAAACCAAACTATATTAGATAAAGTTGAATAAATGCTGATATTTCAGGTAAGTTTGAATAATTGATATAGTTGCATGCAACTTGAAAAAAAAAATTACAATGTGAACATGTGAAATTGTAGCACATTGAGCAAAAGCATTGATCACCATCTCATACATTCACTTGCTTTTCTACTTTACTTTTTTTTTATTTTTTAGCTAACACACATGTGCCTTTTAATGGCAATTTCAACACTTCTACTTGTGCTTCTTTATATTTTATTTGCATAGCATGAGAAGTATCATATCCATTCACATTATTATTTCAACACTTACTTAAACTCCAAGGTACATCGAAGTATGAGTGTAATTTGATGAGTTGCTACTAAAATTTTCAGCAAATATTGTAATTTTCTAAGTGGGTAATGATGCATTAAACCATAAAAGATATTTCTCTAATAATTTATTCCAATCCAAAAATTATCGACAAGAGTGATAAACTAGTTTCAGATTGATAATATAATTTTCATTTACTAATTACCTCTAAGTGGTTACTATTATTATGTTTTTTCTTTTCTTTTATGAGCAAACATAAAAATTTCTTTTTATTCTACTTGTCTAATATCTAATAATTATATGAAAAAATAAAAATTTTCTTCATGTATATTTTTTATATATAAAATTTAAATTTAAAATTTTTTGCCTTGAATTTAATTTGGCTTTGGCACCAAGCAAAAATAAGAATTTTAAATGGATGTTTTTTTATTGAAGTAGCAAGAATTTTTTTTTTTTTAATATTATCCTTGTATTAGGACTTTGAAAATGAAATTATGGGAAGAGTGGAAGATTAGATTCATACCTTTTATTAGTACTTTGATCTCGTGTTAAGATAGTAAACTATATATTTTAGACAGATTAATTAATGGAGAATTAAATTTATAACTTTATTAATATCTTGATTCCTGTTAAAATATTTAACCATTCGTTTTATACGAGTTAGACGTTGTAACAAAAATAATTTAATCGGGATCAAATTAAGAATGGCATAATTTATAAAGGATGGTGATATTTGGAGCACATGATGCTCTTTCTTGACCCATCAACAACAGCCTTCGTCTTTACGCTCTAAAGCACGTGCACTACTTGCATGTTTTATGAGATCAGAAGAAGAAGAAGAAGGAGAGGAGAGTGGGCTCCTTCATGGAAAAAGCCTGTTCATAATTTCATGCTGCGAACTTCACTTTATACCCTGAAATTAATAATTCCTTTTACATTTCTTGAAGAAGAGCCTACCTGAGAAGAAAAAGGTAGAAGATGATGAACATGAAGATGCTTGCGAATCATATGTCTTTCACAAGTTGGGGTTGTCAAATCTACTTAAGTAGTGACTAGAGACTGCAAGAGCTCTACTTACTTTTCTTTTTAATCTATAGTTGAAATGAAATGGTTAGTATGTTAAAGTGTTGGTATTAATTAAAAGACTGGGAGAGTAAAATATTGAATTTTAATTTTTCGGGTTTTTTTTTACGAAAGCATAATGTTATTATACTAAATAAAAAATGACATTATAAGGTATAAATTTCAATTAATACTATTATTGATTTAAAAGAGGATAAAATGAGAGTATTATTTCTGTTGTACAATTCATTGATGTTTAAAATATACAACCTTCCTATTAAAAAAAAGATGACAAAATTTTTTTATTACTTCACTAATTAGTAGTTAATGTTGGCATTTAATTGTTAAGATCATGTCGATTAAATATTTCTTGAATTTAACAAAATATTCGATTTAAATAATAAATTATTGTTCCAATAATTAAGTACTACTCTATAATTATTAAAAGAAATAAATTGAGCAATATATATTTTGAATATTTATATTAAGTCAATAACAATATAAATTTTATTTTTTGTATAATATATTTAGAATAAATAAGAATTTTTCATTATTAAATTACACTTGAGTTATCTACTATTTATTTTATGATTCTAAAAAAAAGCAAAATTATGAATAGTATTTATTTTTTATTTTTATTGTAAAAAAAATTGTGATCATATAACAAATTTTATCATATATATATATATATATATATAATTGAGGAATTGCAGCCAAGGCTCAAATCCACATTCTATTGGCCCAAATACATTTGACGAAAGAGATCCACGGTCCTCTAACCATTGGGCTCAAGTTTTATTTTAACTTTATTTTTAAGTAAATGTGATAATAATAAAGCAAGCTCAGTAAAGCTATAAAATTTACTTACTATGATGTAACAAAAAAAATAAAAAAATCACTCTATATATAGAGAAGATTGTTCATAATATTTAAGATTTAAAATGAAAATCTATTTCTAAAAAATAAAATATTGTATAAACATTTGTAACATGAAAAATGCGGCTCTAACAATTTAAATTGCATAAACATAATTTACTAATGGTTTTTATGGAAATTTTTTTAATTAAAATGTCACATATTAAGATATGGTGACCGTAGTTTGATTTCATTTAATTTTTTAAGTAAAATGCAATTTTATAAAATTCTAAAAAAAGGAATAACTTAACTAGCCAAAAATATGACCACTCAAATATAAAAAGTAATGTTTGAACCTCTATTAATAAGAATTTATATAATTTAATAAAAATTTGAAAATAATTAAAGTGATAAAAAATATAACCAATTAAATATTAAGAGTGCGATTTAAATTTTCATTTTTTATGATTTTCTTATTATAATACAAAATTAAACCATTTAACGATTGAAAAAAAAATAAAAATAAAATCTTCAACAACCAATAAGGATATATATATATGAGGAATATATGCACCTAATAAATGGTAGGAATGTCCATTTCAAAGCATCTTATATTATTTTGTATTAGAGATCACCTAACTCCACCGTTGTTGAAAAGATTTTAGTCTAATTTAGAATATTTTATTTTCTCCTTATTATTTTGTATTAGAATATTGCTATTCAATTGTTTAATTTCAAAATATTATCAATTATATATTATATTTAGGTGGTTTCCTATGTACTTTAATTAAATAAAATTTAAATTAAAGGTTGAGTAAGTTAATAATTTTTAGACATTTAGAAGTTGAAAGTTGAAATATATGATTTTCAAATTTTTATATAATTTAATCGTATCCCTAAGTAAAAAATAACTCAATTAATTTAAAATTATTTATATAATAATATATTTATATTCATTGCATGTTTTAATTTTCCTATTTAAAAATAATGTTGCGAGTGAATAATCTATTCATTTTTTCAGTAATTACTTACCAACTAAAAATTCAAAGTTTACCGATTTTATTGATATAATAATTTTAATTATATATTTTTTATTCATCATAATATATAATAAATATTAACAAATATTGATTGTTTTTATCATAAATTTGTAAAAAAAATTGTTGTTTTTATAATTAATATTGCTAAAGTTTCAATCTTCTAATAAATTAAAAAAAAGAATGTACATACTTTAAATTAATTGATTTTTTATTAAAATTAAAATTCATAATTTGATGGTTTTAGAAAAAAATTAATAGTATTATTTTTTTTTCAATTTTTTTGTTTATTTCCCAAAATTCAAAAATTTATAGATAAAAATAGCACTTTTTTTACTTTATTTGCCATCTGCTGCCAAACGCAAGCACGACTGGTCTCTCACCACCAACCTTGTAATCTACAAAACCAAGATTGAACATACGCATACGTTTGTTCTGTTTGTTGTAAGAACAGAGACACCCACTTCTCTTTTTATCATCAATGACGTGACTTTCATGGTGTACTACTTCTTCTCTTAGCTAATAACAAGCTTTTTTCTGTTTTTTCCTCAAAATTGAACTCCCGAGAATCTTATCCATGGCTATGGATATCCCCACCTTGCAAAGTTTGTAAGTATTTCTGGATTGTTTTTTAAGGATTATATAGAGCATAACATTAGTTTTGCAGTTTGATCATTGAATTATGTTTTATTTTGTGAGTTTCTTGATAAAAGTTGTCTTTTTTATGGTGTTTTGCTGATAAAGGTGCTTGCTTTCGATTAATCTTGGAATGAATTTTGTGTATTTTTGTTCAGCCACGAAATTCTGTTATAACGTTTTTTTTTTTTTTTTTTTTTTTTGCTTTTTTTGAAATATGTTTACGTTCTGTTGGCTTTTGGAAGTTATAGATTGTCTATGAATAGGACTTTGATGATATAGAGCCTGGCACCAGGGTTTTCTAAACGGGTTATGATTATAGACTTCAGTTATCCAGTGACCTTTTACTATTGGTCCCATTTTCTGCTTTTGAACTTAAAGCTTTATGTTCTTGGTGCTAGTTTTTAGTCCATCGTTGAATGTAGCACCTGTTGTTATTGGTCTGTTATGACTCCACAAATTATTAGTTCGTTTTGTTGCTATTGGAGTGTGAATATTGAGTATGTAAAATGTGAATGATGAAGATTTAAGCAAATGCCAATCTTTCTTAGTGGACTGGGAAGTAATTCATATAGAATATAAATAATTTGTGAAGATTATTTGATCCTGTGAAAATGGACCATGTTTATGACGATTGAATACAAAACTGGTTCTTTATCTGGCTGTGGCCACTCTCGCATTGAATTAGGAAACTTATCTATGGAGATTAAATGGGTTTAACTCGTGGTATTTCTCCGCATTTAGTTTTTTTTATAAAAAGGAAGATAAACAAAAAGAAATGCGTTGGCCTCGTGTATGAGTGACTGAGTGTGTCAAAGTCATGTGCTGTTGTGCTGGTTTGATGTTGTTTTGAAGATGATAGCTTGTTTTGAATTTTTGGGATACAATAATTTGGTGCTTAGGGGGACAAAATATATTCCAAATGGAGAAGAGGGAGTCATGAAAATATAGATTGAGACAAAAAAGAAAATCTTCATAAAAGGTGGAGATGCAGATATAATTTTCATGTTCATATTGTAGGGTTGATGAACTGCAAGTACACATATGAATGAAAGATTTGTGCTGGAAGAGGTGTGATTGATCACACAGGAAGAACTTTGAGTGAATTAATTGATTCCACATGGTTTGCGGTTTTAGAACAGGTTGCAAAGGTGACTATTAAAATTTGCTGGTTTTACAAAGATTTCAATTGCAATTTTGGGCCCATAACAATTTTTTGCATCAATACCAAATTTACTTGGGTGTGCTTTTGGTTGAATACCGAGACCATAGTAATTGCTAGTAGTTTCTCAATTGCTAATGTAGTTATTGCTCTTTAATCTCAATAATTATTTTAAATAAATGATTTGGTAAAATACTTCTATTTTTTTTACCTTTTGCTTTCATTTCAGGTATATTGAATCCTGTGGTAGGCATGGGGTTCTACCTAATACTGCAGTCTTGTCAAGTTTCTACAAGGTGAGTGTTGATTAATTTCATTGTTTGTATTATTGATATGGCCTTTTTGTTTGATTCTAATTCACGTTTTGGTTTGATCTTGAACTATTTTTCTGCCTTGTTTTAATGAAAATAAGTTAAATTCTGATCATTACTCTACTGTTCAGGCTGAATTTCAAAAGTCTCGAAATGAACTATGTAATTTTGAGATATTCTTGGACCAACTTAAAGACTTTGATTTTCCTCCTCTTATTGATGTGTGTATGTCAATTGAGGCCTCAGATATTGATTCTGTTGATGTACATAATGGATCATCATCTGTCTTAAATGGAGAATATGCTTTATCTCTGATGCATGCTTTCCATCAAAAGCTTCGAGTGGTTGATCTTCAGGATTCATTATATGGAAAGGACTTTTTGAGGTATATGCTTTATCTTTGATGCTGACTTGCATCAAAAGCTTCTTGATATATATGGTTACTGTTATTCTGAGCAGGTTCTCTTGTTTGCTCTGGTTTCTGTATGTCTCGCACCAGAAAACCCTTTAGTCAATGTTGGAATATTAATTTTTTTATGCAGACAAAAGGAACTTCAAGCTACTGAATCTGAAATTGCATAATTTTTAAGTGATGTCCTCATTTTATAATTCATTCTGTTGTTTAATTGATATTTGGAATATTCATGTATGACACATTTGCATCATATGAGAATCGATATGTAACATTGGTTTCATATATTGTATGAAATGAAACCAGTTTTGTTTTGAAATACTTAGCTCGAGACCATTGTTAAAGAGGATAAAGAGCCAAATTCTTTCAGGCAAAACCTTTTCTCTTCTTGTTGCAGGTTCTCTAATTTTAACAGTAGCATTTTGGTTATTTATTTATTTATTATTATTTTTTTAATCACTTATGGCATGCATGCATACATACATATACAACCATTTCGATATTGTCTTCTGTGCATTGTTATCTGCTGACTTGTTGATTTGTTCACAGTTATCTTTACTAACTCAGCTTTTGATTCCTGTTTCCATGCTTTGAATTTCAATCCAGCGAGTTATACTATAAATATCTCACTGCTATTTTTACTGAATGATTCATTCGAACTTTTAGTATTCTATTCTTTTTTTTCTTTGTTTCTTATTTTCAACTACTTTGTTGAGAAGCATTATTTTGCACAAATAGTAAATAATTTTGGTTTTGTCATTAGGGAGCTTTCACAAGGAGGGTTGTCATGCCAAGTTTTAAACTTGAGGTCTTCACGTCTTCGGAATCTCAACTTGGCAGGGGAATTCAGGCAGATACGCACCCTTAATCTGGATTTCAACACTTTACTCACTAGCTTCCGGGAGGACTGTTTTGCTTGCATGCCCAATCTAATTTGCCTCTCAATGTGTGCAACAAGAGTTGCAAATCTCTGGACAGCCGTTGCAGCACTTTCTAAACTTTGTTCTTTGGCAGAGCTAAGGTTTCAAAAATGGTTGTGCTGTAATGAGACTGGGTCGTCTTCAGCCCCTTCCGGTGGAGTTTCAGATGACCGATGTGAATTTGGTCAACTGAATAGTTCCAGCAATGAAGCACCATCCATGAATATAAGTGAAAGCACAGATCCTAACTTAAGCACAGAAGAGGCACTTGGGAATATATTTTCCTTTATTGACACAACCATAAATCAAGAAGTTCAGAGCATAATAGAAGATTTTTCAGATGACAGTGAAGCAGATTTTGCAAGTCATTGGCAAGAACATGATTACATAGATTCTTTGTCCAGTGTATCTCTTGGGTGGAATAGACGGGCCAATTTGCAGGATGAGGTAAATAACATGTGCTCTTTCTCCTGCATATGGTTGTAGAGTACTTTCAGTGAAGGATTACTAAAGGCATAGTGCAATTAAGTTATTTTGGGGTAATGCCATGATGGTTTTCTAAATTAATCAATTTAATGGCATAAGATATGAAAAATCTTTTTAGGATTTCTACAAAATTTCTGAAATGTCACAATATTATTGTTAGGTGATTGCGAAGACGATTTTCTTTTAGTTGGTAGACTTACTGCTTGACATGCTAAGTCTTAATTTCCAATTTTTTCCAGGCATCATTTGGCACCATGCACAATTCCAATGACGAGTCCTTGGGATATGTTTCTTGTTGCAGATGTAGAAACATATGTTCCTTGGGATATGTTTCTTGTCATGCTTCACCCATATGTTATGAGAAACATTATAGAGAATACATGATAGCCTCAATGCCCCATTTAAAAACTTTGGATAACTTACCTATAAGAAAGATTGACAGGGAAACGGCTGCTATTACATTTTCACAGTACTTTGAATACTTACCATATAAACGGAAACATAAAGAGAGTGTTGTTAGTATTTTGCAGAAGCGTGAAATAAAAGAAAGTCATTTACATCCACAGACTAAAAATCATAAGCCTTCATTTCCTCGCAAAAACTCACAATACTTCTATACCCGGTCATTTTGTGCCGCCAAAGTAGGTTCTTCAGCTTGGCCTTTTCTGCATCCACTTTCTGTGTCAGGATGTGACTTGGGAGGTGGAAGAAGGAGCTTTCGTCCAAGGCAATTTGAATATCATCCATCAATCTCTAGCTTACTGGTATTTGGAACTTTAGATGGTGAAGTAGTTGTAGTCAACCATGAAAATGAGAAAATAGTGAGTTATGTACCCTACCATGGAGCAATGAACAGTGTGTTGGGCTTATGCTGGCTCAAGAAGTATCCATCTAAGGTTTGTGATTTTTGCAGTCTGCATGGATTATGCTAAATAATGGTAAAAAATATGTGGATTTCCCAAAGTGATTCCTTGACCTTAGGATGCATGGCCTTTGTTAAATTTTTTTCCTCATGGAGTATGATGTGCATCCATGATTTTAAAGAGCTTTCTTTTCCCAGGACTATATCATTTTGTTTATGAGAGATATGGTGCTTCCGATCGAGAGAGTTCATTTTGAACAATGTTTACACTGTGCACTCAAAATACTAGTCAGCACTATCACCAGTTAACATTCTTCATGTTTGAGTGTACTAGGAGCATTTAGTTATGTGCTTACTAAATCCCCCATTGTGCGACTATTTCTTATTCTATGTCTCTTTTCTATCAAATGTCAGCTTATAGCAGGTTCTGATAATGGCTCACTAAAATTATATGATGTTGAGCATATGCCTCCAACAGTTTCGGGCACATATACTGGTGCTGGTTCAGTAACCTTTGATGATTTTGACCAATTGACATCTGTTCATGTTAATGCTACTGATGAACTATTTCTTGCAAGTGGATACTCTAGAAATGTTGCTTTATATGACATCCACTGTGGAAGGCAAATACAGATGTTCACTGATATGCACAAGGAACATATCAATGTTGTCAAGTTCTCAAACCATTCCCCATCTATTTTTGCTACTTCTTCATTTGATCGGGATGTCAAACTATGGGACTTGAGACAGAAACCAATACAGCCATGCTATACTACTTCAAGTTCTAGAGGAAATGTGATGGTTTGCTTTTCTCTTGATGATCACTATCTTCTCGTCTCTGCTGTTGACAATGAGGTACTTTTCTGAGTTGTTCTTATTGCATGCCTAGAAGTTTCAGTGAGCTTGATTATTTGGAATTGCATCCATCAAGTATTTTTTTGTAGTTCAGAATTTGTGTTAAATCATATACAATTACATGATAATTGTGTTGTGTCAGGTTCGACAACTTTTGGCAGTTGATGGAAGGCCACACCTGAATTTTGAGATATCATCGACTGGAAGTTCTCAGAATTATACTCGCTCCTACTACATGAATGGGAGGGATTATATTGTAAGTGGGAGTTGTGATGAACATGTGGTTCGTATCTGCTGTGCTCAAACTGGAAGGCGTCTCAAAGACATATCTTTGGAGGTACATCAGTTTCCCCTTGGATATGCCCTTCATGATGCAGAAACAAGCAAATAAATTTTTAGAGAAAAAAGGAAAAAGATGACTTATCCTAAATTCATATGTAGTCTTAATTCAATGAAAAAGCAATCTATTCATAATGTGCTTTTGGTATAACAAGCATTGTTGATCTTGCAACAAGTTAAAGTTAGTGACTGCATTTATAAGATTAATATAACAAGCATTTTGCTAATGCAGGGAAGAGGCTCTGGGAGTTCAATGTATGTGCAGTCTTTGAGGGGTGATCCTTTTAGGGTGAGTTTTGCATGTTGGTACTTATTCCTAATGTGCTTTTGGTAATTTGTTAGGTAGAATTGATAAATATGTTCATAATGCCTTCCAAGGATGCAGCATTAATCCACATAGACCTTTCCTAAATTTTACCAGATTAGTCTTGTGTTTCTGTTTTTTCACTTGTCACCAGTGGTTGTCTTCCTTGCTTTGGTTATTCTGTAACCCAATTTAGTAGCGCTTCAAACGGGCACTATAAATATTCAGTCATTTGAATAGGTTCTGTGAATTTCTGTTTAGTGCTTGTGTTCCTGTGCAATTTTGGATTACCAAATGAATCTTACATTGTGCTTTTTTTTGTTTTTGTTTTTGTTTTTGTCCTAATGTCTTGTCGGTAGGATTTCAACATGAGCATTTTGGCAGCCTACATGCGTCCAAACTCAAAGTATGAAATTGTAAAGGTATAGCACATGCTCGCATTTCCTCATCCTCCAGCTTTTTCTGTATTTGTGCATTATTCAGTACCTGTAAAGGTGCTAAAAATTCCAGAGGTTCATTTTTCAGGTCAATTTGCTTGCATCCTATGATCATGCTAAGGAAAGCTCATGTGGCCAACATTCTCAACCGTTCAACAGTATGGGAGGCTGATGTTTATGCATGTGTGTATGATTCATTTAAAAATTATATTATTGGATACCCATTACCCATCCTGGTATATGCATATACTTTAATTAAATGTAAATAATTCCAGCAAAAATGATTTGGATTTTGGTGTTCACTGAAAACAAGTTCTTGGAAATGGTGAGGATAATGTGAGTCCATAATATTACTCTCAGCTCCTATGACAGCCCCGTGGAATGACATTGATAATGTTAGTCTATATTCGTCACATGACAAGTTTGGGTTTAATCATAGATCGCATGGTTTTGTCCTCTTGAAGGAGGAAATTTTGAATTTATATGAACCCAGGTTCTACACATTGTCAACTTGGGTCAAATAGTCCTGCCATGTCAACTTGGGTCAAATAGTCCTGGCATTGCACATTTGCAACTAAGATGTATGGGGAATAACTTTGATATATAATGTACAAATTGTTATGAATTTGTAAGAATCACACTGCAAATGCTAGTCCTCCAGGTGGAAATCATATCATATATGGCTGATACTTTATTAAATCTACCGTTGTAGGCTATACTAAAACCAACGTGCAATTTGGAAATTGAGACCATCTATTTAAAGCCAAATTAAATTTGATTCCTGACACCCTTGTTGGAGAACATAAAAGCAAAGTTACTAAACAACAATTCAACATTAAATACTAAAATTAACGCAGCTCAATAAGAAACACCAATCACCACCTAGTAATATATATGCATTGCCCATGCATTTACATGTACGTATTTTAATTAATTCGGAGGTTGAGGCAAAGAAAGTGTTGATTGTTGCACGTACACCTAACCCCTTTTGCCTTTCATTTTTGCTATTTGTCCATAACAAGACAAAGCAAGAGGAAGGTACTACACACCATTATCATCATCATCATCATCTTCACAACTCATATTTCTGCAGAAACCGCGTGGACTAGGGCCATACTTCACCCAACTCGATTATAATGGGGCCACCATATTTATTACGGGCCATTATTAATTATCTCTCTACATTTTTTTTTCCACTTGCTTCATTTCACTCACTTCTTTATTTATATATATAGTACTCTCAGGTATTCTTTGCTTCACTACT
Organism: Mallotus nudiflorus; assembly: GCA_947683625.1. Classification (NCBI taxonomy): domain Eukaryota; kingdom Viridiplantae; phylum Streptophyta; class Magnoliopsida; order Malpighiales; family Euphorbiaceae; genus Mallotus; species Mallotus nudiflorus. The sequence goes on from CANTUR010000125.1 coordinate 2,824,356, forward strand.
GTCTTAAAGCACAAGTGTATACTCCTCCAAGCTAGCTTGCTTCCCTCTTTGTTTAAGAAAATGAGGCTCTTGTTTGCTACTTTGCTTCTTTGCTCACTTCTTTTCAGCTCCTGTTTCTTGGAGCCTGTCACAGCTATGCCTGGTAAGTGCTGTTTTTCTTTTTTTTCCAGATCTTTTGATGTTTTCAAGTGCATGTTAAGCAGCATTACAAGCTCAACTTGTCTGACCTCTACTAGAAAGAAGCAAAATTGCACAGCCAAATTCTTGATTGGGATTTGCTTCATTTGTGCATGTTAATTAAAAGCTTAAACTGGGTTTTGTTACTAATAGGTTAACAATTTCTTAATTTGTGTGTGTATATATGTAGTTTTCTGTGCCAGTAAATGCAGAAATAGGTGTGCAAAAGCAGGAATGCAAAATAGGTGCATGAAGTACTGTGGATTATGCTGTCAAGCATGCAAGTGTGTGCCTTCTGGAACTTATGGTAACAAGCATGAGTGCCCCTGCTATAGGGACAAGAAGAACTCCAAGGGCAAGCCCAAGTGCCCTTAAATCATCCATCCATCTATCAGTCCATTATGCTGAATAAAGTTTTGATCTTGTATTAGAAAATCATATATATATATATATATATATGCACTGTTCACTCAAGAGTGCTTGAGCTTGCGTATGTTAGGTAGATTAGATATGTCTAATAAATTGAGCACTAATACTATCAGTGGTGTTCCTGGTGTTTTCATTGATGTTAGTTTTGGTAATTTGTGTGAATTATCATTATCATGTATTGGTTATTGTATATGGCCAAAACAAATCCTATTCTTTTTCTTATGAAGTTATTCATTATTGTTGGACCACCAACTCACAAATCCTCCATTATGTCGTGATTTAAGAGAATAAATCTTATAATTAATTATTTAATTATTTTTTTTACTTATTTTAATATAATTGGTATGTATTTCTAATTAAGTAATGATCTAGAATTATCATTTAATTTATACAGTAATATTTTTCTAAATATTTGGCTTTTTATGTATAGAATTCGAATTCAACATATTGGCTAAAAATATTTGAACTTCTTGTAATTTGAATTAATGAATGCTAACGAATGCTGAACGATAATAATGGAGCTTTCCACTAAAAGAGGAAACTTTGAACTGCAACATTACTGGTATTGTAACAGTTTTTGAGCTTCATGATCACAATCAGAACTTAATTTTAGTGTTATAAACTGATTTTTATCAGTGACTACTCAATATTTAGATTGATGATTATTAAGAAGTAGTTTTCTTTGCTAAAATAGATTTTAATTTTTTCGATTTAGCCTAAATTCCGTTCCACACGACTCCTATTTACAGTATAATTTTATCTAAAATTAGGTTTCAAGCCCAACACCCAAAGTAAAGGAGAAAAAATACATTTAGGCTTATAATGTTTACCCGTGGAACGAATAGACCTTAATATTTATTTTGGACAAAAGAATTCGAAGCCCCTAATTTTTAGGGGGTTAATATTTCCGTCCATCTGACATGGCATTTTTTATCAAAAAGGAAAAAGAAATGTCAATGCTATATCAAAATCCTCTTCCTGCTCACACCCTTCCAGTTTGTGCAGCACCACCAGCAGCAGTTAGACCACCAGCAGCACCATCATCATCTCCAGTTATCAGTGCTTCATCTTCTACTACTATTAAGTCCACACAAACAGGAGGAGCATCAGCAGCAGAGGTACCATCATCATCAGTGGTCAACAAGACAACAACAGCAACAACAATAGCAAAGTCATGAACCCCATATGAGTCATGAATTACTTCTTTTTATGGCCTCTCCCATTATATATTGGCTTGATGGTTGAAATTTTGTACTTTTCTATTACTACTACTACTACTACCCAGTGCTAGCAGACAATTATAAAAAATAAAAAAAAATTTACATCCTCCCATCTTCACCTACACATTTACTGCACTAAAAAAGAGCATTAAATGGGGTCTGCGGAAGTGGTTCTTCTTGGAGAGGGTGAGCTGAGGGCGAGGCCGGTTGAGTGATGGATCGCATGTGGATGTTGGGAATTTGAGATGGGGTTTGGTGATGGGTATGTTTTGTGGAGTTTGGAAATAAAGGTAGAGGAGGGCGATCGTTGATGTAACTGGTGATGATGATGTTGCTATAACTATTGCATTACCTCTTCTTAACGAGATCAGATTTTCAAGAACTATGCTCATCACGTTGCTATAAATGATAGCTGTGGGGAGATGTTAAGGGACATATATCAAATGCCCAGGAGAAGAGTTCATGTGATTCTCAATGCTGTAGGTGAAGATGATTTTAGACAAGATGAGAATTAAGCATTTGAAGCATTTCCGGTGCTGGAAGGCTGAATTAATCTTACGATATCCGTCATGTCTCCAAAGATGAGAATCCGAGTTCGCCATCGACGAGGAGATGATAGAATAGGTAATGCAAGAGTTATAAAAGGAGATCACGTCTCCGGAAGTATCAACATGCACCGAAGTGGCAGCGACAACTGTAGCGGTGACTAAGGAACCTCATTCGCCGTCGATGTCGTTAACAGCTTCTTCCCCTACAATTTTCTTGCAAAACCAGTGCTCCCTCCATACTATATCCATTTTCTCCATCGGCACATTCTTATTTTCTGGCAGCAAGTAGTGTACAAAGACAGTCATCACTATAGCCCACCCTCCAGAAAAGAAGAAAATTTGAGATTTGAAGTGGCAGAGCATAGATAGAAAAGTTTGTGCAACAATGAAAGTGAATAAAAAGCTCATTGCCACCACACTACTTCGCCCTGCTGATCGAATCTCTAATGCAAAATTCTCATTAAGAACCAACCATCCAAGAGAACCCCATGCCCACCCGAATCCGGCCATATAAATACAGATTAAAATCAGAACTATAAAGGCATACCCTTGCCTATACTGCCATGATCACCTAGCTTTGCCGCCATAATACCCCCAATCATTATCTGTTACACAAACATCTGTACACCCCCAAATAGAAACAACTCTCGTCTTCCAACTTTATCAACTATAAGCATATATATGAACGTTGATACACTACCCACAACCCCTGTTGCTATAGAAGACAGAAGGGATGCACTTTGCTGCCTCTTATGGGCGTGCTTGCATTTGATGAAAAGGACGAAGCCATTTCTCTGCATTGAAGAAGAGAGCTCAATTCCTTTTTTTTTTTAGGGTTTATGGCAGAACATGAGAGGGGGAAGAAGATGAGGACATTAAGTTAACGGAAATGTTGGATGTCAGTTAAATAGCGGATCATTTTACTCATTTAAATAGACAGAGTTACGTATTTGGAATAAAAATAAAAATAATTTTTTTTTATAAGAATTTATTCGATAATTTTTTATCAACTTACGAGTTATTTTCATAAATTGCGATGTTACAATCAATTGCATGAATTACTGTGCATAAAATTAATTTTTAATTTTCAATTTTTTTACTTTTTGATAAAAGTTCACCACGTCAGCAGCAGTTAACGGAAGAAGAAGAAGCTGTCTTAGAACCAGGGCTTCGAATTCCAAAAAAACATAATTCTGTATTTTTTTGATCCCAAAAAAAACATTAGGGACCTCAATGAACCTTTTTCCAAAGTAAAATAACGAGATACTTGAATAATCCGTCGTCGTTTTAACTCACCTTCTTCACCTAGTCATTGTTAAGCTGTCTCTACATCTTCATTTCTATTTGAACCTCTTCAAGCTTGTTACAGCAGTAGCCATGGAAAACTCCAAGGTTCAAGAGGTAACTAAAACCCTAATTTTACATTTCAATCTGAATCTAATGCATTTTCTTTCTGATTCAAATCTGTGGTTTTTTCTCAGATTATAGAGAAGCAAGTACTTACAGTAGCAAAAGCTGTAGAAGACAAGCTAGACGATGAGATCGCAGCACTAGAACGTCTCGATGTTGACGATCTAGAAGCCCTTAGAGAAAGACGCATTCAACAGATGAAGAAATTGGCGGAGAAGCGTAGCCGTTGGATCTCTCTCGGTCACGGCGAGTACTCTGAGATTTTCGCTGAGAAAGACTTCTTCTCTGTCGTTAAAGCTAGCGATCGCGTCGTTTGTCATTTCTATCGCGATAATTGGCCTTGCAAGGTAAAAAAGACGACATTTTGAGAATTATTTGTTGAATATTTAGGGTTATAATGAGTAATGTGAGAGTTTAATTAGGGATTTCGAGCTGAATAATTAGGTTTGATTTGGTGTTAAAGCTATAATCTTTGGCTAGTATCGATTTTGTGATTGATTTTTTTTTTTTTTGTTGAGTAGATTTTGGATTTTAGAGAGCTTGTAGTTGCTAAAATTCAATTCATTTGTTTTAAAAGTTAATGCTTTTTGACCGAATAATGGCGTGATTTTGCAAGATTTCAATTGAACTTATGCAAATTGCTCTTTTCCATGAAGCAATGTTTATGTGTTAATGCCGAGTGTAATTTAGTTTCGTGTATTACCTTATTGATCTATTGAATTTTCATTTGATTGTATTATGCTATATCCAATTGCATATTTTTTTTGAACTCAACATGTATTGATGTGTGAATTTGTCATTAGTCCTGAGATATATGATTGGAGAGGAGAATTCTTGGCCTTTTCTCCTTTTCCTCCCTTTTTTTAACTGGGACACTTCAGTCATGTATATTTTGGTGGGAGTGAATTTGCCAGCTCTATGATTGCTTGTTAACGAGGCTTGAGAACAAATCAACTTTGGCTATGGAAATAGCTCTGCTCGTCTTTAGTGTCTAGAAAGCAGCAAGTGATCCATTTGGACACTAACTATGTGTTATTCTCCAATGCTTGCATCTTGGGACATTTGAAAGTGATTATGCTTACTCTCTTTTCTTCCTTAAAACAAAATCATTGTCTCTCTTGTTCATTGCTTGTGCTACACAAATGAAGTACTTGTGCGCCCAAGCCTTTGCAGGTTCTAACATGGAACAATTGAAACTTCTAATTGTTCCATGTCTCTGCTGTTCGTGAGCAGATTCTATTGGGGAACTTCTTTTGCAGCTTTTTGAATCAGCAATGAATTCTATTGTCTGAAAAAAGAGATATTTTTACCACCGTTGAATTGGCTTGGATTTTTAGGATTTGCAATCCATGTTTACAGTTTATTTTTTATTTTCAGGTGATGGACAAGCACTTGAATATATTGGCAAAGCAGCACATAGAGACACGTTTTGTAAAGATTCATGCTGAGAAAAGTCCATTTTTGGCTGAGAGACTCAAGATTGTTGTTCTTCCAACTCTTGCCCTTATAAAGAATGCTAAAGTGGATGATTATGTGGTACGTAAAACACATAGATGTGTGTTGTTGACTGAAGTAGATGCTTTTTTTCCGCTTTCACTTTTGAATGCTGCAACTTATAATTTGTTCTAGGTGGGGTTTGATGAGCTTGGTGGGACAGATGAATTCAGCACAGAAGAATTAGAGGAGAGGTTGGCTAAAGCTCAAGTCATCTTTTTCGAAGGTGAATCATCTTTAAATTCATCTAAATCTAGTACACAAACGAGGAGCGTGCGACAAAGTGAAAGTCATGACTCTTCAGATTCAGAGTAGAATCCGGTGCTGTGTGAAGCTGTAATGGGTTTTATCTATAATTATTCAATCAGTAAAATACCAATTACCCCTGGAAGGTTGCAGTTGCACCTGCTATATTGAGGTGTGACTATGATTTTTGTTTGTTGATTTTATTGTGAGTTACCTTATTAACTTACCATTGAAACTTTCTGCATTGAAAGCTTTAATAGATATAGGACATTATTATTATTATAATGATCATCATCATCATCATCATCACCAAAATGATTTTGATACCGGTAGCAACTATCTGTTTCATCCATGCCAGGCTAAAGAGAATTATAAGATTCATCAAAAACAAGTATATATATATATATATATATATATATATATAGTTACATCTCACTAGCACCACTTTCTTCACCACGAGCAGGAGGAGCAAGATTAGTATCTCGCCCGGGTACATACCTATGGGTATTCGCGGGAGATTAGATTTCCTCCATCCATCGGGACTTTGATAGTTACTGTTTATTATTAGAGATAATTATGGAAAATTAGCCATCACCATCATTCTTAGTTAAATTTCAATATAATAAAGGAAATATATTAAATAAGGATGGACTAGACTCTCGTCCCAACTCAGCCTGCAAGATGAATAGATTTATTTAGGTGTGTTGAATCTTGTTAACAATTTCTGTTGTAGAGTTAGTGAGTCTTATTTGTATCGGATTTGATTTACTCTTAAAGTCAACACAAACGATTAATAAATTAATCGTGTCAAATGAATACAACACAAAAATTAAAAGGTTTATATAAATACTACACGTATAGTTTAGTAAAAAATTTCAATACTAACATAACACAAAAATTAAAAGAAAAAATACCCTAAAAACTTATTTCAACAATTAGAATATCCTAATTATTTTAAAATTTTATGCGTGTCCTAAAAGGTACAAATATTTACACGCAAAAAAAAAAAAAAAAGACTCCAATGGTCTTCTTATTTTCTTCTTCTTCTTGGTTTTATTTCCTCTTCTTCACGCGAGAATCCACTTGCCATTAAGCAGAGTCAAGGCCTTGGTGAGAGTACGGGTGGGGTTCTTGGCTTCGAGCTAGGTAATAAGCTCTACAATCTCAGCTTTGGTCTCGTTGTTGGCATTCAATCCACGATCGGTCTCGTGAAATGAACTGACCAGCTGTTTTTTGAGAGCATCAATTTCAGTGGGCTCTCCTTGTCCTTAGGCTGGTCCTCAGCTACCGCCACGACTGAACCCTCGTAATGAGGTCTTCACTCATTTTCAGCGTCCACAGCTCCAACGGAGAGGATTGGGACGTGGGGACCTGATTACGAGGTTTTAGGAGAGAACTGAAGGTTTTGATTGAGCAAAGCGGTAGAAAGGAGGGTCTAGAAGTGAATAACTGAAAAGGTGTAGAATTGAGAGTCTTGCATGGAAATTGAGAGAGAGAGAGAGAGAGAGAGAGAGAGAGAGAGAGAGAGATGCTGTTGTTGCTACTTGCCATGTCGATGATGCTCTTATTGTTTCTCAGGAACAATTGAAAGAATCATAGAAAAATAAACCAAAATTTCTACTGTCTTGTAAAATAAAGATTAAATTACTTATTTTGTTATAGAACTAAACTTGAATTTAGTAGTATTTAACTAGAAGAAAAATATTTTATAGTAGAATGATTTTGAGAGAATTTAGAGAGAGTTTGGAGAGAATTTAGAGAACTATAATATTGAAAGAATTTGGAGAGTAATCTATCTTTTCTTCTTCTTAATCTTAACCTTCTCATTAATGAATTTCAATCCCTTTATATAGAGATTTTCTTTTCACTATTTGAGTACTATTCTCTCACAAGCAATATATTGTTCATTCACAAGCAATATATTGTTCATTCACATTCATAATACTCCCCCTTGAATAACAATATTTTGCAACTGCCTCGTTAAAACCTTGCTAAATAAAACCCAGTGGGAAAAACTTTAGCTTAAGGAAAAAGAGTACAGTGCATGATATTCTCCCCCTCAAGTTGATATGTATAATCTTCCTTCACATAATATGTAGATGTCGCATTCCAATATCGTGAACGTGCTTTCTAAAGATTGCAGTTGGAAGTGCCTTTGTGAAAAGATCAGCTGAATTCTGGCTAGACTGAATATACTTGATATCTATATGATTGTCTTTTATTAGCTCTTGAGTGTATGAAAAAAATCTTGGAGGTATATGTTTGGTTCTATCACTTTTGATATATCCTTCCCTTAACTGTGCAATGCATGCTGCATTATCTTCATATAAAATTGTTGGACTTTTGTTGACTGGAAAACCACAAGATTCTTCAATATGATGTGTCATTGATCTAAGCCACACACACTCTCTACTTGCTTCATGTAGTGCAATAATTTCAGAATGATTTGAGGAAGTAGTGATAAGCGTTTGTTTCTGGGAACGCCAAGAAATTGCAGTTCCATTATTTGTGAACACATAGCCTGTTTGAGATTTCGCTTTATGAGGATCAGATAAATGCCGTGCATCTGCATAACCAATCAATTCTTGTTTTGAATTGTTAGAATAAAATAAACCCAAATCAACATTTCCTCGAAGGTATCGAAGTATATGTTTGACCCCTTTCCAATGCCTTTTTGTTGGAGCTGAACTGAACCTCGCTAATAAATTAACTGCAAAAGAAATGTCAGGTCTAGTACAATTAGCAAGATACATTAGAGCTCCAATAGCATTGAGATATGGAAATTCAGGACCAAGAATTTCTTCATTTTCTTCACAGGGTCGAAATGGATCGGTTTCAATATTGAGTGATCTAACGACCATTGGAGTACTTAAAGGATTTGCTTTATCCATATTAAAGCGTTTCAAGATCTTTTCTGTGTAATTTGATTGATGCACAAATATCCCATTGTGCATTTGCTCAATTTGTAAACCAAGGCAATACTTGGTTTTTCCAAGATCTTTCATTTCAAATTCTTCCTTTAAGTATACTGTTGCTTCATGGATCTCATTTTCTGTTCCAATGATATTCAAATCATCAACATATACAGCTATAATCACAAATCCGGATATTGTTTTCTTAATAAAAATGCATGGGCAAATAATATTACTCATATATCCTTTATTAATCAAATAATCGCTTAAACGATTATACCACATGCGCCCAGACTGTTTTAACCCATATAAAGATCTCTGGAGCTTGATCGAATACATTTCTTTGGGTTTTGTACTTAATGCTTCAGCATTTTAAATCCTTCAGGGATTTTCATATAAATGTCACTATCAAGTGATCCATACAAATAAGCAGTCACAACATCCATAAGACGCATTTCTAATTTCTTAGAAACTACTAGGCTAATCAGATACCTGAACATAATTGCATCCATAACAGGAGAATACGTTTCATCATAATCAATTCCTGGCCTTTGTGAAAAACCTTGAGCTACAAGTCTAGCTTTGTACCTTATTATTTCATTTTTCTCATTTCTCTTTCGTACAAAGACCCACTTGTATCCTACAGGTTTCACAGTTTTAGGCATAGGAATAATTGGCCCAAAAATATTTCGTTTGTTTAGTGAGTCCAATTCAGCCTGCATAGCAATCTTTCCATTTTATCCAATCATGCCTATTTTGACATTCCATGACTGATTTTGGTTCAGGATCATCTTTGTCATTATGATTTCACATGCAACAGTATATGACAATGTTTCATGACTTTCTTTATTTTCTATTTCTTCAAGGATATTTTCCTCGCTATCAATATGATTATCTACTCCCTTTCTCTTTTGAGAATTTTTATCCTTAGAACCAATTGGTCTTCCACGCTTCTGGCGTGTTTTAGACTCATGAGTGTCTTTATTCTCAAGTTTTATTTCTGGAATTTCAATACGAGCAGGAGCATTGGCTGTTGGTATATATGATTTAGTCACTCTTTTTGTATCAGTAAATGCATCTGGCAATTGATTTGCAATTGCTTGTAAGTGCACAATCTTTTGCACTTCTAATTCACATTGTTTTGTGTAAGGATCCAAATGCAATAATGATGGTTCATTCCATGAAATATCCCTTTTCCCTTCTTTCTCCCCTTTTCCTAATGTTGGGAAAACAACCTCATTAAATTGGCAATCAGCAAAATGTGCTGTAAAAACATCACCAGTTAGAGGTTCAAGATATCTAATAATCGAGGGTGTTTCAAACCCAACATAAATTCCCAATCTTCGTTGAGGACCCATTTTTGTGCGCTGAGGTGGCGCAATGGGTACATATACTGCACAACCAAAAATTTTGAGATGGGAAATATTTGGCTCTTGACCAAATGCCAATTGTAATGGGGAGTATTTATGATATGCACTAGGTCTGATGCGAATTAATGAAGCAGCATGTAGGATTGCATGACCCCCAAACTGAAATGGGAAGCTTTGTTCTCATTATTAATGGTCTAGCAATAAACTGAAGTCGTTTAATCAATGATTCAGCTAAACCATTTTGAGTATGTACATGGGCAACAGGATGCTCAACAATGATCCCAGTAGACATACAATAATCATTGAATGCTTGAGATGTAAATTCACCAGCATTATCAAGTCTTACCCTCTTGATTGTATAATCAGGGAATTGTGCTCGTAATTTAATAATTTCAGCAAGCAACCTTGCAAATGCAATATTACGAGTTGACAATAGACAAACATGTGACCATCTACTAGATGCATCAATTAATACCATAAAATATCTGAATGGTCCACATGGTGGGTGAATTGGCCCACATATATCACCTTGAATTCTTCAAGAAACATAGGTGATTCATTTTGAATTTTAGATGGTGAAGGTCTCAAGATTAATTTTCCAAGAGAACAAGTTGTACATGGCATTTCATTTGATTGAGGAATTCTTTGCCCCTTCAAGGGATGCCCATGTGAATTCTCAATTATCCTTCGCATCATTACTGATCCAGGATGACCTAATCTGTCATGCCATAAATTTATATTGAAGGATCATAAGATTTTTCTTTTATTGCCATATTTGATTCAATTACATGTATATGCATGTAATGCAATCCAGTAGGGAGTTTTGGCAGTCTTTCCAATACTTGCATTTTTCCTGATTCATAGGAAACTATATTTAAATATTTGTTACCATTTATAGTAATAGATTGGGTTATCACACCCATTTCGATATATGTCATCAAAACTCAACAAATTTCTTGTTGATTTTGGTGAAAACAAAGCTTCATCAATTATAAACTTTGTTCCATTTGGTAACATAAATTTAGCTTTGCCAATTCCTTCAATCAGATCTACAGGACCTGATATTGTTTTTACAACTGCCTTTGTGGGCTTTATTTCAGAGAAATAATCTCTATTTTTCAAGATAGTATGTGTAGTACCACTATCTGGTATGCAGAGATCTCCAATATTGTCTTTATGTTGAGTACAATCCATATTAAACTTCAAAATAGATAAACACAAAATTAATCAATTAAGGTAAAAACATAAAATAATTATAAAGTAGGACATTTTATTTAATTTAAAAATAACATACATAACATAACATATTCTTCAGAATCAAATAAGTAATAACAATATACTTAAAATTATAGATGTCTCAATTTCCATTGTCAGTAAAATCATCAGTAAAATCAGAAACATCTAAATGAGTTGTATCATTAACATGAGTATGATGCTCATTGAAGTTTATTTCCTTTTCTTTGCCTTTCAATGATGCCTTATAAAGTTGACAAAGATGTGGTGGTGTTCGACAAATTCGTGACCAGTGTCCTTACTACCACATCTGAAACACACAGTTTCAGACTTATATTGAGGGCCTTTCTTGAACACACTGATGACTGATTTTAACTTCTTTTGAGGTTGAGTCTGAGTTTGTTGTGGAGTATTATTATATTTATTTCCACGACCATGGCCAAAGAATTGACCTCTTCCACGTCCATGACCTCTACCTCTCCTACGTCCACGGCTATTGCAATTTTTATATCTGGAATAATTTGTAGCATTTGCTTCTGGAAATGCTATTGAGCCAGTGGGACGGGATTGATGATTTTTCATCAAGAGTTCATTATTTTTCTCAGCTACCAGTAGGCATGAAATTAGTTCAGAATATTTTTTAAATCTCTGCATCCTGTATTGTTGTTGCAGTGTAACATTTTGATGCATGAAATGTGGAGTAAGTTTTCTCCAGCATATCCTCATCTGTGACTGTCTGTCCACAGAATTTTAATTGTGATACTATTCTGAATATTGCAGAATTATAGTCACTTACTTTTTTGAAATCTTGAAAGCGTTAAAGCTCTCCATTCATCAGTGACTACTGGTAGTATTACATCTCTTTGATGATCATATCTGTCTTTTAGATCCTTTCAAAGAACACTTGGATCTTTGACAGTCAAATATTCACATTTTAATCCTTCATCAAGATGACGACGGAGAAAAATTATAGACTTGGCCTTATCTTGCAATGAGGTGTTATTATTTTCTTTTATGGTATCAATTAACCCCATTGATTGAAGATGCATCTCTACATCTAGAATCCAAGACATATAATTTTTTCCCGTGATGTCAAAAGCAACGAACTCAAGCTTTGCTAGATTTGTCATTATGATAACTAATAAAAAAAAATAACTCAATTAGAATTCATAAATTTGATGACTACTAAAAAAATCACACATGATCAGAATTTACTAATTAATTATATCATGAATGAATATTGCAAGAAATAATAGTGGTACAAAAAATGATACAATAATACTTAAAATTATATCAATAGAAAATCATCTTCCATATTAATTATTCCTAAAACTATTATAATAGTCATGATCACAAACACAAATATAAATATACCAAATCATGTTTACAATTTAGAGTAAAGAGAGAAAGAGAAAATGTATGAATTTGTGTGAATGAATACCATTTATAGCTCATCTATTTATAATGAAAAATATAGCCGTTTATTACCGTTATATTACCGTTGGTAATAAAAATATAGCCGTTAGAATTTTTTTTTTTTAATATAATATATTGAGAAATAAATTATATAAAGTAAAATCAATAAATAATGTTGATATGATTATTTATAGCAAGTGAGTTAATATAACGATATGTATAAATATGGGGCAAAACCGTCCATTAATATAAAATGGGGTATAGCCTTCCATTAACATAAATAATAAAAAATAAATGTGCACAAATATAAATTGGTAGGAGGCATAGCCATCCATAAGGTTAGAACCTTTTCTAGCAATATTTGCATCAATGGTGTAGTTAGTAAAATAAAAAAAAAATAACAATTAATATAAAGTTAGATTGAAGAAATAAATATAAATATATAAATTAGTAGGAGGGCATAGCCATCCATGATAATATATAATCAACTAATATATTCATAAATATTAAATATTAAGAAATATGTACCTTATTGTTTTGATCGAGAGCTCCTCGTGCTGATAACGTGTTGTAAAATAAAGATTAAATTACTTATTTTGTTATAGAACTAAACTTGAATTTAGTAGTATTTAACTAGAAGAAAAATATTTTATAGTAGAATGATTTTGAGAGAATTTAGAGAGAGTTTGGAGAGAATTTAGAGAACTATAATATTGAAGAATTTGGAGAGTAATCTATCTTTTCTTCTTCTTAATCTTAACCTTCTCATTAATGAATTTCAATCCCTTTATATAGAGATTTTCTTTTCACTATTTGCGTGCTATTCTCTCACAAGCAATATATTGTTCATTCACAAGCAATATATTGTTCATTCACATTCATAATATACTGGTTATTATGACTAGGAATCTTACCACCAAAGAGTTCAAGGAGTTTAAGGCCAATGACAAGATTCAAATATGGTCATTTAGGACTGGGCTAATCAAGAACTATGGTTCACAATCTTGTTAAGGTGCAGGATGCCAATAATAGTGATGATGAAGAAAACAGAGATCGTGTGATGGAACAATATTAGGCTTTTCAATTTTATTTTTGCAGCTGTTTTTGGAGTTCTAGCTTTTTGTTTGTCTGCACAAGGCACATTAAACATTTTGTTTGCTTGTTTATTTTTGATATTTGAGACACTACTAATTAATTAAAAATAAAAGTGTAATTAAGAGATTATAGTTGAAGCTAGTGAAATGTGAAGGATCAATCTCATTTTGTTTCTGGTGGTCATGTTTTTCTTCTTTCAGAATATGCATGACATGCTTGCACCGTCAACATTAAGCCGTAGTCGATTGTGCAAAATTTCTTACTTTGTTCAAGCAACCTTGGTTTGACTCCAAGATTCTATGCTTAGAAAATCAACTCAGATACTGCGAGCAACAAATGCAGAAAAAAAAAAGTTGGCCTCATTAACTGTAGAAATAAAGATTATGGGAAAATTTTATCACAAGTCATTGTTTTCTTGCTCTTGCCTGTCTCCATGGCAAGTTGGCCTTATTAACTCCTTTATTCATGAACAAAATAGGTTGTATGGTTTTAACCATTTACAATACACAAGCTTTAATGATGTTTCTATTACCATAAATTTATTTATGTGATCTAGATCCCTTACCAGCCCAGAAAAAATGGATCTCCAATTGCATCATAAACGCAAATTGACAAAAATATATACATTATCATAAACATAAAGTATTTTAAATTGAAAAAAAAATATATATACACAATTTAAGGATATTCGATATAAAGGAAAATGAGTGATAATTTCATTTTAAAAATTTTAAAGTGATTGGATTACAAATTCTGAAGCATGAAACCTGAAATATTTTTTATTTATTTTTTCGTTTATTTTCAATATGTGAAACAATCTCTTAATAATCTCATTATATTTTTCCTTATCTGTAATTGAATATATATCGCCATTGTAATTACTTATTTTATTATAGGTAGCCTCATGCTTGCTATGTTAACGGTTTGTTCATCATTACAGGAAATAGATTTCAATGACATGAAATTCAAAATATTTTTGTTTTCTTTTGGTTTATAAAATGGATAACATATATTTTTAATCAATTTAGAATACTTTCTCTATATTTTACATTTTTGATACAATTACTTCAATACGGTTATCATTTAAAATGGACTTCTAGTTCAACTTATATTTTTAATAAATTTTTTGATAAATTTTTTATATCAAAGAACATTTACCCTCAATAATTTTGTTAATTTTTTTTATATATTATAAATTTAAACAATTGAATATATACTTTCAAAAATAAATTTAATAATTGATATTTTTGGTTTACTTTAGGTTTATTTTCCATATATGCAACAAATTTTATACACTTTTATTCAATTCAATGAAGAATACTGAATAATCTCATTAAAATTTTCCAATTGTTTATATATTCAATAATATTTATTTCTGAATAAAAATAATTTATTATAAATGAAAGACTGTATTAAGTATCTCTTTTTTTTTTTTAAATGTACTTCATATTTCAATTTCATTCAATTTGGAATATTTTTTGTTATTTTTATGTAAAGCCCATAAATTTTGTATATGTTTTTTCAATTTAGAATACTTCAAATAAATTTCATGTTTTCAATATGTCTTTAAACAAATATGAATGGAGCTCATTAGAAACCTAGAAATTATGTACATGATTTTTTTCATTTTAGAATACTTTCAATATATTTCGTGGTTTCCGATATACAATAAATAGATCTAGATTAAGCTCATTGGAAACCTAGATTTTTTTTTTTTTATGTTTTTTCATTTTAGAATATTTTCAGTATATTTCACATTTCTAATACATCTTATACTTAAAGGAATGGAACAATTACTTGTTTTTATTTATTACAATGGAGATTAGGGTGATAATTTCACATTCAAAAACTTTCAAAATACTATTCAAAAACCGAAAATAAACTAAAAAATAGCAAAAATAAAATTTTAAACTTGAAATATTAATATCCATAAATTCAGTATATGTTTTTGTCAATTTAAAATATATTTCATATATTTTACATTTCTAATACAATATTTTCATTGCAGTATATTTTATGTTCTTGATACAATATCTTCATTATAGTATATTTTACATTTATGATACAATATCATAAAAAACCGACTTTTAACAAAACTTATATTTATAAGAATTAAACAACTTCTATTTTTCATTTATTATAATGGAGAATAGAGTGAAAATTTCATTTTCAAAAATTCACTATAATTCACTACAATATATGTATACATTTTTTCTTTAACATGGAATATGTGATTTATAGAGCAATGCATGCTAGCCTTCTTTTTTTTTTTTCTTTTATTTATTTTATATTCACATTGATTATACCATTACCAAGTAAAATATATATATATAGATATAGATATAGATATATATATATATACACACACACATGCATCTTCTTAAATGGACCTATTTTAAATTTATTTTTTGTATATTTTGTGAAAATTTTGTACAAAAGAATAAATCATTAAAATTCATGTAATGGTCCGTTGATAACATTTCTTTCGTTTTCTCATCTACCAACAAAGCATCACGAAAAAACAAAATCACAAAAAAAGAAATAAATAAAGACTTCATGAATTTTAGTATATTAACAATACCAATAAAAAAATTAGTTAATGATAGTACTAAAACTTTAACTATTTTATTTATAGCATTATATAATTTTATCTTATTTTGATCTATTGGAATTAAAAAAAATTAGAAATAATAGAAAATTTACTAAAAATATGAAGAAAATAAAAATAAAAATAGATAAAATGTCAAAAAAATAAAATAAAATCCTTAAAAATAAAATAGATCCCATTTCTACTTGAATATCTCTAACTATGGCTAGATAGCCTTGGCATCCTCTACTAAACATCTTCTTAGCTGTAATGGCAGAAATAAGGATACAAGACATGAAACTCTCAGTACCTCTGAGTCTAAATTCCTCATCACCTGGAATCCTGAAAATTACTTCCTTTGCTCAACAATCCACAGAAGCATAATACTGGGATAACTAGTCCATTCCTAGAATTACATCAAACTCAATCACATCCAGAAGGACTAAGTCTGTCAATAATTCTCTACCCTCTACCAACACGGGACAAGATGAAAAGAAAATATTTGTCTCCAACTCATCACTAAGCGGAGTTGAAACAAATAAAGGAAAACTCATCTTGGAAGGAAGACAAGCCACTTTTGAAGCAAACAAAGGAGATACGAACGAATATGTAGCAACCAGATCAAACAAGACTCTAGCCTCAGAGCAACATATGGGAATAATACTTGCTACCATAACATTGGATGCCTGTGCATCCTGAGGAGTCAAAGTGAAGACCTTAGCCTGACCACGTCCTAGCTGCTGTAAGGTGAATGGCTGAGTCTGTCCTCTACCTCAGCTCTATTGACTCGCAAACTATATCGGTCACTGCTGAGGGTACATGGGTGCCTGATACTGCTGAGGCACCTGCTATAAGGGTTGAACAACAGAAGGTGAAGATCCCTGAGCAAAGGATGTCTGGAATACATAGTTTAGACAAGCTCTAGTGAAATGTCAAAACTGACCACATCTAAAACACGCTCCTGACATCAATTGACAAGGACCCTGATGCACTCGTTCACATGTGGCACACAATATAGCTCTAGAGCCAGAACTACTACACTTAGAGCTTTGTCCACTACTGCTGCTAGAACTACTACCAAATGTAGCAGCCTTACTACTCCAATGATCTTGAGTAAAGTGGTGCCTACCAGTCCGATGTGCCATGAACTGTCTACTCTACTGAGAAGGGCCTGCTGACTGAGAACTCAAGTTACCTATTTGAAACACTGGCTACTACACCCTCTAGATAGGTCTGACAATGCCACTATCATATGGGTCAGGTATAGTGCCGTGCCGGATGTGTCTCCGTTCAAGCTGTCTCGCCTCCTCCATAACACTTTCCAAACTACAACCCTCTGGTCGAATGCCGATATAGGTTGGGCCTAATCCAATCACATACAACTCAACTGTTCTGGAGACATCCTATCTCACATCCTCAGCATGTCTCATCAGTCTGTAGAACTCCCGAGTATAGTCTTCCACTGATCAGTCTCTCCTATCAATATTAAACAGCTGCCATATGTAGTTCTCTCGCATTGACGAAGGATAGAAAAATCTCATAAACTGCTCCTTAAATTCCAACCATGTCATTGTCGTCATGAAGCTGAATGGACTGCATAAACCAGTCTCGAGCTCCATAATCATAATCCTTTGGTAGTCAGAAGACCCAAATTTGGTCGTGGACTTGATGGTATTAATGAAATCCAATGCATCCCCAGTACCATCAAAATAAACTCACCCTACTCTGGAGCATAATAATGTCACATCTACATCAGACATCTTTTGAGTCTATCACTAAAGCATTTGCTCCACAATGGGCATCGCCTGATTAAGAGCTGCCAAGCCATGGTTAATACCCACTATACCAACTACAAAAGCTGCAGGATCCTCTATTGGAATCTGAGGCTCTATCAGAGGCTAATCCTGCCCCTGAGCTACTGCCACTCTAGCTCTACCCCTACCTCTACCTCTACCCCTACCTCTAGGTCGAGGGGTAGAAGAGAGAATCTCATCCTGAAATGACTGCTCACCGTCATCAGGTTCTGCATCTACAGCAGGGGCATTCCGAGCACGCCTCATTATGAAGAGATAAGAAAACCAAGATTCAAAATAAGACAGGAATACCGACTCAGATACTGAATCCAAAAGATAAGAAATCAACAAACGACCTTTTACAACCTAAGTACCACAGTATTACGAGAAAAAGATAGACATTAACAGTCAAAAACATGAAAAATGAGCTAAAGCTCTGATACCAACTTTATCATAACCTGAACCCGGAGGCACGTGACTGACACTAGGGAATGAGAAAGCATAAAGCTTATGAATCCCGTAGTAAGCCTTAAAAGAAAAATGCAAAATATTTAAACTTTGAAACCTTACAATAAATAATTAAATCATAATGCACATTATCAAACTGATTTTTCTCAATATAATTTGAACCAAAATGTCATAGTGCATAAAATAAATAAACATCAGTTATACAAATAATATCTTAGTACATAAATTATAAATACATGATATCTTAAATAAAATATGCAGTTATACAGTTTTCTCTACTGCGATACACGAATATAAATACAACATAACTAAGAAGACCTACATAGAATAGTCGGTGACGAAGCTACACGACAAAGAGAAGTAGGCCTAACAGAAAACTCCCAAACTCCTAAAAAAATAAGTTAAGGGGAGTCAGACCTCACTGAGTAAATTAATAAAGAAATGAATGCGGTTTGAAAATCTCCTTAAAAATAATTTTTTATGGAAATATAATATGTGTATAATTTTATTCAAATCATTTGATACATATATAGGAAAACCATTTTTCAAAGGAAAGAATTAAATATTTAAATGCTTTTTAAAACATTTAAGTGTAAAAATTTGGTAGAACCCGATTTATAAATTTTTATAACAGTCACATGACTCACTTATATCCAAGACTGCTGGATCTTGAGAGCAAAACATCACTAGGATACACAGCCATAGTCACATCGCTTAATCCAACATCACTGGTAGTATCCGAGAGCAAAACATCACTAGACCATCAGCCTCATTGATTTAATAAATATAAATCCAAATTATACTGGTGGTGTCCAAGAGCAAAACATCATAAGACCATCGGCCCCAATATTTATTAAATAAACAAATATTATATTATTGGCAGTGTCCGAGAGCAAAGCATCATACAACCTTTGGCCTCAGTAATATAATTAAATAATCACATATTTTACCGGTGTGCACATGGTCCTGATGAAACCCATCAGGTAGCCCGTTCTACTGTAGTTCATTTAAAATAAAAGAAAATAAATAAAATGAGGATAATTACAATAAATAACAATAAAATAAATCAACTATAAATTAAATCATGCAATATCATATGAAGAATACCGACTAGAATCTCATAAAATTAAATTCATCAAAATGTAGTATGATTTAAATTAAAAGACCTGACACTCAAATCAAATATTAACTTACAGGATAAAGACACTCCTCTAATACGTGTGTCTGACCTCGACTGGTAGACGCAATCGGAGGAGCGGCTAAAAGATAGAAAAAGGAAAACGACTATCAGAAAATAGAAACCTAACTTCTAGAATTTCTAAGGAAGACTCGAACTCAGAATAACAAGTTTAGGATTGACTCGGTGTCACATTTTACGAGAAATCTACCAAAAATTCGACAGAATTTTCTCTGTAAAACAGATATCCCTCTACCGAAATAGAGTCAATACTACAAGTAAACACACTACAAAATTCCACAGTAACTCAACAACTCGGGTTGGGACTCCGAACTACACAATTTCCAACCGAGGTTCACAAAAATACAAATAAGAAAATATTAAATATTAATATAATAAAATCACCAAAAACTATAAAAATTTATAATAAATGATAATATAATTTATTCAATTCTCAAAACACTAAATACATTTATTTTCACCATAATTAATAAAATCCCAAATAATAATATAATATTAATAAAAACCCATCTTTCCAAATATTCTACATAATATAGTCAAATTGAAACTTTATTTGCTCAAATAGTTTAAATATACTATAATATTAATTAAATCTCATTTAAATCACAAAAACAATAAATAATTTAATATTGAATATAATTTTCAAAAATTAGAATTAATTAGTTAAAAATAGTAATTAATTTATAAAAATTATTCTAATACTCAATAAAATTCTAAAACCATTTAAAATGTAATATAACAATATTTTTAACCAAATTACATAATTACCCCCAAAATTTCAATACTCACATAAACATAATAATTCCTCAAAAAATAATATTAATATACTGAAAATAATTTTATTAACACAGAAATTATTAATTTAATATACTAATCACTAATTACCCAATTATTCAACCAAAAATAATTAGTTAATAACATTAACAAAATATACATAAAACTTAAAATATCCAAATAAATATACAAAATTCCATAAAATCAAAATTATTAATCTAAATCATTTGTTTATATACTCTTAACCAAAATCAACCCCAAATAATTTAGATCAATAAATATATGTATTGATCAACCCCAAATTAACCAAATAATAAAAATAAAATTTTTGCATAATTTAAACAAATAACTCATAATTAACAAAATAAAAAATCAACCTAAAAACTAACTAAAATCAACTAACAAACAACTAAATCAACTAACAACCAACTAACCTAAAACTCACCTAAACTAAGCCAAAATCAAGAGGAAGAAGGCTACTGTTGTTGTCATTCCGGCTGTTGCTTCTTGCTGTCTCTGTACGTTGCTCTTGCTGTCTTCTCGCGCAAGCAGGGAGGAAGGACAGGGTGATGGCTTCGGTTTAGACAGCAAGAAGGAGAACAAGCAGCTGATGGGAAGAAGGGATGGTCTGATGCACGCAAAAAATGAGAGAGTGACAGAGGAAAAAGAGAAGAAAATAGTAAGGAAGGGAAAAATAATTTGGCCCGTATAACTTTTTGACCAACTTTGGTCTATATATATATATATATATATAAGGTAATTAAAGTAGTAAATATAATAATAATATTAATATATCTCTAGATAAAATAATAAGATAAATAATAATAGTCAACAATAGTAATACTATGAATAAAATATTAGGACAATTAAATTAATAAAGAATGTGCATAAAAATAAAATAATGTAAAAGTAATAATATTAATAGTTCTCAATAGAATTTTAAATTTAGTACTTAAATATAATAATTTAATATATCAATAATAACAACATAAAATAAGATAATTAATATCGTTGAAAACCTCAATATCTATATAAATAAAATAATTTAAAATATTCGGGTTATTACATAAGGAGACTCCCGGATATAAAAAAATATTTTCCTAATAAACACATGACTTTCATAAAAAAGAAATCATATTCCTTTTAAATTAGAGCATTACTATTCCTATAAATAAGACCTCATATCGCTCATTTTCATTCATTCTATTTTTCTCATACTCATTGTTCTCTTTGTCTCTCTAAAACTCTCTTTACATTCTCTGACTTAGATATTGGAGGTTTTATGGCGTTCTAGCTCAAGAATTTCAAAAATAAGTTATCAATAATTACTAAAAATTATTTATAACTTTATTAATTTATTATGTTATTTTATTTTATATTCAACTAATATTGTTAGATTTTTTTTAAGTAAACTTATGTCGTTACAATTTTAAAAATAGTTAGATTTATTTGTGTAATATCCCGTGTTTTTAAATATTTTAATACTGCATCGGAATATGCAGTGTTAATAATATATATATATATCTTTGATGTTTTTATGAGTTGATATTTATTTAAAGTTTATTTTAATTGGTTATATTATTTTAAGTACTTTACGTAAAATTTTTTCGAGAATTTTAATTTCGGAAAAATTTACACGTAAATAATTTATTATTAATTATTTTAAATAGATTTCCACTTTTGCATGAACTCATATATATTTATAAAGTACTAAATGGAGTGTATATATGTGTGAATATTTAAATTAAACTAGGGTTTTATTAATTACCCTAATTTTATTATTTATTATTTAGTTTTAATATTATTTAATTATTTTCTTTAGTGTATAAATTATTAAAAATATTAAATTATGTGTGTGAAAATTTATATTATTATAATACATAGTGTGAATATATATATATACATTAAAAATTGTCAAAAAAATCAAACTTTGCCAAATTATGGTTTTGCCCCCGACTTCCTCTCCTTCTTCCCCGATCGACTTCCTCCATTTTCACCATCTGTCAAGCTCTTCCCTTGCCATCGGTGTGCCGTCCGGCATGCCACCTCCTTCCTCAGCCTTCCCTGACACCTGTTGCAGCCGTTTTCGGCGTCGGGAAGCTTGTTTTGGCCAGAAAAGCCGAAACTCTTCTCAACGTCGATCGGCGTGATTCCAGCCATCATTTTTGACACCGCCGGTCTCTATCTTCTACTTGAGCTCCAGTGATTGTGATTCCAAGCTTTGTTTCACTTAAAATGGTCTAGATTTGTCTAGGTTTCGATTTTGCAATTTCGGCCTATTAGGGTTTTCGAATTTTTTTTGAGCTTCAATTTGATTGATTCATGAAAAATTATTTCAAAAATGTTGTTCCCCTTGGCTTAATCTTAATTTTTGAATTTTTGTATAATTTTTGGAAATTATTTTGATTTTTGGGTATTTTTGAATATTTTATTATTATTTTCTAATTTTCAAAAATTAATTAATTAAATTATGAAATTGTGTTTTATGATAAATATAGGTGTTTAAATGAATTATATAAATTTATTTGGAATTTTTGTGAATTTTATGTATTTATTTTGAATTTATTTAGTTTATGTAATTTTGGAAAAATAGTGTTAATTGTGTGTTTAATTGAAATTAATTATTTAATTGAGTTTATTTATTGATATTATTGATATATATGTTGAGAAAATTAATTTTTGTGCAATTATATTATTTTTTGGTGAATTTTTGGATTTATTTTAGTATATTTATATATATAGGGGTATTTTGGTAATTTTACCCTAAATTGGCTAAAAATATAATTAAATTGGTTTTAATAGTTATTTAGGGTATAAAAATGATTTCTAAAAATTATTTAGTATTTTTAACTAATTAAAACTATTTTTCGTAAATTATTTTCAATTATATATATAATATACGATTTTTCTAATAAAATGACTTTTTATCGGTTTTTACTGTGTTTTAGGGTTAATTATGTAATTTATATTTATAAAATGTATTTTTAGTATATAAGGGTATTTTCGATATTTTGTAAATACTCTGTGATTGTGGACCTTGGTTGGTGAACTGTAGCTTAGAGTCCGACCGAGGGGTTGTGATTGTGATTCTGTGTCTATTTTTCAAAGTGTGTTTCTTTGCAGGGCCGGCTCTATTCTTTGAGTAGAGAGATGTTCGTTTTACATGGGAGGTTCTGCCGGATTTTCGGTAGAATTCTCGTAAAACGTGATATCCGGTCGGATTTTGATTTAATTCTGTGTCTAGTAATTTAGATCGAGTCTTTAGAACTTTTGTAGATGTATTCTGATATTATGTGGTCGTTTGCTTGTTTAGTTGCGCCGAGACTGAGGCCTAATGGACCAGGCCCATCGGACCCATCTCGAGGAGCGCACTAATTGTGAGTTACTATTATATATATATATATATATATATATATATATATATATATATATATATATATATATATATATATATATATATATATATATATATTCTAGGGTGCATGATTTTAGAAATATATGTTTTATTTTGATTAATTATGCATAAATAATTCAATTAGTATTTAAGTTTATTTTGGTTTATCTTTAGTTTATTTTTGGTATATTTTAAATTATATGCATGTTTTGCTAATAAATTAGGTTTAAAATGTTTTTGAATATATCTCTAGTTTATTTCATAATCTATCTAGATTTCTTTGACGTATATATACTCGAAATATACCTGGTTTATTTTTGGTATATTTCTAGTATATATATATATATGGTTATTGTTGCTATTATATTTAAATTCATGCATCATTTATTTTTATGAATGTATGTTTTATATTTCAATGAAGGATATCAATAAAACGTGCTACCTAGTGGGCGGTACTAGGACCGAATATGTACCGGTACGCTTATAGCATTTAGGCTATATTACTAACCTGTTTGAGGATATTGATTGGATATGATTATTTGATGTGTGAGATATGATTTGGGAGTGTGATTGCTGGAGCTCGGTTGATCAAGTGTCTCGGTGCTAATCACACTGACAGTCAAACTGCTGGAGTTCGGTTGACTTAGTATCTCGGGGCTAGTCTATTGTCCAAATGGAACAAGTGAATATATTGGAATAAGTGAGCCTGTATGGCTAGAGTGTTGTCTAACACTGTTTGAGGTTGTGATATTCTAGGGTTCTATTTGATTCATCATAAACAGTGATTTTCAATAAATATATAAAATGATTTTATTGCATCTGTGTGTATTTGCTTGTATATATATTTATATATATACTATTGACTGTATGCATTGTCATTTAGTATGCATGTATATATATTATAATAATTCACTCAGTGAGGTCTGACTCCCCTCCGTTGACTATTTTTCAGGAGAGTCATCGTCTTCAAACCTCAGTAGCAGACCTGTATGCCGGATTTCTTCTGCCTCGGCTTTATTATGTAAACTGTTCACTTGAATTTTATTTTATGATCTAGGCACTGTAGTAGTTGTAAAAATTGTTAAAAGATATTGTATTAAATTTATATGAGTTATATATTTTAAGAATTTGAATTGGATTTGTATTAAAAGAGTTTATTTATATATATGAGATGAGGATTTGATTTAAATCCCGTGGTGGATTATTATTTTGATATTTATGATTTTATTCCGCTGCATAGTATTTTACTTAAATGTGTTGTTATTATTACTATTGCATGTTTTATTTTATTTTAGGCTTGCTACGAGTTCCGGATTCGAAAGAATTTCCGTTTCCTAGCACCGGTCATGACCCCTGTTTTGGGTTGTGACAATTTACTAATTTAAATGTGTAATATACATTTTTTTTATATAGTTTTTAATGCTTTGATGCTTTTAAGTGTTTATACAAATGATGTTTACATTTTAAATAAAAAGTCAATGGTAAATTTAATTTTGATTTTTTAATCAATTATTTTAATAAAATTGATAGGATATAATATTGAAAATATTATATGCATTGAAAAAATTAATATAAGATAAAATAATTAAAAAATATTTTATATGTATTAATTTTTTTTAGAAAAAATAGAACTAATTAAGTTAATATAAATTCATAAAGTATTCTTTTTATTTATTTATTTTATATGAACTTTGTCAATACTATAATAATTTTTGTATTGTATCCTATCATTTTTATTTTAAAAAAATGAATGATGAAAATTAAAACTAAATTGACTGTTTTTTTTTTTTTTAAAAGAATGTAATATCATCTGTATAAATATTTAAAAGCAGTAAATAATTAAACATTAAAAATATATATTGCATAATTAAATCAGAAAATAAATAGAATTATTTTAATAAAATTTTAACAATATGAATTGAATACACAATAAAATAACATAATAAATTAATAAAATTATAAATAATCACGAGTGATTATAATATAAAAATTTAAAGTAAATTATTTGTATTAAAATTATTAGATTTTTATTATGTATGAATAATTAAATAATTTTTTAAGTTAATATTAATTGTTGTGAAGGGTATATAATCATTAGAAATTAAGGCTAACTAATTCATTTAAATTGTTAATAAAGTTAAAATAAAATGCAATTATCACGGGAAGGAATGCAAAAATCTCTACCTATTTTATAATGGTCATGACTTTAATGATTTGAAATATTAAATTAATAATATCAAATCATTTAAAATTTAATTTTTATTACTTACATTAAACATCAAATTTTTATTAATTTTATCTTCCAACTCATTAAATGCGATAACCACTATATAATGATTTAGTTGGATAAACTTATGGGAATTGGTCAGTGCAGTTAAAGATACAACTTAAGCGCTAACTTTTTGACTAATTTGCTCGTGAACTTGACAACTTCAGTTAATGCCAACATTAACTTTCCAGAAAAGTTATTAAAACATTTTTTTTTTTACTTACTAACTCCAAAACTTCATCAAATCCATTTTGTCAAATCTTAAACTATGCAAGCTATATCAGTAAAAATTCAATTGAAACTTCAAAAAATATAATTTATTTTCAATTTTTTTTACTAAAAATCAAATTAAAATGATAAATTATTTTTAAAGTTCAAATTTAAAAAATTAAATCGCATCTATTCAACTTTTAAGTTACAACCAAATAGTATTCATCTATATAGTTCAATAATAATGAATGTAGATTTAAAAATTATTAAATTTAATTTTTAATTGTACTACATTACCATTTGAATTGAAGGAATAATTAAGGTTTATGTATGTTGTCTAACTGTATGAAAAATTTCTGAAATCCTTGGAAGTTTGTCAGGCAATTTTACAAAACACGAATTTATCAGATCAAAGATGAAGAATTTACCATTCAAATTGAAGGAATAATTAAAAGGTTATGAGAAGAGGCATGGAAGATAGGTGGAATTAAAAATATGAAAGGCAAAAAATTCAGGAGAAAAATGAAAATTGTGATGGTGATGGGACATTGAAACAAATGGAAGATACTAACAAAGATTATCTTCTTAATGATGTTGATTTTTTGGGCGTTTACTGAGTTTTAAGGTTTCCCTTTTCACAGTTGTTAGTATTAGTTGCTATAAAGTTGTTCTCACTTAGTTAAATTTAAAATTGGAGTTGTAATAAATGTGATTGCATTAAATTAATTATTGGGATTTATAATTCTATCCCCATCGAATCGAATCAAGTAACCAGTAAATTTTGGATATTAATAGTTTAGACTGAAAAATTAAACAAACAACCATGAGCGCATCTACTATTTAACTTAATTATCATTAATTTAAATTTATTTAAACTATTTTTATAAGAAAACAACAATTTAAAAGATAATATTTTGAAAGAGAATATATTATCTTATCTATTATAATTTTGAAATTGTACTCGGATATTTTTAATGAATAACCGGTTGGTTAAAAAAAAAAAAACAAAATTTAATGGTCGATTAATCTAAGTTCATTATCTATCTATTTCAAAAAAAAAAAAAATTATCTGTCTTTTTCTTGATTAGTCCACTCTTAAAATTTTTAAAAACTCAGTTGAATTTTAATATTATTAGTAACTAGTTGATATGAAAAGAGAGGTGAAGTGACTAAGAAATGTTACACAAACATATATATATGTGTATATATATATATAGTGATAATTTTTTTTTTTTCATATTCTTAGCATCTAAAAAATAGTCATAAAGATGACAAATTATTTTGAAGATTGGGTTTTTTTATTTTGTTGATATGGATTTTATTTTGCCATGTTCAATATTTTTTTCATGTAATTTTTTTCTATTTTTGTTTTTCATTTTAATTTGTAAATTTTGGTATTTTTTTTATTGATTATGTTAATCATTTTTTGCTCTAAATTTTGTGTTAATGAGTCATTAATTATTTATATTTTGTGACCCTTTATTTTTATTAATTATTATTGTTTAATTTTTATATTGATTGTTATTTTTATTTTATTTTAATATATATATTCAAAGTGAAGTATCCCGTGTATCGCGCAGTGACATAGACTAGTTGATACTGTGTATCGTGGGGTTGATGCAACTTTCGTTTCAATTTATGAGCAAATCAAAGGAATTTTTTTAAAGTAATTTAATGGAAGGTCGGGTTGAATGGCCTAGTTTGTAGGCAAGGGCGACTAATTTAATTTTTGCAAGCTAAAACTCTTGATTACTGAGTCTAAAGCCCCTCTTTTCAATTTCTTTTTTTTTTTTCCTTAAAAAGTTGATTAAAAACAACCATGAACACAGTTTCTAGGCCTGGGGAATTCAAATTTTGCACGCTCAAACTCTTGACTAAAACAAATAATATACATGGGAAAAAAAAAAAACTAACTAGCTAGTCTTCTCTATAAAGTCCATGAACACTTGAATCGTGGCTTAGCTTGATTGAAAGTTGAAAGAAAATGGAAAGGATTATTGAAAGAGTGATAATTGTTCTTGTGAAGCTTCACTTACGTTTGATTTTGATACCATGGCTAGTTCATGCTCAATTAATGGATGTGGAACTTTGTCCATCCCGTTGTGGTAATGTTAGCATCATATTTCCTTTTGGAACTGGAGAAGGTTGTTACATGGATAAGCGTTTTGAGGTAGCTTGCAACTACTCTTTTCATCCTCCAAAACCGTTCTTAACTAGCATTAACATGGAGCTGCTGTATCAGTCATACTTTTTACCAATGACAAGCCAATTTAACTTTAGTTCCGGTAAATTTAAAGTCCGCAATCCAGTAATTGATTTCGGCTGCAACAAAACTTCTGCTGATATGGGGGGTTCCCTATCAGTTGCTCCTTTCATTTTTTCTTATGATAACATGTTTACAGCTAGGGGTTGCAACAAGTATGCTAATAGTAGTATTAACGGCGAGACTGTTGGAGGATGCATGTCATTTTGTTCTCCAACTCATAAGCCAGTTAATGCGAGTGGGAATGGTTGCTATGGCCAAGGCTGTTGCCATACCACTTTTCCTTCTTATGTGCAGTCTTTTGTAGTAAATATGACGAACCCTTTTCCTTCTAGTAATAATACTGAGGACGATGACTGCAAATCAGCCTTTATGGTTGACCGATATTGCTTACGGGAAAGAAAACTTGATGACTCCATGGATCATGTTCCTGCAAATCTTGAATGGGCAACCAGTCAAGGGTTTTGCAGGATAATTGATGTCTACAACAGCACTTTTACAATTGACAACAAATATTATTGGAAAGAATTCAACAAAAGTCAAGTTTGTATCTGCGGTTGTAAAGGTGCGTGTTCTTTATTTTGAACTGCTGTAGGAATTCTTCTGTTTACAGAAATCTCTGCATATATATATCTAAGTGTATTAGCTGAATACTAGTTTGTCAGCAGATAGGAATAGATGCCTACAAGATCCATATAGCAGCTCCTTCTGTGGATTGCACTGTATGTACAACCCTGAAAGAAGAGACTACAATTGCTCGTGTCCTGATGGACATTATAGTTACGATCATGACGACATGACATTTTGCTATCCCAATTCTGTTTGGTGGAAAAAATTTCTTTATTAATTAATTTTGGGAGATTCTTGCCTATATTAATCATTGGATTTGCATTATAAAAATGAATGTCTCATTTATAATGTGTAATATATTCCATATAGGTAAAATTTTTTTATTAATTTTTTAACAGTTGATTCTGGTAAAAAAAATTATTATCTTTTTTCTTTAATCATGCATTTTACACTTCTATAAAATATTTCCCTGTATCATTTTGATGATCTTTTTGGTGAATTATATATTCTAAGACAAAAGCTCAAATTGGCCCTCGAACTTGTATGAATCGAGGCTAAAATTCTATATATATATATATATACACAAATTCTATATATATATATATATATTTTACTCTTTTAACTCCAAAAATACACAACTTTCATTTTTGAGTCAAATAGGTACAAAACTTAACAAGTGAAATACACATTTCAAAAAGAAAAGCGTAAGCATCGATCAATTCAATTTTTTGAACCGAATTGAGAAATTCAAATTACCAAAAAAATTTTAATATAGCAGAAAATACAGTAATTTAGAAAAAAATTATATATGAATAATAAAATTATAAATAAAAATATTTTTTAACTGTATCATTAATGAAAAAAAACTGTTTTTAATATTTTTAACTGTATCATTTAATATTTTTTTCCTTGAAAAAACTGTATCATTAATAAATATATAATTTAGACTCTATTAAATGAATAAATACACAATTAAAAATTATTTTAAAATAAAATTATTATACCAATTAACTGAGCCAAAATAAAATATTAGGTTCAGTTTGATTTTATATTGAAAAAAATATCGAGCTATTAAAAATATACAAAGTACCAAAAAAAAAAATACTGAAATACACCGAATTATCAATTTTTTTAATACAAAATAAAATCAAATAGAATATTAGTACCTAATCAAGTGGAATAAATATTTCGGCGAGTAGGTTAATCATTTTGATAATTTTTAACTTTTATTTATTCATTCAATAAAATTTAAACTAAATTTATTAATGGTACAACTAAAAATATTTTTATTTATAATTTTGTTATTCATATACAAAATTTTTATGTTAATGTATTTTATACTATACTAAAAAATTTAATTTGATAATTCCATTCTTATCAATTTGGTAAAATCGAATTGATCAATATTCATTCTCTAACCTTGTTTGTGCAATTCACTCGGCTAGTTGGTTCAAAAAAACGAAAGTTGTATGTTTTTTGGCCGAAAAGGTCAAAAAAGGTTTTCTGGCCCCAACATAAGCTTATATCCATATATTCTATGACAAAAACTTTACCGTTTCCTTATTTGAATTCATTCATGGAATATGAATATTTCTCATACTAAATCAGGTAAAGAACATATGAAAACTAGTGTTCAAAAAAAAAAAAAAACATATGAAAAATCAAAATTTCAGTGCCAGCAAAAGAACATATTCAAAAAGAAAATTATCACTTGTGATTCTCTGCATAATGTGCCGGATAAAAATATAAATTATAATGTCAATAATATATTTAAATTCATATTTAATGTATAGTTTTAATTATATTCACTATTTTTAAAAAAATTATGTGAAAGGGAAACTTTTCTTAATTAAAACCACAGAAATGAACATATGAAAACACAAAATTTCAGTCCTAGCAAAAGAACAGATTCTTGCATAACGTGCCGGATTAAAATTTAAACAATTATGGTCATAATGTATCTAAATTAATATTTTATGTATAGTTTTAATTATATTAAATTTTTTTATAAAAATTATGTGAAAAGGAAACTTTTCTTGATAAAAGAAATAAATTTATCAATTTTTCTTAATTATTTTTGCCTTTGTGATAGTATATTATGATAATTGAAAAAAGGAACATTAGTTTGATAAAAGTTACCAATTAAACAAAATATATAATATTTTGAGTAAAAAAAATCTTTTTTCATCTTATTTCGTATTTTCCTCATTCGAATGTAAGTGTGTAACAAAAAAAAAAAAAAAAAAAAAAAAGAATTAAACAATATTGTCTCCTGCTCATGAGACAATATTATCCATAACTGTCCGCTTCATCATAAACAGCTACTGATATTATCACTCTATTTTAAAATATACATTGATTACATGTTGAAATTCAGTATTTATATTTATAGCCTATAAATAAAGTGCATTACATCTTATTATTGGATGTTAAGTATTTTATATTTGTCCAATAGAAATAAGACACCTCTCTTTAAATAACTTATCCAACTATTGAATGTATTACATTCAATATATGCAACAATTTACCACATTATTATTGGTTATATCTTCTGGCAGTATTTCATATAGGAGATGCACCACTATATATTAATTTATTATTCATCTTTTGTGGGTTTAAGTAGGTTGTGGATCGGGTGTTGGATTCCTATTATTACTTGTTGGTTTA
Source organism: Mallotus nudiflorus (assembly GCA_947683625.1). Lineage (NCBI taxonomy): Eukaryota > Viridiplantae > Streptophyta > Magnoliopsida > Malpighiales > Euphorbiaceae > Mallotus > Mallotus nudiflorus. The sequence goes on from CANTUR010000125.1 coordinate 2,856,099, forward strand.
TGTTCATTATACAAGATGATAAAGAGAAGACAAGCCATTAAGCTGAAACAAAATTTTTTCAAAAGGAATGGTGGCTTATTGCTAGAACAACTGTCTTCTACAAAAGATCATGTTAAACAGATAAAAATATTCACTTCCAGGGAGCTAGAAAAAGCAACTGATAATTATCACATAAGTCGAATCATTGGACAAGGAGGTTAAGGAGCCATTTACAAAGGAATGTTGACAGATGGAAGAGTTGTTGCTATTAAAAAGTCTCAACTAACTGATGAAGATAGTCTTAATCAATTTATATCAATGAAGTGGTCATTTTGTCACAGATTAACCACAAAAATGTGGTTAAGTTAATTGGATGTTGTTTGGAGACACAAGTTCCTATGTTGGTGTATGAGTTCATTCCTAATGGAATGTTATTCCAGTACATTCATAATCCAAAAAAAGAGTTCCCCCTTACTTGGGATATGCATCTGAGGATTGCTACAGAGGTTGCAAGTGCTTTAGCCTATTTGCATTCAGCAACTTATATACCAATTTATCATCGAGACATCAAGTCTTCAAACATACTTTTGGACGAAAATTTCAAAGCAAAAGTAGCAGACTTTGGCACATTAAGATCAATTTCTATTGAACAAACACCTATGACAACTCGAGTACAAGGAACTTTTGGATACTTGGATCCTGAGTACTTCCAATCAAGCCAGTTTATAGAGAAAAGTGATGTTTATAGTTTCGGGGTGGTACTCGTGGAACTTTTAACTGGTCAAAAACCCATTTCTTCATTACACTCCATTGAAGAGAGAAATTTAGCTAGATATTTTTTGGTGTCAATGGAGGAGAATCGTTTGTTTGAAATTCTTGATGCTCGAGTTCTGAAAGAAGGCGGAAAAGAAGAGGTTATTGCAATGGCTGAATTAGCAGAAAATGCTTGAACTTGAATAGGAAAAAGAGACCTACAATGAAGATAGTAGCATTGGAGTCAGAAGGTATTAGAGCATCTCAGGGAGCTTTTTTAACCTTCAATGAACAAGATCATGGTGAGGTTGACTATGCCGTTAATGACTTAACTGCACCATGGGATGCTATTTCATCTTTAACTAGGTCGCTAAATAGCAGCACCACATTTTATTCGTTTGGGTGTGCAACCACTGATACCTTCTAACTGATAGCAGCTCATGAACAAAAGCAAAATAACTGTCTTCCATTAATTGGAAAACATAAATACATAAAAATTTTGTAGTCTAGCTTGTTAGACTACATAACCATGCTGATGCACTGCATCATTAATAAACCTTTTTCTATCCTTTGTTTGCTTCAGTTCCATTAAGAAATTTATTTTATTTCTAAATATATTTTAAATAGATTTCATTTGCATTTGAATTCATATCATTGAAGTGTGTTTGTTTTAAATGAATATTTTTTGAAATAAAATTAGTAGAAAATTCTAAAAATTTGGTTTAGTGATAATCATTTCCACAAAATTAAAAAGTTATAATTGGAAGTAAATTCTATAATTTTTCTTTAAAAAAAATACCAGTATCTATAATTTACTATACTTTGACTAATTCGGTTTGATTTGATAACAAGAAAACAAATATCTTCTAATAACTAATTTAATGAGATTGCATTTATTAAACTTTAAACCTATCTCTAATTAAATTAGAATATGTTGGAGGAATAACTTAATTATCTTTCAATGCAAAAATTTTCTCAACAAATGTGCGTGTCTCTACTCTAACATGAAAGGGCAATATTATGTTTGACAGAGAGAGAGGGATGAAGAAAGGGAAAGCTGAACACAAGTTCTCAACTTTTATCCATCTCATTAAAACCTGTAAGACATGGAATTTAGAAGTTAAAAATTACTTGAAAGATGAAAAAAAAATAAAAGCTGAGGAGGAGAAGCAAACTGCAATATAGGATTTTTACATCAATCATATGTTGATGAGTTACATCTATCATATAGCGTGTATCTATATCACATTATCTTTTTTATCATTTGCACTACTTCATAATTTATTAACTGGGGGCATAAGGTCCGACTCATTCGAAACTTTGATTCTTTTTTAGTCTTATCAAGTTTAGTTTGAACAATAGAGAATTTTGATATTAGCTCAGATTTCTCCCTTTCCCAGGCAATTCTATTATCATTTTGCTTTTGTTCGAGTTCATTCACTTTTCCTTGTAGTCGAATACATTCGAAGCGAATGAGATTTAACTCATTAATATTTGCTAACAGTATAATTCTTATTGAGATAAAGTGTAGTAGCACTTACAATTCCACTAGCTAGTTTACATTTGCCAAGGAATCACCATTAAAAGTTATACTTTAAAGGCATTCACAACAGACACTTTAGCATCATACGCCATACCACTTTGATGGATTTATGCATTATTAATTAGTAGATGCAACTAGAAAATTTTAAAATTTATTGCATAATGACTGATACATCTACACCGGTGGTAGATGCCTAATACGAGCATTGGATAGTGATAGATCACTATTCTAAAAATTATTACAAAGATTATAAAGTCAAAATTTTTTCCTTTAACCAAAAGAAGTAACACAAACATAGACATGTACATGTGCTTGCAAATTGTGTTCCAATTTTGAATATTTGCTCAGTACAATTCTCTTCCAAGGGATAATTTCTAGCTATGCATTCAAATGGTGTAGAATATTTGGAGCTTTCGAAATTCTGTGATTCATGGTTCGAAATTGATTCTAGCACAATTGGTGGGTAAAAATGTTGCAACACAGCTGCGCTGTTGTAAGAATTCCAAGTTTCAGAAGCCACATTCCATACCTATTTTTGGTGCACCTGATATTAGTTAGTTGCTACCTAAGGGAGCTGTATTTAAGTAAAAATCTGATGCTTCTTTTTCTGCTGCCCTGTTAAAAGCAAGTTTTGGAGTTGTTATTCAAAATTCTGAGGGGCAAGTTGGGTATAGTTGTGCAGCTGACAATGACGTTGAATTGTTTGAAGCAAGAGCTTTTTTATTTGGAATGCAAATTGTGTGGGATGCTGGATTTAAAGATCTGCAGATTAAATCAAATAATGTCCCCGTTATTTCAAAGCTCCAAATAGGTGATATTGGTTTTAATCTTCCCAGTTTAGTTTATGTTGATATTATGCATTTAGCTAGTAGTTTCCTTTGTTCTGCATGTTTTTATTTTGTTACTTTTTATCTCGATGAGCTTTAGGTGTTGTTGAGGAATGTATTCTTATGGAAGAAGTCCCACCTCATATTGAACAATATGTAATGTAGGATTTACCTCCTCTTTCTGATAATTAATTCAAGCATCCTTCTTTCAAAAAAAAAAAAAAAAAAAAAAAGAAAAAGAAAAAGAAAGAAAGAAACAAACACAATTGACACATATGATAGTGGAAGAAATTTTATAATGATCCTGACATTAATGATTTGAGAGGTTAAATCAATAATATCGAACCATTTAGCGATTCATATATATGCTATTAGGTTTTAATTTTTATCTTTTTAATTAAATATTGAATTTTTATTGATTTTACCTTTAAACTCATTAAAGGTTAGGACTAATGATTACTGCAATGGAAGATAAAGTTAAGGGCTAAAGTATCAATTCATAAATTAACTTTTGACTAATTTGCTCATGAACTTGACAACTTAAGTTAATGCCTACATTAACTTTGTAGAAAAGTTCTATTCACTTCAATTTTTTTTTTTTTAAAAAAGCTCACTCCAACACTTCATCAAATCCAATTTATCAAATCTTAAAATATGCAAGATATATTAGTAAAAATTCAATTGACATTTTAAAAGATTAATTTATTTTCAAATTTCTTCTACTAAAAATCAAATTAAATGATCAATTATTTTTAAAATTCAAATTTAAAAAAATTAAATTGCATCTGTTCAACTTTTCAATTATAATAAAATAGTATTCATCTATATAATTAAATAATTAAGAAAGTAGTTTTAAAAATTATTAAATTTAATTTTTAGTTTTTACTACATGACCATTCAAATTGAAGGAATAATTGACATTTATGTATACAAAATGTGGCAGTGATTGAAAAATTTCTGAAATGACCATTAGATCAAAGATGAAGAAATGACCATTCAACAGAAAATATGTCGAAGTCTTCTGCGACTGAAATCCTGCATGCCTCCAAGCATGGTGATGATCATATTGGTCATGCAAATTTATTTGCTGCCGAGGGATTTCTGCAATGCACCACGTTCAAGCCTGTTCCTCGTACATCAACTTTTGACGCAGCAGTGTGGAATAATAAAACTTTCGCATTTATGGTAGCAGCTAATTCAGCGTTGCCTCTACCACCTGTTCCATCTGCTTTGAAGCAGGGTGTCTGCTAAGCAATTAAAATTAACAATGATGCCTATAATAAACGTCTAGCGCTATGCCAACATTCTCTTATTGCGAGAGTGGTCTTAGGTAAAGGAGAATCACCTTGGGTCCTTCTAAAACTCAAGGAAAAACTGACAATAATCTAGAATTTGACATCTAAATGGCAATTGATTTCCCTAGGTAGAGGATTCTTCCAAGTCCTCTTACACTTTGCAGCAACTAAGGAGGTGGTCTGGAATAGTGGATCGATTTCTCTTAAAAGTGGTGTCTTGAGATTGTAGTAATAGTAACCTGGTTTTGATCCTTACAAGCAACAATCCACTACAACATAGCTATGGGTAAGGTTTTACAGACTCCCGTGGGAATTTTGGGACCCTAAAATCCTAGTGGACATATTTCGTAACATTGGAACCCCTATCCGCATTGATAGGGCTACTTTGGAAGGCGACTTTGGGCATTTTGCTCACGTTCTGGTGGATGTGGATTTTGCGCAAACCTTGTAGTATCTTTTTATGTTAGATTGCAATGGATCTTTGTTTGACATAGATGTAGTATATGAAAGCCTCCTAGAATTTTATAGAAATTACAATTCAATTGGTCATGGTGCAGTGGCTTGTCGTTTGGTAAAGTCTCAAGACCCTCACAACAAAGTGGAACAAACTATTCTGACTCAAAACAAGCCTGTTGTCAGAGGTCATTCTCTTGTCAGAAAAGAATGGCATCCGAAATGAAATGCAAGTGTTCTCATGGTTCCAGTTGCTAATGCATTTGCAAATCTGTAGAAAATTTTTCAGGCATATGAACTGAAGACTCAACTGTTGGTTCCAACATCGAATGATGCCTAGAATCATGTAGTGCATGCCGAGGTTGATGCCCAAAATCAGGTAGTGCAAGCCAAGGTTAATGCCCAGAATCAGGTAATGCATGCTGAGTTTGATGCCCAGAATCAGGTAGTGCATGACGAGGTTGATGCCTGGAATCATTTAGCTCAGAACGCAGTTGATGTTGTGACCAATGCCTCTCCAGCCAAGTGTGTTAATTCTGACTATCCTGGTGCTCAAAAGGAGGTAGATTTACTATCAAGCTTAAACAATAACCAATCAAGCTAAGTTTTAGTGCAGAAATAGTTACAAACCGTTACCAAATAGGCTTGGGTTGACTTGGTAGATCAGGAACCTAAACCATGGCAGATTGCTAGTAGTAAGAAGAAAAAGAAACATAATTCATCTCAAATGGTTGTGCTCACAGGTAATAGACCTCAGACAAGGTCTATATCAAGTACTTCTCAATGAATATTTTATTTTGGAATTGTAGAGGGTTGAGTAATCCTAATACCCAATGTGTTCTTTTTAATCTGTGTCGTCTTCATAAGCCAGCTTTTGTTTGCATTACTGAACCGAAGGTGTACTTTAATTCCATTCATAGTGGTTTTTAGCATTCTTTAAATTTGTCATTTGTTGCTTCTAATTCCATGGATTTTCCTACTCTTTGGTTGCTTATTTTAGGTGATTTGGATGTAGGCAATGTTAATGTTTTTTCGAGTTCTTCTCAACATATCACTGTAGAATATAAATTTGATATGAAGCCTCTATTTGTTACTTATGTCTATGCTCATGTGTTAGGATCTATGAGAAGGTATCTTTGGGCAGAATTAGAACACTAATCTTCCTTCATTTCTTCAAATTGGTTCTTGTTAAGGGATTTTAATGCTTGTTTTGGAGCTTATGAAAAGCTTGGCCATCCTCCTAATGCTCGGTCTTGCCAGGATTTTATTTCTGCCATGGATAATTGTTCCTTAACTTGTTTACATACTAAAGGTCCTTTATTTACATTGACTAATAATAAACGTAAGATTCATCGAGTTAATATTTGTCTTGATCATGCTTTATATTCAAACGTTTCTTTTTAGAATTAAAGCTCTATTGAGTGTCACTCTCTTGCACGCCACTGCTAAGATCATAATCCTATTATGCTCTCTTATTCTCAGCTTTCTATTTTGCCAAAGCCTTTTCATTTTTTATCCATGTGGACTTCTCATGATAGTTTTCTTTCTGTGGTTGGTGATTTTTAGTGTTCCCTTTCATTTTTGGCCATCCCATATTTGTTATGATGTCCAAATTAAAGCTTTTGCATTCTTTTTTAAGAATGTGGAATAGATAAACTTTCAGTCTGGTTAGTTTTTTGATCTCAAAAGCAAAGCAGCAACTTCTTTCTATTCAACAGGAGATTTAACTTCATGGTTTCTCAGATCATTTACATCATCAAGAGCTTAGTGCTAATAATAATCTTTCTTTAGACTTGTCTCAGCAAGAGTCTCTTTTGAAGGATAAGAGTTGCATTAGATGGCTTCAGGATGGTGATCGAAACTCTAAATTTTATCACAGCCTTCTTGTTAGATGACGACCTCAAAGTTTAGGGCATTTTATGCTGATTGATAGAGATTTAGTGAATAATTATGAGATTATTAATAATCATGTTGTGGATTATTTCTCTAAGCTTTTTTCTTTAAATAAGGTTCCTCGAGATTTTTCAAAAGTTAAAGAGGCAATTCCTTTGATGGTTATAACTATAGATAATTTGATGTTTACTATATTGCCAACCAATGATCTCATTCGCACTGTGGTTTTTTCCATGGATCTCTATAGTGCTCTGGGTCCTGATGGCTTTATAGTTCATTTTTTTGGTTCTTGTTAAAATATTGTTAGTTTTGATCTTTGCAATGCTGTTTGTAGTTTTTTCACTACTGGTTCTCTATTTCCTAGCTTGAATTCTAATTTGATGGTTCTTGTTCCTAAGATCTTGGGTGCTAACTCTGTTGAAAAATTTTGCCCAATAATTCCAAGTAATTTTCTCTTTAAGATAATCACTAGAATTTTAGCAAATCGTTTGGGTCCTATTGCTTCTAGGATTATTTCTGAAAATCAATTTAGTTTTCTTAAAGGTCAGAATATTGAAGACTGTATTGTGGCAGCATTTGAATGTTTTAATATTATGCATTGTAGTGGTAGAAGTGGTAATATGGCCTTGAAAATTGACATTAGAAAAGCTTTTGATTCTTTGGAATGAAACTTTATTTTGGCAATCCTTTGCAGTTTTGGCTTTTCTAACAATTTTTGTGATTGGATCTTGACAATTTTTGACTCTACAAAATTGTCTATTTTAATGAATGACAGTCCTAAGGATTATTTTCTAGTCTCTAGGGCTGTTTGCTAAGGAGTTCCCTTATCTCCTTTAATTTTTTGTTTGGCTGAGGATTTTTTAAGTCACAAGTTGTCTTCTATAGTGAGTTTAGTACTGTAGTTCCTATGTTTAATGGGTGTAGCTTGATGTGTCCTTCGTATTTGCTATATGCATATGCCATTCTCATTTGTTATAAGGCTTCTTATGTTAATATTGATATGCTCACTTGTGTTTTCAATGATTATGACACTTTATCTGGTCAGAAGGTAAACTGGGATAAGTCTAAAATGTTTTTGAGTAATGGCATTTCTAATTCTCATGTTATGACTTTGCGTTCTAGAGCTAGGATGCGTGTAGGTGCTTTCCCTTTCACTTATGTAGGTGTTCCTATGTTTATTGGTGCTCCTAAAAATAGATGGTTACAGTCTTATACTGATAGAATTTTTATAAAATGGAAGCTTTGAAGGGTCATTCATCTACGGTAGAACAGTTAGCTATAATTAAATCTTATATTTATGGGTCTCTTTTGCATTGTTTTATGATATACAAATGGCTAGCTTCTCGTATAAAGTTTCTAAAAAAACTATTAGGAATTTTCTTTGGACAGGATAAATTTATTTAAAAAAATTGGCTTTATGACTTGGAATTAGTGTTGTTTGCCCCTTGCAGTCTTGCTTTAAAATGATTATTTTTTTTAATAAATCTCTTTTAGTGTGAGTGGCTTGGAAGCTCTATTATGGTTCTTCATTTATTTATTCATTCTTGCGTTATAGATTTCTCAAGTATGGTTCTTTGAAGACTTCTTTTTTATATTATTCAATTTGGCCCTCTATTAAAGATGTTTATTGTGATTTGCAAGCTTCTTTCTCAATGGTTACCTTCTTTTTCATCCAATTTGAACTTTTGGACTTCAAACTTTCTTAGTTACTCTATTGTAGAGAAAATTAGTATTCCCTTATCAGTTAAGAAACATCTCTTCTCTTATATTGTTGATTTTTTTGGGATGGTGATTGGCATGTGCCTATGAATTTTTCTATTGCTTATCCTGACATTGTTAATGATCTCAAGAATGTTATTTTCTTGGCTACTTCTGGTGACTATTTTATTTGGAGATTTTCTCTAAAAGGGTTTTTTCTTGCAAGCATGTAGGTGATTTTTTCAGGGTTTCAAGTCCCAAGGTTACTTGGGGGAGAGAGTTATAGAGGCATTATCTTCCTTTAAATCGATCTCTTTTATGCTAGCGTGCTTTCCTTCAAAAGCTTCCATCCGATGAGAACTTACAGCACAAGGGCATTCTATTGTTTCTCAATGTCATCTTTGTGCTAATGCTTATGAATCTATTAATCATGTGCTTATTTCTTGCCCTTATACAGTAGCTTTGTGGATTGCCTTACAAGATCTTTTTTAGGTTCATTTTTCCATTTCTTGATTTGCGCTTGAATTGTACAAGGTTGCCTCTTCCATTATTTTTTCTAGTCAACTAGCGATTCTTTGGAAAGTTGGCATTATCACTACCTATTGGCTTTTATGGAGGGTGCGCAATCAGGCCACCTTCTGGGATTACTTTGTGCCCATCTTAGTCTCTTTCAGGAATCTTTGCAAATGTATTAAGGAAACTAAGCTTTTCAAGGTTGATCATATATGGAATGCTCAATTAGAGTTGCTTATTCTCCAACGGCTCTATGTTTCTGGTATTCCTAAACCAGTTTCCATTCCTCATGAAATTTTTTAGTTTCCTTCTCTTCGAAACTGGTTCAAGGTTAATATACATAGAGCAATGAAGGGTTGTCTTAGTATAGCTGGTGCAGGTGGGATTTTTTGGCTTTCTAATGGTTACTCGATTGGTTCTTTTGCAGCTCCTCTTAGTTGCAAATTTGTTTTTGAGGCAGAATTGATAATGATTATGGTTGTAGTAAGGTATGTTGTTTAATTTAACTACAACCCTGTTTAGATAGAGAGTGACTCGGTCAATATTGTTCAAATTATTCAACGTCAAAGTTGTGATGTTTCATGGAACTTGCGTAAGGATTGGCATCAATGTCTTCTTTCTATGCATTCTCTTCAAATTTATGCTTCCCACATCTTTAGGGAGGTGACTTAGTGGTAGAAAAATATTCTAATTTAGCTATTGATCTTGCTTGCAAAGCTTGGTGGCCTACTTTTCCTTCGGAGTGTTTTGAATTAGTTAGAAATGATGCTATGCGTTTTCATAATTTTTGTTCCTATTGTATTTCTTTGCCCTTTGAGGTTGTAATCAATGTTGATTTCTTTTTTAATAAATATCCTAATATTGGTATGTGATGTGAGTGCTAAGAAGGTGCCAACCTAATTGGGATGTCCAAGTGCACTTCTTATACCAGTGTTAGGAATTCTTAAAAGAAAAAATTAAAGGAATAATTAAGATAATGAGAATTGCCAATGGAAGATGAATTTAAGGAAAAAAAATAAAAATTGTGATGGTGATGGGACATTGAAACAAATGGAAGATACTAACAAAGATTATCTTCTTAATGATGTTGATGTTGTGGGCATTTATAGAGTCTAAAACCCTTTTCATAATTGTTAGCATGAACATATATGCTATCTAATTTAATTATTATTAATTTAAATTAATTTAAACTATTTTTATAAGATAACAACCATTTAAAAGATAATTAGTCATAAATCTATGCTTTACAAGGACTATATATATATATTAAAATAATTAACTAAATAATTTTAATAAATTCAATTTTAATTTAATTAAATGTAAAAATTAGAATTTAAAAGTTATTCTAATAATTTTATTTTATTATTTTTGTTAAGAGTATATATATTTTTAATATGTATAGTAATAGCAATAATTGAATAAATAAAAGAAAATAAAAAATAGATAATATATAGTTGATAAAAATGATGTTTTAGTTAAAATAAAATACATATTTTTTAATGGAATGTAAGAATAATATTTTAGATATAATATATTTTAGATATAATAAATTTAGATGTAAAAGAATATATTATGTTATCTATTATAATCTTGAAATTGTGCTTGTGCATTTTTAATGAATAATCGATTATTAAATTAAATAAAATTTAATGGTTGACCAATCTAAGTCTAACATCTATTTTTTCTTGATTATTTTACATTTAAATTTTTTAAAAAATTTCGTTGAATTTTAAAACTGTTGGTAACTTGACAAGACATGTGTATCCTTATTTCAGAAATAATTTAACAAAATAGTCAATTGAATGATTTTCATTTTATACTTTTTTTTTTTGCATTTTTTATACTATAAAATATATTGTACGAAAATTGAAATATTTTTAATTTTTTGTCCGCCTATTCATATGAAAAGAGAGGTGAAGTGCCTAAGAATGTTATATCTAAAAAAATATTTTTAATCATTTTCTCTTTTTTTTTGTTATATCTAAAAAAATAGTCATAAACATGATAAATTATTTTAAAGATTTGGTTTTCTATTTTTTTATTTTGTTGTTATGGATTTTGCCATGTTCAATGTTTTTTCAAGTAATTCTTTTTCTATTTTTGTTTTTCATATTAATTTTTAAATTTTGGTATTTTTTATTGACTATATTAATAATTTTTGCTCTACGCGCAGTGATATAGACTAGTAGATACTGTGTATCGTAGGGGGATGCAATTTTTGTTTCAATTTATGAGCAAATCAAAGGAGATTTTTTTAGAGTAATTTAATGGAAGGTTCTTAGAAGATGAGTTAGGGTTGAACAGCCTAGTTTCTAGGCAAGGGTGACTAATTTAAAATTTGCAAGCTAAAACTCTTGATTAAAACTAGTGAATATACTTGGAAAAAAAACAACTAGCCAATCTTCTTAATGATGTTGATGTTCTAGGCGTTTATAGAGTCCAAAGCCCCTCTTTTCAAGTTTTTTTTTAAAAAAATTAATTAAAAAACAACCATGAAACTGTGGCATGCTAAAACTCTTGACTAAAACAAATAATATAATTGAAAAAAAAAAAAACTAACTAGCTAGTCTTCTCTATACAGTCCATGAACAACTGAATTATTGTTTAACTTGATTGAAAGTTGAAAGAAAATGGAAAGGATTATTGAGAGAGTGATAATTGTTCTAGTGAACCTTCACTTAACTCCTCTTCTCATTCTCTGAAACCGTTCTTAACTAGCACTAACATGGAGTTGCTTTATCAGTCATACTTTATAGTGAGCAAATTTAACTTTAGTGAAGGCGAATTTGAAGTGAGCAATCCCGTAATTTATTTCGGCTGCAACAAAACTTCTAGTATGTGGACTTCCCTGTCAAGTACTCCATTCATTTATTCTAATGATAACATGCTTACAGCCATGGATTGCAACAAGTATGCTACACTTAGTACTGCTGGCAGCGACATTGTTGGGCGATGCCTATTGATTTGTCTTGATTCTGCTCATGACAAGGCAGCTAATGTGAGTGCAAGTGGCTGTAATGTCCTAGCTGTTGCTAGACCACTTTAAAGAAATTTGATAAATGATGAAGAGGGAATAACTTCTATTTTTCTTATTATTATTGAGATTGCATACAAAGTATTTATAATACAAGAACAATGTTGTTACAATAGAAGATACAAGAGTTATGTTGTTACAATAAAAGATAAATGTTAGCTAGAAGTGTGTTAATCTTTATCATCTTAGACTATAGCTATTGGTAAGTTTATTTGGTTGTTAACACTCCCCTTCAAACGGAGTTGGGACATAGTACACAGCCCCAGTTTGCTACAAACATCATGATGTTTTGTGCTAGACAACGACTTTGTAAGAACATCAGCTAGCTGAGATTAAGAAGAGACAAAATGAGGTTATAAATATCCTAGAGAGACTTTTCTCTTACAAAATGATAATCGATTTCAATATGTTTAATCCTGGCATGAAAAATAGGATTATGAGCCATATAAATAGCACTTCGATTATCACAAAATAGAGCTGCCTTTCAAAATAAAGGAATGGAGAGATCACACAGTAAATAAGTAATCCAAGTTAATTCTGCTGCAGTAAAAGCCATACATCGATAGTTGGCATCAACACTAGATCTTGCCATAGTACTTTGCTTGTCAGCACTCTAAGAGACACAATTTGAGCCAAAAAATGTATAAAAACCAATAGTTGATCTCCGAGTTGTAAAACACCTAGTCCAATCGGCTTCACAAAAGGTATACAAATCTAAAATAGAATGAGAGAGGATGTGAACACCATAATTAGCAATAGCTTGAGCACATCTTAATATATGCTTGACTAGTTGAAAATGTCCTAAAATTGGGGCATGCATAAATTGGTAGACATAATTAACAGCGTAACAAAGAATTAGATGTGTGAAAGTAAGTACTAAAATCCTCCCACTATGCTCCGATAAAAGGTAGGATTGGAATAACTACTTAATGCTTGGTGAGAGAGCTTTATGGGTTTTGGAGTGTGAATAGGCTTGCAATGTTGCATCATACCTTTTTTAGAAGATTTGCTGCATAATGAGCTTGAGAAAAAAAAAATCCCTCCTATAAACTTTTAGACTATAATACCAAGAAAGTAATGTAAATCACTTATATCTTTAATGGCAAATTCATGATTGAGTTAGTAAATAAAATCTTGTAGAAAAGCTTGATTGCTTTTTATCAAAATCATGTCATTAACATATAACAAGAGGATAAGAATGCCTTGTTCATTATTGAGAATAAATATTGATGAATCAATCCTATTGCAAAAAAATCCAAGAGTGAGTAAAAAAGTACTAAGACACTCAAACCAAGCTCTTAGAACTTGTTTAAGACCATATAATGCTTTATAAAGATGGCAAACGTAATATGGAAGTGAAGCATCTTTAAACCCAAGTGGCTGAGATATATAAACTTCTTTTTAAATGTGACTATAAAGGAAGGCATTTTTGATATCTAGTTGTCTAATAGGCCAATTTTAAACAATGATAAGAGTTAGCATAATGTGGATGGTTATAGGTTTGATGACTGGAGAAAACACTTTAGTATAGTGCACCCCTTGAACTTGATTAAACCCTTTGGCTATAAGACGAGCCTTGAGGCATTCAAGAGAACCATTAGGTTTTAATTTTGTCTTGAAAACCCATTTAGAGCCAATTACATTTATATAAGGTTCTTTAGGAATAAAAGACCAAGTATGATTAGAATGTAATGCTGTAATTTCTTTACTCATGGCTTTATACCAGCCAGGATGTTTAAGTGTGGAGGCTATTGACCTTGGTTCAGTTAAAGCAATAATCTCACTCAAATGAAGATATTTTAGGTTAGGTTTATGTATATTGGATTTGCTACGTGTTTGCATATGATGTTAGGTGTCTATTGAGATTGGATTCTTACATATGGGCACAGTTTAGGAAGATGTTGGTTCAATGTTTATTGGTGAAGTGATTGGTGATGAAATTTCATCAAGTTAAATAGGTTATAGGGAGACATCACTTAAATTGGTGGTGGTAAGTGTTTGGGTTGATGGGGAGCCTATAGTTAGCAATTGAGATTCTATAAAAGATGTAAGCTCCCCTTCACTTGTAGGTTAATTGAATAAACTTCCTAGTTATGAAAAAGGAAAGTAACTCTTATAAAAAACAACATGTTTGGAATTATGACATGGCCTGTGTTAATGATATGCCCTAGGCCCATTATGTAATGGCCATTGTAGACACCCAATTTCAAGATGATGTGTTATGGATGCAACAAAGGACTCCAATGATGAAAATATCATGAATAGGTCTTCGATACTTAAATTTTAAAATTCTAAGGGTTTAAATGCATCTTTTAAAGGAAGGATTTAATGTTTTTTAGGACCTAATTGCAAAATTTAAATTCTTTCAGGGGTCTTTTTATAATTAAATATTAAAAAAAACCTGTCGGAATTACATAATTCCGACCAGAGTTATGTAATCCTGGTTGGAATTACATAATTCCGATTAGAATTGGACTCTTCCGTCTTTATTTTTTTTTATTTTTTTAGGCTTTTAACTTAATCTTAATTGGTCTAAATTCCTAAATATAATTTTAAGTATTAATCCTATATTTTTAGGAATTAGAATCACGTTAGAATTGAGCTAGGGTTTTTGGTTTTCTTTTTTCTATATAAAGAGGACGACAAGGGAAAATTTTAAGGGGAAGGGAGGAAAAGAAAAAAGGAGGCAGCAACATATTTTTAAGCTTTTGGGTTTTTTTGTGCATTTATGAAAACAATTTTCATTCATTGTTGCTTCTTAAAAGAGTTTTCTTAATTCTTTTTTTTTGTGAGTTGTTTTTCTACAAAAAAATTCTTTTTGGTTTATCAATTAATTCAAGATCCTTGGAGAATTTTTGAAGAAGAAGATTCGAAAACTTATTAAGAACGGTGAATTAGAAATCTGAGAAGTACCTTAAATCACTCATAAACATCATCATCTTCTTCTTATTCTATTTTTTTTATTTCTTTTTGATATTATTGATTATTTTTATTCTTTCAAGTTATTATTATAATGTATTCATTAATCATAATTTTTTTTATGGTGATTATGGAGGAAAACGCATATTGATCATGTTAGAGGGATGACTTCATGAGAAGTCCATAGAAAATTATGGATAAAACTTCGTAGAGACTTAGTTTCTAGGGTTTTTATTTTATTTTATTTATTGCTTTATTTTTTATTAACTGTTTTATGAATTAATGTAATAGCCCTAATAGTGGGAGTAGTGAAATTATGTGTGTGGTTGCATGTTTATTTTGATTAAGTTGGTTAGTAAAATTAGGTTTTTAATTAGGTAATTACTTAAAATCAATGGAGGAAGTAGATTAATTTAGGTTGCATATTAATAAAACTAGGGTTTTTTTTATAAGAGATTAATTTAATTAGTTGTTTGATCTTTTGTTAATCGTTTTTTGTGTTTTATTTATTTTTGAGCTTATTTATTATTTTAATGTGTTTTGGGGCCTTAAGCCCATTTTAGGCTTTGATTTATTTATTTAAGTTTAGGTAATTCTTTAACCCATCTCACTTAATAATTAATTAGGTTTAATTAATTAAAATATATTTTTAGGTCCATAATTGATTAGATTTTAGGTTAGAAATATCCCTAGGCCCATTTAGTTAATTAGACATAAGCTCACCTAATTTAATTTAATTAATTTAGACTTAGCCCGCTTAATTTAAGTTTTTTTTTTTCATAATTTATAGATCTAAGGTCACTATTTAATTAAAACATATAGAATTAAGCTCATTAATTTAAATATTCCATAATTTATAGAATTATGCCCATTTTTTTTATTAAAACAAGTAGACTTAAGTTCATTTAATTAAAATCAAAAGGAATTAGGTCTTTAGGTTCACGTATAAATTAAAACATGTAGATTTAACTCATTTATTTAAAATCCATGTAGATTAGACTAACTTAGGGATTATGTGATTTATTGAATACATTATTTACTTGTATATTTCATGACTAGTTTGCCTTGGAGTTGATTGTTTTTAGGGTTTATATGAAATTGCATGTAAATGGAGAATAAGATAATAATTCATAAAGTAATTATAAATGAACACAAGACTGAAAGAAGTTGGTATTCCATATCCAGAATCTCTTGGTTGTGGTGCTAGCTTTCTTTTAGGGAATCGAGTACCACCTTTTCGATTTGTCCCAGTTATTACCCTGAGTGGCGATTCCTCATCTCCACGCTATGTCTTTGTGGCAATGGTTAGTGTGTTCTCTAGAGCCTTAAGCTCAAACAGTGTCGCAGTTGTTAAAATCTTGGACGCGCGCTAAACCCTGCCATCTACAGCCATACTTTGACTTTATCATATTCCTATTTTATTAATAAAGAGGCATTTATATTATTATTGGCTATTTCTAATATTATCCTTGATTAGTTAATTCTACCTAGAGTTATAAGCATCTGACTTGATAGAAAAACTCTTAGGTGATACTTGAATTCTAATCTAAATATCCCTAGTCAATCATAGTTGTAGGAATAACAATGAATAAAAACTAGTATGAGGTTGATTGATGATTATATTTTACTGATCATGTATATGAGATATTAAGTCAAAATCATAGGTACATATTTAGAGAAATGATGTATTAGATCAACCCACTATAAGAATACTACATGGATAATTGTCAAAAATAATTCTCATCACAGTAGTATTATTTGAGTCCTCTGACCTAAAATCACCATGGTTTTCTGCATGATGAGTTCTGCATTTTGACACATCCCTACATCATCTTTAACCAAATAGTAAAATAGGTCATGATTGGATATAGAATGAGTTATGTAAGAAATGTGAGTGATTAAGATGGAATTTGTCCCTCATTAATTATGAGAAGATATATGTGAGCCCCTTAATAAGTGAGACTGATAAAATGCATGGCCATGCTAGAATGAGTTGATAAAGAGTTATCAATATAAGATAAAGAGTTATTAGAATCAGACTATTTGGTATCGATAAACAATATGATTGAACAATATAAGGATGACATATTCCATGCCTTATATTCAATCAAAATATCATGTGACAAAAGGACTATAATACACGCTATGGATTATGTTATGTTGGATTATTGACCTTCATACAATTTGCGTAGTCATAATATCTTGCTAGAGACCAATTATTATTTATAAGCTAAAATGGAAATTTTAGGCCCACTGCCAACATTGCATGAACTTACGTGGTCACACACTTAGAACAAGCCCAAAGTAGAATTCGGTTAAATAACCTAATAATAATCTCTCTAAAAAGAATAAATAAATATATATTTGTACATATTTATATTTATATTTATTTATTTTATTAATTATTTAAGGTAAGAGTTATCTTAATTAAATAGGAAATAATTCTAATTGTATAATTAGAATAAAAATGAAAGAGCAAGTTTAATCTTACCAAAATTATTTTAGTAAGTGGAGGCTTATGAAACCCTAGGAATGATGTTTATAAATGCATTTCATTCTCTAGGGTTTAGGTTAAGCTATTATTCTCCTCCTTCTTCCTCTACTTCTTTGTGAAAAGAAATAAACATATGGAGAGATAAAAACTAAAAAGAGTCTTAGAGAGAAAAAGGTGTTAGGACACTTATACTATTTTGGATTCCTTATTCGTGTGGATACCAGTAAAGGGCATGACTTAATTGATGGCACTTTTATCCGACAATACCTATACAAAAAGCTCAAGGTAGGGTGTCACCGAAGTGAACCCCCTCTTTTCCTTCTAACCATCTTACCATAAGATAATCTTTGTGAGTGTTTGGAATCTCTCTTAATCAATTTACTTGAATTACATGGATCTAGGTTTAGGGTTTTTGTGAATTAATTTTTATTTTTTATTACATATATGAATTATGGAAACCCAACAGCTTGTTGGTGGATAACATCTATACCCCTTATAGTGATCATTGTAACCAAGAAAGATATAAGGTAATGAGAGTGGTTCAAGCTTGTCAGTGAGTGAAGTCTGAACATAAAGAAAACATTTATAGCCAAAGGTACATAAACAAGTATAATCAGGTTCTTTCTTGAATAAAAGTGAATATGAATTACACTTGTCTAAAGATTAAGAGAGTAGTCAATTGATCAAATAAATAGCTATTAAGAAGGCATCAACCCAATATCTCTTGTGTACATGACTATGAAACATCATGGATAAAGCTAACTTAGTAATATGGCAAAGCTTCCTCTCTGTTGTGCCATTTTATTTCACCATTCGAGGACAAGAGGTCTATATTTGAGTCCCTTTAGATGATAAATGCTTAAGAAATTCATTACTTTCATATTCACTGCTTACATCACACTAAAAGAATTTAATTGTCTTGCCAAAATGATTATGAACAAAACTTTCAAATTGTAAGTAACTCTGAAAAAATTCAAATTTACATCACAATGGCACAATCCATATATATTTTGAAAAATCATTAATAAAACTAACATAATAATGATATCCTTGTACAAATTTAATAGGGGCTGGTACCTGTAGATCTGAATGAACTTGATTAAAAATCTCTATAGAACAAGAATCTAAAAATGAAAAGGGAAGTATGCTAGACTTAGTAAGTTAACAACTTTCACAAACATGATTATCATTACCCAAATGGTAAATTGATTAAAACTACTTTTTGTAGCCATTAAACCATAACAGCTTGAGGGTGTCTTAATTTACAATGCCATACAGACTCTTATGCCTTTCAACTTCGAGTTGTAAAGAATGTAACTTGAGGATGATCCAAAGCATATAGATCTCCTTTTATAGCTCCTTGTGCAATCACTTTTTTTTATTCTTATGTCCTTTATGTTAAAATGAATTTCTAAGAATTCAAAACTAAATGGATAAGTTCTAGTAAATTGGCTAATAGATGGCAGATTGCGTTTAATGTCAAGAACAAGAAAGACTTTAGGCAATATATTAATTTGACTCTCTATAGTTATATGAGCATCACCAATATATAATATTTTAGCATTATCACCATTGCCCATCATAATAGTATTATATCCATTATAATTCTATAGACTATGGAGACTACCTTAATCAGAAGTCATATAGGAAGTCGCACATGTATCTGGGAAACACTCAACTATATTTTTTTCTTTGACATTAAGAGCTTAAGGAATATTAGCTGATTAAAAAGAGTAATTAAAACGATTCCAGCATTGTAGAGTAATGTGTTTGGGTTTGTCACAAATTTGATAGCACACTTCTCTGTTATTATTTTGCTTCTCAAACCTGTTTGAAGATGAAAATCCCTTAGACAAACTTTGTAAAGGTGAAGAATTGAGTTGTGCATGATCTTTGCTATGGCAAAAGTTTTTGAAGTTTTATCCTTTGACATTAATATATCCTTGTACTTAAGGTCTCCTTCTTATGTTATTTAGATTTAAGTTGTGCTGTAAGAAAAAAGCTATAGAATGTTAAGGAGGATTAACGATATCTTGATGAAGCTTACTTGTTCGAATTTCATAACTACGTATAAGTGATATAATTTCTAAATATGCTGGCATAGGAGGTTTAAATATGGAAGTTACAATGACTTGTAGTGAGGACCAAGGACTTATAAGAGCCAAAAAATCTTATTCTTATCATCAGTTGATTTTCCAATAGTAAAGAGATCGTCATATAAATTTTTGAATTTATGCAAGTAGTCATTCAAAGAATAAAAATTCTTGCATTTTATAGTATGTAATTCTTGAAGAAGAGAAAATTATCTTTCTGTTGAAGCTTGAGCAAAAGCATTCTCGAGAGCTTTCCACACTTTTGTTGAGGTTCATGCTCCTACAGTATAGCCAATTACTTTTTCAGTGAGTGATCCACTGATCCAGCCTTTGAGTAATTGATCAGACTTTTTCTAAAGAGCTAAGTTTAATGTTGAGGACCCTAAAGTATCATTTGCATGATCTATTTTTTGGTATGGGAATGGTTTCATTAATGAAAGCCATCATATTTTGGCTTTCAATTAAGCCTTCCATTTGTGTTTTTTATAATAGGTAATTGGACTGTGTCAGTTTTAAAGAAATAAACTTTGTATCATTGAGTGCAGTAGGATATGGGTATTTAGTAGTGGTTGTCGTAGAGAGTGCCATGGAAAATAATTTGGTAGATCTTTATAGCTCTGATACTATAAAAAAATTTGATAAATAATGAAGAAGGAATAACTTGTATTTTTCTTGTTATTATTGAGACGACATACAAGGTATTTATAACATAAGAACAAGTTATTACAATAGAAGATACAAGAACTATGCTGTTACAACAGAAGATAAATGTTAGCTAGAAGTGTGTTGATCTTGATAATCTTGGACTATAGCTGTTGGTAAGTTTATCTGGTTGTTAACACACTTTTCCTCCTTGTATATAGTCTTTTATAGTAAATATGACGTGCTCTTCTTCTTTTTGTAATATGACAAACCCTTTTCATTTTAGTAATAATAATGAGAAGGATGAATGCAAATTGACTTTTATGGTTGGCTAGTCTTAGTCATAGGAAGGAAGCCTTCATGATTCCATGGATTATAATCCTATAACCCTTAAATAGGCAAATTATTAAGGGTCTTACAGGATAAATTATGTCTACAACAGCTCTTTTACAAATGATGACAAATATTATTGGAAAGAATTGAACAAAAGTCAAGTCTATATGGGCACTCTTGGAAAATTCAATTTCTATTTTTTTAATAAATTGGGAGGTCATAGGGCCTTAGCATCAATGGATTACACAATTGGGGGCAACCCTCCCCTTTTAAATTGAAGATGGCCAAGAATCGTACCCTACACCTCATGATGTCTTTGGAGAGGAGTTACCACTTGACTACTCCCTCATTAGCTCAATTTTTGTTCTTTAATGCTCTTATTTCTTATTCATTTATTTAATTTATTAAGTAATAAAGTGGCTGAATAATAAAGTCTTATATATGGAGTAAATAGATTCTAAAAATATTTTGCCTTCCTTATATTACTCAAATTCTGAATTATTGGATACTTAGAGGCATGATATGAAAAAAATTGTAATATATCTGACTGTCTCTGTTCCAATTTAATTGAAATTTAAGGATTATACACTTAGATTATGAAATGTATATGTATAAAATACTATACTACCCTTATAATAATTTCCTTAACTAATTATTAACTTTAAATTAGAGAAAGATTTAAATAAAGGTATGATAGGAAAAATAGTAATTAAAATGTGTTGGTAAACTAAAATGTTAAATAAATTAGAGCAAATATTCTAGCCAGTTAAATTGGAGCAAAGAGAGTAATTTACTCAAAAGATGAAAAATTATACAAAAATAAAAAGATTTGTTAAATTGGAGCAAAGAGAGTAATTTACTCAAAAGATGAAAAATTATACAAAAATAAAAAGATTTTAGGGCCAAACACTTTATCCAATTAAAAAATGGATCGCCACAGCCCACCTGATGAGTTCATTAAGCACAATTTCTCAAGACATTTTTTCCCGCCTCTGCTTCCCTGCTTGCAAAGACTAAAGACTTTAATATTAAAAATGTTACTTCATTACTTATAGGTCACTCCAACAACCCCATACTTACCCTTTCTCCCAAATCAATCTCAATCTGGTGATATATAATCAAGTAGTTCTCTCAATTTATTAGCCAGTTCAAGTAGACATATTCAACTATTTATTTTCTTGGTTGAGTATGATAAAATTTGAATTCTTTTAGAGATGTTATATGGTGATTGTAATGATCTAGCTAAGGTTTTTATTCTCTATATTTATTCTATGTTTCTTCTCTTTAGTCATTACCAATTTCTCTTAACTCTATCTGCTTTAAGGTAATATATATATATATATATATATTAAAAATCATGTTGAAAACCAAGCTATTATTGCCATATCTCAAAATCATGTGTTTTATGGAAAAACTAAATACTTTAATATTAGGTTATTTTTTTAAGGGAGGTATAGAAAGATGGAGTAGTTACTCTTGTCTATTGTAAATCAGAAGATCGGGTTGCTGATGTTTTTACTAAGCTACTACTGATTAAAAATTTTGAATTTCTAAAGACAAAATGTGGTGTTTACAACTCCTAAAGTAAGGAGGAGTGTTAGATAATATGTTTAGGACTGCTGAGTTATAAGTTGATATGTTGAATAGTTCAAATTGTTCCTATTTTTTTGGTGTTTGTTATTGCTTTTATTCTTCATGTTTGTTATCATGGCATTCTAGGACCATGATCTCAGTAGGTGGTTGTTATTTCAGCTATAAATTGTAATGTCTTCTGATATTGAAATTAATCAAGTTCATTTGTTTTCTTTTCAAATTACTTTGCTGTCAATTTTCTTTTATTTTATTTCTACAACTTTGTTTTTCTTTTCTGATTTAAAATTACTAACAATGATAGTAGCAAAATATCATAAAGGTTTGGATCTTTTTATATCAAACAATAAAATGGTATTTGAATTTTTTTATATATAGATCAAAATACCTATTACTCTATTAATTATGGTTCTTAATGGTATGTTTGATTCTATTTGGAAATGGATATGAAATTGTTAAATTTTTCATTACAATATAAAAATTGGTTCTTTTGAATTTGTTGAAGGCAATGAATCATTCTGGGGCTCCTGGTCTTGGTAGTTTTTTATGACAAAAATTTTTTTATATGGATAGGATAATCGTGGAGAGAAGAAAACATTTTAGCAAGAGCGTAAAAAATAATGGAGCAAAGGAAGTTGGCCCTTCAGAGATTCAACAATACTCAAACCCTTCATTTATTGATATTCTAAGATAGATCCTTGTTGATATTCTCATTAGACTTCCTATTAAAAGCGTTTATACTTGCAAATGTGTGTGCAAAACTTTACATGATATAATTTTAGATCCTGAATTTGCCAAGCTTTATTGTTCACTTGTAAATGTGTGCAAAACTTTACATGATATAATTTTAGATCCTGAATTTGCTAAGCTTCATTGTTCACAAGGAGAGGTCTATTTTATGATTAGTTTACATGTCTGTCAAGAATCCTTTATCTTGTTTAGCTAGAATAAGAACCGAGTATCCTTCTTAAATATTCCTGCCACTGCTGCTTTATTAAACCTCGATGTCACTGTGATGCTAACATCAAACTTGACTCCACGTTAAAGCCTCCCATTGTGAAACTTTCAGTTGATTCTCAATGATGATGGTAATGCCAATGGTATGCTTAATCCTAAATCTGAGGCTAAGAGGAACCGTTGCATCAAGTTGAAACCAAAGGATCATAAGTTTAAATTCTTGTATTGGCTTGCTTTGTCTGTCCGAACCATATGAAAATAACCCTGTTGCAATAGGCAATCCAATTATAGGTGAGTTAATCAACCTTCTAGAAGCTATGAATTCAATGTACTATGGTGTTAGGAAAATTAACAGAGTTAATGTAGCGGAATAATTTTCATAGAGACAAAATAAAATTACTACAGAAATACTTAAATGAATAAATAAATAGAGGTGGATAAACCAACCAATGAGTGAGTAAAATAGACAGTAAAATTTGTTGTATAAATAATAAAAATGACATAAATATTTTAACATGGTTTATCATTAATTCTTGGGTTATGTCCACGGGACAAAATCTAAGATTTTATTCCACTATAAAAATAGTAGGTACAAGAGAGAGTTTTCTCTAGATCAACACAAGAGTTACACAATAAAAATTCTCACCAAAATAGTAGTACTCAAAGTATTTCCCAAATACCTCAAAAATAATTATCTTACTACGTTGTCACTCACCATTTGACAAAATTTTTTCCAAACCTTTTAAAACTCTCTCACACTCATCAAAGAAAAATTGTTTTAGTGCTCTCATAAGCACACACCTCACTTTAGTTTTTCTTTCTCATTGCTTGCTCCTACTTCCTTACATATTTCCTTCTTCTTCTATGGACTTTATATAGGCCTTAG